>CAWUFW010005367.1:0-1349816 GCA_963921515.1 Calotriton arnoldi | reverse complement strand
CCGACAAGCCAGGCACGCTGGTTCTGCATCTGTGCCATCATCCTGGGGATGCGACTACTCCTCATCACAAAGGCATCGTGTGCTGAACCAGGGAAACGGGCACACACATGTGTGATGGTCATGTCTGCAAGACACACCACCAGTGCATTGACCGAGTGGTAGTGCTTGCGGTTCCTGTAGGCCTGCTCCTGGGCCTGTGGTGGTACCAAAGCCACATGTGTCCCATCAATGGAGCCAATGACATGCGGCATCCTCCCCAGGGCATAAAAGTCACTCTTCACGTCAGTGAGTCGTCGCAGTCTAGGGAAATAGATGTACCGGTTCAGGAAGAGCAACATTGCCGCCAAAACATCGCGGAGCACACGGCTGAACATGGTCTGTGACATCCCACCAGCAGACGCCACAGTATGTTGGAAGGTACCGGTGGCAAAGAAGTGTAGGGCTGCCATCACCTTCACCTTGGGGGTCAGCGCTGTAGGATACGGCCGGCCAGGCTGCAAATGTGGGGACAACTGCACTGCCAAATCCTCAATCAGCTGCCTGGTGAAGCGGTACCGTCGGATGCTGTCCCGTTCCACCATCGTTGCCAGGTCTGGGAATGGCCGATGGACAGCAGGAGCCCTGCAGTGCAGAGGAGAAGTAAGCAAGATCGTCAGTCACCCCACATATGCGGCATTGAACACACTCAAGATCCCAACATACATCATCATGAGGCACAACTACATGAAGTGTGCAGTACCGGAAGGACATGTATGGTACATACATGGCCAACATCTGTCAACACGGTCCTACAGGTGGCATCAATTTGTCCCAGGTTGGCCCATTGGATATCATGATGCCGTGTCACAGTCACCCCCACAGTGACATGTGAGGACAGATGTGCCCCAGGCACCACAGCTCAACGACAGGCACATTCCCAGGGACCCTGTAATGCCACATGGACACTGGCATCACCTGGAGTATCATGTGTACACCACAGCAAAACAAACATGACCCCCACAGGTAGTGGCCACACTTGCCATGGCAGGACAGACATGGACGTCTGTGACACACACGCACAACATCAGAGTCCATGTACACACAACGTGGATGTGGAGACTGTCTCCCATTGTGCACATGAAATCAGAGACATTGTAAACACTACATGCACAAAGACTGTGGAGGGCCATCACTATTGTGCCACTGGGACACTCTGGCTCAAACATACCGTCCCACTTGGGACTCACGGGGTATGTGACATGACATACACAAACACCACTGTGAAATGTGACCATGACACATGCACAGATATGAACAGTTGCACATCACAGTGGTCACGTACACGTAACACCCAGGATCCTGTCCCCATGAACACGTGCACAGCCTGGGGGTGGCTGCCCACAGGTGACACCCACAGGACAACATGTACACCAACATACACACAATAGGAAATGCAGCCTTACATGCCTTATGATAAGGTTTGGACAGGCTGTCGTGATGTAGGTGTGCCCCTCACTCCCTGGGAGCTATCTGTGGCTGGCATATGTCCATCTGAGACAGGCATGCTGACCTATGCCAGTCACATGTACAGTGATGCGTTGAACCGCAATGGACCGATCGGTGCCTCCGGCCGGCCCATTGCCTTCAATGTGTGCGGGTACGCGTTGTACCCCTGTGCGCGTTGTACCGCAATGGACCGATCGGTGCCTCCGGCCAGCCCATTGCCTTCAATGTGTGCGGGTACGCGTTGTACCCCTGTGCGCGTTGAACCGCAATGGACCGATCGGTGCCTCCGGCCGGCCCATTGCCTTCAATGTGTGCGGGTACGCGTTGTACCCCTGTGCGCGTTGTACCGCAATGGACCGATCGGTGCCTCCGGCCGGCCCATTGCCTTCAATGTGTGCGGGTACGCGTTGTACCCCTGTGCGCGTTGAACCGCAATGGACCGATCGGTGCCTCCGGCCGGCCCATTGCCTTCAATGTGTGCGGGTACGCGTTGTACCCCTGTGCGCGTTGTACCGCAATGGACCGATCGGTGCCTCCGGCCGGCCCATTGCCTTCAATGTGTGCGGGTACGCGTTGTACCCCTGTGCGCGTTGAACCGCAATGGACCGATCGGTGCCTTCGGCCGGCCCATTGCCTTCAATGTGTGCGGTGCAGCGTTGTACCCCTGTGCGCGTTGTACCGCAATGGACCGATCGGTGCCTCCGACCGGCCCATTGCCTTCAATGTGTGCGGGTACGCGTTGTACCCCTGTGCGCGTTGTACCGCAATGGACCGATCGGTGCCTCCAGCCGGCCCATTGCCTTCAATGTGTGCGGGTACGCGTTGTACCCCTGTGCGCGTTGAACCGCAATGGACCGATCGGTGCCTCCGGCCGGCCCATTGCCTTCAATGTGTGCGGGTACGCGTTGTACCCCTGTGCGCGTTGCACCGCAATGGACCGATCGGTGCCTCCGGCCGGCCCATTGCCTTCAATGTGTGCGGGTACGCGTTGTACCCCTGTGCGCGTTGAACCGCAATGGACCGATCGGTGCGCACCCATTGACAATGGGCTTGCCTGGCAACGGACGCGTTTTCGAATTTCGAACGAGTCGGTTGCTGGGAATTCAGTTGGTCACCCACAACAATGTTGCAAAATCATGTATGTCATGAAGTTGAAGATTTGAAGGATGCTGTGGGCGTGTTTTGGTGCTGCTATTCCATGGATTGGCCAGATTCAGAAGATGCAAACGACTTGGACCTATCACTTTGGACACAAGGGACAGGATCTGCCTCTCCAGCACATATATATTGCTGGCTGTTCCCCTGAGAGCCCACTTGCCTGCACTACATGCTCCAGGACGACATCTGCCACTGCACTGCTGCTGTCTCTGCCCCTCTGGACCCTGCAATGGCACGTACTGTGGAGAGAGCCCCAGCCTTCAGCCTTGAGGAGAACCAGGCCCTGCTGGACAGCCTACTTCCACAGTACAGCAAGCTGTATGGGACACCAGGGGAGCAGGTGAGTGTCCTGTGCACTGCCTTTCTGAATGTGCATTTTGTCTGACTAGCAAGGCTGAGAGTCTGCACGCCACTGGCTAGCAGGCTCACTGAGTAGTTGTCACCCCCCATAGTGTGTAGTGACTTGCACTGGACAGGTATGGTGCAGTGACAGTGCTTCTGAACAGGGTTTTACTCCCCATGCAATGATACCATGTAGTGACTTCTGGAAAACTGTCCATGGGCAGCCATGCACTGCCTGTGTACACCATGTGCCCCTGTGATTGCGACATGTATATGCAACTGTGTCATGCACGGATATGTTGCATGTGTAGTAATGGCCTTATCACTTTGTCATCCTGACAGGCTTCTGCCCATCGGAAGCAGGAGATATGGAAGGACATCGTCCGGGCTGTCCGGTCCGTGGGGGTCTACAAGCACCGGATCCGCAACTGCCAAAAGAGGTGGCAGGACCTTCGGGGCTGGACCCGGAGGATTGCACGGGTCCAGCTGAAGCTGTCGCCTCCTCGCAGGAGGGGCGGAACACGGACCCTGACCCCCCACATGCTCAGGATCCTGGCGGTGGTCTTTCCAGACCTGGATGGGCAGCTGAAGGCCAGAGAGCAGCAAGGAGGGGGTGAGTCAAAGACTGCACTGTGTACTCTGTCTAACATGCTATGTGCCCTCCTCGGGCCTGGTTAAACTGCCACAGTACAGCAGTCATGTTGTCCAGGAGCCATGTCCCTCTATTGTGCACTGCCCACTCCTCATCTGATACCCAGGTGTGGCCCTTACATGCAGGGAATTCTGTCACTTAGGACTGTGTCCTTGCAGTTTGCTTGACTCAAGGTGGGAGACAGCATCTGTTTCCCTGACTCTGTGGTGGGCATCATGGGTGGGTCCATTGCTTACACAATGCCTGTATTCTGACATGTATTCAGCGTGTTACTTTGATCTGTGGTCCAATTGCTGAGCTGATCCACCACATGTGGCTGGGGTATCTGGCACACACCCATGCTGCGGGTGGGAACAATGTTTGGGCCCCAGGAGTATGTATATGACGTGTGTCACACATACTTAGCCAGCTGCCTACAGTCCAGGGCTCATCCCTCATTCATGTGGGGCTGGACAGTCATGCCTACTCCAGGCCATACAATACACTCTGTACTCCCACTCCCGTGTATCAGCTGACACATTGTGCGCAGTGATTTGACCCCTCAGGTGTCTGCCTCTGTGTCAGTGTGCTGTGGATTAGTCGCCAGGACTGCTGTGGAGTTTCTTGGTAGGGGCTCAGCATGCCACTGGAGATGTGACCATAGGAGACGATACTTGTGTGACACATAGGTGTCTGATCAGCTGCCCATGCAGACTGGGGCATGTGAATGTGAAGTTCAGGCAGCTGTTCCCCATGCACAGCAGAGTGTGAGGGGCTCAGGTTCAGAGGGTAGTGTCACAGGTCTACCATATGTCCAATAGGTATGACCTGGACAGATGAGGGTTAAGAGGATGTGTTGTGGGGGGGATGTACATGTGCACTTGTGCAGCTCCAGGACTTGCATTCCCCATGACCTACTATTGTGACACAGTGCAGAGTGTTGTTGTCTGGCTGCAAAGTCATACATCACTGAGACAGTGATGTATGACTTTGCAGTCATGCCTCCGCCATGGCATGTGTCTACTGATTGGTGAGCCTGCAGGGGAGTGACATGTGCTACATGCACACCATAGTGGCGCTGGCTATCAGGACATGGGTGCATCATGGTGTCTGTCGCTGGTATGCATCACATGCATTTCCTATTTGACTCTGGGCATCCCTTTCATCCGGAAACCTGTACTGACTCAGTGGCAAGAGCTGTGATGTGTGCATGTCCACATGCCACACCGTGTCCTCTGCACTGTCCAACTACTGTGTACTTGGTGCATGTGTCAACACTGGGGTGTTGCAATCCAACAGACACCAGACAGATGGGTGCAAGGCCATGTGGGATGTGAGTGCCATGCTTGGCATCAGACTGACAATTGACTTCTCCTGTTCAATTAGGGCACTTTTAGCAATGTACAACTGATGATGCCAGGGCTTGCTCTGTGATGTGCTGTGCTCACAGTGGTGTGTGCGTTATGTGCAGGTGACTGATGTCTGTCTGTATCCCCATTGTTTGCAGATACATCCACGGCCACGGAAGGGGACAGCTCCACGGACCAGGAGGAGCCAGAGAGCCAGACTGGGTCAGCAGCCGAGGAGTGGTCGGAGGGACCCAGTGGCACGGAGGGCGAGGGGAGCCACACCGAGGAGTCCTCAGCAGCATCCACCTCAGCTGAGGACCAGAGCAACTCGGAGGATGACTCCCTTGTGGAGGCGGGTGTCAGCAGCCACCACACCCCAGCTAGTGTTGCTGTCCCCGCCACCACCAGCACCACCACCGCCCTCCCATCGGCTCCCATTCCCCAGGTCCGTGGAGGCTCCCATGTCCGGGAGCGTGTTTCCTTTGGGCCAGGCACCGCACCCCCTGCCCCTGTGTCCCCTGCTGCCCTGAGTGAGGAGTCTGTGTACCTCCTTCGCCAGCTCCATGTAGGGCAGACAGCCATGCTGAGTGTCCTCCATGCGCACACCGCGCTGTTGACTCAGCTGGTGTCGTTCATGGAGGGCATCTCATCGGGCATGTCTGACCTACAGAGGGGCAATAGGTCCATGGACTCCTCCCTGACGGCAGCAGTGTCCCTCCTCAAACGGTCCCTCACCCCTCCTGCCTCTGCTCCATCCACACTCCCCAGCACCTTACCCGTCCCAAGCACACACACACCGGCACAGGCACACACCAGCACACACACATCCAGCACACTGACACACACGCCAATGACAAAACGCACACGCACGCACATTCAGGGGACTGAAGCCAGACTCACAGGGGATGGGGCCCTGGAACACACACACGCATCCACATGCACTGCGCAGTCCTCAGTTCCCTCTCCCTCCAAAGCACCCTCCCTTGCCTCACCTGCAACCCCAAAGTCACAGCAGCTCTTCCTCTGTGACCTCGGCCTCTTCCCCACCGATGAAGCTGCTCCAGCATCCCGGGGGAAGAGGAAGCCCACCCACACGGAGCAGAGTGCCCCTCGCCCCCGGACACCCTCCCCCAGGCGCAGACGGACTGAGGCCCCCACCCGCAAGTCCCCCCGGAGTCCTAAGAGCAAGACCCCGCCACCGCCCTGCAGCTCAGGCACAAGGTCTCCGTCCTCCATCCCTCAGGCCCCCACTGCACAGGTGCCCCCACCACACCCTGCCCCAGGTTCCCCCACCCACAGATATACCATCCCCAAGAGGATCAGGCCTTCTCCCCCTGCCACTTGCTCTCCCAGCACCACACCCCCCGCTGCGCTTGTCTGTGCCACTGATGTGGTGAGGGTGTCCTCCCCCTCTGTCCAACCCACCTTGCCTGTTCCCCATTCTCCTCCCCTGGAGGTAGGCACTGCAGTGGAGTCCACTACCGCCCTGTCTGACCTGGGCACTGCAGTGGCGGACCTGTCCACTCCATCTGCAGGGTCCACTGCAGTTGTGCCGGCACCCACGACATCTGAGTCATGCCCCCAGTTGTGCCGGCACACACCATGTCAGACACCTCCACTGCAGTTGTCAGTGGCTCTCCAGCACCCACCACCCCTTCCCTGACTCCCCTGGTGAGCCCTGATCCTGTCCCTGCGGTGCCTGGCCTGCCCCCGGTTGCCCCTCCTAGTGGATTGTCCCTGGTTTTGTGCAGGCATGCGTAGGGTGACATCTGCCAGTGTCACCCTGTTTGAACTTTGACAATGGACTGGCCATTGGCCTTTGCTCTATTTTTTCTGGACGTCGTTTTCAATCAACACATATGCTGAATAAAGCAACTTTCTTTTCTCTAGTGCTCATGCTTCAGATGTACATGTTGTTGGTGCTGCTAACCATGCCCTTGCTGCAGTGATGGTGATATCTGGTCTCATGATTATGAAGTGTTACTGTGCAGGAACCCATGTGGTCCAGGGGGAATGTGTCCTATCATGTGGTGTATCCATGTCATCAATAGCAGCATCTGAGGGTGTCATGTGTTCAGTATTTGGCAATGGGTTTCCTACTTACATTAGCAATTTCATATCTGTGGCTTCCACCCCTGCACATCTGTTGTGCCTGCCATCGTTGCATTTGTCTACTTCCCTGACCGTGTTGCCATCTCCAGTGGACATGCAGGTTTGGGCATCAATGGGGAAGGACTCATCCGTGTAGTCAGTGCAACATTGCTATACAAGTGTGTTGGATCTGTGCTGATGATTCCGTTGGCACATCCATGACCAGGCTGATGTGATGGGAGCCCTCATTTGGTGCTAATTGTTGATTGTGTGACCAAGTGCTCAGCTGACATGATGGGGCCCTACTGAGGCAACATATGGCACAGCTTTCCTCACACAGGAGTGGAGTCCCCTCATGGCAGTGTGTACACGTGTGACATTGCCTGCGCCCAAGGTGTGTGTTGTATGTGCATGTCTGTGTGTTCACTTCCATTTATCTGCGCATGCTGTGATCCCTAGTGTTGTACCTGTTTGTGATGCTTGCTGACTTGAGCTATGTTCCCCCAAAGTCTTCTCCCTGTGTTCTCTGTGATGTGGGTGCATGGCACATTACTGGTCATCAGGGTGTCACCCATAGGTGTGTTTGCTGTCAGGGCTGAGTTTGTGTGCAGACGCAGATGGGTCACAGTCAGGTTTCCCCTTGGCACTTGTTGTTTGCCCCTGTCATGTGATTTTCAGTTCGTGTTATCTTTCAGTGATTGTGACACGTTGTGTGTGTGACTGCTGGCACTCCTCAGGGTCCGGGCTGCAATGTTGGTTGTTGTCTATGTGTGTTCTTTGTGGGTGACCTTGGCTTCTTCATTGGTGTGTGACTGTGGCTGGGATCCCATTGGTTGGTGTGGTATCGCCGTCATGTCCATGTACAGCGTAGTGTGCAGTGTGTCAGACATTCAGGAGTCTTGTTGAGTGGCCATGTGTGATGTGTTTCTGCACCTTGGTTCCCACCCACCACCCTGGAATAGTCATGGGTGCATGTGCAATGTCACCAGTGCATGTGTACTTCACTGCTGCACATTGTTAGAGGTCGAGGGGTGTGGTCTTGAGTGTGTGCAGATGGGAGTTGTTGCCCAGCTAGTCCCCTGCCTCCATGTTGGCCTTGGCTTACTGGCCATGCTGATTGATTTGTGCTTGTGTAGGTGTGATGGTAGTTTGTTGCTCAGGACACCTGACTGTGGTTCACAGTGTGAACGACATTTAGCTTTGTCATCACAGTGGGATTTTTATTCAGCCCAGGGTCACCACATTGTGGGGGCCCTGGGGGTGGTGCTGTGGTGTGTCTGTGTCTTGCTGTGTCAGTTGTTGTTCCTACGTGCCTGTGTGACATGTGTGTTTTGTGCTCCCTCTCATCTGACAATGCCTGCTTGCCCACATAGGGGATTTGGATCCATGAGTTACCTTAGTGTGGCAGTGTATGCACATCTGTATGATTGGTATTCAGCTCTCCTCATGTGTTGTGTGGTTGCCTGGGGACACTGGCACCCCCACCCCTCACATGCTGTGTATGATGACAGTGTTGGTCTGCCTGTTTGTGTTTGTGCATCTGCACCACTGCATTGGCATATCTTGGGTGTGCCATTGGCTGTATGTTGTTTGGTGTGTTTCCCCTGCTGTCCCTGGGACTCCTAGGTCATCGGTCAGCACAGTGATCATGGTTTGTGTGTCCCATTGCTGCCATGGTATGGTATCTGTTCACCTCACATCTGCTGTCTCCACAGGATATCTGCATTTGTGTGCCCATTGGTGCAAATATGTGGTTCTGCATTCTGATGGTCACTTCTGTCATTGTGTCATTGATGACTGTTGACGGTCTCAGCCCCCATGGGTGTTGTTTGTCTGCACATGGCCAAAGGAATGTTTCATTTGCACTGCAGTATTTGGCTCCCCCAATTTATGTTGCAATGGGACACATACACTACTTTGCCACAGATGGGTTTTTGGTTCTGTGACCAGGAATGATCCATGCAGTTTGGCAGTTGCAGCTCTTTCTTTGTCAACAATTACCTTTTGGTCACTGTGATGATGAGGGTGTAGACCCCATTGCCACAATGGTCAAAATGTGCTTCAGCTATGGACCCCACACTTGCCTTTTGGTCACTGTGATGATGGGGGTTTAGACCCCATTGCCACAATGGTCAGAATGTGCTTCGGCTATGGACCCCACACTTGCCTTTTGGTCACTGTGATGATGGGGGTTTAGACCCCATTGCCACAATGGTCAAAATGTGCTTCAGCTATGGACCCCACACTTACCTTTTGGTCACTGTGATGATGGGGGTTTAGGCCCCATTGCCACAATGGTCATGGGCTGCTTGCATTGTGGGTGCCACACACATATATGTGTGGCACATGTGCTAGGGGGTCACATTGTATGTTCAAAGTCATGTTCGGTGTTGTAGGCATTTGACACAGCCTACACACGCTTGTCATGGTGGTGGGGGGATGTCTTTATCTTGCATTCCCTAGGTTGTGGTGTGCTTGTTGTGTCATGCATTGTCCATCCTATGAGTGGGGGTGGTAGTAGTGGTAGGCATCCAGTCCCCCTGGGTGTGGGTGGTAGTAGTGGTAGGCATCCAGCCCCCCTGGGTGTGGGTGGTAGTAGTGGTAGGCATCCAGCCCCCCTGGGTGTGGGTGGTAGTAGTGGTAGGCATCCTGCCCCCTGGCTAAGGGTGGTAGTAGTGGTAGGCATCCAGCCCCCTGGCTAAGGGTGGTAGTAGTGGTAGGCATCCAGCCCCCCTGGCTAAGGGTGGTAGTAGTGGTAGGCATCCAGCCCCCCTGGGTGTGGGTGGTAGTAGTGGTAGGCATCCAGCCCCCCTGGGTGTGGGTGGTAGTAGTGGTAGGCATCCTGCCCCCCTGGCTAAGGGTGGTAGTAGTGGTAGGCATCCAGCCCCCCTGGGTGTGGGTGGTAGTAGTGGTAGGCATCCAGCCCCCCTGGCTAAGGGTGGTAGTAGTGGTAGGCATCCTGCCCCCTGGGTGAGGGTGGTAGTAGTGGTGGGCATCCTGCCCCCTGGCTAAGGGTGGTAGTAGTGGTAGGCATCCTGCCCCCCTGGCTAAGGGTGGTAGTAGTGGTAGGCATCCAGCCCCCCTGGGTGTGGGTGGTAGTAGTGGTAGGCATCCAGCCCCCTGGGTGTGGGTGGTAGTAGTGGTAGGCATCCTGCCCCCCTGGCTAAGGGTGGTAGTAGTGGTAGGCATCCAGCCCCCCTGGCTAAGGGTGGTAGTAGTGGTAGGCATCCTGCCCCCTGGCTAAGGGTGGTAGTAGTGGTAGGCATCCAGCCCCCTGGCTAAGGGTGGTAGTAGTGGTAGGCATCCAGCCCCCCTGGGTGTGGGTGGTAGTAGTGGTAGGCATCCAGCCCCCCTGGGTGTGGGTGGTAGTAGTGGTAGGCATCCTGCCCCCCCTGGCTAAGGGTGGTAGTAGTGGTAGGCATCCTGCCCCCCCTGGGTGAGGGTGGTTGTGGTGGTGGGCATCATGCCACCCCTGGCTAAGGGTGGTAGTAGTGGTAGGCATCATGCCCCCCTGGGTGTGGGTGGTAGTAGTGGTAGGCATCCAGCCCCCTGGCTAAGGGTGGTAGTAGTGGTAGGCATCCAGCCCCCCTGGCTAAGGGTGGTAGTAGTGGTAGGCATCCTGCCCCCTGGCTAAGGGTGGTAGTAGTGGTAGGCATCCTGCCCCCCTGGGTGAGGGTGGTAGTAGTGGTGGGCATCCTGCCCCCCTGGCTAAGGGTGGTAGTAGTGGTAGGCATCCTGCCCCCCCTGGGTGAGGGTGGTTGTGGTGGTGGGCATCATGCCACCCCTGGCTAAGGGTGGTAGTAGTGGTAGGCATCATGCCCCCCCTGGGTGTGGGTGGTAGTAGTGGTAGGCATCCAGCCCCCCCTGGCTAAGGGTGGTAGTAGTGGTAGGCATCCAGCCCCCCTGGCTAAGGGTGGTAGTAGTGGTAGGCATCCAGCCCCCCTGGGTGTGGGTGGTAGTAGTGGTAGGCATCCAGCCCCCTGGGTGTGGGTGGTAGTAGTGGTAGGCATCCAGCCCCCCTGGCTAAGGGTGGTAGTAGTGGTAGGCATCCTGCCCCCTGGGTGAGGGTGGTAGTAGTGGTGGGCATCCTGCCCCCTGGCTAAGGGTGGTAGTAGTGGTAGGCATCCAGCCCCCTGGCTAAGGGTGGTAGTAGTGGTAGGCATCCAGCCCCCCTGGGTGTGGGTGGTAGTAGTGGTAGGCATCCAGCCCCCTGGGTGTGGGTGGTAGTAGTGGTAGGCATCCTGCCCCCCTGGCTAAGGGTGGTAGTAGTGGTAGGCATCCAGCACCCCCTGGCTAAGGGTGGTAGTAGTGGTAGGCATCCAGCCCCCCCTGGCTAAGGGTGGTAGTAGTGGTAGGCATCCAGCCCCCCTGGGTGTGGGTGGTAGTAGTGGTAGGCATCCAGCCCCCCTGGGTGTGGGTGGTAGTAGTGGTAGGCATCCTGCCCCCTGGCTAAGGGTGGTAGTAGTGGTAGGCATCCAGCCCCCCTGGCTAAGGGTGGTAGTAGTGGTAGGCATCCTGCCCCCTGGCTAAGGGTGGTAGTAGTGGTAGGCATCCAGCCCCCTGGCTAAGGGTGGTAGTAGTGGTAGGCATCCAGCCCCCTGGCTAAGGGTGGTAGTAGTGGTAGGCATCCTGCCCCCTGGCTAAGGGTGGTAGTAGTGGTAGGCATCCAGCCCCCCTGGGTGTGGGTGGTAGTAGTGGTAGGCATCCAGCCCCCCTGGGTGTGGGTGGTAGTAGTGGTAGGCATCCAGCCCCCCTGGGTGTGGGTGGTAGTAGTGGTAGGCATCCTGCCCCCCTGGCTAAGGGTGGTAGTAGTGGTAGGCATCCAGCCCCCTGGCTAAGGGTGGTAGTAGTGGTAGGCATCCAGCCCCCCTGGCTAAGGGTGGTAGTAGTGGTAGGCATCCAGCCCCCTGGCTAAGGGTGGTAGTAGTGGTAGGCATCCAGCCCCCTGGGTGTGGGTGGTAGTAGTGGTAGGCATCCAGCCCCCCTGGGTGTGGGTGGTAGTAGTGGTAGGCATCCTGCCCCCCTGGCTAAGGGTGGTAGTAGTGGTAGGCATCCAGCACCCCTGGCTAAGGGTGGTAGTAGTGGTAGGCATCCAGCCCCCTGGCTAAGGGTGGTAGTAGTGGTAGGCATCCAGCCCCCTGGGTGTGGGTGGTAGTAGTGGTAGGCATCCAGCCCCCCTGGGTGTGGGTGGTAGTAGTGGTAGGCATCCTGCCCCCCTGGCTAAGGGTGGTAGTAGTGGTAGGCATCCAGCCCCCTGGGTGTGGGTGGTAGTAGTGGTAGGCATCCAGCCCCCCTGGCTAAGGGTGGTAGTAGTGGTAGGCATCCTGCCCCCCTGGGTGAGGGTGGTAGTAGTGGTGGGCATCCTGCCCCCTGGCTAAGGGTGGTAGTAGTGGTAGGCATCCTGCCCCCCTGGGTGAGGGTGGTTGTGGTGGTGGGCATCATGCCACCCCTGGCTAAGGGTGGTAGTAGTGGTAGGCATCATGCCCCCTGGGTGTGGGTGGTAGTAGTGGTAGGCATCCAGCCCCCCTGGCTAAGGGTGGTAGTAGTGGTAGGCATCCAGCCCCCCTGGGTGTGGGTGGTAGTAGTGGTAGGCATCCAGCCCCCTGGGTGTGGGTGGTAGTAGTGGTAGGCATCCAGCCCCCCCTGGGTGTGGGTGGTAGTAGTGGTAGGCATCCAGCCCCCCCCTGGCTAAGTGTGGTAGTAGTGGTAGGCATCCTGCCCCCTGGGTGAGGGTGGTAGTAGTGGTGGGCATCCTGCCCCCTGGCTAAGGGTGGTAGTAGTGGTAGGCATCCTGCCCCCCTGGGTGAGGGTGGTAGTAGTGGTGGGCATCCTGCCCCCTGGGTGAGGGTGGTAGTAGTGGTAGGCATCCTGCCACCCCTGGGTGAGGGTGGTTGTGGTGGTGGGCATCATGCCACCCCTGGCTAAGGGTGGTAGTAGTGGTAGGCATCATGCCCCCCCTGGGTGTGGGTGGTAGTAGTGGTAGGCATCCAGCCCCCCCTGGGTGTGGGTGGTAGTAGTGGTAGGCATCCAGCCCCCCCTGGCTAAGGGTGGTAGTAGTGGTAGGCATCCAGCCCCCCCTGGGTGTGGGTGGTAGTAGTGGTAGGCATCCTGCCCCCCCTGGCTAAGGGTGGTAGTAGTGGTAGGCATCCTGCCCCCCTGGCTAAGGGTGGTAGTAGTGGTAGGCATCCTGCCCCCTGGCTAAGGGTGGTAGTAGTGGTAGGCATCCAGCCTCCCTGGCTAAGGGTGGTAGTAGTGGTAGGCATCCTGCCCCCCTGGGTGTGGGTGGTAGTAGTGGTAGGCATCCAGCCCCCCTGGGTGTGGGTGGTAGTAGTGGTAGGCATCCTGCCCCCCTGGCTAAGGGTGGTAGTAGTGGTAGGCATCCAGCCCCCCTGGCTAAGGGTGGTAGTAGTGGTAGACATCCAGCCCCCTGGCTAAGGGTGGTAGTAGTGGTAGGCATCCAGCCCCCCTGGCTAAGGGTGGTAGTAGTGGTAGGCATCCTGCCCCCTGGCTAAGGGTGGTAGTAGTGGTAGGCATCCAGCCCCCCTGGGTAGGGGTGGTGGTGCGCATTCAGGCCCCTGTGTGCATATGTGGCATTGGTGATGGGCATCCCGCCCCTATGGTGCTGCTGTTGCTGGTGTAAGTATATTCAGCATCCCCGTGTATGTGTGTGATGTGTCGTGTACGTGTTGTATGTGTTTTGTGGTTGGTGTCTGGCTTACCTTCTGCGCCGTACGCGTCCGTGCCTGTTCCGGTAGTAGATGTAGAATATTGGTATGATCGGGACGAAGTGATTCATGGTTGGTTCGTGTCGTTCGTCCTTCTCGTTGCTTCGCGTCGTCCTCGTCGCTTCGCTTCGTCCTCGTCGCTTCGCGTCGTCCTCGTCGGTGCCGTGTTCGTCTCGTAGCCGTGGATCGTGTTGTGGCGCGATTCGGAGCTTATGTGCGCCTCTCCCGGATGCTTTAACGTGCCGTGCGTAGCGACGGGTTCGGCGCGTACGGGAAGCGCATCGTACTTGTCCGGCCGGACGGGGCTGCATTTTTCCTTCCGTGCGCCTCGATTCGGCGTTTCCGGATTCGCCTCGGTCGGAGAACAGGACCTGGTTTGGGTGAGTACGGCTCGGCCGGATTTTTTGCTGTTGTGCGCATCGTACTTGCTCGTTCGGTGTGCTGTACGGATCGGTCGGGAAACAGGCTTTCGCATGGCTTTTTTCCCGACCGAATGGTATTGGGTGCGCCTCCGACCGAGATCGGAATCGGCCCCTAAATGTTACGTATGGTGGCGAGCTGAGGAAATGCCCGAGGTGTGCCTATGTGGATGCTGGGTTTGTACATATGACCTGGAGCTGTGGAGTGGTGCAGGGATACTGGGCTGCAATCCTGGTTAAGATAAAGAAGGCACTGGGGAGGGAGCTGGCGCTGACTATAGAAGTCTGTTTGTTTGGGCTCTTCCAGCGCCCTCCCAAACGTAAGGTGGGGAATTGATTTATTGACCTGGCCCTGGGCCTAGCTAAGAGATGGATAGTGTTGGAGTGGAAATCCCCATTGGGCCACAAGTGGCCAGTTGGAACATGGAGGTTACTGGTTAGGCAGGAGCGGAGGGCAGAGCCCTGAGTTGGGAGGAAGCGAGAGGCATCCGGAGACGACCGATAGCAGACTTATGGAAAGAAGTGCTGGCGACCTGGGAAAACCCAGAGCAGGAAGAGGCAGCAGAGGGGGAGTCTGGGAGTGACAGTAAGTGACCTACATGCTCCCACACAGATGACTTTGGACCCACAAGGCGGGGGCATGCACAGTATATCCGCCATGAGAGGGGGAACCAGTAGTCTTGGTGAGGGGACAGACAGACGGTACTTGAGAGAGCGAGGTCGGTGGATGGGGAGACGGCAGCCTCCCTGACCCCCCTCCCCCCTTCCCCCTGGGAGGACCCGCTCACCACACAGAACGAATCATGTAATTGACAGAGTCAACGAATGCATCATTTGAAACGGTTGGTACTCCAGCCCCCTATGCATGCAGAACTTTATTAAGTTTCCCTCCTTTTTTTTCTATTCCGTTTCTTTTCTTCTTTTTCCTTTTTTAATGGTTATTGATATAAGAGTGACACTAATGAGGACATTACCTGAATCCTGGGCAGCGGCTCGAACCGCCCACCGTGACAGGACAGGGAAGAGCGGTAGACAGGGACTGCAAAATCATTAATGTAATAAGAATAGAGGTCGGTGGACACATAAAGAGTGGTGGTCAGTAAGCGCTCGTACACGATACGTGACACCATGCAATACTCCAAGAAGGAAACTTATGTATCCCTGTCTAGACGATAAAAGAGATTAGTACTGAAAATTGTTGCAAATATTGCTTGTGTAATTGTAATAAACATACAAAATGTCAATAAAAATATGTTAAAAAAAAAAAAGCAAAAGCAAAATATTCCAAAAAATTACAAAATTAAATACATATCAAAAACATTTAATAAAAAACAAATTATACAAAAAATACATATATATACCAATATTATAAAATTAAACTAATGATAATATTAAATATATATATATATATATTAGAAAATATTAAAATCTGGGAGTAATACACATACTATACCCACTCCAGTCTGTGCAACAGTAGAGAAAGCATAAGAAGTCAGAGGGGTAACATTTACTATTCCCACTCCAGTCTTTGCAACAGTAGGGAAAGTGTTGGACTCCGGAGGGGTAAAATATACTATTCCTACTCCGGTCTGTGCAACAGTAGAGAAAGTGTTAGAATTCAGAGGGGTACATTTACTATTCCCACTCCAATCTGTGCAGCAGCAGGTTAATCATTATAATCTGGAGGGGTAAAATGTACTATTCCCACTCCAGTCTGTGCAATAGTAGGGAAGGCGATGGACTCAGGAGGGGTAAAATTTACTATTCTTGTCTGTGCAACTGTAGGGAAAGCGTTAGACTCTGGAGGGGTAACATTTACTATTCCTACTCCAGTCTGTGCAAAAGTAGAGAAAGCGTTGGACTTCAAAGGGGTACATTTACTATACCCACTCCAGTCTATACAACAGTAGGGAAAGTGTTGACTCCAGAGGAGTAACATTTCCTGTTCCCACTCCAGTCTGTGCAACAGTAGGGGAACCGTTGGACTCCGGAGGGGTAACATTTACTATTCCCACTCCTGTCCATGCAATAGTAGGGTAAACGTTGGACTACAGAGAGGTAGCATTTACTATTCTGACTTCAGTCTGTGCAATAGTAGGGAAAGTGTTGGACTTCGGTGGGGTAAAGTTTACTATTCTCACTCCAGTCTATGCAACAGTAGTGTAAGTACTTCACTTCAAACACATACCATATAAAAACATAGCCCTATTAATTTAATAAAAATATGAAACTCTTAATATAAACTTTGTTCATTAACCCCAAAAAAGTATGTATAAAAAAACAATTAAACAATTAATTTAACTACTAACAAATTTAATAATTAATTATCAATTAAAACAAATTGACCATTATTTATTACTTAAATAACTTACCACACTATACCCCCAAAAACTAGCAGAGCACACTAATATAACTAAAATAAATAAATGTAACACAATTGACATAATTAATAGCTCATTAAATATAAATTAATACTTTATTATTTAATCATCCATTAACTAACCAATCAATTATTAATTAATCAATTAATAACCATTTAATAATTAATTTATCAATCAATAATTGACTACCCAACCTGATGCCCCTACAAACCCATCATTCCACACCTAACAAATAACTTTAACAAATTTCTTGAAAACTATATCGCTCACCTATAAAATCGATATTCTTGGCAACAATATTTCTGCATCACAATATCGTTGTATCAAGATATTTTATTTCCGATATTTCTGCATCTGATATTTCTAAATAGATATTTTGTACAAACACTGTTATCCTATGGGAGAGATAGACCTTATAGTAGTGAAAAATAAATGTAAGAGTTTTTCACTACCAGGACATTTAAAACCTAAAAGTACACGTCCTAATTTTTAAAATCATTGAACCTTGTCCTCTTGGCTGTCCAGGGCCATGGCCTACCCTGGAGGTGTCTTATATGTATTAAAAAGGAAGGTCGATCTGGCAGTCAAAACTGAATACACACAGGCTGCAATGGCAGACCTGAGACATGTTTAAAGGGCTACTTAAGTAGGTGGCACAATCAGTGCTGCAGACCCACTAGTCGCATTTAATTTACAAGTCCTGCGCACGCGTAGTGCCACGTTACTAAGGACTTGTAAGTAATTTAAATATGGCAATTGGGTATAAGCCAATGTTACCATTTTTAGAGGGGAGAGCACAAGCACCTTAGCACTGCTTAGCAGTGGTAAAAAGCGCTGAATCCTAAAGCCGTACAGCAAACAAATGATGGACGGAATGCTGACAATGCAAACATTGATAATATAGTCTGATAGGAATAGGACATTACGAATCTTTTCCTGGGACAACCCTTTGTCCTGACGCGTTATACTATGCCCTGAAGAAGCCCCAGGCCGGATGGCCATGTAAAGGGGGCGAAACACGTGTTGGCTGTCTTTCTTTTCATGTTCTTCTTTGTCAGAAGCTCTAAAATGAGCTACAAAACGTTCACATAAAGAATTTTCACTATGAACCCAGCGTATTGGAATTTGTTCTGAAATACTGGATTATCTCTACTTGTCCAGACTTCTTTTTTGGAGCCCCATGGGAACAGTCCAGACCGAACTGCCTGGCCAGGTCCTCCCTGGACCGGAAACAAGCATCCTGGGACCGGTTTCAGGGTATGTCACCCTTCTTCAGCCAGGCTAGCTTGAATCCAGTGGCACAGTGAGCAAGGGACCCACGTCTGGGCATACCCATCCCACTTAGGGCGAAAAGTGTTACAGCAAACAAATGATGGACGGAATGCTGACAATGCAAACATTCTCCCCAGTCAAAAGATCTGGGTTACATCCATCGTTCTTTTGCCCACTACGCCACCCCAGTTTGGACCCAGCCATATGCAAATCAGTCTTGACCCTGTGCCCATGGGAACAGTCCAGACCGAACTGCCTGGCCAGGTCCTCCCTGGACCGGAAACAAGCATCCTCGGACCGGTTTCAGGGTATGTCACCCTTCTTCAGCCAGGCTAGCTTGAATCCAGTGGCACAGTGAGCAAGGGACCCACGTCTGGGCATACCCATCCCACTTAGGGCGAAAAGTGTTACAGCAAACAAATGATGGACGGAATGCTGACAATGCAAACATTCTCCCCCAGTCAAAAGATCTGGGTTAAATCCATCGTTCTTTTGCCCACTACGCCACCCCAGTTTGGACCCAGCCATATGCAAATCAGTCTTGACCCTGTGCCCCATGGGAACAGTCCAGACCGAACTGCCTGGCCAGGTCCTCCCTGGACCGGAAACAAGCATCCTGGGACCGGTTTCAGGGTATGTCACCCTTCTTCAGCCAGGCTAGCTTGAATCCAGTGGCACAGTGAGCAAGGGACCCACGTCTGGGCATACCCATCCCACTTAGGGCGAAAAGTGTTACAGCAAACAAATGATGGACGGAATGCTGACAATGCAAACATTCTCCCCCAGTCAAAAGATCTGGGTTAAATCTATCGTTCTTTTGCCCACTACAACACCCCAGTTTGGACCCAGCCATATTCAAATCAGTCTTGACCCTGTGCCCCATGGGAACAGTCCAGAACGACCTGCCTGGCCAGGTCCTCCCTGGACCGGAAACAAGCATCCTGGGTTCTGTTTCAGGGTATGTCACCCTTCTTCAGCCAGGCTAGCTTGAATCCAGTGGCACAGTGAGCAAGGGACCCACGTCTGGGCATACCCATCCCACTTAGGGCGAAAAGTGTTACAGCAAACAAATGATGGACGGAATGCTGACAATGCAAACATTCTCCCCCAGTCAAAAGATCTGGGTTAAATCCATCGTTCTTTTGCCCACTACGCCACCCCAGTTTGGACCCAGCCATATGCAAATCAGTCTTGACCCTGTGCCCCATGGGAACAGTCGAGACCGAACTGCCTGGCCAGGTCCTCCCTGGACCGGAAACAAGCATCCTGGGACCGGTTTCAGGGTATGTCACCCTTCTTCAGCCAGGCTAGCTTGAATCCAGTGGCACAGTGAGCAATGGACCCACGTCTGGGCATACCCATCCCACTTAGGGCGAAAAGTGTTACAGCAAACTGGGGTGGTGGAGTGAGCTAAAGAATGATGATGGATTAAACCCAGATCAGTTGACTGGGGTGAGTGTTTGATTTGCTCTAACGCTCCGTCCATCATCCCCTTTGGTATCGCTTTGTTCGCCCTAAGTTGGCAGGGTATGCCCAGACGTGGGTCCCTTGCTCACTTTGCCACTGGATTCAAGATAGCCTGGCTGATGAGGGTTATGAACCCGAAACCGATCCCAGGATGCTTGTTTCCGGTCCAGGGAAGACATGGCTTGGCAGTTCGGGATGGACTGTTCCCATGAGGCACAGGGTCAGACTGATTTGCAGATGGCCATGTCTGAACTGGGGTGGTGGAGTGAGCTAAAGAATGATGATGGATTAAACCCAGATCAGTTGACTGGGGGTGAGTGTTTGATTTGCTCTAACGCTCCGTCCATCATCCCCTTTGGTATCGCTTTGTTCGCCCTAAGTTGGCAGGGTGGGTCCCTTGCTCACTTTGCCACTGGATTCAAGATAGCCTGGCTGATGAGGGTTATGAGCCCAAACCGGTCCCAGGATGCTTGTTTCCGGTCCAGGGAAGACCTGGCTTGGCAGTTCGGGCTGGACTGTTCCCATGAGGCATAGGGTCAGACTGATTTGCATATGGCCATGTCTGAACTGGGGTGGTGGAGTGAGCTAAAGAATGATGATGGACTAAACCCAGATCAGTTGACTGGGGGTGAGTGTTTGATTTGCTCTAACGCTCCGTCCATCATCCCCTTTGGTATCGCTTTGAATCCTAAAGCCAGCAAAATCAAGGTCAGTAAAAATAGAGGAGGAAGGCAAAATGTTTTAGGGAACACCACCCTAAGGCTGACAAGTCTAACAGTAGCACAATGGGTGCTGCAGTCCACTAGTCACATTTAATTTATAGTTGCTGACTACACTTTGTGCAATATAGTAGGGACATAATGTAAGTTAAAAATGCTCATTAAGTGTATAGCCAATGTCATCATGTTTTACCATGTTTTAGATGTCGGAGTACATGGACTGGGGCCTGGTGACAGAGACACGGAGTCAGAAAACCAGCAGCATTAGTCCAAACAAATGGGGGTGAGCATGCAAAAAGAGGAATTTTCCTATACACACACATTTATGCATATACTCATTTAAAAGCTATTGTTAGAGTGCAGTTATGGATATAAAACAAAAAATGTAAAGCCCCTGATATTTCCCAGTTTTGGCTACCTCTGAAAAAAAAAAAAATATATATATATATATATATATATATATATATATATATATATATATATATATATATATATATATATATATATATATATATATATATATATATTAAACCAGTCCTGATATCGGCATACAAAACAGGCGCTGACTCCGTGGGAAATATACCAAAGAAAATCAATTTATTCGAGAAAGATGACCTAGACGCGTTTCGGCGGCAGACCGCCTTGTTCACTACATCAGGTATCTCAAAATAATGCTCTTATATACACGCGTGAGTCAAGCACATTTGTTTGGTTGTCACAGCAACCATGGTTTAAAAGACATAAAAGAAAGTGCATATTGTAACCATGATAGTGCAAAAAACGAAAAAGTGAAAACAGAGTGATGTAAACCAAAACAATATATACTATTGTTAAAGCCAAATTTGCTAACATCACAACAGTATGTGTATACACTTATATAAACTGTGACATTAATTAAAAAAGCTGTTAAAAAATATATTTGTGTATACAGTTAATCAAGGGTACTGTTTCAATTTCAACTTATTATTACAGAAGAAATAGAAGAAATTACAGCCACTTATATGCCTAAACGAAAATTTGAAAAAAGAGCAATCTCTTCATAACTATGCCTGTATATGTTAGCGGCTAAAGTTAGCGGCTAATGCAATGAAAAAGTAGTGTGTATATAGAAAATTCCATCTATTTGTATAACTTTAAACAAGTAGAACCATTTCACGAGTTTGCAGTATAGTAGCTGTAACACAGGAAAAAACAAATTTTAATAGGCTGTGGTCATTTGAATGAAGCCCAAGTGGGCAGTTAAATACTCTATCTAATCTCCTATATCTATAAATGAATACAAATCCCCTCAAATAGCTGTAAAGAGGTGCGAAAAAATGTGCTGACTGAAAATTAAAAAAGAAGAAAATTATAAAGAAAGAGAACCTAACGCTACGGATAGGGTTTAAGGTACAGGACAAGCGGCTGAAGTATCAGAGATGTACACTTAGAGCCTCATCAGCATTCATCCCATTTGGGATTTTACAATTCAGTAGAATTATGTATCGTGATTCTAATCTCCTGAGTGACAGCTGTCTATTCCCTCCTCTGATATATATATATTTTCCAACAATAGCCCGAAAGCTCGGGGGAGCACTCGACAGCTCGCCCACCATCCGGTTCTTCAACTCGGCTTGCTTCGATGTTCCTTTATAACAGACGTACTGCATGCTTTGATTGGATAATGGCCCCCTGTGGGCCTCGCTGACTGCGATTACTTTGATGCTGCATGCTGGGACATGTAGTCCCTAGAGCGAATAATCAATTACCATTAGTGGGTTCCATGCACCAATGTCACTTTAAAAGCTTTATTAATGTCCTGTAGTAGGATCCAGAAGTGTCGAGGCAAGAAAATCTTCTGTGGCTTACTGTGCTGGATGGCATGGAATAGTTCCAAACCACAGCCTCCTCATCATTTTGGGATGGTGCTCTCCGCCACGGCAGGGCAGCCGTGTGCAATAAATTCCAACAATAGCCCGAAAGCTCGGGGGAGCACTCGACAGCTCGCCCACCATCCGGTGCTTCAACTCGGCTTGCTTCCATGTTCCGGTAAGTTTTCGCACCTGCCCAACGCGTTTCGAGGCTACAAGTCTCTTTCTCAAGGGCTGCTTGTAAGACAGTTGGTGCGGTGAACGCTCTTCTTTATATCAGACGTACTGCATGCTTTGATTGGATAATGGCCCCCTGTGGGCCTCGCTGAGTGCGATTACTTTGATGCTGCATGCTGGGACATGTAGTCCCTAGAGCGAATAATCAATTACCATTAGTGGGTTCCGTGCACCAATGTCACTTTAAAAGCTTTATTAATGTCCTGTAGTAGGATCCAGAAGTGTCGAGGCACGAAAATATTCTGTGGCTTATTGTGCTGGACAGCATGGACACGGCTGCCCTGCCGTGGGGGAGAGCACCATCCCAAACTGACGAGGAGGCTGTGGTTTGGAACTATTCCATGCCGTCCAGCTTCAGAGAGGTTTAGCTTTGTCCAGACACAAGGGAGCACCCAGTATAAGTCAAAAGAATATCCTTGCAGGCATAGAGTGACGCATAAATTACGCAAAAAAAGAAGCAGAGAACTCTGGGTAGTTTCCAAGTTTAGGTGGAAGAAGCTCCTGTATAAAGCACCCTCAACACCAGCGACACTCTAAATTTGCTTACCTCAAATGTCTGCTTTCCTATCAAAGTTTTCAAGCATAGGATTAGCACAGTGCTATCCACGCCGAGATAGAAAGGGCCAAAGTCTTTTGCCATTTCTACAGTCACTCTATGCCTGCAAGGGTATTCTTTTGACTTATATTGGGTGCTCCCTTGTGTCTGGACAAAGCTAAACCTCTCTGAAGAGCTGTAATGACAGCAAAACACGTGTCAGGAGTTGCTTTTATTCATTTCAGGTTGGCTTGGATGGTATTTTACCAATCCAAAGCTGTAATACTGTGCCTGGAGTGATATATGGCTTTTGTCATTTTACAGCTCAGCATGGATAGCACTGTGCTAATCCTATGCTTAAAGACTTTGTTGTAGAAATGGCAAAAGACTTTGTCCCTTTCTATCTCGGCGTGGATAGCACTGTGCTAATCCTATGCTTAAAAACTTTGATAGAAAAGCAGACATTTGAGGTGATCAAATTTAGAGTGTCGCTGGTATTGAGGGTGCTCTATACAGGAGCTGCCTTCCACCTAAACTTGGGAACTACCCAGAGTTCTCTGCTTCTTTTTTTGCATAATTTATGCATCACTCTATGCCTGCAAGGGTATTCTTTTGATACATATAGAGTGATTACCAGTGGTTCAGATGAATTCAAGTAATCACTGTACACGCTGTCCATCACTTTTATATGCTTTAGTGTGTCACATCAAGAGAGATGTGTATGTCCAGACGAGGGTCTAGTGCACACTGTGTCACTGGAACCATGCTATACCTGGCTTATGAGCCCTAACTTTGACAAAACATGTCCTGGGTTCCTTGAGTTTTAGTTCAGCGAGGATCTGAACTGGCAGTTCAGTCGGAACTGTCCCATTGGAGCAGGATCATGACTGATTTTCATATGACTAGGTCCAAACTGAGGTTGCATGGTGTGCAAAATAATGATGGACTGAGATGCGGCCCTGAGTGGATACCAGTGGCTGAGATTAATTCAAGCATTCCGTCCATCACTTTTTTGTATACTTTCGACACATATTATGGCCCAAAATATGTATACAAACAAAAATGTTCTGCGTTTGGGAAAAAATGTGGCCAATAGTGCCATGCAGATCCCATGGGAATATGTCCTGCATCCATGCTTGTGCCTGCTCACACTCGTCACACACGCTGAGGGAACTGTCGATGTCTCTGGATTCTGCTCTGCTGTGCTTTGCTCTCCATGCCCTGGGGGAGCTGTACCTGGGCATTCAAACTTCGTTGTTTTCCTTCGGACCCGGTTCCTTTTCCCCAGGCTCTGTCTCCTCGAGGTTTGAAACAGGGTAACCGGGCTACTTCTCTGCCAAGTGCTGCCGCAGCACCACAGCACTGCAGCACCGCAACAGCTATCAGCATTGTTGCTGCTGTCTCCCGCCCACTGCCACTGCACCTGGCCTGCTTGTGGAGACGGGCAAGTACAGGTGTACGGCAGGGCAGCCAGGGCCGTGGTTAGCGGCTGTGCTCTGCTCTGAGTTGTGTTTGGGGCTGTGGTGTGGCACTCTGTTGGCACTTTGGACCCCCTTCAAGTGCACTTTTGGTCAGTAGCGATTACCTAGCCACTCACAGTCTGTCCTGCAGCCTCGGAGCCTCACCAGTCTAGAAAACCCAGCCAGTTTGGTGAGTGAGTGGTCTGCCAGATTGAAAGTAGGGACTTTACAGGCCTAGCTGTCACCTGTTCTACCAGCCCTTTCCGTGACCCTTCCTCGTGTGGGTGGAGGCGGCGGCTTCAACAAGCGCAGGGGAGGAGGTAGGTGGACAATTGTCGTTGCGGTTGGTGTTGTTGGAGCTTCGCTTATCCTGCTTCATTGCTTAATTGATACACTGCCTGCTACACTGCTGAGCGGGTCTGATGGTCTTGCCACCGCTGAGGTTGTCTTCTTTTCTTTGTTAGGTCGAGCATTCGAGGCCTCTTGTTTATACTTTAGTATATACTTATATGTGTATGTACTTTGTGGGTTCTGGATATCAGCCCTAGGACTTGTCTGCTTCCGCTTAGGGACTTTTTTTTCTGTTCAACTGCCTCTATTTCACTGCCTTAATAGAAAACGACCAGTAGAGGTCAGTAAAATACCAGAATTGCTTTCTGCTTGTTCAACTGCCTCTATTTAACTGTCTTGATAGAAAACGACCAGCAGAGGTCAGTAAAATACCAGAATCACTTTAGCATTCTCTAGATTCCAGTCCATAGAAATTGTCTTCCACTAGCACCCGTAGACAATATTTTTTTCAAATCTTGTATTTTCAGTGATATGACCACCGAAGGCCCTGATTTTATATTAAAAAAAGAGCCTTGGACTACCATTTCCTGCTGAAAGGCAATATTTCTCTCCATGTGTTCCCATACCTGGCGTGTAACGCAGTTTGGTGCTTACTTTCCCTCTATGTTAAAGAACAGGCTAATGTGCTGCATAGCTAAATACATATAAGGTCCCAAAGGTGAGACCGATTGCATTGCAATTGCTTGTTGTTTATAATCTTCACTATCAATTCAAAACTAAACGTTGTAGTATTTAGACTGCAACTCTGAAAAGCTACACGTTAAACTACTGTATCATTTATTATAACATATGTAATAATAACTTTTTATATAATGCTTCATATTCCACTGCTGCTCTTTTAAAAGATATATGTAGCAGGTGTCACTGGCAGTCAAGAGTGGCTCACCCTTATGGGTGTCAGGGCTCCATCCTCCTTCTTTCCTGCCCCGTTTTTATTACTCTAATAGCGAATATGTGTTTGTAATTCTTCATTAGTCTGATAAAAAAAAATGCAGAACCTTGGGAGCAAGGGTCAGGCAGCCAGATGCAGACAGTGACATCTGTCTGTTGGCTGGTGTAGGCACATAGAGGCGCTTGCACCAGCCATCAGACAGATTGCCTATGGGCTGGTGAAGTTCCAGCAATGGCCTCCAGGGCCTGTCACACTCCAGGGCCTTCCCATTTTTCAAGTGCTGCAGCATCATTGGGAGAAGTCGGCCAGTTACTTTAGGCGTAAACCCTGAAGTGCCTGAGGCTACCCACCCGTGAAGAGTGCTGTCAAGGTTTTTTTTTATATCGCTCACTATTTTTCTTTGGGGGTCCTGTGGCAGTAGGCGGGTAAGGGGCAGTATGCATGGCAGATATTGAAATTTACCATTGGTGTCATTTCATTTGCTTTACAAAGTTGTTCATTTTCTAAACTTCCCTCTCAACAGTTCCCATAGCAAGGGATCAAGGCTTACTTCAGGAGGTGCTCAATAGATTACAACTAAAACACAGCATGAATAGTAATCACACACTATAAACTCAATCTCTGGTCAAGTGAAGACTTTTTAAATGGCTTGATTTAGAGGAGGGTTAATAATGAAACCCAAAAATGTGCTATGCGACCTATATGCCCCCAGCTCTCCAACAAACATCTTCTGATGTCTCCTAGCGGACCAAGGGGCATATCTACAAGGGCCGGAGTTAAAATTATCGCCGCTTTAGCGTCCGTTTTCGGACGAAAAGCGGCGATAATTTTAACGCCCTATTAGCAAGGACACGCTAACGCGTGAATCCATGCTTCTTCGCCCTTTTCCTATCGCCCAGCTTTGCATCTCTAATGAGATGCAAAGTGGCGTTCCTCCCAGAATAACGGGAGAAATGTCGCTAAGCGACATTTCTCCTATTATCAAGCCCCACGCAAAGAAGCATAGCGATAAGCAAAGTAGCGATAACCTCTGTTATCGCTACTTTCCTTACGCGTGCTTTGACACTGACTTAGCCATGATATCCTATGGAAGGTGGATATCATGGCTAAGTATGTGTGGCCCTATCAGCAAGCTATCGCCAGAGTAGTGCGATTATCGCTGGATTTCCAGCGATAATCGCACAGTTGGCAGCTTGCGCTCTGAATTTTATCGCTTTGGAGATAAGCGTTGCTGATAGCACGCTATCTCCGCGATAAAATTCAGAGTTGGCCGGCGATAATTATCCTCACGCTAAGAGCGCTGAGCGATAATTATCGCCAGCCCTTGTAGATATGCCCCCAAGTGTCTCCACTTGTGCACGGTTTCAACATGCACAAAGTGGGAAGTTAACAACCAGGACCACTGGAATTATGCGATTGTGAGGTTACTTCGTTTTTCGCAGAATTAGAGATGTGCTGCATTTTCCACAAAATTTATCATCTGCTGCATCATCTGCAGATCTTATTTAAGAAAATTGTTTCTAGCTCAATTGGTTCAAAAGTTACTAAAAATGCAGCAACACGTGTTGCTGTACTATGGAAGGCCATTTGTAAAGGTTGGCTGTTCCCTTTTCTGTTGCTTATTCCTATCTTTGGGTGTTAAATGATACTAAATGAGGTGCAACCAATGCCCAGACAGTGTTAACTAGTGTAAAAATGACAAAATAATAAAGTAATACTATTGCAAAATGTGCCGCTTTAGGCAGCATATTTTGCCTTTTCTTCGCACATAATTTACTCAACCCTGCCCCATAATCCGGCCCTCCCTTGCCTCATAATTCCAGTGGCTCTTGTTATAATGGAAAGTTGGGCATCCTATTCAGGAAAAATATTAGGCTTCACCACTTTTAAAGATCACTAACCGCCAGGGCTCGAGTCGGGGTACCACTTATTTTACCAGGTGGACGCCGTCCCCCCTGCCCAAAAGATGGAGCCGGTACCCGAGTCTGCACCTGCGCGCAAATGATAGCCTTTCAAATGCACCCGAGGCTCAGACTAATCTCCCCTTCCACCTCGCGCCCTCCCCTTGCCAGCCTTTCTCAGAGCACAGCCGAGGCGCCAAGGCTTCAAGGAGCTGCGCTGTCAACACGCCGAGCATGTCACTTCCAGGGACCCCGACAGATGCCCGTAGTGCCTACGGCCCGAGTCTGTAATAACCGTGTAATCCGAGGAATGGGTCCTGTGTATAGTGTGTTCTTGTGTTTTGAGTCACTGCCACTTATTGCAGTATTATACCTCTACTTGTATCTTGTATGTAGTCACGCATTTCAGACGGAGACCGGCAAATTTCGTGACGTCACTTCCTGTCCTGACGTCACTTCCGGTGACACCACCTAACTTGGAGCGTCCCCCCACTTCTTTTTTTAGGACTTGTGCCCTGCTAACCGCCACTGTTACCCAAACTATGGTACACAATTTACCTCCATTGAAAGGATGCAAGGCAAGCGTTTAACTTGCTGGATCAAATTGCAAATTACGCGTCATGTCAATTTCATTGTGCCAAGTACAACTAACACTGCTCTGGGTTTCTTTCTAGGTGACTGCTGGCTCCTGGCCGCCTTCGCCTCCCTCACCCTAAACGAACAGATCCTGACCCGCGTCGTTCCCCCCAATCAGAGCTTCACGGAGGGCTATGCGGGCATCTTCCACTTTCAGGTACGGACAACACATTCCGTAGACTAACAATGCAAATACCCTCTTGTCATTTACAGACCCGGCTTGCTCCCGCGGGTGAACAGCGCCACCTGCCGCTCAATATGGTTGACAGTTTTTGGAACATTTTAACATTTGTGTAAAGTGCTAAAGACGAGGTGACCTCTGCATCCTGAACAATTGAAATCTCTAGTCCTGGGCACTTAGGGGTCTGAGGTGAAAACCTGTGAGAGAGGGCTGCAGAGGGGCGCGGGGTGTCAGGGGATGTTCTATTTCGTGCAAATGCGGCCAGGACTGCTCGGTTTTAAGCGGGGCAGGGCAGGAGGCGACGGCAAAAAAACGGACACGTGGCTGGTCTGGACTACGCCCGGGCACGCGCGCTGCTTTGGTGTCGTTAAGAGCTGCTGCTGAGTTGTGCTAGGCACATAATAGCTCGCAGGCAGTGCTTGTCCTCATGTCGGGTATCCTGGCACCCTCCAAGCTACCCCGCCCCCCAAAAAGGCGATAACGTCACCCGTTACAAAAGTGAAGGTTAGTGAAGGAAAATCCGAGGAAGAGGAAATAGCGACAGTGGAAAGAATGTAAGAAAACTAAGCAGGGGCGGCAAGGCATTGGACGACAAACTGTTTTCAGACAGACTGGGATCACTAGAACGGAAACAATGTGAAATCCACCTCCGTCAAATTCATGTTCTCACTCCATTGCGCTGGATACAAGACAGACACGATAACGACAGAGGGACAGTCAGCACAATACGTCGAACATTGCGGGCACCTCTGTATAATCCTCGCTCATAGGGGCATATTCTCAAGGAACTATCGCCGAGTTAACAGCACTTTATCTCAGCCTAAGTTGCGATAAAATTATCGCCCCATTCACAAGCTGGTGCTAACAGCCGATACCACCAGTTTATTTGCGATAGCAGTCGCAAAAAACATCGCCACAGATGACCCCGGCAACTATCGCTAAAGAGATGCAGAGCAGTGACAACACCACTCCACAACATTCTCAACAACCAGCCAGATCGGCGATAAGATCACAAAACATGCGCTAAGGCGCGTTAGCAGCAGGAAACTAACACCTGCTTCTACCTGGTGTAAAGTCGTACGACAACCGGCACCAGACAAGGGAGCACAGCCCATAGCCACACATGAAGAACAACAGATGCCCTGGAGCTACCGATCATGCAGTCCGGGCCCCAATAGGTCAACAACACCCACCGCCACCTCCCCCAGGACCCCCTCCCCCCCAGGGCCCTCCCCGGGCACCCCCACCCACTCCCCTTCGGACAAAGATATTGCACCTCAACTCCACGAAATCATGAACCAAACAAATCGCCTGAAGTCGCACAATCACAACACCCAACATACATGTGTGGTCAGAAAAGGGAAATCATACATCCATATCATAATATCCAAACAATACGTTTATTACAAAAGAAACCAAAAAAAACAAATCTGAAGAGGCATGGCGGGTCGTCTCAGGACATTCTGTAAGTCACAGCCTGCAAAACAGAAATCTGGATCAGAAGGTGTGCCATGCGCCCATCAAAGTACAGAGAGAGAGAGAGCGAAAGAGAGAAATAGAGAGGGAGAGAGGGAGAGAAAGAGAGGGAGAGAGAAAGAGAGAGGGAGAGAGAGGGAAAGAGGGAGAGAGAAAGAGAGAGGGAAAGAGGGAGAGAGAAAGAGAGAGGGAGAGAGAAAGAGAGGGAGAGAGAAAGAGAGGGTGAGAGAGTGCCGACACTGCGGACCTAGGCCTCACTGCTCACCTGCTGCCACCGGTGTGTCTCCAACCACGTGCCGGTATTCACAGCAGTCCCCCAGGTCTCTCATCTGAAACAGTTTCCAGAGACATGAATGGCAGAGTCCATACAGTTGCACACGCCATCATCGCTTGCCCGCCCCGGCGCACACAGGCTGCTGCACCCCAGCCCCTCCCGCCGCCCAGCGGTTATTGCCCGCCCCTGCGCAACCAGGCCTCACTGCTCACCATCCGCCACCGGCGTGTCTCCAAGAGGGCCCACCACGTTCCGGAGGGATCTCGAAGCCCGTTGCCCGCGACCATGGCACCCTCCACATCATGCAGCCCCGCACCGCAGGCCCCCAGGTCACACACATAATTCTGGGTCTTGATTTCGCAATGGCAGAGACCACATCAGTGCACACGGCATCATCGCAGGCTGCACACCCGCCCAGCGCTTGAGGTGCCACTAACTCTGTGAACCGCGAGGCAACGCCATGTGGCGGGAGGCCCGCCCTGCCCGCTGGCTCAGGCCTACACTGCGGTCCAGCAGGGCTCACACTAATCCTTGCCAGTACGGACCGCCAGGACGGCGCATCATCGCAGGCTGCACACCCGCTCAGCACTTTAGGTGCCCCTATCTCACTGCACCGCAAGACACCGTCCCGTGGCGGTGTGCCTGTGCCTGCCGCAGTGTATCCGGTGCCACAAAGTCTGTGCACCGCTAGCCATGGACCCTTAATGATTGAGTCCCATGGTGCGGACGCCATCATGTCACCCCCGGCACTGGGCAATGTGAGGTGGCAGGGCCCTAGGCCCTCATGCATACATGAGAACTACACGGAGACACCCAGTCAGAGAGAGTGGAAATGGCGTCCAGCACGTGCGTCAGGCCCTTTTCATTGGCAGGGTCACATGTCCTGTGACGCCTGTGCTGGATGGGTGTGGTGTGGGTGTACACCAGCCGTGAGGGAGTGGCTGTGGCATGCTGACAACTAGACCTGTGAGCTGCAGATCCCAACAGTGAAGACCTGGGACATGTAGCGTTTTTGTCCCCCCCCTGTGTGCGTAATTGGAGTTGACTGCCCTGGCGTATGCCAGTCCAGCATAAGGGTGTGAACAATGACCCGGGGGCTCTGGGCGTGGTCCCGTCCTGGGCTGGACAAGGATGTGACTACTGGATGTGTCTCTGTTGTAGTGTCGGCGCCACCCGGACCACAATCGGCAATGTGTCACCCTGTGACAAAAGTCCCACAACATGGGCAACATGGACGTAAGGGGGAATCACTGACCCTACATTCAGCCATACTTCCACACTTGAAAGATCATAGACATGACACATCTGTGTGAATAATAATGTTTGTTGCACATTCAAGGGAGTGTTGCAGCTGGAGCAGTACAGGGCCATGCCAACCCCACTTCACATTGTCGGCCCGTGGAGGGCCAGCCAGAGTCCTTCAGGCAATGACAGGTACATCAGGAGAGGAGGACTTCAGTCCGCAGTCTGATAGCTGTGTCATTGGTGACCAATCAGAATATGGCAGTCCATGTCGCGGTCCAAGGTGAGTGTCGCAGAGTGCATCAGGGGACAGTGGAAGGTGATGATGCAGAGGGCAGAACCAAGCAGAAACAGGCCACATGGCGGAGATGAATGCTACTGCGTCCTCCTGACCACGATGGCAGATTCATCCGCATCTTCGTCCTCTGCTGTTGCATGTGCCTCACATGTGGCTGGTGGTGTTCTGTCTCCAGCACTGTGTGGCACTGACACATCAGGGGCCGGAGATGTGGATGGGGTGGTAGCAGCAGCATGCATCAGCGCCAGGCCTTGTGGCAGCAATGCCATGAGGAGGGTCTTCAGGGCATTGAGGGACCCAGCTACCTCTCGCTGGTGTGCAGCCGTGGCAGCCGCTCTTTCCGCCTGTGTCTGCTCCATGTTCTCCATGATCCTCCGCATGTGTCCCAACTCCCTGGCGAGATCGCTGGAGGCACTCTGACTAGAAAGTCGTTCTTGTCGCAGAGTCAGGACTCTAGCGATGTCAGCCATGGTCCGTTGGAGAGCATGGAGCGGACTGTGGGTGTCCGTTAGGGACTGTGAGTGGTCCCTGATGGGACTTAGACACCCACGTATGGCGTCTACTTTGGCTGTCATGCGGTCGAACCCCACCTGCACCCGTTCAGCCAGCTTCTCCTGGCACCCCAACACATGGCGTTGGAAGGCCATGTGTTCGTCGTGGGGGTCCTGGGAGGCAGCCGTGGTGGTGGGTGGTGGGTGCTGCCTGCTGTGTGTGCTGTGCAGGGGATGGGTTCTCCTCGTGGCAGCTGGGCTGCCCTGATCCTGGAAGTGGGCTGCGGAGGCTCTCCACGAGCTGTTGGAGGGCGTTGGAGTCGAAGGTGTAGTGGTCCTCTTCGTCATCAGAGAAGAGAGGTTCGGACTGCTCTGCAGGAGGTGTTGGATTTCCCCCTGCAATGTGAAGGGGAGATGCAGTTTAACATCGTGTTCACATGTATGTTGACGCATTGTACATGTTTACATTCAGACTGCATGACAGTGTACATTGTGACTGTTTGGGGGGAGCTGCCTATTTGATGCGGGACAGTGGACATTCCGACTACATCACGGATGTGTGATTGTACTTGTACATTGTCAACTCACATTTCCCTGCAGTGCCAAACATGATTGGCCAGTTTCTACACACATGCGGCACCAGTTGTGTCCTCTGTTCTGTTGTGGACGTGTTGCGGTTTGTACCACATCGTTGTCAATGTTGATGTGCCCTCCATGTAATGTGTGTGTGTCGCATTTTGGGGGAGTCGCCCCTGCGGCTCTGATTTAGCTGCCCTTATCCCTTTCATGCGGTGTGCCTCTGGGTTCTGTGCTTATGCAGTGCTGAGATGTTGCATACCTGTGTGCATTGGTCTCTTGGTGGGAGTTGTGGGTCTGGGGCATGGTTTGTCCGCAGATGTGCTATGCTTAATTGTGCATGTGTGCCATTGTGCCCATCTCCCCCGTCCCCCAGTCCCTGGTGGTTACTCACCCTGTTGCTGTTGTGTCCGGTCATGTTGAGCAGTGTCCGGTCCCCCAACTCCTGCCACCGTCTCCCCACTGATGACTGTGGACACCATTTCCTCCATCTCGTCCAGCTCCTCCTGTGGCGCTGGACTCCCACCTCCAGTCTGCATTGCTGCCTTCCGGTTGTTTGCGAGTTTCAGCTTGGTTTTGCGCTTCACATCATTCCAGCGCCTCTTGACCTCGTCCATTGTCCTCTTCAGCACTCCGACTGCATTCACCTTGTCCACGATGGTCTGCCATATTCCATTTTTAGTTGCCAGTGACACAGTGGAGGTGACGAACAGTGGTTGATGGTGTTCTATCACCTCCGTTATCAGGATCCTGTTTTCCTGCGCACTGAACCGCTTCTTCCTACTCTTCTTGTCCTTGCCCTTCCCTGACCTCAAGGTCCTCCGGGGGGCTTGTGGGGTTCTGGCTGTCCTCTGTACTTGCTCCGGATGCCTCCATTGTGCTTCGCTGTTGTTTGGCTTCTGTTGGTATGTTTTTTTTCTACTTTTATAGTGCATTTTCCCGCATGACACGTGGGAATTGCAGGCCTGTGGCTGGTTTTCGTAGATTTTTGTATCGCGATTGGCGTCATTGCTACTATTTTCGCGTTGGGGTTTCGCGTTTTTGAGGCTTTGCGTTGTTTTTAACGCGTTCATTTGACGCGTTGTCATGTGACTATCGCATGGTACCGCCGTGTTGTGAATACCACGTTGACACGGAGTTATTTTCCCGCGATAGACTGCGATGTGAAGGGTTGCGTTAAGCTACACTTGCGGTGGTTATCACACCTTCTTGAGAATATGCCCCATAGTGTGTGTGAAGTGGGGCGTTAAGGGAGGCCTCACACACACAGTTTAATTTAAGCCGGTGGTTTCCGGGGTTCGGCACAGGCACTTAATTGCCAACAATGGCACTTAAAACAACAGTCTGTCACACGGTGGCGCTGTTTGTTTTATTTTGAGATGAGCGCATCAACAGTTGTTTATTAATTCAATATACATTAAAAATGACTAATACCTTCCACCCAAGCAATTCTTGTAGCTTTGGGGCCTGGAATAGTTCCAATTGGCACACTGTAGAGTGTGATGGTTAGTAGGTGTGTTTGTACTGTCGTTGGCAGGGGCAATGTGTTGTGCAAGCTTCAGTGGCCTTCTGACGGGGGCCCTGGTACTTACCTTTTGTTTGTTTTTGTTTTTTACAACTTAAGCACTGGTCACACAGTCCTCTAGCCAAGTCACACTACCTTCAGACATATCGGCATCAGTCACAGAGGAAAGCCAGCGTAGGGACCTTGAGACTATGAGAAGGGGGTGTTTTGGGGGCAGGGGACTGGGATATCCCCACAGAAGGTCACGCCTTTCCTCAGAGTATAGTCAACCAAGCATATAACAACGACCAGCAAACCTCCCTGAGCAGCCAGTGCTCAGCCAGGAGGAGGTGGCTTGAGGCGGAGTCTGAGTGCAATACTATACATTTCTTACAGTGGCAATACAATGGGAATGTCCTGCTAGAGTTTTATTTTATATAAAAATACATCACATAGTAATATTTCAGAATATATAAATATATGCAAAGTAAGAATGAAAGTCAAAAAGTAACCAGCATTGCCAATAGGTCTGGTCTTGATACAGTTGTACAGGTTCCATGTTATATGTTGAATGCATTGACAAACAGCACACGTGCAGGTGCTCATGTGCCTACAGACACAACCAAGATGTGCACTTGAACGCACATGTACACACAATCCGGTCACACACGTAGAAGCATATGCAGACGCAGGTGGATGTTGGTTGGAAAAATGCATACATTCATGGCTGTGAGGTACTATAGAATGAAGGACAGCTGGCTGGGGGTTGTGTACCTGGGGCCCGTGTACATTGGGGCCAGGACACACGTGTAGGCTGCGCGCAGTATGGCAGTGCTTAACATAGGCCACAACACGGCTGGTTGGGTTCTGGCGCGGGACTGCCTCCACGCATGCAGCCCCGCCCATTTATTTATGGGTGCGGTCACATGATCGTGGGTGAAACCAAACGGGCACAGTCATGCCTTTATTATGGCAATCTTAATCAGAAAAACCACGGGCAAAATGCCGGAACTATAAAATTCACATGAACAGAGTAAGAGGGCAGTTACCCAACAAATAGGCCACCCTACCCAAGCGCTAGGTACTTTCACACAGTTTACACAATAGACACAGATAAAGAATCAAGAAAAGGTTCACTTTCAGCTCACAGTGGCCGACTGCCATCCCTCTATCAGTCCATCACATAGTCTTGGAACTGTTGAGACGGTGTCAGGTTTTTCTGGAGGTGGTACCTCGGAAGACCCCGCTCTGGCCCAGGTAACTCAGTCCCAGTCCGTGCACTCTGTTTCCAGGGCCGTGGCGGCTGGCTTGACTGGTTCCCCCCTGGTGTGGGAAGACCGAGAAGGAGATAGTCTCTCTGGGAGTTGTGGAGTGGGTATCAGGTCAGCTCCCTTGTAGTCGTCTCAGGGCTCCAGCATATCCTGATCCACCAGCTCAGGTGGGCCTCCGGGGTTTCTCTGAATAGTTTATAGTGAGATGCAGTGCGTGTGACTGTCTCTCGTCATCGGAGGCGGTTATCATGGTCCTGCTGATTTTTGATATCTTCCAAGGGTTCAGTTCAAAAGGAAGTCAGAATTTGCTTCCCGGGTGTCGGTCCTTGACGAGCACCTAATCTCCTACCAAGAGTTTTGAGGTTTGCGATGGTCTGCGCTGTGATGCCTGGCATTTTTGTTCCTCTCGGTGACTTTGGTTGCGGTTTGGTGGCACTGGGGCTTGCTCCTACAGGGTGTGGTGAGGATGACATCGGTGACACTCCTCCCAAAACAGAGGCTGCTTGGTGCCACTCCGGTGATAGTGTAGGGTGACATCCAGTAATCTTTCAAGAATGTGCAGATGGCTTTTATTGATGCACCGCTGCTCAGCCTGTGCAAAGCAGGTGGTTTTGATGATGGTCCGCATGAACTGTTCAATTTCACCGTTGGCCTGAGGCCAGCGTGGGGTGATCCAGCTGTGTTTGGTCTCTCTGGATGCGAGGTAGCTCGCCAGCTCATGGTCGTTGATGGGTGGGCCGTTGTCCGTGCCCTGTTCTCAGATGATGCTTTGGGTCGCCATAACCTTTTCCAGCTTTAGGATGGTTTTCTCAGCGGAGGTGATTCGGACTATTTCTATCCCCGGTAGCGAGGGTAGTCATCCATGACAACAAGGAGATGGTTGCCGTCTGGCAAGCTGCTGAAATCTGCACTGGCTCGTTGCCATGGGCTGTCGGGTGATTTTTCTGTGATGATGGGCGTAGGAGGGTCACCTCCCCCAGTGGCTTGGCAGAGGCCACACTGCTGGACTGTTCTTTCGACCTTCTTGTTGAGGATGGGGAACGCACCTTACTTCTTAGTCTGTTCTTGGTCTTAACGACCCCTTGGTGTGACCCGTGTGCAAGGTCTACCATTTGTTGGGTCAGACTGACTGGCACCACCAGGCAGGGTCCTCGGAGCAAACATCCATCGGCTGAGACTGAGCTCCTCCTTCACGTGACGCAGTGATTTGAGGGTGTTGTGGGCCTCCACTGTCCTCTGGGTCAGTGTTGCCATGATTGTGCCCCACCACCCGACCGGGTGTCTGTAATTGCTTGTTGGAGGCAGTCATCAGTCTGTGTGGCTACGGTAATATCGGCCAGCGAGATGGGAAGCAGTCGTAATCTCTCTACCACGACTCTACCACGACTCTCACATACTCCTCGGTATCTTTGGCCTCCTCCTCCTCCAGGGGGTGGCAGGCCGGGCATGCCTCGAGAGGTAGTCTGCCAGGTTTTGAGCCCCAGGTTGCTACTCCACGGAGAAGTGATACTCTTGGAATTGGAGGATACACTTCTCAATCCTCAGCGGAGGCTTGGATGCTGAACCTTTGAAAAGTGGCAGTAGAGGCTTGTGGTCTGTGTTGACAACTAATGAGTACCCGTAGAGGTAGATGTGGCAATGTCTGCAGCCCTAATGGATTGCGATCGCCTCTTTCTCAATGTGAGAATATCGTTGCTCAGTGGGAGTCAGGGCGCGGCTAGCATAAATTATAGGAGCCCACTCTCAGCACTGCTGCTTCTGGGACAGGACTGCTCCCAGACCTGTGGGGCTTGCAGCACACACAGCTCGGTGTCTTTCCTGGGGTCAAAGTAAGCAAGGGTGGTGTCAACGAACAGAGCTTGCTTTGTATCCTGGAATGACTTTTCTTGCTCCGGACCCCACTGCCAAGGAGTCGACGCCCTGAGTTCCTGCAGCAGTCTGGTGAGTTGGGTCAGGTTCTGCATGAACCGGCCACAGTATGTGACCATTCCCAAGAAACTCCTTACTCTAGTGACGGTGGAGGGGCAGGCGCATTTTGGATGTCACGGATCTTGGCCGGGTCAGGTGTGATTCCCTTTGTAGAGAATTGATATCCAAAGAAGCATATCTCCTCTTTTAGAAACTCACACTTCTCCTTCTGTAGGGTGAGGCCACAGTTTTGTAGTCGATGGAACAGGGACCTTAATCGATGGAGATGCTTTTCCAGGGTGGGGCCATGGACCAAGATGTCATCACTGATGTTCAGGATGCCAGTGAGGCCAGCCAGCACCCCTCTGATAATGTCCTGAAATACCTCCACGGCGCTGAAGATGCCGAAGTTGAGGCATTTATATCAGCGTAACTCTAGATGAGTGAAAAAAGTGGTCATGTGTTGGGATTCTGGTGCAAGAAGGATCTGATGGTATCCTGAGTGTAGATCCATCTTAGAAAACCCCGGGAGCCTGTCAGCTCCCCCATGATGTCACGCACCATAGGTGTTATGTGGCGTTCCCTCTTGTTTGCGTGTTTGGGATTCTCATGTCGACACATATCCGCACCTCCCTCAGCTGCTTAGGCTTGCGGGCGATGACGAAAGGTGACACACATGAAGTTGGTTCCTCTACCTTCTCGATGATGTCAGCTTTCTTCAGCTTAATCAGTTCCGCTTCCCCTTTGGGGCGTAGGTGGAACGCCACTTGCCAGTGACACAACACAACCGGTTGTACTGTCTGATCAATATGGAGGTGGACTGAATGGTCTTTCATGCATCCAATGCCTTGGAAGAGTTGTTCAAACTCACCAAGCAGGGAGTCAAGGGCACTGATATGGACCCAAAATTCAAACTGGACCAGCTGAAACTGGTCAGCAGTGTGGCAGCTGAGCAACATGTCCACCCCTCCTTTTGTGACATAGACTTTTGTTCTGGTGGCTTGACTCTGGTAGCTCATGGTGGCATTGAAGACTCCTGCCAGCGGGAGGCACTTGGAGGTACCGTAGGAGTACACACTCATGGTGGTTGGGCGCAATTCCGGAGGTGTGGTCATTTCCTTGTGCAGTGAAAGAGGTAAGATGTTAATCAAGGCTCCTGTGTCGATCAGCGCCACTAGCGGTTGATTTTTGATCATGATTTGGCATAGCGGGGTCCGGCGGATTCAGCCAGCATTCTGTTCTACGATGTGAATGACGTGGACTGTGCCTTTGGACTCGTCGTCATCTGCCAGCCCGGATACTGTATCCACCTGGTTAGTTGTCTTCCTTTTCAGCCCCTTTGCTGCTGACGTCAATCTGCAGACCTTAGCGAAGTGGTTCATTTTGCCACAGGCTGAACACTTTCATCCTTTGGCTGGGCATTCGCCTGCATGTGGTGTGGGGCCCCCACACCACCTGTATGTTCTGGCAGTTTGCTGCGTCTTGGGACAGTCTTTCTTGAGGCGAGGCTGTGGCGCCAACTTGGTTGACTGGTTCAGCCTTAATGGCCTGTTGGCGCATGGCTTCCATGTGGGCCACTTGTGATTTCAACAGATCCTTCGATCTGCCCATGGTGAGGATGTCGTCCATTGTCATACGGGGTACCTGCAGAATGTGTTCACGTAGTTTTGGTGATGCACAGCCCCAAATGATTTGGGTGCGGATTTCGTCCTGTTCATCAGGGAGGGTGCACGTGGTCGCCAGTCAGCAGACCCTCACGTAAAATTCGTCCACAGACTCTTGCGCTTGCCTGAACAGGAATCACCCATAGTCCGGATTGGCTACAAGAGCGAAATGAGCAGTGAGGGCTGCTTTCAGCATGGCATAGGTGTGTGAGGGGCCTGTTTCTCATACCTTCTTGGACAGTTTGTGGACAGCGGCACCCTCTAGGTGTAGAAGCACGGTCCGTCACCTGTCTTCTTCAAATGCCACTGCGATAAAGTATGTCTCTAGACGATCTACCATGTGGCACATTTGGCGGCTTGAGAGGATGGTGTGTTAGCGTCTACAAAATGTTCAATGGTGGGTATGGATGTCATGTGTGTGATGTTTGGTACTTGTTTTGGCCTCCGGGGTGGTGAGGAAACGTGTGATAGCTCTGTGTATTCCTTGGTTCTGCTTGGGTGTGGCACTGCCGAATATAGGCTACATGCAGGTGTGGGCTGTATACTTAACCACCTTGATGGGTGCACTTATGGCCTTCTTTTTGCTGTGATGTGTGGGGGGGGCCTCTGCACATTTCTCCTCCTTTGAGGTATATGTATGGCATTGATTGGTTGCTGCCTCGTGGATACCAGACTCACGGGGGTGGAGGCTTTCTTATTTCCAGTCTTTTGGGATTTCCAAAATTGTGCTCACCGAGCACGTGTCTTCAGATAGGCATAGGGACGCAGTGTGGGGAGTGGGCTGTGAGCTGCAGGGCTGCCAAAAACTGCTGCCAAAACTTACTGGGATCGTGTGTAGCTGATGGGTGGAGTCACGCCTGTATTGGTGACACCGTTTCCTGCCACTGAGGGTGCTGGCAAAACAGAGCTTGCCCTGCGCGATGTAGCGGTCGGTGGATCCTCCGTCGCCAGTTGTTGTGTCCCCGGGACCCGTGTGCATCAGGACTGGGACACGCATGTAGGCAGCGCGTAGTATGGCTGCGCTGAGCACAGGACACAACACGGCTGATTGGGTTCTGGCACTGGACTGCCTCCGCGCAGCCCTGCCTATTTATTTATGGGTGCGGTCACATTCCACAGGTGAAACCAAACTGGTGCGGTCATGCCGGGGTGTGAATAGGAATACCCCTGCGCGGCCTGCCACATTACAGGGATGTATGCAATGGTGGGTGGGTGGATGGATGTGTAGATAGAAGGGCGTCTATGCATAGCTGGGTGGATAAAAGAGAGTGAATAGATGAATACTTGGGTGTGTGTTGATGAATGAGTGTTTACTTGTTGGTGGATGGATATATGCTTGGGTGTGGGTTGACGGATATATGTAGCTGAATGGAAAAATTTAAGTACGAGTATTTAGAAGTAACAATAGGAGTAAAAATAATGTTTGTAGGAGTAAGTATACATAAGTAAGAGTAGCAGTAAGATTGAGTCAGTAAAAGAAAGTATAGGAGTGAAGGAAGTGGCCCGTAAAGGGCCACCCGGGTTTTCTACAACCTCCTAATCGCCTTCCACAAAATGAAGAGTCGGTCAGACAGTAGAGTTTATTACCAATACTCTGCAGAGGAGTCCAATCTGACCTGCACCCTAAGATGTCTGCCGAGGGACTGACCCCCCAACAGTCTGCAATGCATAATCATTCCTCCCAAGGGCCTCCAAACCACGCCCACAATGGAAAGTTACCGGCTTGGGCCGAACATGAACAAAGGAGGCACAGAAGGATGGGCTACCACCTGCTAGATGGGTACACACTATCACTATCTCAAGGTTGAAGTGCTGGGTTTCGGCGTCTCCTAACGTGGGAGCAGAACTACACACAAGGATAGGTATGCGAGGGCAGAATGGCCTATTCATTAGCAAGTCAGAAGGCAACCTTGAACAGAAGAGAAAATAATAGCTGAATACTGTGTTCTGCTGAGGCAAGCAATACGAATAATGAGGCCTAGTACAGGCACAGCCTAATAGGGATTACGAAATTCAAAATGGAGTCACACTCGCTAACTGAAGCTCGCACTTTGCAGGGATAACTCAGTGGGTTGCATAACGTGAATACGAATGGTGTCTAATTTAGCCGCACACTGCTAACCTAATATAACGTAGAACAAGTGTATAACGAGAATGAGATTTTCAAACCTAACAGGAGTGAGAATAGGAGTACCTGAAAGGAACAGTAGCAATAAGTGTAAAAGAAGAAGTAAGAGTATGTAAGCCTGATATCATATGTACAGAGGAGCAAAGGTAGAAGTAGGAGTACGATTAGGAATATGTGTAGAGTAAGAGTGGGAGTAATTAAAAGAAAGTTCATCTTTAAGTATGAGGACTAGAAGGCATAAGTAGGAATAATTGTGGGAGTAAGTGTAAGAGACGAAGTAAGCATAGAACTTAGTAATAGTATGTCAAAGTAGGAGTAAGTGCAGGAGTAAGCATGGGCCTATGCAGAAATAAATGTAATAGTAGCAGTGTATGTATGACTACATGCAGAAGTCAGTAGGAGCTAGTGTATGAATAAGTAAGAGTAGGTGTACATAGGATTAAAAGTAAGTCTTGGAGTATGATTAGGAGTAAATAGTAATAAGAGTAGAAGAAAGCAGGAGTGGGAGCTTGTGTCTAGTAGGAGTAAGCCTAAGAGAGTAAGACTAAATCAGAGTATGCCAAACCATTAGGCACAGGCCGTGAAACCAGCTTACTGTCATGTGGCGCTTGCAAGAGGTCAGGCACTTTCTAAAAATATTGATGAAGTAGACCAGCCCAAAGATAGATTAATGAAGTCTTTAGAAAAGTATATGTCATTGGAGTCTTGTGCAAAGCTCTGATTAGACAGTCAGTGGTGTGTTACTTCTGAAAAGGAATCTACTCCTTAACCACATTGTTGTTAAGCCAAGAGGCCACATACTATATTAAATAAATACAAGATCACATGCTGCCAGCAACGCAAAACGCACTTGGCAAGAGAAATGTCGAAGCATAGCAGGAATTCCTTTAACCAAACCAGAGAGAATGTAGAAAAACAGATACGCTGTCTGCCAAAAGCCTTGTTATATCCCGCATAGAGGCCCTAATGTAGACTCGTTCGTACATGCCCTAAAATGGACGTATTCATATTTACCCTAATATGGTCATATTCGTACTTGCCCTATTATGGTCATAGCCGCATATGCCCAATTATGGTCATAACTGTACATATCCTATTATAGTCATGATTCCTTATATAGGCATGCTCTGTCACCTACATTGGTCCTTGCTAGTACACAACGAGCTCTGAGGGCTGAACGTTATCTATCCTGTGGTTTTGAATACAGCAGGGTTTTTCCCAAACACAGGCCCACACTGTACTAATTAATTATGCATGGCTCTCTAGGAATACACCACTGGCATAATATGTATGTACAAAGTTCACCCCTGACGTCTTCCTCATGTCCAATACAAACCATACTGAGGACCGAGACTCTTTAGGGTATAAATACACCACATCTTGCCCCGGTAAGACAGAGGGAACCGAGACTTCCATGCTGACACACTGACCAGAGACACTGAGGCTCCTGCATGCAGTCGCTCAAGCTGACAGTGGTCTGACACAACCCGGACAGGGTGTCCAACTCGAGACCAGGACGGGGTCCCACACTCTCTCTATTCAGGTATGGGGGTTCGACTAAATCCTAGGAGGATTCTTGGCTCTTAGCTTCTAAGACCTACACACATATGCTAGGTACACACAGGTACATCTAGGTAGGCATCGTAGGAGTACGCGCACTTGCATAATGCTTTTATATTCATGTATGTATTTCATGATTATCGCAATATGGTAGAACTGTTCTATCCCTTTGCTTTTATCGTTCTACTGATAATATATCTCTGCTATTGTCTGCTGGTTACCGCAGCACATATATTTTACACCAGAATAACAACTGTTCAATAAATACTTATTGAAACGCCCGACTGTTTATTCTGTGTAACTCTCTGAGACAAACCGAATAAGTGAGCACGAGTGACTGAGCGAAAGGTAGTACATTGTTTCCACAATTCTGAGGGAATCAGGGTTGTCATGTTCTAAGGTTGCCAGAAACTAATCTCTCCCCGATAAGAGGAGACACTAGTGGCACTGCAAGCTAGCTAATGCAAAACCAGGCTAACATATATGGTGGGGGTGCACGGAGTCAGTCTGCCAACAAGCCCGCAGTATATGTTATCCAAACGCGCAGGTCCTGCAGGGGTACTATAGGAGCTACACGACATGGTGCCGCCAACTTTGGTTGGGTACTTATTTAACAGTAGAATCTGAGTAGTTCAGTTGTGCTATTCTCAGAGAACCTACTCACAAAACCTCAGAGACGTCTGGAGTGGGTGGGCACAAACTCCGCCGCAGCTGAGTAGTATTAGAATACTATTTATTGGCTGTTGGTTATTCAAGCTTGAAGGACATTTAGTTCCTACAATTGTGCATTTACACCTTATCTTAAAAATTCTTTAACCTCCCTTCTTCCAATTAAAAATGGTGGAAGAAACAGACGAAACAAGGAGAGTTACAACAAACCTCTTCGGTTTAGAAGGAGACCCTGAAGATGCAATACAAATTGCACCAAATTTCTGAAGGGTAGTCACCAGAAAACTTCTAGAACATGGCTTAGGAGCCAGGGGTGGTACAGTAATTTTCGTGATTGAGGCACACGAATCCAATAAAACAGAGGTGTTCTATTCTTGGGTTACATTCCCAGCAGTGAATGCAATTACAAATGTATTTCACTACTACCTAGAAGGTGAAACACCAGCGGACTATACTCCTTTTGAGGAAGTAGAGGTTCCGCTCACTTACCAGGAGCATAGTTACTGGTTTAAAGGCGCCCTACCCCACGTACAAGGAAGAGCAAGATTAGGCCCGCTCGGAGGAGCAGGAGCCACATGGCCCATATTAGCGGCATACACACCACATCCTGATATTGGCACAATGCCACAGCCAGACTTACTCATAAAACACAGAGATTTAATTAAAATCTACAGAAACCTCACACAATTTGTGATGAGGACTTTAACAGTTCAGCCTGCACCAGCTGCAGCACAAGACACCCCAGTCCAGAGTACAGTTAATAAAATTACTCCACAAACATTACATGCGATAATGGGCAAAATGCCAGCAAAACGCGAACAAATCCCATTCTGGATAGCTCAGAAAATAACTCAGCTTGAAGCAGTATTCCCGAATACTACAACCAGTGATAAACACAGAATTCTAACAATCTGCTTGCACCATGAGTCTCACACCACAAGTAGAGGACTGCACCTCTTGGGGTTCAGTCTTTGCTGCCATATATACCAGAACACATGGTATCCCGTCAATAGCAGTAGTACCTGAAGTATTAAAACAAATACAAAATGAGTACGGAGCAGAACCTGCTCTTAACTTAGGGATGAAGTTGCTAAACAACTTTGAACAGGTCTCAGCCATAATACTAGCTAACATTAAGGGGGCAGCAGCTTCAGTGGCGATCCCCCAACGCCTAAGGGAGTTCGGTCCAGAGGATCAACAACATGAACTACCCAAAATAATTGAAACTGCATACACAGAATTAGGCAGAGACAGTCTAGGTGGGAAAGCATTAAAACCACAACTGGTGGGCAGTCCTAAAAAGGACACTACAAAGCAGACACCTACTTCTTCTAAAAAGAAGTGGGAAAATAAAAAACAACAAAAGTCTAAAGACACCAGATCTCAATCCAGAGGTAGGTCTCCTCAACAGGAGCCCTCTGAAAGGAGGTATAACCTCAGGAATAGGGATAATATTAAAAAACCTGACAGGTATCAGGATACTGATACTCGTTCCTCTCGTTCCTTTCAGGGTTCATCAAGAACCTCCGAGAGGGAAGGACGGTCAGAACACAGACAAGAGGAGCATACAAAGTCCAGAGACACGCAACGCGCTGCGGACTACGCACCTAAAAAAGAGGATAAACAAAAATCAAAACCTCAGTTCAAAAAGAAGAAGGTAGCAGGTCTCAAGATTAGACATGCCCAGAATTCTGAGGACACAGCTTCTGAACGGGGAATGGGCTCTGACGATGCTAGACAGCGCGGCAGAAGTAACGATAGCTCGCCAGAACCTGAAGGAATTTCTGGTGACAGCAGAGTTGAGTGAGTATATCACGGTGGAAACACCTGATACTCGGGTAAGTGTCCCACATAAGTTACATGAGATAACACTCCGGCTGGAGGGGGACAAGCCAAGAAAAGTTAAAGGTCTCTTTTGGAAAAATCTGTCATCTGGTTATGACATTCTATTAGCAGAACAAGACTGGCCGCCTGCATTCGTTATTGAGTGCCCTAGGGGAGAAACTAATTTTTCCAGCCTTTTCCGACCTCGTTCCCATACACCTAAAACATGCATATGCGCAGGAGTGGGCGGTTGCCCTAGCTTCAGCATTGTATAAAAATCACGTTGGTTGGGATGAGGATTCAACCCACCACGTGATCCCGTTAAAAGTTTCCCCAAATGCTCAAAGGCAATATCCTATAAAGCAGGAAGCAAAAAGACAAGTCAGGGAGATCCTAGATCAACTTGAATATCAGGGGGTGATAGAAAATTGCACTTCACCTATGAACAATCCTTTGTTCCCGTAGCCAAACCTGACAACACATATCGTCTAGTTTTAGATTACAGACATTTAAACACTTGCACAAAGACATTTGCAGTTCAAAATGCACACAGTGCCGCATTAATGAATAACATTGTGCGGAGAAAATACAAAACAACACTTGATATCTCAAATGGATTTTTCTGCCAAAATATAGCGCCTGAAAGCAGGTATCTGACCGCCTTCAGTGCGTTAGGGTCCCAGCGCCAATTTTGTCGCCTAGCCCAAGGGTATAAAAACAGCCCAGGGGTATTTTCAGCAAGAGTAACGGAGTTACTCCAAAATTTGGATGAAGAAGCATTGTCCTATATGGATGATATTTATCTGACGGACGATGACTTATAGAGGCACTTGACCAGGGTGAGCACCATTATTATGGGATTCGCCTCTGAGGGCTATAAATTTAAATTAAAAAATCAAAAATTGCCCACCTCAGTGTCCTGTTTTTAGGATACGAGCTGTCAAGTGAAGGAAAAAGTCTGGCAGCTAACTTTTTAGAAAAGTGTGCGCTGCTCCAACCTCCAAAATCATTAAAGAATTTACAATTAATTCTGGGATTCCTAAATTTTGGTCGAACATACATTTTGGATTACGCAGAAAGAGTAAAACGTTTCTACGATTTAATAAAACCTGATTTTTCAGTCAGACAATGGACACAGGAACATACAAACATCCTGCGTTCCCTACAGGAAGACATGATAGCTTCTAAACATTTACAGACACGCGTAAACGCACAGAACTTAGTGATCCGAGTAATAGCGGGTCAATGCGGGTACACTTATTTAACTTTTAATGAAGGTGAAACAGTACCAATCGCATACAAATCACACCTGTACACAAACGCAGAAATGCGTTTCACTTCAACAGAAAAAATGCTGACAGCAGTGCAGACCGCTGTAGCAAGAGAAAGAGCTCTGGCTCAGGGAAAGCGCATAATTGTTGTGACCCCAGTACCGGCTTTAGAAGCTGTTACAAAAGCTAGCATTCGAAATGCTAAAGCCTTAAATCCAAGATGGATACAATGGGCTAATTCTCTTACTGCAACGGATGTTGAATACAGATTTGATCCAAGTTTAAAAACTCAAGCATTCCTGCAATACGAACAAGAATATCCTCTACCAAATTAAATTTTGCCTCTCGATCAGTATGAATATATTATTTACACTGACGGTTCTGCTCAACCAGCCACACGAAGCAAGCCAGCTTACAGCGCAGCATGTGCAATCGTTAAAGGTCGCATGCGTGATGGCAAGTTCCATCCAAGCTGTACTAAAACGCAATCTCTAGGAGACTGCACGGCTCAGTTGGCAGAACTCAAAGTACTTATACTGGCACTTATAAATACGGATCACGAATTCCCCACACTGATTGTGTGTGATTCCTTTTTACTGTGCACAGTTGTACAATGAATATCTACATCATTGGGAACAAAACGGGTTCAAAGATGCAAAAGGTGGCACAATTAAGCATAAAATGCTATGGGAACAGGTAGTGGAGTTGAGAAACGAACTACCAAGGGCTCACGTGATACATACACTGAGTCATCAGCGTGATGGCGTTCACGTTAAAGGGAATTCATTGGCTGATGAAGCCGCAAAGGGGGCTGTTCGCACAGCCGCCGTAGCTGCAGTTACTCATTCAAGAACGAGAATAGACGGCGAGATAATGGTAGCTGTCAATGCTTCACGCAAAGGCAGCACAGCAGTACCAAAGAAATTTCCACTCAAGTACTTCTACAAGTTAGATGCACAAAACATTCCATATGCGCAGATTCCTGGAGTGGGGGATAGAGTAATACCAAATATGGATCGCAGGCAAAGCTTAATTGTGGCAGCACACAAAGGGACAGGTTCTGTACATAACGGACTTAGGGAGACTGTTGCTTTGTTAAAAGAACCCTACTGGTGGCCCGTGATGAGAAGGCTTTTTAGAGACTATGTCTTGAAATGCGACATCTGTCAGCAGATGAAAGGCTCCACCGTAACACGCCCAGCACAGACACCATTGCTGAAGTCAGACAAACCTCTTGCATGTGTGTATTTGGACCACTGCGGATCCCTGCAATCTGATGGGTCCAAGAAATATATCATGGTTGCAGTGGATTCCTGCTCTAGATTCCTATGGGTTTGGCCTCAGCGCTCGGCTGACGCTCGAACTGTTATAAAAGATTTGCGAGTCTTTATCGGCACATACGCAGTTGGCACGTTACATTCTGACCGTGGTCCGGCGTTTAGCTCTCCGGCTTACAAAGAGGCCATGGAAGGAATGGGCGTAGCATTGCGGCACTCCTCTCCGTACCATCCCGAGGGAAATTCTGTTGTGGAGAGGAAAAACCGAGACTTAAAGCAGCTAGAGTATTAGGCAAGGGCAGTAGATGGGTCGATCACCTTTATGGGGTACAGCGCGCGCTCAATAACCAGCCAAGTAGCTCTCTAGGAGGTGTCACTCCTTACGAGGTCCTATTTGGGACAAGAATGTGGGTACCTGATCTTGATTGTGAAGGCACAGTGGCGGATGAAAAACCATTTGATATCCATGATCGTTTGGCTGTTTTACAGGATCTAAATGAATCCAGGACACAACAAAGTAACGTGCTCCAGAAACAGGCCGCCACTGAGGCAGTCAAGGCAGTAACGGCAAGACCTATCTGGATCCCAAAGATCGGGGATCTGGTCAGAGAGAAGATTGCTGACAAGAAAGAATATGGGCCATCATACAGAACGCCTGTACCGGTCCTTGCAATCCACGGCACAAGAACTGTACTTCTGCCACCTCGAGCCGGAAAAAAGGAGAAAAGATTTGTCTCAATTGACTTAATCAAACCACACTATGTGGCTGATACTAAACAGTAGGCCTCGTGGACTCCACAGTAGCAGACGCCCTCCTCTCGCTACAATCCAAGAAGTTCAAACAGAAAGACTCATCACATTTGAAGAGCCACCTGTACGGAATGAAGGACTCAGCAACAATGCTATGGCACTCGTTCCACTTCAACAAGAACTTTATCTTCAAAATGAAAATCAACTTAACAACCAAGTTGCAATCAGACCTAATACAGACATCTACGTCAACATGCCTCGTCAAGAGCAAAATCCGATTTCAACAAATCCCGATGCAATTCCAACAATTGATCGAACTGCTTCTGGCTATTTCATGAACGTTGATACGTTTTCACTGGACCCAAGTGAGCCGGAAACGACGCCAGCCAAAAAATCACTCCAACAGAAACTCAATGACTTTTTGAACTTTTTTAGAAAGACTTACCTGATGTCACCTTGGAACGAACTATGGTATATCACTGGGATTTTATTTTTCATTTTCTGGCTAGGTTTATTAATAACTTTTAGTATGCTTATTAATGGACGATACCTCCAGCAAAGCTTTACAGCCCAAAGAGTCAATGTGATTTTAAAACCACACCAGTCTTCACATCGTGAACCAAGAGACTTGTCTTCAGTGAACATTACAGCAGTTCCTATACCGGACGGTATAGTATGGGACAAGATTGATTATGATGTATTCGGTCCGACTGAACTTTTAACCCCTTCGGTGCTCATGACGGCCCACGGCCGTCATGAGTCACGGTGGGCGTGTGCGCACGACGGCCGGGGGCCGTCCGAACCACGCCCAAGAATGGAATGTCCAGCACCGCGGCGGAATTCGCGCCGCAGCCAAGGTGTTAAAGCTTAAACATGTATTCAAAATTTCTTTAAGTGATATCATTACCTCCAGTACATTTTCTGATGATTGGGACACTGATACTGTAAATGCTATGATGTCTGATTTAGAAAAACTGCTGCATTTCCGAACAATGAAATGTTAGAAGGCACTTCAGACTATGATACATTGTACTGTTACCAGCAATATGGTCATCATTTCTTACACAAATCTATAACACCTAGAAATGTATTTGAGTACCACCAGTGGGAACACTGCCCAACACCTCCAAAAGGTAGTTCGCAAGCATTTGCACAGAAATTCACATACTTCTCAGGGTTTAACACATCCGACCCGAAGTCATTTTATTATAAAGTGGCGAAAATTTCAGCTCAGAAAATTATGTTAACAAACACCAAACATATTTACTCTGCATCCTTTCTGAACCAGTTGTCTAAACAGGGTTTCGATCTATGGAAAGACACAATAGATTCAAAATCGATCTGGGGTTCTAGGGACTGGCAAGTCCAGGGAATAGAAGCACTTTTTAGAGCAGAAGAAGTCCGAGAGGACGAAACGCGTTGGCTACGGTTTTTTACTACGTCATAAGGAAGACTACAATAAAGAATTTGAAGACTCTACTTTGTTAAATTGCCATTTTTTGTTTATTGCTAAACTGATGTGTTAAAAATGATATTAGCAGGGAGTGCTGGACCTTATGATGTTTATGATTTATAATATACTTATGTGTATTTTGGAGATCTAGGGGAATTGGATCTCAGGTCACGGGCACCTTGAACTATCTTAAACAATTTTTCTACTACGGATAGGTGCAGTTTCTTTCTTTGCCTCAATCCCTATCTTTTATAAAATAGTATCACTTTTTAGAGCATGCATCATTCCTCAGCAGATATTATTTCTGAATGAAACTGTGCAACAAACATCCTGTCTTGGATTAGCCAAAGGCAAGGAAATGAACACACCGGGGTTTCCAACACCATCACAGATGGGTGGGGGGCAGAATTCAACTACACATGGGGTGAAATTAGATGACATTTTCCAGTACAACAGATCAGATCCTGATTGGACAGAATGGCTGGTTTGGCCCATTGACACAAACATCTGTCAACAGAGATTTATGAATTCAGCCGATGGGTTTAGTATCCATAGGCCAGATCCACGCTATGTACAAAGACAACACCCAGGGGTAGAGACATCGTATAGTGTTGGGAAGTTGTGCCTTGATTGGCTAGAGACCTCAACACTCACAGAAGTAAAGCACCACTTGACCTTACTAACACCTGACATGGATCTTAGAGATTTTCTACTAGGACCCAGGAAACAACGTCAGAAACGTTTCATATATGCAGGCCTTTATGCCTACTATAATGAAAACTGGAAAATATCCCAACAAGAGGCCGCAGAGAGGATACGGGAAATAGACCGTATTTACTTAGAAAAGGCATTAGCTGTAGTGGATAATGGGTTAACAACTTTGACCTCCAGGATTTACTCCTTAGGCAACATTGTGTCTTTGGCGATCGACATACTAGAACAAGATTTGGCCTTGTTACAGCACGGGCAATCTCAGCTGCGTTCTATTATGATGTTGAGCTGGACGCTACAATCTTTGCGTGCAGGCTATGTGCCCTGGCGTTTTATAAACACCACGTCTCTGTTTTCAGGATACAATCTAACTGATAAACAGACAGAAATGACACACAGGGGAGCCAAATACACAATGCTGCGTATTGAGAAACTGGAAAGGTTACCATTCACTGTAGCCGAATCACCATCAACTGAATGGTTAATCCATGGCCAAATCACTCTACCGGTCACTACGTTTCAGTTTCAATATTGCCTTGAGCAAAGGCAGGCAGGCAGATATGAAAAAATGGGTAAGGGATACATTAAGGAATCTTGGGAGTTACCATATAGATACCGATGCCGGAATGGAGATCGAGAAGTGTATCTAAGCGGTACCAACTGTAAGAACGCTTGAAGCGGTTCTCTAATGTGTCAAGATATTTCTCTACATGGAGCCTGCAGTGGTTCAGTGGTGAACTTATCTTGTCACATGTCAGGGACCCCAGCTGCCATGATCACGCCGGTTTTCCAGCTGCTCTCGAATGGGAGTTACTTAATGCTAAATTATCAAGGTTGCTGTGGGATGCTTCCGGGCGTCGCCTTTCTGGTCACTGTTAACTCCAGGGTTACTTGCTGTATGCAAGTATTGTTTCCGCCACTGAACACAGTCAGGGAGGTGCCGCTATGGCCTTCGCTGAATGTTTCTTTCATACAATTTGATACTCTGAGCAGATTGAAAGCCATGGTTTTACAGCAACCCGTGCCCTTAACCTCCACTCGAGAAACCTATGAACTTCAAGTTGCAAGGACCTCGACCGAGATACAGGCACTCATACGTACAAACTGCCCCATTCATTTCGCAGAAATGGTTAGTCGTATCTTCAACATGTCTGATACGAGCGGTATTGTACACCTATTTAAGACCATAGGGTCCGGACTGTTAAGCACCTTTCAGACAGTCCTTGGAGTAATCCCAAATTTTATACACTCCATATTGGGAAGCATATTTGGAGGATTCCCGCTCATCTTGTTCCTGATTGCAGGAATCCTGATTGTAATATTGCTGTTACGCAATGGACGGCCCACTTCCCGAGGGAATAGTGAACACGCTCCTGGAGCGGAAATACCGTGAACACATGGTACAACTTCTGGGCATTCATTGCCTGCGAGAACTCAATGCCTCCTGGTTTCTATCATTTAGACCAGTCTGGGTAGACTGCATCTTACCTGTTCTTCGATGCCTGTTCTGCGGAGAAGAATGCACGTTGGATCTTTTTCTAACTTTTCCATCAGATGCGCCTCCGGACACGGATGCAATTCTGGACCCCATAAAGGCCCATGCTCTGCGTTGTCCCCAGCAGCTTCCAATTCTGATGAATGCATTCCTGGAGAATCCACAGGTGCCGTTTGCTCCTGCTGGGTTAGGTGACTCCTCCACAGGCACTCAGGTAACAGCTGCCGCACAAGCTGCCGCAGCTCCGACTGTTGGCAATGCTACATTCCATCTATGTGCGATTGACGTTCTCGGTGAGGCATTGGATTTGTCGTCAGCAGCAGCTAACACCGATAATACTGAACTTCCCAGCCAGGACGTTTAATCTCGAATTGGCTCATCGCGCCCTGGGAAAGAATTCGGCTTCTCTGCTCGTTTCAAAACAAACGATCTAAATTTGGAACATTTTCTTACATTGACACTTTCACTTGAGAAAAGCATGGCCTTCTCCTGCTTATGGTATTGCAACTTTTGTAGAGAGACAATATTGACTTTTTTCAAGTGGTAAATAGCTGAATTTTAACATTTTTTAACACCTCATTTTTAAACGATTTTTAAAACCATGTTTTTACTTGCTTATAAAAATATTTTTAAATTGTCCAGATTTTAAGTATGGTCATTTTTATCCAATTCGGAAGAGGAGTGGGTGTTATATCCCGCATAGAGGCCCTAATGTAGACCCGTTCGTACATGCCCTAAAATGGACGTATTCATATTTACCCTAATATGGTCATATTCGTACTTGCCCTATTATGGTCATAGCCGCATATGCCCAATTATGGTCATAACTGTACATGTCCTATTATAGTCATGATTCCTTATATAGGCATGCTCTTTCACCTACATTGGTCCTTGCTAGTACACAACGAGCTCTGAGGGCTGAACGTTATCTATCCTGTGGTTTTGAATACAGCAGGGTTTTTCCCAAACACAGGCCCACACTGTACTCATTAATTATGCATGGCTCTCTAGGAATACACCACTGGCTTAATATGTATGTACAAAGTTCACCCCTGACGTCTTCCTCATGTCCAATACAAACCATACTGAGGACCGAGACTCTTTAGGGTATAAATACACCACATCTTGCCCCGGTAAGACAGAGGGAACCGAGACTTCCATGCTGACACACTGACCAGAGACGCTGAGGCTCCTGCATGCAGTCGCTCAAGCTGACAGTAGTCTGACACAACCCGGACGGGGTGTCCAACTCGAGACCAGGAAGGGGTCCCACACTCTCTCTATTCAGGTATGGGGGTTCGACTAAATCCTAGGAGGATTCTTGGCTCTTAGCTTCTAAGACCTACACACATATGCTAGGTACACACAGGTACATCTAAGTAGGCATCGTAGGAGTACGTGCACTTGCATAATGCTTTTATATTCATGTATGAATTTCATGATTATCGCAATATGGTAGAACTGTTCTATCCCTTTGGTTTTATCGTACTACTGATAATATATCTCTGCTATTGTCTGCTGGTTACCGCAGCACATATATTTTACACCAGAATAACAACTGTTCAATAAATACTTATTGAAACGCCCAACTGTTTATTCTGTGTAACTCTCTGAGACAAACCGAATAAGTGAGCACGAGTGACTGAGCGAAAGGTAGTACATTGTTTCCACGATTCTGAGGGATCGGGGTTGCCAGAAACTAATCTCTCCCCGATAAAAGGAGACACTAGTGGCACTGCGAGCTAGCTAATGCAAAACCAGGCTAACATATACGGTGGGGGTGTACGGAGTCAGTCTGCCACCAAGCCCGCAGTATATGTTATCCAAACGCGCAGGTCCTGCAGGGGTACTATAGGAGCTACACGACAGCCTTTCAGCCTCCTAAAAGGAAGCCCACCCCTTTTCACTGAAATCACATAAATAAACCAAAAAGAAAAAAAAAAACATTCACTTGTATCTCATACACTATAGTAATGTATGCAGACCAGACATAAACAAGAGATCTAAAGTTTACAAACGCCAGCCAATAGCTTTAACCCCTCTTTAGATGCTAAAATATGTATGAAACCATTCCTGCCTTTTAATGCAAAACATCAGGTTCTTGAGATAATCATTTCCAGATTTACTATTGGATTGTGTTTCAAAGCATCAGAAGTACCACTCAGCTTACAAAAAGCAAAACAAAACACTGTTCTATCTAGAAGATAAGCTGCTTAAAATGAGACTGGCCACTTCCCAAAGTGCAGTTTACACATGTAACTTGGCAAAATGCCATCACCCACGATCCATGACCCCCCCCAAGCACCCGTCGACTGTCCTGTGAGCGGACCAAAGATACGAGAAACACTCACAACAAATATTGTGGCTAAGGGGGCTACCCCAATGGGAACTGTATGTCTCACTGTCTCACCAGGCTTTGTTCCAGACTGCCTAAAATAGGGCATATGTACCCCCCTTTAAAAAAAAAGGAAGAGGCACGGATCCTGATGATCTGACCATGTGTGCACAGTCTGCAAGCGACCTATCGCCGAATGTCCTGAAAACCTGCTCATAGGTTCACCTTAGACTCTTCATCTCTAAAGAATGACCTCCTTGGTGAGCTTCAATCTGACGTGAGATCACAATGCTTCACAGAAACAACATCTCTAAAACCAGCTGACAATGCACTTCACATTCTAGATAAAGGTGACTCCTGCCACCTCATCCTCCTTGATCCATCAGCTGGGGTTTGATCACTCCACTCTGTTTAATATTCTGAAAGATAGAATGAGGCCAAAAGGAGCCATCCTTACTTTATTTTCATTTAACCTTGAGAACAGTTACCACCATATAAAACTGCCCAACTCTCTCTTCAACCCCCCAGCTCTCCGAGAAGGTGTTCCACATGGGTCCATTTTGTCTCCAGCTCTTATAAATCTGTATATGAACCACTTGCCTCCACGTGATTGGCTCCATCATTGGTCGCTGATGGACCTGTGGCGTGAGCGTCACCCCTCTACAAGAATATACTCCTATTATTCGCACCCGCATGACCTTCATGTACGCCTGGACAGGATTATGGGCTCCCCAGTGTTCCATGCTATGTTAGAACACGCAGAGTATTTGTGGAGCACACATTCTGACCATAATCCGTTATTACTACACCTCACATGGGCAACGCCCCGCCCACCAATACCCATATGGCGCCTCCAGCCGGCGGCTCTCGAGGAAGCATCATTCCGAGAGGCAGTGGGGACAGCCACAGCAGAATTTTTTTAACTATCTACTGGGACGACAAGGAACGCCCTCACAGAATGGGAAGTGTTTAAGGTATCCATCAGGGGTAGATGCCTAGGCATCAACTGGAATATTCGCAGACAGTTGGAGGCAGCGGTGGTCGGGAAGAAGTAGAATTGAGGCAGTTGGAAATAGACTGGGCAAACAAATCCATGGGAATAACAACTCTTGGAGTTACTGGAACGCTTGAGCCAGTTCAACTACACGGCAAACTCGACCCGTGCTCATGCGCAATCAGATAAGGCAGGGCGGCTATTGGCATGGCTTATCCGTCAAGACCAAACATCAAAACCTATAACAGCTCTCCGAGCCAGTGAAGGCCGGCTACTGCACACGCCAATAGAAATACACACAGAAATGGCGTGCCATTACACAGCCCTCTATACATCCAGGAACACATTTAATGCAGAGAGCTTTGTATCCATGCTGGATCGGATAACGTTACCAACCATAGATCAGATACAGGTGTTGGATCTAGATGAACCAATCACCTCTCTGGAGATTGGAGCGACGATAAGGGCAATGGCTACAGGGAAGGCGCCGGGTACTGATGGCCTTCCATCAGAATATTAAAAAACATACGCTGCCACTGTAGTACCACAGCTACAACAGGTGTATAGTAGCACGCTCAATGTAGGAATCCTCCCACCCTCCATGCGGGAGGCGTTGCTCGTGTCCCTCCTTAAGCCAGATAAAGATCCGACTGAGTCTGGCTCGTATCGTCCGTTGTCATTACTAAATATGGACTATAAAGTCCTGGCCAAGGTCCTCACCGATCGGCTGGCTCCTCTGGTTTGTCAGCTAGTGGGAACCGATCAGAATGGACCTGGCCCAGCTCGCAGTACGTCCCTTAACCTCCGCCAATACTTCTGGGTAGTGGAGTATTCTCCACGCGTCTGGCCCCACTCGGGCTGCCTAGTCTTGGACCTGGAGAAGGCCTTTGACTCCCTTGAGTGGGACTATCTGTTTGCAGTCCTCACTAAACTAGGTATTACAGGACGATTTCTGAAATTGGTGCAGCTGCTCTACACACAGCCAAATGCCAGGGTGAAGACGGGTGCATATATCTCTGAACCCATACGGATTGACCGCGGCACCAGTCAGGGATGTCCCCTATCTCCCCTGCTATTTGCTCTAGCAGTGGTACCTTTAGCAGCTGTATTGAGAGAACAGGGCGCAACAACAGCGGAGGAACTCTCGACCTGGCTATCGGCAGGAGTGCAGATATTAGGCAATCTCTATCATGAAGGATCACTCACTCCATTTGCGGAACTGTTGGAGACATCAGGGGTACTACAGGGTCAGTTTATACAATATTACATGTTATTGGCAACACTTAGGGGAAGCTGGGGAGACATGAACGCAGAGCACCCAATGCACCTTACGGTGCAGTATCTCCATGTCATGGGCAGAGGCAGACACCTAATCAGATGGTTCACAGACTCACTCAGGATTCACATGGCAACATCAATTGCCCCTGTCAGGCAACAATGGGAGACAGATAGAGGGAACCCATTCACTGATAAGGAATGGTCGGAGATACTGCTCAGCCCCTCATATATCCCGCGCAACTCAACCTTTCGACTCATTCAACATTACATCATTCAAAGGGCCTATCTCACCCCGGAGAGGATTAACAGGATCTATAGCCGAGCGGACGGGGCATGCCCCAGATGCAATCACAATGGCGCCGACTTGCTACATATGCTCTGGGCCTGCCCTTCAATACATTCATACTGGCAACACGTCTGTGACACTCTGATGGTGATTACAGATCGCCAGCTAGACCACACTTTGGGAGAGTACACTTGTATGCTAGGAGCAAGAAGGTGAGGGTGACATCTCGCTTCCTTGATCTGAGCATGCTGACTGCAAAACATTTGATAACAAGAAGGTGGAAAAGGCTGGAGCCACCATCAGTAATGGCATGGAATCAGTCACTATTGGTATGGGCAAAGGCAGAGGCCACAACGCTCCGTAGGGAAGATTTTCGGGGACTCCGTAAAGTTCTGCTAGCATCACAGTGGGAAACTATGCTACAGGAACTACGAGGGATAGTTGAAGGGGGCGCAGAGGGCGCGGTCGCTCCCTCTAACGGGGATCCCATACCCATGGGAAACACACAATCAGAATAGCCTTTGGAGTGGTAATGGAACAAGAGGTCGGTCTCCAAATTATCTGACAGGGGAGCTGGAGCTGTCCTACGGGATCTGGAAATGGGGAGGGAGAGACCGAAGGGGATACTGGTAGGGTAGACCCGAACACGGTAACCCCACCCACATGTGCGCGCGCGTGATTTACAACCCTTTATGAGACAACCGCAGCGCATACCTCGCCCAGCTATACGCAAGCATTGCATACTATCCCTTACAGACCGTATATCACACATAGATATACCCCGACAGCATCATAAGCCATGTATGGCACCGCCCATGTCGCTTACATATGTGCTGAAGGACACGCCAAACTTAACGGGGCACAGCATGTCAGAGTGATATGTAAGGTAGAGGTGTACAACTATATTACCAGGCTTAGATGTTCTAGTTCTACATGTGTTAATCTGTTTTATTATCACCTGTAAGCCACCTACAGTCGCGGCAGGGATTGCACTACAATGGACAATGCATTAGATAGTCCTGGCATAACTAAGCATTATATGGTTAGCTGTAAAGAGATGTAGTCATGACTATAATGAGAATGTAACCTTTGCTTGGCCGAAACTATAACCGGGGAAATTTAACAGCGGTTAATTCTTCTGTAACATGTATTTTGTATGCTATTATGCTTACCTTGCAAACATGGGGGGGGAAAAAGAAAAGCCCCAATAAACAGATGTTTCAAAAAAAAAAATGACCACTTGCCTCCTTCCTTAAACACTCAAATATAGTATACCACTATTAGGCTGAACTTTTCCTTCCCTATGAATATTAATAGCGTTTCCCATGCTCTAGCGCACATCTAGTCCTAGATAATGATGCACCACCTCAAGCTCACTCCTCTTAAAACAGAGTCCTTTTGATTCCTGCCCCCCAAATTGCAATGTCCCAGCCCTAATTTGGCTCATCTTGTACTCTTTGCTGGCATGCCAGCCTACCAGTGTGGAATGCACCAAATCACTAAGCTTTGTTCTGGACCAGAATTTAGGTTTCAATACCTTTTTATTAACATTTTATTGCCGTGTTCGACTATCCATCGGCGATATAAATGGGTACGTCAAGCTCAGAAGCGAACGGCAGGCAATTCCTAAACAATTCGCCCTTTCAGCCATCTCTACCCCCCATCCTGCTCCACTGCTCCCGAATCAAAATCAAGTTGCTGCGGCAGAGTTCTTGTTGTGAACGCTAATCGTGGCCATGACTTGACTCTATACACCTCTATGATGTTGGTGGATCTGAGCGTAATAATCGTCGCTGGACAAGAATTTTAACCTGCAAGTACATATAACCTTTTTTGGTGTAAAGAACTCAGCATCTGCTCAAGCTCTTGGAACATACTAATTCACTCAACCCTGAAAATGGTTTCAAACAATTTTGTTAACAGTGTTTTGCTTATTGTATATGGCAGGCTACCCCTCGTTTTCTATTGCTATATCTACTTTATGATTAAGACAACCAGTTTCCATTTTATTTATGAACCACTCCATTGATTTTTAACATAATAACAACAGTGTGACATGTCCTATCACACAGTGCATCTATTCATCATTGGCAGTAGCTATCGAAGACAATATTGGAGTCCACAAAGAGGATTTGTGATAGATAAGATTACAGCATATTCTGCGTCCACAAATGTATCAAGATAGATAATTTCGTAAGGACAATTTGAAAATAGTCCCACCTTGGCACAAAAATCTTTGGAGGCTTTCATAGAGGGCCATGGGCAGAATAAGTGGAAGCTTCACAATGGGAGCATCTATCCTTCCCTCACAGCCTTTCTGCTGTTGTGGGTTCTTCGGTGATCTCCAGTGCCTTGCTATATCCCTCTTGACTAGTGGCATCCTAGTATTGATCAGCATTCTAAATCTCCTCGCATATTCCAAATCTTTTAGCCCTGTACCTCAGACAGTACGTGTGTGATCCAAGCCTGGTACCTCCTAATCTGCTCACACCTGCTGATTGCACAGAAGAAATCACCTATTCGCGTATGACACCTAGAACAGTTGGGTGAGGAGCTCCTTTCATTATCCACAACCTTTCAGGTGTATTGAACATTCCATGCAAGAACATAAGCTGAATAAGGCATACCCTAGCTGAGAAAGCAATTTCTCTTGGAGCACCTTTGCCTCCATCCACTTTTAGGGACATATGACAACAGTCAAGTTTCACTCATGTGGCTGAGGGACCAGTTTCAGTATTCACCACTATTACAGATAAATATTTACCAAAACCATCTCGTTAACAGGCTATATGTAAATCTAAATATAGATGTGTTAGAAAGTGGTTCTGACCATCTTAGCCGCCCGGGTTTTTTGCTTTTTGAACACCTAATTGTGGAGCTTTTACTGTGGGAGAGCCTCATAAGTTGGGACTCACTCACAGTGAACTCATGATGAGAGAGACCGCACGTGGATTTTACCGGTGTCCCCCTGGTGAGAGTAGGCCGCTGCGCTGCAGCCGGAGTAAGGGGTACTGGGCTGGTTACATGCAGACACATGGGTACATGCGTGTGCACATGTGTAGGGGCTGGGCAGGGGAGATTCCTGGTGTGCGCAGCCCAGGAGCAGGTACAGATAGAATGGTGTGGCAGGAATTATGCAGGACTGGGTGGTGTCATGGAATAGGCTTATACAATGGGAAGAAACATGTAAGGGAAAGTCAGTGTGCTTTACTGTTTTCACTGAAGGACCACTCCATTATTCTCCTCTGAGGATGGGGATCACATGGGATAGTTTCACTTGCCTAGGGCCTACAAATTCCAGACATGCACTAAAGTCCACTGAAACTTAGGTGAGAAGAAGTATTCTGCTGAGTCCAAAGCCATATCTGTACTGCTTTGGGTCATCCAGAAATGTCATATTTCTCTGACTCAGCTCATAACCAGAGCCTGGCTGGGTGTGACCCTGCCAGGCTGGACTAATGACCTTCCTTCCCAAACTGAAGCATCAGAGGCCTAGCCCTTCACTGCAAGCATTCCAAGGGCGAAGGTCTCCTCTCCAAAAGGGAGAGAAGGTGGGTGGAGCTACAGGTTATCCATCAGCAGCTGTCACCTGGTGCCAGGCACCAAGCTGCTCTGGAGAGAAGGCAGCAAGGGGGGAAGGGGCTTTTCAGAGACCATGTGGCATGAGACCCCTGGATGACGCCATTTTGAACTATCCCAGAAGCCTAGGCATGAAGGAGGGAGCAGGGGCAGAGAGGTGATGTGTCGCTGCCTGATAGGGCAAGCAGAGCCTTCCTGCCATCCCCCTCCAAATTCTTTTAAAAAGGTCTTGCACAGGAAGAGGAGCTCTCTCTGGGGTGTGGTCTGCTGAGGAAGACTGGTGCTGGAGCCTGGCGCCATAGGCAGTTGGAAGGAAGAACCTCCTGACTGTCCCAGGCCCCTGAATTGCGCCAGGAGGGGAGTCCAAGACCAGGGAGCTGAAGCCTGGGCCTCTGCGCAAGGAGAAGAGAGGCCCAGGAGGAGAGCCAGGCGAAAGGCTGGTGCAGGGAGCCAGTGAAGACAGCTCCCTGCTGAGTTCACCCTCCTTGAGAGCAGGAGAAAGAAAGTGCTCCCAGTGGCTGGGGCCCGCCACCAGGAGCAAGAAGAGGCCAAAATGGAGCAAATCGTCCGCCTGGGGGCAGAGATACGCCCCCCAGAAGGTAGGTGACCTTTGACCTCAGAGAGGACCGATGACGAAGCGCGTGGGGCTCCGCCGCTGGTCCAAGATGTGCCCCCAGGGTGGGTCAGGTCCCGGGAGCTGCCCCCACAAGAAGCAAAGTCAGGGAACGCCGTTGTGCTCCCCGTGAAGTGGCCCAAACGGGGTGGCAGGAGCGCCCCATAATGCCTTTCAGGCCCGGACTGGCCTGCATGAGAAAGCAGCTTTATCTCGGCTTGTGGTGGCCCCAGGAGGATGGGGTCACTGCGAAATGTATGCCAAGGTGCAGGGGGAGCTGCAGGAGCAATGCAGTCTCCCCCAGCACGAAAATGGAAAGTCACTCCCTAAGTCTCTGGGGACTCCATAGAAATAACCCCTCAAGGGCTCAGCCAGCGGTCAACAGCATCCTGGGGCTAGAACTTTTGTTCTACAGCTGGGGGTGCGTTAGGGACTGCGCCAAGCTATGGAGGGCTGAGCTGGGGATGTCTGGAGAAGGGCATCCTCTGGAGGCGAAGAGGTGCAATTGAACAGAAGTGCATTTACCAATGTTATTTCTCTTGAGGGACTGAAAGTCACGTGTGTAATGTGAAGCCATAAGCAAAGTGGGGTTAGGCTGCTGGACATTCCTGCTAGGGTGTCTGGCTGTATATGCTTAATCCTGTGATTATAACTGTGATGCCTTTTAGAGGTTTTTATTGCAATGCATTATAATGGTTATCAGCTATGATAAGTACTGTCATTTTAAGTGATGCTTAAACATGTATTCTTGCTGCTGCGTTAGGAGAGGAACAACCCAGACGGTTAGCCCCTAAGATGTAGAGGTGTATACTGTAGGGTCAGTATGAGATGCTCAGTCAGGGTTATGTGTCACCAGGGCAGGTGTGCCTATTTTAAATGCTTGTTGAGATAAAGGGGGTGGGTCGCCACTGGGATGGTGCCAGTGAGCAAGGCCCTCACCCCAGGTTATGGTCAACCTACTGCATTGGGGACAAGATGATGCGTATACATGGGAGTGGTGGTACTAGACCCCACCCCCCCCCCTCCCATGCGGGAGGGGTGGGAATGTTATGCAATGTCACAAAGTAATTCCAACAGCTTTTGTATATTTTAAATTGTTGCATAGTATTGAGTACTGTGTGTGTTTAATAAATGTACTTTTCCTTTTATAAAGCAAAGTACAGACTGGACAATCAATTATTGAGTGTTATTTCTGCGTACTGGTAAATGGCGATTACTAGCCCACACCACCTGCCTTGAGTAAGCCTAAGACTGCTCTGCAACGCTACCCTCTGAGAGTCAAGCGCTACAATGGGGTGTTTGGTTCCCAGTGAAGGACAAATGTAGTCATGTTATTTGTGCAGGCCTCACAGATACTGCCTCGTTCTCCAACATTAGATGAAATGGAAAATAGGTCTTTTTCTGAGCAAATCTCATGATGGCCAGGCCAGTAACTGTGGAGATTAAGGGGTAGGAGAGCCAAAGAAAATGAGCAGTGGCAATGCCAATAGGTCTGGTATTGTCCGCCAGCCTTTTGCTTTGTCAGTGCTTGTTCTTTGTCATGCTTTTGAAAAGTTTATTATTGGGGAAGCAGCTCTCATCAGTCTAAAACAATATTGGCTAAAAGAAGAAATGTTGTTTGTTCTCAAAAAGCACACATTGCCATAGTAGGCCCTGACACATTAGAGAACTACTTTGTATGTGGTTGTGCTCCTTGTGAAAGGGTATAATGATGTTACTGACAGTAAAGTTAGCCAATGGCTGGAGTGGGCTAACCCAAAATACCCTGTGCTAAATGCTATAGTGAGCAGAAGGAAAATGTGAATGACACAGTAACAGACCAATGGGTGAAGAGGGCTGGCTGATACCCCTGTAAGTAAGTATATTATACATATAATTTTAGTAGAATCGAAAGGTCTTGGATGCCTCAGACCTGTAAAGGGAGGTTTCCTAATAAAGTGTAAACATCTGTAGATGTGCATGTGTTTGCGCTACAGTGCTCGTGTTTTCTGATTAATGTATCGATGTATGCTATATTTGTAGTTATAGGATTAAAACTTGTCTGTCATCCAAAAATAGATGTCCGTTTATTTGTAAATAAATGCAGAAATATAGTTATAACTTCATTTTTTCACAAAAAAACTAAATAAACATGAATACACACATGAAATGAGCAGAACACAAAGATGGATAAGTACAGCAGAAATGTAAATAAAATACCTACGTGGGGAGTACTAATTATAGGTCTTATGCGACCCTTGACCTTGCCAGGTAGGTCGCTCCCCCACCACACAGCTCCGCCTGTGTTGGCCGCCCGCTGCTGCTGCTGGTAAGATCGCCGTTCCGCTTGTGGCCTCGGTGCCCGCATTTCTTGCTTGTCTCCCCTTTTCCTTCTGTACCCCTCGCTGCCCCATTTGCATTGTGCCCGTATTTGTGTCTGCTTTTCTCTCCCCATTTTTCCTTCTGTACCCCTCGCTGCCCCATTTGCATTGTGCCCGTATTTGTGTCTGCTTTTCTCTCCCCATTTTCCCTTCTGTACCCCTCGCTGCCCCATTTGCATTGTGCCCGTATTTGTGTCTGCTTTTCTCTCCCCATTTTCCCTTCTGTGCCCCTCGCTGCCCCATTTGCATTGTGCCCGTATTTGTGTCTGCTTTTCTCTCCCCATCTTCCCTTCTGTGCCCCTCGCTGCCCCATTTGCATTGTGCCCATATTTGTGTCTGCTTTTCTCTCCCCATCTTCCCTTCTGTGCCCCTCGCTGCCCCATTTGCATTGTGCCCGTATTTGTGTCTGCTTTTCTCTCCCCATTTTCCCTTCTGTACCCCTCGCTGCCCCATTTGCATTGTGCCCGTATTTGTGTCTGCTTTTCTCTCCCCATTTTCCCTTCTGTACCCCTCGCTGCCCCATTTGCATTGTGCCCGTATTTGTGTCTGCTTTTCTCTCCCCATTTTCCCTTCTGTACCCCTCGCTGCCCCATTTGCATTGTGCCCGTATTTGTGTCTGCTTTTCTCTCCCCATTTTCCCTTCTGTGCCCCTCGCTGCCCCATTTGCATTGTGCCCGTATTTGTGTCTGCTTTTCTCTCCCCATTTTCCCTTCTGTACCCCTCGCTGCCCCATTTGCATTGTGCCCGTATTTGTGTCCGTTTTCTCTCCCCTTTTTCCTTTTGTGCCCCCGCTGCCTCTCGCCATTCCCGCCGCTGCGTCCCTGCGGCCCCGCCCCCTGTCTGCCCATTCGCTGACCCTGCCTCCCGCCTCCCAGCTGCTCCTCCCTCCCACCTCCCCATAAATGGCGCCGAAGGCGTGCCTAAGGCAAGCCCGTCTGCGCCCGTCTGTGCCTGGACCGCGCCCAGCGCCAAACCCCCTGGCCCCCGCAGCAGCCAACCCACCCACCGGACTTACGACACCGCCACCCTCAACGCACTCAACACCGGCCGTATCCCCGGCTGCCACCGTGCCACCCCAGGTCGCACCCACGGACCCTTCGGCTGCCAATCCTGCAAGTTCTCCTGCCTCCGGACCTGCACCGCACCCGCCAAGCCGAGCACCAGCAGCAACCACCTGAAGTGCATCCTGCTCAACACCCGCTCCGTCCACAGACACGCCGTGGAACTTTGGAACCTGCTCGACTCCACATCACCAGACGTCGCTTTCCTCACGGAAACATGGATGAACGCCTCCTCAGCGCCCGACATCGCCATCCCGGACGGATACAAGATCACCCGAAGGGACCGCGCCAACCAGACCGGAGGAGGCATTGCCATCGTCCACAAGAACACCATCCGCATCACGACCAACTCCGACGACACCTTCACAGCCGGCGAACACCTGCACTTCCAGATACACACCGACCCCAAGACCACCCTCAGAGGCACCCTCATCTACAGACCCCCAGGACCACGCACACAATTCAGCGAAGACATCGCCGACCTCATCAGCCCGCACGCCCTCCCCTCGGCTGACTACATCCTCCTTGGGGACCTCAACTTCCACCTAGAGAACAACAACGATCGCAACACCACCACCCTGCTGGACAACCTCGCCAACCTCGGACTCAAGCAACTGGTGACCACCCCCACACACCACGCCGGCCACACGCTTGACCCCGTCTTCTCCTCCAGCAAGGACATCTCCTTCAGCCACACCACCGGACTCCACTGGACAGACCACAGCTGCGTCCACTTCAGCTTCAGCAGGATCACCACGCACCACCACCCGCAACAGTTTCCGCGCAGAAGCTGGAACAAGATCACCACCGACCAACTCACCACATCCCTGAGCCAGAACCCTCCCGCCAGCTCAACGAACCCCAACCAAGCCGCCAGCAACCTCACAAGATGGATCACCAACTGCGCAGACGACCTCGCCCCATTGAAGACCCCCAGTCAGACCCGGCAACAAGAAAGCATCCTGGTTCACCGACGAACTCAAGAAATCCAAGAAGAACTGCCGGGCCCTCGAGAAAGCATGGCGCAGAGACCCGACTGCAGACAACATGACCACCCTCAAGCACGCCACCCGAAAACACCACCAGCTGATCCACACCCCCAAGAAAACCGCATTCAAGGAACGACTGGACAACAACGCCCACAACAGCAAGGAACTCTTCATCATCGTCAAAGAACTCTCGAACCCCAGCGCCGGAAACAACGACATCACTCCCTCGCAAGACCTCTGCAACTCGCTCGCCTCGTTCTTCCACAGCAAGATCGCAGACATACACAACAGTTTCAGCACACAGCCGACGTACCCTACGACCGTTCCAACGTCCCCCACCTCCACCCTCCGAGCCTGGACCCCGATCAACACCGAAGACACTATCCGCACGATGAACTCCATCCACTCCGGATCACCAACCGACCCCTGCCCTCACCACATCTTCAACAAGGCCGACGCCGTCATCGCACCCCACCTCCGGGACATCATCAACACCTCCCTCGACACCGCCACCTTCCCAGAGAGCTGGAAGCACGCCGAACTCAGCGCCCTACTGAAGAAACCGTCAGCAGATCCCACCGACCTCAAAAACTTCCGCCCCATCTCGCTCCTTCCCTTTCCTGCCAAAGTCATCGAGAAGACCGTCAACAGACAACTGGCCGCCTTCCTCGAGACGAATGGATCCCTCGACCACTCGCAGTCCGGCTTCCGGGCCAACCACAGCACCGAGACCGCCCTCATCGCAGCCACCGACGACATCCGAGCCCTGCTCGACAACGGGGAAACAGCGGCCCTCATCCTCCTGGACCTCTCCGCAGCGTTCGACACAGTCTGCCACCGCACCCTAGTGCAACGCCTGAACAACGTCGGAATCCAAGAGAAGGCACTGGAGTGGATCATCTCCTTCCTCGCCGGAAGAACCCAGAGAGTCCGCCTCCCCCCGTTCAGTTCCGAGGCCACCGAAGTCATCTGCGGCGTACCACAAGGATCATCACTCAGCCCCACCCTCTTCAACGTCTACATGAGCCCCTCGCAGCCATCGCACGCCAACACAACCTCAACATCATCTCCTATGCCGACGACACCCAGCTGATCCTCTCCCTCACCAACGACCCCACAACCGCCAGAACCAACCTACATGAAGGGATGAAGGACGTAGCCGAGTGGATGAGGAACAGCCGCCTGAAACTGAACTCAGATAAGACGGAAGTCCTCATCCTAGGATCATCACCCTCCGCCTGGGACAACTCCTGGTGGCCCCCTGCCCTGGGCAACGCACCCAAACCAACGGACCACGCACGCAACCTGGGCTTCATCCTGGACTCCTCCCTCTCAATGACCCGACAAGTCAACGCCGTCTCCTCGTCTTGCTTCAACATCCTACGCATGCTGCGCAAGATCTTCCGGTGGATCCCCACCGAAACCAGGAAGACGGTCACCCAGGCCCTCGTCACCAGCCGACTGGACTACGGCAACTCCCTCTACGCCGGAACCACAGCCAAACTTCAAAAAAGACTCCAACGCATCCAGAACGCCTCAGCTCGACTCATCCTGGACATCCCCCGACACAGCCACATCGCCGGACACCTGAGAGACCTGCACTGGCTCCCCGTCAGCAAGAGAATCACGTTCCGACTCCTCACCCACGCACACAAAGCTCTCCACAACCAAGGCCCCAGATACCTCAACGACCGTCTGACCTTCTACACTCCCACCCGCCAGCTACGATCGACCAACCACGCCCTCGCCGCCGTCCCCCGCATCCGAAGAGCCACAACGGGAGGAAGATCCTTCTCCTACCTGGCTGCCAAGACGTGGAACTCCCTACCCATCCACCTCCGCCTTACCCAAGACCACCTCTCCTTCAGGAAGCAACTCAAGACCTGGCTGTTCGAACAGTAGCGGACCCCCCCCCTAGCGCCTTGAGACCCTCCGGGTGAGTAGCACGCTATACAAATGCTTGATTGATTGATTGATTGATAAGCTATTACTAGAACTTTGCATTGTGTAATGCAGCCTATGACCATCTAAGTCTAGTCTGCACTACAGAAAACTGCCAATATGTAAATAAAGAGTCACAGTACATGGCATTTGCAAACAAGTTATTTGCTGCACTGTCGAGGGGTACTTGTCTAGCCTTCCTTGTTCACAGCTGGAACATCACTCCTTTAAATAACCTTTTGCTAATTCTCTCAGTTTTGGCAGTTCGGCAAGTGGGTGGACGTGGTCATCGATGACAGACTGCCCACCAAGGATGGAGAACTGGTCTTTGTTCATTCCAAGGAGGGCAATGAGTTCTGGAGTGCCCTGATGGAGAAGGCATATGCAAAGTAAGTACGCTGGTACCCAGAAGCCCAGCAGGCCTGCAGTGGTTTAAAGAATTCTTTGCTACTCGACGTTTGTATTTCACACTGTTAATGTGAAGATCTGACTTTCACTTTACCCTCAGTTTTCTTTACAACGTCCATTTTTAGGTCGAGCCTAGCGGCAGCGCACAAACACTGCTCTGCGAGCCATGCTGTAGTGAGTATGGAATACAAGCTCCACCCATTTCTCCGCCCATCTTTTCAAATGGCTCCTGTTACCGTCCTTCCTAAATCGTTGCTTTTCATTGGTAAATGGGCTTACAAGTCCCTCCTTGGTACCGCCTTGTCTGCATTTGTAACCTCCCACAAGGACTGGACCTTTTACTTGTGGTGTTATACGGTGTGCTTTATATAGTCGGTGAGCACTATTTTCTTTAATGATCTTACCTATTACACTCACGGCGCCACGCTTAATAGTTTAGCAGGCGCCCACTTTTATAATTGTTTTCTTGTCAATAAGTATTACTTTGCATTGTTTTTTAACAGTACGTAACGCTGCATGTAATTATGGCTGACCGAGAACTAAGCAAACAATGGCGGCCGCACAGCTCGCCCAGCTCCATCAACATCAGTGTTCTTTTTCACAACACAGGCGCCATGCTTTAGGTTGCACCACGACGCCCGCTTTTCCACTATTTGCTCCTCGTTGCTGTCCTGCACCCGCGCTAAACTTTAAGTATTAACAACACGAGCGCCGCACTTCATATTTTAGCAGACACCCGTTTTTATATATTTTTGGGGGGGTTAATTGATGTTAATATATATATTTTTTAAAACAGTACTAACGCCGCATGTAATCCCGGCTGACCGGGAACCAAGCAAACAATGGCGGCCGCACTCGGCTCGTCCAACTCCATGTTAACATCTCTGCTTTGGTGGGGGGTGGAGAGAGAGGGGAGGAGGAGCGACACGCGGCCTTCCAGTCTGTTTTACTGATCATCCCCAGTTGCAGGGAGATTCTCCTTGTGCCATAGTGAAGTCTGCACCAATGGCTAACAATCGGAGCCTCACCATACCCGCAGGTGGGCTCCGGGCTACTCCTGCGCTGTTCCTGCCGTGGGGTTTGCCAACCTAGACCTCCACAGGCTGTAACAGCAATGCCCCGTCAGTCGCCTGCCCTGCCTTCTTAGCCTGCTACGGAACGCGGCGTCCATGCCACCCCGCAGCACGGTTTCAACGGCCTCAAACCCCCAGTCAGATCAAAACACCAAGCAGTAGCCAAATTTAAGAGTGATGGATGAGAAGAACATTTGAAATTTGAGACTCATTTCTAAAAATTGTAATCCCTGTAAAGACGTCGAGGAGCATCTCAGTAGTAAACTTTGTAACATAAGCATGCGAAGCAGGCCCACAAGCTAGGAATGTTGTAGAAAAACGCAAGGAGAGACTTACAGTAAAATAAGGAACATTTTCACACAGCAAGATTGCCTGCCATCAGAAATGGATGACACCGGAAGAAAACCAGTGTACTCAAGGCCTGGAAGGAAAAATCTACTACAAGGAATAAGGCCATTTGGCCCATCAACTGCTCCTGGCAGGCAGTTTGGCTCCACATTTGTGCTATGTGCACTTTCTGGCCTATTTCCCTGTGCACTACTCAATGCTCTCTTATTGTCACATAATGAACGCAACTGACCTCATTCTTTTATCCGTGTCTCAGTCAGTGAAGCTTGGGCATAGAGCCCCACAACTAATTACGCATTAACCTCATGGCCAGGTCATGCTTATGTACTCTAGGGTTTGATTTTGGGTTCTCTTTTCCCAACACTGGTAATCACCCTCACTATTGCCTACCTTTTGTTTTGTCTTTTCTTCACACATTACTCCTGCATGTTTTTTCTCTCTCGCTACTCAGGGTCATGCAGCGTTTGAATGAACATCCTGACTGTGTGATGGAATGTGGGAGGCAAAGGATGTCCTGGTCGAGTTCAGGAGTCCAGCAGGGTTCAGAGGAGATGGGAGCTCAAGCCTCCCTGCTTCTAATTGAATGTGAATCTCTGTGTGTCTTTATATAGATCTTACAGAAACAACTACTTGTAAATATTTAGAAACATGTTAAAATGTACATGTCTATTTTATGGACATTGAACTTCAGAGTTGTTCCCGTGATTTGAAATTCTTGCTACTGCGAGAGCATTCAGGTGAAAGCATTCTGTATAAAATTCTGAGCTTCTATTCACTAAAAAGCAGGGACTCATATGGCTTGGGAGGTGTTTGATCACATTGTTATAGGTGGCTTGCATTATTTTCCCCATGTTTGCAGATTCCTCGTGCAGCATCCAGACTCACATCTGCAGACACAAAAAATGGTTATTCGTTAGGGTATAGACTACTACAAGCTGCCTGGTGGTCTGACCACCTCACCAATCTGGGAATACTCTTGCTTTCCTGGACGTCAAACCAAGCCAAGACGGTGCAAAGAGCCCAAGATATTTTGGAACATCGGTTGTTTAGGCTTTGCTGATTGGCTGGTGGCTTCCAGTAACAATGGATGGCTCTTGCAATGCCTTCCTGGACATGCATTGAGTTCTGGAAATATAAAAGAGCCACGGGGAACTGTGGAATGCCCCACTGCAGGCAAACTGGGGATAATTTACCTTCAGATCGAGTCACGTGATACTGTACGAGCGCCTCTAAGGTTTGCTGTCGTTCCATCTTTCAGATCACAGACACAATGGTGAGTGGCACTGAATTGTGCTGTCCACATCCAGATTTTAACCAGGAACCATGCCAAGGCTGAAGAGAACTGAGGAACTTGAGAAAAAGAAGTGCTCTGCTTTTGATCTCTCTCGCTTTGATAATAAAACTTCTAAGCTTATATCACTCGCGAAACTTAAATGCCACGGGATTCAACTTGCAAAATTAAACAAATATATAGTAATATTTGCATTACACTGTTCTTCTACTTAAGTAAATGAGCATAGAATAACGTGTTGTTTGGATATGCATTAATAATAATAATATTAGGAAAGAAAAAAATAATGTAGTGGTACTCTAATTTCTCTCCTGGTTCTGTACCTTTCACTATGCATCTGATCGTTCTGCTTAGCTACGGCACCTCAGTACAGCATCACTTAGTCAGTTTTTAGGTCGAGCCTGGGCAGTGCATGCACTGCTCTGCCAGGCATGCTGTATTCGAGTATGGACTTGAAGCTCCGCCCACTCTCCATCCATATTTTTTATTGGCTTGTCATTGTCTGTTGTAAATGCTGGCTTCTGATTCGTTAATAGGCTTGTTAGTCCCTCCTTAGTACCGCCTTGTCTTCATTTGTAACCTCCCATGAGGACTGGGCCTTTTACTTCTGTTGTTACACGGTATGTCTTATTTAGTCTGTAAAAACTAACAACAATGTCTCAACCGGTATCATTGAGGAAGGCAAGTATATATGCATGTACAAGACATTACAAGAAGGAAAAGGGAGACTCATGGTATAGTTTAGAAAGTGCTCTTGGCATCATATATTTTGAAATAACAAATTATATATAACACATAACAGTTATATCAGCACTGTGTGCAAGAATTGCAAGGGCAACCCTAAATGAACTTGGTGCACTAATGTGCTCGTGACACACAAAGGTGACGGCGCAAGTGACAAGTGAGAGAGCAGCGGAAGGCGCAATGTGACAAAGTGAAAAAATATATATACAGAAATATATGGTTCATCAAAGATTATTTACAATAGTTGGTCAAGGTTTGGTTAGACATTTTATGTGACCCATAGTTGAATTTGCGCCGCAGAGTGCGCTGAATGGTCGACGGTGTTTCGATCCAATTTATTCAGGATCATCTTCAGGACCGGGTTGCCAAATGGGGGGTGCTGTACAAAAAGGAAAGGGGAGAGATCAGGGAGGGTTGGGATCAAGGAAACGGTTATTTGGGAAGCGGAACCGGTGCAAGGGGGTTAATGAGTAGCCTACCTGAAGGAGGCAGGAAGTAGGAGTAAAAGGGCAGCGTGGTTTGCCCAATTGAAAGGAGAACAGACGCTTGTAATTCAGTGAACCAGGGGTCTGAATATCATTGATGAGTGGAATAGTACAGTGCAACTGTGATTGCACCACAGACACCCTACATCCACACAGTAACTGCAGTTACACTGCTGACGCTCTCTTCCCTGTATCAGTTTTGAACTTCCCCCCTGCCTCCCTACCGTCTTTCCATTCTGAAATTTAGACACAATTTATACTAGCCTATAATACACGGCACCAGTAATTGTGGTTTATGGTTGTTGATTTCAGTAATGTAATTTTCTTGTATTATAATCACTACATCACATTTATTGTGTCTATATGTGTCACGACTACAATGCTGTCATTTTTGGACCAGCCTTCTTCTTTGGTCAGTATAATGTACTGCAATCTGTTCGCCCACTGCATTCTCATCAATACGCAATTGTGTGCAGTATTGCAGCCCTTTCTTTCCTTTTACCAACCATCCCTCCTCCCTTTCCTCCCCGCGCATTCTCCTCTCTTTGGATTGGCCCCTTGGTCGCGTAATCACCCGGACTCCCTTGGCCACACCCCCAGGCAGCATCATTCATGACCACATGACGCTCTGACGCTCTGCTCCCGGAAGCGCAGCGTCTATTTCACCAGCTGGCAGTTTCCACCTCGTTTAGACACCGGATCGGCCGCACACGTACGTGGCGGCCCGGCGCTAATCAGAGCGACCTTCCTGTCTCCGGATTCATTCCACCAGACGCTTCAACATACCCCATGGTAAGCCTGATACAACGCCCTGTTAACTCTTGGCCCATGCACACACCTCACGCTTCTCCATTCTCGATTGCTTTAACCGGTTCGTTCCGTTTTTCGCCCTTACCTAGGATCCCTTTCACGGACCGTACGCTTCTCGTCTACCCGACACAGTGGATCGGGGCTCCGACCCTGTTTTAGGCTCCCTAACTCTTGATTTACCTCTCTGTTAGGTAAGTTGATCGCACCACCGCGCCAGCTTGCACGATGCCTCTCTCCACCACTCCACGTTAATTTGGCTTTTTCACCCCCAGGAACCCTCTGTTGCCACCGGCAACCACCACCACACAGACGCTCCTCCTCTCTGCGCTCCGCCCGTGGGGCCCAGTTTTCTCCAGCGGGACCTAACTAGATAGTTCTCCTTTCAATTGGGCAAACCACGCTGCCCTTTGACTCCTACTTCTTGCCTCCTTCAGGTAGGCTACTCATTACCCCCTTGCGCCTGCTCCGCTTTCCAACGCGCACCGTTTCCTTGATCCCAACCCTCCCTGATCTCTCCCCTTTCCTTTTAGTACAGCACCCCCATTTGGCAACCAGGGTCCTGAAGATGATCCTGAATAAATAGGATCGAAACGCCGTCGACCATTCAGCGCACTCTGCAGCGCAAATTCAACTATGGTTCACATAAAATGTCTAACCAAACCTTGACCAACTATTGTAAATACTCTTTGATGAACCATATATTTCTGTATATATATTTTTTCACTTTGTCACATTGCGCCTTCCGCTGCTCTCTCACTTGTCACTTGCACCGTCACCTTTGTGTGTCACGAGCACATTAGTGCACCAAGTTCATTTAGGGTTGCCATTGCAATTCTTGCACACAGTGCTGATATAACTGTTATGTGTTATATATAATTTGTTATTTCAAATATATGATGCCAAGTGCACTTTCTAAAACATACCACGAGTCTCCCTCTTCCTTCTTGTAATGTCTTGTACATGATTTATACTTGCCTTCCTCAATGATACCTGTTTAGACATTGTTGTTAGTTTTTGCTTACTTACCCAGATCTCAACCTATGGGTTATACTCCTGTTGTTTTTGTACTACATTGTGAGCAGCTGCTGAGCTGCGAGAGTAGGTCCTTTCCGCGACCATAACTTTCAGACCAATTGACTTGGTTATTTGGTTAAAATTCTTTGTTACCTAATATGTCTAGGGAGACCCCGACCTATACAGATGACTATATTCAACGTATACTCAGTGGCCCCTCTTTTCTCTCTGACCCCTCCACTTCCACCTCCTCCACCCCGGCTGCCAATACCTCTAGGGTCCTACTTGACAAACTTGAGAAGCTGAAGAAGAAGCAAATCAGAACCAATCTCCATGCACGCATGCTGACAGAATATCTCAAATCAGACATCATCCCCCTGGGCTTACAAATCCGCAACACCCCGGCTATCTTCACCCAAGACCCCAAGTTCCGTACAGGCTTCAGCCATCTGGCAACAACTTGCTCACGCCACTGGATGGTTTTAGGGATTGACACGGCTATTGAACACTGTCTAAAGGAACTTGAGGAGATTGCGGAGCTTGAGAAACTCATACTAGAGGACAGCACCATATTGGATGCTAAAAACCTCCTGGACAAAATTAATGCCACTATTGCCACCTTCAATACTTTTGAACTTAACAAAAAAATCACCAAAATTCAGAAGGATATAAGGTACTACAGCACAGAAAAGACCTACCCATACCTACGTGACGAATTTTACAACACTCCGTGCAATCCCCCAAGAACCCGCAACTGGGGCAGATTTCGTAACAACCAACAGATTACTTTTTCAGACTCCTCCAATACTTCCATAGAAGACTCAGACACAGGTGAAGGACCCAGTACCTCAAGGAACACCAACAGACCACCACCCCTACTGCCTCGTGGTTTTTAGAACAGGGCCACGGCCTAGCTCAAGGTCGGACCCGGAACAACCGCCAATATCAATACTCCGGAGAGCGACAAACCAGAAGAAAGTTTTACCAATGGGGCCCACCACAATAACCGACCACTCCATCGCCAACCCTGACTTACCCACCGACAACACGACACCCACCAGCAACCAAAATCTGCAATTGTTACCTATATTCAAACTATCCAGCCACAATCTGTCCATTGAAGAACCTAAACTCCTCAGTAGAGGCCTCAGTTTTGTCCCAATGGAACGGAGCAACTTTTTGATCTCCAAACCAATTTGTTGAAGTTCTTTCGACGTATCAGGTTACGACAATTCTTTTCAAACAAACCACAGTCTACCGTAACTTCCAGACCCCGGTTCCACCCTCCCTCCACCTTAAATCCCCCTTCAGCCGCCATGCCCCCAGAAATACTCTCCTTCGAACGTCTTGTTCTACGTGAAGTAGCGGATCTCCAAAAACAGTTTGAATATGTTCCGTACAACCTCCCCTGGTCAGAGAAACAAGCGCTACTCAACCTCAAAGAGAGAACAGATGTGATCATCAAACCCGCCGATAAGGGCGGGGGGAGTGTAGTCATGGACATTGACAAATATGACCTTGAAATCAAGAGACAACTGGCCAACACCAGCCACTACCGTCCACTCCCCAGAGACCCTTTACCTGAACTGAAAGTCAAAATTCAGCAAGTTACTAGTCAAGCAAGATCAAAAGACATTATCTCACAAAAGGAATTCGCTTTTCTGAACAATCAACATCCCCGAACACCAGTGATCTATGTATTACCGAATATACACAAAGACAGTACCAATCCACCTGGACGCCCCATTGTATTGGGCTGTGGCTCCATCCTTGAGCCCCTGGGCAAGTACATCGACCCCATCATCAAGGATTTCGTCCCACTGACAGAAACATTCATACGCGACAGTATGGACCTCATAAAAACCATTGAGTTCAGACCCTTTGATACCAGTAACGAACTCATGGTGGGACTCGATATTGAGTCACTATACACCAACATCCCCCATGAGCAGGGCCTTTCGGTCATCGAAGAGCTGTTGGAGACCATACCCAGACCTACCTTGATCCTGACTGATTTTATAATGGATTTACTACACATTGCCCTGGAGAACAATTACTTCCTATACCAGGATACATTTTATCTACAAATCAAAGGTGTTTCCATGGGGGCTTGTTTTGCCCCCAACTTCGCCATCCTCTTTGTAAACAATCTTGAAATGACTCATATACTTACCTCCAACAACCCTTTCCACACACAGATCTCCCTCTGGCGGCGCTACATATATGACATTCTTCTTCTATGGAAGGGCCCAATCGACTCATTGAATTCCTTCATCCAATGGCTCAACCAGACACAACCCCACCTCAAATTTACCTCCGATTGTACTTCGAATGGCCTACCATTCCTGGACATCACTATACATGCGGAAGACGGAAAAATTGGAACCACCCTGTATCGTAAACCAACGGAACGTAATACATTACTTCAGTGCTCCAGCTACCACCCACGCGGCCTCAGAGATGGTCTTCCATATGGCCAATTCTTGCGCATCCGCAGAAATTGCAAGTGGCGCAAGCATTATTTCCAGGAATCCGATATCCTCATCAGCAAATTGATCATCAGAGGATATCCACCATGGTTGGTCTCCCGTGCCCGCAAAAGAGCATGGTATTGCCACCGCGACCAGCTTCTGTCACCTCAAGCAAAAGAGTAAATACCAGGATCCCTTTTGTCACCAAGTTCAGTCCCTGCAGCAACCAAGTCAGCAAAATTATCAAACGAAATTGGTCCAAACTGAGAACGCATGAGGCATTCCAAGAGCCTCCACTCTTCTCCTACCAACGAGGAGATAACCTGTCCAATCACCAAGTGCATGCCATCACTTGGCCTACGAAACCAGTACAACCCAGCTCCATCACTGCTACATGGGGCCTACCACCAGTTATCAGACATTACAGATGCCAGACCTGCGTTGTATGCGACCTTACATCCAACACTAAAGAATTCAAGGTCAGCAACAAAACCTACAAACTAAGAACTTTCACCAATTGCCGGTCCCATAACGTCATTTACGCCATTCGCTGCCCCTGTGACCTGGTATACATCGGCCAAATCACCCAAATGGTGAAACAACGAATAATACAACACAAAAGCAGGATTCACTGTAAAGTATTGACTGCCCCCCTGGTATCGCACTACATTGGAAAAAACCACAGTGAACTGGATATCACTTGGCAGGTGATCGACCAACCCCTACTGCCTACCAGAGGAGGTAACCTCCAAGCACTACTCAACAGGAGTGAGTGCAAATGGATTACCCTTTGTAATTCAGTGAACCAGGGTCTGAATAACATTGATGGGTGGAATAGTACAGTGCAACTGTGATTGCACTACAGACACCCTACATCCACACAGTAACTGCAGTTACACTGCTGACGCTCTCTTCCCTGTATCAGTTTTGAACTTCCCCCTGCCTCCCTACCGTCTTTCCATTCTGAAATTTAGACACAATTTATAATAGCCTATAATACACGGCACCAGTAATTGTGGTTTATGGTTGTTAATTTCAGTAATGTAATTTTCTTGTATTATAATCACTACATCACATTTATTGTGTCTATATGTGTCACGACTACAATGCTGTCATTTTTGGACCAGCCTTCTTCTTTGGTCAGTATAATGTACTGCAATCTGTTCGCCCACTGCATTCTCATCAATACGCAATTGTGTGCAGTATTGCAGCCCCTTCTTTCCTTTTACCAACCATCCCTCCTCCCTTTCCTCCCCGCGCATTCTCCTCTCTTTGGATTGGCCCCTTGGTCACGTAATCACCCGGACTCCCTTGGCCACACCCCCAGGCAGCATCATTCATGACCACATGACGCTCTGACGCTCTGCTCCCGGAAGCGCAGCGTCTATTTCACCAGCTGGCAGTTTCCACCTCGTTTAGACACCGGATCGGCCGCACACGTACGTGGCGGCCCGGCGCTAATCAGAGCGACCTTCCTGTCTCCGGATTCATTCCACCAGACGCTTCAACATACCCCATGGTAAGCCTGATACAACGCCCTGTTAACTCTTGGCCCATGCACACACCTCACGCTTCTCCATTCTCGATTGCTTTAACCGGTTCGTTCCGTTTTTCGCCCTTACCTAGGATCCCTTTCACGGACCGTACGCTTCTCGTCTACCCGACACAGTGGATCGGGGCTCCGACCCTGTTTTAGGCTCCCTAACTCTTGATTTACCTCTCTGTTAGGTAAGTTGATCGCACCACCGCGCCAGCTTGCACGATGCCTCTCTCCACCACTCCACGTTAATTTGGCTTTTTCACCCCCAGGAACCCTCTGTTGCCACCGGCAACCACCACCACACAGACGCTCCTCCTCTCTGCGCTCCGCCCGTGGGGCCCAGTTTTCTCCAGCGGGACCTAACTAGATAGTTCTCCTTTCAATTGGGCAAACCACGCTGCCCTTTGACTCCTACTTCTTGCCTCCTTCAGGTAGGCTACTCATTACCCCCCTTGCGCCTGCTCCGCTTTCCAACGCGCACCGTTTCCTTGATCCCAACCCTCCCTGATCTCTCCCCTTTCCTTTTAGTACAGCACCCCCCATTTGGCAACCAGGGTCCTGAAGATGATCCTGAATAAATAGGATCGAAACGCCGTCGACCATTCAGCGCACTCTGCAGCGCAAATTCAACTATGGTTCACATAAAATGTCTAACCAAACCTTGACCAACTATTGTAAATACTCTTTGATGAACCATATATTTCTGTATATATATTTTTTCACTTTGTCACATTGCGCCTTCCGCTGCTCTCTCACTTGTCACTTGCACCGTCACCTTTGTGTGTCACGAGCACATTAGTGCACCAAGTTCATTTAGGGTTGCCATTGCAATTCTTGCACACAGTGCTGATATAACTGTTATGTGTTATATATAATTTGTTATTTCAAATATATGATGCCAAGTGCACTTTCTAAAACATACCACGAGTCTCCCTCTTCCTTCTTGTAATGTCTTGTACATGATTTATACTTGCCTTCCTCAATGATACCTGTTTAGACATTGTTGTTAGTTTTTGCTTACTTACCCAGATCTCAACCTATGGGTTATACTCCTGTTGTTTTTGTACTACATTGTGAGCAGCTGCTGAGCTGCGAGAGTAGGTCCTTTCCGCGACCATAACTTTCAGACCAATTGACTTGGTTATTTGGTTAAAATTCTTTGTTACCTAATATGTCTAGGGAGACCCCGACCTATACAGATGACTATATTCAACGTATACTCAGTGGCCCCTCTTTTCTCTCTGACCCCTCCACTTCCACCTCCTCCACCCCGGCTGCCAATACCTCTAGGGTCCTACTTGACAAACTTGAGAAGCTGAAGAAGAAGCAAATCAGAACCAATCTCCATGCACGCATGCTGACAGAATATCTCAAATCAGACATCATCCCCCTGGGCTTACAAATCCGCAACACCCCGGCTATCTTCACCCAAGACCCCAAGTTCCGTACAGGCTTCAGCCATCTGGCAACAACTTGCTCACGCCACTGGATGGTTTTAGGGATTGACACGGCTATTGAACACTGTCTAAAGGAACTTGAGGAGATTGCGGAGCTTGAGAAACTCATACTAGAGGACAGCACCATATCGGATGCTAAAAACCTCCTGGACAAAATTAATGCCACTATTGCCACCTTCAATACTTTTGAACTTAACAAAAAAATCACCAAAATTCAGAAGGATATAAGGTACTACAGCACAGAAAAGACCTACCCATACCTACGTGACGAATTTTACAACACTCCGTGCAATCCCCCAAGAACCCGCAACTGGGGCAGATTTCGTAACAACCAACAGATTACTTTTTCAGACTCCTCCAATACTTCCATAGAAGACTCAGACACAGGTGAAGGACCCAGTACCTCAAGGAACACCAACAGACCACCACCCCTACTGCCTCGTGGTTTTTTAGAACAGGGCCACGGCCTAGCTCAAGGTCGGACCCGGAACAACCGCCAATATCAATACTCCGGAGAGCGACAAACCAGAAGAAAGTTTTACCAATGGGGCCCACCACAATAACCGACCACTCCATCGCCAACCCTGACTTACCCACCGACAACACGACACCCACCAGCAACCAAAATCTGCAATTGTTACCTATATTCAAACTATCCAGCCACAATCTGTCCATTGAAGAACCTAAACTCCTCAGTAGAGGCCTCAGTTTTGTCCCAATGGAACGGAGCAACTTTTTGATCTCCAAACCAATTTGTTGAAGTTCTTTCGACGTATCAGGTTACGACAATTCTTTTCAAACAAACCACAGTCTACCGTAACTTCCAGACCCCGGTTCCACCCTCCCTCCACCTTAAATCCCCCTTCAGCCGCCATGCCCCCAGAAATACTCTCCTTCGAACGTCTTGTTCTACGTGAAGTAGCGGATCTCCAAAAACAGTTTGAATATGTTCCGTACAACCTCCCCTGGTCAGAGAAACAAGCGCTACTCAACCTCAAAGAGAGAACAGATGTGATCATCAAACCCGCCGATAAGGGCGGGGGGAGTGTAGTCATGGACATTGACAAATATGACCTTGAAATCAAGAGACAACTGGCCAACACCAGCCACTACCGTCCACTCCCCAGAGACCCTTTACCTGAACTGAAAGTCAAAATTCAGCAAGTTACTAGTCAAGCAAGATCAAAAGACATTATCTCACAAAAGGAATTCGCTTTTCTGAACAATCAACATCCCCGAACACCAGTGATCTATGTATTACCGAATATACACAAAGACAGTACCAATCCACCTGGACGCCCCATTGTATTGGGCTGTGGCTCCATCCTTGAGCCCCTGGGCAAGTACATCGACCCCATCATCAAGGATTTCGTCCCACTGACAGAAACATTCATACGCGACAGTATGGACCTCATAAAAACCATTGAGTTCAGACCCTTTGATACCAGTAACGAACTCATGGTGGGACTCGATATTGAGTCACTATACACCAACATCCCCCATGAGCAGGGCCTTTCGGTCATCGAAGAGCTGTTGGAGACCATACCCAGACCTACCTTGATCCTGACTGATTTTATAATGGATTTACTACACATTGCCCTGGAGAACAATTACTTCCTATACCAGGATACATTTTATCTACAAATCAAAGGTGTTTCCATGGGGGCTTGTTTTGCCCCCAACTTCGCCATCCTCTTTGTAAACAATCTTGAAATGACTCATATACTTACCTCCAACAACCCTTTCCACACACAGATCTCCCTCTGGCGGCGCTACATATATGACATTCTTCTTCTATGGAAGGGCCCAATCGACTCATTGAATTCCTTCATCCAATGGCTCAACCAGACACAACCCCACCTCAAATTTACCTCCGATTGTACTTCGAATGGCCTACCATTCCTGGACATCACTATACATGCGGAAGACGGAAAAATTGGAACCACCCTGTATCGTAAACCAACGGAACGTAATACATTACTTCAGTGCTCCAGCTACCACCCACGCGGCCTCAGAGATGGTCTTCCATATGGCCAATTCTTGCGCATCCGCAGAAATTGCAAGTGGCGCAAGCATTATTTCCAGGAATCCGATATCCTCATCAGCAAATTGATCATCAGAGGATATCCACCATGGTTGGTCTCCCGTGCCCGCAAAAGAGCATGGTATTGCCACCGCGACCAGCTTCTGTCACCTCAAGCAAAAAGAGTAAATACCAGGATCCCTTTTGTCACCAAGTTCAGTCCCTGCAGCAACCAAGTCAGCAAAATTATCAAACGAAATTGGTCCAAACTGAGAACGCATGAGGCATTCCAAGAGCCTCCACTCTTCTCCTACCAACGAGGAGATAACCTGTCCAATCACCAAGTGCATGCCATCACTTGGCCTACGAAACCAGTACAACCCAGCTCCATCACTGCTACATGGGGCCTACCACCAGTTATCAGACATTACAGATGCCAGACCTGCGTTGTATGCGACCTTACATCCAACACTAAAGAATTCAAGGTCAGCAACAAAACCTACAAACTAAGAACTTTCACCAATTGCCGGTCCCATAACGTCATTTACGCCATTCGCTGCCCCTGTGACCTGGTATACATCGGCCAAATCACCCAAATGGTGAAACAACGAATAATACAACACAAAAGCAGGATTCACTGTAAAGTATTGACTGCCCCCTGGTATCGCACTACATTGGAAAAAACCACAGTGAACTGGATATCACTTGGCAGGTGATCGACCAACCCCTACTGCCTACCAGAGGAGGTAACCTCCAAGCACTACTCAACAGGAGTGAGTGCAAATGGATTACCCTTTGTAATTCAGTGAACCAGGGTCTGAATAACATTGATGGGTGGAATAGTACAGTGCAACTGTGATTGCACTACAGACACCCTACATCCACACAGTAACTGCAGTTACACTGCTGACGCTCTCTTCCCTGTATCAGTTTTGAACTTCCCCCTGCCTCCCTACCGTCTTTCCATTCTGAAATTTAGACACAATTTATAATAGCCTATAATACACGGCACCAGTAATTGTGGTTTATGGTTGTTAATTTCAGTAATGTAATTTTCTTGTATTATAATCACTACATCACATTTATTGTGTCTATATGTGTCACGACTACAATGCTGTCATTTTTGGACCAGCCTTCTTCTTTGGTCCGTATAATGTACTGCAATCTGTTCGCCCTCTGCATTCTCATCAATACGCAATTGTGTGCAGTATTGCAGCCCTTTCTTTCCTTTTACCAACCATCCCTCCTCCCTTCCCTCCTCGCGTGTTCTCCTCTCTTTGGATTGGCCCCTTGGTCACGTAATCACCCGGACTCCCTTGGCCACACCCCCAGGCAGCATCATTCATGACCACATGACGCTCTGACGCTCTGCTCCCGGAAGCACAGCGTCTATTTCACCAGCTGGCAGTTTCCACCTCATTTAGACACCGGATCGACCGCACACGTACGTGGCGGCCCGACGCTAATCAGAGCGACCTTCCTGTCTCCGGATTCATTCCATCAGACGCTTCAACATACCCCACGGTAAGCCCGATACAACGCCCTGTTAACTCTTGGCCCATGCACACCCCTCACGCTTCTCCATTCTCAATTGCTTTAACCGGTTCGTTCCGTGTTTCGCCCTTGCCTAGGATCCCTTTCACGGACCGTACGCTTCTCGCCTACCCGACACAGTGGATCAGGGCTCCGACCCTGTTTTAGGCTCCCTAACTCTTGATTTACCTCTCTGTTAGGTAAGTTGATCGCACCACCGCGCCAGCTTGCATGATGCCTCTCTCCACCACTCCACGTTAATTTGGCTTTTTCACCCCCAGGAACCCTCTGTTGCCACCGGCAACCACCACCACACAGACGCTCCTCCTCTCTGCGCTCAACCCGTGGGGCCCAGTTTTCTCCAGCGGGACCTAACTAGATAGTTCTCCTTTCAATTGGGCAAACCACGCTGCCCTTTGACTCCTACTTCCTGCCTCCTTCAGGTAGGCTACTCATTACCACCCTTGCGCCGGCTCCGCTTCCCAATGCGCACTGTTTCCTTGATCCCAACCCTCCCTGATCTCTCCCCTTTCCTTTTTGTACAGCACCCCCCATTTGGCAACCCGGTCCTGAAGATGATCCTGAATAAATAGGATCGAAACGCCGTCGACCATTCAGCGCACTCTGCAGCGCAAATTCAACTATGGTTCACATAAAATGTCTAACCAAACCTTGACCAACTATTGTAAATAATCTTTGATGAACCATATATTTCTGTATAAATATTTTTTCACTTTGTCACATTGCGCCTTCCGCTGCTCTCTCACTTGTCACTTGTGCCGTCACCTTTGTGTGTCACGAGCACATTAGTGCACCAAGTTCATTTAGGTTTGCCCTTGCAATTCTTGCACACAGTGCTGATATAACTGTTATGTGTTATATATAATTTGTTATTTCAAATATATGATGCCAAGAGCACTTTCTAAAACATACCACGAGTCTCCCTTTTCCTTCTTGTAATGTCTTGTACATGCATATATACTTGCCTTCCTCAATGATACCGGTTGAGACATTGTTGTTAGTTTTTGCTTACTTACCCAGATCTCAACCTGGTCTATGGGTTGTACTGCTGTTGTTTTTGTACTACTTATTTAGTCTGTAAGCACTATTTTCTTTAATGAGTTTCTCTTACTGCAGGCAGGACATGCATTCCTGCAACATTCAGCGCGCCATGCGTGGTTTCACTTTCCAAGCAGCCTGGGACAATGACGGCCGCTTCTTTGAAACTCAATAGGTCTCGCATTAACAAGAGTTTCAGCTATTGGCATTGTAAATGACAAAGCCTTTTATTTTTGTGTTAATTATCAAAACATATAAATAAAAGGCATTATCATTTACAATGCCAATAGCTTAAACTCTCGTAAATGCGAGATCTATTGCATTGCAAATGCTTGTTTTACATTTTTTCCTCCTCTTGGCCAGTTCCTTGTACCTGATATTTTTATTCACTGGCCTGACACCTGTATAGGGGGCAAGACTATTTCTGCTGCCTCCCTGCTGCTGAAAAGGAGATCCCCTGCAGTGTCTTGTGACGTTGTTTTTGGGGGGAAGCCACTGGGAGGGCACGTGGCCGCAGGGGACTGCGAGTCCCACAAAAAGCCTCTGCCAGAAAATCTGTGACTTGTTTTCTCTGGAGCTACTTGTGGCGCGTTGCGATCCCGCAGTTGGACGAGGCTGAGCTGCTTTCTTTGGTGAGCCACCTATATTTGTGGAACTTGTTGGTGGTAAGTGCTATTTGTGCCTAACATAGCGCTGGAGGGGCACCTGTGGGACTGGCTATTACTACTCGCACATCTATGACCATTGACAGCATTTTGGAAAGGGATCTGGGCATGATCTTGAAGGAAATTATACTAACTGAACATAGACTCTCATTAAAAGTTGCACAAATCATGAGGTCTGTGTTGGAAATTCCTCCCCTAACGGCATCACATTGAGCCCTCGCACCTTAGAGACTGGACCAGCCACAGACCCCTCTAATTGCTGAGGTTCTGGATAAAGATGGTGTCGGAAAGGACCTCCAAGTTCGACTAGTATTCTGTCAGACCCAGAGCCTGCTGTCAAAAAGAAAAAGATTGCAGAGAAGCCAGAAATGGGGGCTAAAATAGGGTGACCAGAATTTTAAAACCAAAAACCGGGGCATTTCTCCAAAATAGAAGGACTACAATTTTACTTCAACCCAGTGCACAGAATGACAGCGCTCCTTAGCAGAGAATTACAGAAGAGGTGGTAAGAACATACATAAAATGCCATTTTTAAAGCCAGGAGCATGCCTTTTAATTAAATATCTTTCTTATAACAGCTGCTACCTATCCCTGCTTTGCAAAACATAAAAAGATACCTCCTACCGTTTTCAGCCGACCCTCTCTAAAAACCGGGACATGAGCTTAATTTCCTGAAATCTGCCGGGACAGCTGGCTAAAAACCGGGACTGTCTGGGCAAATCCGGGACGAATGGTCACCCTAGGCTAGAAGCTATTATGTTAAAGTTCAGGGCAAACCTTCCTCTTGGCACCTTAAACAGATGCAAACCCAGTCGACTCAGAATCCTGACCAAGAAAACACATGGGGAGGCTCAGCTACGACATTTGGTGCGAGAGATTTTATGACATTCTAGAGGACAAATTAAAACCGATCAAGGACCAGTTAAGACGTATAGAAAGTGGTCTGGTTGACTCTTCTTTAAAGATATGTGTCCTTGAGAGCACCCTGACTGCGTTGTCACCCACATCAAACACCGCTAATACTACCATTAGTAACAGGGTGGCTATTTCAAACCAACACGTTGCAAGCGCCAGAACCGCAGATCCTGCTGGTGCTCCGGAGGCAACAAAGGAAATTGGGCTTGCCAGAGACAGAGGGTGGTCCCTTGTACCTGGGCCATTTGGTCACGCAGAATTCTGGACTGTCGGGGCCTAGTTCTGTTGAACAAATTCAACCTGGAATCCATTCCACCTCAAGCGTAGAATGTTTGGATTTGTCTCCTGCTTCCTGCCCTTTTGTTTTAGTGTTGGCAGGAGTTGCCCCTTTAAAGGAACCACAAGAAGAATCCTGGTTGGAGTTACGAAATAGAAGTGTTGACTGGCTCACCAAGCATAAACATTTTAATCCTATGAGTATGAACGATATAACAATGGCGCGAAGGGCGGGGTGGGTGGTCCGGTCGAAGAAGGATATAGCTGGGGCTTGTATTGTATTGAACTTTCGTAGACTACAATGTGTAAGAAACTTGCTGAGACCACAGGAGTTCATTGGTCAAATTTATACCAATATATCTGCGCTTCCACTAGGATACTTCTACAAACCCAGCACACCAGGTCCCTCATTGAGGTTTTTAAATCGATGCAACTTCCCCATACAACTTGCACTTTCTAACAGGTTCTCCACCTTAAGCAACCTCGACAGGTTGGACTGACTAGGGTCTACTCCTGTTGCCAGGATCGCATTAAGTCCTGAATCCCTAAATAAACGACCCCAACCTGACACCCTCCCACCCTTTGGCCCAATTAAAGGTATGGCGCCTCTGAGTGCTTCCCAGGCCGGATCTCGGGTAGTATCAGCTTTGCCCTGCGAGGGAGCTCAGACAACCAGCTCCAAGGAAGCCTGCCATCTGATGATAATATAGTGGAATATTGCAGGCCTAAGGGGTCTCTAATAGACTGGGGATTTTTTATTGATCAAGCAGATATTATTGTGTTCCGAGAGACCTGGGATTTAACAGCCTTTGAGGGGCAAGGTTTTAAAACCTTCTTCATCCCAGCCCAGAAGACTCGCTCTGGCAGAGCTTCGGGGGGCCTCACATTATGGGTCAGAGTCACACTAAAGTGCCTGGTAAAGCAATTACACATTAATTCCAACAACATTATGGGGCCACAGTTTGCGCAGTGGAATGACAAAAAACCTTTTGTATAATGTTTATAATAGGACAACCTCCACAGCCATAGAATCTGGGGTAATTGCTGACTTGAGAGAATGGGTACTAATTGGTAATGGAGATACTGCTATCATAATTGAGGGTGATTTTAATGCATGTTTTGAACCATCAGCCTTAATTAGAGATATTGCCAGTGAGAAGATAGACAGAATGGTGTCCCTCAGCAATACAGAGCTTGCATTCCAACTACATCTAAGATTGCTTTACAAATGATAGATCTCTCTCTTTCATGCCAGCTGAGAGCTTGTAATAGCCGAACTCCATCAGACCTAAAGAGGCTACCAACATTTAGAAGGGGACTTTATAGAAGCAACATTGACTATTTTCTTTTAGCTCTCCAGTCATGGCCTGCATTGATAGATATGAGGATTGAGACTAAACACGAAAGCAATCACTTTCCTTTGTTCCTAACCCTTAAGGGTTGTCTGGCCTCAGTTGCCCATTGCCATGGTTTGCTGAAGGGGGAACTGATTGTTACTAATAGCAGGAGGATGAACATGGAGCAGGAGGAATGTCAGATGGAATGCCATTGCTTCAAACATTGCCATCCTAGGCCAAATATATTCCTGTTTAGAGCCTTTTCTGCTAACACTGAGTGACCATGATCCTGCCCCTCTAGATATATTGAAGTCTCATGGTGATTGTTTTGCTATGCTGAGGAATACTTACTTCACCAAGACTATACCAAGTACTAGTCCTAAACCTAATAATATTCACTCTTGGTAATGATAAAGAGCGCAGAGAGGCAAAAACTTACCTGGTCAAATGTATCAAGAGTGTCCCACAATCCTTAATACAGGAAGTAAGGGCTAGGTACAAAGCAACCATTAAACATGCTAAGAGATCCTGGGACTGATTATTATGGGAGGATGCTCTGAATTTCATTCGGACTAAAAAACAGACAACCTTCTGGCACATTTTTAGCCATGGAGGTAAATCGGCCACGATGAGATCTGAATCAAACATTTTACCTATGGACTAGGTGTCCCTTTTTCAATCTTTATACAGTGAGGTTAAACCAACTTATTCAGACCAGGACCTGGCTGTACATGAGATGCTGCCTGTTGATCCATACCACATGGAGGGTGATCCTCCCAGACCTCGTCAAGAGTCTTCTAATACCAAAATGGCATTTACCTTGGCTGAAACACAGCAAGCTATTTGTAAGCTGAACACTAGGAAGGCTCTGGCCCAGACAAGATTCCCAGGGACCTGTTTAAATCTGCAACAGAGGTCTGGGCGCCATAGTTAAATCACATTTCCAACGTTATTCTGGCAGGTCCACCTATTCCCGATTCCTGGAGGGGCACAGAAATAGTCCCTATGCACAAGAAGAGTTTGAGATCCGTTCCGGCAAACTATTGGCCTATAAGCCTAATAGACATAGCCCAGAATGTTTTTAGCAAACAGGTTCTGGCCTAACTGAATACTTGGATAGAAGATAATATGCTGTTCCCATTTCCGGTGGGTTTCCGCCCCAAAATAAGCATTGTTGACCAAGTCTTCAGGTTTCTGATGTTGAGGTGGAAAATAGTAGATCTCAACAGAGGGAGTCTCCATGTAGCATTTATTTACCTCAAGGCTGCATTCGATATGGTTCCCAGGAATATATTTCAGAAGTATGACATACATTTTACTGACTGCGTTTACAACAAAGTTGTAAGGATGATACTGGCAGTACCCTACATTTTTTTTTATGAGATCACTTACAACGAAAAACAATTAGCACGAACAGCATTTCTACGCGTTCGTTTATGCCGAATACCATTACAATGAATAATGACATGCAATGGCGCATATCGTGGGAAAGGAACGTGGCGAGTGTACAATTAAAGTAAGACATACCTCTGCACTTGTAAGAAGTTCAGGAAGCTTAACGTTGTATCTGCTGGTTTTTAACATTTTTTGAGCATGTGCACCATGCGAACACTTGTTCCGGACGCGTTCATGCTGTAAGGGGAAAGCCTAATAATCCTACCTTTCTGTCTAGCAATATGGAAGGAGGCTTCTCAAAAGGAAAATGGCACCATATGAATGCAGATAATGGTAGGTAAAAAATAAAATGAGTAGAAAAACAACTTTCTGTCACGTGTGAATTACATTTAAAAAAACCAATCCATATCATATTTTACTTTTTAAAATTGGTAATCTTCATGAAAATATATAAAGGGAGCTGCCCACCATTTTGTGATCAGTTGCTGTGTGCTACTGATGAGCACCAGACCCTGCCACAAGGAGACAGTGCCACCTAGTGGTTTTGTAAGTACACCAACCACAAACTTGAGCATTACCTTTTTATTAATACATCAGGAAATGTTATTTGTTTATACACAAAAAGTCCTGTTGGTTCAGTCTCCTAGCTGGTTACTCCTCTTCCTTTATAGGTGTTTGTATTCTTTAAGAATACATGTAAGGGAGGACTTTCAACATTGGGCGACATAATTTGCATGTTACAAGAATGTTCAAAAAGATACATTTAAAAAAAAATGTAATGTGTATCCTAATTATACTCTGTAGATTATTGTGTAGTGCAAAATGTTTATCAAAAAACACCAATAGGGAGTAAGACAATTTGTTATGTAATGTGTTAAAACACATCTATATGTGTACAGTAATTGAGGAGAGGAAATCCCCCAAAAATGATTTTAGAAATTATCAATATGACTTTGGTACTAATAGAACTGTGCAATGGTAGGTCTTATTATCCCGTAGTGAAGAGTGCCTGAAAGTTTGCATTTAGATTTATATGCAATCTAAGGGTTTTTCAAATGGCGAAAAAATTTCAGTATTTTCATGCTCCAGAGTAGATGTTACAATTTTCTTGATTATCGAGGCACACAATGTATGGTAATTACACTTACACAATATTTATAAATGCCACTTTTTCCCACAGGGCAAGTAAACTGTCCCGAGGCATGCTTACAAAGGGAACAGTACTGCTTCTTACAACAGTAAACAACTGTGCTGTTATTGTAAGTATTAAGTAGTAATAATTAGGAAGTATAAAAAAAACATATGTGGTGCATTTTCTTTGAAAAAAGATGAACAAATTTAGACCAGTTGTGTTTTTTCTAGATCTAAGTAAGTTCAAAGCAGCCCTCCAGGCAGGTGTTGACCAGTGCATTTGGATGTAATTTACCTACTGTAACACCAAGGGTACTTATCCGAGAGCAGGCGGTGGACCGTGACAGGGGGCTTAAATCGCTATTCTCTACTTGGGGCAAAACGAAAGGCAGGTGAAGGACCATGATGTAGGGCATAAATTACTATTGTAACTCCACTGGGGGAAAAACTCAGGGCAGGTGTTGGACTGCGACAGGGTGCATAAATTACTATTTTAACTCCACTGGGGGATATCTCAGGGCAGATGCTGGACTATGACAGGGGGCATAAACTACTATTCTACTACTGCTGGGGGCAAAACTTAGGACAGGCGCTGGACAGTGACCTGGGGCATAAACTACTATTCTAACACCGCTGGGGGCAAAACTCATGGCAGGTGCTGGACCATGATGTGGGTTATAAATTACTATTCTAACTCCATTGGGGGCAAAACTCAGTGCAGGCATTGGACCGTGACAGGGGGCATACATTACTATTTTAACTCTGCTGGGGACAAAGCTCAGGGCAGGTGCTGGCCAATGATAAGGGCCATAAATTACTATTCTAACTCTGCTGGGGGCAAAGCTCAGGGCAGGTGCTGGACAGTGACAGGGGGCATAAACTACTATTCTAACACCCCTGGGGGCAAAACACAGGACAGATGCTGGACCATGATGGGGGTTATAAATTACTATTCTAACTCCACTGGGGGCAAAAGTCAGGGCAGGTGGTGGACCGTGACAGGGGGCATAAACCACTATTCTAACACCACTGGGGGCAAAACTCAGGGCAGGTGCTGGACCATGACGTAGGGCATACATTACTATTCTACCTCCACTGGGGGCAAAACTCAGAGCAGGTGATAGACAGTGATGGAGCCATAAATTACTAGTATAACTCCGCCAGGGGCAAATCTCATGGCAGGCGCTGGACAGTGACTGAGGCATAAATTACTGTTTTAACTCTGCTGGGGACAAAACTCAGGACAGGTGCTGGACCATGACAGGGTGCATAAATTACTATTGTAACTCCACTTGGGGTAGAAATTCAGGTCAGGTGCAGAACCATGACAGGGGGCATAAATTACTGTTCTAACACAGCTGGGGGGAAAATCCATGACCCGCTTGCCAAATTCAACAAACAAAAGAGTCTCACCCTTGTTTCCACAAGCCTGAATTCTCAGTTCAACTACCAATCTATCTGCAATATTTTTACAAAGCAAAACGTTTGGAAGGTAAACACAATACTTAACTCATCATTTTTTAGGACAAAAATATGTGCACTCTCCTCCCACTAGGCAATTTGCAGATGTCAAAAAATCTAAAGTTCAGTCTTCCAAAATAAATTAGTTTTTTTCCATTTTCCATCTCATGCAGATTGTAAGCACTTGTATTTTTTTCCTCTCTTACAACAGGTGAAAAAGTAAACAAAAACTGAATTGTAATTACATTTCTGTTATTTTTTTCCTTTTTTTGTTTTTGCAGAGCTGACCAAAATGGCATCTCCTTGTCAAGCATGTTCTGTTGAATCCAGGCATGGAAACAGGCTCCTGAAGTACAATGGATATCTTTACTGTAAGGAGAAGATAACTGAGCCCAGGAATTATTGGAGGTGTATGCATTATCACTCATTTCATTGCACAGGCAGAGCTGTTACTCTGGTGCAGACTGTTGTTAGTATAACAGAGCATAACCACTCTGCAATGAAGTGAGAGAACATGGACAACATATAAAAATGCTTGCATCCTCCTCCAAGGATCCCTGTGGCTCAGTTTTACGGGAGGTATCACAAAACATTCCCATGCATGTTGCTAGCAGTATGCCCTCAATTTCCAATCTCCTTATAATGGTTCAAAGAAGAAAACAGGTAAGTAATCCACAACGTGTTGCCCCACAAACATACTCTTACTTTAACATACCCTTTGAACTAACTTTAACTTTTAGTAATGAACCATTTCTTCTGCATGACAACCAAACCCCTCTAAAGAGAATACTAATTTTTAGCACAGCCCATAACCTGATAACCCTTGAGAATAGTGAAATTTGGTTATTGGATGGGACCTTTAATTCCATGCCCAATCCATTTTTCCAAATTTACACTATTCATGCTAGCATTATTAATACTACTGTACCATTAGTATATAGTTTACTCCCTGATAAGCAATCCTCAACCTACTTAGAATTTTTGTCTGTAGTTAAAGCTAAAACAATGAGTAAAAGTCCTAGGAAAGTGTTTATTGACTTTGAATTAACAATGATAAACACAATAACCAAATTGTACCCTGAATGCCAAACGCAAGGATGTTTTTTCCACTTTTCTCAGGAATTTTGGCATAAAATAAAATAAAACATCCTTAGTTGAGGATTACTTTTCAAACAGTAAACTTCAATTTGAATTACGTAAGCTAACTGCGTTAACTTTTGTGCCTCCTGAAAGCATGGAAGAATTTTACACTGCAATTTCTGATTCTGAACATTTTATCCAAAATGAAGAAAAATTGGCACTCTTACTAAATTACTTTGAGGACACCTGGATTGGCTCTCTAAGCAGGTCGTGTTGCAAGAGAAAGCCAAAATACGCAATTGAATGGTGGAACTGCTACACAACCTGTTTAGAAGGAGGCGCAAAAACTAACAATGCCATTGAGGGATGGCACAATTCCTTCAACAAAACACTTGAAAAACATCGTCCCAACCTGTACCATTTCTTGAAAATTTTGAAGAAGGAACAGAGTTTTCAAGAAATGAGAATTGCTCAATCACTCACAGGTAGCCTGAACCCATGTATTTAAAAAAGAAAAGCAGGGGTTGTGGCCTGGCGAGCCAACATGGCGGACGGTAACTGAGCGCGCTCCAAGCAGTCATGCCTAATCATCTGCCATCATCCTGCCCACACGCTTCAATAAGGGGCCGGACTGAAGCTGCTGTCGTGGGCGAGGTCTTGCCCGGGAAGGTTAAAGGGAGGACTTTGTACACAGCTGGTGGGGTCTGCTAGGCCATGGGTCAACATGACCAAGGACAAATCATCCGCCCGTTGACTAAGCAGAGTACCATGGACAATTACACAACCGCAGGGCTAGCACCACGGAGGGAGTTGCGGCCGCTGGGCGGCTCCAGACACCATTGCGCTGTTGGCGACCATCACACAGTTGTGTGACATGCTGGATGCGAAAATTGGGTTGGTGGGATCTGAAGGTACCCTATTTAGGCAAGTTTTCCAGAAGGCAGTGGATTGCATAACAGAAGCAGAGTCCAGGGTGTCGACAGTTGAGGACACCGTGACATCACTTCAACAGAAAGTTAATATACTAACTGTAGTAACTAACGAATTGGCGGCGCGGGTAGAGGATGCAGAGGGCCACGCCCACCGCAATAATGTGCGTTTTGTGGGGGTCCAGGAAGGGTGCGAAGGCCCATCAATGTAGCTATTTTTGCCGCAGTGGCTGCGGTCCATCATGCCTGAGGGATCCCTGTCCCCATGTTTCGTCATTGAGAGGGTGCTCGTGAGGAAGCCCCCTCCGAGTGTGCGGCCCCGGCCAGTGATAGCCAAGTTATTGAATTACTTGGACTGAAAAGCCATCCTTAAATTCACCCGGGTCAAGATAAACTTATGTACGACTTGCATACAATTATGATCTTCTCAGATTGCACCAGGATTGTTCAACAACAACGTCAATCCTTCATAGCAGCGAAGCGCAGATTGCGAGAGCTGACCATTCAATATATGCAAAAACAACAATTGATGGACAGAATGCAGAACAATGTCATACATTCACCCCAGTACAAAGATCTGGGCCTCAATCCATCGTTTTTTTGCTCACCATTCCATTCCAGTTTGGACCCAGCCATATGCAAATCAGTCTTGACCCTGCGCCCAATGGGAACACTCCAGCCCGAACTGCCAGGCCAGGTCCTCCCTGGACTGGAAACAAGCATCCTAGGACCGGTTTAGGGCTTTCAGCCCTCATCAGCCAGGATAGCTTGACTCCAGTGACATGGAGAGCACGGGACCCACGTCTGGGCATACCCGTCCCACTCGGGGTGACAAATGCAAAAACAACAATTGATGGACAGAATGCAGAACAATGTCATACATTCACCCCAATACAAAGATCTGGGCCTAAATCCATCGTTTTTTTGCTCACCATGCCATTCCAGTTTGGACCCAGCCATATGCAAATCAGTCTTGACCCTGCGCCCAATGGGAACAGTCCAGCCCGAACTGCCAGGCCAGGTCCTCCCTGGACTGGAAACAAGCATCCTAGGACCGGTTTCGGGCTTTCAGCCCTCATCAGCCAGGATAGCTTGACTCCAGTGGCATGGAGAGCACGGGACCCACGTCTGGACTGTTCCCATGAGGCACAAGGTCAAGACTGATTTGCATATGGCTGGGTCTAAACTGGGGTGGCATGGTGAGCAAAAGAACGATGGATTTAACCCAGATCTCTTGACTGGGGGTGAATGTATGATTTATTCAGCATTCCGTCCATCATTTGTTTGCGTAGCACTTTTCACCCTAAGTGGGATGGGTATGCCCATACGTGGGTTCCTTGCTCACTGTGCCACTGGATTCAAGCTAGCCTGGCTGATGAAGGGTAATACCCAGAAACCGGTCCCAGGATGCTTGTTTCCAGTCCAGGGAGGACTTGGCTTGGCAGTTCGGTCTGGACTGTTCCCATGAGGCACAGGGTCAAGACTGATTTGCATATGGCTGGGTCTAAACTGGGGTGGCATAGTGAGAAAAAGAACAATGGATTTAACCCAGATCTCTTGACTGGGGGTGAATGTATGATTTATTCAGCATTCTGTTCATCATTTGTTTGCGTAGCACTTTTCACCCTAAGTGGGATGGGTGTGCCCAGACGTGGGTCCCTTGCTCACTGTGCCACTGGATTCAAGCTAGCCTGGCTGATGAAGGGTAATACCCAGAAACCGGTCCCAGGATGCTTGTTTCTGGTCCAGGGAGGACCTGGCTTGGCAGTTCGGTCTGGACTGTTCCCATGAGGCACAGGGTCAAGACTGATTTGCATATGGCTGGGTCTAAACTGGGGTGGCAAGGTGAGCAAAAGAACGATGGATTTAACCCAGATCTCTTGACTGGGGGTGAATGTGTGATTTATTCAGCATTCCGTCCATCATTTGTTTGCGTAGCACATTCAATATATGCTGCTGTTATATCCTGCGTGTATGATGGTTGTTTACAAATCACAGACTTTGTTCTTCGATACTCCTGAAGTGGTGATTACATGGACAGATGAGATGATATGACCGTGGCCACATACGCCACCACCTCTGGAGTCCAACTCTTCCCAAAGTGACAGACGGAATAGTACCAAAAATTCCACTTTGAAACGTCGACACCGATCCCGCTCCAACTGGCGATCCCAGAAACAAGAAGATGATCATTAATGTAGAGCTTGTGTCATGGATGCAGCAATGGCTCCTGTTTGGTTCTGACTTTGACCTCTGCTCTCACTGCTCGGGCGGTGGACTCAGGTCTGTTCTGTCATGTAGTTCCTAAAAATACATAGGATCTGCGCGTTTAGACAGCATAAACTAAGGGATTGGTATCTAGACTGATTCCGGATACCCCCGAAGAATATGTTAGCCTTCAGACCAGCTAGCTCACAGTGCCACCATAAGCCCCCTAACCTTACCAAGGAGCGAATAGTTTCTGGCAACTATCAAACATGACAACCCTCAATCCTTCAGGTGATCGTGGAAACACTACAGTACTTTTTGCTCAGTCAATCGTGCTCACTTAGTCTCAGAGAGATACAAAGAATAAACGATGGGGACGTTTTCAATAAGCATTTATTGAACCAGCGTTGTTCTAGTATAAAACATGATTGCTGCGACAATCATTAGACAGAAGCAAATATAAAAGATTACAAGCACCAACAGAGCAAATAAAAGGTAGAATTCTACCATGGTGCTAAAACAGTGAATATATGCAGGCATATAAACATGACTGTAACCAAGCGTACTCCTACGATGCAGACCCTACCTAAGTGTACCTAAGTGTACCTAGAATGTATGTGGGTGTAAAGCCAACACCCCTAGGAAAGAGCCAACCCCATTACCTGAAGGGAGAGAATGAAGGACCCCGTCCTGGTCTCGAGTTGGACACACCACAAGGGATGTCAGACAGCTGTGTGCTGGAGCTTCTGCGTGCAGGGACCTCAGTGTCAGTGAAGAAGCGTCTCCTCTTTCTATCTAGTGAAGGTATGGTTCTTTTATACCATAAAGATAGCCTCGGGTTCCTAACACAATTGATATGTTGTGAGTACGATTATGTAAATGAGCCTAAATCAATACCTGCAATCATGCAAAGTAGTTCTTTCGCCCTAAGATGAAGATGACCATGACTTTTATACAGAGTATGTTAATCCTGTTATATACGTCATGTGCAGGGAACTTTTCTAAGAACCCTCATGCATATTAAATGAGGCTAGTTTCAAGGAAACCGATCCACATTTATTCAGCACATAACTGGGTAAAAGGTTAGTGCTAGAACCGTTGTGCAGAGCAAGGTAGGGCAAATGTAGATGAAAGGTCGTTTAGCTACTTAGGCATAGATTGGGGTACATAACACCCACTCCTCATCCGAAGGACGATAAGGTCAACTAATGCTAAAATATTCCTGTTTAAAAGCATAAAAACATTGTCATAAAAACCAGTTTCTAAAAACATCTAAAAACATGGTCTATGTAAAAAGGATGCTATTAAAAATTCAAAAGCTCTACAAGTCCACTAAAGAGTCAATATATGATCAGACCGACTGCGCACATCGAAAGCCATGTTGCTCAGTGAGAGCAGAAAAAATAAAACCAAAACCAATGTTTCGCATTCCAATTTGGCTTGTTTTGGAAAAAGGGCCGAATGTTTCCCAGCACACAGAGAGACAAATGTTTATGTGTCCTGTGTGGGTGACACAACATCACCGTCGCTCACATTCGCAGATGATGGTCCCTGTAACACCTCTTGTATCAAGTCAATGGAGCAAAGGTGAAGAAACACTCAATACCTGTGAGCCTGTTGTAGAGCCGTTGTCCGTTCCGACAGGAGGTGAAGCATCCCGTGGAGGCTCTAAGAATGCCATCATCAACATGGGAATACACTGAGGACATTGATACACATGGGCCTTTAAGGGGTCCAGTAGTACGTCTATGTCTGGTGATGCAACCGATGGAAGGGTCAGACATATGTCCAACACGCATTCATATCTGCAGAATAGGCAGCAGAGCACAGGCAAGATGCAGTCAACCCAGACTGATCTGAACAATAGGAACCAACGCACGCTTAGCTGCCGAAGCTGAGGTGTGCCCAGATGGAGTACCATGCGTTCACGACAACGTCGCACCAGCAGTGCTTTTTCCATCTCTTGATGAACTGGGCTGTCCATTGCGTAACAGGAAAATTAAAACCAGGATGCCCACTACAAGTAGTAAGACCAGCGGAAGCCCTCCAAAAACGCTTTCCAATACAGAGTGTACGAATGCTGGAATAACTCAGAAGATTGTCTGAATGGTGCTCAATAGTCCAGAACCTATACGTTTAAATGGTAAACATCGTTTATCCCGCATGCAAGACAATGCATGCCATTACAACGCAGTCGTTACAACGACCACGTTGTTACATCGCATACCATTACAACGCAAGTCGGAACAACGACTTGCTTTAGGGGGAAGAAGGTGTTGGATTTTAAATCCAACACCTTCCCTACTCTTGCACAGACTGGAGTTGGAATAGTAAATTATACTATTCCAACATCCAGCGCCCCCCCCCACAGCAAGTCGTTGTTCTGACTTGCGTTGTAAAGATATGCGATGTAACAACGCGGTCGTTGTAACGATCGCGTTGTAATGGCATGCGTTGTAAACGCATGCAAACTAACGTGTCATATTCCATTTAAATAGGTGCACGATACCCCTCATATCAGACGTGTTAAAGATACGATGAACCATTTCCCCGAAATGGAGCAGGAAGTTAATATGTACTTGTGCCTGTATCTCAGATGAAGTCCTTTCAACCTGGAGATCAAAAGTCTCTCGGGCTCAGGTTAAGGCCACATCCTTCTGCAAAAGCATGGCTTTCAGTCTGCTCAGAGAATCAAACTGTATAAAGGAAACATTCAATGAAGGCCATAGAGTTGTCTCCCTAACTGTTTGGGTCGGTGGAAACAATACTTGCATACAACAAGTAACCCTGGAACTTACTGTGACTAGATATGCGATGCCTGGTACCACCCCACAACAGCCTTGATCATTCAGCATCAAATAGCTCCCATTTGAGAGCAACTCGAACACCGGACGAATCACGGCAGCTGGGGAACCCTTCAACTGTCAGGACAAGTTAGCAACCAAAGCATTACAGGCTCTGTGAAGCGAAATGTCTTTGCAAATTAGGGAACCACTTAAGGCACTTTCACAGTTTGAACCGCTGTGAAAAACTTCAGTGTCCCCATTCCTGCATCTAAATGTACGGTGATTCCCAGTATTCATGTATGTATTCGTCTCCCAGCGCTTCATATCTGCCTACCTTGTGATACTGGAGACAGTATTGAAATTGGAATGTCGTGACTGTCAGTGTAATATAGCTATGGATTAACTATTCTGTGGAACGTGACTCAGCCACAGTGAAAGGTAATTGGTTCAATTTTTCAATGTGCAACATGGTATATTTTGCATCTCTGCGTACCATAACCATCTGTCTTTCTGTTAGATTGTATACAGAGAACAGAGTTGTGCTGTTGATGTAACGCCAGGGCAGGTGGCCAGAATGCAATGATTGTAGCGTCCAGCTTAATAATAGAATGGATCGCAATTGCAATTGTCCATGTTGAAGGATAGACATATCCTGTTCCATTATATCTATAAGAGAAGACACAATGTTGCTCAGTGAATACATTCTAGATGATAGTGTGGTCATACCATTGTCGACCACCGCCAAAGCCTTTTCTAGGTTAATCCTATCAATCTCACGTAATCTCTCTGCAGTCTCCTGTTGAGAGATTTTCCATTGCTCGTTGTAAATAGCATACAAAAAGCGCTTGCGACATGGCTTCTGGAGACCTAACAAAAAATCCCTAAGATCCATGTCATCTGAGAGAAGAGATACGTGTTGTTTCACCTGGGACAGTGTTGAGGTGTTCAGCCACTCTAGGCATAACTTCCCAACACTGTAAGATGTCACCACCCCGAGTGTTCTGATTGTACATATCGCTGATCAGGCCTATGGATACTAAATCCTTAGGTGGTACCCCTGAATCTTGACTGACACTTATTTGTGTTGATAGGCCAAACCAACCATCCCTTCCAATTGGGGTCTGATGAATTGTACAAACCATTGTGCAGCATGGCATCTAATGTATCCTCACTGTGTTGTGTGTAATTTTGCCATCCCTCAAAGTGTGTAAGTGAGGGAATCCGAGGTGAGTTCAAATCCTTGATCTTGGCTAGCCCAAGACAGGAAGTCTGTTACACCGCATCGTTCAGGAAATCATTTGATGTGGTATGAGGCATGCTCTAAAGAATGCCTCAGTTCCCTGAACTTGCCATTCTTTAGTCCCCCAGACAGACTTTGTGTCTATAGTGTCTTTCCAAAAGTTGAAACCATGTACAGACAGCTGGGCAATAAAGGAAGCAGAGTATATCAGCTTAGTATTAGTGAGCATATTTTTCTTTGCAGGTGTAGGTGCAAGCCTATAATAAGAGGTCAGGTTTGATGTGTTAAACCCAGACAAATAAGCAAATTTTTGTCCAAATGTTGTTGAACTACCTTTCGGTGGTGTTGGGCAATGTTCCCATTGATGGTAAGTGAAAACGTTATGTGGGATACTTGCTTTGTGAAAAAAATGGTGACCATAGTGTTGGTAACAAAACATGGTGTCAAAATTAGATGTACCATCATACAATGCACTATTTGAAAATGCAGTAGATTGTTCTAAATCAGATAGCATAGTATGCACAGTTTCAAAGTCCCAATCATCAGAGAGAGTACTAGAGGAGATGATATCACTAAAAGAAATTTTAAACAAGTGTGGTATTCTTAAAAGTTCAGTAGGCCCATATACATCAGAGGAAACTCTGTCCCAAACTATTTCTTCAGGAATTGGAACTGCTGTAATGTTCACTAAGGACAGGTCTCTCTGTTCACGGTGTGATGATGCATGCAGTTTCAGGACCAAGTTCACACGTTGTACTGCAGAGCGCTCCGGGAGGTAATGTCCATTCAGGAGCAAGAAAAAACAGTCACTCTATCAATCCAAAGGACTAGGAACAGTAGACCAATAGCAATCCAGAGCTATAGCCAGTGAAAAACAAAGTAAGCCTTTTTCAGCCAAAGGTAGAAATCACGAATTCGTTGTTTGTGAGAAACAGGCGGTGGCGGTAACTCGGGCTCACTTGGATCCACTGAGAAAATGTTAAAATCAATGAAGTAGCCAGACGCAGTTCGATCTATCTTTGGTAGCTCAGCAGGTTTTGTGGAACTGGCAGATGCCTCCATTTGAGACATTCACATAGACGTTGGTGTTAGGCCGATTTGAGATCTTTGTTTCATTTGTAGTTTGATGTTGTTCAATTTCAACAGGTACAAGTTGCATCCATTGTTGGTAACTCCTTCGCTTCATGAAGTGAAGTCTTGAAAAGTTATTAATCTTTCCATCTGAACTTCCTGTTTGGTAGCGAGAGGAGATCTGGTGCTACCCAGGAGCCCACGTGGCCTACTATTGAGTATCGGCCACATAGTGCGGTTTGATCAGATCAGTTGAGACAATTCTCTTGTCTTTGCAGCCGGCAAGAGGCAGAAGAAGTACTGTTCTTGTTCCTTCGACAGCCAGGACAGAAACAGGCGCTCTGTAAGATGGCCCAAATTCTTTTTTGTCCACAATCTTTTCTCTGACCATGTACCCAATCTTTGGGACCCAGGAAGGTCTTGCCGGAACAACTTTCACTTCTCCAGTGGTGGTGCGTTTTACTTGGACGTTGCTTTGTAATGCCCGGAATTCATTGAGTTCCTGTAAAACAGTCAAACGATCATTAATGTCAAATGGTTTTTTATCCGCCACTGTGCTGCCACAATCGAGGTCAGGTACCAACATTCTAATCCCAAACAGGACTTCATATGGAGTACGCCCCCCCCCAGGCAACTCCTTGGCATATTGTTTAGTGCCCTATGGAGTGGAGAAGTGTGGCTCAATGGTTAGAGCGGCAGACCCTGATGCAGAGATCTGGCCCGGGACCAGGGTTCAATTCCCGCCTCGGCGGGTCTTGGGCTCAATTTCCTCGGACCTGATAATTCTCGCCTCGGTGCCTATTCTAATCATGGGTCCCACTCTGCAACTCTGGGCAATAGCTTGCTTAATCTCCACAACGGCCCCAACAGCGCTGGGATGCCTGGCTTCACCCTGGGGGTGCCCAGGAGTGGACATTTCACAGGGAAAAGCCAGGAAGGGTTCCACAGCGGTATGCGTACAGCGCCTGGACACCCCTTTGGGGGTATGGGTGCGCTTTACAAGTACAAATTTCATTTCATGGACCCGATGTAGGTGATTGACCCAACAGCCACCTGAGCCTAATACCCTGGCTGTTAAGGATTGCTGTAAGTCCCGGTTCTTCCTCTCCATAATCGAATTTCCCTCTGGATCATATGAAGAGGAGTACCGCAATGCTACACCCAAACTTCCCATGGCTTCTTTATAAGCCCGTGAGCTAAATGCAGGTCCAATGTCGGAATGTAAAGTGCCAATTGCTTATTTCCCTATGAAGACTCGCAAATCCTTTATAACAGTTCGGGCATCAGCCGAGCACTGCGGCCAAACCAACAGGAATCTAGAGCATGAATCCACTGCCACCAAGATGTACTTGTAAGCCCCGTCAGATTGTAAGGGGCCGCAGTGGTCCAAATAGACACATGAAAGAGATCTGTCTGATATCAGTAATGGTGTTTGTGGTGGACGTGCTACGGTGGAACCCTTCATCTGCTGACAGATATCGCACTTGTGGACATAGCCCTTGGTCTGTTTAGTAAGACCTGGCCACAAATAACGTTGCTTCAGTAGTGAAACAGTTGCAGTGATGCCTGCATGTGCTGAACCCAGACCCTCGTGTGCAGCTAAAATTAATCCTAATCTGCGATCCATGTTTGGTATTACTCTAGCCCCCACTCCTGGAATTTGAGCATACAGAATGTTTTGCGCATCTAACTTGTAGGAGTACTTGAGTAGAAACCTTTTGTCAAGGCTGAGCTGTTACACGTAGCGTTCACAGCTATCATTATCTGTCCATCTATCCTCGTGCTAGAACGAGTGATTGCAGCAACTACAGCAGTTCGCACTGTTGCCTTGGAGGCTTCATCAGCCAATGAATTCCCTTCAATGTGCATGTCAACACACCGATGTGTGAATTACATGAGCCAGTGGCAAGCATTTTTTCAGCTCTGCCAACTGTTCCCACAGCAATTTGTGCTTTATTATACAACTTTTGGAATCTCAAAACCAATCCTGGCCCCAATAGTGAAGATATTCATTGTATGACTGTTAGAAATGGGGGTCTCTAGTTGGCAAGGGTTTCCACCTTTGTCCAAGTAGGGACCCTTCCTTCAAGTCAGGATAAGGGAGTTACACTCCTAAAATAACCCCTGCTCACCCCCTTGGTAGCTTGGCACGAGCAGTCAGGCTTATCTTAGAGGCAGTGTGTAAAGAATTTGCACATAACCAACAGTAATACAGTGAAAACACTACAAAAGGACACCATACCAGTTTTAGAAAAATATCCAATATTTCATATACTTAAAACAAGACCAGAACGATAAAAATCCACAATACAGTACTTAAAAAGGTATGCTTTGAAAGAATACTTGAAAAACACAGTTCGTACGAGTCAGTAGCTCCGTCCGGGGCTACCGCGATGCTGAAGACAACAGCGTCTAACAGTTCCAGCCAACCACGTTGGTACGGGCCAGCGAAAGCGTGAACAGACTCGTTAACAGTACCTTTCTCGTTGCGGCTGACACGTTGGTGCGAGCCGGTAGTGGCAACCGTTGCAGTTGCCTTGCAAAATGGAAGCGGTGCTGGGTGCGGTGTCCTCTGGATGCGGTGCAGGCAGCGGCTTGGTGACGATCATCCAGACGGCGTCGGTGAGACCAAGGCTTATGGTGCAGGGCGAGACGGTACTCAGTGTGGTGCTGGCAGGTTGCGTGCAGGCGACAGAGCCAGTTAGTGGGAGCTGGCGTCGGTCAGCCCAGGTGGCTGTGTGGGACGAGGCGGTGCATCGTGAAACTTACGAGTGGTGCCCCCAGCCATGATGCGGTCACGGGTGTCGAAGTCAGCAGCAGCGATGGCGTCGGTGAGACCAGGATGACGAAGTGAAGCGAGGCGGTGCGGAGTGCAGTGCCCACAGGTCACGGTGCAAGCAGTGGCTCGGTGGCGGCGGCGTCAGTCGTTGTCGTCGGTGAGACCAGGGTTGCAGTGCGAGATGCGGATGGTGTGGTCTGCGGTGCCGTCAGGACACAGGGCCAGCGACGTAGTCGGTTGCGTTTCCCTTCTCTGTGGCAGCTGAAACAGCAGTTCCAGAAGTGGTACCCAGAGGTTGGTGAAGTCTTTGTAGTCCCTGAGACTTCAGAACAGGAGGCAAGCTCTAATTCAGACCCTTGGAGATACTCAATAAAGACGTTGCAGAAAGTTCAGTCCAGTCCTTTCACTGCCCAAGACAGAAGCAACCACTGCAGGCCAACACAGCAAAGCACTCAGCAAAGTGGTAGTTCCTCCTCACAGCTTCTCCAGCTCTTCTTCTTGGCAGTCTTCTTGGTCCAAAAGAGTTCTAAAGTTCTGGGGTCTGGGCCCCAATATTTATACCGCAAAATCCTTTGTTCTCTGGAGCAAAGAGTGTCTGTGCTTAGTCCAAACCAGTTCTGTCCTCTCTGGCCCAGTTTCCTGGCAGGGGGTGGAGACAGCATTGTCCAAGGCAGATAGGGCCTATTCAGGTGCAAGGGAAATCTCCTCCCACCACTGTAAATGCAGACCGGGCCTAATCAGGTGCTAGTGAAAACTCCTCCCACTACTCTGAATGCAGCCCAGGTCTATTCAGCCCAGCCCTGACTCATTCAGGAAAGGCAGGACACACATCAACCCCTCGGTGGCCGTCTGAGAGAATGCTCCTCCCCAACCCCTGTCACTCCAAAGCCAGACACTCAATACACATCCTAGCAGAGGCACACAGGATGGCTAAGCAAGAAAGTACCTACTTTCTAAAAGTGATATTTTCAAACACAGAATGTAAAAATCACCTTTACTAAAAGATGCATCTATAGATTCTGAGTTCAGGCATACTAAACTTTATTTTCCTATATGGTCCCAATAGGAAGTTATATTTATAAGATGTTATAAATTAACTCCCATGCTTTCCTAAGGGCCAGATAGCCTTTCAATAGTGAAAAACTAAATTGGCAGAATTTCACGATCAGGACATGACACACACATCAGGGCATCTCCTACCTTTCACATACACTGCACCCTGCCCACAGGGGTACCTTGGGCCTACCTTAGGGGTGACTCACATGTAAGAAAAGGGAAGGTTAGGGCCTGGCAAGTGGGTGCACTTGCCAAGTCGACATGGCAGTTACAAACTGCGTGCAGACTCTGCAGTGGCAGGTCTGAGTTACCTTCTCAGGTCTACTGATGTGGGTGGCACAATCAGTGCTGCAGGCCCACTAGTAGCATTTGATTTACAGGCCCTGGCACACTCAGTGCACTTTACTAGGGACTGACAAGTAAATCAAATATGCCAATCGTGGAAACACCAATCCATAACACAATTTACCCAGAGAGCATATGCACTTTAGCACTGATCAGCAGTGATAAAGTGCCCAGAGTCCTAAAACCAACAAAGACAGGTCAGGAAAAATTAGGAGGAAGAAGCAAAAAGTTTGGGGATAACCCTGCAAAAAGGGCCATCTCCAACAATGACTTGACACAATAAAATGATTCACACAGAATGAGTGTGGGGAATTCCTGATCAGTATTATTTAGTGCCATTATCAGGGCTATTAATTCTGCCAGCTGTGCCATGCAATCTCCTAGAGCAGAGGTCTTCAAACTGTGGGGCGTGCCCTCCTGAGGGGGGGGGGCGTTGATGGGTTCCCAGGGGGGCGCAAATGCCTCTGCAAGTACATGTAAATGAAGATGGCCTGGAAGTGCGGCGATATTTATTTGCTGCATTTCCAGTCTGTCTTCATTTACTCCGAAGCCCTTGAAGTGAGGTCAGAGTGCCGTGGGGCCGGAGGTCAGTGAGTGTGCTGCTGTGGGCTTGGCTGGGCAAAGTCTGGAACCTTATCTCCAGCACACCCGAGTTTTTCACAGGTCTTTAAAGACCATTTACATATTTACATACCTTTGTAAACTGGTTACAGAGGCTTAGTTTTTTTCTGGTTCCAGTACCCCCTGGGCCCCCACTCTGTCTATTCCTTACATTTGTATTATACATTTACTAGTGTGAGAATGCGTTTCATGAAAAGGAATATAAAGAAGGTTTGCCAAAAGAAAAGTGCCAGCCATGTGTTGTTTAAAGAGCCTGCAAAGACCTCGTCTTGGCACTAAATAGGGTTATAAATAAAAAAGTATGTATTCATTTGTAATGTGACTTTTCTGTCTTTGTTCCCTTTAGTTATCAGTCATGAATCATTCAAGCCACCCTAGAACACAATTTAAAGTGCTTTCTATTTATATTTGCTGTTCAAAGTACGCACAGATAGGTGCTGAAAATACGGCGTTAGGTGACTATTTATTTTTGTACCGTCTGCAACATCAAAATAATGAGCTGGCAACCCTAATCATAAGACTGGAAGTGTGTTGCGGGATCAGCACATTATTTATTTCCTCCACCCTTGATCCCTGATTAATGCCATAATAGCAATAGTTTAACTTATATCTGAAACCCTACGCCGCCGTCAATAACATGCTGATTTACTTCAAGTGTCTGGGAATGCAACCTGCATTCAGACAACTCACTCCTCATTCTCACCCTTCACTTTCACACTCACCCTGCACTCACAGCGCATAGTTATGGATTTCCCGCATTTGCCACATAATTTGCAGATTTTAAAAAAAAACTTGTTTCTGGCTCAAACGGTTCAAAAGTTACTAAAAATGCAGCAACGCATGTTACCTCGCAGTGGAAGGCCCTTTCTAAAGGTTGACTGGTCACCTTTCTCTTGCTTATTGCTATATGTGGGTGTTAATGTGGTACTTATGAGGGGCAATAAAAGCCAGGACAGTGTTAACAAGTGTAAAAATTGCAAAATAATGCAGTAATGCTATCACAAAGTATGCAGCATTATGCAGCATAATTCGCCTTTGCTTGCTGCAGAATTTAGTCAACCCTTCAGCATAATTTGGCCTTCTCCTGCGGCATAATTCCAGTGGCCCTGTTTATAGTGCTATAAGGTCCCATCCTGTGGCAGAAAGCACTGTGAACATGTAAGTCATTTTTTTAAAACAGTATTTACATACTCTAAGCTATGCTGCTGCAAAATGATGCAGTGATTGAGATAAAACAAGTTCTTACAAAATATACTTTTTAGTAATAAGTAATCAAACTGTATCTAATGCAGACATTTTTGTAAGTGTCTCCACTATTCCAGACCTCAGCTGATAACACCCTTACATTACATCTCAAAAAGAATACATTTTTGCCACTATGAAGCTTTAAGCAGAGCCACTAGAATTATTCAGCAGAAGAGGACCACATTATGCGTCAGGTTTGACTAGATTATGCAGCAAGAGAAAGTAAATTATGCTGCACAATGCGGCACATTTTGTGGTTAGCATTACTTCATTATTTTGTCATTTTAACTTAAGGTAACGCTGTCAGGGGAAATATTTCACCTCATTAGTACTAGTTTAACACCCAAATACAGCAGTAAGCAACTACAAGATTACCAGTCAATCTTTGCAAAGGGCCTTCCACTGCTCCGGAACTTTTGCTACGCTTTAAGTAACTTTTGTTCCGTTTGAGCTAGAATCAAGTTTTTTGTTGTTGAAATCTGCAGATTATGTAGCAAATGCAGTAAACTGATAATTATGTGGAAAACGCTGCTGCTGCACAAAATCATAATTCCAGTGGCCCTGTCTTTAAGTGACTCAATCAATTAATGGCTGGTAATGTAAGAAGGCTGGTTTCTTTTTTTAACTTTCTGCACTACCACCACACCCTTTGCTTTCAGGCAAAGGCACCTCAAAGTCAGTATTAACCATTCAGGGGCAGTTTTTGTGTGAAAGCTGAGTCCATGGGGGGGCAGGTAGAAGGTCAGCAGGGTTGCATTCAGATGCAGAGCCCTAATCCTCTCGATCCCTGGGGCCTCACACTAATGGTCTAGGAGACAGAGGAAAGGAGCGAGATTCATAGATATTGTCAAAGAGAAGGCCCAGAATATGGAGCACTGTATGGGGACTCATTTTTATGTTTACAAATGGCCAGAGACAGCTTCTTCAGAGAGTTACCCCAAAGAAGAGGACAATATAAGTGTTTTTTTGTAAAGTGACATTCATTAGTGAAGCTGGTACTGCTTCCAAGTGTGTAAGTGGCCACTGCTGGTTATCATTAAGGAAGCAGATGCAGCAGGACTGGAGCTCAGGGATTTGAGGGGCCCACTACATCACAATTATGACTGTCTACCTTAAAAAAAGGAGCATCAGAGCTTATTTTCCTTTCAAGCATTATGACTGAGGTGATGATCTGACATGGTGGGGAAGAGGTAAAAAATGCAGAGGAGACAGCCTGCTACTTAGGACTGCAGTTATCATTAGTGTATCAGGTGTAGTTGCATTGGGGTCAAAGAGTGTGAGGGGCTCACAACACCCCAATTATGGGGAGCAGTTTGTTTGGGATAATATCTATTTTTGTTTGATGCATTTGCTGTTTTATGTCTCATATTTAGTTCAGTTCATAAGCTATAGAAAACGTATTCCTGAAATCATCACATAAGCCCCACCCCCTGCACGCAGCCATGTCCCTCCCACTCCCCCAATCCTTGCCATAAAGTTTTGGAGGAGGGCCCGGCCTCAAAACATTTCCCTTACTGGGGGCTCAGAGTAAAAAAGTTTGAAGACCTCTGTCCTAGAGACTGCGTCTGTGTATTGCTAGGACGGCACTTGCCATTCCGCATATGTCCCTTCACAATTGCACATGCTGCGATGTATTGCTGCTTACTTCCTATGGCAGGCTGGGCATATCCGTCAGTGTAAATGATTTATTCATACTGATCTAGAGGCATTATTTCATTCGGGAGAGGATATTCTTGTTCGTTCTGCAGGAATGCTTGTGTTTTTAATGTAGAATCAAATTTGTAGTCTACATCTGTTGCAGTGAGAGAATTAGCCCATTGTATCCATCGCGGATGGAGTGCTTTTGCGTTTGGAACACTCGCTTTGGTAACAGCCTCTAAGGTTGGTACCAGGGTCACGACAATTATGCATTTCCCCTGAGCCAGTGCTCTTTCTCTCACTACAGCAGTTTGTACTGCTGTGAGGTTTTTTTCAGTGGATACAAAACGTATTTCAGCATTTGTGTACAAATTTGATTTGTATGCCATTGGTACCGTTTCGCCTTCATTGAAGGTGAGGTAAGTGTGCACTGATTGACACGCAACTACACGGATCACCAAATTAGTAGTATTTACACATGTGTGTAAGTGTTTGGAAGCTATTATGTCAACTTGTACGGAACAGAGAATTTCTGTGTGTTCCTGTGTCCAATGTTGGACTGAAAAATCAGGTCTGATTAGGTCGTAGAAAGGCTTAACCTTTTCTTCGTAAGCCAAAATATATGTTCTGCCAAAATTTAGGAATCCTAAAATGGATTGTAAACCTTTCAGAGTTTTCGGAGGGTGGAGCAGCGCACATTTGTCTAAGAAATTAGCTGCCAGGCTTTTTCCTTCACTTGATAGCTCAATCCCAAAAATAGGACATTGAGGTGGGCAATTTGTAGCCAACAGTGGCGAACCCCAGAATGATGTTGATCACCCTGTTCAATTGTTCCAATAACCCATCGTCCGTCAGATAAATGTCATCTACATAGGACAAGGCCTCCTCATCACAATTTTGAAGTAACTCTGTTGCTGTTGCTGAGAACAACCTGGTGCTATTCTTATACCCTTGGGGCAGTCTACAGAATTGAAGTAACTCTGTTGCTGTTGCTGAGAACAACCCGGGGCTATTCTTATACCCTTGGGGCAGTCTACAAAATTGGCGTTGAGAGCCGAGGGCCGAGAATGCTGTCAAATATCTGTTTCCAGGCGCTATATTTGGCAGAAGAAACCATTTGAGATATCTAGTGTTGTTTTGTATTTCTTCCGCACAATGTTATTCATTAATGCAGTACTGTGTGCATTTTGTACTGCAAATGTGCATGTGTGCGGGTGCATGTGTTCAAATGCCTGTAGTCTAAAACTAGACCGTATGAATGCACCTTCAAGCTCGTCTTCCCCTGCATTTGCAACTCCGTCTTAGACAGACATTGTGGAAGGAAGTTGTAAGGGAAAGAGATAAGTGTTTGCACAATGTGGGGAACTAAAATCCTTCAAGCTTGAACAAACCTACAGCCAATACATAGGATATGCCTTCTCTTTACATGGCTGTCATAACTATCATGAACTTGGGAAATCCAGAGAGAGCATTGTTCATTAGAGAACAAAAATGGATTTATAGGGCACAGAGTTTTTCCAGGGGATTGAACGATGATATCCCCTGTAATAGCTTAAATGACCCATGAAACATCATAGGGAGTCTTTTGGCACTGTAATAACTAAATTTCTTCCTCTGAGTTAGGAACACCGGGTGCATCCTTGCCATCTATGCCCATGAGAATGTCACAGGGGGATCCATAGTAAAACTGTTTGCTAAGAACAATAAGGGTCATTCTTCCGTGCTTATGGGCACCATGTACCAGTTCCCCATTGACATAGTGAGTGTTGTCATATATGAGCCATGGTTGTACATTTTTTTTTAATAAATTTAATTTGTTTTATATATATTTTTTACAGACATTATTATTTTCATTTATTTTGCTCCTTTAATTTATACAGTGTTGAGGCAATTTGGTTATATCACTATTGTGATAATGTAGAAAGGCGTAGTACTCCGAACAAAGGAGTTGTTTTCTCTGAGATCGTCCCCAAAATGGTTACTGCTATTTACCTTGTAGCCCTGAATGGGTAGCGTTCTAGTGCTAACAGATCCTCCAGAGTGACGCTGCCCACGCAGTCCTTAACGTACGTGGGCGTGGCCCTGATACTTTAAGAGGGCTGCCGTTTACACAGGGCTTGATACTTCGCGGCGTGCGGGAGAGACGCCAGTGTGCGGTGACAGCTTACCTTGCAAGCAGTAAGTCCGTGTAGAGGAGCCTGATTAACAGTGTGGGTTGGGGCTGAAGAACAAAATAATAGAAATAAGACGGCGATTTTTATATCACTGGCCATTTTTCACAGTGGGCCCCCATCTTTTAAGATTTTAAGATTGTAGCGTTGTCATTATCATTGAGGAATCTGTGAATAACGAGGGTGTAGGAGCCCCGTTTTCAAATTCGCTCGTGTCACTTGGGTGCAAGTACAATACACGAGAAGGCATTATACTCACCATCTCTTTAACACTTACACCTTAAAGAGGGCCCCGTTTGTTACCAGAAGGAAAGGGTCTCGTCTCACCTTTTCGAATGAGCTCTTTTTTGCTTTATCTACAGAGAGTGCTATTAGGAAGCTGTTCTCCTTCCCCGCCAGTTCGAGTTATAAATATATATAAACTCGGTAAGTCTGAATGATGGGCGACTTGGATGAGGGTGGTGCCTCTGATTGTTCTCTCACTCTGAAAGATTGATATTAGGAATGCTTCTGTGTTTATGGGATAGTTTACATAATAGTAACTATCATTATGTTTTGATTTAATGGACGAAGGGCCATGGAAAATACAACAGCCTAATCACGAGATTTATGGAGAAGGAGTGTTCCCCATGGTTTTAATAGTGTGTTTTGAGTGAATGGAGGTGAAGCACCATGATTATCTTTGGGAGATTTTTTAACATAAATATAGGCTTTGGGCACCATATATATTTCGTTTTGTGTCTTTGTGGCTTCTCTATCCTTTATGCAGGTTCCTCTTCACATATGAGGGGCTCCATGAAAGGTGATATCCCCTCTTACTTTTGAATCTATAGAAGAGAGAGTATTACCGAGGACCACAGAGGTGAGAGTCCTGAGGAAAGCCGGGGTATTGTTCATATCCGGCAGAAACATGTCGACATTTATGCAGAGTGGAGCGGGTGGAGTTTCATAATAAGCTCCTCCACCTAGGCATCCACCATTTTTTCTAAATCCTTAAACACTGGACAGGGAACCTAATATTAAAAGTGTTAAGAAGGATTCCCTATGACCAGCTTTTAGATCACTTTTTCTGCACATTTTCTCACCCTTGGTTCTTTTTGTATGTTGTATTGTCTTCCCCTCCCTATTGCTCCACCTCCTGTGTAGGGTTTACACGGAGGTGTGTTAGCAGCCCTATGATGAAGCATGACACAGCTTGCTGTGTGTGAGGGCAGTTTTTAACGCATGGTGCCTTTTCCTTCAATTCACTCACTGACACTCATTATTAACATTATTAATATTTTGTTTTCCCTCTTCTTTTTGTGATATATAACTATTTTGGGTACATTGAATTTTATGAAAATGGGAAAATATGCTGACCAAACTTTTAATGTAATATAAATTGTGAGATAACATTATGCTCCTAATTTAAGAATTATTACTAGCAGCCAATGGCATGTTTAAAACTATCTGATGCCTAACTTCTGATGATTTTCCAGCTATAAGACAATGTTATACTGAATAAGTAGCAACCTATGTCATTATCATATGATATTTCTTTATTGATGTCATAACTACAGTTTCACAATTGCTTCATGAACCTTCTTGCTTTCTCAAATTTGCTTGAAAATGCACCATTTGCCCACTCTTTTTCATAATTTTCCTGGAGGAATATCCCCCCACTATGAAATCCTCCTTATGGCAATCGGCTTCACTTGCCCGCCAAAAACCACTTTCAAATGTCACCAGCTGCCACTGCTCAGGAATTAAAATGAGTATCTGAGTAGTAATACACTTTCCCACCCAAACCCCCTTTTTCCTCTGGCATCCTGACCCTAGAAGTAAGTGTCTAGTCTGTGAAAGCAAGTGTTTTCTTTAAATTATTACAAATTTGCTCTTTAACCCTTCCGGTGCTCATGACGGAATGGTTCCGTCATGAGCACCAGTGCTCCTGTGCTCATGATGGAACCATTCCGTCATGAGGACAGGGGCACGAAATCCCTCTGCTGTAAACAGTAGAGGGATTTCCATTTTTTTTTGGGCCTCGGGAGGTGGGGAAGAGCTTCCCCAACCTCCCGAGACCCTTCCCTGATTTTCAATCCAATGACGATCGCGCGCGCGCTGTCTTCATTAGATTGAAAACGAAACTGAAACTTAGTTTCAGTTTCAGTGTTTCAGTGCTCGTGGGGCTATCTCAGCCCCCGAGCACCGAAACACTTGGGAGAGGTATCGTTGGAAAGGGGAGAATCTCCCCTCTCACCAGGTTCTGTTACCCAGAATCCCTTGCAAACCTCAAACATAGTAAAAACAAACAAAAAAATTTCCTCACATCTCTGTGATGGAAAGTTCTGGGGTCTGCGTGGATCCACAAAATTCCACCCACCCCGCATTCCCCAAAGTCTTCCAAGAAAAATGGTACCTCACTTGTGTGGGTAGGCCTAGTGCCCGCGACAGGAAACGGCCCAAAACGCAACGTGGACACACCACATTTTCACAATGAAAACGGACCCTTTTTTTGCAAAGTGCCTAGCTGTAGATTTTGATCCCTAGCTCTGCCGGCACCTAGGGAAACCTAGAAAACCTATACATTTATGAAAACTAGACACCCAGGGGAATCCAGGATGGGGTGACTTGACTGGCTCTCACCAGGTTCTGTTACCCAGAATCCCTTGCAAACCTCAAAATTTGTCAAAAAAACACATTTTCCTCACATTTCTGTGGTGGACAAGTTCTGGAATCTGCGTGGATCCACAAAATTCCACCCACCCCGCATTTCCCAAAGTCTTCCGAGAAAAATGGTACCTCACTTGTGTGGGTAGGCCTAGTGCCCACGACAGGAAACGGCCCAAAACACAACGTGGACACACCACATTTTACAGTGAAAACTGACACTATTTTGCAAAGTGCCTAGCTGTAGATTTTGAACCCTAGCTCTGCCGGCACCTAGGGAAACCTAGCAAACCTATACATTTTTGAAAACTAGACACCCAGGGGAATCCAGGATGGGGTGACTTGTCCGGCTCTCACCAGGTTCTGTTACCCAGAATCCCTTGCAAACCTCAAAATTTGTCAAAAAAACACATTTTCCTCGCATTTCTGTGGTGGAAAGTTCTGGAATCTGCGTGGATCCACAAAATTCTACCCAAACCGCATTCCCCATAGTCTTCCGAGAAAAATGGTACCTCACTTGTGTGGGTAGGCCTAGTGCCCGTGGCAGGAAACGGCCCAAAACGCAACGTGGACACACCACATTTTCACAGTGAAAACTGACCCTTTTTTTGCAAAGTGCCTAGCTGTAGATTTTGAACCCTAGCTCTGCCGTCACCTAGGGAAACCTAGCAAACCTATACATTTTTGAAAACTAGACACCCAGGGGTATCCAGGATGGGGTGACTTGACTGGCTCTCACCAGGTTCTGTTACCCAGAATCCCTTGCAAACCTCAAAATTTGTCAAAAAACCCACATTTTCCTCACATTTCTGTGGTGGAAAGTTCTGGAATCCGTGTGGATCCACAAAATTCCACCCACCCCGCATTCCCCAAAGTCTTCCGAGAAAAATGGTACCTCACTTGTGTGGGTGGGTCAAGTACCCGAGACAGGCAAGGGCCCAAAACCTATTGAGGCGACATCAAAATTACCTATCACAAAACAACCTGGTTTTGCAAGGGGTGTCCCATGAGTTTTTGACCCCGGGCTCGGCGGCCATCTAGGGAAACCTACCAAACCCACACATTTCTGGAAACTAGACACCCGGGGGACACCAGCAAGGTATGGCTTGCGTGGGTCCCCCAACATTTCCCTACCCAGAATCCCCTGCAAACCTCAAATTGTGCTGAAAAAATCACTTTTTCCTCAAATTTCTGTGTGGGAAAGTTCTGGAATCTGTGTGGATCCACAAATTTCCTACCACCCAGAAATCCCCCAGGTCTCCTGATAAAAATGGTACCTCACTCGCGTGGGTAGGTCAAGTACCCGCGACAGGCAAGAGCCCAAAACCTATTGAGGCGACATCAAAATTACCTATCACAAAACAACCTGGTTTTGCAAGGGGGGTCCCATGAGTTTTTGGCCCCGGGCTCGGCGGCCATCTAGGGAAACCTACCAAACCCACACATTTCTGAAAACTAGACACCTGGGGGAGTCCAGCAAGGTATGGCTTGCGAGGGTCCTCCAACATTTCCCTACCCAGAATCCCCTGCAAACCTCAAATTTAGCTGAAAAAAACACATTTTTCACATATCTTTGTGTGGAATCACCATGGCGGCACAAATGTCCTACCCCACAGCGTTCTCCTTAGTGTCCCGAGTAAAATGATACCTCACTTGTGTGGGTGTCCAATGCAGAATTGGCTAAAAACGTATTTTTAAAAAATGTAGCGCTTAGAATTCTCTGTGCTATACCCTTATTCCCTATGTTTTGGGCTCTTCCCAGTCACAGGCCCTTGCCCCACCCACACAAGTGAGGTATAATTTTACTCGGGAGACTGAGGGGAACGCTGTGGGGTAGGACATTTGTGCCGGCACGGTGATTCTACCCAGAAATATGTGGAAAATGTGTTTTTTTCAGCTAGATTTGAGGTTTGCAGGGCATTCTGGGTAGGAAAACGTTGGGGGATCCACGCAAGCCATACCTTGCTGGACTCTCCCGGGTGTCTAGTTTTCAGAAATGTGTGGGTTTGGTAGTTTTCCAAGATGGCCGCCGAGCCCGGGGCCAAAAACCCAGGTGACCCCCTTTGCAAAACCAGGTTGTTTTGTGATAGGTAATTTTGATGTCTCCTCAATACGTTTTGGGCCCTTGCCTGTCGCGGGTACTTGACCCACCCACGCGAGTGAGGTACTATTTTTATCGGGAGACCTGGGGGAACGCTGGGTGGTAGGAAATTTGTGGATCCACGTAGATTCCAGAACTTTCCCACATAGAAATTTGAGAAAAAAGAGATTTTTTCATCAAAATTTGAGGTTTGCAGGGTATTCTGGGTAGGAAAACGTTGGGAGACCCACGCAAGCCATACCTCCCTGGACTCCCCTGGGTCTCTAGTTTTCAGAATTTGTGGGTTTGGTAGGTTTCTCCAGATGGCTGCCGACCCCAGGACCAAAAACTCAGATGCCCCCTGTGTATCGGAAAATGACCTGGTTTTGCAAGGGGGGGTCACATGAGTTTTTGGTCCCGGGCTTGGTGGCCATCTAGGGAAACCTTCCAAAACCACACCTTTCTAAAAATTAGAGACCCGGGGGAGTCCAGGAAGGTATGGCTTGCATGGATCCCCCAAATTTTGAGGTTTGCAAGGGATTCTGGGTAACAGAAACTGGTGAGAGCCAGTCAAGTCACCCCATCCTGGATTCCTCTGGGTGTCTAGTTTTCAAAAATGTATAGGTTTGCTAAGTTTCCCTAGGTGCCGGCAGAGCTAGGGTTCAAAATCTACAGCTAGGCACTTTGCAAAAAAAGGGTCCGTTTTCACTGTGAAAATGTGGTGTATCCACGTTGCGTTTTGGGCCATTTCCTGTCACGGGAACTAGGCCTACCCACACAAGTGAGGTACCATTTTTCTCGGAAGACTTTGGGAAACGCGGGGTGGGTGGAATTTTGTGGATCCACGCAGATTCCAGAACTTTCCACCACAGAAATATGAGGAAAATGTGGGATTTTTTACAAATTTTTAGGTTTGCAAGGGATTCTGGGTAATAGAACCTGGTGAAAGCCAGTCAAGTCACCCCATCCAGGATTCCCCTGTGTGTCTAGTTTTCAAAAATGTATAGGTTTGCTAGGTTTCCCTAGGTGCCGGCAGAGCTAGGGTTCAAAATCTACAGCTAGGCACTTTGCAAAAAAATGGTCAGTTTTCACTGTAAAAATAGAGTTTGTCCACGTTGCGTTTTGAGCCGTTTCCTGTCGCGGTAACTAGGCCTACCCACACAAGTGAGGTACCATTTTTATTGGGAGACTTAGGGTAACACAGAATTGTAGAGCAACTGTTATTACCTATTGACTTTCGATTCATTTCTGCCTTCCAAATGAAAGACAATGTGTAAAAAAGAAGTCATTTTGAAAAATGACCTATAATTCTCATGCTAGTATGGGTACTCACAATTTCGGAAATGTGCAAATATCTACTGTTTCTAAACTCTATATTTTGTTCCAATTTCATAAATACATAGGTGTCTTTCATACCGATTTTTCCATGTATATAGTTTCCCAAATTAATTGCTATATACCCGGTACATAATAAAAAACCATTGCAAGACGCTGCTCAGTTATTGGCTCTGGGTTCGTCGGGTTCTTGGTGAACCTACAAGTCCTATATATCTCCACAACCAGAAAGGTCCAGTGGATGTAACGGTATATTGCTTTCAAACAGCTGTCATAATTAGAAGAAGTTACAGGTGAAAACGTTGACACAAATGGCTGTTTTTTTCAACTAATTTTCAATTTTTCATATATTCAACTGTTAGTTTCTATAAAGAAACCTTGAAAGATCTACACAAATGACCCCTTGCTGAATTCAGAATATTGTCTACTTTTCTAAAATGTTTAGCTTTCCAGGTTCCATTATTGCTTTCATACCCATTTCTACCATTAACTGGAAGGAGGTTGAAAGCACAAAAAATAGCAAAAAATAGGCTATGTCCCAGAAAAATGCCAAAACTGTGTAAAAATTTTTGGTTTTCTGTCAAACGTCTGCTTGTCCCTGAAAGCTGGGAAGATGGTGATTTCAGCACCACAACCCCTTTGTTGATACCATTTGCAGGGAAAAAACCAGACGCTTTCATCTGTAGCCCTTTTTTCCCATTTTTCCCCAAAAAATAAAAAATCTAGCTGTATTTTGGCTAATTTCTGGGTCCCCACCAGGGGAATCCACAAACCCTGGGTACCTTTAGAATCCCCATGATGTTGGAAGAAAAGGACGCAAATTTGGCGAGGATACCTTATGTGGTCAAAAAGAGACAGGGGCCTAAGCGCGAACTACGCCAAATAGCCAAAAAAAGGCTTAGCACAGGGGGGGAAAAGGTCTAGCAGCGAAGGGTTTAAAAAAGAAAACAAAAAGAAATTTCAGATTAATACTCAGGTACTAAAATTAGTACCCACAAATTAATACAATTCCCTACTCAAAACCCCTTTTACCTCTGGCATCCCACTCCCAAAAGTAAGTGTCCTTTTTAAATACTAATAGAATAATTATCACTTACATTCTTGTTTTAATATAAAAATATTCAGAGTAATACACAGGTATTGATATTAGTACCAAAGTATCAATACACCCCCAAACCCTTAACCCTCTCGCATCCCGTCCCTAAAAGTAATTGTCTTACCCTTTGCCTAGTAACCCACCCCTTGAAGTAAACCTCCATATCCCTACAACAAAATATCCCCATTTCTTAAAACAATAATATTTGCCACACAATTTTTTCCAAAATAAGTTAATATGTTCTCATTAATACTCAGATACAAAAATATAAGCTAAGTATAAAAAACTATCTCACCACCCCACCCAAAACTCCTTTTCCCCTACGGCATCCCCCACCAGAAAACACATTTTCTTAAAATGTACACATGCTGAGAGATTTCCAAACAAATCATATGTATGTGTTGCCTTAGAGCACACACAGGGCTGGCTTCAGTGTTGGCAGCACCTGGTGCGACAATGTTTGTTGACGCCCCACCCATGACCTCCTTCTCTACAGATTCCCTCACTACCACCCTTCAACAGTTCCCCTCAAGTCTCCATCACCAGGCTCTCTCATACGCATTTCTGCATGCAGCACCTTGATGACCGGTAATAGCTCACTGTTCTATTTGAGGAGTTTAACTTACAAACTGCAAGTAACAAAATGATCTCTATGACAAAAGCAGTAATTCACTGACCTATTTACATTACATGCACTTTGTGATCTGAATGGTACACGTGCTTTGCAGCAGGCATATCAACCCTCTGGCAATTAGAGTAAAAAAAATCACCACCTATTCAAAACATTACTAGACAAAACTGTATTTCAAAAGCAGGTGTAACAACAAAGCTACAAACTGCACAGTTTTCAATTGTGCCCTGTTATAAACACCTGTGCACAACCTGAATGCACACAGATATTGAGGCAGCTCTTCTCACAGTACTGCGCACAAAAATAATATATTTCAAGAAAATAACTACAGAAACCCAACATCCTAGAAAAACCAAAACCAAAGGGAATTCGAGAGTATAAAATGTGTAAAAGAACAACAACAACATGGCTGTTCCCAGGCTGGGAGGTCAATGTCCTTTTTTTATTCACTGCAGCTGATGATGAAGTAGGGGATGTGGGTCAAGGCAGTTACTGGTAGTGCTCCACAAGGACATCCAGCTCCCCAGGGCAACACCACACGTTTTAAGGCTCTGCAGAGGCCCAAACACAGTAACTAACTCACCCTCATTATTTCCAGCAATCCTTTGTTATTAGCAGCATCAGACTGGGACAGAAAATAGACCAGCACCAAAATAAAAGTGGCCCTCATTTGTGAATTACATAGGTGAAAAAAGCAAAATCAACAGTGATAACTGGCCCAGGAAAATTTAAAAAGAAAATGGGCCATGTTTACCAGATAAAAATGGTCATATTTGCACCGACATGCTGTATAGGTTTTTGCAAGGTGTGGAAGACTGCTTGGATCTGAGCTTGCTGCAGACAATGTTAATTTTGATATCAGGCAAATTAGCAGTAAAACCTGGCTCAGCAGACTTCAAAACAGGCCCACAAACAGCCAAACAACTGTTAGCTCACTGACCTGAAGGCCACCTGGCGAGGAGGGCAGGCTAGCTGGTGGCGAGCAGGAGGGAAACAAGCTAGTCGGCAGCCGGCAAGGAGGCGAGCAGGCTGGCCGGATCCACAGGAGGACCCTGCTGCATGTGCAGTCCTCTCGGCAGGAGTGCAGAAGAGAGTGGGCTGTGAGCGGCGTCAACACAGCAGGCTGCGGGTGCCATCGACAGAGCAGGCTGCAGGAGACTACATCCTCGGCAGAGGTAGCAGGAATATTGCAAAAAGGCTCCTTAAAAGTCAGCTGTGAATGAGCAACAGCTGACTTTTAAAAGGCCTTTGCTTCCCGCCACTGCCAGGCATATGACGTCACCCATAGTGGGCTCCCCAAAAACTGATGATTTCAGTAAACACAGCAGAAAGCACCGGCGCATGTGCATTGCAGTTGCCATCAGATTGTAGGGGTCCGCAGTGGTCCAAATACACACATGCGAGAGGTTTGTCTGATTTCAGCAATGGTGTCTGTGCTGGGCGTGTTACGGTGGAGCCTTTCATCTGCTGACAGATGTCGCACTTTAAGACATAGTCTTTGGTCTGCTTTGTTAACCCTGGCCACCAGTAGCGCTGTTTCAGTAAAGAAATAGTCGCTGTAACGCCTGTATACGCAGAACCCAAACCCTCGTGTGCTGCTAAAATTAAGCCTTGCCTACGATCCATGTTTGGTATTACACTATCCCCCACTCCAGGAAATCTGAGCATATGGAATGTTTTGTGCATCTAACTTGTAGGAGTACTTGAGTGGAAATTTTTTAGGTACAGCTGTGCTGCCTTTGCGTGAAGCATTGACAGCTACCATTATCTCGCCGTCTATTCTCGTCTTTGAACGAGTAACTGCAGCTACGGCGGCTGTGCAAACAGCCCCCTTTGTGGCTTCATCAGCCAATGAATTCCCTTCAACGTGAACGCCATCACGCGGATGACTCAGTGTATGTATCACGAGAGCCCTTGGTAGTTCGTTTCTCAACTCCACTACCTGTTCTCATAGCATTTTATGCTTAATTGTGCCACCTTTTGCATCTTTGAACCCGTTTTGTTCCCAATGATGTAGATATTCATTGTACGACTGTACACAGTAAAAGGAATCACACACAATAAGTGTGGGGAATTCGTGATCTGTATTTATAAGTGCCAGTATAAGTGCTTTGAGTTCTGCCAACTGAGCCGTGCAGTCTCCTAGAGATTGCGTTTTAGTGCAACTCGGATGGAACTTTCCATCGTGCATGCGACCTTTAACAATCGCACACGCCGCGCTGTAAGCTTGCTTACTCCCTATGGCTGGTTGAGCAGAACCGTCAATGTAAATAATGTATTCATACTGATCTAGAGGCAAAGTTTCATTTGGTAGAGGATATTCTTGTTCGTATTGCAGGAATGCTTGTGTTTTTAAACTTGGATCAAATCTGTATTCAACATCCGTTGCAGTAAGAGAATTAGCCCACTGTATCCATCTCGGATGTAAGGCTTTCGCATTTGGAATGCTAGCTTTTGTAACAGCTTCTAAAGCTGGTACTGGGGTCACGACAATTATGCGTTTCCCTGAGCCAGAGCTCTTTCTCTTGCTACAGCGGTCTGCACTGCTGTCAGAATTTTTCTGTTGAAGTGAAACGCATCTCTGCGTTTGTGTACAGGTGTGATTTGTATGCGATTGGTACTGTTTCGCCTTCATTAAAAGTTAAATAAGTGTACCCGCATTGACCCGCTATTACTCGGATCACTAAGTTCTGTGCGTTTACGCGTGTCTGTAAATGTTTAGAAGCTATCATGTCTTCCTGTAGGGAACGCAGGATATTTGTGTGTTCCTGTGTCCATTGTTTGACTGAAAAATCAGGTTTTATTAAGTCGTAGAAAGGTTTTACTCTTTCTGCGTAATCCAAAATGTATGTTCGAGCAAAATTTCAAGATCCCAGAATTGATTGTAAATTCTTTAATGATTTTGAAGGTTGGAGCAGCGCACACTTTTCTAAAAAGTTAGCTGCTAGGCTTTTTCCTTCACTTGACAGCTCATACCCTAAAAATAGGACACTGAGGTGGGCAATTTTAGATTTTTTTAAAATTAAATTTGTAGCCCTCAGAGGCGAATCCTATAATAATGGTGCTCACCCTGGTCAAGTGCCTCTTTAAGTCATCGTCCGTCAGATAAATATCATCCACATATGACAATGCTTCTTCATCCAAATTTTGGAGTAACTCTGTTACTCTTGCTGAAAATACCCCCGGGCTGTTTTTATACCCTTGGGCTAGGCGACAAAATTGTCGCTGGGACCCTAACGCACTGAAGGCGGTCAGATACCTGCTTTCAGGCGCTATATTTTGGCAGAAAAATCCATTGGAGATATCAAGTGTTGTTTTGTATTTTTTCCGCACAATGTTATTCATTAATGCGGCACTGTGTGCATTTTGAACTGCAAATGTCTTTGTGCAAGTGTTTAAATGTCTGTAATCCAAAACTAAACGATATGTGTTGTCAGGTTTCATTACGGGAAACAAAGGATTGTTCATAGGTGAAGTGCAATTTTCTATCAACCCCTGGTATTCTAGCTGGTCTAGAATCTCCCTGACTTGTTTTTTAGCTTCCTGCTTTATAGGGTATTGCCTTTGAGCATTTGGGGAAACTTTTAAGGGGATCACGTGGTGGGTTGAATCCTCATCCCAACCAACATGATTTTTATACAATGCTGGAGCTAGGGCAACCGCCCACTCCTGCGCATATGCATGTTTTAAATGTATGGGAACGAGGTCGGAAAAGGCTGGAAAAATTACTGTTTCTCCCCTAGGGCACTCCATGACGAATGCTGGCGGCCAGTCTTGTTCTGCTAATAGAATGTCATAACCAGATGACAGATTTTTCTAAAAGAGACCTTTAACTTTTCTGGGCTTGTCCCCCTCCATCCGGAGTGTTATCTCATGTAACTTATGTGGGACACTTACCCGAGTATCAGGTGTTTCCACCGTGATATACTCACTCAACTCCGCTGTCACCAGAAATTCCTTCAGGTTCTGGCGAGCTATCGTTACTTCTGCCACGCTGTCTAGCATCGTCAGAGCCCATTCCCCGTTCAGAAGCTGTGTCCTCAGAATTCTGGGCATGTCTGATCTTGAGACCTGCTACCGTCTTCTTTTTGAACTGAGGTTTTGATTTTTGTTTATCTTCTTTTTTAGGTGAGTAGTCCGCAGCGCGTTGCGTGTCTCTGGACTTTGTACGCTCCTTTGACCGTCCTTCCCTCGCAGTTTTTTGATGAACTCTGAAAGGAACGAGAGGAACGAGTATCAGTATCCTGATACCTGTCAGGTTTTTTAATATTATCCTTATTCCTGAGGTTATACCTCCTTTCAGAGGGCTCCTGTTGAGGAGACCTACCTCTGGATTGAGATCTGCTGTCTTTAGACTTTTGTTGTTTTTTATTTTCCCACTTCTTTTTAGAAGAAGTAGGCGTCTGTTTTGTAGTGTCCTTTTCAGGACTGCCTACCAGTTGTGGTTTTAATGCTTTCCCACCCAAACTGTCTCTGCCTAGTTCTGCATATGCAGTTTCAATTATTTTGGGTAGTTCGTGTTGTTGATCCTCTGGACCGAACTCCCTCAGGCATTGGCGGATCGCCACTGAAGCTGCTTCCCCCTTAATATTAGCTAGTATTATGGCTGATACCTGGTCAAAGTTATTTAGTAACTTCATTCCTAAGTTTAGGGCAGGTTCTGCTCCGTACTCATTTTGTATCTGTCTCAATACGTCAGGTACTACTGCTAAGGACGGGATACCATGTGTTCTGGTATATATGGCAGCAAAGACTGAACCCCAAGAGGTGCAGTCCTCTACTTGTGGTGTGAGACCCATGGGCAAGTAGATTGTTAGAATTCTGTGTTTATCACAGGTGGTAGTATTCGGGAATACTGCCTCAAGCTGAGTTATTTTCTGAGCTATCCAGAATGGGATTTGTTCACGTTTTGCTGGCATTTTGCCCATTACCGCGTGTAATGTTTGTGGAGTAATTTTATTAACTGTACTCTGGACTGGAGTATCTTGTGCTGCAACTGGTGCAGGCTGAACTGTTAAAGTCCTCATCACAAATTGTGTGAGGTTTCTGTAGATTTTAATTAAATCTTTGTGTTGTACGAGTAATTCTGGCTGTGGCATTGTGTTAATGTCAGGATGCGGTGTGTATGCCGCTAATATGGGCCATGTGGCTCCTGCTCCTCCGAGTGGGCCTAATATTGCTCTTCCTCGTACGTGGGGTAGGGCGCCTTAAACCAGTAATTATGCTCCTGGTAAGTGAGCGGAATCTCTAACTCCTCAAAAGGAGTATAGTCCGCTGGTGTTTCATCTTTTAGGTAGTAGTGAAATACATCTGTAACTGGATTCGCTGCTGGGAATGTAACCCATGAATAGAACACCTCTGTTTTATTGGATTCGTGTGCCTCGATCACGAAAATTACTTTACCACCCCTGGCTCTTAAGCCATGTTCTAGAAGTTTTATGGTGACTACCCTTCTGAAATTTGGTGCAATTTGTATTGCATCTTCAGGGTCTTCTTCTCCTAAACCGAAGAGGTCTGTTTCAACTCTCCTTGTTTCTTCTGCTTGTTCAACCATTTTTAAGTGGAAGAAGGGTGTTTAAGGAAATTTTAAGATAAGGTGTAAATGCACAATTTGTAGGAACTATATGTCCTTCAAGCTTGAATAACCAACAGCCAATAAATAGTATTCTCGTACTACTCAGCTGCGGCGGATTTTGTGCCCACCCACTCCAGACGTCTCTGGGGTTTTTGTGAGTAGGTTCTCTGAGAATAGCACGACTGAACTACTCAGATTCTACTGTTAAATAAGTACCAAACCAACGTTGTTGGCGCCATGTCATGTAGTTCCTATAGTACCCATGCAGGATCTGTGCGTTTGTATAACATAAGCTGTGGGCTTGGTGGCAGACTGACTCTGTGCACCCCCACCGCGTATGTTAGATTGTTTTGCATTAGCTAGCTCACAGTGCCACTAGAATCTCCTCTTATCGGGGAGAGATTAGTTTCTGGCAACCTTAGATCATGACAACCCAAATTCCTGAGAATCGTGGAAACAATATACTATCTTTCGCTCAGTCACTCGTGCTTACTTATTCGGTTTGTCTCAGAGAGTTTACACAGAATAAACAGTCGGGCGTTTCAATAAGTATTTATTGAACAGTTGTTATTCTATTGTAAAATATATGTGCTGCTGTAACCAACAGACAATAGCAGAGATATATTATCAGCAGTACGATAAAAGCAAAGGGATAGAACAGTTCTACCATATTTCAATAGTCATGAATACATACATCAATATAAAAAGCATTATAAAAAGTGCGCATACTCCTACGATGCCTAACTAGATGTACCTGAGTGTACCTAGCATATGTGTAGGTCTAAAAGCCTAAGAGCCAAGAATCCTTCTAGGATTTAGTTGAACCCCCATACCTGAATAGAGAGAGTGTGGGACCCCGTCCTGATCTCGAGTTGGACACCCCGTCAAGGGCTGTGTTAGACTGCATGCAGGAGCCTCAGCGTCTCTGGTCAGTGTGTCAGCATGGAAGTCTCGGTTCCCTCCGTCTTACCGGGGCAAGATGTGGTGTATTTATACCCTAAAGAGTCTCGGTCCTCAGTATGGATTGTATTGGTCTGTCGTTAGACTTGAGGAAGACGTCAGGGGTGAACTTTGTACATACATATTATGCAGGTGGTGTATTCCTAGAGAGCCATGCATAATTGATGAGTACAGTGTGGGCCTGTGTTTGGGAAAACCCTGCTGTATTCAAAACCACAGGATAGATAACGTTCAGCCCTCAGAGCACGTTGTGTACTAGTGAGGACCAATGTAGGTGAAAGATCATGCCTATATAAGGAATCATGACTATAATAGAACATGTACAGTTATGACCGTAATAGGGCATATGCGGCTTTGACCATAATAGGGCAAGTACGAATATGACCGTATTAGGGCAAATATGAATACGTCCATTTTAGGGCATGTATGAACGGGTCTACATTAGGGCCTCTATACGGGACATAGCAGCATGCTCCAGCAGCCCTCTTTTGTGTTGGTATTCAGACAGAATATCGAGTTGGAAATGTCGACTTGCACAAATATCGAGTTGGAAATATCGTGACACAGAAATATCGACAGCAAGAATATTGTGGTCAAGAATATCGAATTTAAGGTAAGAAATATCGTTTTCAAAAATATAGAAGTCACTAATATCATTTGCAAAAATATAGTTGTTTAATCGTTTTTTTAATGAGTATTATGTATTTTAGTTTATATTTTAAATGTAAGTGATGTATGTTTTTTGTGTAAGTATTGTTTATGTTTTTTAATATATGTGTTAAATTTATAGTAGTTATCAATTTTATTTTAATTAAATTTTGCGTTTTTTAGTTCCATAGCGGGTTGTGGGTTTATAGAGGAATAGGGTGGGAAGTAATTTAATTATAATAAATTAATGAATATTTTTTATTTAATAATATTTATTTAATTGAGATTTTTTAGTGTTAATTGTGGGAAGTAATTAATTTGTAATTAATTATTAATTGATTATTAATTAATATTAAATAATTAATTGGTATTTCACTATGGTAATTGTGTAATTTTTTTTAGGTGCGGGTTGTGAGGTTCATAGCGGTAAAGGGTGGGAAGTAATTTTTTTTAAATTAATTAATAATTAGTTGTTAATTAATATTAATTAATTGATTGTAAATTAATTATGAAAATGGTGTAATTAATTTTAGGTGCGGGTTGTGGGTTTATAGGGGTAAAGGGTGGGAAGTAATTTATGTTTAATTAATTAATAATTAGTTGTTAATGAATATAAATGAATTAATTGAAAATTAAATATGGAAATTGTGTAATTAATTTTATGTGTGGGTTGTGGGGTTTATAGGGGTTAAGGGTGGGAAGTAATTTATGTTTAATTAATTAATAATTAGTTGATCATTAATATTAATTAAATATGGAGGGTGATAGGTCAGGAGCGCTCCTGGCGCGACTCATCCGTACAGAGACAGAACAAGTGCCAGTATTAGAGCTTCGTAATACTATGGAAGACGTGGTATACACCCAAGACGCGATTATAAAAGAATTTGCGGCTCATTTACGGCAAACATGCTCGACTGCGGCCCAGACCAGGCGACTAGCACTACAGAACTTTTTAGACGACATAAACCTGCCCTTCTTGGAGGAAGAGGACGCTGAGACCCTGGGGGCACCGTTCACCAGGGAAGAAATACTAGTATCAATCAAAAAACTGAGGTCAGAAAAATGCCCCGGGAATGACAGTCTCCCCGCTGAATTTTATAAAACCTTTGCCCCACAGCTGGTGGATCGCCTTCTGGAGGTCTTTAATGAGGCTTTAGCTAAGGGGAAGCTTCCTAATACCATGATGGAGGCCCTGGTATCTATGGCTCTGAAGCCGGATAGGGATCCCCTCTCTCCTGGTTCCTATAGGCCCATTTCTCTCCTAAATATTGATGAGAAAATTTTGGGTGGCATGTCAGCGGCGCGACTTTTACCATACATGACCCGACTGGTCCATCCGGACCAAGCTGGGTTTATCCCCGGCCGCAATACGACACATAATCTACGTAGACTTGCTCATATCTGGCACGCGCCAGACTTACGGGAGGAGGAGTGGGCTCTATGTCTTCTGGATATTCAACAGGCCTTCGACTCTGTTGAATGGGAATATATGTGGATGGTGCTTAGACGGATGGGATTGCTAGATCAATATCTGAGGTGGTTAAAACTGCTCTATATTAAACCAACGGCTCGGGTCCGACTTCGGAATCAGGTATCGGAAAGTATCGAACTCCAGAGAGGTACCAGACAGGGCTGCCCTCTGTTGCCGCTCCTTTTCGCCCTCGCGATGCAGCCCTTGGCGATCACCCTTAGACGCAAGATGGAACAATGGGGGATTAAGCTTGGAGCAACAGTCCATGTGGTGTCCATGTATGCCGATGACACATTGGTATACCTTTGGCATTCCGCAGAGGCGGTCCCAGAGCTCCTTAGGGAGTTAACTGGCTTTGGTGAGATATCGGGGCTTTGCCTTAACCCAGGGAAGTCTAAACTCTTCCATATGGGAAGCCTGGAAGATAAAGAGGAGAATGAGTTACCCATAGTGGGGATGAATTGGGTCAGAGATACGGTTTGTTACCTTGGGGTTAGGCTGGTACAGGAGCAGGGAGCCTATCTAGAACGCAATATGGGGAAATGTGTAGAAGGTATCCGCAGATCAATCGAGTTCTGGCGTGAGCCTCCCTTGTCCCTGATGGGGCAATTAGCCCTAATAAAAATGGTGATCCTCCCGAGGTGTTTATACACTATGCAGAACTCCCTCTACCGTATTCAATGGGCGTATTTTCACTTGATGGACCGTCTATTGATTGATCTGTTATGGGGATCCAAACGGAAAAGGGTGAAACTAGATACACTGCAGAGGACATGGGAGAGGGGCGGGCTGGAGGTCCCTAGGTTGGGTTTCTATTACATGGCGACACAGCTTCAATATGCTGTACAATGGTTTGATGAGAATGATAACTGGGAGAAGCGACTGTTGCAAGGTACGCCCCAGGGGACCCCGCTCCCGGACCTCCTTATGTTGGGATCCCAGGTGCCCGAGAGGCTCCCATATATTATTAGACACGTGGCTGCCATCTGGGAATTTGCTATCAAAACTGCGGTGAAGCACGTACCCTATGCCCCGGAGGCTCCACTATGGGCTGTGGTTCCGTTTAAACAAATAAGTCGAACAATGTCTATTACCAGATGGACGGAGGGAGGCTGCCAGATGATGGGAGATTTGTACTCAGGACAGAAATTCCTCACTAGGGAGGAGGCAGAATCAATGTTTGCGTTGGGAGGGGGGCATGACTTACAATTCGCTAAGATCTCAGCGGTGGCACAGGAGGTGTGGCCGGCGATCCCGGAGGAGCCGCCCATCACCGCCACGCTTCAGGCTCTCGTGACCTTGGCAGGGGTTCGCAGGCTGGTATCTCACATTTACAGGGCATTACGGGAGGACCTTGCCACACTCCCGCTTCCAGTTCAAACTAAGTGGGATGCGGTGCTGGAAGAGCCTCTAATGGAATCGGACTGGAAAAGGGTACATGAAGGGGTTAGGCAAGTTAGTTCAAATACCAGATTTAAACTAACCCAATTCAATATTGTCCATCAAACTTATTTGACTCCACATGTACTCCACAAAATATATCCGGACCGCCCAGCTAATTGTCCCAAATGTGGTTATAACGAAGCCCAGTTCTTGCACATGGTATGGGATTGTCCACAGTTAAGTCACTTTTGGTGGTTGATATTGGAACGCTTACGACGGGTGACAAGATAGACGCTACCCCAATCCTTTAAGGAGGTGTTGTTGGGTCTTCTCCCTAGGCCTAAAGGGAAAAAGCTTACACGTAGGTTCCTCCAGTTGGGACTAGTGCTGGCTAAAAGGAGGATTGCAATTAGCTGGATGGGTTTGGTGCCCCCCACGGTGGAAAATAGGGCCAGGGATTTCCGGGAATGGGCGACAGCAGAGCTAATTCGAATGAGGCATGTCCGTAGAGATGACAATCTAGAAGAAGATGCGAGGGCCTGGTATACTATGCTCATGGAGATCCCCATGGGAGAGGGCCTCACTTCCCAAATGTCAGGGGAACTACATGTTAACAGTGACAGACCAGCTGGAGAGACGCAGTCGCAGAGCACTCTAGTCTAAGAACTGGGTAGAAACGTCTGTTCAGACACGTAAGCTGATCTGTGTTACATGATCCGATGAGGAGGCTTCTTTGTGTGACCCGGGGGGGAGGGAGGTGGGGAAAGTTGGAAGGTATTATGTTTCGTTTTTCTTTCCTAAGATTTGCCTGGTGTGTCCAAAAACAGTACTATGCATATTAACACTAAGAACTCTGTTGAGAACAACTTATCCCTTTACAGGATTGTATTATTTCCTTGAATGTACAACACCTACTCATGATTATTTGAAATATGTAAATACTACTACGAATGCAATGTACTGTGTTTTTCTGAACGTGTATAAACCATAATAAAAAACAATTAAAAAAAATATATATATATTAATTAAATAATTGATATTTAATTAGGGTAATTGTTTAATTTTTTCTGTGTTGGTTTTATTTTTATAGGGGTAAAGGGTGAGGAGTAAATTAATTTTACTTACTTTATAATTTGTTGTTAAATACTATTAGTTTTTTAATTGAAAATAAGTTTTAATTGTGTAATTAATTTTTTTCAGTTTAATTTTACCTGTGGGTTGTGGGGATTATGGGGGTAAAGTTTGGGAAGTTAATTTTTATGAGTTTTAATTTGTTTTTTAATTAATAATAATATTTCTTTAATTGTTAATTAATTATGTTAATTATGGAAGTACAATTTCTTTACATATAGATGTGGGTTGTGAACTGTGTGCTGTTATAGGGTAGGAAATTAAAAAAGTAAATCTATGTAGTAATTAATGTTTTTGTTTTTAAATAATTTCTAATAAAAAATATTTATTTGTTTGAAAATTATTTTTTATTTTATTTAATATAATATTTGTAGATATTTGTCATATGTATTTAACATTATATGGTTTTTTAAAGTTTTTTAATATTAAATATATTTGCATTTTAATTTTTAACATATTTATATATTTTTTTGTTTATTTTGATTTTTAAATATTTTTGTTGTTCTTAGTATTTTGTTTGTTTTTAATTATGAACTGACTAGAGTGAGAATATTAATTGATACCCCTCTGCAATCCAACACTTTCCCTATTGTTGCACTGATTGGCGTGGAAATAGTAATTTTTATCCCGCCACTATCCAACACTTTCCCTACTGTTGCACTCACTGGAGTGGGAATACTAATTTTTACCTCTCCGCTAACACTTTCCCTACTGTTGCACTCACTGGTGTGGGAATACTAATTATTACCCATTCGCTATCCAACACTTTCCCTACTGTTGCATGCACTAGAGTGGGAATAGTAATTTTTACCCCTTCGCTATCCAACCTTTTTCTCTACTGTTACACTCAATAGAGTGGGAATAGTAATTTTTACCCCTCCGCTATCCAACACTTTCCCTACTGTTGAACTCACTGGAGTGGGAATAGTAATTTTCACCCCTCCGCTATCCAACACTCTACCTACTGTTGCACTGACTGGAGTGGGAAATTTAAGTTTAAAGATAACCAGAGTTATTGAGACATTTTTATTGTAGCCAGAAATTTGCTGGCGGCGTGGAACGCTTCAGCAGGTGCTTTTAAATACATAAGATCCCTGAAGTCAGTGCCTGGTACTCAGTGGCTGTACTTTCAACTGTATACATTTTACATCTCTACTGGCATTGTAATGACGTCGTTGTAATGCCATGCGTGGTTATGCCATTTGGCATAACTACTGGCATTGTAATGGCGTTGTTGTAATGCCATACGTGGTTATGCCTTTTGGCATAACCACTGGCGTTGTAATGACGTCGTTGTAATGCCATGCGTGGTTAGCCATTCAACATAACCACTGGCATTGTAACGATGCCGTCATAGTTCCCCTTTCGTTAAAAAGAGCTTTTGTTCTAAAGCCTTCGATAAAAGCGACGTTTCCCCGTTCCCAGAGCTAAACTCTGGGCAGACGTGAGGGACTTGGGCCTTGCTCCTGTGCTACGTAAAATTATTGTTCAACTCCATACTGGTAATTTTGCCCAAGTAAGATGCGGCCTCAATGGCGAACTAACAGGCTGCATACTAGTTGAAAAGGGCATAAGTCAAGAATGTGTACTATGCTTGCATCATATACCAGTAAGTGGAGGTCCCGTTCAGAGGGCAGTGCAGCTTCCCCAACCTGTGGAACAGAGCAGGAAACAGATGCCCATCTACTTTTCTTCTGCCCAACATTCGCTAGCCAACGGAGACGCTGGGCTGTGCTCTTGTGCAGATATCTTGGAGTACGTATCCACAACAAGCCTTATGAGTCTGTAGGTCAGATACTAGGTCATGTGTTGTTTTTTCTATTGCTAAATTTCTAGAAGCAATCTGGCCTATCCGTGCCAGGATTGTGAAGCCAGCAATAGTTGTTAAACCCTGAACATAGGAACCAGCTTGTTTCTATGATTGTTGCAATGCATGTTTTGCCAAGCTGGGCAGCTGTTCAGCAAGGTTAACCTACAAAGGTACTTCCGTGTTCATGTTGCCTTAGTGCCTAATTATGCAGTTTGTTTTAAAATTTAACATGATATCCTTTTATACTGCTTTTATTATTTTTATGTTGTGTTCTTACTTTTAGGATCGATCATGCATGGCGATTTTTATCTAACTAAATTTTAAGGATTCTGGATATTCTAATTGTAAAGTCTCTTGTACAATGTTCCAGTTTTACCTTGCATTTGCTAAACTAGTACTGTAATGTATTTTTATTTTTGTGTTGGTTTTAAGGTCTTTAACCTAAATAAAGTATTTAAAGCGAAACGAAAATGGTCTGAATTTTGGGGGAAAACGTGGCCAATAAAGACATGGAGAGCCCATGGCTATAAGTTGCTCTCCGTTCAACGCTGCACAAATCAGGCACAACTCCAGCTGTTTGCAAAACAATAATGAAAAATCGATTTTCTGCTCACCTTGGCTCCAGGACAAAGCGAATTCTATCCTGGCTGTGTGTGGGTGCATCTAAATCTCAGAGGCGCTAAAGGGATCGGCAGAACCTCTGGAATATGAACAGAGCCATTGTTTCTATCTTGATTAGAGAACAAAAGCAAACACATTTGGGAGAAAAGGAGTCTGCCAAGTGGGTCCTTGCAAGAATGTAGTTTAATGAGTGCAAATGTTAACTCGTTTATGACACGGTAATAATACGTTTTCCTTGCCTCCTTAACGTCATGAAGAGTGTCGCACCGCGTCAGGTGGATTGTAAAGGATTTGATTAGCTTGATGGGGTAAATTCGGAGAAATGTGTGGACCCTTGTCGTGCCCACATCCTATTGTTGCGGGGCACCGAAGCACAGATGTGCAGACAGAGGCTTCAAGCTGGCATGCAGCCAGAAATGTTCTCCAGGTTGGCACATCGTCTGACACTGGGGTCAGCAACGCCATGCAGAGGCAAGGAGACATGTTACCGTCCGTCCACCCTTGCACAGAGCCCGCAGGACTCACACATGTATGATGCAAATGAACATGGAAACAACAATGTCCACTCCCAAAGGCTCCAGCACAAAATGAACTCTCTCTTGGCTGCAGCAGGGGGAGTCGAGCTCCGAGGAATGCTCAGGGCAGCAGGTAGGTCTCTGGTATGCGGTGGGGGCGGAACGCTTACTATGTAGCTACGGGAACACATCAAAGAATGTGGGGGAGAAAGCTAGCGTCTGGATGCTACCAAGAAAAAAGTTTAATGTATTTAAAAAAAATTATATAGATATGAAGTAATATTTCAGAAGAAAATACTTTCTTTACCAGGAACAGCGCTGCTCAATGCCAAGAGAAATATAATCTATCAGACAAGCCTGAAGAGGCAAACGAGATGACAATGGAAAGGAATGATAACGTGCATTCTTGAACTTCATAAATAGGGCTTTTACTCTGTTTTTGCTACAATGACTGTGCTTATTTTTTCCAACGCAAGCTACGTACAGTGGCAGACTCCAAATTAACATACACGCAGAAATATTGCCCATGTCTGTACCGTGTCTAATGCAGTGCTCAGCAGCGCCACGCAGAGGCCATGGAACGATGCTGCTGTCTATCCACTCAGGCACAGACCTGGACTGGATCTACCCCTTCCTCACTGGCCGGACACAGCGAGTCAGACTACCTCCGTTCCTCTCAGAACTCACAGAGATCAGCTGTGAAGTGCCCCAGGGCTCCTCCCTGAGCCCCACCCTCTTTAACGTCTACATGACCCCCCTCGCTGCTATCATCAGGAACCACAGACTCAACATCATCTCCTACATTGACGACACCGAGCAGATTCTCACCCTCACCAAAGAACTCACAGTCGCCAAGAACAACTTCTACGACAGGATGAAGGGTGTCACCACCTTGATGAAGAACAGCTGCCTCAACTCAGAGAAGACCAAAGTCCTCATCCTGGGCTCCACCCCCTCCGCCTGGGATGACTCCTGGTGGCCCACAGCACATGGGACCCCCCCACACCCAAATACCACACACAAAACCTCAGCATCATCCTGGACTCCTCGCTCACCATGAACCATCAGATCAACGCCATCCCATCATCCTGCTTCCACACACTACACCTACTCCGAAAGATCTTCAAGTGGATCCCCACCGAGTCCAGAAAGACGGTCACCCACGCACTCATCAGCAGCAGACTCGGTAATGCACTCTACTCCAGCAACACCCAGAAACTCTTCAAGAAACTACAGAACATTCAGAACGCTTCCGCCAGACTCATCCTCAACATCCCTCACTGCAGTCACATCACCGGCCACCTTAGAGACTTCCACTGGCTCCCAGTCAACAAAAGAATCACCTTCAAGCTTCTCACACACGCCTACAAAGCCCTACACGATGTGGGACTTGCATACCGTAACCACCGCCTTGCATTCCATGCGCCCACCAAAGACTGGCCATCGTCCCATGTAGCCGCAAGACCATGGCTGGAAGAAGATCTTTCCCCTACCTAGCAGCAAAGACCTGGAAGGCCTCTCCACCTCAGACAATCACCAACACTGCCTCAATTCAGGAAGGACCTCAAGACCTGGCTGTTCGACTGAACCACAGTGCCTTCAACAGATCAGGAGCCCTCCCCCCAGCGCCTTGAGACACTTATGGGTGAGTAGCGGTGCTTTACAAGACCCCTGATTGATTGATTGCTTTATTGAAGAAACACTCTCTAACACTTCATTGGTCTCAAATGAATGAAGAATTTTGACCTGCTTCAATTCCCATCTACTTTTGCACAGCAGTACCTGTATCATATTGAGCAATCAATTCTGTTTCACAAATCTGCCAAGCACTTGTGAAGCACTACAGTATGGCAAAAGTACCCAGAAATGGGTGGGACTTTGTGTCTGGCGCTAAGGACCCTCAGTCAAGGTCAGCATTTCTTACAATGACAACCTGGAGATTCAATACACACGGATGCAAGTTTCTAATGTCAAACAAAATGTTCAATGCAAAGGTCAGATAACAAAAATCTGTGACAAAGCTGGACTCTATGAACTGAATGTTATGACCATGAAAACATGCATTGGTGACTTACACCTGCTGTCCACCCTTTCTTACATAAAATGTGCTTTGTATGCGTTGTACGGTGGTAGGGTTATGGAGAGTTTGGGAACTTTCAATTTCTTTAAATTGTACAGTATTTTCCTGTAAGAATATGATTTACTTAAATTGGCACTCATGCACATTCTGAGGAAGTGTGCTATTAGATGCACTTCCCGTACATTAGGCGGTCTGATAAGTGCAGGGCGTGTTTGAGTAGGTGTCTATGAATGCTCAATAAGCATATTATTGCTGAGTGGATATCTATTTTCTACTCATTTACATGGGCCCCGCTCTGGCACTCTGATGGGGCTTACACCTACCAGCAAATATTTAACACATTAAACACAATTGCGCGAACGACCGCTCAGCCATCAGTGCAGTAAATCACACATACAGTTCAGACTGATCACTTGTAGCTACAAAACAATGGAACGCTGATATGTGGACGGTAGAGACGCATATAGAGGGAGAGCAGGGGATTACAATGGCATAGAGCACGCGAGCCCAGGGTGGCATAGATGGACTTGTCAAAGGTTGTGGTGTAGGAAAGAAGGGAGAGAGAAAGTGGCTAAATCCTCTATCTGGGGATTAGCCGCACTTTATAAATCCTGATTGATTGATTGATTGATTGAAAGTGGGACAGTGGTAGCCCCGTGCCCCCCAGTGAGTGTTCATGGATGGGGAGCTCTGCTTTAATGTCTGCACAACCACATGGTTACCTGGTGGTGATGTATTGTCTGAACAGCACTGCTCTTTATTCTTCTTGGAACAGACACTAGAGCCGGTAGGCTGCCCAGGGTGGTTTGGTTTCATTTGAACATAGCACGAGAAGGCCTCGTCCAGTTTGTCTTTCTTGCATCTTCTGGTTTTTAGTGTGGTTGTACTGCATCTGCCACTCCTGCCAACCACTCTAGATGTATTAATCTTGGATGCTGTTATGATGAAGTGCTGTAGTTAACTGGTGTGTAGATGATGCAACATGTCTCCAAGGTAATCCAGGCAAGTAGGGGTAATCATGGAGGTCTCTTAGTACTTGATTCTGTCAACCTTTAATGAGTTGTACTGCAGCAAGGAGAACACTATTCTGGGGTGTGAGATGTGACTCTGCGATGCCGTAAAGCAGGGCATTGCCCCTGTCAAGGTGGGTTAGTACCAATACGTAGTTTTCAACTCTTGCTATTATTTTATGGATTGAATAGGTTCATTCTTTGGAGTAGGAAGAGTTGATATCAGACATATCTGGTTTGAGTGTAATCTAGGATTTGAAGCAGAGTCTAGAGTCGCTATGCATGCCAATGGACATGCCACATTCAATAAATTGTGGTGTGCACCTGTCTGTATTCGTTTTGTTGAACTATTTGTGTAATTTAAATTGCCTGCTTGCGTTTGTGATGGGTACAATGTCAGTTTTCAATGGGGTTAGCTTAAGAACAGTCTTGGACATCCACGGTTGGGTGGTATTGAGGTAGGTCATCAACTGGCTGGCTGTCAACTTAGATAGAGCTGGGAATTAGCTCCAATTTAGTGGATGCTGATTTTGTTGTCAGCCAATACTATTCCTAATATTCCATTTGAAAGAAGATCATTGGAGAGAAGATTAAGCCTTGGGGTAAGCTTAAGCATACTGCAATTGGCTTGGATTTAGAGTTGTGCACTCGGAGTAGCTGAACTCTGTGTTTTGGGGAAGATCTGAAGCACTGTTTGACGGTATGTTAAGAAGTGATGACGCTGGTAGACTTTTGAAGAGTCTTTCTTAATGTCTACACACCACCACAGGTTCCAGTCAGCTGAAGTCAGCTGTAGAACCTTCAGGTGACAATGCTCTGGACACATTCCAACAGGATCTGGACAGGAGGGGTATAGGAATGTACCAACTAGGTAAATTATAATAAACCTCCCTTAGCAAGGAGGGAAAAAGGCAAACTACAATAACAAGATTAAAACAAGAGAATAAAAGTGAGCCAATGACAGTTCTTGATAATGGTCTCACACAACCTTGATACATAATAATATTACAATAGGAACAGAAAGGAGGGATAGTACAATAACACTAGTTATAAGGGTATGAATGTTAAGAAATAAACAAAACAGATACTACCATTTAATGCTATCATTTAATGCTATAATCTCTGTGCCAAACAGGAGATAATTTAGTTCCCTGAGATCTTCTGTAAATGTTTACATTGGTATCCATTTGCACATCCCTTGGGGCAGAGTCCACAATAGACTCGCAAGTGGGCTTGTGTGGAACAATTTTGTCCATTCCCCAGGTTTTACCAGTTTCCAGATGCAATATTTTTCTCACCACCCTGACTATTTTAAATGGCTCAGAGTACCTGGAATCATTCTTCCTCTGTCGGTTAGGAAGGTCTACTCGGACCCAATCTCCTTGAAAATCTGGAGTTTTTACATGTTTGGTAAAATCATATCTGTTTTTATATTTATCCTGGTGTTGAGAAATTCTCCTAGATATATCACTCCTGTCCACCACACACACACCCTTCTTCCTTAACCAAATAGGCGATAATTTGATTTTGGGCGTTCTACCTTTCAAGGATGCAAAAGGAGCGATACCCTTCAAACTATTGGATGTGGTGCGAAATGCCCACAAAGTGTCTGGAGGGCAGTTTTGGCAGGTGTACCCATCATTTCAGCTCTTTGCAAACATTCTTTAACCATGTGGTTCATTCTTTCGACTAACCCATTCACATGAGGGCAATATAAAGCCGTTTTGTGATGTTGTATTTGAAGATCAGTGAGGAAATCCTTCATGAGAATCAGAGGTGAACTGTACACCATTATCCGTGACTAAGATGTCCGGAATGCCTTCCTCATTAAAAACATCTTCAAGAAACTGGATAAGGGAAGAAGTATTAATTTCATGTACACATTTCGTGACAACCCAACACATGTGATAATCAACTAATAAAAGGATAAAACATTCATTTAATACCTTCAGATTAAAGGGACCAATTATGTCAAGGGCTAATTTAGTCCAAGGAGTATCTGGGACCTCAACAGGAGAAAGGGGAGGCTTCCTAGCTTGGTTTGTTTTGTTACTCTTCATGCACTCCATGCAGTCTCTCACTTTGGCCTCAACCTTGGTGTCCATGTCTGGCCACCAGTAATCCAGTTGTACGTTATTTTTAGTGTGGTTACGCCCTAAATGTTCTACATGTGCCAGGTGAATTATTTTCTCTCTCAACTTCTCTGGTGGTACTATTTTCTCCCCCCTGTACACCGGCCTGCCCTGCAAACTTAATTAAAATCTAACTTCCCAGTACTTGGACAATATGGAACAAACTTCATTTTTGTTTTCCGGCCACCCATTTTGTATGCATTTTTTCAGGGAATTCATTTCATTGTCGGATCCACACACTTCTCCCACTCCTCTTTGTTCATACTCTATTCAAGTACTATTTCCTTGTCTTCTCCTACATTGATGTCCCCTTCTTCTTCTACAGGTGAGCGAGACAGGAAATCTGCAACCACATTCTGTGCCCCAGGGATATATTGTGTGTACCTTGAAATTGTAACCTTCCAGCCCCAATATCCATCTGGATATCCTGGGTGTGGTACTGGCAGACCCTTTGGTCATAAACGCATACTTTAACAGCTTACGGACGGTTTTGATGGTGAAAGGTATACCACATAAAAAGAATCTCAAATGTGTGACTGCCCAAAAGCACGCAAGAGCCTCCTTTTCCACAACTGAATAGTTCTTCTCTGCCTCTTTTAGTGCCCTAGAATAACAAAAGAAACCTCATGTTCATAACCATCCACCCATTGTGTTAGATTAGCTCCTAGACCCTTATTGCTGACATCTGTGCTTAAGATAGTAGGTTTGGTAGGGTCGAATCTGCCCAGCGAAGGGGCTGCTCTAATGCTAGTATTTACAGATGTGAACACACTTTAGCACTCTTTTCTCCATAAGAAAGGAATTTTCACCTTAAGCAATCTGCACAAAGGTTCCACCATACTCGCATAATTCTGTACAAATTTAGAATAGTATTCTGAAAGCCCTAAAAAGGATTTGAACTCGTCGACATTGGCGGGAGCTACAGTATTCTGAAAGGCTTCCACAAGGTTAAATTTGGGCTTAATGCCATCCTGTGAAATGGTGTGCCCTAAATATTCGATTGATATGTGTGGATGAGCACTCCTATGTCAATGAAAATTTATGAATGAACCTTAATTGAATAGTAAACGCGATCAGTGTGCTGCGCCTGCAAGTGTCTGCCTGGCACGTGTTATAATCTCATTTGGGCCAAGTTATTGCATATAACGTGGACAAGGCACGCACAACTTGAAAAACATACATAATATCACAATGTATCACACTAATTTTTAGACAATCAACCACTGTAATGTACAGTCTTTAAAGAATCATTTTATCTCTCCAACAAAACCTTTTTACAGCAGTATTTACAATAAACAAGAACTCTGTAGGTCAATAAGATGAAACAAAATAGTAACATTCCATGAATATTCGAATCAAACTTCAAACAATATGCCCAATGCATTTCAGGACTGTGGTCCCTTCTTCAGGGGAAAATCTGAAATACAAACAAAATAACATTTTCTAATGCATCAGAGTGGTCAATGGACACTAAACAAACTGACTTTGATGTTAACTTCTGAGTAACATTGCCTGTTGCTATTGCATTTATGTGTTGTCCAGTAATATTAAACTGCTGTGCTGCTGCGCCAGGTACTACTTTACTTGTGCACTTGTGGTGTGTATGAAAAGATACATGCGGAGGTGATGTTAGTGCTTAAAAAACACACACGGAGGTGGAACCATACCGCCGAAAGAACGTGAACAAAAAGGAACAAAGAAAAAAGAAGAACTAAAGGAGCGGTGTCGCCATCTTAGGTAATGGCACATACTTCAGAAGGAAACCAGCAGGGATCATGTGAAAACTCCCAGCTTACAAAACCCACTAGGAACCACCGATGAATCACAAAGTGACCACATCTGAAAAATGCCTGAGGCATGGAATACTCACGGTGCACAATCGTAGTTATTGTGCTCTATTCAAAGAAAAGTGTGGAACCAGGAATATACCTGGAAACAAATCGACCATAGAGTATTAGGAGTGCTGACCATATTGCATGGCTAAGTAACCTGAAGGAATATAAGGATATTCATACCTTAAGGCAAAACGATATATGCCAATCTACAGTGTGTCAAAGAGAAAATCAGTAAAAAAATAATAAGTGTGTCAGTCCAACCAAACTGTAATCTTTCCGTCACAACAACCCCGTGAGGCCACATAGATATAGGCAAAAATTACTGGTTATATGGTGCTCATGGGGTTCTTGGAACTGACTTCACAACAGACTACCCGATGAACCGATATAAAAGAAACAGTGTTTAATATGAAAGAACGTAGCAGCAGCATACCGCTGCTGATTGTAGTCTCAACACGCTAGTGAGATCCTTGAAACAAGCTCCGCAGCAGACCAGCCAAGAACCGGAAATGAAGAAGGATGTGATAAAGCCGGAAAGACGTAGCGGCAACGTGCCGCTCTAGATTGAACTCTGATCACCCGACTGTGTGCACCATCTTACTGGTGGAAACATCCACTAATGTGTATGAAGTTACAATGTTGGCAGCACATCAATCCCAATTGTGACCTAAAAATAACTTTAAAAAAGGGCGCGCGATCAGAGTGGTGATTACACAGAAATAGTGATATAATGCATAACCAATGTTAATGAGAAAACAGAGCGAAGAATTAAAGCTTGGAAATGAAAAAATAAAAATGTAAAATAGAAAATGAATCACGTGACCATCTCGAGCAAAGATGTGGATAAGGCCATCTCAGAGGAATGAACAACGGATGTTAGTATTGGTGGGGGTATTGAATTATCTGGGTACACCTCCGTGTATGTACCTAGTCTGTAAAGTGCTATAATAAAGCCACAAGCAACAGCAAACGTGCAATATCTCCATGTAGCAATTACTAAGAATTCATGAGTTGTGTGTAATCTTACTCTCAGGAGTAAGCATAGTGTAAAATGATGATGCCACGAAAAACAACATATATGCCAGTGTTAATAGGAAAGTCAAAAATGGTGTGTGATTTTTTGCGGGCTGATGTCAGGATGATGCGGCTGATAAAGACCGTGATTGATCTAGCTTAAGGTTGCTGAAATGCAGCTCCTATAAATAACAATCCATCTCTAACTTATCGTTAAGTCCTTTAGGATTTAGAGTATCCAATCTTCTAATCCAATAAATTTCGCGTTGAAGTAACTTTTTTGTATTGTCCATGCCCGTTATTTTAAACACAACCTCAATTAACTGGAATTTCATTTGTGCAATCATATGTCTGCATTCAATCCAATGCGCTACAAGGTTAGAGTTAACGTGCTTATTGCAGATTTTGCTCTTGTGTTCCGTAAGCCTGATTTTTATTTTTCTCTCTGTCTTGCCCACATACAATAAGCCACAAGGGCATTTAATGGCGTAAATTAGGTTACTGGAGTTACAATCAGCTGAATCTAACAGCTTCATCGTTCTCCTGTTCGTGCATGTACAATGATGTTACCAGTAGTCATGTTATTGCAGTGGACACAATTAAAGCATTTTTTCGTGCCTTCACATTTCTGGTTTGTAGGTTGTGGTTTTGTGGACAAGATCTCTTTGAGATTGCGGGATCTGGTGTAAGCAAATAACGGTCTTTGATCAAATAAACCATGAAAATCTGGTTCTTGTTGCAATATTTCCCACTGGTTGTTGATAATCTGTTTGATTGTCTGAGATTTCGTGGAGAAAATAGATACAAACACCATTCTGTTTGCTGTTTCCTTTGGTTTCTTAACCAATAGTTGCTCTCGTGGAGTTAGCAAAGCTTTACATTCTTGGGCGTCTGAAAGTTGTGCAGGATATCCTCTGTTCTTAAATTGTACTTTTTGTTCCGATAGTGTTGCTTTGCACATGGTTTTGACTGAGGAAATTCTCCTTGTTCTTAGCAATTGTGAATAAGGCAGGCTACGCACTAAGTTCGGCGGATGAAAGCTTTGAAAAAGCAAAGCGTTGTTTCTGTCTGTAGGCTTCTTGTACACAGACGTTTTGATGCCAGACGTTGATAATTCAATCCATACATCGAGAAATGCTAGGCCTGTTCCGCTAGTGATATGCATGAATTAGATCCTGGGACTCTTCGAGTTTAACATCCCGATGTTGTCAAATAACAATGTTTCAGTGTTCTTCCATACCAAAAAGATGTCATCTATGTAGCCGCACAGAAATACTACAATGTTAGACCATTCTGGATTACATAAAATGTGTTCTTGTTCAAATTTTGCCATATGTGTTGGCGTATGCAAGAGCCCCTGCACAGCTAATCGAAGTCCCACTCAGTTGAAGGTAGAATTTGCTGTCCCATTCAAAGTAACTGTGATGCAAACAAAAGTGGAGCAGTTCTAGGAGGAATCTTTGTTTACACCTATCATAGGTTGATGTAAAAGTGCCCATTCTATTGCTTCTAGGCCTTCTGAATGTGGGATGGATGTGTATAAAGATACAACATCGAAGATACACAGCAGCCACTCCTTATCCTCTTTCAAAGACAGTGCATTCAAATGTCTCAAAAAATCAGTAGTGTCTTGGATGTATGTATGCCAAGATTGCACAAAAGGTTGCAAGTAAACGTCTATGAATTTGCCTATCGGTTCAAAAAGAGAACCACATTCAGACACTATAGGTCGAAATGGCGGGTTAATTATACTCTTGTTGATCTTTGGGAGCATATAGAGTTGTGGTCTTCTTGGAAATTGTGTCAAGAATTATGCTTTAGTTCTCTCGTCAATCCAATCCATATCCAATGCCTTAGTCAGTACCTTCTGTAATAAATCTGTGATTTCCATAGTAGGGTCTGAGTCTAACTGTTGATACGTAGATGTATCTTCCACATGCTCCCTGATTTTCTCGTGGTAGAAAATTGAATCCATTCCCACCAGGGCTCCCCCTTTGTCACTAAACCACAAAGAATACTCCACGACAATGTGAACGAGGTCCACGATCTAAACTAAGATGAGAGAGGGAAGCCACTAAGTGAAGACATGAATCTGTACCCACTAGGGAGTGGGGAAGGAAAGGATTCCTTTTGTTTTAGTTACCCTCACACACCCTAGTGGTGTCATGCTTCATCATCGGGTCACCCTGACGCCTAGAAGTCAGGTTGGGCTCGACCATATTCCAGGGAGCTCATAGTGAGAATTGGCCAGGGGGAGTATAAAGATTAAAAACTCTCAGACAGATCCTGGTGTCCCTTTATTAGTGGATCTGTCAGGGATATTAAAAAGTGAATAAAAAGGGTCAGTGGGAGTATTATGGTCCTATGACCCTAATGCCAACATGTTTCAGTCCAGTATAGGCCAGAAAGGTCCCGGACTTTCTTCAGGGCACAGAAACGAGTCCTCCCTGGAAAAAGCAGTAGATGGGGGGGTCCCTATCCTGCTTTTATGTAAGGGCAGATAGCTGCTCCTTAGAGTCAAGTGAACAGATCATTTGTCTGATATTACACTCTTATCTCAATCCCTCTTTCGGAGAGAAAATGCGTCACTGGGGCCTCAGGAGGTCATGGGGTAGCCCTTTAGTCACACATGCATCAAGGGTCCTGCCCCGCAGAGTAACCTAGTAGGTCTGGGTCTCCGGGCTCCCCCTTTGTCAGCCATTTGAAAGACGATATCAGTGTTCCTAGCCAGGCTGTGCAGTGTGCTGTTTTCCACCCTACTCAAGTTCAACCTGCCTTTATTTCTGTAGTTTATTTTACCTACATCCTTGTGGACTAATTGCTCAAATGTTTCCAAGGTTATATGGGAAGCAAGAGCCATAAAAGTGCTTTTCAGCTTAAACAGTATGGATGCTGTAGTAACCTGCGGTGTCTCTTGAACCAGAAAGATATTCACAAAAAAAATCCTTAATCTGAGGGTTCTCATAAATTTGAAGAACACAATTTCATTTTCCACAGTGGTGCTATTATGTGTCGGAATGAAAGAAGTGCCTTTGTTTAGTACAGCTATCTGTATGGGAGTCAATGAGATGGAGGAAATGTTGATCACTAAACTTTGTTCTGGCTTCTGAGTACCTTCTTTGTTTTCTCTTTTTCTTTTACCTCTCTGAGTTTTTTTGTGATGACCGTTGGTTTGCCTCCAGTTTGATCTGGTGGTTGTCCCCTGTCCGGAGATTGGGACAAAAAAGAAACCGATAGGTCATGATCTGCGTTTTCTTTCTCCTTGGTCATTTCATGGGAGGTTGTGATTCGTGATGTTACTGTTTTCACAGGGTTTCGTGCTGTATCGGTGTCTTTATCAGAGGTAACACTTTCTTCTGATGAAGTGTTAATCCTCTTGGTTAGTCTTCTGTGGGCATACACTTCTGCCCAAGTGTATGTTTTGTTGAGCTTATAGTCAATGGTGTCACGTTTGAATTTTCTAAGTTTTGTCTCCAGCAGTTCTTTCCCATAAGAATCTAGGGGCATATTATCAAGAACGGCGTTAAAATTATCGCCGCTTTAGCGGCAGAAAACTGCCGCTAATGCGGCGATAATGGGCTTGATAATATGCCCTTGAGAATTCCAATAGAAGCCCATGTTGACACCAGAACATGGGCTTCTATTGGAATTCTCAAGGGGATATTATCAAGCCCATTATCGCCGCTTTAGCGGCAGTTTTCTGCCGCTAAAGCGGCGATAATTTTAACGCCGTTTCTTGATAATATGCCCCCTAGTTTTTTTATTGAGATCCTCCAAGAACTGTTTCTAATTGTCTTCTTCCATCCTGTTGGATAAATCTTGTTTGACACTGTCAATTTCGTCTTCTAGATCATGGATGGTCCGTGACAATTCTTCGATCAATAAAAGTATAAGATCTAATGAACATTTATTGAGGATTGCAAACCATTTTTCCAGGAATACTTGATTAAGTTGCAGTCTATAGAGCATGTGTTTGGTGGCTAACCTTAATCCTCTGGTTATATGTTTCACTTTGTGGTATTGGATAAGAGTGGAAGCGTGTAAACGTTGGTTGAGTTCACGACGTGTCAAATATTCCAGTTGTTTTAATTGTTGCGTAATCAAACCCTTCTGTACATTGAAACTTTTAGCTTCTTGTATGAGACTGTATATTTCTGTTGCTTGTTCTGCTGTGTACACTTTGGTTGTCGCTCTGTTTTCCGTAATGCTTGCTATAGTTTCAAATGACATGATTAAGTCTGGGTGCTCAAATGGTAGGCAGTTGAGGTTAAATGATTGATATGTGTGGATGAGCACTCCTATGTTGATGAAAATTTATGAATGAACATTAAATGGATAGTGAAAGCGATCAGTGTGCTGCACCTGCAAGTGTCTGCCAGGCACGTGTTATAATTTCATTTGGGCCAAGTTATTGCATATAACGTGGACAAGGCGTGCACAACTTGAAAAACATATACATAATATCACAATGTATCACACTAATTTTTAGACAATCAGCCACAGTAATGCCTTAAATATTCTACAGATCCCACATGAATTCGACATTTTTCCTTCCTTAAAGTGAGCCCTGCATTTTGTGGTTCAGTTAACACTTTCCTAAGCATTTCATTATTCTCTCTCACATCCCTGCCGTGGATCAGAATGTCACCCTGGAAACATAAGGTACCAGGTATATCCTTTAAAACATGCTGCATGATCCTTTGAAAAGCGGCCTCAGCGGATGCCAAACCAAAAGGCATGCACAAATATTGGAATGCACCCAGGGGAGTTACAAAAGAGGTGAGGTGGCCTGAATCAGGATGTAACTCCACCTGGTGATATGTAGAGGATGAGTCCAAAACAAGAAAACAGCTCACACCCTTAATCAAGCGAGGACTTCATGAATGCACAGAAGGGGATGTCAGTTCATTCATATGTTCGCGTTTAGATCCCAGAGATCTATGCATAATCTTAAGACTTTGTTAGAGGTTTTAGTCGCTGAAACTATAGGAGCCAGCCATTGTGTACTCTCTATAGATTCAATTACTCCCAACTCTAACAGTCTGTCTAGTTCTTTCCTGAAAGGGGCATGCATCATGTGAGGAATAGGTCTTACTTTATGTGCTATAGGTTTAGCCTCGGATTTTAATTTAATGCAGTGTTGATATTCTTTTAATAAACCCAATTTCTCAGTGAATACCCCGGGGAATTTGCTGTAGACATCACAAACACACACAGAAGGATCCACTAGGAGTACTTGGTCTGGACTGTTGAGGTCTAATTTGATTCCCAGCTCATTTTGATGCCTCCAACCTAATAAATTAGAACCTTTTTCTGTGACATAGTTTCTTCCCACAGTGGTCCTTCCTTTGAAACCAGTTTCTATAGTGGCGATTCCCAGTAACGGTATCGAATCCCCGTTGTATCCCACCGGTTTGATGTCAGGTACTTCTAACTAATTCTGCATGTCAGGAAATAATTGGAATATCAATTTAATCTCAGGTGTTTTTTCCTGTTCCACCACCAGCACAGGTATAGAACGCAGATCTCTACATTCTCTAGCCAAATGGCCCATCTTCCCACACTTGTGGCACACTACTGGTCTGATAAGACACATTATGAGAAAGATGACCTGGACTGCCATATCTGTAGCATTTGAGTTTACTTACATTGGGTGCCTGTTTTTTTTGTTTCAACTCTTTATTGGTGTCTTGCTTATTTATAACATTTGCCTCCGCTGTGGTGTCACTTCCTACTTTCATTTCTTTGATGCAGTTAGCTGTGTGCTCTATGCTCACTGCAATGTCAACAGCTTGTTTGAGATCAGGATTCACAACTAACACATTTTCTTGAATTTTAGAATTATTAGTACACATGACTAATTGGTCCCTGATAAGGGAATCTGTTAAGAGTCCAAACTTACATGTATTGGATAATCCCTTCAAAACAGCAATGTACATTTTCACTTTTATTCCTTTTCCTTGCATTCTAGAAATTTGTTTATGTCATTCTAACACCACGTTTATATTTTGACCAACATGTTTCTCTAATTTGTTTATAGTGACTTGATATACATTCTCATCTTCAACACTGTCTCCATCATCCTAGGGAGACTCTGTGATGTTGTCATACGTTTTTTGTCTCTCTACACCTAGATTGTGAAGTAATATGTGTTGTTTACGTAGTGAGGTAAACTCCCCCCCCCAATAGCTATGAGATAAGATTCAATCAATCATTTCCATTGTTTCCAAGGTAGATTTGGTTCTCCCACATCATTCAAAAACAGAGGTGGTTGTGACATATTTGTTGCAGCCATTCTGACCTGACAAAATGTTATACTCTACTTGAACAGGACAGGCAAAAATAACTATAGTTCGCACTGAATAAAATGTGATTGTAATGCACCTATGCAAATATGATATTTTTATCCTTAATGCTACATGTAACATCCAGCCTTAATATAAATACAAAATTAGAAATGTGTGAGATCCTTAGTGTAACTCGCAATAACAGGAAAACATAAATCACCTATAATGTATCTTTCACGAGAAATTAGAGTTGCTGAAAAACTCCCTATAATAAGCTGTGCCTACCATCGAGATAACTAGCCGAAAGGAAAAAATTAAGCAATTAAAGGTTGTGCTTGTTGGAGACAAAACCGCATAAAAGAAAATGAATACTTTACTAAGCAGGAGTATGAGTTCACACCCTGCAACTATAACACAGTGCTGTTGAAGTCAGGGTATATAGCAGGGTAGTAGCCTTGAAGGAGGATATTGGATTTGCTTTTGTCTTGAAGCTGGGTGTCAATGGCCTTCATATTGCGTTTTCCCATGAAAGGCAGGTGTGTTATTGTTCAATATCTCACTAGTTCATCTTGGACCTGGCTGGATTGTTTGAGGAGATGTAAGATGTTTCCACTTCTGAGGGCATTAGGTAAGGTGCATGCAGAAGGGATGCTTTAAGTATGTTCTATATTGATATAAGGGCTTCTCTTGATATCCTTCTTATGATGAATTCAGGGATGATGGCATCTTTGTATAATTTTGCTTTCTGTGAGTGATGTAGTGCAGTCACGTGTTCTGTGGAGAGGTGAAGACGACCATTTGGGCGCATTGTAGGGACTGTTGTGGGAATGATGGTGGCAGGAATTGTGTTGATGAGATGGAAACCTTTGTCCAAAAAGCAGCCATGATTTTCCTGACCTCTCAAATACCTATGACATGGTCAACAACATAATGCTACTCAGCATGCCCATGGAATGGAATGCAACATCAAAGATGTCTCATGAAAAGATAAGATCATTTTGTTATAAAGTCAACAAATATGGATAGTATTATACCTCACCTACTCACCTACTTGGCGTGGTATTCCCCAAACATTTTACCTTCCCTCCCTGATTTTTGCTGAATTCGTTTTTGTTGGCATTAGGACTCTGTGTACTTTGCCTCGGCCAACCAGTGCTAAAGTGCTTGTTCTCTCTCCTTCAAATACGGTAACATTGTACTACACCTTATTGGCACATTGAACTTACTTGTAAATCCCTAGTAAATAATACTACCTGTACCCAGTGCCTATAAATTAAATGCTACTATTAGGCAGCTGCACTCATTGTGCCATCCACTAAAGTAGCACTGTAAAAGATGTCTCAGGCCTGGCAATGCAGTCTGTGTGCACAGTTTTAAACTACCATTTTGACCTGGCAAAATAAATGTTTTGCCTGGCCCAAACTGTCATTTTTAATATTAATAAGCCACCCCTAAGGAAAGCCCTATAGGTTCATTTGGCAGGGTGCATTATATATAGAAAAGCAGGACACTTCTACTTACGTTTTACATGTCCTGGCAGTGGAAATCTCCTAAAGTTGATTTTCACTGTTGTAAGGACTGTCTCTCTCATTGACTAACATTGGATTACCTTATTACATTTAACAAGTGCAAACATTAGATTGGGAGCAGGTAGAAAACTACTTCTTGGTCTCTTTCGAAATGTGATTTAAAATCCTCTTAAATGGTAAAGTCAGATTTTAAGTTACAGTTACAAAAATTCAAATTTTAGAAAGTTGGCACTTTTGTGTCCTAGGCAACTGTGCCTTTCTGCCAGTGACCTGGGTCACATGGCTGTGAATGGCTGTGAATGGCTCTGTTGTTGGGTTTTGTATATTGCTTCTAAACAATGAGACAAAGGGGGTGTATGTGTAGACAGGATGGGCAGGATTGCAGGGGAGGGGCCCCAGCCCCATTTACATTTCAACGGGAGTTGCCTACAGCACACACAAAGCAACCTGACACCAGGCCAGCCCTGCCTCTTATCACCCAGACAGTTTGCAGCCTTGACCAAGGGAAGAGGGAGAACTTTACAGAACCAGGTTTGGGGTAGGACAGGGAGTCCCCTCCACACAAAGTTTGGCACCATGTATTAATATTAGACATCCAGAGCCACTCATAAGAACACTCCGAGATCCGTGGAAGATTCAGAACAAGGACTGCCCTGCTGCCAGAGGACCGCCCTGCTGCTAGAAGGATTGATTTCCTGTCTGAATAAGGAAGATTGGACCTGCTTACTTGCTCCCATGCTACCCAGAGTGACTCCAAGGGTCGGGTGGCTGACCTCCTGTGTGACCTATAGGGACAGAAAAAGCTTTTGAGGCCTCCCTGCAACTACCCAGCTGACCAGCTACAACTGGTCCCACCTGGACCTGCCTGAGCCCTGCTGCTGGTCTCTGCTGGAGTGAGTCATGTTCCCCAAGAGGTGCCCCCAAGGTCCTGGACCCTTGGCTGGCATCAGTGGAAGTTCCTCCAAGAAGAAAAGGTGAAAATCCTGAAATTTGGACTCCATGTGACGGTGAATGGGCTCCTTCACAGCGAAACTCTGCTGCCCACGGCAACTGCTAATGAGAATCTCTGGTGAAATGTACTCTTCACACTGACAGCTACCTTCCACGATGACCGGCAATACGAGACCTGTACTTTGCACTACAGCAATGATAGACCACGACGACTACCAACGTGAAGCTCAGTCAATGGGCAGATTTTCGCACTACAGCAACAACCACCTGCCACGCTAGACCTGCTTGTCATGCCTCATCCAAAGTGAATGGAACACTTTGTGTCAGACTTGAGGAGGTGGCTCCTCAGCGTCACTAAACTGGTCACTGTAGCTGACCCGAGTACCTATCATGGTTGCCCTGAACTTGTGACTTTCTCCCAGTCTAGGACAACCAGGTGAAGCTCTGGTGTAGCTGTATTAATGCTGTCATGGTAGCCTACCAGTAAATTACAAATGTGGATTCTGGTAAATTTTTCATCCTTCTCAGATGGATAACAATGATAACTAAAAGCAACATCAACTATTTAAAATTCTACCGAGCTTCAAGCCTGTGGCATTAATTACAACAAAATAAGTGAGTTTTTTTCTACTTTTTTCAGTTACCTGAACAATTTTGAGCGCTTCTGGTTGTATGTTTTTTAATAAGACCGCATGGTAAAATACATGAAGGACTGGGGAAGCTTACTGCAAGTTACAGACTTCTCACTTGCCAGTGTTTGCTCCATCTTTCAGACTTTTGAGTTTATCATACAAGTGCCATTGAGTAATGGAATATTAATATATCAAAATGGCATCACTGTGGCATCATGAACTAGATGAAGAATCGTGTCAGAGTTTTATGTATCAGCACATACTGTTTTCAGCATAGGCACATACGTTGCTGCAATGCTGTGATGGCTTGTAACAAAATCACAAAGGTAAAAAAAAGATGCAGACTTAATCTTTCAGGTATAATAACCTTGCTGTGGCACAAACAAGGTTTAACCAGCAATACAAATCATCAATAAAATGTTTACTGTATGAGATGAACTTTATGTTTTTTAATGAAAAATGCCAAGATTACAGACCTAGCAAATAGCTGTGAATTTAGATTGGAGCCTGCATCTATTAGTGCTTTTTTTCCGTATGTTTGTTGGACAGTAGACAATCCATATTTAGAAGTGACCATGGCATTAGTATTTTCAGGACAAACCACACTTTTTTATTTGGCAGCCAGGAAAACTCATTCTTCAATTGAAAAACCTAATCTTGTAAAGATGATTTTCCCTAGACATCCCTTTAAAGTAGGGGTGTGCGGAATTTTTAATTCTGCCAGTGGAATTGGAGTAATTTACTAATTTTGCATTACTCAGGTAACGCAGAATTACTAATTAATTCCGCTGTTCGGCTGGTGGAATCAAATCAGCAGTTCCAGCACTGAATTCTATTCTACAGTACACCGTGCTGGGGTGACAGCCGCGAGCACCTGCCCCCGTAAGGCTGGGCCGTTCTTTCCTACAGTTGACTTACTCTTCTGGAGTAACCAGACAACTTCTTCTGGTTCAGCATCGGTAGTGGCTTCTTTGGGGCTGGTGGACCGTCTAGTTTGGGGTGGGTCATTTTTTGTCTAACCAATTGCCAAGTCTACTCTACACAGGGAATTACGTCCACAAAGACCCACCTTAGACCTGTTTAAGCCAATCAGTTTGAAGACCAAATTTCTTTTAGATTCCCACCATTTGCATGGTGAACTTCATTTGCTTGTGGAATCAGAGACCGCAAACGCAATAGGGGTTTTAACACTGTCTGTTGGGAGGTAAAGTCCTAATATAGTACACTAATTAACACGAAAATTAGTTGACTTAGTAGTTGAATACACAATAATAAATAGAAAATGTAATGCTCAATTGGCATGTGTTGGAAAACGAGGCAGTATCTGTGAGGCCTGCACAAATAACATGACTACATTTGTCCTTCACTGGGAACCAAACACCCAATTGTAGCGCCTGACTCTCAGAGGGTAGCGTTGCAGAGCAGTCTGAGGCTTTACTCAAGGGAGGTGGTGTGGGCTAGTAATCGCCATTTGCAGGTGCGCAGAAATAACACTCAATAATTGATTGTCCAGTCTGTACTTTTCTTTATAAAAGTAAGAGTACATTTATTAAACACACACACTACTCAATACTATGCACCAATTTACAAATATACATAAGCTGTTGGAATTACTTTGTGACATTGCGTAACATCTCCACCCCTCCAAAAGGGGGGTGGGGTCTAGTACCACCACTCCCATGTATGCACATCATCTTGCCCCCTAATGCAGTGTGTTGAGCCTAACCTGGAGCGAGGGCCCTGCGCACTGGCACCATCCCAGTGGCGACCCACCCCATTACCTCAACGCGCATTAAAAATGGGTACACCTGCCTTGGTGAGAGGAGTTGGCCTAACGGCTAGGGCGTTCGACCTCGGACCTGGGGAACTGGGTTCGAGTCTCGGTAATGACGCTGAACATCCTGTGATTCTGGGCAAATCACTTAATCTCCCCATGCCTAACAAAAATGAATGTGTGTCCTCATGTAACTGGTGCTATGTAAAGCGCTCTGATACCCGGTTGCGGGTCAAGTTCGCGCTATATAAAACTCTGCGGGATAACCCTGACTGAGCATTTCCTACTGACCATAAAGTATGCACCTCTATATCTTAAGGGCTAGCAGTCTGGGTCTTCACCTAAGTGCAGCAGCAAGAATACATGTTTACGCACACCTTAGAATGACAGTACTCATCACCTTTGTTGGACATTAGAATGCATTGCAATTACAGCCCCTAAGGGCATCAGAGATGAAATCACAGGATTACGCCTATACAGCCAGACACCCTAGCAGGAATGTCTGGCAACATAACCCACTTTGCTTATGACATCACCTTACACAGGTACTTCACATTACATATGTGACCTCCAGTCCCTCTAAAAGGAATAACCGTGAGTAAATGCAGTTCTGGTGCAATGACACCTCTTCACCTCCAGGGGATGCCCTTCTCCCGACATCCCCACCTCAGCCCTTCACTCCATGAAGCACTTCGCAATACACCCTCAGCTGTAGAACAAAAGTTCCAGCCCAGAAGGTGTAATAAAGCCGGCTGAGCCCTTGAGGGGTTATCCTTTTCAAAGCCCTAGGAAACGTAGGGTGGGACTTTTCACTCTTCGTGCTGGGGAGGCTGCGCTCTCCTGCAGCTCCCCTGCACCTCAGCACACAGGTGGTGGTGACCCCGTTCTCCTGGGGCCACCACAAGCAAAGAAAACGATGTTTGCCCTTGCAGGCCGGTCCTGGCCTGCAAGGCATTATGGGCGTTGTTGAATTTTAGAGCAGCGGCTCCCCGCTGCTTCGGAGGGAGCCGCGATCTCCACCTCGATGTCGGTGGCTTCACCACCTCTCCACTGGCTCTGTTGGGGGCCCGGTCCCACCCGGACCCCCAGGTAACTGTAGTCGGCGCGGGAGCCCACCCCCGGCCACTCCTCCTCTTTCGGGGCCCGGTCCCACCCGGGCCCCTTGCACCGCTTGTGGTCTTCCTCGGGGGCCCCGGTCCCAAGCGGGACCCCCACATGGCCATGCGTTGGAGGGCAGCCCGGGGAGCCCACCCCCGGCTGCCCCCGCCGGCTCCCCGCCCGGCCAGCACCCACGCGTGCTGCCGCGGGAGCCGGCAACTCCATTCTGGTCTGCCCGCTCTGCGGGCAGACGGCTAGTCTTCTCCGGGCTTCGGGGGAGTGCTACGGCACTCTCCCACCACACGCCAGGGCCCGGAGATGGGGTCCCGGGCCCCCTGAGTCTTCTTCCCGTGGCGCTCCCCACTGCCTCTTCGCCGCACGGGGCCCGGAGATGGGCTCCCGGGCCCCTTCCCCAGCTTCGCGCGTCGGCGGGGGCCAGGGTGGGCTTCTGGCGCCCCGCTGGGGAACATTTTCACGGGGAGCGCGACGGCGCTCCCCGACTTTGCTTCGGGGCCCGGGGATGGGGTCCCGGGCCCCCTGGGGCTCATTTTCGCGGGGGGGGCGCGACGGCGCTCCTCCGCCTTCCTCATTACCGGGGGCCAGGGTGGGCTCCTGGCACCCTGGAGGGCACAATCTTCACGGGGAGCGCGATGGCGCTCCCCAGCTTTGCTTCGGGGCCCGGGGATGGGCTCCCGGGCCCCCGACCTCCTCTTTGTGGGGGTCAAAGGTCGCTCACCTTCTGGGGGCCATATCTCAGCCCCTGGGGGTCCGATCTGCCCCATTTTCGCGTCCTCTTGCTCCTTGTGGTGGCCCCCAGCCAATGGGAGCACTCTCCTTTGCCCTCCGGGTCTCCAAGAGGGGGAATTCTGCAGGGAGCGGTCTTCACTGGCTCCCTGCGCCAGACTTTCGCCTGGCTCTCCTCCTGGGCCTCTCTTCTTCCTGCGCAGAGGGCCCTGCGTCTGCGCACTGGTCCTGGTCTCTTCTTCTGGTGCTGTTAGGGGCCTGGGGGGCAGTCAGGGGGTACCTCCTTCCAACTGCCCATTGCCAGGCTCCAGCACCTTCTGCCTCCGCAGACCACACCCCAGAGAGAGCTTCTCTTCCTGTGCAAGCACTTTTTAAAAGTTGAGTAGGGGCTGGCAGGAAGTCTCTGTTGGTCCTATCCAACAGCGCCACATCACTTCCCTGCCCCTGCTCCCTCCTTCTTATCCAGCCTCTGGGCTGGTTCAAAATGGCGTCGTCCAGGGTCTCTGGCCACATGGTCTCTGAAACCAGAGCCCTTCCCTCCTAGGTGCAGCCTGGTGCCTGGCACCCAGTGATAGCTGCTGATGGATGAGCCTGTAGCTCCGCCTATCTTCCCTTCGTGGAAAGGAGGTCTTCGCTCTGGGAGGGAAAGGTCATCAATCCAGCCTGCTGAGGTCAACCCCCAGCCAGGCCCTGGTTATGATCTGACTCAGAGAGATGTAACATTTCTGGATGACCCAAAAGCAGTACAAATATGACTCTGGACTCTGCAGAATACTTCTTTTCACATCCGCTACAGTGGACTTTAGTGCGTGTCTGGAATCTGTAGGCCTTATGGAAGTTAATCTAGCACATGGGCTCCACATCCCCATAGGGGAATAATGAAGTGAAAAACACAGTAAAGCACACTGACTTTCCCTGGCATGTTCCTTCCTAGTGTATAAGGCCTATTCCGTGTCACCACCCAATTCTGCATAAGTCCTGCCACACCATTCACTTTGTAGCTGCTCCTGGACTGCGCACGCCAAGAATCTCCCCTGCGCAGCCCCTACACGTGTGCACACGCATGTACACAGGTGTCTGCATGTAACCAGCCCGGTGCCCCTTACTCCAGCTGCTGCGCAGCGGCCTAGTCAAGCTATTGGGACACCAGTAAAATCCACATGCAGTCTCTTTCATCATGAGTTCACTGTGGATGAGTCCCAATTTATGAGGCTCTCCCACAGTAAAACCTCAACACCTAGGTGCTCAAAAAGCGAAAAATCCGGGCGGCCCATAGTGTCAGAACCACCTTCTAACACACGCCGCGCCCAGCTGATTCCTACAGGGAAGAAGTAGCCACCCTACATGGGTATTCTTCCCGTAGTCAGCGATAACTAGTTATAAGGGGTTCTGACCAGACCCCCTTACTCACCAGTTATCCGCTCAGACCACCTACTCCTCCCATCCATGAAATCTCCACCCATGACAGGGATCCCAGACTACCCTAAGAACCCTCCGGGCTCTAGGTTAGATACCTCTAGGTCACTCATGGTCTACATGGACTTGGCCTCACTAGGCCCACCTTTGCCCTTGGGCATGCAACACTATGCCTACCCCTTCTCTGGACAAGGGTCCAGTGCCTCAGCACCGTTGCGGTCTTCCGGGACAGGTCTACATCCCATCCCCTGGGTCACTAGCTGGTCTCCCTTCTGGAGTTTGTTCCAACCAGTACCCTCTCTCCGTTTGGTCCTTGCACCCCAAAGATGCAACCTCTCTGGACCCTCACCCTCAGCCTGCCGCTGAGGTCATTATGCTGCCACCACCCTTTCGGGACGACTGGCTTCCCTAAAGAAAGCACAGCCACTCGTGCTTTCCCCACACAGAAAAGCACCCTTTGGCCACTGGCCTGGCTCCCTGATAGGACCTCAGACCGGCCTCACTACCACACTGGCAGTGCCAGGGAGGAACACTGAGGGTGCCCCGTCAGACATCCTACAGCTCATTCCCCCCGTCAGTAGCTCCCCACGGAAACTACCCCGGGAACCTAGACCCCTTCCTTGTTCTCCGCTGCGAGAACAGGGCCTATGCACCCTTCCCTCCGAGAGGCGCGCTCTCCTCCCAGAGTACCCTTAGAGAGCCTGTGGGCCCCGAGTTAGCTAGACCCAGGCCCACTTCTCATGGCCCTCCCCGGTCTCCCAGCAGCGCCTTGGGAGACCGCCCAGGGACCTACATGGGCCCTGGATGTCCTGCACCACCCCTTATGAAGAGCAGGGTCCCCTCCCTAAGATAGGCCCTACCTTCCTTCAGGGTAGCACGACCACACCAAGCCAGGACCCTAAAGATCCCGGCTAGGCCTGCACCACCCCTTTGCGAACCACAGGGTCCCGTCACTTAAGATAGGCCCCACCTGTGTTCAGGGTAGTACTACCTTGCAGAAGTCCACCTCCTGCCCCGAGCTAGGGGAACACCCCCCATGCTCCTGGTCCTTGGGTTCCAGACCCACAGGACCTACCGGACTGGTCACCGTCCACCCGACCCTGTCGCCTCAGGGTCCACCACTAACCCTTCACCTGGAAACTAGGGAGTACATCACCCCCACTCCGATCTCCACTGGGTCAGTTACCTAGCCCACCTAGGGTACCTAGGGGCTACCACTACACACCATCACTTAAGAACTACCCTCCTTTGGGGCCACCCACTACCAGGGGCCACCCCTGGGTCGCTCAACTCCCCACCAGTTAACCTGGGGGCCTGCCGGACACCCAACTCTACCACACCCTCCTCCCACCGTGGGAAAAGTTTCTTGGGGTCCCCCACAATGGGAACCCCTGGGGCGTTACTACCTGGGGTAAAGAAACCTCCTGCCCCACCCTTCCAGTGGTTTTGGCCTGCGCCAATGGCAAGTAACATTTCAGCGGGGAAGGACACCTGGGGCCCCTTCTGTGGAAACCCTCCCTGCCCTTAAAAGCGCTGGAATTTCCCAGGACCCCCTCTCTCTCCTGTCCCCCACAAAGGTCAATCCACCCCGACACCCCCACCTGTGATGTAGGTATCAGTTGCTGTCCCTATCTCTTGAGGAGACACCCTCCTCATGCAGGTGTAGTGTGTGTAGTGTTAGGGTTCAAAGGTGTACAATATGGCTTAGAACATTTGTATGCAATCATTTCCTGGAAAGCACCATCCCGCTAGCACATGATAATCAACATAGCGCGGTCATATCAATACAGTTCACATTTAAACCATAATCTCTTCACATGACACATATGTGCGCGGGGCTTTCCTTTCCCATACTTTTAGTTCACCTAACCAAAACTTTGAACCCTTTTCAGAGCCTTGCGCTCTTCCATTTGCTCATTACTGCATAGGTAATGTGTGGCAAAACTGGACTTATCAAATGCTATAAATGCGCACCAGAATGGGATACTATGTATCCCGCCGCTGGACACCAATGTTGGAAAACGAGGCAGTATCTGTGAGGCCTGCACAAATAACATGACTACATTTGTCCTTCACTGGGAACCAAACACCCAATTGTAGCGCCTGACTCTCAGAGGGTAGCGTTGCAGAGCAGTCTGAGGCTTTACTCAAGGGAGGTGGTGTGGGCTAGTAATCGCCATTTGCAGGTGCGCAGAAATAACACTCAATAATTGATTGTCCAGTCTGTACTTTGCTTTATAAAAGTAAGAGTACATTTATTAAACACACACACTACTCAATACTATGCACCAATTTACAAATATACATAAGCTGTTGGAATTACTTTGTGACATTGCGTAACATCTCCACCCCTCCCAAAAGGGGGTGGGGTCTAGTACCACCACTCCCATGTATGCACATCATCTTGCCCCCTAATGCAGTGTGTTGAGCCTAACCTGGAGCGAGGGCCCTGCGCACTGGCACCATCCCAGTGGCGACCCACCCCATTACCTCAACGCGCATTAAAAATGGGTACACCTGCCTTGGTGACACATAACCCTGACTGAGCATTTCCTACTGACCATAAAGTATGCACCTCTATATCTTAAGGGCTAGCAGTCTGGGTCTTCACCTAAGTGCAGCAGCAAGAATACATGTTTACGCACACCTTAGAATGACAGTACTCATCACCTTTGTTGGACATTAGAATGCATTGCAATTACAGCCCCTAAGGGCATCAAAGATGAAATCACAGGATTACGCCTATACAGCCAGACACCCTAGCAGGAATGTCTGGCAACATAACCCACTTTGCTTATGACATCACCTTACACAGGTACTTCACATTACATATGTGACCTCCAGTCCCTCTAAAAAGGAATAACCGTGAGTAAATGCAGTTCTGGTGCAATGACACCTCTTCACCTCCAGGAGATGCCCTTCTCCCGACATCCCCACCTCAGCCCTTCACTCCATGAAGCACTTCGCAATACACCCTCAGCTGTAGAACAAAAGTTCCAGCCCAAAAGGTGTAATAAAGCCGGCTGAGCCCTTGAGGGGTTATCCTTTTCAAAGCCCTAGGAAACGTAGGGTGGGACTTTTCACTCTTCGTGCTGGGGGAGGCTGCGCTCTCCTGCAGCTCCCCCTGCACCTCAGCACACAGGTGGTGGTGACCCCGTTCTCCTGGGGCCACCACAAGAAAAGAACACGATGTTTGCCCTTGCAGGCCGGTCCTGGCCTGCAAGGCATTATGGGCGTTGTTGAATTTTAGAGTAGCGGCTCCCCCGCTGCTTCGGAGGGAGCCGCGATCTCCACCTTGATGTCGGTGGCTTCACTGCCTCTCCACTGGCTCTGTTGGGGGGCCCGGTCCCACCCGGACCCCCAGGTAAGTGTAGTCGGCGCGGGGAGCCCACCCCCGGCCACTCCTCCTCTTTTTCGGGGCCCGGTCCCACCCGGGTCCCTTGCACCGCTTGTGGTCTTCCTCGGGGGCCCCGGTCCCACCTGGGACCCCCACATGGCCATGCATTGGAGGGCAGCCCGGGGAGCCCACCCCCGGCTCCCCGCCCGGCCAGCACCCACGCGTGCTGCCGCGGGAGCCGGCAACTCCATTCTGGTCTGCCCGCTCTGCGGGCAGACGGTTAGTCTTCTCCGGGCTTCGGGGGAGTGCTACGGCACTCTCCCACCACACGCCAGGGCCCGGAGATGGGGTCCCGGGCCCCCTGAGTCTTCTTCCCGTGGGGGCGCGACGGCGCTCCCCACTGCCTCTTCGCCGCACGGGGCCCGGAGATGGGCTCCCGGGCCCCTTCCCCTGCTTCGCGCGTCGGCGGGGGCCAGGGTGGGCTCCTGGCGCCCCGCTGGGGAACATTTTCACGGGGAGCGCGACGGCGCTCCCGACTTTGCTTCGGGGCCCGGGGATGGGGTCCCGGGCCCCCTGAGGCTCATTTTCGCGGGGGGCGCGACGGCGCTCCTCCTCCTTCCTCATTACCGGGGGCCAGGGTGGGCTCCTGGCACCCTGGAGGGCACAATCTTCACGGGGAGCGCGACGGCGGTCCCCGGCTTTGCTTCGGGGCCCGGGGATGGGCTCCCGGGCCCCCGACCTCCTCTTCGTGGGGGTCAAAGGTCGCTCACCTTCTGGGGGTCATATCTCAGCCCCTGGGGGTCCGATCTGCCCCATTTTCACGTCCTCTTGCTCCTTGCGGTGGCCCCCAGCCAATGGGAGCACTCTCCTTCGCCCTCCGGGTCTCCAAGAGGGGGCATTCTGCAGGGAGCGGTCTTCACTGGCTCACTGCGCCAGACTTTCGCCTGGCTCTCCTCCTGGGCCTCTCTTCTTCCTGCGCAGAGGCCCCTGCGTCTGCGCACTGGTCCTGGTCTCTTCTTCTGGTGCTGTTAGGGGCCTGGGGGCAGTCAGGGGTACCTCCTTCCAACTGCCCATTGCCAGGCTCCAGCACCTTCCGCCTCCGCAGACCACACCCCAGAGAGAGCTTCTCTTCCTGTGCAAGCACTTTTTAAAAGTTGAGTAGGGGGCTGGCAGGAAGTCTCTGTTGGTCCTATCCAACAGCGCCACATCACTTCCCTGCCCCTGCTCCCTCCTTCTTGTCCAGCCTCTGGGCTGGTTCAAAATGGCGTCGTCCAGGGTCTCTGGCCACATGGTCTCTGAAACCAGAGCCCTTCCCTCCTAGGTGCAGCCTGGTGCCTGGCACCCAGTGATAGCTGCTGATGGATGAGCCTGTAGCTCCGCCTATCTTCCCTTCGTGGAAAGGAGGTCTTCGCTCTGGGAGGGAAAGGTCATCAATCCAGCCTGCTGAGGTCAACCCCCAGCCAGGCCCTGGTTATGATCTGACTCAGAGAGATGTAACATTTCTGGATGACCCAAAAGCAGTACAAATATGACTCTGGACTCTGCAGAATACTTCTTTTCACATCCGCTACAGTGGACTTTAGTGCGTGTCTGGAATCTGTAGGCCTTATGGAAGTTAATCTAGCACATGGGCTCCACATCCCCATAGGGGAATAATGAAGTGAAAAACACAGTAAAGCACACTGACTTTCCCTGGCATGTTCCTTCCTAGTGTATAAGGCCTATTCCGTGTCACCACCCAATTCTGCATAAGTCCTGCCACACCATTCACTTTGTAGCTGCTCCTGGACTGCGCACGCCAAGAATCTCCCCTGCGCAGCCCCTACACGTGTGCACACGCATGTACACAGGTGTCTGCATGTAACCAGCCCGGTGCCCCTTACTCCAGCTGCTGCGCAGCGGCCTAGTCAAGCTAGGGGGACACCAGTAAAATCCACATGCAGTCTCTTTCATCATGAGTTCACTGTGGATGAGTCCCAATTTATGAGGCTCTCCCACAGTAAAACCTCAACACCTAGGTGCTCAAAAAGCGAAAAATCCGGGTGGCCCATAGTGTCAGAACCACCTTCTAACAGCATGCTTTTGAAATGTGCTGATTTGCAATAGGCAGTCATAGTTATCTGTATAGGCCATAAAAAAGCTAAAAAGCATGTTTCTTTAAATAAAAGCAAACCAAATATTGAAGAAATTTGCCCAACATGAATTAGAAACTTGACCTTAAAATGACATGTTTAGAAATGTTCGTCATAACTGCAGAATTTTCTGGTTTAATAAATGAATTACTTTATAAGCAACATTTTATTCTTAAATGTCAAGGACTTCCTATTTTCCAATTTTTTCACAATAATGCTAAAATAAGATAGTTATGCATTGTAGACAGTAATTCATGTTCATATTAAATGGAATGCATTACCTAGCGATGATTTTGTCTCTTATTTTGTATAGTTCATTGTTTTCGCAGTGAAACAAAATGTGATGTGGTAGGCCGACCTTTGCTCGAATGCCTATGGGAATTAAGGCTTATGTTTCCAAAATCTAACTATGCAAGAATGTTTGTAGTTAAGTTTGTGATAACTTTACAAGCCACATGTATTTTTCATGGGAACGGAGGAGCTGAACCTGCTCAATGATGAGAGATGCCACCTAATTGGTCCGCCGGTGAAGAAGCCCAATACAATGTCTGCAATATGCATTCATGTGTTTTATATTATGTGTGTTCCTAAGTAGAGGGTTATTGCCTTTTCCCTTTCTTCCCCTTGCCAGACCTTTGACGGTCACAGTTACTGCTGCTTCTGTTTCCCTATTACCCTGTTGTTGTCATCTAATTTTGACAGATGCTACCACAACTGTATGCTGTTTTATTTTGGATTTACTGAGACTCTGCTGAGTTTCATGAACTACTCTTCATGAAAAGTTCTGCTGCTTTAGTTTGGCTTTGAGTTTTATGCTCCTCTGAACTCACTCTTTTACTTTTGAATCCGAACTCTTAATGGGTTTCACAAATCTAAACTTTAATCTCAATCTTTAGTACAGGGACTTAGGGGCATATGTAGGTAAAACGGGTATTGTGATTCTCAAATTGCGATTTTTAGGGAATCGCAATTAGAGAATCGCAAAACGCAATGTAGGTAGGATTAGCAAAATATTTTGCGAATCCCACATATTCTCTTATTTGCGAATCGCAAATTGAGATTCGCAAACAAGGAATACCTTCCCATTCATTCCTATGGGCTAGAAGGCCCATAGGAATGAATGGAAAGACATTCTCAATTTGCGATTCCCAATTAGAGAATCGCAAATTGAGAATGCAATTTCAAGGTTGCAAGGGTGTCAATAGGACACCCTGTTGCACCCCTGAAATAAGTATGTGTGCACATGTGGCGCACATACATGCGCTAAGGGCGTGTATGTGCGCCACATGGCACTTTGAAAGATGCAAAGAAGTGCATTTTTCAAAGAAATCGCAAATTACCACCAACCTGAAGTTGGTGGTAATTTGCGATTCCTTAAGCCAAAATTGCACAACTTGGGTGCTTCCTACATTGCATTTAAGGAATCGCAATTTGGGATTCCTTAAATGCATTTGCAAAATAGGGAATCGCAAATTTTGCGATTCCTTATTTTGCGAGTGGGTTTTTCTCTGCTACATAGCACACTGCCCAAATTGCGATCGCAAACGCTGAAATTCTGCGAATTTCAGCATTTGCAATCGCAATTTGGCTTCCTACATATGCCCCTTAGTCCTTAACGGAACGCGCTTAAATGCATTACTTGGGGGCATATGTAGGTAAAACGGGTATTGTGATTCTCAAATTGCGATTTTTAGGGAATCGCAATTAGAGAATCGCAAAACGCAATGTAGGTAGGATTAGCAAAATATTTTGCGAATCCCACATATTCCTTATTTGCGAATCGCAAATTGAGATTCGCAAACAAGGAATACCTTCCCATTCATTCCTATGGGCTAGAAGGCCCATAGGAATGAATGGAAAGACATTCTCAATTTGCGATTCCCAATTAGAGAATCGCAAATTGAGAATGCAATTTCAAGGTTGCAAGGGTGTCAATAGGACACCCTGTTGCACCCTGAAATAAGTATGTGTGCACATGTGGCGCACATACATGCGCTAAGGGCGTGTATGTGCGCCACATGGCACTTTGAAAGATGCAAAGAAGTGCATTTTTCAAAGAAATCGCAAATTACCACCAACCTGAAGTTGGTGGTAATTTGCGATTCCTTAAGCCAAAATTGCACAACTTGGGTGCTTCCTACATTGCATTTAAGGAATCGCAATTTGGGATTCCTTAAATGCATTTGCAAAATAGGGAATCGCAAATTTTGCGATTCCTTATTTTGCGAGTGGGTTTTTCTCTGCTACATAGCACACTGCCCAAATTGCGATCGCAAACGCTGAAATTCTGCGAATTTCAGCATTTGCAATCGCAATTTGGCTTCCTACATATGCCCCTTGATGTTTTGATGAAATTTCTGTATACTTTCTTGATTTATGGACTAATTGAAATAAAAACGACCAAAGAACTTTAGTAATCTCTTGATGAGAATAAAGGTTTTAAAACTTATCTGAACTCACATCATTGACTGAACTTAAACTATTAATGAATTTTAAGTTTATGATGCCTGCTTCGCTCTTTGACTCATAATATGATATTCAAAGGTGCATAACCGGAGGAGAGAAAGTTCTGGCGTGGACACTGGCCCTAACCCTGCAAGTGATGGTAAAATGGTAATTAAACCGTCTGTCATTGAAGGAGAAAAATTATTAGAATTTTTGGGGCCCAATCCACGCTATCAGTCCAATGTTCAATTCACTTGGGCTTTATTTATTTTAAAAAGTTCCCATGTAGGCTGAGTGGAGCCCTTAAAGCAAGCAAAAAAGTGAAAACGATTGTCTTAATGAGATGTTGTGTGAGATGGGTGTCCCATTCAGGAGGCAAGCTCTAACACAGCTAACCCTCTAGATAAGGCATTGTTTGACTTATTGTGACTTGTGAGCAGGAGAGATGAGACTTCAGAAACGAGGACCGGTAGTCTGATTCCTTGAGGGAAACAACATATGCCATGGACTGCTCTGCGGCCTCGGTTTGATTCGATAGTTACTTGAGTTTTACTCATTAAGCTCTCAAGCAGGTGCTCCCAGTTACTGACTTCCTGCACTTCTTTAATCTGAATGAGAGAGTTCCAGCACTCCTCAGCACTCGAGCAATACTTGGAATAGGATAATAATACCAACTTTCCTAAGAACTAGCAGCTACTTCAGCATAGTAAGTGCCTGCACTATTATATTTTCATTTCAAGCATTGCTCCCAAGACACTATGCACAGCTAACATTTTAACAGCAGTCTGTTTGGTCACGATACTGCGATAGGATAAGGCCCTGTAGCCGGTGCAAGCCATTGGCTGCCTTTCTGTTTGCTTCCAGGAGATCATTTAGAGGTGAGCCTGACTACCTGCACCAAGCCTGCGGCATTTGCTGCCCTTAACAGTGACCCACTGTTACTCTATTTTATTTTTACATTAATGATTGTAAAATGCCCAAGTACTAGCTGTCTCTAGTTTTCTGTAAACTAAGACAAGATGACAGCAGCATTCTGGTCAGTCACGTGTGACACCACAATGTTTCATGTTCTTCTCACACAGTGGTGGTGGTATACCCTGCAGATTAATTTCTACCTCACGTAATTCTGCGGAAATCAGCAGAATTTTAACGGAACTCCGCGGAATGAAACTCTGCCAATTTCGCCTACCCATACTTTAAAGTAGCCAAGCTACTTTTCATTCAAAGGCTGTTTCACAGTTTTTTCTCGTCTGTGAAATGAAAGGAAAACCGTTGGCCTGATTCATAAAGGTAAACTTACACCTTTATGTAAGTTTACGATTGTTTGCTATTCACAAAGTCATTTTGCTATTAGTATCTTTACAACAGCGGAGTGTTCTCACATAAAAAGATAGGACAGTCGTACTACCAGTAATACTTTTGTGAATAGCAAACAATCGTAAACTTACTCAAAAGTGTACGTTTATCTTTATGAATCAGGTCCTGTATGTATGAAAATAGTTTACTACCCACCGGTACAAGAGATACTGCTAACAGCGAAGTCACTTTTATTAGCTTTCATAAATTTCAGCGAGTGCGCCTCCACAAATTTGTCTATGCGCGGCCTCAAGAGGGATTATCCGCGGCTGCGCAGGCGAGCATTTTAGAGGAAACTGTGGTCATGGCGCAGCTGGACAATTGCAATATATTCTGTGAAGCCTCCCTACAAAGCACCAGATTGCAATGAGTACTAGATCCTCTTAAACAGTACCTCGTCAAGCCAGCCCTGAAAGCACTTCATTCACTGCCAGACTGAACTATAGGACAATCTGGCAGTGTTAGAAGGGCTGGTTTGAACAGGTGTTGTGGTCTGGTGGGGTGACTTGTAGTGTTGATTGCCCTGAAACTACCACAAATATTGCCTGCAGCTAGCACAAATACAAGAAATCTCCCAAATCTTGCATAACATCTTTTCACCGTTTCTGTGCCAGCTCAAACTGTCCTGATTTGCAAATGCGAGCCACTGTTTGAACTATCAGAATAGTTTATGAGATTACTTTAGTGCCTGGTCCTGTTTCCTGTCCCAGCCTACACCTGGCTTCATTGGTTCCCTTTATAATCCAGGACTCCTTGCATTATGTACAAAGCATGTTGGGGCAAAAGCCCTGATAACCTTAAAAAATTGGCATACCTTTATGCTCCAGTCATCAACCTGTGTTTCTTGTAAGCACATCTGATCATGTAACACCTTTTTAAGAGGCTTGAATATGGAGGAACAGTTTGAACTCCAGCTCCAAATGAAAGCTGGTTACTCTCAGTTTAGGAAACTGAAACCTGAACCTGACTTTTCCAAATGTCTTCAACTGAAACTAATCAATGTCAGCATGAACTGACCAATGAATACCAGAACTAGTGCTCTCATACACTTCCTCCTAGACTCAAATTCCCATGAAGTTTGAACTTTTCGCTGCAATAATTGTCTCTATGTCCAGTGATCTGAAGTTATCTAGATGATGTGAAGTACTTTAAAAAACACACTGAATGTGTGACTTGTATTACAAGCTGCCTTCGGAATGGGCATAGTTGGTCTAAGGACGTGAGATAATCTAATGGTGTATTTGCTATCCATGTGTTATTGGATCAACCAAGATACAGAGTGTATGTATGTTTGCTGTTGTGTGGCGTGTATTATTGAGGTCCATTAAGGTGATAAATCCGATTTCCGTCTGGTTTAAGTACAAAAGTCTGGACCACCTCTGCAGATGTTACATACCCATCATTTTTCTCTTTTGTTGCTAACGTTTCCCTGCCTTTTTGGTTACAGTTTGTGGGGCTCCTGATCTCGATGGACCCATGAAAAACAATTCTGTGGATTCACAGGGGCACTCTTGTTGTAACCTTTATTGGTCTCGCCATTCTGTGGTCTTGATGGGATAGCCCCCTTTGCTGGTGGCAGAATTATAGGTATCAGGGGCACTTTTTACACTAAGAAATGACATTGTTTGGCCTCCCCTTTTAAATTATGTCCAGTGGCCTGGAACAGATGGACCACCCTTCCTGTTTACGTATGAGAGGGAATATTTACAATCATAAGGTACATTGGTTTTGAAATGATGCTCATTAACATTGGCATGAGTGGGCATGGGAGATCTTTTGCAAGCATTAGCAATGCACCTGTAGTTATGGTTACTCCTAACTCACTGCAAATAACTTAATATTTGAATGAATGGCTTTTGCAAAGTGAAGAATGTCTGAGGCCCACACAGAACAACAAAGACAGCCGATCTCCACTTTATCTTGCTTTCAATGATACCTTGTCTCCCGTTTCTGCTTGGGTGGTATGAAAAAGGTTTCCCGCCACACGGTGCCCTGGAGGGTTTACATGGCCAGCTGCACTTAAGCAGAGGCCACCACAATTAATTATGGGAAAGAGAGCAAGAGGTGTAATTTCCAGAAATTTCTCTGAAGAGGGACTCTTTGCCCCAACCTTGTTGTGTGGAATTTTGAACAAAAAAGGATTATTGACTCTGGGTGGCAGTGGGCTGCCACTCAACTACTAGGACCTGAACTTATATGTTTTCAGCTCCACCTCTGGTTCCCAGCTACCCTGGAAGTCCCAATGACGGCTCATTTGAAGCTTAAAGCCCAATTAAGGCTTCAGCATGCCAGATCCATTTTGGTGAATGCCCCCCTCTGTCACTTGGTGTGCACGGATTACAAGAATGGGTAGTGCTCCGAGGGGCCCCAGGTGGGGATGCTGGGTTCTGTGGTCTGTGCGCCAGCCAGCCATCTAGCAAAGTGTTTGAGATGGGGTCCAGCAGGCTCTAGGAGGACTCCCATGCTTGACCAGGTCAAAAAGCTCTGACGGGCCCCAGTCATGAGGTCCAGTTGGCCCTTGGGTAGAAGCCCCCATCCTGTGCCCCATTATCTGGTCTGCCGTGTCACAAAGTGACGGGGATGGGCTCTCATAGGCCCCAGGAGGGCTCCCCTGCTTGGCCTGGTAAAAAAGCTCTGACCAGGTCCGGACCAGAGCTCCGGCTGGCCCTGGGGTGGAAGGCCCCAGTCCTGGGCTCCATTATTCAGCCTGCTGTGTCACAAAGTAAACGGGACTGGGGCCCACAAGCACCGGGCAGGGCTTCCCTGCTTGTCTGGGTTAAGGAACTATGACCGGGCCCTGGGTCAGAACTCCAGCTGGCAAGAGGGTGGAAGCCTTCATCCCTGGGTTCCATTTCCCAGCCCGCAATGCCGCAAAGTGCCCTGGAAGAGGTCCTGCAGGCTCGAGTACGGCTCCCCTGCTTGGTCGGATTAAGAAGCTCTGACCGGGCCCCTGGTCAGAGCTCTATTCTCTGGACCACCATGTCGCAAAGCGACATCTCAGAGATTAGGAAGGACCGCAAAGGTGACATCCCCCTGCAGGGCAGCCTGCTTAGGGACAGTCAAGCCAGCACCATACTCTGATTGATTTGACACACTTGGTGTGTTTAGGAATGAACTGCTTGGCCAGCTGTTAGAAATGGGGTTTCAGGTTGGCTAGGGTATGCACCTAAGCCAGGCAGAACCCACCACCCTAATCAGGGCAAGTCAGTTACACACCAAAGATAACCTGTGCTCACCCTCTGGTAACTTGGCCCAGAGCAGTCAGGCTTATCATCAGAGGCAATGCAACACAATGAATACACCACAAAAAGAGACTCCACACAGTCTTATATAAAAATATATAATATATTGTACATAAAGCCAAACCAAAATGACAAGAATCTTAAATACTGTGCACACTATGCAGTTACTCAGATAGTACTCGTTATCCTGAACAGGGAAAGATCAAAAATGATGTACATCATATCCTTAGTTCATGTAATGCAAGTTAGGCTAGGGAAAAACACATGAATTACAATATATCACCAGAAAATCATAGTGCGCAGCGCATCTGCGCTCCTACTAAACTTTCCATGGTAATTAGGTATCAAACGAAGGGCACAGGAGCACCTGCGAGCCTACTACCTGTAGTATGGTAATCCACAGTTTTCTTATATCCTTATATCAAGCAAGCTCCAACTGTGGTTCCACGCCATGTTCGGGGGCCTCCGTCGAGGTTCCACCCTGTGAGGCCCACACAGATCAAGTGCCCTCAAAAACACGTCCTAAATGGGGGAGAGGCACAAACTGCCAAATTGCATGGGGCAACCTCGCTTGGTTCTATGGTCAACGTGCCAATATGCACCTGCCCAAAACTGAGCCATCAGTGAAGGAGTGCAGAAAGGCTCCACCTGGACTTCAGGGGTGCTATCGCCTACTCCCCTCACTCCCAAGCAGGGCGTTGATGCACCTTTGGCAATGGAGCGACTGGCCAAACAGAAACACCCGCGAAGGACAGCAGGATGGCAGTACTTCACCAGAGGCCCCCACAATACCGTCTTGTCAACATGGAACCCGCTGTCGCTGGGGAGAGCTTCAAACACAGTTTGTTTTCTGGCACTGTGTCCTCTTTCTCAGCACAGTGGTTCTTCAGTATTTGTGCGTCTCGTCTCTCGCCGAGAGGGCCTGGCTCGGGGGTTTCCCTCAGGGTGGCACCATTGCTACAGACAGGGGGAGGATGCCTCAGAACGGCACTGACCCCAGACAGGTTACACATCGCGGTTCCCTCGTCGGGGGGCCGCACTAGAGGAAGAACTTGCCACTCCTTTATGAAGTTCAAAACGCTCCTTCATGTTATCTGTGAAGCATGGAGCAGTGCTCACCATGCGCTGGTGTAGATTAAAAGGTGAGAAGTAGTGGATCCCAGCTCCTCAATTAGCCCGCAAAGAGTCCCATGGCAGGGCGGCTTAAAGATAATCTTTTCTGGCCCTGAGATTGCAGGAACAGGAGGGTAAACCAACCAGACCTTGGAGAGCACTTGGGGGCACACAGGGAGCAGCAGGCCAGCACATAAAGTTACTTTGCAGAGTGGCACTCCTGCCAGCAGCACAGAAGGCCAGCACAACAAAGTAGGTCGTCCCAATGGCTGTTACTCCTGGCAGCACAGCAGTCCTTTGGCAATGTTCAGTTTGTATAGCCAGCAGCGCCTGGTTACAGGTCCCACATAGTGACTAAAAACATGGGGTCAGAGCCCCAGTATTTATACTCAAAAAGGGCTTTGATGAATGGGTAATTTCAAAGGAACCAGTAGAAATGTTCAACAATCCCTTTCAGCCCAGCCCTGGCTCCAGACGATCAGTTGGGGGTAAATCAGCCCATTGTGTGAGGGCAGGACACAACCTATACAGATGTAAGTGTGAACCACCTCTCCCTCTTCCAGCCCAGGCAGTATGTAGTATGCAGAATAATGCAGATGTATCCCCTGTCACACTTAGTCTGTCCTGTGTTGTGGCTGTCTAGAAAGTATGCACAAAGTGTATCTGTCACCCAGCCCAGGTGTCTATTGGAGACAGGCTGCAAAGCACAAAGTGTCATAAGCACATACAAATGCTCACTTTCTTTCTAAAAGAGGCATTTCTAAAATAGTAATTTAATATCCAACTACACCAATAAGTAGGATTTATCCTTTGCGATCAGGAATTACCACTTTAAAGGATACAAGAGAATTCCCAATGCTAGCCTGTGAGAGGAGTAGGCCTCACAGCAGTGAAAAACGAAATAGGCTGTTTGTCACTACCAGGACATGCCACACATAAAGGCACATAAAGGCACATGTCCTACCTTTTACTTACACAGCACCTTGCTCATAGGGTTACCTAGGGCCTACTTCAGGGGTGACCTATGTGTAATAAAAGGGGAGTTTAATGCTAGGCAAGTAGTTTTAAATGCCAAGTCACAGTGGCAGTAAACTGTGCACACAGGTCCTGCAGTGGCTGTCCTGAGACAGGGTTGAAAGGCTACTTCTGTGGGTGGCACAAGCAGTGCTGTAGGCCCACTAGTAACATTTAATTTACAGGCCCGGGGTATATTGGATACTACTCTTCAAGGGACTTACAAGTAAATCAAATATGCCGAACAGGTGTAAACCAATCATACCTTGTTTAGGGGGAGAGCATGTGCACTTTAACACTGTTTAGCAGCGGAAAAAGTGCCCAGAGTCCTAAAGACTACAAAAAGAAGGTCAGACAAATAGGAGGAGGAAGGCAAAACGTTTGGGGATAACCCTGTAGAAAGGGCCAGGTCCAACAACAGTCTTGGTTGGTTTTTTAAACAAAGAGCGTTCATCCCACCTGGACTGTCCGACTTGAGGGTCTGTCTTACTAGGAGGCCACTCAGCAGAGTGAAGGCCAAGCAGCCTGACAGCTTGTGCCACCTCAGAGGTCTGACCAGAGCTGATGGGGGTCAGCTGGTGCTAGTTCCAGATGCTGGCTGGTGGTGCGAGCCCGGCATGCCATGCCATTTCCAGCAGCGGCCTGTGCAGTTAAGATGGTGGATCGGGGTGGGGTGGGGAGATTTTGCCAGATGAAGACAAGGGAAAATTTATTATTTATTTAATTTTCCCTTGTGGTCGTTTATCGAATCCCCTCAAACCGCCCCCCTCCACCGCTCTTACCTGTACGGGCCGCTGCTGCCCATTCCGCTTTTCCAACCAGCGCATTTCGGCAGTAGCTCAGAATGAGCTGGGGTGTCCCTGCTGCCCAGACAGCTCCTCTATGCCTCTGAAATTAGCCACTCCTGACTTTGGGAGGTAGTGATGAAAAATAACTATACAGGAGTCTTTTGAGGCCAAGTAATTGGAATGAGTACACTTTAAATACTCTAACAAATCCATTGGAGCAGAATTTTGGTGCCAGCAGATGCGGTAATACCAGCTCCAATAGTGCATATTAACGTTGTTGCAGTTAAAAACCTTATAGTTGGATTTTGGGATTGAGCTGGCGGTCCACCGGGAAGCATATTACCACCTGTCCCAGCTCCTGCCTCTTGGCGCCCCTCTGATGCTCGTAAGTGTCCGAGGAGTCTGAAGCGTTTACTTTGAAAAAATTAGAGTGTTGAAACCACTCTGACTAGCAGCTGACTTAGAACTTGTGCAGACCAGGGGAATCTGACTGTATAATTAAAACAAAGCATTGTGAAGGCCTGAGGTAGATGTAATAATAAAATGCATGTTCACTTAGCACAAGAGTTGACCTAATTGTTACATAGTAATCACCACCCTTCACTATATACAAACAACTAACCTGGGTCAAGGTTCTTTTTGCTCTCGCCAGTTGCCATTCCCTTGCCTCATTGAGCTGTTGTGTCTAAACATGTTAACACTCAATGCCTGCTTATATCAGGTGGATTTAAGGCAGGCCAGTGACATCAAGCAGCTTGCCTGCTTTTCACTAATGCACTGTTTCTTTGCTGCAATATAGTGCACTGTCACAGACACCACAAGGCACACACACATAAGGGCAGGGCAATACGTCAGATCTGTAATGCGAACCAATGTTGTGATTAATGCCAGTAGGTGCTATGTACGTTATAATATGGTGTGCCTCAGTACATCCTGGATTCTGGCCCTTTTCTAGTAGTTAGTTGCATTTTTTTAAATATCATGTTCAATATTGAAGGAACCAAATTCGTAAGAGTGCTTGTATTTGCTTTGGCTGACCTTTTAACAAACTCTTGTTTTGAGCAGCATTGTGTTACTGAAATTGTCTTTCAGTATTAGTATTGATGACAGGTACTTTACATGGCAAACTACACAGAAATATGTGCAATTCACAAAGCCTTTGATCCAATTTGTACCATTGTGTTGGATCCTGTTTATTGCCGTTGTTATAGTTAAATGTGATTCACTAGGCTAGCTACATGAGCTGTAAATTGGATTTTAAAGTAGTACATTTTTATACATTAGACATGCTCTCTTTGTAATCTTTAGTAAAGATCACCCTCAGTGATCTTTAGTCTATAACAACTGACAATGAACGTTAGCTTTAAATCAGGCCTACCAAGTGAATTGTGTTTTACAAAGAATCAATGCAGAACTAAAACAATAAAACACATGCACACAACTAAACAATGCAAGTGGATGCATTCTATTGTTACCATCTTCTTTTTCTAAGGAAATTATTAATTTGCTTACTGAATTTATAAGGCTCCTTTAGTAAATGATGCAAAGATAAATACTAAGACATTTTCTACGTTATATAATCTGATATACTTCCTGACAGTTTTACTAAGCTGTTGAAAACTAATTCCACATGACCTCACATAATCTGATTATGTGTCTTTTCGCCATCGTGTTCACTTCTCCATGTCCTTCTTAAACTGCCTGTGCTAAAGATTGAAATGGTTGCTTGCCTGCATTCACAATGTAGATAAAACCTCTGGTGTGATAACGTGATAATAATGCGCATTAGGACTGCTTATGTCAACATCAATTAACGTTATCTTATAAGAATCGCTGCCAGACTTGAGTGTGGTTAAAAAGCAATCAGTCTTCCCAGAAAGTAGAGACATACAACTGGAGCCTAGAGGTGTTTGGTGGTAAAGATTCTGAGACTATATTGCAGAAAACAGGCACCAAGTCACTGCAGGCAGTAAATGTGATATTGGCAAGCACTGACCTTGAATTACTGGTGAATTACTGAGGGCCACATGTCTGATGTAGCGGAAATTTCATTTAAATTGTAGTGGGGCATCATAATCATGTGTAGAACGCATTCACATATATTCATGCAATTATTGTTAACATGAGGTGTTAGAATTGTGAAACGTATTAATGCAATTATGTGACATGTTTTCGTTTATGGCTAAATATCATGGAGAATTAACGTAGTAAATAGCTGTAACTAGCAAAAGCGTTAACGTGTGAAACTCGTGCTGTGAACTGACATTATTCACTTATTAAATATGTTTGACGATCGATGTTTCTAATCAGTAGGTAAAAGTATTAATTGAAATGCTAATAATGGTTATGCAAATTGTATTGTTGAAAGAGACATGTCTAATGTTAACTGAAGTCCTAGGCTTGAAATGGAAGTCCCTGGAAACTATTGCTTTAAAATTAATAGTTGAATTTCATGTGCATTGCAGATTCGTTTTTTTCTCACATTTCCATTGCAGGTGGAGAACACATTCTTTAGGAAAAGTAATATCTTTGTTTTAGTAAGCTAGGCAAGGAGAGAAATGGTTACAATCGTGTGTCTTGAGTTGATAAAGGAAGGTCATTGTGCTTCATACTGGAGAAGGCATGGGAACCAAGGACAAATCGTAGCAAGGAAGGTACACCGTTGACATCGTGGAAAAATACCTTCAGGACTGTACCCAGGATGGATGGCGTGATCCAAACTGCACCATAGGAATGCTACCCGTGAATAACTGGTTGCTGGGATTAGGGATACTGCGCCACTTCTTTCTTGCCTATAGAGAGAGAGCATCCTAGAACAAGCTCTGCTACTTGACCCATCGATCATGGAGAGACTTCTTAGGGAGGCTCCACGCGCTGACACCTTTTACCCCTCTTTCTGAAAATGCTTATTTAGGGATGTCACTTTAAAGCTAGTGTAGGGATAGATTTATGGTTTTCACTCACCAACCCTCGATGCAGGGAAATTTGGACTTGTGCTTCCTGATTTATTGTATTCTACTTCTTGAAGGCTGCATCATTTAAAGTGGATGTGCAGATTTGGCTTCATGCTAATTCCTATGTATTTTTATACTCTTATGTTGAGGTGTCTCTATGATCAGTTATTCTTGGCTTTGTAATAAATCAACTAACCTTATGTAGTTGTCCGTGGGTTATTGTGTATCTAAAAGGATTATTGCCAAATTGATTGTTTCTCTAATGACTTTTTCCCCTCTACACTTTCATGCCGCTAAAAAGAACCATCGGAGTTTGATTCTAGAACGGTCTGGAACTTATGGGCCATGCCCTTTCATATGAAAGTTTATTTGCGAATGGATTACCACCAAATTGAATTTGATGGTAAAATGTGAATACATATTGGTCGCAAAACATTCATACATGCCACTGCGTTTCAGTATTAGGAAGGGACGCCCTCAACACGCCCCTTCCTAATAACGAATTTCAAACCCGAATTGCGATTCGGTAACAGGTTACCGAATCGCTATTTGGGTTTGGGACATGTGAAAATGCCTTTTTGCATTTGCAAATGGGCTAATTCTGTGAATCAGCCTATCTGCAACCTCAAAAAGACTTTGTACCTGTGGCCCTTAGTCTCTACACAAATTGCGATTCGGTAATGCATTACTGTATCACAATTTGGGTTTTGTACAAGCCTGCGAATAATCCCGTTGGCCAATTCAAAAAGAAATGATAAGTCTGGCCCTGGATGTCCTAATGTGTTATGCTGGGGTTTGACAACCAAGGTGCAGCCATTCATCTTAAGGAAAGTATAATTTGACAATGTCTTCTTATGTAGGGTCTAGGGTCAGCATTTAATATTATAATCACTGGATAATTAATTTATGGTTTTTATTTACATAAGCTGCGCATATCTGAAAACAATATTTTTATATTTGGGCAAGAGTGGAATTCAGTTAGCATGCTATGCCTCTGGCAGACCATTTGTCTCTGCTCAGACTTCTAAAGGATTGCAAACAATAGCTAGGGGGTTGTAGGCATTGATCTGATCTGGACTGTCCACTAGGATATGAATGGGCCTGCGGTCACAGATTAAATGTGAACTGGATTTGTCTAGGATAGAATGGGTCTATGAACATGTACCTTCATCGAGTACCCCCGATTCACTCGTGAAATAAACACAATGAGCTGGTGGAAGCATTAATTACAAAAACAGTCAATCACATTCATTGATAGGTATACAATTATTCCAAACGATTAATACTTTCAACACAGTACAGTATTTTGTGATAAGTGACTTAAAGGACACAAGTTTGCTATTAGATACATCCCTGTTTCATTACCCCCAGGTCCCTCCAGTCCTCGTCCCATTCCTTAATAAAGTGGAGATGACCATCTCCGCGACAGAAAAAAAGAAAAGGAGCATGCTGGGATACCCAATCCACTCCCTCCCACTGGGAGTACATAAGCGGTACCAGCCCAGCATGCAGCCTGTTCTTTTTTTCTGCCTTCCGACAGAATGGGGCGTGTTGGACTTACCTGCTGGTTGCTTCGCTGGACGTCTCGTCGGGGCTGCTGGGCTGTCCTCGCTGTCCTCTTTCCGCGTTCTCCTGGCCTGCCGGGCTTGCCAGGAGTCGCGTTGGATTTCGCCCGGCCCTTTGCGGCTGGGGCACCGTTCCTCCCGGTCATTTCCGGGTTGCAGTGCGCGTCTCCCTGTGGCTTGGCCGGTCTGGGGGACGCGCGGCTGCAGCTGTTTGGCGGGTCCAGGGACTCTGCTGGGCGATGTTCCTGGTCCTCCTGCCTGGCGTTTGGTTTCCTGCCGTCCTCCTGGTGCCCCTGCTGCTCGGTTGGGTCGCTCCGGAGCTGGCCTTGCTGTGGCCTCGGCGGCCGTTTTTGATGGCGTGCTCCTCCCGGCGCTGGTTCCTTGGTGCGCGCCTGGGATGGCTGATGGAGGGGGGGCGGTGAGCTGGTGGTGCGCTCTTCCTGCCCCCTTGGTGAGTACCGAGTAGTGGTTTTCATTTTTCATTTCCACTTCCTCTAGCTCGTTGTGAGTTACGTCTTGTCGCCTCAATGGTGTATTTCATGCTTTGCGGCACTGACCTAGAAGCATTGGTGGCAATTGGATGGTGGCATGGGACCTTGATGGGAATGACGGAACTTATGGGAGTCATTACTACGCTCCCAGCATCAAGTACATCCATTTCACGGTGTGACGGCTACCACCGTTTCCTCTAGCGCCTTGTGCCTTCCATCTTCTCCCCTCACAGGTGGATTTCGGCCTTGGGGCGCAGGCCTTCTGCTGCATTGATGGTATCTGGGTGGTGGCGTGGGCCTGTGCCTGTCCTTCCAGGAGGTTGGGTGAGTCGTTGCTCCGCACCCTGCATCCCGCTCCTGCATATTCGAGTCCTGCTTCTCCTTGTGTTCCTGTTGCAGGTCCATATGCCTCTTTTCTGCAGGTTGTTTGTTCACCCTACGACCCTTCGGGCCTGTCCGCTCCTGTTCTCGTCTGGTCTCCATATTTGGTGTGCTTCTGCCCTGGTTGGTGCCTTGGTGGGGGACCTCCTTGGGGTTCCTGGTGCTGTTGGTGTCCGGGTGCTTCCTTGGTTGTCCGGCATTTCTGTCTTGACTTCCGGTGCCTCCTTGTGGGCCCCTGGTCTTGTCTGCTTTTGATGGTGGACGGGGTACGGTCTGGCTCTTTCCTGGTTGGGAGTTCGCCTGGGTGTTCTTGGGTTGATGGGCTTTTGCTCTTTCCCTGGGGTTCACTTGCGGCCCTGGCTGGTATGTCTTCCCCCTTGCTTCTGATTGCTGCCGCCCTGTGCGCCTGGACCTCTGGGGGTTGCCGGGGCTTGGTCCCGGAGGCCTCCTATTTGCGGGTTCCTTGCTTTCTTCCAGTGCTGTTGGTTCCCCTCCTCCTCTGGTCTCTCCAGGTGCTGGTGGTTTCCTGTGGGGGCTTCTCTTTGCTGGCTCCTGTTCCTGCGTGCTGGCCCTCTGTGCTTGCTGGTTGTGTGGGGTATGGGTCAATTTTTTGACTCGGTCCGGGGCCCTTGTGTCTCCGGCCTGTTTCTCTGCCTCCGCTGACCCCTGCTCCTGGGTTCTTGGCAGTCCTTGGGTTCCCTGTCCTGGGCCGTTGTTTCCCCTGTCACTGCCCTCTTTTGGGGGTTTTTTGCCTGGGGGGGGGGGGTCCTTCGGGGCTTCCTCCATGGGATGTGTGTTCCCGGGCCTTTTTTAGCTTTTGGCTGGCTCAGCGCTCGTTGCTGGTTGGCTCTGTGCTGGGGTCGGTCCCTTTTGGGACTGCTGTTGGCCTGTCCCCTTGGTGCTTGCCGCCCGTCGGTTTCTGGCTTGCTGGGCTTTCTTGCTGTACTGGGCTGCGGCCTTGGCTTCTGTTCTTCCTAATGCCCGCCCTGTGGTTTGGCCGGGTCGGTCCTGGTTCCTCCCGGGGTGGTGTCTGCTTGCTGGGCCTTGGCTCGCTTTGGGCTGTGTCTCCCAGGGTTTGTTGGCTTCTTCTTGTGGCCTCTTTGCTCTGTCCTCTGGGCCTCCGGCCGTTCTGCCCTTCGGGCTTGTGTTGTCCCTGATCGGCCCTGGTTGGTGCCTGTTTGGGGTGCGCCTGGGTTTGCCTGTTGCTCTGGCCTGTTCTGGTCGTCCCTGGCTCTTTTTTTTCGGGGCCTGCTGCCTTGCAGTTCTTGGGCTTCCTTCGGCTTCCTGCTGCCCGTGCGCCCGTTGGTTCCTGCCCTTTGAGGGTTCGAGCCTGGTGCGTGAGTGTCTGCTGAGTCTCTGTGGCCTAGTGGTTCTGGTCTCTGGCTCTTCCTCTGCTGGTTGCGTGTTCGCATCCTGGTGTTTCCTTGCTTGTGAGTCATCAGTCTTGCATTGCGGTGTTGTTCTTTGGCCACCTGCGCTGTTGGGCGCTTGTTGCATCCTTCTGGGTGTTTTTGCTTGCCCCCTGCTGGGGGTTTTCTGCCTCTGTTCTGGTGGGCCTTTCGCGTGTTGGCTTGTTGGGCTTGCCTTCGCGCCTGCCGCTCCTTTTGCTCCTGTGGTGGCTGGGTGTCGTTGGTCTTTGCCTTGGGTGGCCGCTTGTTCTTCGGGTGCCCGGCTCCTCGGCCCTGCCCTGTCTGCTGTGCCCTTTCCCTACTTGTGGGTGTTGGGTGTCGGCCTCCCCTGGTGTGTGGGCCGCTTTGTTGCTTCCTGCTTGCTGTTGGCTTTGCCTCGGGTCTGGGGCTCTGGCCTTTTCCCTTTGGGGGGGTCCTGTTGTTGGGCCTGGGCTCCCCCGAAGGCTCTTTTTCGGCCTGTGGTGTCTGTCGCCCTTGCTCTCTTGTTGGCTCTGGGTGTTCCTTCTCCCCTGGTTTGGGTCTGTTCCCGCTCCCCTGTTGGGTGGTGCGTCTTTGGCTTCTCCGGGCTCCTCTCCTTTGGTTTCTGGTGCCTGGGTTGTTCGGGTGCGCTCTTGGGGCCTGGGCTCTGCCTCTGTTGGGTTTGCCCTTGCGGTCCCTGTGGTTGGCCTCTCGCTCGCTTGTGCGTGTGGGTCGCTGGTACGCCTCTTGGCTGGTTGGGTCGGGCTTTGTGCTGTGGGGCCCTTGTTGACTTGGGGTCCTCTTTTGGTCCCTGCTTGGGTCCTTGCCTGGCCTCTCGTTCTCTTGGGTTTTGTCACGGTCCTGGGCTGGTCTTCTGGCCTTTCCTGTGCTGCTCCTTTGCGGCTGGATGGGGCTCTGGGTCCGATGTGTGGGCTGCTGGGCTCCCTCCCTCTGCTGCTCCGCTCTCTGGGTGTCCTGGCTGGGGTTGGCTGCTGTGCCTTTCCCTGTGCCCCTTCTTGTTTGGGGGTTCTTTTTGCCTCTCCTTCCAGGTCCTGGTGGCGCCGTGTTGTGTGCCTCCTGGCTGGCTGGCCTGCCGGTTTCTCCGGCTGGCTTCTTGGCTGTTTTGCCCTTTTCCGGCTCCTCCTGGGGTTTGCCTTCGGTGGTTCCTTGGTGTCTTCCTTTCTCCTCCTGGCGGTTGGTCGGCTCTTGGTTGGTGGTGTTTCCTCCTTTACGGTTCTGGGGTTTGGTTTCCCCGGTTCCGTGTTGGGCCTCTGTTGTTGTGTTTCTTGGTTCCTGCGGCTCTTCGGTGTCTCGGCTGGGGTTGGCCTTTGGTCGGTCCTGCCCTGTGGCCCGGTCCTTCTGTGGGTTTCTGGCCTTCCGGTACCCTGTTGCTGCTGCTTTCGGCTAGGGGGTTGGGGCCTTGCTTTGGTTCCCTGCCCTCTTCTCTTCCTGTCTGTTTCTCTGGGTGGGTGCCTGTTTGCTTGTCTTGTTCTCCCCCTTTGCGGCTCTGCTGTTGGCTTCCCCTGGTGTCTTGGGGTGGTCCTGTGGTGGTCGAGTCTTTCTGGCTCTTTTTCTTTGGCGTGCCTCTTCGGTTTCGTCTTCCTTCCCCTCGCTTTTGGGTGTGGTCCTTTGTGGGTTCCTGCGCCTGTGGTTCGCCCTCTTCCCTGTCTTGGGGGGGGGGTTTGCTCTCTGTCTTGCCTCTGCTCTGTTCCTTCCTGGGCCTTCGGCCCTGCCTCCTTGTGCGGCCTGTTCTCCTCTGCTCTTGGCCGTTGGGCTGGGTTGGCCTGTTTGGTTCCTGGTTGGGTGGCTGCCTGGTGGTGCCTGGGGCCGTGGGCTTCACACTTGGGGGTTTTCTCCCTGGTCGGTTGCCCTTTCTGGCTCCGTTTCTCCTTTTGGGGCGTGCCCTCTTCTCCTGGTCTTCCTTTGGTCGGTCGGGGGGGGGGGGTCTTTGTTTGGCCTCTCTGGTTGTTCCCTTGGGGCTTGGCTTTGCATAGGTGGCCCCCTTCTGGCTTGCCTGGGGGGGGGGGGTTTCTTGTGTTTTTTTCTGGTCGTCCCCTGCTGGTTTTGGGGTCTCGGCTCTGTCCGCTTGGTTGGGGGCTTGGTTGGTTGTGTGCTCCTCCCTGCATTTTTTCTCTTTTCTGTGGGCTCTTTGCCCTTGTGGGTTGCCGTTTTTCAGTCTGGTGCCCCTGGCATTGGTGGGGTTCCGGAAGGCCGGGTTTTCTGCTTTGGTAGTCTCCACTTTGTTAAGGAATGGGACGAGGACTGGAGGGACCTGGGGGTAATGTCCTATTACTTACCGGTAATCTTCATTACTCCTGGTCCCGTTGTCCTCGTCCCATTCCTTACATCCCTCCCTCCCTGGCGGCCGGCCTTCCGGTTGTTGGCTTGGTATTTTCAGGCTGCATACTGGGCTGGTACCGCTTATGTACTCCCAGTGGGAGGGAGTGGATTGGGTATCCCAGCATGCTCCTTTTCTTTTTTTCTGTCGCGGAGATGGTCATCTCCACTTTGTTAAGGAATGGGACGAGGACAACGGGACCAGGAGTAATGAAGATTACCGGTAAGTAATAGGACATTAAGACACTTCCCCTATATCAAGGCATGTGACTGGTGTTTTCATGGCCGGAGTGGGGAACCAAAAGCAGCCCTGGAAGAAATGCTCAAGCCTGCCCTGTTCCCTTTGTATCCTCACACAATCTCTCTCTTTCTATCCATCCATTCTCTCTCTCTTCTTCTTCCTTTCTGATCACTTTCTCTCTATCTTTCACCTCCCTCCCCCTCTTTCTCGCTCTCTTGAAGCCTCACCATGCCTCCTGCAATGAACCTCAGGGCGCTGGAGAAAGTGTTCCAGCTCACTGGGGAAATGCCCAGTGGAATAAAAAGTACACCTGGCCCCGGGTGAGTTTATTTATTTATTTACAAGCCCCTTGCCCTGCCGGTGCATCGCTTTTAAAATGGGAAAAAGTGATGTGCCGGCGGCACAAGGAGCTTGTATATAAGCCCCTTAGTTATTAATTGAAGATTGATTGATAAATATAAAGTCCCAATGTTTTATGAGTACTGCTTCTGCTCTTATAGTTGCTATTTCTGCTTTTGGAGCAGTCAATTGCATCTAAATTGCCATATCCTGAAAAATTTTCAAGATGACTTTTCTTATCAATGTAAAGCTTCTGATAAAACGCATGATCAATAGCAAAATTGTTTATGTGTTGTGTATTTTTTATTAGTTAGTCTATTTTTCATCTTGCCATAACCTCCTTTCATAAACCCCTGGCACTTTGCTCTCTCACATCTTTTTTGAAAAATTATTAATCAAAGTTGACTGGGTTGCGCATGTGCTCACAAGGCTATTCCAGTTATCCCCAAATGCATGATGATACATATAGTCATAAACACTCTTTACTCACTGTAGATAAGTGGTTGCTTACATGTTCATGAGCAGCCCAGTGAGTGATTCATATTTGCATGTTCATTAGAAGAGTAAGTATTGGTTCGGGGCTATGTCTTGCTGCTGTATTATTCATGGATAAGTGCCAGCACAGCTCCAGCCTCTGAACTAGTCATACAGTTGGAAAACTTGGTCTGGTGTTGGGGTCTGTCCAAGAGGGAGAGTATAAGCTGGATGTTGTTGGCATAGGATAGGATGTCAGGGGGGGGAATGGAATTTTTCTTAAAAAGGGACTTACCTCAAACGGCCGGCCTGCGCCGCCTCACCTCCATCCTCTTCCGTCTTCCTTCTTCTTGTCTCCAGTCCAGGCTGGGGGCACAAGCACCCGGGCACACAGACTCCCCGGAGCCAAACACAACGCTGCAATGCAGCGTTGTGATTGGTCTGAGCGCTGTGGTTCGGCGTGTCTGTCAGGGAGTCTATGCATGTTCCTCACCTGGCTGTGTAATGCAAAGTGTGCATGACTGTTTGGCCGGCCCAAGAGGGCTGGCCAAACAGTCATGGGCACTTAGGGAGTGCAAACCACTCCTCCCCTTTCTCTGGTGAGCCCCACCCCGCCACTAACTGCAATAGGAAAAGTAAAATGATAATAACGATATGTTATTATCATTTTATTTTGCTTACTAGATGGATGAATCATGTAATCAATGAAGAGGGTCGGACTGAGTGAGCGGAAGACCTTTAATGAAATATGTCCTTGTTGCCGACCCGTTTTATCTTTGTATACACAGTTTCTGAGCTTGAACTCTATTGTTAGGATTGTATTTCAAAAACTCTTCCATCATTCTTGATAATCTTGTAATCTTGACAATTTTTAACTCTATCTTTAACTGTGTTATTTATTTCTTATTTATTTTTTCACCTCTTCTAATGTTTATTACTTCTGTAAGGTGCTCTGTCACCCCTTTTATGGGTCACGTTCCTGTTATATACAAAGATCCTAGATGAATATAAAGAACTTTACCTTTACTTTGACAGTGCAGCTGTCACCTGACCTTTTAATCTACACCTACACCTGACCTTTTAACCTAAACGTTGGACTTGGCCCTTTTTGGCAGGTTCACCCCTAAACGTTTTGCCTTTTCTGTGACCTGGTGTTGGTGGTTTTAGGCCTCTGGGCACTTTCGCACTGTGGTCCAGTGGAAAGTGCGTGCGCTCTCTGTGTACATTGGTGAGATTGGCCTGCCCTGCCATAGGAATGCATTGGGGATTCCCTGATCAGTGTGTGTCAGTGGTAATTCATGGTATGGGAGGAGCAGAGTGGTCGAGTTTAGTATGTATGAAATTGTGAGAATAAATGCTGCGCAATGGTGTGTGCAGATTTATTATGACTGTGGGGGAAATGCCACTTTTAGAAGTTGGCATTTCTGTGCTCTATTTGTCTGCCTGCCTGATGTGAATTGCATGTCTAGCTTGTGAGTGACAGGGGCTGGGAGGTGTGCGTGGCTCCAGGAGGGGCAGGGTGAGTCAGCGCTGGGCTGAATAGGACCTCTGTGCTGGGAGTAGTGGGAGGAGTAATCCCCTGACTCTGAGTAGGAGTGTGCCTGCCCTGTACAATGCTGGCTCCGCCCCCTGTGGTGTGTCTGATCACCTAGCCCCCACCTGACAAGGGGGAACAGGAGCTTGCAAAACAAAGTGCTCCAAATCCCCCCTGAACCAGTTGCATCTGGTTCCCCCATGCCCTGCACTACAGACAAAGAGAATGTTGGTATAAATCGCCATGAGGGCTTGCCTCCCTGGGCCCTGCATTGCCCCCTTGATCTCCTGGACCTAGAGGAGCTTTTTCTGCATCTAGCGCCTTGTGAGCGCTTTATTTTTATTTCCCCAGAAGGGAAGAGCGCGGGCTTCGCAGCGCTGCTGCCGCCCTTTTAATGGGAATCCCCATCGTAGGGATTCCCCCGTGATGCTGGCTGAAGCGGGTGCCCACCCCGCATTTTGCTTTTATTAATTAGCGGGAGCCCACCCCGCTTTATATTTTAAATTACGAGGGAGCCTACTCCTCATTGCCGCCAAGAGAAGGAGAAGTCGCCAAAAGAAACTGCCGGGCCGCTGCCAAATGCGACCCGGAAGTCAGGCAACCTTGCCTGAGATGTGGGCGGGGCCAGCACGGGAAGCTGAGGTCAGAGAGGAAGTCCCGACCGGGGATCAGTCCGGAGCCTCGCAGGCTCCATGTAGAAGTCCCAGGAGGGGGCCTGGGTGAAGTGAGGAGTGCGGCCGGAGCAGGCAGCGACCGTGCCATATCCCAGGCGGGGCTCCCGTGGTGAAGAGGGAGCCCCGCGTGCCGCAAGAGTGACCGGGCAAAGAGAGAGTCCGGTGAGTGGAGCCTGGTGGGGAGGGGGGTGTGTGTCAAGGCACGCTATCGGTGCCTGCCCCCAGAGCGATTCCCCCGAGGCACAGAGGTGCCAGTGCCTATTTTCCATGAGCGGACCCGCCGTTGCGGGCCGCTCCACCGAGGGGGCAGATTTGTGTTAAGAGGGCCCAGAGGGGCCCGGGTCTTCCGTTTTGGCTATTTGGACAGCTGCCCCGCCTGCTAGGGGGCAGCTGCATCACGGGGGCACATTTGGTTTGATAAGAGTCCCGGAGTGGGGCACATACGGCACGTGTAGTGCCAGTGCCATGTCTGCGCCGATGGGGGCACATTTAGTTAAGAGAGGCCCCGTGGGGCTGAAGAGGCACAGATGTGCCAGGGCCCTCTATTTGGTTTAATTCCCAGCTGCGCCGCACCAGCGCGGGCAGCTGCAGCTGTAACTGTACAGAGGGCACAGTGAGTGCCAGGCCTTCATTTGCAGAGGGCACAGTTAGTGCCAGGCCTTCATTTGCATCACAGCTGCACGGAAAGTAGCGTCAGCTGCAACGTTTAGGCCCACAGTTCTTTGGGGGCATTATTGTGAATGAGATAGGAGTGAGATACACTCCTCTGCCCCGTGCAATGGCGCACCATGGATTCTGCTGCATTGGCAGCCGCCCTGACACTTTGGACATAGGGCATTTGAGCCCCCTTTGAGAAGGCCACTTGGCCAGGGGGACTGTGAGGTTTGTAGGGCGCCAGGCCCTAATGTGATTTATGTGGTGCTAGGAAATGTGATTCATGTACTATGATTTACGCACCCTGTTTTATGCCTCTAACTGTGGTTTATGTTGATGAGGTTATTTGCATACTGTGGTTTATGCTAGTGAGATTATTCTCTACCGTGAGTTATGCCCTAATCTAAGAGTTCTGTGTATGTGCTACTGCATAATGTAGTTATGCTGGTGAGGGTATTGTCTAATGCGTTTAGACTTATGAGATGATTGCATAATGTGTTTATGCTGGTGAGGTTGGCGCAGAATGGATTTCACGCCTAAATGTGATGCTGTGCATGATATGGTTTATGTTACAGGATGATGCTGAGTACAATGTTTGCCAGTAGTTACTGGTTGTGTTCTACGCTTATGATATGTTCTACATTTACTATGTTCACTAAGTGATGGTTCTGACAGTGGTCCATTTGGCCCTGTCAGGTGTACATAATCCCTTGTAGATATTACCTAGTGCCAGGTGGCGCAATGTATATTATGTGATTACTATTCTAATGTGTTATGAGAATACAAAGGCTATTTTTGATATAACCTTGTGTGGAGTTCCTTTTGTGGTGTGCCTAGTATGTTGTTGCTGTGTGCGTGTTGCGCAAACGCTTTACACATTGCCTCCGGGATAGGCCTGACTGCTCGTGCCAAGCTACCAAGGGGGTGAGCAGGGGTTATCTTCGGCGAGTAACTCCCTTCCCTGACTAGAGTGGTGGTCTCTGCCTGGCTTTGGCGCAAGCCTTAGCCAACCAGAGATCCCATTTCTAACAATAAACTAACATTATTCTCTAGTTCTTTGCTTCCACCTACATACATATTCATACCCATGCTATTTACTTTCACAATAGCATACAACATTCCTTTATAGCCAGACCTTTTGGAATTCCCAATGCTTGTTTGTTAGGCAAGCAATTGGCGAGTCTAGTGACTTTGAATTTTCCTATGGCCACTGTACTTTGAATTGGGCTAGATAGCACTAGCCCCTTCGAACTCATATGTGAAGCTGGTCATGTTGTAATTGTCTGCCAGATGTTAAATTACGTAAGCCTGCAATAATTTGGGTGATAAATATCATGGGTAGAGAGGCCAAATGAAGACCTAGGTGCATATTCACAAGAAGCTATCGCCAAATTAACGGCACTTTATCGCAGCCAAAGTCGTGATAAATTTACCTCCCCATTCACAAGCCGGTGTTAACAGCCCACAGCACCAGTTTACCCGCGATAGCAGCCGCAAAAAACATCGCCACAGAGGACCCCCGCAAATATCGCTAATGAGATGCAGAGTAGGTGTTCCCGTGCCAAAAGCCGAGACAACATCACACCTCAACATTCACAACGACCAGCCACATCGGCGATAAGAACACAAAACAGGCGATAAGGCGCGTTAGCACCAGGAAGTTTACACCTGCTCTGACCTGGTGTAAAGTCGGACGGCAGCCAGCACCAAAAAAAGGGAGCACAGCCCAGAGCCACACATGAAGGACAACAGATGCCCACGAGCAACTGAACATGCAGCACGGACACCCAAGAGGGCCACAACACCCACCGACACAACACCCAGGCCCGCAACACCTCCCTCCCCCCCCCGGGACCACCCCCAACCCCAGACTAAGAAATTGCACACCAACACCACAAATCCCAAAACAAACATTTTGCCTGACGTCGCACAAGCAGGAAAATAAACATACATGCATGGCCAGAAAATGGAGAATCAGTCATACAGCAATGCAATAACCAACACAAAACACCATACAAACAAAAGCAGAAACAACCCTTAGGATGAGTCCTAGCGGCTCCTCACTGGACAATCCGTAGCACACAGCCTGGAAGACCAAATCCAAGAGAAGAAGGTGTGCCATGCGCCCAACAAAGGAAAGAGAGGGAGAGAGCGAGGGAGGGAGACGGAGTGAGATAGCAGAAGCAGCGCAAGGCCGCCCGGGCACCTGGCTCCACATGCCAACATGTGTGTGTACATCGCCATTCGTACACCATGACCCCAAGGCCGTGTCCCAATCTCAGCTCCAAAGCCACATCACATTCCGAAAACGCAAGTAGTAGTCAGACAAACATCAGGGATGAAAGCACCATTGTCCCAATGCAGAAGGCAGGAGGACACCTGCACCTCTGACCTTGGTCCAGAATGCGCCTGGAACACCCTGATAGAGATGCAAAGGCAGACGGGGACGACTCCCACATAACGCATTCCGCCAATGAACCATCCGACTCATCCACAGGCCACACACAGAAGCCCCTGCCAGTGGTACCCCGGCATGGGATGCCCTTGACACTCACGGAAACAGCAACACACTACCCACAACGTTGCACACACATACGAATCATTGCTCAGAGCTGTGGCATATCCTCCACACAACTGCCGCAGGTCAGAAAAGTGCCAGTTCACGAGACGCACCAACGCAATGGCAGGCCATACCGGGCACATGCACAACACCCGTCACGTGGAACAGTACTGTGCACGTATGCTGCATTTACTGGGCGCACTGCCACTGGCAGTGCTGCGGATCAGTTACAGGCTCAGCTTCCGCATTGCCCACGTCACCTGCGTCCAGCCCTGGTTCCACTGCTGAACATGTCATCCAATTGGCCATGTGTTTCAGGGATAGACATGCGCATAGATGTCAGTTACCAGGGTGTACCTTCATGTGCAATCATTGTCCCTACATCCAGCCATACTTCCATACGTGAGTGAACATAGTGATGACACATCTGTGTGATTTAGAATGTTTTATTCACATTCAGGTGATTGACGGAGCTGAAGCTGTACAGGGTCATCCAAGCCCACATCACATGGAAGCCCAGTGGTGGGCCAACCAGAGTCCTTTGGGGATTGCACAGTGATTAGGAAGAGGGAGAGTGCAGTCTGCAGCAGGATTGCTGTGTAATTGGCCAGCGGTGAAGAAATGGCAGTCCGTGTCGGGGTCTGGTTGAATGTCGCAGGGTGTTCCGGGGGTCAGTAGGAGGTATTTCCCAGGGCATGATGCATAGGTCATAACCAGGCAGGGACAGGCCATATGGCGGTGATGGATGCTACTGCCTCCTTCCTCACACAGTAGTTCCCATCCGCTTCTCACTCCCCTGATACGGGTTCTGTGTCCGGTGTGTGTGGTGGGGTGATGGCTGCATCGCTGTGTGCCCCTGACACATCAGACTGCGTAGGTGATGGGGCAGCATAACAGTGTGCCACAGACACATCAGGGGTCGGAGCTGTGTGTGTCGATGTTCCCGCTGCAGTCACCTGGGAACGGCTCAGTGACAGCAATGGCAAGATGAAGTACTGAAGGGCATTGAAGTTCCCAGCCACTACTCGCTGGTGTCCAGCCGTGGCAGACATACTTCCAGCCTGCATCTGCTCCATGGTCTCCATTGACCTCTGCACCTGTGCCAACTCTGTGCTGTCATGGCTGGTGCCTGTCTGACCAGACAGTTCTTGTATTAGATTCATGGCACCAGCGAGGTCAGCCAAGGTCTGTGGCGGAGCATGGTGCGTACAGGGGGTGTCTGATAGGGACTGTACGTGGTCCCTGATGGGACTCAGACACCCACGTATGGCATCGAGTTTGGCTGCCACGAGCTCGAAACCCACCCGCAGCTGATGAGCCAACTCCACCTGGCAACCCAACACACGCCGTTGGTATTCCATGTATTGGTCGGGGGTCCTGGGAGACAGCCGTGGTGGTGTGTGTTTCCTGCTGTGTGGTCTGTGCAGGTGGTGGGGTCACCTCGAGGCAGCTGGCCTGGCCTGCTCCTGGGGGTGGGGTGCAAAGGCTGTCCATTATCTGTTGGAGGGTGTCTTGACATATGTGCAGGTTGTCCTCTTCATCATCAATGATGGGAAGTGTGGTGTGCTCTGCAGGAGGTGTTGTATGTCCCTCTGCAATGTGAAGGGGAGATGCAGGTTAACAGAGTTTCAGATGTATGGTGATGATTTGCAGATGTTTACATTCAAACTGCATGCCAATGTAAATTGTGACTGTTTTGGGGGAGCTGGCTATTTGATGGCAGTCAGTGTGTTTTTCGACTACATGAAGGATGTGTGGTAGTACCCGTACATTATCATCACACAGTGTCAGGCAATGCCAGATGTGAGTGGACAGTTACTACGCACGAGCGGAACCTGTTGTGAGCTCTGTCCTGTGTTGCTGGTGTTGCACTTTGTACCACATTGCCATCATTGCTGATGTTCTGTCATTGCTATGTGTGTGCTGCATTGTGGGGGAGTTGCCCCTGCAGCTCTGATTTCATGTGGCCTTCCCCCTTTGAGGCGGGGTGCCTTTGAATTGTGTGCTTTTCGGGGCCTGATTTGCTTTTGACTTGGGTCATATGTGCTCTCGGACTGTTTTTGTGGCCTGGTGCATTGTTCGTCTGCTGCGTGTATTGTACGGCATGGGTTGTGGGTGCACATGAACATGTCGGAGTGTGACCTGCTCCTTTACGGATGTGATCCGCACTGGGCTACCTCCATGTCGATTCGTGGGCCATGTCATTTTTTTTGGGCTGCTGCCATGCTATCGGACATGCAGTGTTACTTGCATAGTCAGTGTGGGTCACAGAGCCGCTGCTTTGCTGGATTCAGCACATGTGCACGGGGAGGTTGTGATATTGGTGATGGGGGGGCCCCTCTGTGCACATTGTGGATGGGGGCCTACTTGGCGTTTCTATGTGTGCTGCAGTGTGCCAAGGCAATCAGGGACATGTTCCACAGTCATTGTGGGTGTGATGTGTGCTACACGTAATTGTGCATGTGTGCCATTGTGCCCATCTCCCCCCGTCCCCCCCGTCCCTAGTGGTTACTCACCCTGTTGCTGTTGGGTCAGGTCGTATCGTGCTGTGTCCAGGCCCCCCAATCCTGCCACCGTCTCCTCACTGCTGATTGTGGCCACCATTTGCTCAAGCTCATCCAGCTACTCCTGTGTCGCAGGACTTCCACCTCCAGTCGCCGTTGCTGCCTCCCTGTTGGCGGCGAGCTTATGTTTGGTCTGCCTTTTCAGTTCATGCCAGCGCCTCTTGACCTCCTCCAGTGACCTCCTCGACACTCCGACTGCATTGATGTTGGTGACGATGGCCTGCCATATTTCGGTTTGGGTTGCCAGTGCTGCAGTGGAGGTGCCGAACAGCTGTTGATGGTGTTCGATCACCTCCGTGACAATGATTCGGTCTTCCTGCGGACTGAACCCGGTCTTCCTCTTCCTCTTGTCCTTGCACTTCCCCGAACGCGGGGTTCCTGGCTGGTCCTCAGTGGGGCTTGTGGTGTTCGGCTTGTCCTCTGCACTCGGTCCGGGTGCATCCATGTTGCTACGCAGTTTGAATTGTTCTTGGGCTTTTTTTTTCTTTCTTTTATGGTGCTTTTTCTCGCCGGACGCGTGGGATTTTCAGGCCTGTGGATGGTGTTCGCTGATTTCTGTACCGCGATTGGCCTCATCGCATGATTTCTCGAGTTCGCGTTTCGCATTTTTTCGGCGTGGCGTTGATTTTCAAGGTGACATTTGACGCGTTATCTGGTGACTATCGCATGCTACCGCCTTGTTGTGGATTCCACGTTGACACGGGGTTATTTTCCTGAGTTAGGCTGCGATGTTGAAAGTTGCGTTACGCTACTCTTGCGGTAGTTATCACACGTTCTTGTGAATATACCCCCTAGAATGTTAAAAAATCTACTTTCTCAGGAATTTAAGTCATTTTTCTAGTTATAGAATAGATTCTTTAAGCGTTTCTCAATAATTAGTTAATGCCATGAGGGCTGCTGTAGATCACGTAATTTTGGCTTAAGTACCTTTAATTAATTGGTAGATTTAATTTAAAAAGTAGCACAATAATTGGCATCACAACAGTACATATGTGTATTGAACACTCAATTAGGTGAACGTTTGCTAAAGGCTTTGGAACAATGAAAAAAGACTGAATATTTCTTCTCTGAGAAGCAATGATCTCATGAGTGAACACGTTTTTCGTCAGCCAAGACTAAGGCAGAATCCATGTTATGTCTTTTGTAGAATTTTCATTGTTCCATTTAATAAATGCTGGTCCTGTGGTGGGTAGGTTGGTCTTTAATTTTTCTGTTGTTCTCTCACCCTCACACAGTGTGCATTTTGGAAATACATTTCCTAGAAATGACCGAAAATTTAACTTTTTTAACGCTTTGTGATAAAGCAATATTTTGCTTGACGCTTCTGCCATTAACAATATGCACAATATAAAACAATATAAATCAGAATCCAGGCCTAGGCTACATTTGATAATGACTATGATCATACCACCCTAAATGCGCCCGATCTCATCCGATCCGGAAGCTAAGTAGATTTGGGCCAAATTGGCAGTTGGATGGGTGGTTAGGATACATTTGATAAGTGCCAATTGGAAACCAGCCTGCATACCCCCTCTAAGCATGGTGAAATGGTGTGCATCACACACAAAAGTTAGAAAATGATTTACTTGATGCCTCGTCCCTGAGATAGGAATTGGCTCTTCATGGATGTAAGAAACTAGTCTGTTAGTCTATGTCCCACAGTAAGTTCACACATGTAGAGAATTCCCTTTGCTAGCCAGGCTAGAGCAACAAGGCATTGTGTGAGGTTTTACAAGTAACATTGCAATGATACAAGAGTTCATTCACAAGGTGAATATTATTTTAATTTTTAAAAAAATTATAAAATACAAAATACAAAATAAGGAGTAAAGAAAATAAGGCAAGAGAAGTCCAAACTTTAGAAAAAGGGGTGAGTTTGGATTTGTAGCTATCTCTTGTAGTATTTGCATAACTTGGTTGAGTAAGGAAATCATGTCTAACGAGGTGGGGTCAAAGCCTGGTGCAGGTGGCATGAATTTGTATACAGGCATTTTATGTCCCTGCCTCCATTATTTTTTACGGGAGGGTGTTGCAGTAGCGGTGGCTAGCTATGTGAGGTGCTGGATTTACCTCAGTTCTGAGCTGGTGTGCATTTTTGACAATTTGGGTCCTCTTTGGCTGTAGTAACTTTAGAAGTGCAGTTTGCGACTAATAATAGGCATACTCTTTCGTGAGTGGGTGCATGTCCCTCCCTAAACCCCTCCTTAACCCTAATTAAATCCCTCCTTACTCATCCCATAAGCTCTCCCGTAGCAATTAGTATTCCTCATTTTCCAGCCACTGCCACATTTACTACTAAAACATACACCTAAGTGTGCAGAGATGTCAGCACATAAAAGACAGGAGTGGTGAAGGTGTAGACATCTGCATGTAAGTTAGTTAACAGCATTTAGTAGTGCGAATAAACTTACTACAAAATGCAATCTGTGAATAGGCTTCTGAAAATTGGCTTTGCAAAGCTCTACTGTTTGTAAACACTGGAAACAGGTTGAAAAAGACACTGTTAGCAATACAATAGGTAAGCAGTAACTGAAAAGGAAATGCAAAGAGTCTTTCAGTTCAACAATATACAGTTAGGGAAATACATTTGTCTGATGGTTTAGGGTTAGTGGTATTCATTCACTGAAAATTTAGATATTTTACAATCCGGGGGGCTTAACAATTCTGGACAGGTGGCTTCAGAGTCAGGGGGACCAACCTCATAGATGAAGGGGAAAGATGGCTATCTGGCCCCCACAGATAATGCACATAGGCCCACAGGACAAAAGAGGCACAAACACATACATCGCAGTCCCAACTCAATTCACCTAGCAAGTAGGCCAGCCAGGTGCTCGCCCCAAGCCCTCAACTGCAAGGTCAAGGAGATCAAAAACAATAAGACGCAGTACAGAGAAGCAGTGTGGTCACCAGGAGAAGCACAATGCAGCCCTTTTCTGATGAGAAAGTAGAGGTATCCAGGATAATGAGCCCATGTATCTAAAATCAATAGGATGGCTGGGACATGTAAGCAGACGAGTATGAAACAAAGCAGACCAGAAGAACTTCACCAGGGCATTAAAGTTTGTTATCTTCACAAAAGAAAAGCGAGAGAAAACCTGCCCAGTTGCATTCTCCCAAAGTCATAATTATCACACAAGAGCAACTGGGCAAAATAGGGGAAGGAAGGCAACAGACAAAGCCTGAAAAGGATGCTACGGCCTAGGTATGCCCAGGTATCAAAGGATATTGAAATAGACGCCTCACTCACTTTATCGTGACATACTTCATCAGTGGACCCAATAAAATTGTTCAATATGTTGACTAATTTTTCAGATTTGACTTTGATCAAGAGAAGTAAAATTCATCCTGGAGGAGAGTCTTAGAGTAGGAAAAGGTGGGTGAGGCTGTACACTATTAGGGCTGGATAGTGATCGTTTATTAATAAAAAAACTGGTACCAGCCAGAAGCTATGCAGCATTCGTGACACATTGAGAAGTGAATTGCAAACCTAATTTAATGACAAATTTGATCCAATCTGTGCATGGTAGATGATTTATTAACTTACTATGGTTGGTTTGCACACACTACCAGTTTTGAGATTTGATACTGTTGTACGTCTGTTATATTTTAAACCTCACTCTGCTTTGTTATATTGGCAATTACCAGTAGATTTATTTTGAAGGCTTAGATCAATCAGTGACATGTGCCATTGGAGATTAATCTCTCTTTTAACGTTCCAAGATGGCTCTCATAATGCTCGTTGCACTTTTGCAGGTTTATTTTGCTTCACTATTTGAGGTGGATGATATTGAGACTAGGGATATGATCAAGGCCGAGAGGTCGAAACGCGCCTTTTTTTTTGCCTGTACATGGATTAAACTTCCTTAATGACTATTGCCCCGAGTGAGTGCTTTACTTTTTGTAGATGGTGAGATTATTTTGATGGTTTGCTTCACTTGCATACAGCGCAACACCCTCCCTGGGCTGTGGGTGCTTCAAGGGAGCCTTATAAATTTTGTATGCTAACAAGTTTTTCTGATTTGGTTTTGATCAAGAGAGGCAGAGTTCAACTTGGAGAAGATTCGCAGGAAGAGATTCCTGAGGTGCTCAAAAGACAGGCATAGAGAGATAGAAGCAGAGAATAGGAGGGTGCGGTTGTTCAGCATTAGGAGTGGATAGTGATCTCTTATTAATAAAAACTGCACTAGCACCTTCATCAATCAAAAAATGACATGGTTGTCAAATACAACAGAGAGGGGGATTTTGTGTTGGAGAATTTGATCTCTTTTTGAAAATGTATTGATGGCATGTCTCTGAGTATGGGTGATAATATTCACTCACTGTAATATAGCTTCTATGTTATGATGCTAAACAATACGTCAAAACAGGTAAATATATAAATAGATGAGGAAATATTGTATTTTTTGCAAAATGGTGTGTTGTATTACTTTAAATATAATGCTATACATTTAAATTTGTATGTGCATATCTAATAGTAGCTGGCCAAGACCTTGAGCTTGATGAGATACATAATCTGATGTCTTTGTGAAGGAATCAGGTTGATAGCTAAAGGTACTGTATGTGTGCTCAATTAAGGCTTTGAAGGGCCAGAGAGTAGAATGTGTTTTCTGCTGTATGTGAGAGTGCAATTGAACTGTTCTCATATGATTGGGGTGGGAATAAGAGGTAACATGCTGTAGCAAATGCCTACCATTCATTGAGTCCCCCAGGATTTTTCACATTTGACTACCCGGCTTTTGGACTTTTACTGTGAGCAAGTCTCACAAGCTGAGTCTCACTCACAGTAAATTTACAGTAACTGGACTGAGAATGCTAACCACCAGTGTCCCATTTAAAATAAGGCCACTGCTAAGCATCTAGGGTGAGCAACTCTGGGCTGGTTACATGTGAACACGTGAGCACACAAGTGTGTGCACGTGTGTGGGCTGCATGTGTGAGACTACAGTCTTGCACAGCCCGGTCTCTGCAAACAAGTAGTCTTTCACAGAAGGGACTCTTCAGGGATTGGTACTAACCTGAGTATGCCTTATAATGTGAGTGGCCATTCATAGTGTAGGCCTATAGAGCTTACTGAAGATCTATGGTGCTTACACTGCATTCCACATTATAGAAGAAATCTGCACTAAAGTACAGTTTCTCTCCAAGGTACCAATCTAAAGTTAAACATGCACCTTTATTTTGTGAAATTTTTATCGATAACCAAAAGCAGAGACATATCGTTCTTGCAGCAATGTACACAATACACAAAGTCATACACAGTATAGCAATGCTAGTATCTCGTATCATACATCTTTAAAAACATCACCATGCGAGTCACGTCCATATCGTTTGTGGAACAGATCAATACTGTACGTGCCCAAATCACAATACTAGTCTTTTGGCACTAAAGTAATCCCACTAATCAAAGCGCTTCTCCCAATCCAGAAACGGGGAACATATCCTGCGATCAGCTCTTCGGGGCTACGACTCAAGGCGATCATTGCAGTTCGACCCACTTGCCTTGGCAGCTAGATAGGTTTGGTATAGTCCCCAGAAGTTCTTAGGCCGATTGTGGGGGGGGTAGTAGGTCACTATAATATTCTGTTTGTGTGCTACAATACACAACGGCGGCGCAAAAGTGTCGCAAGGGGCTTGTTTGACCAGCCAATTATAGTGGGGGTCGGGCCCCGGGACCAACAGATCGCAACCCTACGCCTAGCCATTAGGAGTCCCATGTCTACCAGTCGTCTAATCACCTTAATTAAATGTCTCGAATAGCCCAATAGAGCGAGCATAGGGTCAGGCTCAAGTGTGGTTTCTAACACGCACCTTTATTGTACACTTACAGTCCCTAATATCATTTCAACACTCCTTGTGACACTTGAATAGTTGTCATACTTCCTTGGCTCAGCTCATAATCAGATTCCAGGCATTCGCCCCCCCTACCGGGCCAAGTTAATTACTCTGCTGCCCAGCAGAAGGATCAAAGGCCTCCCCCACACAATAGAGCAATTAATTAACAGTGCCTGACCTAGTTAATGGGAAAGGAAGGGTGGAAAAAATCTGCATCTGATAATTAACTTGTTACACTGCACCTGGGCTGAGACTGTCCAGGCCCACAGAAACAAAGGAGGAATGCCAGGTCTCTGGAGCTAGCCTCTGACGTTTTGGTAGGAAGGGATCAGGCAGCTGTGCCAGGTAGGGGTGGGGCTGAGGTGCTCAGGGAATCTCTTTGCCCACAGACAGAAAGCTTGAAGTTGCCATGTTGGATTGTCCCAGAATGCTGTGTAGGGATGGGACAGGGGTGGAGTGATGATGAGCACCCTAGAATTGGGCTGACTTCTAGAACGTTCCTCCCCCACTTAATAATCCCTGCACAAGGGAGGGATGATGGTAAAAGGATGCTCAGCTGTATGGAGAAGCTGATGCACCAGATGCCCTGCAAGGATACATTTTGCAACCTTGACTCCAGCTGACCTTCAGGACAAGGATGGGTCTCTCCAGAGGCAGAGGCCTTGATCCATTTAAGCCACCTGGGCAGTTTGGATGAGGGACCTGCTAGGGGACACTGCTTGGTTGCTCTGTACCTTCTGTGTACTGACCCTTGACTCGCCGGTGACACCCAGTTGCCCTGCAAGATGGTCAGGAGGCCATGGGGCCTAGGGACTGAGGCAGGAAGTGTATTTTGCTTGCTGGCTGTGAAGGGGCACGGAAAGACAACCCCCAAAGCAGCAGAGAGCCTCATGAGTGCAGCCAGGGAGACTTGAAATTAGGTTGCTAAGCGAAGTACCCTATTAGAGGCCAGAAGGCCTGAAGAAAAGGCTCCTGGTGGCTGGGGCTCCCAACCAGGAGTGGAAAGAGCCCGAGATTGAGCAAATTGGCCCTACTGGTTCCGACAATATGGCCTCATCCCCAGGAGGACCAGGCAGAGAACAAAGTGCATGGTGCTTCACCGGATTGTCATAATCCACCCCTGGGGTTGATGCAACCTGCCACCCTAATTTTCCAGTGGGGAGAGGGCATGCATGGACCCCCCTCTCAAGACAGTCCATGGCCGTGGGACCCAATATGTCCTGAGGTACCCCATCCCCCCTGACAGAAGAGGGCAGCAGGAGTGCCAACGTGTTTCACAGCAAGGTGGTGGGCCTCCCTCCCTACCCAGGCCTTTGTCTGGCTGGAGTGGAAGCACGCCGCTGCAAATCCCCCACCCTGTGCCTCACCAACTCCAGATGTTTGTCTGGGGGGAGCGGGAGGACACCTCTGTAAATCTCCTCTCCCACAATGGGAGACAGAAAGCAAAAGCTGGCTCCCATGCACCACACAAAAGGAGTGCATCGTTTGATGGTAACCAGAAGGGGCAGCCAGGGCCTTGGGGCTCCTCCCGCAACCCCCATGACATCCCAGGCTGTGTGAGCGCCAGGTGGACCAGGGCACTCAAAAAACAACTAGGAAAAAGAACAGGGCTATGCAGCGCAAGGCCATGAGAAAAATGCAAGTGGACAGAGCTGCTCATCAATTATTCATCACTCCAGTGAAGAAGCGCCACAAAATCCCCTATGAGGGGGGTTGGAATTTGCTCTTTTTTGGTTGTGGGGGCACCAGGACAGGCAGGGGCCCCACCAACGTGTTTAAACTGTGTTGTGGGGAGCTGCAGAGAGTGGAGCAGCCCCACAGAAATTGTCCTTGCGTACTGACACTCCCTTTACCAAGGGGTTGAATGCCTGACCCCTGGAGAAGTTTTTCTTATTTTCAAAGTGCTCTTTAAAGCTGTAGCTTTTGCTCCTGGCCTCTACAGTGCAGGGACCATTAGTGGTGCATACTGTGACTGCAGTAGCAGACTAGATAAAGTAAAATAGAGACTCTGAGACACACGTATTGAATACAATGCTTTACTGATAACGGTAATGGCTGACAATGAAATGTTTTACACTATAACGAATGCTATTGACTCTTAGTACTACCACCATTAGCTTTAATGGTGGGTTATTACCTATATTCCATATTGGTACTGTCCCCATTGACTTCAGTGGTATTGCATTGTTGTTGTGGCTGCTCTTGCTGATGTGGTGACCCACTGACAAAGCCACTAGGCCTGCCTTTTTGATAAGACACACCCTTATATTGTGATGTTTCACCTGGTATAGGTGGGGGCTATTGTGGTTTTAGGGTTGAGGACCTACTAGACATGTAATGTGATATGAGGGTGATACCAGAAGTATTTCTTCCATATGCCTGGTTGTACTTATTTAGGGGTATATTATCAAGGGCCATATCGCCGCTTTTCTGGCTTTAAAAGCCAGAAAAGCGCGATAGTCACATCGCACTATTAACAAGCTCGCGCTAAGCCTTGTTAGCGCTAGTTTCCGTGAGTTTGCTCCCGTTTTTTATCACCCTGCATGCCCTCGCTAATGACATGCAAAGTAGGCGTTCCGGAGCAAAACTACATGGAAATAGTCGATAACAAGGCTTTGCGGTATTTACAAGCCTGCAGCAGACCCGCTTAGCGACAAGAATATTCGCGCTAAGCCCCCTTATCACAGGATTTTAACACCTGCTTAAAAGTTGACTAAGCCATCTACATAATGGGAGGTGGATTGCAGGGTTAAGGTCACAGGGGCGTATCAGCAAGGATTTCATTATCTCCCACAATTTATCTCTGGTTTTCAAGCGATATTGGCGCTTTTCGCCGCTATTGCTGGATTTCATATCGCCTCGGAGATAAGCATTGATAATAATGCGATATCTCAGCGTTGAAATCCAGTGATAGCCGGCGATAAAAAAAATAGCGCTAAGCGCGCTTTGCGATATTTATCGCAAGTTGTTGTAAATAAGCCCCTTAGTAATCTGATGATGCAATTTCTTATAGCAGACAAATCAGGAATTCTGAGTGACTTAATGAGGCTCAGAAGTCCGATTATGAATGGTATGAGAGTCATGTTCCATTACGGTGGGAATACTGATGGGACCTCCCTAATCTCACACCACCAGGCTTATGTCTGTTAGAGTTTGGCATCTGAGAAAAGGGGATGACAGCTAGAAACAGTGGGGCAGAATTACAAGAAAGTGACACATCTGTAGAGATGCGTCACTTTCCCTGCGCCACCCTGAGAAACCCTTGCGCCACCATGGATGCACCGTATTTACAATACAGCACACCATGGCGCAAGGATTGACAGATGCGTCAGAAATTCTGACGCATCTTTTGGGGCAAAAGTTACGCATTGCTAGAGTAGTGTCACAGGCACGACGCAACTCCAGCAATGCATTTTGAGGCCTATTCCCACTACACTGCGTCACTCCTTACACCTGCTTCAAACAGGCGTAAGGTTTTGACGCAGTGGCGTCCTAGAAGTGACGCAGTGAAATCTACTTTTAGAAGGCTTTCTGCGTGGGAACGCCCACCTTCCATACATTATACCTGACGCAGGTATAATGTGACGCAGGGCTTTACAACGTGACACATCACTCTAGATGCGTCACGTTGTAAATTGGCCGCATTTTTTACGCCACTGCTGCGTCACAAAAATGACACAACGGCGGCGCAAAAGTGTCGCAAGGGGCTTGTAAATATGCCCCAGTGTTTCTGCATCAAACCTGCCTGTTTTTCGCCATGACTAAGGCTGTTTTCACCTGCACATTTCTCTTGTTTGTGACAGGTAAAACATCCAGAAGCAAAAGAAACAAGCATTGGCATAGCCAATAGGTCTCGCTTTTGGGACCTTATAAGTATTTAGTTATGCAGCACAATCCTTGGTGCAACAACATTAACTGTTGCATGGTTAAACACTTATAAGGTCCCAAAGGCGAGACCTATTGGCTATGCCAATGCTTGTTTGTACAGCAAAGTAGTCATTCATCTACTTAAGTATGGTGAGCTAAGAGATAATTAACCCTTCTAAAGTATCCTTATACTATTAGAGAGACCACATCATTATTTTAGAGAATGGGACCCAAAAAAAAAAAAGATTAAAAAAACTGCTTATGGTACAAAATAGAGTCATTTGTGCCATGTATGCCCTAAAGAAAAACAACCATGTATAGAGAAAAAGGGCCAAGCTACATTGGATGGCAATAGACCAGAAAATCATGCTTATGGGTCCTTATGACTTGTCTGGAAGGCTTTGAACAAGGGACCAAAATGCAAGTGTAGTCTTTTTTCCTACAATGAATGCACCAGCATTCTTTGATCACGCTGTGACTGCAAAATGCCTCTCCCAAAGTATCACTAGGGTAAATTCGGAAGTAGGTCTATAAAGATACTAATGGTAAAGTTCGAGAACAAACTTCCCAAAAAATCTTAGGGGAAAACAAAATGTGTTCCTTTAAAAAAAAAAAATTAAAAAAAAAGGTAAAGCAGTATTTATTGCAAATATAAATTGTTTGTGTTTCTTACATCAGGTTTTTTTAAATCCGTTTTTTTACAGTTATTGCAATATATTTGTATGTAGCAGGTTTTTTAATTGTGTGTATTGTTTCTGTGTGTTCTTAGGAGCCTCTATTGATTTTTAGTATTTGTAAATATTATTACATTTGTTGTTATATTTGTTTTGAGTATTGTTTTGTTCTTTTAAGCTGGGCTCCTAGCATTGTTTCTCTATAATGTATTATATAAACTGAAGTAGCATGGAATTTGGTACTGCAATTAGAGACTTGAAATGTGACTTATTTTAAAACATCTATAGTCCAAAAAGTATTCCAATACAAATTAGTGGATAACTGGCTGGTATTTTCCAAACTACGATTAACTTTGTGTCCACACGAAAGTGGGAAAGAAGGACATCTGTCTTCAAGAGTAAAGAGAAAACAAATGGCAGAATTACTTCAAGTCGCATCACACTGAATGAAACCTCACGATTTAACTGTAACTGTTATGCTTGCCTGAATCACTTATACTGACAGATTCCACATAGTAGCATGCTACCGGCACACAGACTGTTTTGGCGCATCGAGAGAGGGTAAGGCGCCATGTTACACACTGCTGCCGCACCCAACCAATTACCTGGGTAATAAATGTGCTTTATTGAGCAATAGTACCAAAGTGCCATAACTTTACCGGACCCATTGTCACCCGAGGAACTAAGGGCATTAATGAGAAATAACACCCCGGCTATCACCTAAACACAGAAGCAAGTGCTCGGTCACAGCTGACAGACAGGACCCACCGATACCTACAGAGCACCGCGCCATCGCCCCGCGCAGTGGCTCTACCTGAGAAGGAAGCCCAGCTGACATACGTGCAGGAAGGTCCGGCAGCGCGGGAGGATAGCAGCCTGTAGGAGGTGAAGTCCGACAAGCACAGCTCCGTCTCCTCGTCTTCCCGGACGGGCGCCTCCGCGGCCTCCTGTCGCTGCCGCTCGTCCGCCCGGTACCAGCCCCAGCTGAAGAGCTGCACGGAGACCGAGGACAGGCCGAACAGAGCCAGCACCAGCCCGCCCCAGTAGTAGCGGCCCTCGCTGAAGTAGCTCCCGGCCACCCACAGGTCGGCGGCCATGTCGCACAGGAAGGAGCCGGTGCCGAGCAGCGACAGGCACAGATCTCGGAGCTGAAAGCGCTCCGGCGGCAGGGAGCCGCTCATGGCGCGGGTGCTGTGGCCTCAGGACGGCTCGGACTGGCCGGTCATGGCGCAGTTTGTGGGCTGCAGCCCTGCTCTCACATTCCCTGGAGGGTGCTCACAGCAGCGGCGTTATGCAAAGACCTCATATTACCGAGGTCCGCTACAAGGCACCTTGGCTTGAGCTCTCACTCACTTCTGTAGAAGAGTGAGCAGTACAGCGAGGGCGGGCTAGACGAGGGGGGTGTGGGCAAGCGACGCCAAGCTCCATGGCTCCTCCTCAGGTTGCGAGGAAGTGCCCGCGTAGTTATTATCGGCTTATGGAGGAGCACCGCTTCTTCTGTATAAGCGTGTACTCTTCATGTCTCCTCGTCCCGTAGTTGAATCGGCACCCATATCATAGATCTTGGGCAATTTGGGAAGGGTTGTAGTGTGTGAGACCGTCTTACGTCCTTTAGCGTGTCTGAGGGCCAACCCTTTCATGTGCAACTAGTAGAACCACCCGTTCCTCCTCGTGATGGTGAGCGAGTTGTTGGCTCGTACGCGTCGCTAACATATAGGATATGGCAAGCAGAACATTAGAAGAAAAACAAGCGGCAGTGAAAGCGATCGCAAAAGTGAAAGCGATCGCTATTGGAAAACAAACAAGCCCGCGAGTGGTGGGCGCGCGCGCGCCACAGCAAGACACGTGGTTTTAATTATCGCGCCCGTGTCAGGGCACGATAATTGAAACCACATGGCGCCCATGCGGGTAACCGCAGGGAAAAGGCCATGACGCACGAGCGTCTGGTCAGCTTTTTCAAACCCCCTACATAAAGTCTTCGCCAGAAGCAAGGCTTGCGCGCTACTCTAGGCTCGACCTAAAAAGGAACTGGGGTTTGGCAGCGAATCTTGTATTTCAGAATTTAGCCAGAAACTCTCATCACTGACTGAATCGTGAGTTACAGCCTTCTCAAAATTACTACCTAAGTAATCAGCTCCGCAAGAGAAATAAAATGCTTTCAAAGTTGAAAAATAACATCAATAACTGAGCAACAGCAAACAAAAGATTTGAATCCCTTTGCTCTTCTTGTATCTGAATTCATTTATGACCATAAGAGGCTATGGCAACTCAGTTAATAATTTCCTGATGTGAAGGTGTGACTAATGCCGACATCCTACTCCCATCTATATGTCAATATTAAAAAACAGCTCTTCGAAAGTCTACATCGCAATTTATGCCCAGAAAAACATAATGGGCCCGATTCACAAAAGTAATCTGAGACAAAATCCTAACTTTACGACTTTTGGTATTCACAGTGGGCATTTAGGAGTAGTAAAGTTAGGATTTTGTCTCAGTTAAACTTAAGTTTTACTTAAGTTAAACTTAAGACCAAAACTTAAGTTTAACTGAGACAAAATCCTAACTTTACTACTCCTAAATGCCCTTTGTGAATACCGAAAGTCGTAAAGTTAGGATTTTGTCTCAGATTACTTTTGTGAATCGGGCCCAAAGTTTTCATTCTAGACAAAGCACAGCCTATATTCTGCACAAAATGGAATATAGAAACATCTAGCTGCACTGGACCCATTGTAAACATAAACTGATTAAGGCGATTGGAGGTTCAACTTACACCTAAATGATAACTCCACATGAGCACAGTTTAAGCTTCAATGCTGTTTGAACTTGGAAGGCGTATATTCTGGCTCCAGGGTTTACAAATCTCATTTCTTTCTCGAGATATGTGAAGAACAAAACCAAGGATACGGTACACAATATGATGTACATTTTGAACATAGGAGCATAAAATAAAATTAGTAGCCAGGCTACATAAAGTGTGTGAGCACTTCCTATCAGAGCCAGATCAAGTGTCCCATTCGAGAAACTGTTCACATCTCCCTTAATGCTCAAGACTCATTTATTTGATAAGTGAATCTAGAAAATACACTTGCGGTTATTGAACTTTGTTATCAACATAGCCAGTCAAAAATGATAATTGTGTTTAAAGCTGATTTATGGACATAGGACATTGTTTGTTCCCGTGACTACTGCTACATCCATTTCAATTGCATGTCTACATTACAAAGGAAATGGAGGCAAAAAATATGACTAACTTAGATGAAAACCACTCCAGTCCTGCATCCAAGCTCCAAGTAGGGCCGTCCCAGCCAGTGTTAAGTGACCTGGATCAGAAGACAGAGCCAACAGCATCTTTGTGTCCTATGCCATCAAATCTGAGATACTACAAAACTTTACAACTCTGCATCCTAACTGTAGGGAGAGCGAACAACTACAGAAATGTAGTGGCTCCATCACCCATTTGCACTCGCCAGATGTTGGATTAGGCAGTAGTGCACCTAGGTGTGGTAAGTGAGCTACATCTTTTTTGTCCCCTTTCAAAATTACAAACAGCGAGTTCCAGCCAAACATATGTGTCACTTTACCATCATTTGGAGAAAAACATAGGAAACCCTGGACAAGGCATCTAGGCAATGCTGTTGGTAGCCCATGCTATTCAGGAGGTCAATGTTGCAATAGCAGATAATCCATGGGTGGAATAGGAATCTTGTCTGGAAGATAAACAGATTCCATTTGGTTGGAAACACTTTTACATACTCACAGCCATTGACCTGCCCATCATTCACAGTAGCTTACTTGAAATCCTCTGACCGCCGCTCCTACACCAGGGAACTGTGGTTCCCTGGCAGAGCTGGCAGTCCCAGGGCGGTCTAACTGGCGCCCTGGGTGGTGGGGCAGTGCAGCGGTGGCTGGATCCACCACTGCCGCACCGCAGCACCGCCACGAGTCTGGTGGTCCTCAGACCGCCAGAGTGGTAATCGGGCCCTTAGTGTTTGCCATGCAAAGAAGAAAAAAACTGCAGGGGAAGGGTGATTGGGGATGTTTTCATGGACCAATTGAGGTTAGATATCGCTTAAGATAACTGGAATTGTTTTTGGGGGGGGTTTGAAACGAGGGGGGATAGAATAGTTGGGGATAGGAAGTAAGATGATCAGACTTGTTTTGACGTTATTGTCACTGTGCCACTATAGACAGGGATCAACCATATGCAGGTCAGTCTTTGCCTGGCCCCAAAAGTCCAGCACAAAGTGATAGGCCATGTGCCTATCATCATTACAGGAATCAGATGTGCATCAGAAGTGACTTTTTGCAGATGTCTGCTCTGTTCAAGAAAACAGGCAATATTAGGTAGATTTCAGTCTTGTTGCGATCATCTATACCAAACTTTAAGGCCCCACCCCCCCCTGTTAATGTTAATGTTAATTGTGACTTGTAGAGTGCTTAATACCGGCAGGTCTCTAAGCGCTGTGAGAAGAAAGCTACAGTGCCCCCAGGTGAGTATGGCCCCTGACTGGGTGGTGTTAGGCCCAGGCTTCAGTGAAGAGGAGGGTCTTCAGATTCTTCCTAAATGGTAGAAGGGCCTTCCCGGATCGAAGATGGAATGGAAGCCTATTCCATAATTGTGGGATGAGGACGGAGAAGGCCCGCCCTCCTTTTTTCGTGAGGTTAAACCGCGGGCAGGATATTTGGTCCCCTGCGGAGGATCTTAGAGAGCAGCTTGGGGCGTATTTCACAAGGCCCTCTTTGATGTAACTTGGGGTTTGACCATGTAGGGCCTTGTGGGTGATACACAGTCCCTTGAATTTGGTCCTTTGCTTGATGGGAAGCCAATGAAGTTTCTGCAACAGGGGAGTAGCCCGTGTATGTCTGGGTAAATTAAAAATCAGCCTGGCAGCGTCGTTCATCACCACCTGAAGTTTGCTCAGCAAGTTATCCGGTAGCCCAATGTAGAGCGCATTGCCATAATCCAGGTGTGACAAGATCAATGCTGTCACCATCTTTCGCATGGTGGAAAAAGAGAGGATAGGTGAGAGTTTCCTCAATTGCCTTAACAGGCCCACACATGTCCCAAAGATGGTGGAAACTTGATTGGACAGAGAGAGATTAGCGTCAATTTTTATACCCAGGCTTTTTACCACTGGTGCTGGAGACGGAGTGTCTCCCAGCTCCTGTGGCCAAAATTGGTTGGACCATGGGTTGTTATCCGTGGTGATGGCCAGCACCTCCGTTTTATCGGGGTTGACCTTTAGTGAATTGAGTGTCATCCAACTTACTACGAATCTCAAAATGTCCTGCACACGTGCGTGGGCTTGGGGTGTGTTGTTGATTTGTAGGATGATTTGGGTGTCATCGGCGTAGTTAAACACTTGGCAGTCCATCCGGGCCAGGTCCATCAACAGTGGGCGAAGGTAAATGTTAAACAACAGTGGTGATAGGGCAGACCCTTGAGGGACTCCACAGGTTATGGGCCCTCTGTAGGACACACAATCACCCATCTGAATTATTTGGGTGCGATCCATCAAGAAGGAGGTAATCCATTGATGGATCGTCCCACCAATGCCTATGTCCCGGATTCTGGTCAAAAGTTGATCATGATTGACCGTGTCGAATGCGGCCGACAAGTCTAAAAGGACCAGGGCACACAGCTTTTTTTGGTCTGCCTGTTTCGGAACACAATTAATTCTTGGCATGTTTGACATTGTAATGCATCACCATGAATTCCTCAGATAAGGTATTTAAAGGGCTGAATCTGCTTTACATGTCATCATATTAAAGCAGCAATACAAGCAGCAGAGCTGGCATGGGATGGCATGATCTCATCTGCTATATTTACGAAGTATGACTGCAACATTTAACATGCACTAACATCTAATTACCCATCTTTTCCCGAGGCTGTATTAAAATCTGTTTCTATAATCCAGATTTGTTGGCAGGACTGCATTGACCAGCTATCAGAGATCTACCTTAAGTGGAAATGCAAGAAAGAATAAATACATGATTAATTTGATGGAGGTAAGAAATTACCAAAATGCATATTACAATAATTAATACAAATTTCAAATTAGCAGGGGACCTTTAAATTCATGGTCACACTTAACAATTTTATAATATTGACACAACTTTTCGAAATGTAACAACATAAGTCTGTAAATTATATTGCTGTTAAGCAAATAGAGTGCAATGGGTTTCTGTTAACTAAGCTCAATCCACATTTAACTTTGTTTGGAAAACTTTCTTGTAGCATGGGTAGGAGCAAGCACGAGTACTTGTCTTTGAAAGGTGAAGAACCTGCCTGTTATGTGTTAGAATAGAATGTTGGAGGTTAAGAATGTGGGCAAAGAATGTTCCTTGTTGCTGGATGATTCCAGGCTGGGCAGTTGAGATGCAGGGATCGGGCAGGGAGAGACACGGTGTGCTCTATCTGTTATCGGCATAAATATGCACCTTTAGTTCAAGAGTCTGTTAACTTTAGTCAGCCATATCACACTGCCATTGCCATTTTCGCACCATTCAGGCCCTGCATGAATGATTCCACCCAAGTGTCTATCTTTGCTGACCTTTTCTGACTTTTCCAAATGATAGAACAGCAGCTGACTGCCTTTCTCTCATAGACCATGCACAATATTTGTTTATAATGGCTTGATTTCCCAATGCTGGTTGTGATTGTGAGCATGGATAGTAATTAGTAGTAAATTAGAGGTTTCCAATTTGCTATTTTTGAATCTGAAATTTAAACCATCTTAAATTTAAATTATCCTAACAGCAAATATATTCCCCACACCTCTATCTTATGGCTACATTTATAAAACCAATCAAAGTTGTGCCCAAAGTTAATCATGATATGGAAGAGGATAGAAATGTAGTCACAACTTTGCCTAGTCTAATTGCTGTGCAATACTCAATGGATTATGCAACTAAAGAAATATTTGCAAAAGATAGTATGCTGAGAGTAAAATGTGCGTAAATCTCCTGATGCAAGATATTGAATGTATGTGTGTGACGTTGTAAGACAAGTGTGTGCAGCAAGCACACTGAGACTAGTATTTTCGGTACGGTGAAACACAAAAAGCGTTTTCTTTCCTTGGAAAGAGAGACTTTTTGCCAGCCGCTCAGCATTTCAGACATATAGATGTAATAAATAGCTTGCAGCTAGACAAGATTTGACTCAGCTGCCACCACTTCTGGCCATCTGTTTGACACCTGGAGAGCATATGATTTTGTGCGCTCCATCATCTTCTGAAGCCAGTTTTGAACATAAGGATGTAGTGAGTTCCTTGAAGGACATAATGGCCTCCGTGCAGACGCCTGTACGTTCTGACTCCGGAACCCTTATTTTATACCTAAATTCATTACCATAGGATTTGAGGTGACCCCGGTCTGGAATCTGCTCCCTCCTTTTTTCAGTTTTGATTTTTAACATGAGTGCACCCAAAGAAGAAGGTGCGACTAAGATTATGGTCTTCACCGAAACACGCGTTGGCACATATTAAGAACTGACACTCGAGGACCAGAATATTCGACCGATTAAATCTCATTTGAATGTATTGATAGGAAGACTTGACCAATACAATTGCACAAGAATGTATTTATGTATATAGGACTTGGACATGTATCAATGCTATTTAATATATATTCTGTTTGAAAAGTATTCCTAGATTTTTGAGTGGAGGGATCTCCACTCTGGTCCTTTCTGTACTTTAAATTAGTTTTGTTTTTCTGTATGTTTATTTTAATTTGAAGTATGTCGTTGCAGGAAGGATGCATATGGCGTGAATGATATACATGTAGGTCTGATTATGAGTATGAGCTTTCTGGATATGAGTGCGCATTCGGCTAACAATGGGTCACGTGAGAGGTCACGTGAGAGGTCACGTGAGAGGTCCGTGAGTAGCCCGCAAGGAGCAGCTCGGCTTGGCGGTGCTTGGCGGCTCCGCCCTACCCTCCGGAGCTGGTTGGCCGGACTTCTGCGGACTTCAGTGGAGGGCTTCGCAGCGCAGAAAAGTAAGTCCGAGGGTAGGTGCGGTGAGAGCAGGAACGAGAGAACGAGAGCGCGGCCACCTTTAGTGGTGGCTGCAGAGTGAAGTGCCCAGGTGTGCCCGCGGAAGCGGCCCAACTAGGTTGGGTGCGACTTGCGGTTCCCCAGCGTGCCCTGCTCTCACGCTCCTCTCTACCCCTCTCTACCCCTGCTCCAGCCCCAGGCCCAGCCTTTACCTCCACTATTCCACCTAGGGCCTTCGGCCACATATCAGCCGTCGCAGCCGCTGCAGTCGCCACCTTCTTCTGCGGGGGTCGGGCACACTGGCCTGACTGGCTTGAGTCGGCCCTGTGTCTCCGCTCCAACCCACCGTCCAACGCATTGTCACCGCCACCGCCCCGCCACCGCTCCGCAGCTGGCTAGAGTACGCCCCGAGTTACCGCTCCGACCCAATGCACCAACCCACCGCCACCACCATTGCACCACCGCACCGCGGCATTGCGCTACAGTCAGGCGTATTTTAGCCGGCACCTCACCTGGGGGTCGCAGGGAAGTCCACAGTCCATGGATGAGAGGCAGAGAGGTATAGAGGTAGGCAGGTGAGGGGGTGTCTGCCTCGCTCTCTCTTCTTCTCACAGAGTGGGTTCCCTTAAGTGTGCTATTTTTCTGACTGAGGACCTCACTTGGGCGCCTCCTAGTGGCCTTAACTCATCAGGTTGGTGAGAACTAATCTGGTATGAGGTCGGGGAGAACGAGAGGTGGAGAAAAAAAAGACAAAAAAATTCAAGCCAAGTCCAAAAAGGAAAAGGAGGGTCCTTTGGGTATGTACCATACCAGCAAATCACCCGGAACAAAGTCGGAGGCATCGAACCTCTCAGAGCTAGGGACACTAAACAAAGAAGAGCCGTTTGAGCATGATCTTTCAACCACAGCAACCATAGCAACCATTGCAACTGCAACAATCATGCCAACCGCCTCAAAAAAAGTCACAGAGTCCGCCCCACACGCCGATTGCGAAGGAAACAAGAAAGTCGTATCATCAGTATCGGCCAGGCACAACTCATGCCCAAACAGCAGCAAACGGGCACTGATCACAGACTTTTTAAAAGTATGCAGTAAAATCTCCACCGAGAAAAACCAGGACTGCAATGATCCCAAGGTCCCAAAACACATCAATTCAAGTAACAACATCACAGACTTCCAAAGCGAGTTTAACAAGAACTTCCCTTATGACAGTCTCAATAACAGCTGTAAGAACAAAAGGAAAGGACACCAGGATATGGGATCAGATGCTCAGCATGCCTTAAACAGTGAAGTCCCAGGCTCGCAGTCTTTAACAACTAAAGTCCCTCATTCTCTGGAAACCTCCCAAAGTTATAACCTTCAAGTCATTGAGGCATTAATTCACAGTCATTCGCCTCCTCCAGATACACAGCAACAACAGCAGCAACAACAAACACCGCTTGAAAAAAAGGAGGATGATTCAACACACCAGAAGAATATAAACATCCTCAGCCCTTTTGGCGATACACACACTTTCTTGGCAGCCTCATTACTCCCAGATCAGCCGGGTTTTGCCAAAATAAATGCTCACGAGCAAGATAATCTCGACCTATCATTCCTTTAATTGGAAACAGCACACCAACCCGGTCAGGAATTACTGCACCACAAACTAAGCGACTACACGCAATTTAAACCCCAAAAAAAAAAAACAACTCCCACTACGTCACCCTTACAAAAAATGAACAATCAAACAGGATCCTGGGCTCTCCGGACGATCTACTCCAACGGGAACAACCAGCTTGTTCACACACAGAAGAACCAACTCGTTCACCAACATCCTCAATTTGGCTCCACTTGCTAAACTCCATGGATACCATTGGAAAAGCAATGATCTACCACGCAGACAAGTTAGACACCCAAGTAGACCTCTTAAATATCCTAGCAACCTACGTTCAGGGAGTTGAACAAAAGTTGCACAGTTTTAACGAGATGATCACGAAGGTCCAGAGAGACCGGGAAACAACATATCAAATGTGCCACTGCCACTGCACTCAAATAATCGACAAATTAGCAGTGGTTCCAACCCTAATGTCAGAATTATTGGGGGCAACCAGGCATGCCCCATCCATGACCGCAATGACAATTGAGCAAGAAAAAGACGTATTAAGGAGAGAGGATCAGGCATGGCCTAGGTCTCCCAGGGGGCAAAACTCAAGAGAAATAGGGATTGACAAAGCCCCAGGACAGGCAAGTCCATCCACAATCAAATCACCAAGCGATCCTGGCAATATAGGGGTACTAGACACATCATCCACCAACCAATGTTTGCTATTACCAGCAAGTCAAATACAAGCAATCTACTTCATTAACCAAGCGGGAGAGAAAACGCTTGAGAAAAGGTAGGAAAAGCAAACTAATTGGACAGGGGTCAAACATAACTATTGCTCTGACTGAGCATGACAGGAACAAAAGTAAAGACAACGCCAAACAAACTATTACGGACGCAGCAAGCACTGAGGAGTACACTATCCCACCTACTAACCCGTCCATTGCCTCAAGCTGCCAAAACCAACATACAAGGGAAAAATCTACATTAACAAAAATATACAGTATTTTCAAGCCCTCCGACGGGCGAGAGAAAAACAATTCAATAACTCAGGCTACCCAAATCACGAATACTACATTAACATCAAGGGGCAAAACGACCGAAATCAGTACATTTTGCCCTCAGGAGGCCATCATGACCAAGCTAATCCCCAGAGAAGAGAGGCGCAACACTGAAACAACAAACAGTCACTGTTCGGAAGGTAATGAGGCCAACCCTGCAATGAATCTCGAAATCAATCTACCAAATAACACACGAGAACAACCGAACCTGCCTTCAAACCACTTGGAGCTTACTATGGTCGATACAGCTACTGAAAGGAGCCCAGACAAGGAACTACGATTTGATCCTTCAAACAAGAGCCACAAGATAGACTTGATTCCCCATTACATCTCGAGGGGAACACATGATGTTCTTAACAGAAGCGCACTATTAAAATTATTTAAAGCTCTTCCTTCCCTGAGCCACATCAATACCAGCGATCTGGAAAGTATAGAGTTCAAACTTAATCCCAACCTCATCGGACAAGAAATTACAACAGCTACATTGTCCGATAACTCCTTTATCGAGCAGATCTGGCGGCAGAAGGAGACATTCACCAAATGGGGCATTGAGCTAAAAAAGGCCGACTACCCCTGTTACCCAAGCCCGCTACAACAATTCAACCAGACAGAGGGCATTTTAAAAGGTGCTAAAGGCCCGGACAAACACAGTTTAATAAACGGCACTGGTCAATATGCAAGGAAAATTACCATCACCTTCGCTCATCCCGAAGCAGCTAAGTTCTCCGGTACCCGACAGATGACTACTTCTCCAACCATCCACGGAATGGCATGAACAAAACTGAGCAAGGTCACTAAACCGATCCAGGGATGTAAGTTCTGTTCCTGGAATGTGAATGGCCTAAACACAAAACTAGAAGAAGCCGACTTTGTGGAATTCATTCTACAGTACGACATACTTCTTCTCCAAGAAACATGGCAGACAAACCACTCACCAACACTAGGCTACAAGGAATATTTTAACCCGGCTAAGAGAGACACAAAGCACGGGAGAGCAAAAGGCGGCCTTTCTATTTTTATCTCGACAGACATCCTATGGCAAGTTTCCGTTATAGATCTCGACTCCTCTTGGATGCTATGCATTAAACTAATCGCTTCGCCCTCTATCAGCCTGCAAATATTGAACATTTATATCCACCCCGCTTCTAAACAAAAGGGGCCAAGAATCAAGAAACTAATAGCAACACTAGTAACATTAAAACTCGTTTACCCACAAGCCAAAACAATACTGTCCGGAGACTTCAATATGAACCTACTACAAGGCAGAAAATAAAACACACCAGGCTGCACACAGGCCACAAAACGACGTGACACATATGGTCAGAGATGTGCGGCTCGTCTGGACGACCTCTCAATGTCCGCGCTCAATGGACGAGGGCAGACAGACAGCCCTGTAGCATTCACAAGAGTAACACACAAAACAGGTTCAATTATTGATTACACATTCACGGACCACAACCTTCTTCCTCTTATTTCGCAATTCCAAAAAAAAGAAAGGGCAGAAAGCGACCATCATCCCCAAACTTTTACATTGATCACAACTACTGAAAGATCAGGCCAAGACAATGCGATGTCTCTATCAACTCAATGTTACAACTTAAAACGTCTCAAATGGAAAAAGGACAGCATAGGTGACATCATGGGGATATGCACCAGACTACTGGAGGGATTCGAAGTCGAACCACTGCAAATAACAGCCTGGGAGTCACTCATCCGTGAACTAAACAAAATATTCTCCAGACAGGGCAATGGTCACAAAGTAGGTAGACCAACAGGGGCAGCTTGGTACACTAACAACTTAAGGACAAAAAAAAACAATTGAACAAACACTTAAGACTATTGCGAACTCGGGGCTCAGAACCTTCCCAGGAAATCCTCATGTCAATAGCAAGAATAAAAAAAGACCTAAAAAAGGACATTAAGGCGGCCAAGAAAGAGTATAAAGAATAATTTTGGGCGAAACTCCTCCACGCCAGCAAACAAAGAGATTCCAAACTTTTCTGGGAAACCATCAACCAGCTATCAAATGGCAAGAACTGACACTACAACTCGGATATAATGGAGGACACATGGAGAGCCCATATTGAAGTCACATACAACGCAATTCCACTCCCAGGTGAACAAGACATCACAAATCCTGGAAAATCAACAGGGAAGGAGGACAACTGTGAACTAACAGTCCAGGATACAACCAGGTCAGAATCAAAGGAACTCTCCCCGTGGATTTCACAAGTGCAGGTATTGAAAATTATAAAAAAATTAAGTTCAGAGGGAGCACCAGGGCCCAACGGCTTGCCAAATGCTTTATTCCGACAAGATCCACCATTTTGGTCTGGCCGCCTCACTCCTCTTTTCACACACATTTTAGAGACCAGCACGATTCCAGACTCCTGGCGAGGAAGCATCCTTCACTCAATATACAAAACGGGTGCACGCTCTTACCCGTCCAATTACAGATTGATAGCACTCATTGATGTTGAGGCGAAAATGTATGCATCAAATCTGTTGGTAGACTTGGAGGACTGGGTCAGCCAAATAAACCTGATACCAAATACTCAAACCGGATTCCGGGCAGGGATGGGCACCCTCACAAACATTTCTGAGGTCATTCTTTTAGCCAACCAAGCCTGTGCAAAATCTAGCACTCTGTACGTGTGCTTTGTAGATCTCAAAGCAGTATTCGATAAAGTTCCGAGAGCTAAGCTATGGGCTAAAATGAAAAGCTGGGGTGCCCCAACCAAACTCCTGGAGGCAATTATCAATCTCTATTCACAAACATGGGTTCAAATAAGGAAAGGAGACGGGCGTAGTATAACAAACAAAATTCCAACAACCAACAGACTAAAACAGGGGTGCGTGCTGGCCCCCTGTTTATTTAACATCTATACAGCCGACCTAGAGAAGAACCTTCACGCAATTCAAGCTGACACCCCAAAACTGGGTAAAACACCAATAACAAGCCTCCAATATGCGGACGATATTGTCCTCCTAGCTCAAACACCCATAGGCCTGCAGCGATTGCTTGCCCAATTAGGAGCATACACCACCTCTGCTCAATTAATAATCAATCATGCACACAGACGTTAGCAAAAATTAAAGATTCTATACTTGAGTATAATGAGCTGGCGGCTGGAGAGATCCGCTATCTGTCGAAGAGACATGTAGCTCGCACATATGGGGAAGGTGGCAGACCTGGGCACAACTTGGCTAACAAGATCAAAATCCGAACAGAGAGACAAACAATCACTAAGATAACGGATCCGACCGGAAGGGATCGCTACACCACACGAGATAATGTCACACAGTTCAGAAATAACTATGCGGAATTATACACTTCAAAGGGTGTGACTGACATCAAGGAACTTGACGACTATTTATCGGACGTCGCCATTGCGTGGCTGTCCGATGGACAAAGAGAGTACCTGAGTCAACCAATTACCGCAACTGACATTCGTAAGGCGATTCGATCTCTCCTAAATAAGAAAGCGCCAGGCCCAGACGGCCTTACCTGTGAATTCTATAAGGAATTTGCAGACGAATTGATACCCTACCTATTAGAAATGTTTGACGAAGCCTATGAATCGGGCTCACTACCGCCAACGCTCAGGGAAGCCTTGATAATCACCCTCTTGAAAAAGAATAAGCCACCTTCCCGATGCGACTCCTATCGGCCACTGTCGCTTATTACTATAGATGCGAAAATCTTAGCTAAAATTCTGGCCACTAGACACCAACCTCTGATGCTGAACTTGGTCCTTCCCGACCAATCTGGATTCATTCCTGATAGGTCAACATCGTATAACCTGCGAATGATATTTGCATTGTTCCACATACTCGATCCCGACTTACAAGCCGCAACTGTGATGCTTGACGCGGCCAAAGCCTTCGACTCTATAGAATGGGGCTACTTATTCCATATACTACAGCGGATGGGGTTCCCTCCCATCTTTAGTAATTGGATGCGGCTGCTATACACTGACGCCACAGCACGGATTCGCGTGGAGGGAAACACAATGGACCCTATACAGATTACCAGAGGAACCAGGAAGGGATGCCCCCTCTCACCGCTCCTTTTTGCCCTGATGCTGGAACCTCTTGCCTGCATTATTAGGCAACGGCATAGAGCGGCGGCATTGCGTTTTGTACACCGTCCTGTGAGTATATCACTCTATGCGGATGATATGCTGCTTTTTATCAGGGAACCACAAACCTTCATGGCGCCAGTATTACAAGAATATATCCGGTTCGGCCTGTTCTCGGGCATAAGCATTAACTGAACCAAATCTGTGGTAGTGCCGCTGACTGAGAATACCTCCCCTCATACACTGGAGTTTCCTCTTATATGGTCAGCGGAGCCTGTAAAATACTTAGGGGTATGGGTCCATCGGGATCCCGAAAAAGTCATACGAGAGAACTATGGCACTGTGTTGGAGCAACAGGTGGCCACGTGGTCAACACTGCCTTTGTCACTGGCAAACCGCATAGCCCTCATTAAGATGGTTGTGTTGCCGAGATTTTTGTACTTGTTCAGCAACATACCTGTAAAATTGCCCCAAAAAATGTTCTAGACGGTGCGGTCGCTGCTTATCAGGCTGGTCTGGGGGGGGGTAAACAGGCCCGAGTAAGCTAGGAAACCCTTACATTAGACTACAATAAGGGTGGTTTTAGCGTGCCCGACATGTATCTATACTACCTTTGCGCTCAAGCACAGTATGCACACTATTGGTACAATAATCATGATTTCATCCCACATGTTGTGGTCGAGAACGGAGATGCACACCCCATCCCACTGAGATCAATATTATTGCACTCTCGTAGGGGCACACCCAAAAATGAAATTAACACGATAGATACCACGATAGCAGCATGGCAGGTGCTAGGTCGTATGGCAACGAAGCTCCCGCTATATGCCCCCCTGTTACCAATTGCATATCATGCGGAATTGTCAGTGACACAGGAAACAGGAGCTATGTGCACCTTGACGTTAGCGGGGATGGACAAGATGCAGGATGTATACCCCAACTGCGTTTTTCTCACGGTAGACGACTTAAGCTATGTACAGAACAGGCCCCGCTTTTTGTCTTCATCTTTCACAGATTGAAAAAGGCAATGCAGGCACACTACAACACATTTCCCGCCGAGCCACCAGCATTACAGACCCTCCAGACTCTGCTGGTTAGCCCAACGAGACACAAACTGGTCACCAAGCTATATCGAATAGCCAGAGATGAGAAAATCACGATCCACAATAAGAGCGTGGAGCAGTGGAACAAAAGACTTAATCCACAGCTCACACAGAAGGAGTGGGAGCACTGCTGTCAGCTCACCAATGCACTCACTTCAAACGGAAATTTGCGTATAATCCACTTCAAATATCTCCACCAGGTCTATCATACACCGCACAAACTGTTTAAATATGGTCTTAGAGACAGCGATGCATGTAAACGATGCGGGACACGGGGAGCAGACTTCTGGCACTTGGCCTGGAAGTGCAGACGGGTGGCTGAATTCTGGGCTGAGGTGATAAGCAGGTTGCAAGTTATGACTAACATTGAAATACAGTGCACTCCACAAATATGTTTACTGAGCCTCACACCGTTCCTGAAGGGTGGCACGGGTAAATTCGTGAGAATCGCTTTACTGTTAGCCAAAAGGCGGGTGGCGATGAAATGGGAGAGTACAGCCGCCCGACCCCTGATCACTGGATAAAGGTTCTAGTATACTGTAGGGAAAATCTTGTACTATATGCAAAAGAGCTACCTGCCCCCTCAAGGCCCAAAGATATTTGGGAGCCCTTATTGCAATATAAACGATCCACTACACAGGACACGTCATCTGAAAATGGAGAACAGTAGTACTGTATATGTAAGCTGTGTATATGGCACTCTACTACACCACAAAAGGGGGCATCTGAGGACAAATGATTCCATGTAATGTATAGCCACGGGTTGTTTATAGTGTCATGTTTTCTCTGAAATGCATGCGAATTTTGATTCTGTAAATTAAGTATGCATAAGAGCTAATAAAACCTCTAAAAAAAAAACTTAAAAAAAAAACTTTCGACTTTGACCCGGTCTTGAGTGACCAGATGTCTGAAGTTGGCTCTTAGATCTTTTAGGTGCTAGTTTTTACAAAAAAATGTAAAGATTCATAATTCCCGTTCTATTGATTTAATTTTTGTCATTTTCATGTCGTCGGCTTTATTAAAATTCACTCTATTTTTCTAAATTGGCTTGGGATTTTTCTTATGTTGTAATTTCACTTTATTACTGTTTGTGTGCTGCATAAATACACGTTGCCTCTAAGTTAAGTCTGACTGCTTTTTGTGCCAATCTAGCCAGGGTTAAGCACAGGTTAATTTAGTGACTTTTGTGGTTCACCCTGCAAGGAATTGTGGCTGTTGCTTGACCAGGGCTTACACCCCAGTCAAGCAACAACAAACATCTTCCACATACCAACTGTGGGCCCGATTCACAGAACTAACTTAAGACAAAATCCTAAACTTACTACCATTTTGGTATTCACAGAAGGCACTTACTTACTCATTTTGAGTAACTTACTCATTTTGTGTAACTTACTCATTTTGCTATTCACAGAAGGCACTTACTCATAAATGAGTAAGTGCCTTCTGTGAATACCAAAATGAGTAACTTACTCATTTTGTGTAACTTACTCATTTTGGTATTCACAGAAGGCACTTACTCATTTATGAGTAAGTGCCTTCTGTGAATACCAAAATGAGTAAGTTACACAAAATGAGTAAGTTACTCAAAATGAGTAAGTAAGTGCCTTCTGTGAATACCAAAATGAGTAAGTGCCTTCTGTGAATACCAAAATGGTAGTAAGTTTAGGATTTTGTCTTAAGTTAGTTCTGTGAATCGGGCCCTATGAGCCCGAACTTTGTAGCATAGTAGTCCTGAAGGTGAAGAGAAATATTTGCTTTGCTGAAATGTCAAACAGAGACCCACCGGACTGTAAATCCTGTTCAAGTCTCCCTGAGGACTAGCAATCAGGATTCTGAAACAGCCACAGCATTGAAACATCCCTCATTGCTGTCACAGATGACATACACACCATCCTCAACAGACTGCCGCCCTCAGCCTCCTCGACCACTTCGCCGCTTTCAACACCGTCTCCCACCACACACTCATTGTCAGACTACACATATCGGGTATACAAGGACCAGGACTCAAATGGATTGCTTCTTTCCTCTCCAGAAGAACGCAATGAGTCAGACTCTTGCCGTTCCCATCAGAACCCAAGGACCTCATCCGAGGAGTCCCACAGGGATCATCTCTCAGCTGCACAATGTGTCAATACCTTGAGTGCACACTGGCAACAGATAGGAGGGGACCACAGCACGGAACCTAGAGCGGTTGTGATATCTCTGCTGGCATACCTAGGGGCCACATTCACCTGTATATACATAGACGCGCACTGGGCCAAAGAAGAGTGCAGGAAGCAACATACAGCATACTCATAAACACACCTGCATCAGGCAAATGACAACGGAGACGGCTGATGCTGGTAAAATAGATGGTGGTCGCATGCTGTCAAATTATTAACATTTAAACTAGATTTAACAGGGCTCCTCTCTGCCCAAAGCACTCAGATCTCTGTTGAGTCCCCCCCAAAAAAACTGAATAACCTGCAGCCTCCACCTAGAATTATGACAAGCAATACTACAGAGGCAGCTGCAGAGTGAGCCATCCATTCCTGCAGGACCTAGTAGCCCAACAGTTGGCTCAGAAGCCAGCAAGAGAGTCTGGAAGCATCACCAGAATTCCAGGGAAGCTCAGACCCCACTTTGGCACTGTCAGAGCCTCACTCTAATTGCGGTTACCGACCAAATAAGATGCTCTCTTAACAAGAATATTCCTTAACTGCTTGTGGTTTTGGACTTATCCGCAGCATTCAGTACTGTATCTCATCCCAGGATGCTGCAAAGGCTGCATGGCACAGCACTAAAATGGTTTGAGGATTTTATATCAAACCTAACCCAGACTATTAATCTGTGTTCTTATAAATTGCGAACCTTAAAACTAGATGAGGGGGTGCTGCAGGGCTCTTGCCCCACACTTTTTAACATCTATGTGACCCCTCTTGCTAAAATTGTCAAAGCTTTTGGCTACGAACCACTGTCGTATGCAGATGACACACAGTTAATCATCACACTCGATAAAGACCTGAACAATGCAAAAGCGTGTGTTTCTGCAGGAATGACAGCCATTGCAACCTGGATGACAGAAAACTGTCTCCAGCTGAACACCAATAAAACAGAGATTATGCAGTTTGGTAAGGCCCAACACCTTTGGACACCCAAATGGTGGCCCTCTGAACTGGACTCCTAAATTGGTTGTTAATAATTTAGGCGTTCGCCTAGATCAATCACTCACCATAGGCCCCTGTTTTCATATGCTGCATTTGTTATGGAGAGTTTTTCCCCTCCTCCCATATTCTGTGAGGAAAACCTTGGTCCAAGTGTTAGTCATTAGCCGCCTGGATTACTGTAATGCCTTGCTGGCTTCCATCAATGAGACAGTTCTAAGTAAACCGCAAGTTGTACAAAAAACTGCAGACTGTCTCATCATCAATCTTCCAGCCATGCTTCTTCTCACCTTCTGCAATCTCTCATTGGCTGCCGATCCGTAAAATAATTATTTTCAAAATATTCTGCCTGAGACACAAATCCTTGAACGATAAAGAGCCAAGCTATTTGTCTTCAAAGCTCTCTAATTACTGGCCAGGTAGATCTTTAAGATCAAGTGACAAAAGCTCTGCTTATAGTCCCCCAGATTAGAAAGTCTCGCTCAGGAGGGAGGTCCTTTTCTTATCTAGCCCCTCTGTTCTGGAATAATCTCCCACTCTACATAGGTCAAAGTCCTGTACATTTTAAATTTAGGAAACTTCTTAAGACAGAGCTGTTTTTGGCCTAATAGTTCTGATTACCTGTTCATGATTTGGGATGCGCCGAGATATCCCTTCCGGGGTGATTTGTGCACGTTATAAATTTAATTAACATAACATAACACTTGAATGCCAGCCCTTATAATCTGAGGACACAGGGACTACAGAAAGGAAAGGACAACAAAGTGGCATAAAGCGTGGTTGCTGCAACCCCCCCTCCCCCCAGAACAGATAAGGGTTTTGTGCCTGTGAAGGGTGCAGGGAGCAACAAGAATTATTGTTATCAGCACATCAACACAAGGAGCACAGAAAGGAAGACTGCTGGTGAAGGTTGGGTGATGTTGCTTTGAAAAATCCTACGCTATCCATAACAGGGCCTTTCCATGGCTAAGTAACTCAAACTTTTTTTTGCACCAGCAAACCCAAAACAGCCTGCAGCTTCCTATATGAACTGCTCCGAGCACTAATACACTCACAGCTGAAAAGTGACCTGTCTAACACCTTCAAGTCTTGGAACTTCTATAGCTTGCAAAGAAACCAATAACAGCTTCCGGAGGCACAACCAGGGCTCCTCTTACAATGGATTTTAACAGGCCAATATCTGCAAAATTGGTTTCTATAAAAGAAATGCTGCAACATACTAAAACAGATATTCCCAGGCCCAGCTGGCATCTGACAATCTAAACAATGCAAGGCCTCAAGACCCTTTATATCTTCAAGCGCTGGCCACGAAAAATGACATCCACACATTTCTCCAAGAACTCGGGAAAGGCTTAACTTCCATTCACTAAGATATCTCTACTTTTTTTATTGGACCATTCATTTCAAAGGACAGAAAAGCAACTTCAACAAGTGGAGGGCTCTCTTTTTGAACAAGTAAATGAACAAGACCAACAAGCACTTAGACTCAATGCCCTCGAGCAGGAACACCAAACAATGCTGGAAAAAGTGGAGTACATAGAAAATAGAGTGAGCCTCAACAATATAGACCTCAAAGGAGTAATACAATTATCTCCAACCAAGAACTTAAAACTTATGTTCAGGCCCTGTTCCCCCACTTTCTTCAAAAATAAGACAGAACAACTTGAGTTCATTACTTTGAGGACAAGGAGAAAATCTTGACGGAGGTGAAAAAACAAGAACCTGTGGTCTTCCAAGACAACACTATCACACTTTGTCAGGACATCTCCCCCAGCACTCTGACAAAACAAAGGGAATTCAGAGAAGTGACTACCTACCTTCAGACAGACAAAAGCCCAAACAGGTGAGGTTATCCCTTCCGCCTCTACTTCAGCCACAAGGGACATCGCATTGCAAGAAAAGACATCAAAGAGACCCAGGAGATATGGGTCTTTTGTACAGCCCCAGCAGCTTCAGAGTCAGGTACAGGCTGGCCTAAGCTCAGAGATCCCAGGAATGAATGGTAATTCCCACAATCTCTGAAGTCACGCAGGGAGAAGCGTCACCACCGCCACAACAAGAGAAAGATCATCTGCCTTCATCCAATGATATTTGATCACCAACAGGGACTCTCATCCAACGAGAACTAGACATTGTTCACAATTACATTCGATTTGCTCTCCATTACTCAGTATGACTCATTTACATCTCGATTAGGCCCCAACGGCGGTGTCCCTACTACATAGATCAAAGTTAGCCTCAACTTTTGTCTAGTGATTCTTAATATTGTTCTTAGTTTATTTGTTGTTTGAGAACATCACCATTGTGGCAATAGGAATGATTCCATTTATATTGACACTGATCCCTGTGTCACGAGTTCAAAAGTTCACTATGTAATTTTTCTGTTGCTGTTATACCTATTTGCGGAGTGGGCCTTGTCATGCAGCCCACCATAGTCACACAAGACAGAGCATACACTTGGAGCTACTGATAGCACTGTACATAGGGAACACCTACTACTGACACAGATGGCAGACACATAGAATTTAACCAGCCAACACCCTCCAGACATCTGTCCTAAATTTATAGGAGTGCAACAAACTGGATTTTTAAAAGACCACCAGACAGGCGATAACACTAGAATGGCCTATAATCTCATAGACGTCTCAAACAAACCCAGCAGCCTTTAGTCCTTCTCTTTCTACATGCAGAGAAGGCGTTTGGTAGGGTTCATGGCCTTAAAAAAATCCCTGATAGAATAGCCATGGGAAAAAATGGAAACATACATTCAAGCCGTGTATTGCAACCCCACCACAAACATTTAAATCAATGGCAAGCTTTCCCCATCAGCCCCAATATCCAGGGGCAAGGGGTATGGCTGCCATGACATGGGGAACTCTTTGAAGATGGGGAGCTACTGTCCGATGAGGAAGAACAGCCATGGCATTGATTATATAGTGCACAGCTGCAAAGAGGCGTTAGGTCTGGGGGAAGGAAAGTCAAATCGCCACATGTCCCTAATAGGGAGAGGAGTTTGTACCTTTAAGTTGTGGCAGTTCCCTGGGAATTATTTAATTGACTTGTTTACGATCTGGACTGAATCAGTAATTTCAGGAAGAGGACAAAGATGGCAGTCATCTTACAATGGTCTTAGGATAGTTGATCAAAAGTTAGTCTTGAGGTATTGGAGTGTCTAAAGGTTGCTGAAAGTAAGATATTTAAATATACGAAATCAATGTTAAATCAGTATTGATGCACGTTTGATGTTTGTGTGTAGTCTCGTTTGTCCATACAGGCACCGTGGGATGAGTTCTACCAGTGGCTGCCATCTTAGAAGGGTTACCACATCACCCAACATCTCCGCGATCTCCACTGGTTCCCCGTCGGAAGAAGAATAACTTTCAAGCTGCTCACGCACACCTACAAGGCCCTCCACAAAATCGGACCACAATACCTCAACAACCGTCTCTCCTTACATGCCCCCAAGAGAAATCTCTACTCAGCCGACCTCTCCTTAGCCACCGTCCCACGCTTCCATAGGAACAGAGCGGGTGGAGGGACCTTCTCCTACCTCACAGCCAAGACCTGGAATGACTTCCCCCTTCACCTCCGGCGAAGCCCAACACTACGCCAATTCAGAAAAGACCTCAAGACCTGGCTCTTCGAGTGACCCAAACGGAGCTGCACATCCCCCCCCCCCAGCGCCTTGAGACCTTAACGGGTGAGCAGTGCGCTATACAAACCCCTGATTGATTGATTGATTAATTAATTGGTTATGTAGTAAAAGTGCCATGTTGAACTTACTTTCAAATTGATGAGGATTTCGCATGTGAAACTCACTAAATGCATTCATAGAACTAATTATAGCAACTGTTATGCCATCATGAGCAGTTTTGCCTTTGTGAGTTAATTCCAATGATGTTGATAGAAAACAGGCGTGCGTATACAGTGTGAATTACATTCAGTATAACAATAGTACTTAAACAATCAAATGGTTCTTACAGTGTTATGAATATCAATAAGCATTATTATCTAAGATGAGATATTGATTACTATTCCTGAAGTTTAAATATTTCTCTGTAAGTAATATTGTTAGCAGTTCACAATATTCGGTGTTACACACAAAACTCCTGTGTCGGAAAGGTTTGGCTAAGCAGTTGGTCAATAAAGGTATATTAGCCAATTAACAGTTGCTGCATATTATTTAAGGCAGTATCAATTGTTGCTCCTTGGTACTTTTGTAGTAACTAATTGAGGTCACGATGATTTGGATTGTTTCTTTGTTCATTTTGTTTAACTATACTTGCAAGGCAGTCTAATGGTATGAGGATTGGTCATTATTTCAGTCAATTTTTGTTTTATTGAATCCTTGTTGAGTCCATTTTTGTCTGAGTTAAGTAGTAAAATCATTTCACTTTCTTTTTCCTCATCTTTAACTCTCAAGTTCCTTCATGAAATTGCTGTGGCATATGTTCAAATCCAAAGAATGAGGAAGTTCTATTACTGCTGTGGAATTTGATATACTGTTTAGTGGTGGGCGGAACTAGCAGAGCTTCACTCTGCAGAATTTTGCAGAGTTACAGAAAAACTTAGGGGTCTATTACGATGGTGGTCGGATGTCCACCGCCTGGCCGGCGGTGGACATCCGCCCGCCATCGCAACCAGGAAAACCGCCGGTCACATTAGGATGGCGGTGGTGACTGCGGCGGTGGGAAATTCCGACCGCCGCTTAACCGCCGGTTGCCATCCGCACTCCTGCCTGGCAGACGGAGCAGGACCGGGATAATGGTGGCGGTGCAGAGCAGGCTCCGCCGGCAGGATTATGATGCCGGTGGTAGCCAGCCTTTCCTCAGCGGTCAGACTGCCATTGAAAGGCATGCAGTGATTGTCTTCCGGGGGCCCGTTGCGGGCCCCCAATGTGTTGGGGGGTGTGGGTGCACTAGGGGGTACCAATGGTCCCCCCTACGTCCCTGTACCAGGTGGCAGGCACTGTGCAGTGCCTGCCACGCAGTGCAGGGAAATGCAGGACATGCTCCATTCGGCATCGCGGCAGTGCTGCGGGCAGCAGCAACCGCCGCAATGTTAATGCCCGCGATCCGACCGCCGCGGCCGGATTTCGACAGCGGGTCATCGTAATTCGACCGGCGGTGATGTCGCGGTACATGCGGGCGGTCTTTTCCCACTACCATGGCGGTCGGGGAGGTTTCCCGACCGCCATCGTAATAGACCCCTTAGTGAGATTCTGCTAAATACAGCCAATAGGCGGAAAATATGTAGCTCGTGCTACAATTTAGCACCTGCAGCGCAAGCAGCACTGATAGTCAGTGTGAACGACACCATTCGTTGCTCAAAAGTGCATGATCATTCAACTGATTCTGCCGCAGCTCGAGTAGAAAATCTACTCGAACGGCAGCAAATCTACTTGAACGGCATCCATCTGACCATGACCGTTCATGAACACTGGTGACAGCCTACATTAGAAAATCACGCTAAGGGACACCAAATATCACTCAACGGCTTGAATACTCTGGAGACTCTCAGGAGAAAAATTCCACCACAGGGCGACTGGCGGAATTTGGCCACAACTTCTCATTGAAGAGTAACGTGGAGTAGCAAAAAGTCTGCCGATTCCACAGGCAGGAACGGAACATTCCACCCACCCCTAATAATGTTCTTTAAGTGCTAGCATTGGGTCGGATTTGAAAATATTCCTATAATGTTCTTGAATTCTTATCTAGAGTGGTCTTATTGTGCTGCTCATATATAGCCTGTTGCATAGACATTGCATGGTATAAATGACAAATGTGCTGTTGCCATCAGTCCATTCATTGATGTTGATTTTGTTGCTTTTTTTTGTTATGAGTGTTATGATTTTGTTTTGTCGAGGTTGCATGTGGAAGAATTTTGGCTTATTTAAAGGCCAGTTTGTATGTCAAAGAAAATGTATGTCAGTTTTCTTTTAGCCACAAATTCTGTCCAACATAGAGCTTGTATCAGATTTCTAGCATATCAGAAACCCATTTGAGGCATGATTGATAGTGTTAGAAGTTGGGTTTCTGGTAGTCAGAGGTTTGCACCCAGTCCAAGCAGGAACCACAATCCTAGTCAGGCTAAGTCATTAACACACTCTAAATTAACCTGTGCTCACCCTCTGGTAGCTTGGGACAGAGCAGTCAGGCTTAACTAAGAGGCAATGTGCAAGCTATTTGTGCACACAACACACAGTAACACAGTGAAAACACCACAAAAAGACCCCACACCAGCAGAATTTTATAACTAAAACAAGACCAAAATGACAAAAATCCAATCAGTAGAAGTCGAGATCTGAATTTTTAAAGATTAAATGCAAAAGTCAAGAGTTCAGGCCGCCCACGATGGAGCACAGGTTGGCTACAGGACCCACTCAGAGCCAGCTGAACAAATGTACCTTACTCCTTGTCGCAGCACGAGATCACTACGCAGTCTGGGTTTCTCCATGCAAATGCGTCAATGTTTCGGTTCAGTTGAGCGAAGCGCCGGTTCCGAGTGCGGCGGTTCTAAATGTGATGTGCTGGGTCAATCCACGCTGGAGGGGCGATGCGTTGATCTTCTCCACTCAATGGCGGAGATGCGTTTGTTCCGATGCAGTGGTTCTATGGTCGACGCAGCGGTTCCGAGGGTAATGCGCCAACATGATCCCTGCAACTGCGATGGTTTGTCGATTCTGATTTTGCAGCAGGAGATGCGTCTGTTTCGATCGGCGCAAAGTCGCCGATGCGCTGGTTCTCGCAGATAGTGCACTTTAAACTCACTTCCAAGGGCCCTGGACTGGATTGGCACCACTTGGCAGAGCAAGACTTAAAGCAAGTAAAGTCCAGGTGCTGAGTTGAAAATGAAGGTGAAGTCTCTGATGTCCCTGAGACTTCAGAAACAGGAGGCAAGCCAACGAGCCCTTGGAGAGTACTTAGGTTCTGGGATGTAGATATGCAAGTCCAGTCCTTCCCACTCCCAGGCAAGAAGCAGCAGGCAGCAGGCCAACACCGCAAAGCAGTTCAGCAAAGTGGCAGTCCCTTTTGGCAGCACTGCAGTCCTTCTTCCTGGTAGAAAGTCCTTAGTTCCAGAAGTGTTCGGAAGTGGTGATATCAGAGGCCCAGTACTTATACCCAGTTCGGCCTTTGAAGTAGGGAGACTTCAAAGAGTGCACAAGACCCTGCCTTCACTGCCCTGGCTCCAGACTCACTTCAGGAGGGTATGCAATCCTTTGTGTGGGGGCCGGGCACAGCACTTTCAGATGTAGAGTGTCAGCTCCTCCCTCCCATGCTGCTCAGGATGACCCATCAACATGCAGATGGCTACTCAGTCACACCTACCCTTCCTTTGTGTGTGGCTGTCCAGAGGGAATACCGAAAGCCAGCTGTCACCCACCTCAGACTTGTATTCCAGAAACAGACAGATGGCATCAAATGGTTTAAGCAATAAAATGCCAACTATCTAAAAGTCAAACAAACCAAGGGGTTGGGCTCTTATCGTCAGAATGGCTGAGCCACCTCAAACTACCAAAAACACACAACTACCAAAACTGACCCTCTTTCAAAAACTCCGCTTCATTTCACACACTTTAATCAATAACCATGGTTACTAAGTTAATAAATAACCCATCGGTTTATTATTTTAATGAACCTTTTTGTCACACATAGAAAACCATACACAAATTGTCAAACAGTATTTATTCCTCCCACCCACATTATTACATACATAGCAATAAATACAAAACATAAATTGTATCACATTAAGACATACAGAACAACAAACATTAAATCCATCAATCAATCAATCAATCAGGAAATTATAAGCGTGCTACTCACCCGTGAGGGTCTCAAGGCGCTGGGGGGGGGGGGAGCAGCTCCCATCAATTGAAGAGCCAGGTCTTGAGGGTCTTACTGAAGATGTGCAGGGTGGGGCCGCATCTGATGTTGATCAGCAGCTCGTTCCAAGTCTTGGCCGCGATGTAGGCCGCAATTCTTATGTCAACATAAATTAGATACATCAACATAAATTAGATACATCAATACATCAGTTCATATTTCAAACAAAATCAGGAGCAAACTCACAGGGCAAATACTTTGTAACCACAATTGATTCTAGAACAATACTAATGCTCCCAAATTTTCTGGACATTGGACCCCTATTGGAGCAAAATTGTACCCCAGGAGCATATTTCAAAAGATCATCATACAGCACTCCCTAGGTTATACCAATGCTCCGTAATGCATAATAATTTCCATTTGCAACAGTGGGTCCACTGGAGAGCCCCATTAAGGAGGATTAGGGGTACGAAACACATCGACCATTTACAGTGTACCCACTGTTGCGAATGGAAATTATTATGCATTACGGCGCATTGGTATAACCTAGGGAGTTCTGTATGAGGAACTTTTGAAATATGCACCTGGGGTACAATTTTGCTCCAATAGGGGTCCAATGTCCAGAAAACTAGGGAGCATTAGGATTGCTCTAGAATCAATTGTGGGTACAAAGTATTTGCCCTGTGAGTTTGTCCTGATTTTGTTTTGAAATATGAACTGATGTATTGATGTATTTAATTTATGTTGACATAACAATTGATTGTATGATGGATTTAATGTTTGTTGTTGTGTATGTTTTAATGTGATACAATTTATGTTTTGTATTTATTGCTAAGTGTGTGAAATGAAGCAGAGTGTATGAAAGAGGGTCAGTTTTGGCAGTTGTGTGTTTTTTGTAACTATCTAAAAGTGGCATTTTCGGAACTGCAATTTAAAAACCAACTTCACTATCAGTTGTGTTTTAAAATTGTGAGTCCAGGGACACCAAATTTGAGTTTCTTATCTCTTCCCAATTGGAAATTACTCTTATAAAACGTGATAAGGTAATCCCAATGTTAACCTATGGGAGAGACAGGTCTTGCAGTAGTGATAAATGAATGTAAGTGTATTTCACTACCAGGGCATGTAAAACTTAGAAGTTCATGTCCTACTTTTTAAATACGCTGCACCCTGTCCATGGGCTGTCCAGGGCCTACCTTTGGGGTGACCTATATGTAATAAAAAGGAAGGCTTAGGCCTTGCAAGTAAATTAACTTGCCAGGTCAAAAGGGCAGTTTGAAACTGCATACATAAGCTCTGCAGTGGCAGTTCTGAGACATGTTTAAAGGGCTACTTAAGTGGGTTGCATAATCAGTGCTGCAAGCCTACTTCTAGCATTTGATTGACAGGCCCTTGGCACATGTAGTGCACTTTACTAGGGACTTATAAGTAAATCAAATATGCCAAATGTGCAAAACACCAATGTTACCATGTTTAAAATAAAGAGCACATGCACTTTAGCACTGTAACTCCGCGAAGTGACCAGAAAACTTCGCCAGGCTACGCGGTGTGTTCCGCAAGCCGCATAGTGCATTTTAGTGCTGGGTGTTTGTCCCGCACTGGAAAATCAGCACGAACAGCACCATGCGCAGCGCAAGAGGGCACTGCTTCTTTCTTCTGCTAAAGTAGATGTTCTACTCAAACAGCAGCTTCCTCAACGCAAATAGAAGGTTTCTCAGCGTGAGCAGTAGCGGCCATCTGCAACTGCCTGCATTGAGAAATCTTGACGGGAGGCTGTCTGGAGTAAGATTTCCCACGCTTGCGCTTGCCAACTTAACATTGGTGAGTGCGAGCAAGGAAAAAACTCTGCTTTGTGGAGCGGAGTTTTTCAGAACTCCACGTGTTACGCGGAGGGTGGAATCGGAAAAACTCCATGAACAGAGCGGAATTTCACGCCCAGGCCTACTCAGTAGGCAAAAAGTCAGGGGAAACCATGCCAAGGATGCCAGGTCTGACATAGGTTCTCATTTATTAAAAGATTATTATTGAGAAGGTGGCAATGATTCCTCAGTACTTGTCAGTTTCTGTTTTGACTATTGTGGTAGTTGGTTGTGAATCTCATTTGAATTTTGTTTGGGCTTGATTGTTCGGTGTTACTTTCAGTGATACATGCTCTGTGATGAACTGTTGATGTTTCTTCAGCTAGTTTTTATAGTTTTAGTCTGTTATATCCTCTGGGTTCCAATCTTTCAATTAGTTCACTGTTTTTTTTGTTTTAAGGATCTCCTGGCTGCATTTCCATTTGGTGCATACTAGTTCACATTTGGGGATATTGTAACTAATGCTCGGTGCATGCCAGCTGTCTGCATGTAAGATCACATTTACAGTGGTTTCCTTTTAGTAAAGGGTTGTGTGCATTTTATTATCTTTTATGTTGATGGTCAAATCTAAAAAGTGTATCTGTTTAGTCAAATGCTCTGAGGTTGTTTGAATGTTCCATTTGTTAGTATTAATCTTCTAAATGTATGTTTTCAGACCTGTTACTGATCCTTGCCAGATGTACAATATGTTGCCTGTGTATCATCCCCAAAAGTTGATGTGTGGGGTGAATTCCTGAAACTCATATGCCCATAACCAGTGTTTTTCTTCTTGACCGAAAGATACAGGCATACAGGGGAGCAAAGTTGGCTCCCATAGCAGTCCCCTGCATTTGGTGGAAGTAAAATTTGTTCAGGCAGAATATTGTGTTAGTCAGACTGAATTTATGCACCTCTAATATTATGGATTTGGATTCTAAGCAGTGTATTGATTTGGTTGAAAGGGCCTTTTCTACTGCTTCTATTTTGTGTTCATATTTTTTTTATTTTACAGAGTTTTATATAGCGCGAACTTGACCCGAATTAGGTATCAGAGCGCTTTACATAGCACCAGTTGCATTACATGAGGACACATTCATTTTTGTTAGGCACGGGGAGATTAAGTGATTTGCCCAGAATCACAGGATGTTCAGCGTCATTGCCGAGACTCTAACCCAGTTCCCCAGATTCGAGGTCGACCGCCCTAGCACTTAGGCCAACTCTCTCTCTCTGTATAGAGACTCTATAGTGACGAAGATGTAGTCCTCTTGCCAGATGATGTTGTCCAATTTGGTTAGGACGTCCTTAGTATCTCTAATCTATGATGGGAGGTTCTTGCTTGCCATGGTCGTCCTGATGGAGTAAAGGTAAGGGTTGCCATCATTGGATGTTCTATGGATAGTTTTTTTCTTCAAGGGTCAACATGCCTTGGTGACACCAGTCTTCAAGTTTGGATTTGAGGTTGAAATTGATTTCCGTTGTGGGATTCTTAGTCAATTTCTTGTAACAGTTAGAGTCATGAATATAATCTTCAACATGTAAGATAACTATGATGCTCCCTTTGTTTTTCTCTTTGATGATACTATTCGGGTCGTGTTGTAGCAATCTGATAGACTGTTTTCCTTTTTGAGCTATGTTGGAGGGTAAGAATGTATTTTTCTGATACTTGGAATATTCCTTTTCCAAGTACCAAAAGGTTGCTATATAGAAACCATCTATTGAGTTCTCTGGCTGTAGTTGGAGGATAAAAGTTGATTTATTGGGGAGTTTACTGCTTACGATGAGGGTTATGGCCATTCTTAGTTCCTGTGCAGTTTTGATAAGGGAAGGTTCGGTAATGGCATCCATATTTGTCAATGTTAGTAGAAGGTGGATCTGTTTGAGTTCCTGTATAGTTAGTGTGCTGGTTATTTGTTGGAAAATGTTGTATGAGATGAGATAGAAAATGTATTTCAATTTAAGTTTCTGAATAATCTCTATAGATAAATTTTGGTGTCTACTATGTTCAAAAATGCTGTAGTGCAGAATTTGAGTCCTCTATTGACAATTAGTTTCTGATGTTGGGTTAATATGCTGCAAGAGGCATTGGCAATTAGTGTGTTTGGTTTGCATTGTACTTTTCTTGGACCTTCCTTCATGACTGGGTTACTAAATGCTGAGGGTTGATTCTGCTTGGTCTTATAATCTTCTTGTCTGGTTTTGGCATCTTCTATGTTGGAATTGCTTAAGCCTAGTCAGTGTTGTTGTGTAGTTCCTATAAATCTATATAGGATCTGCGCATTTAGACAACTTAAACTGCGGGAGTGGTGTCCAGACTAATTCCAGACACACCCACCGGATATGTTCGCCTGTATACCTAGCTAGCTCACAGTGCCACTATGAACCCCTCTTACCAAGGAGAGAATAGTTTTTGGCAACTATCGAACATGACAACCCTGACTCCTCAGGAATCGTGGCAACAGTACAGTACTTTTCGCTCAGTCACTCGTGCTCACTTTGTCTCAGAGAGATACACAGAATAAACGGTCGGGACGTTTTCAATAAGCATTTATTGAACCAGAGTCATTCTAGTGTAAAATATGTGTGCTGCAACAACCATAAGAAGGAAACAGATATAAACGATTATAAACACCAGCAGAGTAAATGGATGGTAGATTTCTACCATAGTGCTAAAACAATAGATATTTGCAGGTATATAGATACATGACAGTAATAATGCATACTCCTACGATGCTAACCCTAACTAGATGTACCTAAATGTACCTAGCATGTATGTAGGTGTATATCCAAGAATCCCCCAAGGATAGGACAAACCCCATTACCTGGTGTGAGAGGATAAAGGACCCCGTCTTGGTCTTGAGATGGACACCCCACAAGGGATGTCAGACCACTGATGCTGGAGTGTCTGCGTGCAGGAAGCTCAGCGTCTCGCGTCAGTGTGTCAGCATGGAAGTCTTTCTCCTCTGTCTGCCCCAGCAAAGATATGGTGTTTATATGCCCAAAAGGTACCCTCAGGGGTTCTACTTTGCTGTGTCATGTTGACCGAGGATGACAAAAGGGATGACCCTTATACAGTTATTATGCAGAAGATGGTAGTCCTGCTGTGATTCCGAGAATCCTCATGCATAATAAATTAGGCTTGTTTTCGGAGAAAACCACACAACATTTATGCAGCACCTTACTAGGTAAAAGGTCAGCACCAATCCTGTTATGTAGTACAATGGCACGGTCAATGTAGGTGAAAGGTTAGGTGACTACCCAAGCCTATATTGGGGTCCATTACAAATCATAACAGTGTCTTTTAATTTCCTCTAAAGAATTTACAACAACTCATGATGTTGTTGCTTATGCTTCGCTCCCTGATGATTATGTGTCCAAGCTGATGATTGATTGTGCTAAAAAGTGAGTTGACACACTGCTGCAGGGGTTTTGTTGGGATTGTTGTAATGTTTAACAAATGAATAGACATGGCCTAACTGATAATCTACTTGCTCCTGTCTATATTTTCTATCTTACTTTTATAATAATATCTTAATCAATTTTGATAACTTTGTTCAGAAATTCAATGTTTTTTTAGTTCTAGAACCCCAATAAGTGTTCTCAATCTTTTTGATTAGTTTGTCATCCTAATTTTTAGACTTCTTGCATTACTCTTCTGCTATGTCGATTAATTGTGTAATCATGTTATTTCATGCTTCTTTGAGGTTAGTTTCGTATCTTCTGATTTTGATGGGTCGGTGCTTTCAATTGGTGAAAAAATGTGTATCCTGAGTCCATATGCTATTTTGCATTGGTCAATATATTTTTGGAGTAAAGTTGCTTCCCACTATTTCGAAGTTTGAGTAATTGAACTGTACATTTTGCAGATGACGGGTTGGATTTATTTGTGGTGCTTGACGTGAACACTTCCTCTATTCTGTTGGTTCTATTTTATCACTGGCTTCTGCAATCCACCATCAGTATCTTTTCTTCCAGGCATTAGTTCACAGAAAGTTTGGGTCCTGATACTGGTTTAGGTCTGAGAAATTGAACTGGGATTTCCAGACTCGGGGGCTAATCAAGAGTTTGGCGGTCCGATGGACTGCCAAACCCACAGTGGCGGTCTGACCGACGTATTATGACTTTGGCTATCGGACCGCCATAAGACCGCATCTACTGCCGGGGATCCCTCGGCGGTCTTGCAGCCGTCTGAGGCCACAATATGTTGGCGGTGCCCTTGTGGGTGCCATCAAGCATATTACGAGTTTCCTCACCGCCACCATTTTAATGGCAGTGAGCCCGCCATGAAAAGTGAGGCGATGAGGAGACTAAGTGGGCCCTACAGGGCCCCCTGGTGCCTCAGTGCCTGGGGGTGCATGCAGTGGGCACTGTATGCACCCCCTGTTCCTGCACAGAATGAAATACACAACATTGTGCATTTCGATCCGTGCAGGAATGGGCTGCAGCGCTCCCACTGTGGTGCCTTTCTAAGGCTCTCCTATGAACCTTAGAAAGGCACCGCCATGGTACCGCTGCTGCACGACCGCCCAACCTGTATTCCAGTCGAAATACGCCTGGCGGGCCTACTACAGGTTTGGCAGTCTTGGAGCCGGATGCTGGCGTGGCGGCCAACTTCAAGACCGCCAAACTGGTAATCAGGCGATTTGAAAGACACCGCCATGGGACCGCCGCAGCACGACCGCCCGACCTGTATTCCAGTTGGAATACGGCGTGCAGGCTGACTACGGGTTTGGCGGTCTTGGAGTGGGACGCCGGCGTGGCGGCTCGCTCCAAGACCGCCAAACTCGTAATCAGGCCCTCAGTGTTTCCTATTTAATGCTTTGTTTATTAATCTAATTTGTTAGTTTGGTTTAATTTGATGAGCCGATTTTTAGTAACCCCATCAAAGATTTTTCTTAACTTATCAGCAGGAAACTCATCTGGTAACTTCTACGAGTGGAAGAGGTGATAGAAAAAGCAGCATTACCACTGACAGAGAAGCCAAAGTGAAAGTGAGTACACTTACAAGCATCAGCAGTCTATTATATCAACGAAGTCCAATTTTGGACTGATTTTATTATACTTGCGACCAATATGCTGCAAAAAAGGAGTTTGCTGCTTTTTCTTATCAAAAATCAGAAAAATAGGCTTTAGGCTGAGGACGCTGGCCTTTAAATATGCAGCCTGCTGCCAAAACAAAGCTTCTAAACCCATTTTACGTTTTAAAATATATACAAGGAGACACTTGACAATTCAGATTTTGATAAGCCTAAAGGCTGTGCTACTTTAAATACATGTACATTTTTCTCTAGAGAAAGTCAAGTCAAGTCAAGTTTGTTAATTCAGCTATACAATAAAGCTATACGATAATAAAGCATACAATTTAAACACTGCAGAATACCTAAATGTATACGCTTCATTAAATCAATACATACCCCATGTAATACAACATTTAAAAACATTCCCATCAGCATATTCCCTTGTGCTAGCATTCCTCCCTTCTGCGGTTTTATGGATGCAAGATGCAGCTTACATAGATTGAACACCTTAAAATGGCTTAACGTTGGTCTGTGTGGCTTCCATTGATAACATTGGTCTGGTTTCAAAGTTTGGTGTATCTATCATTCTCCACTACATCATAAATAAGGTGTAGTTTAGCTAGATAGGGGCACATAACAAATAAAATCATAGATGCGTTAAAGCATAGGACCATCTCCAGTGAAGAAAGAAACTGGGACAAGAAATGGCATATCTAGTTATAATGAAACAATAAAACTATTGTACAATGATTCCTTGGTATGAAAGAAGGAAAAAGCGGACAAGAAGCGGTATTGTAACTATGCAACAGGTGAATAAAAGTGCTATGTGTAGTGTTTATCTAGGGAGGCTGATGGCTAGAAAATATTATGCTGCCTCAAGAGCTTTACCTGTTCAAAAACAGCTAAAGTGCGTTTGTGTGGGGCACAGACTTATATAAGAAAGATATATCTGTGCAACGAGTAGGTAAAGTGCTATGCATAGCTCTCATCTAGGATGGCTAGTGACTTTAAAAATGTTAGTCCGCCTCAAAGGCTGGAGATAGACCTATGCAGCCTTAGACTACCTTGTAAGACCGCTATGCTGCTCTGTCATTCGCATATGAGGTAGCACCTATATAAACTTGAATCATCGCCCGCATCCTCCCATCGATTGTAAGTGCTAGTGCAATTTAGACCAATAACAACCATTTGTTCCATACAGCCTAAGAAATGAACTCTTGTTATGCAAGAGTATAAAAATGAATGGGTAATGGTATTATTACTGTACAAAGAGCATATGGTACTATGTGTGACTGTCCTTTGAGGGGTCTAATGAAAAGATATTTATTTACCTCGAAGGCTTTACCTGTGCAATAGCAGCTAAAAAGTATCTATGAAGGGCAGGATTGAGGGTAGCAGTGCCAAAAAGTATATGGTTATCTCAGAGGCTTTATCTGTGCAAAACAGCTGAAACGTCCCAATATAAGGCAGCCGAAGTTGTGATATAAAAATGCCAGGAGTGGTCCTGAACAGCCATACAAAGCCCTGCAATTCTGCTATGAATGCTACACGACCACTCACATAAAAGGTTGAGACCTGTATAAAATCGCATAATCATTCTAGGTCTCCATCAGAAAAAAAATACAAGGACCATTAGGCTGTTATCAACCTGATGCCCCAAACATGAATAACATATGAGTGAGCTCCCTTAATTCCCTTTCTTGCCAAGGTTGCCATTCTCATAGCCCTGTGTTCTAATCAGCAGCATCAACCAAGCTACGGGCTGTTAGATTTCCAGCTGGTTCAATTTATAACAGAGTGAAAGGGAATCCTTTCAGCTCCTCATACAGTATTTATAAATAGGGGGCAGAGGTAATGCCTTCAGGGGCTAATGGCTTAACACATAAAATGTCTCAAAGTTTCTTGGCCGCCCATGGGACAGTCACAAATACCAGCTGTCTGTCCGTAACCCTTAGACCAGGATTTGGTATAGGATTGCACCTGTAGTGTACCTAGCCTAAACCTGAGGTATAGAGTCCTTTTTTCAGGTGGTGAAATCAAGTCAAGAAAAGGCTCCCAACGGGGTTCACCTTTCATGTTCAGATATTTAGATAATAGGGCACTTTTTTAGCCTTTTGCTTTTGCCATAGGAAAGCCCAGAATTTCCTTTTCACCTTTGGTAAAGTGGCTTGGGTCATGTTTTCTGGAAAGTGCCATAAATCTGGACAATCTATTGATCTTAGCAGATACTCCATGGGCACATTACGATACTGGTGGGACCGCCACCGACAGGCCATCGGTGGTGGTCCCACCACCGACAGACAGCCCTTCAGGCTGACTGCCGCATTACGATGCAGGTGGTCAGAGACTTGACTGACAGGGGACGGACTGCTGCCTCTGACAGGATCTACCGATCCCGATGGGGTGATGGTCTGAATCGTGATCCTGAATGGAGGCAATGCCTGCTCAGGCACCGCCGTCAGGATCATGATGTCCTTTTCTGACTGCTTGTTCATGGCGGTTTCCCCGCCATGGAAAGGCAGCCGGAAAGGGACTTTGGGGGTCCCAAGCAGTGCCCCGTCCCTTGTGGGCCACTGCTAAGAGGCCAGGGGGGCACATATGGTGCACCCCCAAAACATACATGCACCGTATGCCAGGCAACACATGTGTGTAAAAGAACGCAACTTTTACAGTTCAGGCATCTCAGAATGTCCCTCAGGCTCTTCTGCTACTCTGCAAGAGCAGTGGTGGTCCAAACTCATATCCAATAGCATGCTGGGTGGAAAGCAATGAACTCAGCTGCAAAAGTAATTCGCAGTTCGGCTCTGAGAATTACCATTGGTGCACCTAGGCCTAAATATAACAATCATTTCAGGAAGGAGTTTTCAACGTTTATGTAAAACATGCACATTTACATGTCCCCAGATTTCAGCACCATAGGTGCTTTTGGCCACTGCTTTGGTTTTGTATGCAGTCAGGCCAGGCTTTATTAGGCAATTTTTACACTTGCTTGCAAATTTACAAACTGCTCTGACCCGTTGGATCAGAACCCCTTTCGATTTGGTTACTGAGGCACCCCAGTGAAGCTTGTTGTTGATCTGAATACCCAAGTAATTGAAGGTTTTAAACTGCTCGATTAGATTTCCATAGATTTTAACATGGCCTTTGATTTCATTATCATGAACTTTTTTTCTGTATGTTAAATATTAGCTTCTTTGATTTACAGAAAAGTTCAAATCCATCCAGTAACCAGTGCTTTGACAGTTCTGTATGCGCTAGGATGACCGCATCAACAGCAAACATAAGGATCAGGATTTGGTCATTCTCCAGCTTGGGTACATCCAGGCAAGATCGCTAAGCGACTTCCCTATGTCATTAATGAGGATGTTAAATAAAGCTGGTGCTAGCACGCATCCCTGCCTGGCCCCTGTAAATATTCCAAACGTGGTCGTGCACTCGCCTTTATGACCGTATTTTACAGCTCCTGTATCACCGGTATGAAGGTTGATTAGCAGGTTCGGTAGATATTCGGGGGAAGCCTGTTCCTCCAGGATGCACCAAGGTGTTGTCCAGTACATGCTATTGATAGAGCGCCATGTTCTCGAGAAATTTGTAGGGGTGCATCATAATCACCGTTAGTCCGCACCCGCATATATCCAGATATATATTAATGAATGGCCAGTAAAATGTAGTTCTAAACCGCATTTATTAGAGTGAATAGAAGAGTATTTGTGCTATTATAATCATGTAAATGTAATGCTTAACTGAAACGCGTTTAAAATGATGCATAAATGAAGTAGCTCATGTGCAATCGAGATGCAGTAGTTAAACGTGTACCATATTAAGTTGCACTTGCAGTTCACTTTTTCGCATATGAAATGTATGAACCAATGCTTAGAGAAGTAATTAAAATTGTGTGTTTAAGCTGTGTAAAGGCCTGACTGCATATACGTCAAGAAAGGCCTGTTCGTTCTTATGTTAGCTTATTTTGTAGGCCGAGAAGGTGTTCTCTTGGGAAGGCTCTCTGGGCACGGTTGGTAGATTCGCACAGAGGAAAGTTTGTTGAATGTATTTTCTGTTGCAGGTGCAAGGACACATGCCTCGTTAGTGAAAGACTGGCTCTTTGTTTTAGGAGTTAGGATGGTGGGAGACATTGAGATGGGAGTATACTGGAATGTAGGGATGATACTTTCAGCAGAGAAGGTGCCTGGGACCCAAGGTCACTGTAACCGTCCTGGATGAAGTAAGAGTTTCGATGGAAAAGTACGAGAAGGAAGACCTGGCCGGAGAGGCGTGACAAGGGCGTGTTCTATTGTATGCGTATTTTGTATTAGGGATAGTGCCCCGAGGGAGGAGAGCAGATTGGAGGTAGAGGAGACCTGAGAGAAGGGCGAAAGAGAGAGATCTAGTTAGGAAGGAGCATCTTAGAAGGAGCTCAAAATGCTAAGTGAGTGCACTTCTTAGGAAGTCTTCACAGCTGACACCCTTTTTTTTCTACTCTTGCCTGGGGAAACTTGTTAAGTAGGGATGTTACCTTAGTGGTAGAGTAGGGACAGATTAATGCTTTTCTCTTTATTAGTTAAATGAAGAATAAAATAGAGATTGGAGCCGTCATTGTTAGTTTAATGCTTCTGGAGCTAACGATTCTTCTTATCCTGAGTCGGACGAGACTCCTGCGCAGGATGATGTTTGTATTAGTGCCCATTTATTTCTTTAACCTCGTGTTGAGGTGCTTGTATGTGCAGTTATTCTTGGCTTTGTAATAAACCCCTAAAAATTTGAATTCGGAGTCAGTGATCTTTGAAGGCAAGCTGGATTCTAAATGGTTGCAAAACAGGATTGGATTTTCTTCCCTTCACACTATTCAGCAGGTAAAAAGATTCAGACGACCTGAGGATTCTTAGTGATGGTAAGATAAGATAAGAATCCTGCTTTATCAGTTGGTAGCAGAGTAGAATGGTTTCCTCTGATAGTAATGGGAGATCTAGATTAGGATAAGAGATTATTTGCCCCATAGAGCCCGAGTGATGGTGATCCAGTGGATTGTAAGAGGAGGACGACGGCGGTCGCTGAAAACTGACGGAGAATGACGGTGCGGCGGAAGTAGCAGTTCGTGGTAGTGTGAGTATGAACAGGGTGATGCTTGTTAGATTGCGGTGTTGATTTGATTGTGTGATGTCTTGTGGAGTTGGAATGAGAGCCGTGTGATTGAGGATCGGACCGTGAGCGCGCGCGGGGCCGAGAGATTTGATTCGATATCCCGGGATAAGAGATTGTGGTGTAGAAGACACCCAGAGTTGAGATTGTTGACCAGAGGTTGTGGGAGTCATGAGACGTCGTTGATTAACCCACTGATGATAGGGAGCGTATGTGTGAGTGTGTGAATAACCGACGCTGGTCGTAGGTTGTTGTGTGTGAAACATTGAGTGTTTGGATCCTATCGATTGTGTCAGACGCGATTGTCCAGTCGTTTCGCGGACAGACAGTTGCCAGATTCGAGGTCAACAGTTTCGAGAGACTGTTCGGTCGTTGGTGGACAGACAGTCAGAGAGGTGATTGTCCGGTCGTTTCGTGGACAGACAGTTACTTCAGAGTGTGAGTGCGACGCGTGTGAAGAGTGAGAGGTGAATTGTAAAGGAGGGGAACTGCTGCGAGAGAGGAAGAGTGACGTCAGACAGTGCCGCGCTGCGATAGGTCGGTTGGTGTGAGCTGCGCTGGTATTGGTGGACGGACATCAGGAAGTAAAAACGAAATCGTGCGTGAACGGAAATCTGCTTCATCATGAAATGTTTTAAAGTTTTACGAGAACTCTGTAGAGGTGATAGACATGTGGTTACTCGGGGTGGAGAGGAAGCCCCTCCCGAAGATATGCCAGCACATCACATGGCTAAGAACGTGGGATTGCATACTATAATTTGGCTTGAGAATTGGCATAAAATGACACAGGGAGAGGGAGAATTGACTTTCCCACGCTATGGTACTTTCAGGTTGGAAGTGTTGTACCAGTTGAAATCTGTGATGTCTTCTTTGCGACCACTACCCAGACCCACACAGTTTGAGGCGTTACACGCATGGATTAGAGCAGCGTATGACAGGAAGAGAGACAGAAGTCAGGAAAGGGTGAAGAAGTCGATCAGGGCATTTCAAGATGCGAGATGGGATGCACTGGAGAAAAGGTGGAGAGTGGAAACGATTGAAGGGGATAGATTATATCCATTGCTATAGAAAACGGGAGGTACGCAGGCAAGGAGTGCAGAGGAAGATGATAGTGATACGGATGACAGCTTGGTAGAGAGACTGCTGTCAGAGAGACCACCTCCATTAAATCCAGAGTATAGCGAAGGAAAATCGACTGTGGCAGGAGGGACTGGCGACTGGCGAGTCACAGAATCAGACGAATGTGAGAGTAGTGAGAAAAATCTCCACAGGAACGGAGGGAGTGGGAACACAACCTTCAATGGGAAGTATGAGGTTGCCGGATGCCCTGACGGTACCTGTTACCATTGGTCCTATAGTGTCAGTGTATGACCCAGATCAAGTAAGAGAAGGACGTCTATCTCAGACGACAGGGAGAGAGGGGATCAGCGTTGGAGGGAATGGTGTAGAGGAGGGAATGGTTCACTCTCCGAAGCCCATAGAAGTGAGCACGCCATTGCCAGCCACCGCAGACTCCTCTAGAGGACAGGTGGATGTGAGACCGGTAAGACCAAGGTCTTTGGTCGAGTCCAGATCAGACTTGAGAATGTGGGTACCACCTGTGAGGAATCAGAGTGATGGGATGGCAGGAGATGTGGAGCAAGACAACTCAGGAAATAGACCAGTTTCTAGGAATACGATAAAAGAGAGTAAGCCACCAGAACAAAGTTGTGATTATGATGAACGGAATGGTGCTACTTGTCGAGAAATTTTGAGGAGTGCCATGAGGGCAAGGATGTTGGATTTAGTGATGTTGAAGGCAGAGGTAGACGAAATGATTAGCGGGAATCTGCCTTTGGATAGAATAGAGATCTATGAACCAGATGAGCTGCTTTTTGTAGCAAAGGATGTGACTCATAAAGCGAGGACCGCACATGAGAAATTGACAGAATTGGCAAAGAGATATGAGGTGGATTTGTCTAAAACGAAATCGCTGCAAGGATCCCATAGGTTGCAATACAGTGATCAAGAGCTGGAAGAGAAAAGGGTCATAGGACTGAGGACACATATCAGGGACCTGATTGTAGGGATGCGTATATGGGTCATGCTTAACAACTGGGAGGAAAGGTGGTCTAAGAGGAAGATTTCCAAAAAGAACGTAGCAGAGACGCCGCCTCCGGGGGGGGGACATCAGGAGTAGAGAACTATCCTTTACGAGAAATACAGAACGGAGGGTACGTGCATGTGCCATGGAGTAGAGGTGATTTGGCTGCATTTACAAATGATTTTCCTCGGCTGAGGGAAAACCAGTGGAGTGGTACAAACAGGTTGACCGTTTTGTTAAAATTTCGAAGGTATTGTGGATTGATTTGAACACCTTGTTTGATATTGTAGTACCAGGAGACTTATGGTCAGCTTGTAAAATTGCAGTTGAGTGGCCGACCTCCGAACCTGAAAGGGATGCTGTCACAAATGGTCCGTCACCTATAGTCATGAAAAAGTTCGAACAAGTGATTACATGGTTGAAGTTGAAGATCTCGCCTCAAGACATTGATTGGGTTAAGATAGATCGAACTGTTCAGGAACCAAAGGAGACAGTGCATGAGTATTATGAACGACTCTTGCAAGCTTTTAAACAGTATAGTGGACTAGATACCTTAGACCCCAAGGATATGGGACAGTTTGTCTCAAAGTTTGTCCTAGGATTGAGACCAGAGGTTAGTCTTATGATACAGCAACATTTGATCTGTTGGCAGAACAAGCCGGTGGATAAAATCTTGCGGTATGCGAGGTACTGTAGTGATGAAGTAGACTCGAAGCACCGGAAGCTGAAGGACAAACTGATGCTTGTTCAGATGCAACCAGCTCAGGTCCAGCCTAACGGAGGGACGCTGGGAAGAAGACAGGGAAACTATCAGGGGACCCAGAATGTGCAAGGTCAGGGAAAAGGGAAACCTGTAGATCCTAAGACGGGAATGGATGTGGCGACATTGAAGAAGACCACTGCGTGTCATCTTTGTCACCAGATTGGACATTGGAAGCACGAGTGTCCCTTGAACCCAGCCAATCAGGTGCAACAGGAGGTAGAAGTGGTTCAGGCACACGTGCCAAAGGTAGTCAATACTGTGACGAAGCCCAGATCGATGAAAGGGGGGACGTTTAACCCACAGGTGCAAGTTCCCCAGCCACCGAGAATGCCGCAGGGAATGCGGACTTACCAGCAGATGCCCCTTTTCGAAGGGTATGATGAGTACAGCCCAGACCCGTTGGGCTGACGGTGCCTGAGGAGGGAGGAAGACTGCACTCTTGGAGCAGTCTTGGAGGTAGACCAGAGAGGACCTTTTGTGGAGGCAGACATTGATGGTCATCCTACCACCCTCTTGGTTGACACTGGTGCTACCCGGTCTACTGTAAGATCAGCAGTAGGCCCCAACCTACCCCTCCCTGGACAATCGATCCAAGTTGTTGGAGTGGCGAACAAGAGGATAACTAGCCCATTGACTGAACCGATTCCAGTGAGAATAGGCTCTTTCCGAGATAGACATCAGTTTGTGGTGTGCGATTCGAGTCCAGTCTGTCTGTTAGGAAGAGATCTATTGTGTAAGTTAAATTGTACCATCTATTGCACGCCTAGGGGAGTTGAGGTCCAGACGAAGGATGATGATGCCACCTTCAAGGTTGCGAATCAGCACTTGTGCATAGAAATGTATCCTGTGGTGACAGTGGAGAAACTTCCACTAGATTTGAGAGATTCTGTGTCACATGAGGTGTGGGACCTCACGGGAGAAGAGATCGGACTGATCAAAGGTTTTGAACCTGTACAGATCCAGGTTAAGCAGAATGTCGAATTCCCTAGAACGCCCCAGTACAACCTGTCACCCGAGACTATTGCAGGGATTAAACCTGTAATCGAGTCCATGATCAAGCAGGGAATTCTGAAGGAAATAAGAGGTAGCCCATGTAACTCGCCCATCATGGGACTACAGAAACCGAGTGGGAAGTTCAGGATCGTGCAAGACCTGCGAAAGGTCAACACGATAGTTGTTCCATGTTGTCCAGTGGTACCGAATCCATCAGTGATACTGTTTCAGATCCCATGCGAAGCCGAGTGGTTTACCGTGATTGATTTGTGTCAAGCATTCTTCTCGATACCGCTCCACGAAGAAAGCCAATTTCTTTTTGCTTTCCGGCTGGAAAATCGTGTGTTAGCGTGGTGTCGTATCCCTCAAGGGTATACGGAGAGTCCATCGATCTTTAATCAGATCTTGAAGAAGAATCTTGAAAGTCTCGTATTGCCACAGAACTCAGTTCTCGTGCAGTACATAGACGATCTGCTTATTGCCTCAGAAACAGAAGACGCTTGCAGGATAGACACGATAGCCCTATTGAATCATTTGGCAGAGAATGGACACAAGGTGTCTCCGAACAAGTTGCAGTACTGACTGAACGAAGTGCAGTACTTGGGTCACAGAATAGAGAAAGGCAAGAGGAAGGTGTCACCAGATCGAATTGAGGCAATAATGAACATGGCTGTGCCTACCACTCAGAGGGAGGTCAGGATGTTTTTGGGAATGGTCGGCTATTGTCGCCAGTGGATTCCCAATTTTTCCTTGAAGGCAAAGCCTTTGCAGAGGCTGACGCACAAGGATGTGAGTGATCCGGTACCATGGGACGAGGAATGCCTGATGTCATTCCTAAGACTGAGAGAGGGTTTGTGTTGTGCACCAGCTTTGGGAATGCCTGATTACAACAAGGCTTTCTCACTGTTCTGTTGCGAGAGAGAAGGTTGTGCATTGTCAGTCTTGGCTCAGAACCATGGAGGTGTCCGTAGACCAGTTGCCTATTTTTCAGCTACTTTAGATCCAGTGGCTTCTGCGTTGCCCGGATGTCTCAGACCCGTTGCTGCAACAGGTGTCAGCATTGATAGATGTGAAAGCATTGTAATGGGTCACCCTCTGACAGTTTATGTACCACACTCTGTTGAATTGTTAATGACCAGGACAAAGACCCAGCACCTAACGAATAACAGGTTAACGAGGTATGAGCAAGTCATACTTGCCGCAGAGAATGTGACTCTGAAAAGGTGCTCTGTCTTAAACCCTGCGACATTAATGCCCATACCGAATACAGATGATGAAGATTGTGAGGACCATGATTGTCTTGGTGTGACTGAGCTATGCACCAAACCGAGACCTGACATTGTCGACGAAACACTGACTGACCCTGATGAAATTTTCTTTGTCGATGGTTCGTGCCTAAGAGACAGTGTTGGTCAGTTGAGAGCAGCGTTTGCTGTTTGTACCATCTCAGGAGTGGTTGAGGCTGCTTGTCTAGAAGGAGTACACTCCGCGCAGGTAGCTGAGATCATTGCCTTGACTCGTGCCTGTTTGGCCGCGGATCAAATCCGAATCACGATCTACACTGACAGCCAGTATGGGTTCGGTGTGGTTCATGACTTCGGACAGTTATGGTCACAAAGGGGATTCATGACATCATCTGGTTCACCCATTAGGAATGGGGAATATGTGAGACAGCTACTAGATGCATTGCAATGTCCGAAGGAAATCGCAGTAGTCAAATGTGCTGCTCATGGAAAGGGGAATGATTTTGTCTCTCTAGGAAACAACTACGCCGATGAAGTTGCCCGTTTTTGTGCAGAGCAAGGATGCATATTCACAGGGGGTTACACAGGAGAGAGCCAAGAAAGAACCGAGCTCAGCATGATGTTGGCCATGGCAGACACTTGGGAGGAACTCAAGCGACTGCAGGATGAGGTTTCAGATCAAGAACGAGATGGATGGATCAGAGCAGGATGTGAAAGAGGAGATGTTGAGGTTTGGGTTTCCAGTGATGGTCGAGCGGTGTTGCCAGAGAATCTGTTGAGCCCGATGGCGAGACTGATACATGGTCCAATACATCTTGGCAGAGATGCAATGGTGCGTGTGTTTAGACAGACATGGTATAACCCACGATTTCGTGCAATTGCTGAAGCAGTTTGTCAGAGATGTGTTACGTGTCAACAGATGAATGCTGGAAAGAAGACTGTGGTCACATTGAGTCACATTGGGAGGTCAGGAGGACCCTTCAATAGGATGCAGCTAGATTTCATTGAGATGCCCAAGTGCAATGAGTTGAGGTACATTTTGGTGGTGGTGTGTGTATTCTCATGGTGGGTGGAGGCTTACCCAACACGTAGGTGTGACACTCTCACAGTGGCTAAGATATTGTTGAGGGAACTTATCCGGAGGTTTGGTTTTCCAACCTCTTTGGAATCAGATAGATGAACACACTTCCACAGTGAAATCATGAAGTTACTTTGTGCCGCATTGAATGTCGATCAGAGACTACATTGCAGTTATCGACCAGAGGCTTCTGGGATAGTGGAACAGGTTAATGGAACCTTGAAAGCCCGGATGGCAAAAGTGTGTTAATCAACGTCTTTGAAGTGGCCTGATGCCCTGCCGCTTGTGCTTATGAGTATTCGCAGTGTCCCCGACAGGAGAACTGGGTTATCTCCACATGAATTTCTGATGGGGAGGGCGATGCGATTGCCAGCAGTACCAGCTACAGCTTTGATAAACCTCACTGATGACTTGATTCTCGATTACTGTAAAGGACTATCTGATGTGGTCCGTTCTGTGTCCCAGCAGGTGCAAGCTGCAGCTGTTCCGGCCTCGAGTGATCTGTGCCACGACCTGTGTCCCGGAGATTGGGTGCCCGTTCGAAAGCACGTGAGGAAGAGCTGTCTGGATGTTCGGTGGCGAGGCCCGTACCAGGTAATACTGGTGACGAACACAGCAGTGAAGTGCGGAGGATTGCCGAACTGGGTGCATGCTTCCCATACCCGCAGAGTTTCAGCACCCTCGGAAGAAACAGCTCCTCTCGTGAATGAAAATCCAGCTGATGTGGCAGGGCCACATGAGAGGACAAGTCAAGCTGTGAGGGCCGCTGATGCAGCTGTTTGTGCACCGGAACAAGCAGAGGAGGGTTCCGACAACCAGAACCCCGACTTTGACTCGGATGACGGAGGTGTTGCTGTGGGTGGAGTAGAGTCAAATTCAGCAGAAGAACGAAGTGGTGCACAGGGTATTCAGGGGGAAAGCGGAAGAACAACCAGAACCGAGGAGGCTTGGCCTGAAAGACAGAGGCGACTGAATCTGAGGTTGGCACCCGAAAGAGATCTTGCTCCAGTGTCTGAGACGTCTGAATCGGAAGCAAGTGATGGAGAGCAGGCTCAAGAAGGTCGGAGAAGGTCGAAAAGAACGAGAGTACCTTGCCAGAGATACGCTACCCCAGAGTGGACTTACGCAGTGACCGATGCCGGGTGTAGTGAGTTCAGGGAGGCTGAGGTCCGTGCTGGTGGTCAGCAAGAGCCCGAACGTGGTGTTGGATGTGGTGCTGTTAGTGCCAGGGCTCGAAATCGAAGGAATACTGACCCTCACGGTTCCGAATCCCCCACTTCTGAGTAAAGTTCGACAATTGATTTTGCATCGACTTGAATTTCCGTCATTTGGGTTTGAGCCACCTTCACATGAAATGATAATTCTTCGTCTTGAACTTTTGCATCATGTTTTAGAAGCGTTTGGAGCTGATCTTATGTTGGACTGAGTATAAACTTGTTGTAAATAAAAAGTCTAAAGAAGAAGATAACCTAGGTCCGAGTGGAAGAAGAATAAACTTAGGGACTTTCCGCAGAAGAGGAACGAGGTCTTAGGGAAGTCTTTTTCTGGACTATGTAAATAAGGAACTGTAGCTGAAAGGGGGATTTCCAGCTGTTTCGGAGTGTTGTTCGAACTGGTTAAGCAAGTCACGCGTGAAGAAGACAAAGACTTTTGAGTGTTCGTTGCTGAAACCAGGAACTTTGAGAGCTTTCCGAAATCATGGAGGCTGGAGATTCACACCGTAGATCCAAATTGATAGTAGGCACATTGCTAGGGGTGTGATAGTTTCTATAATCATAGTAGTTGTAGTTTTATATTTGGTTCCACACGAGCTAGAGGTGGGGGGGTACAAGGGACTCCTACGCCCATCACACCTACCGAAAAAGAGGAAATCATAGGAGCTGAAAGAGCTAGGCTAATAGAAGAGAGTAGTAGGTTGCATGTAGATTTGTCTAGAGGTGATTTTAAGCTTAACGCATACGCCAAGCTGCTATATGAGTACGTGGATGCGATGGATGCGAAAGATTGTTATGTGTATGCAGTTGCCAGCTTCAGTGGATGAGGGTATTAGATATCACCATCTTCCCCTGACTTATGGAATTTCGTGTATTTTGCTGCTTAGTGTGTTTTATGGGAGAGGTCACTATGAGTATTTCTTTTCCAACTATGATGCCGTGCTTTCAGAGGTTCCTGCTTATAAACATTTGAACAAGTACGATTATTACAAGGCGGATGATAGACTTGGAAAGTACTTCATACCGACTTAGAATTTAGATACAGCCTATGCCCATAGACACAATTTAACATGTGCATTAACAGAAGTAGAGAAAAAGTTTGTAGATCAGGTAGAAGATTTTAAACAATAACAGGCGTTAGTTCATAAAAGTACAATTCTCATTACCCAATTAACAAAGTAGAATCCTAACCATCCTCTGCTAGCCAGAAAATTGATCCAGCGTGAGACTAGCAACGAGCATTCATACATCAGATACTCACTTGGGCCCATACATTCATACTATGCTAGTGTTTCACGCTGGGGTGTCAGTTGTTACTCTTTATCAAAATTCCCTGCTACCAATTACCTTCTGATTGAAGAGTAATGACTTACCGATGGATCCTCTGTTAATTAGGAAGTTTAAAATGAGTGACATTCATTACAGTTCATAAATCCTGAAATAATCACTGAGTCAGGAAGTTTTAAAATGTTTATCTAAGATTTAGCAGAGGAAATTACAGAGCTGCATGATACTTATTCGCATATCAAGGATGAAGCACAAGAAATCAATTATCAATTAATGACGGTCCCTCAGAAAAGGAGAAGATAGAGACAGCAGCGCAACTAAAAGTTGCATATATTTACCTAAAGTGCGAGAACCAAACCCCTTGGCCAAGGAGTTGGAAAAGATGGGACCCAGGAAGGATGAAGAGTAAGACCTCCTCCAGGATCAGGACAGGATCGGTGACCTCTCTACCTACGACGCCTACGTCGTTCCCCTCTCTGATACTCCGCTTCTCCTCGATTCTCCTGTGTCTTCCTTCTAATGGACTCCGCCGCCCCCTCCTCAGGACTTCTCTGGACAGCGATTCAGTCTGCAATCGATCAGCTTGGCAGTCTGGAGCTCTTCCTGTCAGCATCTAGTCTAAACTAATTAGCTAATTCTATATCTATTATACCCTTCTATGCCCATGTACCTCCCATTAATGTTGCAAAAATATGGGACCACTACTTCTGATTGGACAGGGACAGGGGGTTGATCCTCACACCATATGATTTTAGTTCGATTTTCTGAAGACCATTGTTTTAAAATACCGCCCATCAGATTTAATACATTGGCTTTATTTCCCACCCGTCTCACGACAAAAATTATACATTCTCCATGTACAATGTTTCTTTTTCAACAGGAAAGACATGGGTACAGCAGTTTCGGCCATCAGGTCATGGCCTTGGACGACGTCCAGGTTGACTTCATCCTTCTCTCTTGGCAGACATGCAAGACGCATGCGCAGAATCATTGTCTCTCGAGTTTCAGTTGACCAACCCCAGGCCCAAGTTTACGAACTAATAAAAGTACAAGAAGAAAATATTAAAATCACAAACCCACTCTCTCTACTCTATTCCCATTCATTTATAAATTCTATCCCGCATTAGTAGCGTTAAGAAAACGATAAATTAATTACAACACGGGAGCAAGCTGTTGCATGTGAAAACATTAAGCAGCCATTTTAGAACACACTGCGCAGAAGCAGAATTTTCCCACCAAGCAAAGAAAGACGTCACACCACGTGATATGGTTGAGACATGCGCAGTAGAGTTTCCCGCGTTTTAGCGTGCCATTTTAGAACAAACAAGCGTTATTTGTTAGTTAGAACACATAGGCAAGCTTCATAACTATTTATGTCGTGTATGTAAAAGTTAGTATAACAATACAAAGTTTAATATATTAATATTGTGAGGAGATTGCTTCCGAGCAAGTCTCATTTATGAGTCCTTGCTCCATCAATCCCCTCTCTGATGGCGTTTCTGAGCCATCAAATACTACCCACAACCAGATGCCAACTTTTAGCATACAACAATTTCATTTTCATTTTTACTTTTTCTATTTTTCACATCCCCTTTCAGCTTCTTGTATAATTCACTTCTTAAATCTTCAAGTTCTATTTCATCGAATTTTCTTTTCTTTCCCTTTCCTGTCACATTATACGAATCATCCTTTCTACAACATTTACACCATATTATTATTGTCAATGCTATTATTGCTATCCCCGCTAAGGGTATTAATACTTTGCCTATAAGTCCCTTCCCTATATTAGAAAACCAAGAACCAATTGACGCTATACTATTTGTCAATCTTTCCCATACACTATCAACTTCCAGTGGTTTCAGTTCCTTCTCAAGTTTCGTAATATTCTGTATATACGTTTCAATTTCTGCACTTTTATCAGGTATGTAAGTGCAACAGTGTTTCGTCTTCAATAATTTACAGACTCCGCCCTCTTTTGCCAAAATAATGTCAAGAGCAAGTCGATTTTGCATAACCATAGATCTAATCGCAACCATTTCTGCATTAATCATTAGAAAGCCTCCAGCAGTATCTGTTGATAAACGATCAATTACTGTAGATAATTTACATATTCTTCTTGAGTTCAGAATTACTCCCACTGAAGGTATCAATGCACCAAATATATCACCTACAATTTCAGAAAAACTAGCTCTTTTGTTATGTATTAATCCATTATTTTCATCGCTGCCAGTGTTTCTTTTTACGTGGTATATCTTTGGAAATACTATTCCAAAATAACAACTTCCATACCACCGTGCAGGAAGCCTAAAGTAAGCCTTGTTCCCACACACATAATAGATTCCAGGAAAAACTGAATCTGTTCCTCCTTTGAGTCCCCAACCTCCAAGAATTAAGAAATTGTGTTCACATTCACTAGTACCGATGAGAACATTGTTATAGTCAGTCCTTAACCTATGTAGACAAATCTTCCCTGTTTTTACAAACTCCAGACCCATAGCAGCTTGAACTCTGCCAGGTGTGTAACTACCTTCTTTCTCAGCCCAAGGTGGCAAATGAGCCTTATGCTCAGAAGCTTTCTTTTGAAAATCTTGTCTTCTATCTTCTACTAAATTCAAAAATATCTTTTCTTCTTCATGTAAAGAACATGTTAGATTGTTTCTATGTGCATGTGTTATATCTATTGATTTCATTGTTAAGAAAAACTCTCCCATAAACTGTGCATCTTGACTACTAAGCACTGGGTTCATACTCTTGCGAATCGGAACCTCAGAAAATATCACATCTAAGTTTGAATAATAATACTGAATTCTTCCTGTTCTATAAAACAGACTTGTTAATACACTACATGATATGCCATATGTTAAGGGCAAGTGGTGATATGTTAACCCTTCTGCTACTGATTCCGGTAACTTCATGCAAACATAACAATTACTAACTTCCATGGTATCTACGTATTGAAACAACAATTTTGTGAAAATATTTAAACTAGTGTCGTTATCTGTTACTTCATGATGAAATTCTGAATCATCTTCTGCCATTAGTTCTACTCTACTACCTTTCAAATTATCTAACCTTCCCTTCGTTTCATTGTTAATCTTTTTATCCATTATCATAAGATAGGGAATTGCTACGATCAGTACTAACCATGCTACAAGTACCACTACTAGACTGCATAGGCATATGGCACAGCATCTCCTACAACATCTTCGTTTTGGTCTCCCAGAAACTCTATCATCGGACATTTTGACAAGGAAGATTGCTCTTCTTATCAATTTTCTTCAATTTTCTTTTCACAGCCTTTTCATGTTATCAAGGTGGTCTAGTTTCTGTTTCATAGACCAATTCTGCACTAGTTCCTTCGTCACCACTTTCACTTGATTCTGAGCTCTCGTAATCTTCAAGAATTATGTAAGTCCAGTCAGGGCCTTTAAACTTGTTGTTAATAAGTTTCAGTCTTTTGCTTCTCCGTTTCTCTGTTTCGTTTTCCTGTCCTGTTTGGCTTGTTACTTCGTTTACTTGTTCTGGATCTTCACTTCTGGTTCTTACGTGGTATTTCACTCTTTTGATGACACTAGGCCAATGATCACCTTTTCTTGTTTTCTGTGTTTTCACTGCCTCTTTGTTTTCTTCTTCAAAAATACTTTTATTTTCTGGTCGTGACACAATCTTGTTTTCAACAATTACAGTTCCTTTATTTTGTTCTTTTTCAGGTCTGATTGGTTTCTCTTCAGTAGCTCCACTGTGATTTTCTAATGGCTGACTCTGTTCAGTATTTTCGTCTTCAGATTCAAGAATTTCGAGATCTTCTGATTGAATGTGTTTTCCTTGATCTAACTGGTCCTGATCAGGGCTTATTGCACTTTGTACTTCTGCAGCCTGACCGCATTCTTCTAGACCTGTCTGTCCCTGCTCAAAATTTCTTCGTTCTTCACTATTTTGAGCCCAGTTTTCTTTCCCTATCTGGTCCTGCTCAGGTTCTCTTATTGTTTCTTCTTCTTCTCTTTCCTGAGCTGCTTCTTCTTCACCTATCTGATCTTCTGTAACTTCTTCTAGATTTGCTTGACTTCTTGTTCTGTAGTAAACTTCAGGAATTTCCACCACTGGTATCCAGTCCTGACTTGTGCTCGGTTGTTCTTCATCAGCTTCCCTCGAATCTTGCTCCTGTGATTCTTCAGCTGGGCAACCATCAGCTTCCTCAGTGATCGTCACTGTCTGAGGATTTTCTTCTTCAGGGTCTGGTACTCTTTTAGTGTGGCTTACATGAATCCAATTAGGAAATCCTGCACACTTCACAGCGGTGTTTGTAACCAGTATGATCTGACAAGGTTCGCTTCACCTTGGTGATAGACACGTTTCTCTGGTGTGATTCTTCACTACCACCCAGTCACCAGGATTCAGATCATGTTCTTGTTCAGGCTGCCTGGAAACTGCGTCTTCTCCAACCTGGTGAGAGACAGAACGCACTAGGTCAGCCAATCCGTTGCAATAATCCAGAACCATATCATCAGATATATTCAGCAGTTTGTTTATGGGAACATGTGCTTGTCTCATTGCTCTTCCCATCATTATCTCGTGGGGACTCAATCCGGTATTTCTATCAGGAATGCTTCTGAGTCCCATTAAGACAAGTGGCAATGCATCCGGCCAACTTAATGATGTTGATGCACACATTTTTCCCAGTCTGGATTTTATTGTGCCATTCAATTGTTCAACCACTCCAGAAGCCTCTGGACGATATGCACAGTGCAATTTTTGTTCAATTTGGAATGCTTCACAGATTATCTTAATCACTTCACTGTTAAAGTGCTTTCCTCTATCCGACTCCAAAGTTACTGGAAAACCAAATTTAGGAATGAGTTCTCGTAACAACAACTTTGCGACTGTAATACTGTCATTCCTCATGGTAGGGTAAGCCTCCACCCATTTTGAAAACAAACATACTATGACAAGTACATATTTCAGCCCTCTGCATGGTGGTAACTGAATAAAATCAAATTGGAGTCTTATAAATGGACCCTCTGCCTTTCCAACCTTTCCAAACCCAATTATTGTCTTTCTTCCTGGGTTATGCATTTGGCAAGTCAAGCATCTCTGGCAAAGACTCTCTGCTACAGCTCTGAATTTGGGATTGTACCAATTTTGTCTAAAAAGCCTAATCATTGCATCTCTCCCTATGTGTGTGTCTCCATGATACATCCTGGCCATTTGTGAGAGCAGACAGTCGGGCATGACTGGTCTGCCATTGGCACAGATCCATACTTCGTCATCCTCCCTTTGAGAACATCCCACTTTAATCCATATATTCTTTTCACTCTCATCAGCATCATCTTGCAATCGTTTCACATCATTCCATGTTTCAGGAGGTGCACACAGCAAAAGTTGGCAGCTGATTCCCATTCTTTCCACCCTTTTATTCACCGCCATTCTGTTTTTGGCGCAATGTTGAGCCACAAGGGCTGCATATCTGTTGCCGACTACCACCCAGTCATCTCCTGACTGGTGTGCGGCATATTTCACCACAGCCAATTCTTTTGGTGATTGTATTGCTTGCAGCAATTCCCTTACAAACTGTCCATTTTTAAAGGGGGATCCTGAAGAAGTCATGAAATCCCTCTGCATCCATAATTGGCCAAAATCATGCACAACCCCGTAACCATATTGACTATCTGTAAATATAGTTACTTTTTGATTCCTCCCAATTTTGCAAGCTTTTATCAAAGCAATCAATTCAGCTACTTGTGCAGATTTGACTCCTGGTAAATAGGATGCTTCGACTATTCCAGTTAATTCACATACTGCATATGCTGCAGTCAGTTTACCATCTTGATGCCTTTGGCATGAACCATCAACAAATAGCTCCCTGTCTGGCTTTCTGAGGGGCTGTTCCTCAATATCCGGACGTGGTTTCGTGCATAATTCTGTGACTTATAAACAATCATGTTCTTCTTCATCATCTTTAACTTCTTCATGGTATGGGTCTGGTAGTAAAGTAGCAGGATTTACTATTGTGCACCTTACCATGGTCACATTTTCAGCACCTAAAATTATCCTCTCATACTTAGTCATCCGACTAGGAGTTAGATGCTGAGTCCGGGTTCTTGTCAATAGAATCACAACTGCATGTGGAACAAACACCCTTACTGGGTGTCCCATTACAATTGACTCACTTTGTTCAATGCTCAAACAGGTAGCCGCTACTGCTTTTAAGCAGCCTGGCAATGCGGCCACCACTGGGTCCAATGTAGCAGAAAAATATGCTATAGGACGTCTATCCAGACCATGTCTCTGAGTTAGGACTGAGAGTGCACAATTTTCTCTCTCGTGACAGAATAATGCAAATTCTTTCTTATAATCAGGCATGCCTAAGGCAGGCGCTGCACATAAAGCATTTCTCAATTTTACAAAAGCTCCTACGCTTTCATCATCCCATTCAACTGGATCCTTTGCCTTCTTTTTTGTCATTTGTATTAGGGGCTTTGCTAACAAGGAAAACCCTAATATCCACTGTCGACAATAACCCACTACCCCAAGGAACATTCTCGCTTCCCGTTGGGTGTTAGGCATTTGCATTTTCTTGATCAATTTTACTCTTTCACAGGTTATTCTTCTTTTTCCCCTCTCAATTTGGTGTCCTAGATACTTAACTGTTGTTGTACAAAACTGCAGTTTTTCAGGTGAGACTTTATGCCCTTCTTCAGCTAAGTGATTCAATAATGCAATAGAATCAACAAAACAGTCTTCTCTGGTGTTAGATGCCACTAATAAGTCGTGTATATACTGCACTAAGACTGAGCTTCCTGGCATCACTAGTTTCTCTAGGCACTTTTTCAGTATCTGATTGAAAATTGAAGGACTTTCCGTGTACCCCTGAGGAACACGATTCCATACATAGACCTTATTTTCAAATTTAAATGAGAAAAGATACTGGCTCTCTGGGTGCAATGGTATTGAAAAGAACGCTTGGCATAAATCAATCACAGTGAACCATCCTGCACTCCAAGGGATCTGGTATAGAATTACTGCAGGATTTGGCACTATAGGACAACAAGGTTCCACAATCTTATTTATTTTTCTCAGGTCTTGGACAATCCTATATTTCCCACTAGGCTTCTTTAAACCCATTATCGGTGAATTACATGGGCTACTCATTACTTCTTTTAGTATGTTTTGTTTTACCATTCGTTCGATTTCTTCAATAACTCCTGCTTTTACTTCTGCACTCATTTTGTACTGCCTGGTATTCGGGAAAATGGCACCTTCTTTTACAGTAATTTTAACTGGATCTATTTTGGCCATAAGTCCTACTTCCTTTCCCCGTGAAATCCCACACTATGGGATTTACTGTAGTTTTTAATTCTTCTGGTAACTCGTCTTTTGTTATCAAAGAGAACATCTCATCTACCTCTGTACCTTGTTTTGCAATCATACATTTATATACATGGTCTTCATCAGGGGTCTGAATTGCCACACCATCCGGTGTGCAGAATATTGTGCAGTTCATTTTACATAACAAATCTCTTCCCAATAAATTTACTGCACTAGAATCACACACTACAAATTGATGCATTTCCCTAAAATTTCCAATTTTAACTTCCATTGGTTCGGTAAGAGGTGTTCTAATCTTTCGATTAGCTACTCCCACTACTTGGATAGCTTTTCCAGAGAGAGGAAGGTCTGGGATGTCTGCTGTTCTCACAGTAGACCGGGTAGCACCAGTGTCCAAAAGAAAAGTAATATCATTACCCTTCACATTCCCTTCAACATATGGACCTGACTGATCTACCGGTAAGGATGCGCCAAGTACGCACTCCTTCTTCCCCTCTCCTAGGCACCGTCATGAACTGTACTGACAGAAATCGTCCTCTAAAAGAAACTGTGAAGTTATATAATCATTCTTACCACTTCCTCCTTGATATCCGATGTCTGTACCGTGCTTTGCTCTGCTTACATTACCCTGTATAGGTGCAGGTGGCAACTGACTCTGAGGATTTACACCCTGCTGTGAGTCATTCTGCGTCTGTGGATTTAAATTTTGATTTGGGCCATTATTATTCCGTATCTTTTTACATTCATCCTTCCAATGCCCCAACTTTCCGCATCCATGACAAGGAAATTTCTTTTTAGCCTCTTCTCTGCTCATTCGTCCTCTCACTTTTCCAGTATCAGCATTCGATCCAGAATCTTTTCCCTGATTTTCACTTGGATTATCCAAATTAATTCCCTGTTTCTCTGCCATTTTTACCTGAGCCCACATCACTTTCTCTTGCAGTTTCTTGTGCCTATCCTCAATGTCATCTCCACAATATTTCGCATATTTCAAAATCTCATCGATCGGTTTCCCTTGCCAACACAACATATGCTGCTTAATCATCTGACAAATTTCTGGCTTTAGACCATAAACAAATCGGTAAACAAACTGACTTGTTCTTGTCTCCAATATCCTCAAAGCCACTATACTGCTTGAATACCTGCAATAAACGCTCATAATAGGCATGTACCAATTCATTTGCTTCTTGTGTAGTTCGATCTATTTTTACCCAATCTGTTTCTTTCGGTGGTATTTTCCCTTTCAGGTAAGTTATTACCTGCTGATACTTTTTCATTACATCACTTGACGGGGCACCTGTCTTGGGATCTCTGGGATACTCATCACTTGGCCAATCAACTGTGATTTTACAATCTGTCCATAAATCGGCAGGTACCACTATGTCAAACAGACCATCCAAGTCCTTCAACAATACCTTTGACACCTTCACAAACCTCTCAACCCGCTTGTACCATTCAATTGGTTTCTCTCTTAACTTTGGGAAATCATTCGTAAAGGATAAAATATCCTGTCTGCTCCATGGGACATGTACATATCCCCCTCCTGGAACTTCTCGCATCGGGTACATTTGATCTGCTTTCCCTGTTTCCTTCATCAAATATTCAGAAGCTGCTCTACTATATCGTGCTTCTTTCTTTTTCTTTGTCCATCTAACTTTCCATTTATCTAGGTCTCCCCATTTTTGTAAGACTGTCATTAATTCTTTTATTTGTAATTTTCTACCAGAGGCATTCATATTTTCTAAATCTTTGTCCGTAAAATCGGCTCTATAAGGTTTCTGTAACAATTTGGACTTTCCTATTTCAATTCCCATCTGCAAAGCTAAGTCTGTTAATTTTTCATGAAATATTTTTACATTTCTTGTGATGCTTCTACACACGAACAACAATTCTTCTTCATCATATGTATTTAGACGGTCTATCCCTACATTTCCTGCTATAATTTCTTCTAATTCGACCTTTAATTTGAAAATGTCCGTAATCTTTGGGGATGTACACTGTTTGTCTGATCCTTGTGCCCACCTTTCTAAATCTTCTGGAGTAACTACTGTGGCACTTTTGGATCCTGATGAGGTTATTATGTTTACATCTTTTGAGCAACCAGGTGTAGCGCTTCTGGGAGTACTATTCACAGATTCTCGAATGGGCAAATCCATCAATGAAATCATAGATTCACAATCACTAAAATGATCCTCAACCATTACTACTGCTTCAGGTTTCGGAATGCTCACAGGAGTAGGTGTAACTAGCGGCTGAGGATAGCTTACCTTGTCACTATACAATGGAACTACTGGACCAATTGTTACAGGTATGGTCAAGGAATCAGGATGCACTTTTATTTGTGTTATTTTCTGAATTAATTCTGCTCTGGTTTTATCTAAGGCTTCCTTTTCTTTATCGTGAAGTACCCTACTAGGTGTGGAATGCAATACTTGCGGTACTAATGGTGTTTTTAATGGTGGTGCACTTGGGGTACATCCCTTTGTCCCTTCCTGATATGGTGGTGGGTTCTTTAATAACTCTTCCATAAATTCATCTTCAGAATCTCCACACCTATTTAAGTGTTTTGTCTTTTCTGTGCATTTGCTCCCTAACAGTTCTTCTTCCGTCAATATTGGATACAGTCCCTCTGTAAGCATCGCTCTTCTCCACTGTTTCATCTGACCGTCCCTTGACTCATTTTGGTACCTAGGGAAAAATCCCCGATAACCCCTATTACTTCTGGATCGATCACGTTCAAATGCCTCAGTTTCCCACTCCTCTAAAGCTTCGTATTGGGTTAATCTAGGTCTTGGTTCTAAATCATTCATCCTCAATCTCAAATTTTGAAGAATCCTTCCATTAAAAGTACCATTCTCGGGAAATTTTAATATTCCATCATTTTTGGTATATTCTATCCAGTTCTCTAACCATACGCAAGTATGATAACCTCTTTCCATCATCATGAATGATGCGGGCGTTTTAGCTGGTGGAATGATAATTCCTTCTCTAGTTTTGATTGGTTTGTCCTTTTTAAAGTAATTCTTAATCTTTTGTAGAAATGACATTTTCCTCTTCTCTCTGTACATTTTGTCTAAACCTCGGTGTATAAAGTTATATTCTGCAAAACCTAGGAATCTCCTATCCGGACGAGTTCCTATTAAAGTTGGATCGCGTTTTAACATGCAATCTCCACTATCCACTAGGATTTCTGTTTCTATATTAGCAACCAATCAAATTCCAGTTTACTTTTGTCTCTGAACCAATCCTAGCGCGGCCTTTTCTGTGACGTTGGTCTGTCAACCCCTCCTTTACAATCTGCGCTTTTCTGTCCCTCGCTGTTTCGACCAATCCCAGCGCGGTACCTGTGACGTCAGTATTACTCCTGACTACTGACCCCTCCTTTACAAGATTCTTCCACACCCGCGGTTTCAACCAATCCCTGCGCGGCGCTTTGTGACGTCAGCTCCCTCTCCGGCAGCTGACACTCCCTTTACAAATTCGTACATAAAACCTTATTTTCTCTATGATTTTAATTAAAGTTCAGTAACAACATAAAACATTCGCTATCGTGCCAGTTTCTCTAAATTGAAAAAGATAGTTTTCGTCCACACTAGTAAATCCTTTCTGTTTACTAAACATACACTACGAGTAAAACCCTTCTGTTGTAAAGTCATCCTGTGCCCTGGGCACCCCCCAACTTTTTGCTGACTGGAACTGGTGGTAACTGACTCTGACTGACCCTGGGCTCTGTCTAACCAGGCCCAGGGCCAGTGCCAAGCTGAAAGGAACACATTAGAATACAGTTAAGACACCCAACATACACTAGGGTACACTCTGGTATGGTGGGGTACCCCTGTAATTGGCATGACCTACCCCATAAGCCCCTAGTATATACTAGGGCAGGGGATTGAAACTACCTAGAAGTCCCCAGTATCCTGGGGCATGGCAGTTTAGAGGCCAGCAGCTTTTCTGCACATGCATGGGTGCACTGCTGAAGCCAGGGGTCAGTTTAAAAGCAGCCCTGGGTGCCAGGACTGCTTTTAAAAAGCAAATTGTGCTCAAATTCGACTTTGGGATTTGGGGCACTTAAAAATGGATAACCTACAATGTTTTGGCATTTTAGGGGCCCCCAGGGTCTTCCCTAGGTATCCCAGGGGTGGGGGGTCAGTTATCTATAATGTACACCCTTATAAAATGAGTTTTTATATGCCTGGGTAAAGTGAAATTTCACATGTCACTCCCCACATTGTGTTAAAGTGCTGCCCAAATTCGACTTTGAGGCTAGGAGCACAGGGAATTGAGGATCTGCAATATTTTTACAGATTCAGAACCCCTAAAGTCTCCCCTAAGTGCACAAGGGTTGGGGGTCCTGTAGAAATTAGGGAAATACTTATAAAATATGTTTTTATAAGCCCTGGTGCTAGAAAACTGGCCCAAGTCATTTTCCCCATTGCAAACCCCATGGCCCATAGGTTAACATGGTAGGAAGTTATTGATTAATAAATATTGATAGGAGAGGACTAGCCGGACCATTCAAAGACTTCCCAGAATGGTAGTAGTAAATCCAACAATATTATATTGTTGAATTTCTCCTAAAGTGTACATACAAGAAGTTATAAGACTTTCTTGTTTGTAGGTCCAAATTCAGCCTTCCAGTGGTCTGCCCTGATTGGTCAGAGTTAAGGGGATTAGCCAGGCTGCGTTGAAGAGGTGATAAAGATCCCCTGGGGTTACCAACTGTCCTGGGAGGGCAGTGTGCTGGTCTATAGGAATGCCAGGCCAGGGGGTGGAGTCGTAAACCATGCTCTTCAAAGGCAGAGGGGAGGCCTGGGTTTCAGTTTCACTCTGACACTCTTGACCCAGAGTCAGGGCTAGGCTTAAGGAAGGTATGTGCAGATGGTAGGGGGAGAGGCCAGGGATATAAGCCATCCCAGGGGGTGTGTTTAGCCAGCTCTTACCTCCTTGCTGGAAAATCAGCCATTATGGATTTGGAAGATTTGATGCACTCTGGGATAGAATAATGCCACACTCTGCAGGAAGGAGTCACTCAAGTGGGAGGGTACCCTACTCCTATTGGTGAAGCTTGACCTCCTGGATGACCCAGAGACTGTGGAATAAGTATCTGAGAGAGGCCCTGCCCCTCAGATCTGCTGCTTGAAACTGAAGAAAGCAAGACTGGCCCTGCTGAAACTTCTGCTGTGCAAAGACTTCTAAGGCCTGACCTCTGGAGACTGCACCACCTGAAACTACAGCTTTGTGGACTAACTGTGCTGAGTAAAAGAAGTCAAGAGTGGACTCCCTGCAAGCTACAGGTTAACAGAGCTCACCTGGACATCCCCACAAAGAATTCCCAGCCTGGAGTACCAGTGGATTTGTAAGGGTTTTGTTCAAGTGGATTGCGGAATTGAAGTTTCACACTTTCAAGGACCCTCTTGGAGATCCCAGAACCTTGGATTGTGTGTTGGATACTTTGGGACCCGCAAGCAGAACTTCAGGAAGGAGTTCTAACTGGACCCCGCTTGCTGAAGAAGGCGGCACAACACAGTGGTGAGAATTCTTCAGAACAATTTCTAAAGGTGTGTCCCTGTCAGAGAAAACGAAATGACTAAAAGGGGCACTGTTGGTTTCTAAGCACTAGAAAGTGACTAATCTTTAAAAATTCATATCTCTGGTTCCCTACAGTGGATTTTTTTCGTTTTGGTGTCATTTAAAAGATAAATATATTACCTATTTTTATAAATTGGTGTTGGATTTTTATTTTGTGTTGTGTCTTAATTATTTACTGAAATGGTGTTTTTGAATGCTTTACATACCTGTCTTTGAAGTTAAGCCTGTCTGCTCGCAGCCACGTTACCAAGGGTTGAGCATAGGAATAATTTTCTAAGACCTATGCTGAGTCCTATCATGTGTTAGTGGCCTTATTGCCAGTGGCAGACCTACATTTGCCCCTACCAATAACCCACTTTCCAACATTTGGTGCTCAGCGGTGTGGATGAGGACTTGTGTTTAAAAAATACACCTTTCAGTGAATGAATTAACATTATAAAAATCCTCTAAATTGCCTTAGAACAAAACTTTTGAGTTTGATTTTTGGAATTTGGACTAAACTGTTTTTAATCCATTGTTTTGATTTTTCCAAATTGTTCTAAGTCTATTGTGCCTAGTGTTGTGACCCAAAACTAGGGAACCATGGAGTTGGACCTGGCTAAACTGTCCCAGTGTAAGTTGGCTGAGCTTAGGGAACAGTGTAGGCTTAGGGGGCTGCCTGCTTCCAAGAGGTATAGGAAGGTAGGGTTGTTTCAGTTTATACAAGCCCATGACCAGGCAGCTGAGGAGAATCAAGGGGGGTAGAGGGTGTCCCCCCAACATCATCCCAGGAGAGGAGGATGATGCCTCTTCCATTATAACTAGTGTAAGCCAACAGAATCCTGATGGTGGGAGTGGGGAAGGGTCCCTTACTCAGGAACCACTACAGTCCCTTGCAGAGAGACAGCTTCAGGCTCAATTAGCTTTGATAGCTTTAGAGCAAAGGAAACTGGATTTGGCTGAGAAGAGATGGGAGAAGGAGGAAAAGAGAAATGGTGGCAGCGAAAGCGAAGAAGATGCTGAGATGTCCAGGGGTGGCAGATTGGAGCCTAAACTTCCAAAGGGTATTGTGCCCAAGTACACTGAGGGGGATGACATTGACAAATGGCTTGCAGCTTTTGAGAGGGCCCTTAAGATGAGTAGGGTCCACTCTAGGTATTGGGGTGCACTCCTGTGGGAGTTGATTCCAGTAGCTGGGAGGGATAGGCTCCTGACCCTGAAGGGAGAGGATGCAGAATCATACCAGCAGATGAAAGCCTGCTTAGTCAAGAGGTTTGGTCTGACTCCAGAGCAGTACAGGGTGAAGTTTAGGAACACCCAGAAATTGAATTCCAAGTCTTGGATAGACTTTGTGGATGTTTCAGTGAAGGCACTGGAAGGCTGGATTTGTGGTAACAAAGTGAGCACTTATGAGGGATTGTATAATTTGTTTTTGAAAGAACACATTTTGACTCATTGTGCAGAAGAGAAGTTACGCCAGTATCTAGTGGACTCTAAGCTGACAGACCCCAGAGAGTTGGGGGAATCAGCTGATGAGTGGGTGAGAACCCGGGTTTCCATTCAGCACCAGGGGGTGACCAGAAGAAAGGAGGACAGGTCCCTCCCCAGGGGAAAGCCCCGGGAAAAGAAGGTCAAAACCAGGAGTCCTCCAAAGACCCACAAAAACCTGCACAAGGAGGGGGGCCCCGAGCCAACCCAAATTCAAAGGGAGGGGGTATCAGGGAAAGAATGGTAGGTTCTTTGATCCCTCAAAGGTGGGTAAGTGCTTTGACTGTAACCAGCCAGGGCACAAACAGGGAGATGCTGTCTGCGCCAAGAAGCTCCCCCTAAGGGGCCATCCACAGGGATTGCCAGTGTAAGTGTAGGGGTGGAGAGTGCTGTCCCAGAGAGGGGTAATCAGGTGGGGCAAGCAACCTTAGTGTCCCTGGGTGGGGTGAATATTGCAACCCTTACTGCCTTACCTCCAAACATGGATAAGTACAGGCAGAGGCCTAAAGTGAATGGGACTGAGGTTGAGGCTATCAGAGACACTGGGGCGAGTGTAACTATGGTCCTGGATGAGCTGGTGCCCCCAGAGAGTTTGTTACCTGGTGAGTTTCACCAGGTGACTTATGCAGACAGCACCACCAAACTCCATCCTATGGCTGTGGTGGATTTGGAATGGGGAGGTGTGACAGGCCCTATGAAGGTAGCTGTGTCAAAGGTGCTCCCAGTCCAGTGTTTACTGGGCAATGACCTTGAAGCCTCTGCGTGGTCAGAGGTGGAGAGAGGACTCCATATGAAAATATTGGAGCTCCCTGAGTGGGTATGTGCTGTGACTAGGTCACAGACTAGCCAGAAGGGAGGGGCTGGACACTTGGACCCTGGAACAAAGGGCCAAGCATCCATGGACAAGGGTACTGGGCCTGGTGAGCCAGCCCAGGGAACTCCAGAGGTGCAGGCAGAATCTAACCCTGATGGGGAGGATCTGGCCTCGGAGGGAGGGACTCCATCCCTGCCAGAACTGTCAGATTTGGCAGAACTGACAGGAGCCGGTGGACCCTCCAGAGAGGAGTTCAGTGAGGGACAGCGTGACTGTCCCACCCTTGAGAGCTTGAGGCGGATTGCCTCTAAGCAAGAGGAAGGGGATGACAGTGGGTTTCATAGAATCTACTGGGAAGATGGACTGCTTTATACTGAGGCCAGAAACCTCAAGGAGGGGGCCACCAGGAGGTTGGTGGTGCCCCAGAAGTACAGAGAGTTCATCCTGACTTTGGGTCATGATATCCCCTTGGCAGGACATTTGGGACAGACAAAGACATGGAACCGATTGGTGAACCATTTCTATTGGCCCCATATGTCTGAAAAGGTAAAGGAGTTTTGCAGCTCCTGTGTCACCTGTCAGGCCAGTGGCAAGGCAGGGGGCAAGACAAAGGCTCCCCTAATACCACTGCCAGTGGTTGGGATTCCGTTTGAAAGGGTGGGGATGGACATTGTTGGTCCCCTGGACCCACCCACTGCATCAGGGAATAGGTATATCTTAGTGGTAGTTGACCATGCCACTAGATACCCTGAAGCAATACCTCTTAGAACCATTGATGCTCCTGCGGTGGCTAGAGCACTGCTTGGTGTGTTCACCAGAGTGGGGTTTCCAAAAGAGGTGGTGTCCGATAGGGGCATGAACTTCCTGTCCAGCTATCTAACTGCTATGTGGGATGAGTGTGGTGTCAACTACAAGTTCACCACCCCCTATCACCCACAAGCAAATGGTCTTGTTGAGAGATTCAACAAAACCCTGAAGGGCATGATACATGGGTTGTCAGAGAAACTCAGGAGGAGATGGGATGTTCTCCTCCCATGCTTACTGTTTGCCTACAGGGAGGTGCCACAGAAAGGGGTTGGTTTCAGTCCCTTTGAGTTGGTGTTTGGACACCCTGTGAGGGGGCCATTGAGCCTGCTAAGAGAGTCTTTAGAGAAGCCTCTTAAAGAAGCTAAGGACAATGTGCTTGATTATGTGCTAGGCCTGAGATCTAGAATGGCAGAGTACATGTACAAGGCAAACAGGAAACTGGAGGCCAGCCAGGAGCTCATGAAGCACTGGTATGATCAAAAGGCTACCATGCCTGAGTATACTCCAGGACAATTGGTGTGGGTGTTGGAGCCTGTGGCTCCCAGGGCCCTCCATGACAAGTGGAGTGGGCCCTATCCAATCTTAGAAAAGAAGGGTGAGGTTACCTATTTGGTTGACCTTGGCACCCCCAGGAACCCTCATAGGGTCCTGCATGTGAATAGATTGAAACCCCACCATGACAGGGCAGACATGACCATGTTACTGGTCACTGATGAGGGGGTGGAGGAGGAAACTGAGCCTGTGCCCGACCTCCTCTCCACTAATGTGCAAGATGGGTCCGTGGAGGGAGTTGTGCTCTCTCCCAAATTGACAGACCAGCAGCACAGAGACTGTAAGCAAGTGCTGGAGCAGTTTGCTGGCCTGTTCTCTTTGACCCCAGGCATCACTGAGTGGTGCGTGCACCACATTGACACTGGTGACAGCCTACCTGTCAAAAATAAACTGTACAGGTTGTCTGACCATGTCAGAGCCAGCATTAAAGCTGAGGTTGCTAAGATGCTGGAACTGGGGGTAATTGAACCGTCTGAGAGTCCATGGGCCAGTCCAGTGGTGCTGGTACCCAAACCTAATCCTCAGGGGGACCCAAGGAGTTAAGGTTCTGTGTGGACTACAGAGGATTGAATGCAGTCACAAAGACTGACGCTCACCCTATACCTAGAGCTGATGAGCTCATTGACAGGTTAGGGGCTGCTAAGTACCTGAGTACTTTTGATTTGACTTCAGGTTACTGGCAGATTGCCCTCACTGATGGAGCAAAGGAGAGGTCAGCATTCTCCACACCAGAGGGACATTATCAGTTCAAGGTAATGCCCTTTGGATTAAAGAATGCACCTGCCACCTTCCAACGGTTGGTGAACAGGGTCTTGTCTGGGTTGGAACAGTTCAGTGCAGCTTACCTGGATGATATAGCTGTATACAGTTCTACCTGGGGGATCACTTAAGCCACCTAAGGGAAGTGCTTCAGGCCATGCAGCAGGCAGGCCTGACTATTAAGGCAAGCAAGTGCCAAATAGGGCAGAGTTCTGTGGTGTACCTGGGCCACCTGGTAGGTGGGGGCCATGTACAGCCTCTCCAAGCTAAAATCCAAACTATTTTGGATTGGACAGCACCTGTTACCCAGACTCAGGTCAGGGCATTCCTTGGACTGACAGGGTATTATAGAAGATTTGTTCAAAATTATGGGACCATTGTGGGGCCCCTAACAGAACTGACTTCTAAAAAGAGGCCCAAGAAGGTGATTTGGACCCCAGAGTGTCAGACGGCTTTTGACACTCTGAAAGCTGCTATGTGTTCAGCACCAGTGTTACTGGCCCCTGACTACACAAAAGAATTTGTAGTTCAGACAGATGCTTCAGAGCAAGGGATTGGGGCAGTGTTGTCACAGCTAAATGAAGGGGGCCTTGATCAGCCAGTTGCCTTTATTAGCAGGAGGCTTCTTCCCAGAGAGCAGAGGTGGAGTGCCATTGAGAGAGAGGCTTTTGCTGTGGTGTGGTCCCTGAAAAAGTTGAAACCATATTTGTTTGGGACTCACTTTCGTGTTCAAACTGACCACAGGCCTCTCAGATGGCTCATGCAGATGAGAGGGGAGAATCCCAAGCTGTTAAGGTGGTCCATTTCCCTACAGGGAATGGACTTTACAGTGGAACACAGACCTGGGGTTGCCCATGCAAATGCAGATGGACTTTCCAGGTTTTTCCACTTAGCTGAGGAGGACTACCAGGGTGTAGGTTAGTAACCCCTCACCTTTCGTTTGGGGGGGCTATGTTGTAAAGTCATCCTGTGCCCTGGGCACCCCCAACTTTTTGCTGACTGGAACTGGTGGTAACTGACTCTGACTGACCCTGGGCTCTGTCTAACCAGGCCCAGGGCCAGTGCCAAGCTGAAAGGAACACATTAGAATACAGTTAAGACACCCAACATACACTAGGGTACACTCTGGTATGGTGGGGTACCCCTGTAATTGGCATGACCTATCCCATAAGCCCCTAGTATATACTAGGGCAGGGCATTGAAACTACCTAGAAGTCCCCAGTATCCTGGGGCATGGCAGTTTAGAGGCCAGCAGCTTTTCTGCACATGCATGGGTGCACTGCTGAAGCCAGGGGTCAGTTTAAAAGCAGCCCTGGGTGCCAGGACTGCTTTTAAAAAGCAAATTGTGCTCAAATTCGACTTTGGGATTTGGGGCACTTAAAAATGGATAACCTACAATGTTTTGGCATTTTAGGGGCCCCCAGGGTCTTCCCTAGGTATCCCAGGGGTGGGGGTCAGTTATCTATAATGTACACCCTTATAAAATGAGTTTTTATATGCCTGGGTAAAGTGAAATTTCACATGTCACTCCCCACATTGTGTTAAAGTGCTGCCCAAATTCGACTTTGAGGCTAGGAGCACAGGGAATTGAGGATCTGCAATATTTTTACAGATTCAGAACCCCTAAAGTCTCCCCTAAGTGCACAAGGGTTGGGGGTCCTGTAGAAATTAGGGAAATACTTATAAAATATGTTTTTATAAGCCCTGGTGCTAGAAAACTGGCCCAAGTCATTTTCCCCATTGCAAACCCCATGGCCCATAGGTTAACATGGTAGGAAGTTATTGATTAATAAATATTGATAGGAGAGGACTAGCCGGACCATTCAAAGACTTCCCAGAATGGTAGTAGTAAATCCAACAATATTATATTGTTGAATTTCTCCTAAAGTGTACATACAAGAAGTTATAAGACTTTCTTGTTTGTAGGTCCAAATTCAGCCTTCCAGTGGTCTGCCCTGATTGGTCAGAGTTAAGGGGATTAGCCAGGCTGCGTTGAAGAGGTGATAAAGATCCCCTGGGGTTACCAACTGTCCTGGGAGGGCAGTGTGCTGGTCTATAGGAATGCCAGGCCAGGGGGTGGAGTCGTAAACCATGCTCTTCAAAGGCAGAGGGGAGGCCTGGGTTTCAGTTTCACTCTGACACTCTTGACCCAGAGTCAGGGCTAGGCTTAAGGAAGGTATGTGCAGATGGTAGGGGGAGAGGCCAGGGATATAAGCCATCCCAGGGGGTGTGTTTAGCCAGCTCTTACCTCCTTGCTGGAAAATCAGCCATTATGGATTTGGAAGATTTGATGCACTCTGGGATAGAATAATGCCACACTCTGCAGGAAGGAGTCACTCAAGTGGGAGGGTACCCTACTCCTATTGGTGAAGCTTGACCTCCTGGATGACCCAGAGACTGTGGAATAAGTATCTGAGAGAGGCCCTGCCCCTCAGATCTGCTGCTTGAAACTGAAGAAAGCAAGACTGGCCCTGCTGAAACTTCTGCTGTGCAAAGACTTCTAAGGCCTGACCTCTGGAGACTGCACCACCTGAAACTACAGCTTTGTGGACTAACTGTGCTGAGTAAAAGAAGTCAAGAGTGGACTCCCTGCAAGCTACAGGTTAACAGAGCTCACCTGGACATCCCCACAAAGAATTCCCAGCCTGGAGTACCAGTGGATTTGTAAGGGTTTTGTTCAAGTGGATTGCGGAATTGAAGTTTCACACTTTCAAGGACCCTCTTGGAGATTCCAGAACCTTGGATTGTGTGTTGGATACTTTGGGACCCGCAAGCAGAACTTCAGGAAGGAGTTCTAACTGGACCCCGCTTGCTGAAGAAGGCGGCACAACACAGTGGTGAGAATTCTTCAGAACAATTTCTAAAGGTGTGTCCCTGTCAGAGAAAACGAAATGACTAAAAGGGGCACTGTTGGTTTCTAAGCACTAGAAAGTGACTAATCTTTAAAAATTCATATCTCTGGTTCCCTACAGTGGATTTTTTTCGTTTTGGTGTCATTTAAAAGATAAATATATTACCTATTTTTATAAATTGGTGTTGGATTTTTATTTTGTGTTGTGTCTTAATTATTTACTGAAATGGTGTTTTTGAATGCTTTACATACCTGTCTTTGAAGTTAAGCCTGTCTGCTCGCAGCCACGTTACCAAGGGTTGAGCATAGGAATAATTTTCTAAGACCTATGCTGAGTCCTATCATGTGTTAGTGGCCTTATTGCCAGTGGCAGACCTACATTTGCCCCTACCAATAACCCACTTTCCAACACCTTCCGTTTACTCTTCACTCGAGCATCAAAATACCTGTTACTTCTTCAATGTTACCCTTTCTAGGTGATATAACATCAAATTTTCACTAGCATATTCCTTTTGCTATTACTTACACGCATAGAGTCCCTAACAAGTACTGATAGCCCTACCTAACTTTTCAGTACTATTTCTGCCTGACAGATAACCTCACTGCAGTATGGCTTCCACTTACCACCTGCTATTCAATTTTCCTCCCCGGGGAATTCTGGACAACATAAAACAAACTTTTAAACAATAACAGGCGTTAGTTCATAAAAATACAATTCTCATTACCCAATTAACAAAGTAGAATCCTAACCATCCTCTGCTAGCCAGAAAACTAATCCAGCACGATACTAGCAACGAGCATTCATACATCAGATACTCACTTGGGCCCATACATTCATACTATGCTAGTGTTTCACGCTGGGGTGTCAGTTGTTACTCTTTATCAAAATTCCCTGCTACCAATTACCTTCTGATTGAAGAGTAATGACTTACCGATGGATCCTCTGTTAATTAGGAAGTTTAAAATGAGTGACATTCATTACAGTTCATAAATCCTGAAATAATCACTGAGTCAGGAAGTTTTAAAATGTTTATCTAAGATTTAGCAGAGTAAATTACAGAGCTGCATGATACTTATTCGCATATCAAGGATGAAGCACAAGAAATCAATTATCAATTAATGACGGTCCCTCAGAAAAGGAGAAGATAGAGACAGCAGCGCAACTAAAAGTTGCATATATTTACCTAAAGTGCGAGAACCAAACCCCTTGGCCAAGGAGTTGGAAAAGATGGGACCCAGGAAGGATGAAGAGCAAGACCTCCTCCAGGATCAGGACAGGATCGGTGACCTCTCTACCTACGACGCCTGCGTCATTCCCCTCTCTGATACTCCACTTCTCCTCGATTCTCCCGTGTCTTCCTTCTAATGGACTCCGCCGCCCCCTCCTCAGGACCTCTCTGGACAGCGATTCAGTCTGCAATCGATCAGTTTGGCAGTCTGGAGCTCTTCCTGTCAGCATCTAGTCTAAACTAATTAGCTAATTCTATATCTATTATACCCTTCTATGCCCATGTACCTCCCATTAATGTTGCAAAAATATGGGACCACTACTTCTGATTGGACAGGGACCCTCACACCATATGATTTTAGTTCGATTTTCTGAAGACCATTGTTTTAAAATACCGCCCATCAGATTTAATACATTGGCTTTATTTCCCACCCGTCTCACGACAAAAATTATACATTCTCCATGTACAATGTTTCTTTTTCAACAGGAAAGACATGGGTACAGCAGTTTCGGCCATCAGGTCATGGCCTTGGACGACGTCCAGGTTGACTTCATCCTTCTCTCTTGGCAGACATGCAAGACGCATGCGCAGAATCATTGTCTCTCGAGTTTCAGTTCACCAACCCCAGGCCCAAGTTTACAAACTAATAAAAGTACAAGAAGAAAATATTAAAATCACAAATAAAATGTTTCACTGTACACCCACTCTCTCTACTCTATTCCCATTTATTTATAAATTCTATCCCGCATTAGTAGCGTTAAGAAAACGATAAATTAATTACAACACGAGAGCAAGCTGTTGCATGTGAAAACATTAAGCAGCCATTTTAGAACACACTGCGCAGAAGCAGAATTTTCTCACCAAGCAAAGAAAGACGTCACACCACGTGATATGGTTGAGACATGCGCAGTAGAGTTTCCCGGGTTTTAGCGGCCATTTTAAAACAAACAAGCGTTATTTGTTAGTTAGAACACATAGGCAAGCTTCATAACTATTTATGTCGTGTATGTAAAAGTTAGTATAACAATACAAAGTTTAATATATTAATACTGTGAGGAGATTGCCTCCGAGCAAGTCTCATTTATGAGTCCTTGCTCCATCAATCAGGTAGAAGATAGATATAGAAAACTATCACAAACACGTCATACCGGAGATAGTCCTGTAGATTGGACAGACGAGGAGAGGTTACACAGAGCGAAGGGAAGTTATGGCCCTATAGCATTGGATATGCTACAAAGGGGGAAGTTGTGCGTGAGACGTGTACAGACCTATTATGATAAGGTCTCTGTGGGACAGAGTGAGTGTGATCATGTTTTCACTATGGAGGAATCAGCAAAGAATTTTCTGCAAGGTCCTGTACAAGTGATACCTACGGTGTATTATGTGTGTGGAAGGGATGCTTATGTGAGATTGCCAGCGAACTGGTATGGCACGTGTTATTTGGGAATAATATTTCCAAAGATTTACCATGCAGAGGATTTGGAACTTTTGGAAGGTGGAAAGCATTCGAGAGTGAAAAGAGGTGAGAGTGGAGGAGCGATAGTTGGAGATATTTTTGGAGCGATGATACCAAGTGTGGGAGTGATCCTGAATGATGTGAAGATCCGGAGATTGGCGACTGTGGTTGATGAATTGTCAATGAATACAGCAAGGTCGTTGATACTTGTGGATGGAGAGATGTTGTCGATAAGGACAATGGTTTTGCAGAACCGTCTTGCTTTAGATGTCTTATTGGCAAAAGAGGGCGGAGTCTGTAAAATGTTGAAAGTTCAAAAGTGCTGTACTTATATACCAGACAACAGCAAGGATCTGGAGAAATATATAAGTAACATAACTACGATCCATACTAAGATAAAGGATTTAACTGAAGAGGGAGTTTGGGAGAAAGTTGGCAAGGGATTTGGCCAAGTGGGAAGTTGGTTTGCGAATTTGGGAAAGGGGTTCCTTGGCTATGTTCTGAGACCTCTCATTATCGTGGTGGTTTGTGTGGTCTGCTTGTGGGGTCTTATCAGAGCATACACATGGTATAAAGCAGGCAGAGTTGAGAGAGCTTTGAGAGAAAATGAGACGAGAATGGCTAGACTGCAGGACAGTCACTATCGAAGCATTAAGAGTCTGGAGAGATTCCGACAAGGGAGAATGGCAACAAGTTCTGTTTAGGTCGGTTCTTTCTCCAAGAAGAGTTGTAAAAGTGTGATGACAGGAGTCATCAAAGGGGGGAACTGATAGAGTGCCATGTTCTCGAGAAATTTGGAGGGGTGCATCATAATCACTGTTAGTCCGCACCCGTATATATCCAGATATATATTAATGAATGGCCAGTAAAATGTAGTTCTAAACTGCATTTATTAGAGTGAATAGAAGAGTAATTGTGCTATTATAATCATGTAAATGTAATGCTTAACTGAAACGCGATTAAAATGATGCATAAATGAATTAGCTCATGTGCAATTGAGATGCAGTAGTTAAACGTGTACCATATTAAGTTGCACGTGTAGTTCACTTTTCACATATGAAATGTATGAATCAATGCTTAGGGAAGTAATTAAAATTGTGTGTTTAAATTGTGTGAAGGCCTGACTGCATATACGTCAAAGAAAGGCCTGTTCGTTCTTATGTTAGCTTATTTTGTAGGCAGAGAAGGTGTTCTCTTGGGAAGGCTCTCTGGGCACGGTTGGTAGATTCGTACAGAGGAAAGTTTGTTGAATGTATTTTTTTTGTTGCAGGTACAAGGACACATGCCTCGTTAGTGAAATCCTGGCTCTTTGTTTTAGGAGTTAGGATGGTGGGAGACATTGAGAAGGGAGTATACTGGAATGTAGAGATGATACTTTCAGCAGAGAAGGTGCCTGGGACCCAAGGTCACTGTAACCGGCCTGGATGAAGTAAGAGTTTTGATGGAAAAGTACGAGAAGGAAGACCTGGCTGGAGAGGCGTGACAAGGGCGTGTCCTATTGTATGCGGATTTTGTATTAGGGATAGTGCCCCGAGGGAGGAGAGTAGATTGGAGGTAGAGGAGACCTGAGAGAAGGGCGAAAGAGAGAGATCTAGTTAGGAAGGAGCATCTTAGAACGAGCTCAACATGCTAAATTAGTGCACTTCTTAGGAAGTCTTCACAGCTGACACCTTTTCTTCTACTCTTGCCTGGGGAAACTTGTTAAGTAGGGATGTCACCTTAGTGGTAGAGTAGGGACAGATTAATGTTTTTCTTTTATTAGGTAAATGAAGAATAATATAGAGATTGGAGCCGTCATTGCTAGTTTAATGCTTCTGGAACTAACAATTCTTCTTATCCTGAGTCGGATGAGACTCCTGCGTAGGATGATGTTTGTATTAGTGCCCATTTATTTCTTTAACCTCATGTTGAGGTGCTTGTATGTGCAGTTATTCTTGGCTTTGTAATAAACCCCTAAAATTTGAATTCGGAGTTAGTGATCTTTGAAAGCAAGCTGGATTCTAAATTGTTACATGACAGGATTGGATTTTCTTCCCTTCACACTATTCAGCAGGTAAAAAGATTCTGGCGACCTGAGGATTCTTAGTGATGGTAGGATAAGATAAGAATCCCGCTTTATCACTATCAAAAGATGTATTTAGGTCTATGAAAACCAAAAAGATGGATGAATTTTGAAGAGTCACATACTGCATTCAAGTCCTATATAATCGCAGGACTTAATCAATCCTCTCTACAGAAAAGTCAGAACATTATCTCTTGCAGGCTTATATCTATGGCATGACCTTTGTCCAGCTCGTGTCTCTTGCACACAGTAAAGATGATGTATCCAATTGTCAAATATGCCCATTTAATTACAAAATTATTTTCTAGTTTTAAGGAGGTGCATCTGCAGCTGGGATCTAATTGGAAACCCCCGGCTGCGCAGAGGTACACATACCAAGGGGCAGATTTACAAGCCCCTTGCACCACTTTTGCGTCACTTTTCCCATGTTAAAAATGAAGCAAAAGTGGCGCAAGGGCCTTGTAAATAAGCCCCCAAGTGTTCAAATCCAAAAGTAAAAGAACAAACCAATGGAAAACAGGGCAAACGAAGTATTTCTTACATTCCCCATTTTACTACTCTTGAATAAGGTAATGACCTGATACTCTTGCACAATAATAGTCCTATATTAGAAAGTTCATATCAGGTACCATTTGAATTCTGTTGAGGAAGTCTGGAAAATAGCCGCCTTTTTCTTGAATTTTCAGCTGGTGGAGACGAGTATTAAGTCATAATTGGCAGCAAAACAGCAATGTAGATGCTGGAGAACATATCAGAAAAGTGTTAACAAATCCATTTCACCCTGCGAATCTTCCCCCACAGAAATCACGAGTAATGTACACTAAACTAAAAATGACATTACTCTTCATGGCTAAGACCTCAGAGACCCTCGTCACCACCAACCCTGCAATTTAATTCAACTAGAGGTGCTCTATCCTTCCTGCCTGCCATACTAAACCACAGTGAGCTAAAATCTGATGCAATTGTCTATCGAACAAATACATCATGGGGAACTGTGGGGCTCAATCAGATTCAGCTGAAAGTCTGGGTCTCCCGAAACTGTGTGTCTGATATACACAGGTTGAATATCACCCAAGAAAGGATTGACTCCAATTCCTGCCATCCTTCAGACTATAAATACATTTTAAAAAACTCTTGCTTTCTGTTAGTACGAAATTGTAAAATGTGAAATGCATTTCAATGCACTCAGGCACATTAATTGCATTTGCATGCGTTCAATTTAACTTTGAAATCACATTTGTTCAGTAATTAGAAAGTTAAAAGCAGTTAAAGGCACATACAGGTTTTCTCTTAGGCACCACTTATATTATGACCAATATTAAGAGTTATGATAATTTAAGTCAATTAAATATTTGTGTAATTATAGATAAGCACAAACATCTTGAGCAAGGAAAATGTGCTCTAGTGCAATCAAGAAATCAAGATAATGTTTCAGCATGTACATTCATTGGTTGTCAAAGCTGAAAATGTCACACCAGCTTGGATGAAATCAGGGATAGGTGGGACCACTTAATGGTGAATGATTTTACTGTCTCAGTTTTAGTTGTGGAGGAGGCTATAAACAGAGAAAGAGGCCCAGTTCTTTCTTTTTCCTTTCATGGACTTTGAAAGTAATATCAGTCCATTGAGTGCATTGTCACATCTGCTTAAATGTTGACATGTTTCAACCCATATCTGTCTAATTGGTCTCCTCAAAACTAGGAAAATGGCTTAGCCCTTATCGTGTAACTTGACGCCACTTGGGCAAAACATTAAGGTAAGTAATGAAAGTAATTTGCTAATTTTGGGTTGTGATTCAGTTGTTGACACCCTTATCAGGTGTTTGTATCTATTTATTTATAGTAGAGTTGCCATGCTCTTCTGCGGCCTGCCTCTCACACGCAAAGGCAGAGATTCAACCCTGACAGTAATAAGACACAGTTCACGGGCACCAAGAGATTTGTTATAATCCACCAGCAATGCTTGGTGCCATATAATTATTTTACCATGCCAGAAGGAAAAGCAAACAAACATTGGCAAAATTGCTGGGCCCTCATCAATCTAAAAAACAAATAATGGGTAAAAGCAAGAATATTTATGTCTCCAAAAGCACACATTCCCATAGGAGCCGCTCGATCTGAAGGGAACTACATTGTGTGTGGATATGCTCCTTGTGAAAGAGCAGAATTTCACCACTGTTGATGAAGTTAGCTAATGGCTGAAGTGGGCTGACCCATTCCCAATTGTTGCAAAGTCATCCTCTGCCCTGGGCACCCCGATTTTTTGCTGACTTGCACTGGTGGTAACTGACTCTGACTGTCCCTGGGCTCTGTTTAACCAGGCCCAGGGCCAGTGTTATGGTGAAAACACAGTGAAAACACACACACACTTTAGAGTACACTATGTGGTAGGGTAACCCCATGATTGGCATGGCCTACCCTATAAGTCCCTAGTACATAATAGGGCAGGAGGATTAAAACTACCTTTAAGTCTCTAGTATATAATAGGGCATGGCAGTTTAGAGGCCAGCAGCCCTTTCTGCACTTGCATGTGTGCACTGCTCAGAGCCGGAGGTCATTTTAAAAGCAGCCCTGTGTTGCAGCACTGCTTTTAAATGTAAATTGTGCCCAAACTCGACTTTGATGGTAGGGGCACTTACAAAGTGATAAACTACAATATTGTGGCATATTAGGTACTGCCATAGTTTCCCCTTGGTGTTCCAGGGGTGGGGGGTCAGTCACGTATAAGGAGGACCCTTATAAAAGAGCTTGGATATGCCCTGTAGATAGAGAAATTGCACATTTTACTGCCCCCATTGTAGTAAAGTGCTTCCCAAAATCGACTTTTGTGCTAGGAGCACTGTGGTGTGAGGATCTACATTATTTTGTCATATTCAGGACCCCTAAACTCTCCCCTAGGTGTCCTAGGGGTGGGGGGGGTCATGTAGCTATAAGAAGAGTCCTTATAAAAGATGTTTTATAGGCCCTGGTGTTGGAGAAATTGGACATTTCATGTTCCCCATTGTAGATCCCCAAACACATAGGTTAACATTGCAATAGTTTATGAACTCATAACTGTCGCTAAGGATTACCGAAAAATATCATTCAAGGACTTAGGAGAATGGTATTGATAAATCCAACAATACGCTATTGTTGAATTTATCCCAAAATATACAGAAAATAAGTATAAGCCTTTCTTGTCTGTAAGCCAAAGTTCAGCCTTCCTGCCCTCTTCCCTGATTGGTCAGAGTTAACATGATTAGCCAGGCTGCTTTGATAAAGTGATAAGTGGCACCCAGGGAGAGAGGCTATCTGGTAGGAGAGGGCTCTGCTATGCAGGAAGGCCAGAGAAGGGGTGAGGGGTTGTAAAGCATGAGCTTTAAATGAAGAATGGGACAGGTAGAGAAGGCCAGGTCCATCTACCCCCATCCCCTCTGAACCCAGCCAGATGGCAGGCTTAATGAAGGAATTTGCAGATGTCAGGGGGTGGGCAGCTATGGAAATAAACCATACTAGAGGTTAGTTTAACTAGTTCTTGCTTCTCTGCTGAGACTTCTGCTATATTGAATTTTGGAGGAATAGTGCTCTCTGGCAGACCATTGTGCCACACTTTGGAGAAAGTGGTCATGCTCTGGGGTGTTGTCCTGCATCTCATTGGCCAGCAGTGCCCTCCTGCTTGACCCCATACAACACTGAATAAGTATCTGAGAGGGGCAGAGTCTCTCAGATCTGCTGCTTAAAACTAACAGAAGAAGAAGGGTCCATGCTAGAAGTTTGATTTGCACCAACCAGGCCCGGCACTCGGACTGACTGCGCCTACTGCACAATCTGGAACTACAGCCCTGTGGACCTAACTTGCTACAAGAGCAATAAAGAGTAGACTCCCTGCAAGCTACAGGCTAACTGAGCTCACCTGAACCTTCACCACCAAGAATCCCCACCCTGGAGTGTGTCCAGTAAGGGTTTTGTCTAAGTGGATTGTGGGAACTGAAGTCCCAAACTTTCAAGGACCATCTTGGAGATTCCAGACCCTTGGATTGTGTTTTGAACACTTTGAAACCCCCAGACGAACTTCAGGAAAAAAGTTCCAGAAGTTTGGAGAACTTTAAAGCAACTTTGGAAAAAAGCTCCAGAGGGGGACCGACTCAACCGCGAGAGCCAAGCCGGCGACCATCAACCGGGAGCTGGCCTGCCCTGCAGGTCTGTCCCGCTGAAAATATCTGGAGGTCCGACTTCCAGTGTTTGACCGAGAGCTCCCTGAAAAGCAAGCCGGTGAAGCCTCACTGAACCCAGACTGGTGAAGAGTATAGAGGGACCCCGGCAGAAAAAGCTTTAGAAAAGTTTCTAAGTCTATGTGCTAAATAGTGCTAAATCTTTAACAATTCATATCTCTGGTTCCCTACATTGGATTATTTTAGTTTTGGTGTCATTTTAAAGATAAAAATATATCCTATTTTTATGAATTGATATTGGATTTTTATTATGTGTTTATTCTTAATGATTTACTGAATTGGGGTTTTTAAATGCTTTACATACCTGTCTCTTAAGTTAAACCTACCTGCTCGTAGTCAAGCTACCAAAGTTTGAGCATGGGAATACATTTCTGAGACCCATTCTGTGCCCTAGCCTGTGTTGGTGGCCTTATTGCTAGCGGTAGATATATATTTATCACTACAAATAATCCACTTTCCAACACCTCAGCTGTATGATGTTGTGGGTGAAAGAAAAATGTGAATGACACAATACCAAACCAATTGATGAAGAGGAAAGGCTGAACAAAATCATGAGGAAGTTGATTATACATATAATGTTAGTAAAATCAAAAGGTCTTTGTAAGAAAGTGCCTTATTAATTATATTGGAGGAAAGTTCACCACAATTAATAAAGTCACTTACCTGTTAGGTCTAGTCAAATGTTTCCGTAATTTACACCTGACCTAAACACCTGATAGCTATGGCACAGAGCAAAACAGGCTTAACCTAATGAAATATGTGAAGCATTTAGTAGTACCAAAACAGTAAAAAGTCAAAAACACAACTCATTGGAAATCCCACTATAATTTTTAAAAAGAGAGAAAAATGTAATACGCTAAATGATACTAAAATTATAACGATCCAATAAGGGGACTTGGAGATATGAATTTTTGAAAATGTAAGTGGAAAAAGAGGCATGAAAAAAAGTAAAGTGCTAATCATAGTCAATGGTCGTAGTAAAGTGGGACCAAGATGCAATTTTAGTCTGACTGCGATGGAGCGTGGATTGGATACACTAAGTAGGTTCATTCAGGTTGTCTCGTCGGATTTTATTCTGTCCTCTAGTTTTCTCATAGGAAAGCCAGGGTCTTCCACAATGAAAATAGTTTTTGGAGGACTTGTCACTGTAGGGACATGGTAACATTAAATTCCTCATTGTCCTACTTTTTAAATACCATGCACCCTGCCTTCTGGTCTACAAGGCCACCATACGGGTGACTTGTTAATATTTAAAATGGAGGTTTTTCCCTGTCAAAAAGTTATTTTGACAGATTGGATTGCAAGGTTAAACTGTAGATGTCAGGCTACACTAGTAAATCCGAAGTTGTGTTTTCTCTGTCAAACTGGTGGATGGCACAATAAATGCTGTGGTTTAACTTTCCATACCAAGGGTGTTTTTCTGCACTATACACTATGGCTTTATAGGAAAGTTGAATATGCCAACCAGAGATTAGCTAATTATTACATGATTTGGGGGTCAGACAACATACATTGGGCACTGAACATCAGTGCCCTAGCGTGCAGAGACAAAACCAGCAATACAATTTAGCAAAAAAATTGGGGTGACCTTTTAAAAAGGGCATTTTCCCACAGTGTTGGTAATGTTAGAACTAAAAAGAAGATACAAATAATTTCAAACCTCTGGTTTACAAAGATGAAAATTGTGGCCTCCCTCTATACCTCCCGACTATACATACAACCAATAAAACTTTCAAAGAATCTAAAAAATAAATGAGTTTATCCTTAATGTTACAATACAAATTTCATAGCCTGGTTGAAAAGAGCAGAAGTTCAGAAAATGAAACAAACATTTACGTCCCAGGCGGATGAGTTTCACAGAATCATATTTTTTGCACTCAGCAAGGAGGTGAATGGGATGTACTCAGACCAAGCGCCTGTGGGACTACATTAGGCATGTTTGTGATCTTTCCCGGATGGAAGGCAGGAGATGACCTCTCAACTAGGAAGTAAATGTGTATGCGAAATGGGCTATGATTTATGGATGAGGCCATTGCTCACAACTGAGGTGAGCCACCACAACATGAAAGGTGGCGGCTGGAGCCATGAAACCGCATTCACGGTATATTCAATGTCAACCTTCGTTTATTCCTGGAGTCTTTTCAAACCGATGAAACAAAGATGACGCACGACGGTTATCTTATTGCTGTATATTCGAATTTTACCATTTCGTTTTTAAGGTCTGAAGATTGTAAAACAATAGCTCAAACTAAATCCTAAAAAGAGACTATAAAAAGATCTATAAGTTATTAAACACTCTCTCCTGCAGAGCTTCCGCGGGCACGTCACAGCATCAGTATGGCTGGCATTTACTCCGCGGGGAGCAAAGTACACCGAATCAACACATAAAACACCCCGCGCATAGCCGCCGCTCCTCTATTATTAATTTGTCTCCTTCTCTCAGCTGCATTTGGAAATACAATACCGAAGTACAGTTCCTCGCGCGCACACACGTCCCGTTGTGCGTGTGTCTTCCAACCAAAATGCGCATGTTACCTTCAGCATTATTTGCAAATCACTGAGCAATGTGCAGAATGTTCCAGATGAATTCTGGACGCTTTATACAAACGGTGTAACTGAGGCGATTCTTTAGTGACGTAGAAATGGGTTTGCACCAGTGGCTCACTGTATTAGTTATATTTGCACTAAATTGTTAACTGTGTCAGGCACGTATTCGATAATGCCATGCTAAGTGGGAAGAATGCAGTTTTGCTACCTCTTGAAAATAGTGCTATACAGTGTTACATACACTTGGATGTATGCGTTGCCACATGAAAAAAAAGCGTATGTTACGTCAAAAGCCATTTATTACTCACACGATAAAGGTTGTAAAATGTACTGTGAAATAACATCTGGAGACAGTTGCATGCATAATCAATGAACATAAATGTAGTTGATAAAGCGTGTATGCAGCAAAATGTCTATTGTGTTGATTTTTAAAGTGTTTGCCTTAGATTTCCCCACACAGGTCGATGTCGTATTATATGGTCAATAACCAATTTAACCACATTCTTAAATCACCCTGGTTTTTAGAATGTTTCCCAGAAGAACTGGAAATGTTCAGTCGATAAAACGTGGAGTAATACACTCGGAATTGTTTGTTTCAAACGAACAAAGAAAGTGGGAAAAACTAATGGGAATGTCGATTTGAAAATCCGACTACATGTTGTGCGATAACAACGCAGTCCGAACCCCAAATGCGTCTTTACAACGCATTCTTTTACCATGAAAGTTGTTACAACGACTTGCCTTAGGGAAAGCGCTGGAGTTGGAATAGTATAATTTACTATTCCAACTCCAGTCTGTGCAACAGTAGGGAAAGTGTTGGACTTAAAGTCCAACATCAGTCCAACAACGCTTTCCTTAAGGCAAGTCGTTGTAACAAATTAAGTGGTAAAGAAATGCGCTGTAAAGACGCATTCTTGCTTCAGACCGCGTTGTTAAGGCACAGCGTGGTTCGAGCCACGTTGTAAAGGCTGTTTCCCATTCACAGACACACAAAACACAACTCCAAATCGTTTCACGACTTCAGAGGCCAACAACAAAGTCTGAGATAAACACGTTTTGGATTGTACTATGGAATATCGAGTACAAGATTATTGTGGCACATTAATATCGTAGACAAAATATTGAGGGACAAAATATCGAAAGGTAAGTGCACATAAGGAAGTCTAGGTCTAGAAATTTTTTATCCGGAGTTTTATATAGTGCAAACTAGACCCGAAGGTATCAGAGCGATTTACATGAGCACCAGTTGCGTTACAGACAGACACATTAAGGGGCATATTCTCAAGAACGTCTGATAACTACCGCAAAATTAGTCTAACGCAACTCTTCACATCGCAGTCCATCGCGGGAAAACTACTCCGTGTTAACGTGGAATTCACAACACGGCGGCCCCATGCGATAGTCCAACGATAACGCGTCAAATGAATGTGTTAAAACCAATGCGACGCAGAAAAAACACGAAACGCGAAAATAGTAGCGATGAGGCCAATCGCAATACAAAAATCAGCGATAACCAGTGAGAGGCCTGCAATTCCCACGCGTCATGCGGGAAAATGCACAATAAAAGCAGAGTAAAAAAACGTGAGATGGCAATGTACGAGCACAACCCCACATCCGTGACGTAGAACAAATGAGCATTGTCACGCATCAAATAGGCATCTCCCCACAGTCACAATGTACATTGACATGCAGTCTGCATGTAAACTGCGCAAATGCTGAAACATGCATGTAACACACAGTGAAACCGCATCTCCCCCTCACATTGCAGAGGGACAAGCAACCCCCCCTGCACACAGACGTGTCATGACCATGATCAATCAATTATGAAAGCGTGGACGAATGTAGGGGCAGTGACTCCCGCTTACGTACATGTCACCCATGTTGTGGGATCTGAGTCACAGGGGGCATCCCTGCATCATGGTGGTACATATCTTACCCCAAAAGGAGCCCTGTTGTCACCTGCAGGACACAAATGGCAGCCAAAATGGAATGAATCTGGACACATGTGAAACGCCGAAGAGTGGGATTCCCTACTAACTGCGACACACAGAACTGGCACTTCGAATACGTGACACCCTAAACAGCCTCTCTGCACAGAGGGGACACACCCACCATACATGAACAAAACACAAAATTGTCAGCATTACATGTCGCACTCACACTTGTCTGAGTGATGTGCCTGTACAGATGAGAGACAGGCACTCAGGGATAGTCTTCTTCGAATGCATTTATTTGCACATGCTGTGCCTGTGGTCATTTTGTACTGTCCCATTACTGCCAAGGACTGCCACAATGTGACGTGCTCATGTGAAGAAATTGTCAATGATGGTGTTCCTACGGGCTATTCCTGCTGCGGCTGCAGTGGGGTGTGGTCCACCTGCCTCATCTCCATCATCATCGTCTGGTGCATCTGGCACTTGTATCCATGATGCCTTGCTGCGTACACATATGTTGTGCAACACACAACATGCAACGATCATCTTGCACACGATGTCTGGGCTGTACAGAAGCCTTCCACCTGTGACGTCCAGGCACCTGAAACTTGACTTCAACACGCCAAATGTGCATTCCACGATGCCCCTGGTGCGTTTGTGGGCCGCATTGTACTGCCTCTGGGCCTGTGTGTTCGGGGCTCGGAGGGGTGTCATCATCCAAGCGCAGAGTGCATATCCTTGGTCACCTGTGACAGTGCAGAGAGACATGAGTCAATAGTTTGTTCGGCATGATGTGTTGGCGTGCTCACTGGTTCATTGGTGTGTGATATGTGTGACTTTGTGATTCCTGCATGACATGTACTGCTTGTTGCAAATGAGCGGCATCAATGTGTATTACGTAGCCTCAATGCCGCTCCTCCCTCCCCCGAGCATGTTCACTACAGTGCGCAGCGCGGTTGCATCACTTGCACCCCTACGGCACACTATTGTCATGCCTGTCTGCGCATGTCCAAAAGCCTGACAACGACACAGTGATGTCGTGCGCTGAAGGTGGACGGACACTTGTGTGTAGGCCAATGGTAAGGACAGGGCGGACACAGATGTGGAGTTCATGCCTGGCTGAACTCGCCATGCGGTCGAGGGTAGACCTTTGGCTTATGCTGCGGAAATTGCGATACACACAACAGTTGGCATGTCTGATCACTGACCCCGAGCGGGCCTGCGCACCCTCATTTACCCCCCGGCCAAGCCCGTACTCCGGGTGCATGCTACATGGTAACATTGAATATTGCGTGACGTGTGGCGCCGATACTACACCTGAGACACACGCATTAGTTACTTCCCTGGCAAGGCCTGAACTTAACCACGCCCAGAGCCATGTGTTGAATGACCACACCCCTACGCCGTACTGCCGTACGCAGGTCCACTCCCTCACGCTCACAGGGGGGTCCGACACAGCTACATGTCCCAGGTTTACCCCACTGCCTGAGGTGACAAGGTTGCGCCCGCTGTACACAGCACAACGTAATGTGGTATGGCCCGGGGCCCTCATGCATACATAATGACCACACGGACACACTGAGATGAAACGTGGAACTGGCTACGGGCACGTGCGCCCGGCACCTTTTATTGCCAGGGTCACAATTCCAGTGATGCCTGTGCTGGATGGGTGTTGGGTAGTGTAAGCCACCCCTCAGGGGTTGGTTGGTGCTGACAACAACTACAACAGTGATCAGACAATCAGAAGTGCAAAGTACAAACAGCAAGGTTCCATGACTTGAGCTGCACAGAGTTGGTGGCCCCGGAGGCACATCGGCCGGCACAGGCACACCGCCACAGGACGGTGACTTGTGATGCACTGAGGTAGGGCCACGAGAGCTGAGCGGGCCCACGTTGATGTCCAAGGAGAGTGTCGCAGAGTGTTACGGGGAAGGTGTCCATCCAGGGCATGATGCACAAGGCAGAAGCAAGCAGAAACAGGCAATATGGAGTAGTTGAATGCTACAGTCTCCTTTTTCCCACGATGTCAGTATCAGCTACATGATGATGAAGACAACCCCAGGCCATAGACTCAGACGCCACCAGAGTTCAACCAGAGAGTGTCCATGACTCCCGTGGCACAGAGTCAGTGGCACCAGAGCCGGAAGGGGATGCAGTCTGCGATGAGGCCTGTACAATGATATGAAGTCTGCAATGAACAAATCAAGACTCAGTTCCAATTGTGTGTCCTACTCGACCGCAGTGGGTGCCGGAGGAAGCGGTCAGCGCGGGGCAACCGCTGTGCAGCCAGCTCATCCTGGATCTCTAACACACGGCGTTGAAATGGCATGGAGAAGATTCCTGGTTGACGGAGGTGGAGGCACCAGAGCTGAGCGGGTGTTTAGCCAGCGACGATGCCGTGCCTTGCCTGTTACGGACTGTATTGGATTGGTGTGAGGCCTGCTGGACCGCAGTGTAGGCCGGAGGCAGCGGTCAGCAAGGGACCACAGACACGTGTGGTCGGAATGCTAAGCACAGAGTTGATGGCACCACATCGAAGGGAGTATACTGAATTAAACTCTGCAATAACATGTGTACTCTGCCATTGTGTAATCAATACTCAGTTCCAAATGTGTGACCTACATGTCCGCTGTGTATGCCAGTGGAGTACGTCAACGACAAAGGAGTACTGCGAGCCTTGCCCGCGGAGGCCGTGATGGTCTGAGGAGGCTGCCAAGGTCGAGGGCCTCTGGCTTGGTGAGAGCACCGGCACGTGGTGGGCCCTCTTGGAGACACGCAGGTGTCGGCAGGTGAGCAGTGAGGCCTGGATGCGCAGGGGCGGACGAGACTGGTTCTGGGACCAGCGGCCCGGGCTGCGGCAGGCGCACAGGATCGCAGGCCACACAGCTCACGGCGATGGCGTCGGCCTCGTGGCGGGGTGGGAGGCGCCGCCCTGGCAGACATGTTGGGCATTCCGGAAGAGAACCATGCCCAGAGCTACGTGCTTTTTATTCACACCCCTACGCCGGGCCAGCCCACTCCGCACACGCTTACAGGGGGGGATGTCACATGCTACATTTCCGAGAGCTTCCCCACTGTCTGGGGTGACATGGTTGCGTCCACTGTCCACAACACTACCACCACCAGCAGTATATGTCGACATGGATATGTCTGTGGTCTGCATACTGCAGTCTGTCCAGCACTTCCACGCCACACTTGGCATTTTGTGCATTCTCATTCATGGGTCACTTGCCTCCTTCGCACATGCCTGGTTCCCACCTCTCCCCACATACTGCTATTGTGTGGCTGAGGTGCCATGCAGTTCATGGCTCATGTACATGGCTGGCCCAGGTTTCCGCAGTACGTTGTGCTGTCGTGTATGGTGGGTAGGCATGTTGTATGTGTGTTTGTAACGTGTGCATTCCCAGGGTTGTGAGTTGCATGATTGTGGAGTTGAGGTGTGTGGTGTGTTCATTTGGTACTTACCAACGAGCACTGCATTTCCATAGGTGTCATCCTGGAAGCGCCGGTTGATGATGGACTGTCGGAAGATGTTTGAATCATGCACACTGCCTGGGTAGTTGGCGAGGACATTGGTGAAGAGTCCCCGGTGGTCCACTATTGCCTGCACATTGACAGAATGCGTGTGCTTTCTGTTGCGGTAATTGTGTGCAGTGTCGGCAGGGGGCACAAGTAGGACATGTGTGCAGTCAATTGCCCCCAACACGTGCGGGAAGCCTGCTATGGCGTAGAAGCCTTGCTTGGTCTCCAGCTGTTCCTGCGCAGTGTGGGGGAAGTATAGGTACTGGGGTACCAAGCTGATGATGGCATCCAGGACAGGTTTAAGGAACTTGGATAGGGCTGACTGTGAGACTCCTCCGACTCTGGCGGTTGTTGGTTGGAATGTCCCAGAGGCCAACAGGTGCAGCACGGCCAGCAGCTTTGTCTGAGGTGGGATGTTGATTGTCCGCTGTGTTGGTACCGTCAGCCTGTGGGCAATGATGGTCAGGAGGCGGAGGATGGTTGACCTTTTGAGTTTGTAGTGGGCAATGACATTCTCTGGTGTCAAGTCTGTGAGGTTGGTGCGTTTCCTGAAGGTCCGCTGTCTTTGTCTGTGCTGCCTCCGTGGTGGTTCGGGGTGGGGGCGGGGGGGGTGGCGGGCGGTGGGCCTGGGGGTGGTGGCGGTGGGTGTTGTGGCCCTGTTGGGGCTCCGAGCTGCATGATGAGTAGCTCCATGGCATCTGTTGTTCTTCATGTGTGACTGTGGGCTGGGCTCCCTTTTCTGGTGCAGGTTGTCGTCCTACTTTGCACCAGGTCAGAGCAGGTGTTAATTTCCTGCGGCTAACGTGCCGTATCGCCTGTTTTGTGCTCTCATCGCAGATCTGGCTGGTCGTTGGGAATGTTGCGTTGTGGTGTTGTCGCGGATTTTTGCTCGGGAACGCCTACTCTGCATCTCATTAGCGATAGTTGCCGGGCTCATCTGTGGCGATGTTTTTGCGGCTGCTCTCGCAGGTAAACTGGTGATATTGGCTGTTTGCACCAGCTTGTGAATGAGGCGATAATTTTATTGCGACTTTTGCTGCGATAATGTGCAGTTAACTCGGCGGTAGCTCCTTGAGAATATGCCCCTAATTTTTTTAGGCAAGGGGAGATTAGGTGATTTGCTAGGCGTTCCCGCAGAGACTGGAACCTGGTTCCCCAGCTTACTGGCCGCTCTGGCCGTTAAGCCACATCCTTTCCCTATTCCTAACTTGGGTATAGACAATCTGTACATACTTACCTTTCGATATTTTGTCCCTCGATATTTTGACGCTCGATATTGGTGTCCCACGATATTCTGTAGTCGATACACAGGATACACACACATGTTTTGGTAAATGCTCTTTTTGGGAGGGGTTCTATTTAACAGTTATGGCAAGACAAACATGGCGGTATGTAGGTGGGTACTGGTCCTGCACCATGCAGAGGGATCTCACTGAATAAGCCATGCATGATCACAATACAACACCTTCAGACAGTGCAGCAGAACAGACAAAACAACTAGGGGGATGGTGGGTGTTTGTTCCCTTTCAGAGAGAGACTTTTGGAAGTAACATCATACATCATCATCACTCCAACACGAGGTGAGGGGTGCAAGAGAGAGATAGGAGGCTGCCTGAGTTCACAGTTTTGCAGGGTGTGTGGGCGCTCGCTGTAATGCACAACCATCAAGTATGAGTCAAAGTTTAAAGTAGCACCAGCATTAACCCTGCAAGGACACCTACGGAGGTTGTGCATCTGATTTAGGGGCCAATCCTAGTAGAATAGAATCCCACCCAGGGATTGTCTTGGGATTTCCATCTCTGTATTTCAAGTGCCTAACTGCATCGCTTCAGCCTGGGTCCTTTTCCTGAGTTCAGATTTCCAAAATTGGTATCATTGTGGGCCAACATGATTTCCAGTTCATCACAGTTGCACGTTTTGCCAGCCTGAGAGCTAGGTCAATGAACTTATCCACTGCCATGTTTTGCATTTAGAAGATGGCAGAGAAGTGGATTGCAGAGTTGATAAACAGATCAGAGACATAGAGGTGAGAGACAGCAGGGAGCAAGAAAAGGATCGACGGGCAAGGACATCATGCGAAATAAATGTGCGTTTTAAGTTTTATCATCAAATTTACCATATAATAGTAATTCTATTCCAACACCTTCACACAAAAAAACCAATTGACAGGAAAGGGGAATCCATTTATTCTGTACTTTGGGGCATCTATGTGTTAGAATACCATGTTTTGGTTTGAGTGTGTTTGGGGTCTCTGGAGACTCTAAAACACATTTGCACACATAGGGGCCTATTACGATCACAGTCGGAAAGCCTCCAACCTGAGGTCGGAGGCTTTCCAACCGAGATCGTCGGTTTCAATTCCAACTGTCTAATTACAATTTAGGCGGTCCCAATTGAAACCGGCCGGTCATTCCGGCTGGATTCTGACGGGCTCAAGGAGCACATCGGCCAGTCCGAGACCGGTCCGTAATCCCAATGGATGGCGTTTCCGCTGTTGGGATTACGATGCTCAGTTTCCCACAGGCTTTCCATGTCTGGCTTTCCGACATGGAAAGCCTGCCCAAAAGCGAGAATGGGGACCCCTAGCATGGCCCCCTTTACTTTGCAGCCTCCGGTTGGGGGCCGAGGGGGCACCTATGGTGCCCTACTGTTAATCCCTGCACCGTGTGGCAGGCACCCTGAGGTGTCTGTCACGTGGTGTAGGGATGAACAAAACCTCCATTTCCCTATGGGAGCTTGTGCTACAGCCGGTTTGCGGCGTAGCATAAGCTCCCATAGGGAAATGTGAGTATGCAACTGCATTGTAATTAGGCGGTCGGGACCGGCGACCGGAAGTCGGTCAGTCCCAATTCCACAATGATGTCGTTCGGTGGCAACTCCGGCCGACATCATAATCAGTCCCTAAGTATGTAAAGCAGGGGGACATCATTTACCATGCAGTCATAACGACGCAGTGCAATTACCACACAGTCTTTACCATGCATAAGCCTTAACAACGCATGCATTTACCACGCAATGTCTTTACAATGAATATATATATATATATGCAAAAAACAAGCAGAGAATGCTGGTTATTTCCCAAGTTTAGGTGGAGAACAGCTCCTGCATAGAGCACCCTACAACACCAGTAACAATGAATCTGCTTGCCTCAAATGTCTGTTTGTCTAGCAAAGTTTTTAAGCATAGGATTAGAACTGTGCCATCCACGCCGAGCTAGAAAGGGACAAAGCTTTTTGGCATTTCTACTGCAAAGTCTTAAAGCATAGAATTATGACAAAAGCCTTTTACCACTCCAGACACAGTATTACAGCTTTGGATTGGTAAAATACTATCCAAGCCAACCTGAAATGAATAAACGCAACTCCAGACACGTGTTTCACTGTAGGTAAAACACTTTTGTCATTTTACAGCTAACCATGACCCAGAGGGACCCTAACCGTGGCCACAAATAAAAAAGAGAATCGGGGAAAAATGTGGGACTACCGTATCGAAAAATAAAATAGCGAATGTTAGACTTGGCTTTTTCAGCGGGTCTACCCCCAGGCCAGTAGCGGCCGGTGGTGGGAGTGCTGCCGGGCGGTTACGAGGGGCAGGGGAGGGGCAGGGTGGGGGGTAGTAAACTACGGATTTCGGCCGCACTGAGGTAAGTAAACCAAAAAATAAATAAAATGAATTTCGTTGCGCGCGCTGCATTGCCAAATGCGATGCAGCGCGCACAACGAAATTCGTTTTATTTATTTTTTTGTTTACTTACCTCAGTGCGGCCGTATTCCATAGTTTACTACCCCCCACCCTGCCCCTCCCCCGCCCTGCGTCACCGCCCAGCAGCACTCCCACCACCGGCCGCTACTGCCCCAGGCCTTTTGCTTTTTGGCCTCCTGTTTTTGACCCTGTTTTTGTTGGGTTTAGGACTCTGGGCACTTTACCACTGCTATTCGATGCTAAAGTGCATATGCTGTCCAGGTAAATTATGTTTATGGATTGGTGTTTCCATGTTTGGCATATTTGATTTACTGGTAAGCCCCTAGTAAAGTGCAGTGAGAGTGCCAGGGCCTGTAAATCAAATGCTGCTAGTGGGCCTGCAGCACTGATTGTGCCACCCGCACAAGCAGCCTTTCAAAGGGTTCTCAGACCTGCCACTGCAGTGTTTGTGTGCAGTGTTTACTGGCATGTCGACATGGCAAGTGCACCCACTTGCCAAGCCCTAACCTTCCCTTTTATTACATGTAAGTCACCCCTAAGGTGGGCCCAAGGTACCCCTGTGGGCAGGGTACAGTGTATGTGAAAGGTAGGGCATGTACTGGTGTGCGTCATATGTCCTGCTAGTGAAATACAGTGTATTTAGTTTTTCACTATTGTAAGGCTATCTGCCCCGTAGGATAGAATGGGGATACTTTGTAACATCGTACAAGTATAACTTCCCATTTAGTATGCCTAAACTCAGAATGTAAAAATGCATCTTTTAGTAAAGATGATTTTTATGTTGTGTGTTTGAAAATACCACTTTTAGAAAGTGGGTATTTTCTTGCTTAGCCATCCTGTGTGCCTCTGCTGGGTTGTGGATTGACTGTCTGGCTTTGGAGTGACAGGGGCTGGGGATGTGCATTCACTGTAGACAGCCACTGGGGGGGGTTGAGGTGTGTCCTGCCTTTCTTGGATGAGTCAGGGCTGTGCTGAATAGACTTGGGCTGCATTCAGAGTAGTGTGGGAAGTTTCACTAGCACGTGAATAGGCCTGGTCTGCATTTAGAGTGGTAGAAGGTGATTTCCCTTGCACCTGAATAAGCCCTGTCTCCCTTGTACAATGCTGTCTCCACCTCCTGCCGGGAAGCTGGACCAGAGAGGACAGAACTGGATTGGGCTCAGCACAGACACTCTCTACCCAAAAGAACAAAGAGAAACTGAGTATAAATATTGGGGCCCAGACCCCAGAACTTTAGATTACTGCTGAACTAACGAACTTGCCAGGGAGAAGAGCTGGAAAAGCTGTCAGGAGGAACTGCCACTTTGCTGTGTGCTCTGCTGTGTTTGTCTGCTGCTTGCTGCTTCTGTCTTGGGCAGGGAAAGGACTGGATTGTACTTCCCTCATCCTGCTGTTAGACTTTTCTCCAAGGGCTTGAAGTAGAGCTTGCCTCCTTTTGGAAGTCTCAGGGAGATAAAAGACTTCAGAGAACTTGCCGGAATCAAGGAACCTGCCGAGAAGAAGAGCTGGAAGAACTGCTAGGAGGAGTACTCCCCCGTTGCTCTGTTGTTGCTTTGTTGGGTTGGCCTGCAGTTGCTTCTTCTGCCTTGGACTGAACTTTCTTCACTTGTCGGTGAGTATCTCGAAGGGTTTTAAATAGAGCTTGCCTCCTGCTCACGAAGTCTCAGGGACAGCAAAGACTTCACTTACCTCTGGGTACCGCCGCTGGAACCGTGTGCTGAAGGCACTGTAGAGGGCACTGCCGCACTTCGCACCGCAACCCTGGTCTCACCGACAACGATGACCGCTGCTTCCACCGAGCCGCTGCTTACACCGCGACCTGTGGGCACCGCATTCCGCACCGCCTTGCTTCACTTCGCCACTCGGTCTCACCAACAACATTGCTGCCCGCTGACCGCAACACCCGTGACCGCACCATGGTTTGGGGGCACCGCTCGTAAGTTACACGACAGACTGCCCTGTCCCACACCACAGTCTAGGCTGACTGACGCCAGCTCCCATCAACCAGCACTGTCACTTGCACCATGACCTGTCAGCACCACCACGAGCACTGCCTCACTCCGCACCGCAGCCCTGGTCTCACCGACACCGCGACTTGAGGGCACTGCACGCCGCACCTCTATGCTTCACATCTCAACCGCGATGGTTGCCACAACTGGCCTGCACCGACGCAGTCAGCTGGAACCAAAGGTACTGTTTATGAGTCTGCTGACACTAACACTGGTCTGCACCGACACTGTCGGGCGGAACTGTTGGAATCTGTTGTTTTCAGCACTGCGGTATCCCCGGACAGGGCTACCGGCTTCAAGGAGCTGCATTTTTGAGTCATACTTGCAAAGTGCCTATTTTTGATTACTGTATGTTGGTCTTTTATTGTTTTGGTCTTGTTTGCACAGATAAATATTGGTTATTTTTCAAAAACTGTCGTGGTGTCCTTTTGTGGTGTTTTCACTGTATTAGTGTTGGTTATGTGCAAATGATTTACACATTGCATCTGTGATAAGCCTGCCTGCTCGTGCCAAGCTACTGAGGGGGTGAGCAGGGGTTATTTCAGTAGTGTATCCCCCTTAGCCTGACTAGAAGGAAGGGTCCCTAGTTGGACAAAGGTGCAAACCATTGCCAACTAGAGACCCCCATTTCTAACAGCAGCCAGGCCGCATTTATTAGGTTTACGCCCTGGGGAGCCCACTTCTGGGGCTGTATTCATAAGGTCCATTGGACCAGTGCCTACTCAAAGAAAATGGTTTTGGGAGCATTTTCAAAAGAGAAGAGGTCCCCTTGGGTCCCCTTTCCTTTTGACTATGGCATACCGCCAATTTGATTTTGGTGGCAAAATATTTCGTTTTGTGACCTGATCGCAAAGCATTAATACATCTCTTAAGGAATCGGTATTTGGAAGGGACTCCCTTAAAAATCCCCTTCCAAACAGCTATCCCTTTATATTTACTCAACTCATTTAACAATTCGGAAAACCTTTCCCAAATCATTAATTGGGTTTCGTAAAGTACAAAAAGTGTTTTAGCAGTCACAAACAATCAGATTTCCCAAATCTTAGTGTTTGCAACCGTCAAAACATTTTGTAGATCAGGCCATATATGTCCTATCAAGAGTTGGTTGTCGGTGTGCATCAGTGTGAATATCCACAAACGTGCAAGTTTGTGGTAAACCATTAGGCCTTTGCAGACCTTTTCCCACTCTGAAAACTGTCACAGGAATTCTTCGAATTTGAAGAAACTTGTTTCATACATAGGTGTAACACTCAGTTATTTTTTCTTTCTCTATGATAAGGATCTTGTAGAAATGCTTCTAGAAAAACTGCAACGGTTGCATCTTCTCTTCAGTTTTCTCATTTGTATGCATTGACACAACTGGAGAATAAGGTAAAATGTTTTACAGTAGCACTATGTAAAGAACAATGCCATAGATATACTTCTTTTTGCAAAGTCTTTTTCAGATGTGTGCAAGACATGCAAGATTTGCAAGACATTCATGCCACGTGTTATCAAGCCAAATAACTAGGACACCTAAAGACCAAAGCACCGCACTGCCAGTGATTTTCCTTTTGTATATCGAATTGTTTCCCACCTCTCTGGGTTAGCTATCCAACAGCTCAGCATTAGAAATTGTACAATAGGACAGAGAGGCAACGGTAATGTATGTCCAATTTCTAGTAATTCTTTGGTTCAGAAGGTCCAACCATCAATGTTTCAAAACTTTCCCAGCCGAAGTAATTTAGAAAGATTCTTTATTCATTATTTCTTCATATTAAAACAGCCAAAGCTGCCAAAGTTTTTCGCTCTTACATGAGCTTCATCAGGGTACTCTACGAGAACAGTAGGTCCGATGTGGCCGAGGAGAGACATGTAGGTAATACGTACCACGCTGTTCCCTTGCAGCACCCTGATGAAGCTCTTGTTTGAGAGAAACACATTGGTTATTTTAATATGACAAAATAATGAATAAAGAATCTTTTTAAATGACTTTGGCTGGGAGCATCTTGAAACATTGATAGTTGGACTTTCTGAACTAAAGAAATACTAGAAATTGGACAGACATCACTGTTGCCTCTCTGTCCTATAGTGCAAATTCATGCCACTTGTGAAAAAAATACGTTACAGTTGAATGGACCCAATACGTATAATGAATGCATTCTTTATGAGTTTCATTTTTAAAGGTACCTTGCTCCCCGAGGTGCTAAACGGGTCATGTTCACCACAGGTTATCAGATGAGTGTGAAATCAGTGCTATTTAGTACACGGAGGATCTGTGATTATATGGGGTCTGTTGTTTGGGCATGTACACCTGTATTCTGTGCTGAAGTACGCTACCACCCACTAAACAAAACTTGTAACTATTGGAAAAAGCAATACACCAAAAAGAGAATATCACTCAAAAATCGCAATGCCTCCCATCACGTCTCAAAACAAAACAGGATCTGTTGGAACTTTTCTTCAATGCCATCTTCTGTCAATCATCAGAACTAAAGCCAATTGCACTGTTATTTTAAGATAAAAATAGACAGCTAAAAGCCATTTGCCTAGCTGGAGAGAACTCTAATGATTTCTAAGAGTGCCTGAAAACTGGCGCTTACTGAGAAAGATGACTGTAGGATAGTCCTAAACGTTGCTTTTAAATGCATTCATTGCAGACTATCCTGCCTCAACTCCCTGCTGTAATCCTGTTAACTACCGTTTGCACATTTAAAAAGGCACAATCAGAAACCTTTAATAACATGACAGTAATGTAAAGATAGATTTTATCATCAAGAACACTATTTATACAACAGCATACTGATTTCACTCTAGGAACTCATTTATAGCCATCATGGCCAATCTTATATACTGTGCTGCTGTAGAGAGAAGCAAGCAGGATTTTAAGGCAGCAGTTACAGCGCCTGATTAAAAAGAGTTAGCATGGGATTGGATTTTGACGTACATAAAGGGAAAATTCATCAGCACTTTGCTGCAAGTTTATATCACAAAAGTGACGAAAACCCGGTGCAAATTGTTTTGCTGGATTTACTTTCCAACACGAATCCTGATTTGCATTGGAAAGTTGCCAACAGTAATGCAAACCTTTCCACCTCCACCTCTCCTATCTTTTTTTCTGTGCAGAGAACTCCGCCCTGAGAGTGGGGTCTCTGCACGCTTAGGAATACGTCTTAGTAGTAATTGTGGTAGAGAGGCCTTAGGAGTGGTTGGAAAATGGGAAATACTTACTATTAAAGGTAATGGGATTAGAGATGAGTAAGGACGGATTTAGGGAAGGCGCAGGAGGGGTGTATTAGGGACATGCACCCACCATTAAAAGAGTAAGCCCATTTCTATTCTAAAGTTATCTACAGCCAAAAAGGGACCCAAAAGTGTAGTAAATTACTCCAGGTCAGAGCTGAAGTAAGTTCAATACCACAGATGGTCAGCCATTAGTACTGCAACACCCTACTATAGAAAGTAATGGAGGTAGAGACTTATATTAAAACCCCTCAGGAATAAAAATATGTAAAAATATAAGGATTTTTTTTTAATGTTCATACAAATATAAAAGTATTACATACTTAATATTTTTACAATATATGTTAACAACCTATTTTATAAATAAAAAATAATGTAGGTTACAATTTTAATAAAATATAAATACATTCATTTTAATTAATTCTATACATCACTTCTATTGATTATTAATGCATATAAATTATTTTTAACTTGTTTTGGTTATTTTACTTTTAAATTAAACTTCTGAAAAAATATTAAAATTAAATTTGATATTTAAAATAATTACATATTTATTGTTCATTTTAGTTAACTCTGATGTAACTTTTTCCTTTGCTGAACATTTAAAATGCACATCCAAATTTGTATTAGAATAATATATACATTAAAATATTGTTAGTATTTTTAAAATTAAAATTAACTTTTTTTTAACTTTTCTCTATACTTTAACATAGGGAGATTCCGCAGCTAAAATGCTGTTTAATGATTGAACCAAGTGAAATGTTTGTACATCTCCAGCTAAAACTCATTTCAACAACAATCAATCACAGTCCAGCTGACCACACAATAAAGGAGCCCAAACCTCTTTTCCTACCTTCACTGTGTCAATGAACGTATTTTAAGTTTGCCCCTTCTTTTGAGTAGGAATTATTTGAGGAGCAGGAGAGAGACGCTTTACATGCAAAAGATCAACATCATTGGGATGTTCGTGGAAGCTGTTATTGCCAGTTACCGATTCTCACCGTATGTGATCCTGGACATGTTTGCTGACTGGAAGCAGGAGCTGGATTAACTTACATCCCACTCCCAGGCTATTCCCGGCTATGTCAAAATACTGGCTGCACTCAATTTCATGGCTGCTGGATCTTTCCAGAAAGTCTCACAGACAGTTGATTTCTGACAATTTACACCATTTTAAAGTCAAGATGAAGGAACGTGTTGACAGATCAAGATCACATTCTTCTAACTTTGATTCTTTAATAAAAGTTCTTCTTATTTTAATCCTGTCACACACTGCCAGTCAAAGTTTGACCACACCATTTTGTTCCACTTGTAGTTACACACAAGACTAATCCTGTGTTCATTTGCATGAAGAAGTGAACATGGAAGATTCATTTTGTCCTTCCCTCTTCCCAACTGAAGTTATAAGTTTCAGATCCTTATCATGTGTTTCCATCTGAACCTCCACCAAACATGACACAACATGAAGTTGAAAAAACCTATGATTTCCATATGTTTCAAGATCGCCTTTGATTTGTGATTCACTAGAAAGATAGTGCGCACTCTTGGAAAGATGAATTTTCTGCTCTTACCCCCTTGTTGATTTATCACTGTTTACAGTAGTATCCCAAGAAACCCAGAGATCCAGGATGGGTACACATTGTACATCCAAACCAAAAGTGTAGCAGAGGTGGGTTAGAAATGAATTACAAATCACAATTTTTAAGGGCCGTGTATAGGGTTTCCCTTCCAAATTCTGATTTGCAATGCTTTATAGGGATGATTTCGGATGGCAATTTTGGTTGTAAGCCATTGAGAGACTACCAACTCCTCAAATGAGGTCTTTACCACTAATACTTTCTGGGTTCCGAAGTAGCGTGCTACTCTCCGAAAAAGCGCTTCAACACCCCATCAAGGGTAGCAAGCGCTATAAAAAATGCAAACGTTTTTCCCTCTTCTATTCCTCCACTATCCTTCTCAATCCAAATAACTGACTAACATATCCACCACCCAAATTACTTTCATATTTTCACTATACTAATTCACCACTAATCCTTTATGGGTTCCGGAGTAGCGTGCCACTCGCCGAAAAAGCGCTTCAACGCCTCATCAGGGGTAGTAAGCGCTATATAAATGCAATTACAATACAATACAATAACAAACTCAGGGGCATATTTACAAGGGGATTGTGTCACTAGAACTTCACTTTTCTGGCATTCCGGTGGCGCAATGCCCTGCACCATATTTACAAAGTGGCGTTAAGCACAAGTAAATATGGTACTCTTTTACGCAGGTATCTGCGTGAAAGGGGCGTGCAATGATTGTTGCTGTGGGCAATCCACCGCAACACCAGTTGCTTTTTGATGCTATCCCAGACTTACAAGAATCTGTAAATCTGAGGCAGTGGCAAAAACTAACTCCATGCAATAGCAGGTGTTAGAATGGCGCAGCAAGGAGAAATACTTTTGTTTCTCCTTGTTTTTGCTTCTTCTATGTGTGCTGCAGAACACAGGCACCCTTACACTATGCTGCAAGGGTGTCTGTGTTGTTGCTCTGCAGCTATTTTTAGCGCCAGCACTAGGGAAAACACAGGGGTGTGCCGTATTGTTGTAAATATGGCACATCCCTGCGTTTTGGAAATGGAGAAGCCTGGTGCTGCAAAATCTGCCACAGCTCTGCACGCCGGCATTTCCTTGTAAATATGCCCCTCAATGTCCAACACTTTCCCTAATGCAGCTTAGGTTGAAGTGGGAATGGTAAACCTAAACCCCTCAATGTCCAACACTTTTCCTAATGTAGCTTAGGTTAGAGTAGGCATAGTAAATCTGAACCTTTCAATGTTCAACACTTTCCCCATTGCAATGTAGGCTGGAGTGGGAATGGTAAATCTAAACTCCTCAATGTACAACTCTTTCCTCAATATAGGTGAGGTTGGAGTAGGAATATTAAATCTAAACCCCTAAATGTCCAAGACTTTCCCAGTGTAGCTTAGGTTGGCATGGGAATAGTAAATCTAAACTCCTCAGTGTCCAACACTTGCCCCAATGTAAGGTATATTGCAGTAGGAAAAGTAAATCTGAACTCCTCAATGTCTAACACTATGTAACCCTATGTAGCTAGCTTAGGTTAGAGTGGGACTAGTAAACCTAAACCTCTCAATGTCTAACACTTTCCCCAACATAGCTTAGGTTGGAGTGGGAATAGTAAATCTCACCCCTCAATGCCAAACACTTTCCCTAATGTAGGTTAGGCTGGTTGGAGTGGAAATAGTAAATCTGAACATCTCAATGTTTAACACTTTCCCTAACAAAGCTTTGGTTGGAGTGGGAATAGTAAATCTGTACACTCTTATGTCCAACACTTTCCTCAACATAGCTTAGATTGGAGTGGGAATATTAACTCTAAATCCCTCAATGTCTAGCGCTTTATCTAACGTACTTTAGGTTGGAGTGGGAATAGTAAATCTAAAGCCCTCAATGTCCAACACTTTCCCCAACGTAGCTTAGGTTTGAGTGGGAGTATTAAATCTAAACCCCTCAATGTCCAACACTTTCCTCAACTTTATTTATATTGGAGTGGAATTAGTAAATCTGAACCCCTCAATGTTAAACACTTTCCCCAACATATCTGAGTTTGGAGTGGTAATAGTAAAGCTAAACTCCTAACTGTTCAACACTTTCCCCAACATACCTTAGTTTGGAGTCAGAATAGTAAATCTGAACCCCTCAATTTCAAGAAATTTTCCCACAATTCTTAGATTGGGCTGGGGATATTAAATCTAATCCCCTCAATGTCCAACACTTTCCCCAATGTAAGTTGTTTTGGCGTGGGGGTTATAAAACAAAATATTGACGAACACTCACCAAAAATACTTTACATACAAATCCTTCTAAGAAAACCACAACATCATCTTCTCCTAGATTTAGACTGAATTGATTGACCACAATAATGCCACGGTTTGCGCTGTGTAGCCGTGGCGTTATTGTGGTCAATCAATTCCGTCTAAATCGGAATACTTACCTTGTACATATTTTCATTGCAACATTGACCACATAATTACTTGCTTTCACTGTTTTTTCGCCGCTCACGCTGTTTTCTCACCCCTGTGTCACTGCGCCGTTCACCGTCACTAGCACGTTCAGTGCACACTTGTGTGTTATGGTTACTGTATATAAAATTGTACTGTAGTGCTGATACAACTACTTACAAATAATACTCCATACTCTACGAAATCCTTTTGTGGTCTCCCTTTCTTCTCCCCCCCCTTCAAGTGATTTATACTATCTCTGTAATTGTCTTCCCTAATGATTACCAGTTGAGACACTGTTGCTTTGTTACATACTCCACCCGGTCTCACCTGGGTTAACGGGTTTACTCCTGTACTTTGATTTCCACTCTTCACAACTTAGCATTTCCATGCCAATTACACAACAAGGCTACTCTAAAAAGACTGCATGAGGAGTCACACCTTTTTAGGAGCATACGTTCTACACCTCAATTGAGTTCCTCCAGCTATGGTGACATCTCACCATAAGACCTGGGTCCCTCTCTTTATTGACACTTTGCTGCATTTCTATTTGCTAGCTCCTTGAGTGGCAAATAAGAATCCGCTTCTAACTACGAGTGTATCTGGACACGGGCAATGAGAAATATACGTGGCATAATGCTTTTACAATTCCCCTTTGAGATTGTGTTACCATTAGCACTAGGAAATACACTCTCGCTACCTTAGTTTGCACATGCACATTAAAGTTTTTGTTCAAAGCATGTCGTTATACAAGGGTTAGCGTTCCACTCCTTCCCTGAGCTTAATGATTAGACGTGTACACGCGATGATGTCATCATCCCGCGACAGGAAGGGTTTGCGGGCCGATCTGGCACTTTCCGGCTGCGGCTCGCTTAGTATTTAAACACGCCCGTCCTGAACTACTTTATCCTCGGGTCCTGGATGAGGGGTAGTACCAGGTGCCAAACGTGCATCTGGCTTTGGCGTAGTAAGTAATTGTGAGAATCTCCGCAACTCTAAGGTAACAAACTCGTACTGATATTATTGTAATTGCTGTGTTTAATCTCCTAGCTTGTGACTACAAGCCACCGCCCCCGCTATGATCCATGGTGTAAGATCTTTCTACATCTCATGTAAGCCCTAATTCCTTCCTCCACATCTACTCCTGTTTGATGCCTTGAGCTTTACGATTTCGTATCGCTCTTTTAATAATCATGTTCACCTCGCTTAATTTGCAATGTTTTCTACAAATACTTGGCATGCAAATGATAGTGCAAAGTTGCACTTTGAACCCAGCATATTTTTGATCGATCACAGGGGCAATACTTAGTCCACTTGATATACGATCGCATGTTTGAGTGCAGCAATACCCATGCACTTTTTCACCACCACCATAGGCTAAAGATTACAACTTATGGTTATATCCTGAAGAGCAGGCATGGCGGCATGAGTGATGTCACCCACACTGTGTTATCACGTTTTTGTGCAATACATACAATATGGCAAATTTGTTTCTATTTGTGTTTTGTTTTTCAGAATTGCTTTGCTTTCAGAAATTACTGAAGGCCCACTATAAACCTTAAGTCTTGTGGTATTTAGGTGTCGCAGGTGAGGGTGCACCTTAGTGTGTGCACACCCCCGTGGCATTCTGGTCCTGAAGAAAGCCTCGTTACTCGCAACCGGAGGCTGAAACATGTAGACTGGTAATTGCACTTCCACATTAGGATGTGACTGGCCAATTTAACCAGTATTTACATCCACTTTCACCACATTTTAACCTTGCCTTACTTCTCCACCAATAAAAATATTCGGGATAAGTAAAGACAATTTTAACCTTTCACTTTCACTGACTGCACTTCCCAAAGAAACCCGCTCCGCTGTAACCAGGCGTCGCAGCTCACCCGAGAGGCATTCGGCCCCTTGGGTGGGATCCCAATGATAAAGCATGTCACCAACCAGGTTGGTGAGTGAGGGATCTTTTAAAAAACAGGTGTGACTCCTCGTGCAAGCTCTTTGTTTGGAATCACTCTTTTGTTGTTTGTTTATTTACATATTACAAGGGGCCAAGAGTGGCTCCACTAATATTCCCTTTCTCTCCTTTTGATTCGATATACTCTAAAAAGACAACACAGCTCACCAACTCACGCACAACCACCATCTCCACCACCTACTCACGCAGACCCAAAAAAGTGCGTTCTAAGCCTGCTGGACGAGGAATACGACATAGAAAAACAACACTATTGCTATCCTCATACAGTTAATACCAGCACTAATAACACAACTTCTACAAGTTCAAAAACTGATGCTCACTCTTCTAGTCAATAAAGTCACACCACCACCAAAGCACAGTCTCTAAACTGCCTACTAATAAATGCTCGATCACTCCCTAAAAACAAGCATTATATCTACGACCTACTCACTGACACACAACCTGACTTAGGGCTTGATTATGAGTTTGGTGGTCTTACCGCCACCTCGTCATGGTGGCAGGATGAGTACTCCGCCGAGCTGAAGGTATTCCTGCCTGCCATATTAAGATGTTGTGGCTGGAGTACTCTGCCGATTTGGATGTTCCAGATAGGCTGGCGGTCTCTTGTCGGTGGGGTCCTGATGGAGTGACGTCTCGCTGATGTAAAGATAGGTAAGTACTATGTGTTAATATCAGAAAACTAGAAAAATATGAGGGAGGTACCCTAATGCTTAGAAAAGGGACGGGTCTATGAAACACAAAGCAAAGAAATCCCTTTTCAGAGAGATCAACAATAGATAAGGTGGATATACGAGTAAATGCTGTAACCATCCAAAGATGGGATCATGTGGTATAAGTACTTATTACAAGAAATATAGCAAAAATAAAGCTACAAACGTTATTAAAAAGAAGAAACTAATTGGTTTACAAGTTGCTATAATGTGTTACAAAAAAGCTCAAAATTCAAAAATGTATTCACATTTATATTATTTTATTTAAAAACACTGTTAATTTAAAAACAAGTGGTTTTGAAATTCTTGAAATGCAAATTTATAAAGTACAAATTCTTGTGATCACCAGTATATCTCAAAAGTGATTTACTTAATATATTGGTATCATTGTCTTTATCCACTTCATTCTTTCAAAAGGCAGATAACAAATACAAGTTTAAAAGTACAACATTAAAAAACAACATTAAAAAACATAGAGAAGCTGTCGACACGGCGTTTCGGCGAATATTTGATAGTTCTTCGCCTTCTTCAGGACAAAAGTTTTTTCAGTTTATCTAAGTAACAATAAAAGACATTTATTATCAAAACTATAAGTTCATAAAAACAATATACATTTGCAACACATTCTCTAGTACAGCAACTTTAAATTTGCTTTTGACTTGACATACATTACAGTAGCCTACAAACACTATGAATTACAAAAAATATATATCACATGATCCAAGTGGTTTTGTGTTTACTTGTCTACCCATTAATAACCACAAGATGAACAGAACTAAGTAAAAAAAACTTACCGAAACTAATTATATTGAGACCCTGGAAAAGTCGTCTCCTGCTTATATTGGCAAAACACCCGAAGGAAGAGAACTGTATTTTTCTGCCGGGATGCAATAATAGTAGAGTTCTGTCAAGAAATTGAAAACTATTTAGTTTATGTATAGCTAATGACAACATACTTTCCCAAAACTTAGGAACACCCACCTATGTTGTCGTCTGTAGAATTTGAGCGACACACGCTTTGATATCGTTAATTAATTTAACACGACATTCGATTTGATGTTGACAATCCAATTACATTTGGTAGAGCGTAGGGAATATCTACGAAAAAAAGGGCACCGCGTAGAATATTTGCCCAAAAATTGTGGAATTTCATCTGAAATGAGGACTCACCAGTGACCAAAGAGTCAAGCAAGGCAGCTTGTTTGTCAAAGTATTTCCGGCAATCAAGTGGCCATAATATTCTTCAAGATTGGCCTTCCCTATATACATCAAAATATAAATGGTAACATTGTTGGATCTAAATACTCCAATGATTTTATTAAAACAATTTTATTGGTAAATCAACATTCTTACCTGGCAATCCGATCGGTATTGCCAAAAAACACCACTTTGCTTTTGTGTATTGCTAGGTGGCTGGGTTACTGGTAACCAGGTTTCCCGCCAGGAAAAGCTCAACAGAAAGGCAGTTGATATTCTGGATGGCTGGAAACTTGGTGGGACAACTTCCAAGACCCACCTCTGAATCTCCCACTGTTGACGCGGGAGGAAGAGTCTTAGCGGCGGGACTGCAGCGGTCTTGTATCTGAGTTCCCACCAAGATCATATTCCGGCGGTCGGACCGCCAAGGCAGCGGGCAGGATGACCGCCGAAAAAGCGGCAGTGGGACCATTCCGCCAAATTCATAATGAAGCCCTGAATCTTGGTTGAGAGATGACATGGCTCCAGTGTTGCATGAAGCCGTTCCTCTAGGCTATCAAACAAAATCGTATGGGTAAAAGAGGAGGTGGACTAGCTGTTATATTCAAGCAAACAATAAATCTCACTATAGCTGACGATGTCTCCATACTTGGTTATGTGGCCCTCTTCACCAGATGTAACCCTACACCATCTTCCTCCTGTAACGTCTTTCTCCTTTACAGACCTCCATCTAACAATAAAACATTCCCAGACACATTTCTAGACGCAGTTTCAAGCCTGATAACACTACCTTCCAACCTTTGCATTCTTGATGACCTAAACATTTGGTTTGACAAACCCAATATGCCCCATCCAAAAACCTTGAAGACTGGCCTAGACACACTGAACTTACATCAGATCGTCCACAAACTCACCCACATTGTTGGACACATCCAGGATGTCATTTTTGAAAATCCAGAACTAGTTGCTTTTCAAATGATTACTCCAGCACCCTGGCCAGACTACCATTTGCTAGCTTTCCAACACAAAACACCACAAAGCAGCACACCTAAAACCACCTTACATGCATCCACCTATCAACTGTGGATCAAACTCAATTTTGAACACTTAGAAACACAACTAACATCCAACACAGATCTAAATTCTGTTTAAAAACTATATGAGTGGCTACAGGAAACGTTTGCTATCCTAATACCCCTCAAAACAACAAAACAGTACAAAAGAAAAGAGGCACTTTGGAGAAATACAGAACTAAAAGAGATAAAACAGCAAATTACAAAACTACAACACACTTGGCTCAAAACAAAGAGCAATCAAGACAAACTTCACCTACAGAAACCTAACAGAATATACAAGTCAGCAATCAAAAAAGCTAAAAAAGGTACTCTTCAGACAGAATTCAAAAAGCTAAATGCGCAACGAAAGAATTTTATAAAGATCTCACCGAATTTCATGAACCTAAAAGCATAGAAGGAACTCATCCTATTACTTAAGAATTCATGGGCAAACTGACAAATCATTACACAATCAAAGCAGACACATTGGACTCCTATTAAAAACCAAGGAAAACCACCAGCACCGACTCCTTTCCAAAAAAAGAGTAGTCTAACGCAGCCTCAGCATTCCTTCAAACAAATATCACAAAGTGAATTTATGGATCTGGTCAAAGCAAGCAGGCCCGCCTGCAGCCCTTGTGACCCTTTTCCACCACAAACCTTCAGGAACATTCTATTAACTACCTCAGCTGCCACACCAGTAAGAAGAATCATCAATTATTCCTTAACTACTGGAATCTTTCCAGAAGACCTAAAAAAGGCATCCATATGCCCATTGTTAAGGAAAACTAACCTGGACCCGCTTGACCACGAGATGTACGGACTGATTACAAATGGACCTTACCTGGGCAAACTGATAGAAAGAGCAGCATTCACCCAGATGTCACAATTCATTGACTATAGCTCCACACTTTCTGACTTGCAAACAGGATTCTGTCCAGGAAGAGGCACAAAATCTGCCCTCATTGCCATCTGGGATGACCTTAAGAACACAGGAGACCGGAACGTGGTTGCTGCACTACTTCTCTTGGACCTCTCAGCTGCCTTTGACACAGTTGACCATGACACTCTAATACAAAGACTCTACGAAGCCGACACAGAAGGACCTGCTCTAGACAGGATCACATCATACCTTCAAAACAGAACAAATGTCATCCATTCTCTCCTTTTCTCATCCAAACCGTACCTCACAAAAGCATGGGGCCCTCAAGGCTCTACATCTCACCCATGCTTTTCAACATCTACATGAAGTAATTACTGCCAATATTCAATGAATTTCAGCTCACATGCGATAACTATGCAGCTGACACATAAATACTCCTTAAACTGGAAAGCCCCAAAGACATTGGAAACGCTCAAATTTTCAGTTGCCTCAGAGCAGTTGATCAGTGGATGATATGGAGCCATTTTAAATTGAATGCTTTCTAAACAGAAATACTTGCATGTGGCGATTGGAAAAATTATCACCCACTCGTCACCTTGCCTGACGATCTGGGAACACCTCCTAAAGTGTCTAAAAAAGTAAGAAACCTTGGAATTACTATGGACTCCAAGCTATCAATGAATGCTCAGGTAGACAAATGAGCAAGATCAAGCTTCATTTCTATTAAAACTCTGTGATGCATCTTCCCCCACCTGCTATTTCCACACTAGGTCCAGGCTACTATCTCTCTTGTACTGTCTAAACATGATTACACCAATGGCCTCTACCATGGATCATCTTTATCAACTATTAAAAGACTACAAGAGATTGAGAACTCTGCTGCCATACTACTCCTACATGTAAAGCTAGAAGCCCACATCTCCCCTGCCTTGAGGGCCCTACATTGGTTACTGGTTGCCAGAAAACCCATATGAAGTTGCTTTGTATCACCCACAGAAAAATACATGGAACAGGGCCGCTTTTCATCAGGAGTAAAATCAACAAATACATTCAACAAAGGAACCACTGCTCTTGATTGGCACCTTGCCTCAAAATCCCCCCATACAATAAAAAACCATAGGTGGCACATCCTTCTCTGTTCAAGCAGCCAAACTATGGAACTGATTCCCCCATACATAAGATCCACGGATAACTATCTTAGCATCAGAAGACTGCTCGAGTTGGCTCTTCCCTACATAACCACCATATTCAAACATAAATGTACAGGATATCCCTGTGCATATAAGCATTTAATTATATTATATGCATGTATCTAGAAATGTGTATTCCTTTGTATAAATGTGTATAATAATTATTATATAGATATTCCTTAGGTCTGTTTAACAAATGTACATATACTTATGGTTATATTATTCTATGCTTAACTATATATATATATATATAGGTCACTGCATAGTTTTCGTATGTTATTTGATTAGATGCTTATGGTTCTTCATCTATTTATCTATCACAATATGTAAATGTTATCATAACTATTTATCTACAATTGCTACACTATTGAATTATTTGAAAAAAAGGAAAGATATTAACACAAATAAATTAGCTTAAAGTACAGCAACACTTGAAAGTCTGAGTTTATTAAATGCAACTTGAATCTTGATAAATTATCTTCCTTATACATGTATACCTTCCATGTATGTATGTATCTATATATTTATTACTGTACTCCTGCTGTGAAACAAATAATAAAAAAACACATTTGAGTCACTCTAATTCACTACCCTATATGTCACCCTATACCTCTCTCAATATATCCTCTACCTCCACTCTCTGACTCATCTCAAACCTCATTCTACTACTAAGATCTCCAAAATAACCCTTTCTAGACTCTTTCCCCCTCTATCCCTCTTTGCTTCACCCAAAACCTCATTTTACTATTCAGATCTTCCAAACAACCCTTTCTAAACCCTTCCCTCATGTATCCCTCCCTAGACTCATCTGAGACCTCATTTTACTATTATAATCTCCCTTTACTCATCCCAAATCTCCTCCTACTACCATGATCTCCCAAGAAACACTATCTAGACTCTTTCCTCTTCTATCCCTCCATTATCCTTTTCAATCCAACTAACAGACTCACATATACACCGCTCAAATTAATTCATATCTCCCTATACTAATTCACCACTATTCCTTTTTGGGTTCTGGAGTAGCGTGCTACTCGCAGAAAAGCACTTCAACGCCTTGTCAGGGGTAGTAAGTGCTATATAAATAGAATTACAATCGCAATATTGTTTTACCACAATATCACCACAAATATATTTTTAACTAAAATATGGTCCTCCTATACATAAACAAGAAAAACACAAATATTGATAACAAAAATATTGCTTTCAAAAATATATAAAATCACTAATATCGATGACAACAATATTGATAAACAAAATATTGTTTAACAATGAAATACATAGAAAATTAGGAAAATATCAAAAACAATATCGCCTACAATAATATTGAGTATAATACATTTAAAAATTATATTACATTAATAAATGCGCTTTAGTAGCCCACAAACCCACATAACATCACTAAATTAAAAGATAAAGTTAGAATAAAGTTTACTAAAACTAAACACAAACAAATATAAACTAAGACACATAAATGGTAATAAACCTACAATTAAATTAGAACATGCTAAAATGATTCAAAACAATAGAATAATGGCAAATATCGGAACATAAAAAACCATTAACAAATATTTAAAAAAGATATAGATTATAAACATATAGAAATAATAATGTTTCAAAAGAAAGATATATGTATATATATCACTCAAAATATCCACCAAATAGGGAACAATCTGAAAAATGAAATTCAATAAGCACATTAACTAATCAATAACATTCAACAGTAAACAAAATACCCAATAGAACTCTTTACCTAATTAATACACCACTATTAAAAGAGCACAAATAATAACTACATTTTGCAGCAGAAGTGTTCCAACTATAAGAAAATGAAACTCTGCCGGATTTCCAGAACAAAAGCTAGGGTCAATACCTTAGAAAACTAATTTCAAACCACTACAAATCAGTTAAAAAACTGCAATGTAATTTAAAATTGCTTTCACCTCACTAACATAACTAACACCTATCTTGCCATTTATATCTTAAAACTTTAACTTTCACTTCAACATTTCAAAGAAAAATATCATCCTGGAGACCTAAAATGTCAACAAAAAGCATAAAAAATGCTAACCCCTAAAACATCACACTTAAACCTACCCAAACCAATGCCCAAATTAAACTAAAGTATATTTTTAACTCAACATTAAACAAACACTTTCCACCTAATAGGGAAAGATGCCCCATCTGGCCCACATATCAACTTATCAAACAGGAACGGAAGAGAAGAAACACCACAATAAAAGCACGCGAGTAGGTAAGTATGAAATGTAAAAAAAACGAAATTAATTTTTGTATGCTAGTAATAATTACAATACAATGTTTAACATAAAATAATACACATCTACCTCTACCATTTTCAGATAAAATGGTACACAGAGCCACATATTTCATCTCACAGAAAGACATACAATTGTTATCTCACATGGGATACAGATACAGCAAGGAGAGCACAAGCAGCGAAATTGTAAACTGGAAATATACCAAATATTATAGTAACGCTTGTTATAAGAGGGTCACGATTAAAGATGATATTGTGATCAATATTAGAGAACACCAGCACTCCCCAATGTAACACAGGTAGAAGTAAGGCAAGTGTTCCAAGATCTCAGAGAAGCAAGCACTTGCTCTCAGGAAGCCACAGCAACTATTTTAAAAGACAAATTCCTGAGCACATTACAGGCCAAATGTCAGCGATCCACAATCTAAAAAGATTAATAGCAGGTACTAGAAAAGTAACAACACAAACCACTTTTGCTCCTAGAAGATACCAAGTCATAAACATTCCAGAACACTTAACTACTACACATAATGAAGTACCCTTCCTCCTGCACAACAATAGAAATTAGGACAGAAGAATTATTATATATATAACATAAAACAAATTACTTAGACTTACCTAATATGAAACATGGATGATGAATGGCACCTTCATATCGTGCCCTCCGACATTCACACAAATATAGACCATACATGGAGAATATCACAATAGTAACATACCCCTAATGTACGCACTACTGCATAAGAAGCAAAGTACAACATACTGTGAATTAATAAAAGAGATTAAAACTCAAACTAATAACTACTATCTCCAATAAATAATTATAGATCTTAAGCAGGCAGTAATACAAACAATTCTCAGAATCTACCCACAAACAGCTGCACAAGGCTGGTATTGTCATTTTAATCAAAGCGTTTGGAGGAACATCCAAAATTGTGCACTAAGTAAAGAAAACGCAACAAACAGCAAGTTTGCCTTTGAAATTAAAAAACAAATAGCCCTAGCATACTTACCAGTCACAGTGGTAGCTAACCACTACAGCATGCTAATAGAATCCCCATATACCAAATAAATGAACAAAAACTAAGGGCCTGATTTATAATTTGGTGAATGGAGTAATCTCTAATGGCCTGGGAGAGGACTTAACATCCCCTGGGGGGTGAATATGCCACCCGCTAAATTTAGAAATGACCGCCAAGTTGTTGTTTATTTCTAATGCATTGGCAGTACAGCTGTTCCTGTCAACACTTGTTAAAGTTTGGTGCACGGCTCCATGAACATGACGGTGTCTTCCATCAAATGTCTTTCTTTTTTATTGATGCAGAAATTTTTTTTAAAGTACAAAAGAAAAGGTCCCCCTTGTCATGGATGCTATCTTCCATGGAAAGAGGAGCATTTAGTATTTTTACCCACCCATTGCCGCCAGACAGCCAGTGAAAGCTGATCTCCAATTCCTCTTATCTAAATGGGGGGAAATAGAGGTCTGCCGCCAATGGCCATTACTCGGGTAGGGCTGTTGGAGGAGTTTAATCATGGTGGAGATGCAGTAGTCTCCAACGTGATTAAACAAAAGGTCTACCGCATATAAATCTGGAGGGCGAACTACAGTCTTGGTGGTATGGATTCTGAGTTGTTTTTGCAATGGAGTATTTATACCGGCAAGATTTAAGGGCCTGATTATGACTTTGGCGCAGTTGTGCTGGCTCTCCACTGACACAACTGCACCAAAGATGCGCTAGGACTGCCTGCCTTATTACGAGTTGAACTCGTGTAAGGCGGGCGGTCCTTCGCCTTTCCCATGGCGGTGCCTGGAAACAGGCACCACAATGGAAACGGCAAAAAAGTTCCAGCTGGCACTTTGGGGGAATACAGAATGTATCCCCATGGTGGGGGCATGGGGGCCCCCTTTGTTCCTCCACCGCAAACCTTTTAATGGCGGGGCTCCCGCCATGAAATGGATAGTGGTGGCGGAACTCGTAATATGCTGAGTGGTACTGCACCAGTCCTTCTCAGCATGTTAAATTGTGGAACAGCTCCTCCACCGCCAGGGAACGACTGTTCCCTGGCACAGCCGGTGGTTCCCTGCTGCAACGACTTTTGAAGTGGTAATGCAGCGGACAGACCATCACCAACATGAGTCCGGTTGTCTTAAGACCGCCAGACTCGTAATCAGGCCCTAAATTAGTCCCTAAATCCCGTCTTGGACTACTTTGAAGATACTTGGGTTGGCAGACTGAACCGTTCTGGTTACAGATACCAATCCAAGTTTCAGTGCAGCAGTCGGGATACCCCCAGACAAACCGGGGGCATCCAGACCGCCGTATTACGACAACACCGCTGGGCTGGCAGTGTTGTGTTGGCGGTGCAACGACAGCTGCATGCTTCGGCTCATCGGTGCACATCGGTACACTGTGTGCCATGCACCAAGTTGTGCATGCATGATAGTGCAAGCACTCACCCTATGGGCTAAAACACTCTGGGGCCCTGTTTGGGGCCCTTTTCCCTACTTTTCCGATGACTTGTTCATGGCGGGGTCCCCACCATGAATGTAAACTCATCGGAAAGGCAGTTTGTAATCTGCCCCGCCTCCGCAGACCACTGCTTTCCCCACCGCCCCCCTGTCGGGATCCAGGATCCTAGCGGTGGCAGCGGTTTTGTGTCAGGCTGCTCTTGGGACTGCTGTACTCCTAATCAGGCCCTTCATAACACAAATATTACAAAATAACACGCTCCTCTACAGTAACTACAGCTACCCATACCTCTATCCCATAAACCTAAAAAATTTAAAGTTAGTCTTACCTTATTAAATGAGCAGCAGAAGGGAACTGCAACCCCCACAAAACAAAACCACAGAACAATGAAACACATAAGCAGAGTACCAACTAGCTACAAATAACTGAGAAAAACACTTCCAAATTAAAAAAAATATTTAAGCACTAAACCAATAAAGTAAATAATTTTATTAGCAAATAAAATAACACTTCATAATCTGTATAAAAATTGGCTTTAAATAATAAAAACAATCAACCATAATTTCTAATTTCTTCTAATAATCTAAGAAAATTTCAATATAACATTAAGAGATGTTAAACATAAAATTTAAATTTTTAAATGCTAACGTTACATTTAAATTAATTAATTTTATATATTATTTTTGTAACTATAATAAAAAATTAAACATCTTAAAAATAATCAATATGAATTATCACATTAAGACTTTTTAAACACAATCAAAATATTATTCTTTTAAAACAAAATGTATCTATCAAATCTAAAAATATTGGGCCTGATTACGATCGTGGTGGGCAGGGTTACTCCCCCCAAACGTGACAGATGAATCACTGTATTACAATTCCATTATATCAGATGGAACTTGTATTACGACGGAGGGGATATCCGTCACGTTTGTGATGGAGTATCCCATCAGCCAAGATCGTAATCAGGCCCATAAACCAAAATGAAGGTTATAAAATGTAACTTTAAAAAATATATTAACACTTCTAAAATGTAAAAATAACTGTGTAAACTTTAAATCACATTTTTAAATAGCAATTAAAATAAAAAACTAAAATATATTTTTTTCAATTTTCCCCACTCTTCCCCCATAAACTCAGCATCCCCTTACTAAAAAAATAAAAATACACATATATTTTTTCTTAAGTGTTTTCTACATATCCAAATCAAATGTATATAATCACACATGAAATAATGAACCTAAAATACAATATTTTTTAACATAAAATATATTACTAAAAATTGTGTTTTTAAAAATAATATATTTAACAACAATAATAAAAACAGTCCTAAAAATGATATTTTTATCTGTGATATTCCTGTAGAGAATATTTTCTACAACATGATATTCTGGCAAAAATATTCCCGTACCACAATATTAAAAACTCAATATTTTGTCGAAACACCAGAGTGGGAATAGTAGATCTAAACCCCTAAATGTCAACTACTTTCCCTAATATAGTTTAGGTTGAATTGGAAATAATAAGGGGCCGATTACGATGTCGGTCGGAAGTGCCTCCGCGGGCCTGTCGGGGACTGTCGGACCGACCGATCTCGCTTCAGAGGAGGTCGCTCCGACCGCTGAATTATGATGCCCAAAACCCAGTGCTTACCTACCGACTCGGTTTCTCCGACTCCGACTGGAAACTCCGACCGCGAAGCTCTCGGAAACGCCAAATGGAGCCAATCGGAGTGACTTCCGACCCTGGAACCGCCCGCCCTATTACGATACGTATTTCCCACGTGCTGTCTCTGTCGGTCCAACCAACTCATCAGAGCAGGCGGAAGGGTAGTATATCAGGTCCGAAAATCAGCACAACACGCTTCCTACGAAATCTGCAGAGCAAATATGGAGTCCATCGTGCATGTCATCCCTCTACTACACATCATCGATGAATATGAGAATCCAAACCAACAGGGACGTCACCGCCGGTAAGTAATACACCTACCCCTACACATTAACGTAACTACCAAGTGAAAGTAAATAGAGTTTAAAGTGTCCTGTAGCATGTTGAGCATGGCAAAAAAGGAATGTCATTATCAGGTATCTACAGTCTGACCTGCAAATACTGGGAGAAACACAAATTTAAGGTTTGAATAGGAATGGCTATAGCTACTTATATGTATGTATACCTAAATGTATGGATGAGTACATCACAGCATAAAAAGCAATATTACATGGCAACAGAACATCAATGCACTCACAAAATTTTGTCCACAGAAACATATGCACTCACTCCTAGATTCATCATTTCCCCGGGAAGAACCTGAATATATGAAATGCATATAAATACCATAAGATGTCATGTCATAGGAAGTATATAACAAAAAGAGGGGGGGATCTGGGAGCTATTAAAGGTCCAGTGTCCATGCTCCCTAGACTACATGTAAACCACCAGGAGGACACTGTTCCTATGGCCAGGTGCAAACAGTCACCCATGCCCTTAAAAAAGAGAAGAAAGAGGAAAGAAGAGTGAAACGGTTTCCTAGGTTAGGGACCCACTCGGGTAAATAGAAGACCACTCTTTGTCCTCTGATGCCCTCACACACCCCGAAGGATGTCATGCTTCATCATCGGGCGGTTGCTCCTCGTAGAGCCGGCGCTGCAATTCCCTACGGGCCCCCCGAAGGGTCACTTTATCGGAGATCTTTTGAGGACCGCCGGACGGTGCATGCGGGTGTGCGGGGATGGGTCCTATGTGGAGGGTAGAAAAAGTGCGTGCAAAATGGTGACAAAATAGTAATAAAAGGGTCATCATGCAGCAAATTTTGAAAAGATGTACCCTTAGCAGAATTTAACTGCTAAAGTAAAAATGACTGGAGGCACACTATGCCCAGGGGTCATGGGTCATAGGTCAACATGTTTCGCGCCTCTATCGCCATAAAGGTCGTTGGTGCTTCTTCAGGACCAAATTAGTAAAATAATGTGCACGTGAAGATAAATAAAATTAAAATACCCTCAATATCGATCTGGGCCATAACCTGTACCCCCTCAATGTGGTTACAGGTTAATGATGAAAGTCGCTCGTGATCAATACCTAGCTTGTTGAAGACAGACGCTCCATTGGCTAGAAGCATGGGCCACCGGCAAATTACCGGGCTAGCTTATTGAAGACAGACGCTCCATTGGCTAGAAGCATGGGCCACCCGCAAATTACTGGGGTCTATACCCGGGTGGTAGCAACTGTGTACCCATCCATGCGACTTCCAGCTATGAACCTCCCGGGAGTTGGACACCATGCTGGCAGTCGCAGTCATACATATGAATTCCTCCCATACAATCCATATCATGCACCCAGATCTGCATGCATGCACACCTCACTCCAATACATTGGGCCACAACTATCTTGGGGCACAGTATGCTCTGTCAGCCAGGTTTACATATCCCTGGTGGACCTGTGGCATTCCTCCATCACTGTTCACTGAGGCCAGCCAGCAGGGCATGAGCTAGGATCCCTACCTGTACAGGCAGGACAGGGTCTCAAAATATCCTACTTGGAGTTACAGTTCTCAGGAAAGTCTAGAAAAATAAGAGTCCACACTGAGCAGGCTTCCATTCTGCAGGCACATTAAGGATTGTTCATGATACAAAACCTTGGGAAAGGAAGACATACATCTCAAAACTATTAACATTTCTCACTTACAAAATAAAGAGGCAGAGAATTGTGTTTAGTGGCATATGGGTCAATGCATGTAGCTGCACACGAGTCACAAGACATTGCAACATCCAAACAAATCTCTTACTTTCATCTCATGATCATGTCTTGGGAACAAATTGAGATGAATGTAAATCATCTTTCGTTAAGCAGGCAATGCAGTCCGGTCAACTGTGCATAACAAACATTCATCATTGAGTCAAGTATACCACAACAGGAGCTTATGGTACAATATTTTCTTCAGAAACATGATAACCATAACTAGATAGATGAGCACAGAGGGATCATGGGCATTTAGAAGGTCAGCATCCCACATACCTCGCAGTCCAGGCATGTGGGGTGAGACTGTGGCCTCTAGTACAATAGCCATTGTTAACAGTCAACATTGTAGCATATGTGGATTCTAAGAGACCCCCTCCATGTGATCAAAGGAGGAGATTTCAGGCACCCAGTATGCCTCACATGACAGAGCAGCTGCTTCATCTAGCCATGTCAGGACCACCTTTGATAGGGCCATGACCACGTGTCTGTGAGTCTGGCCCTTCAAAGTCCTTCACCCATTCAGTGGCTCTTCCTGTGTATGCTGTAAGTCCTATAACAAGTTGTCCTACAGCTTAGCTATTGCAATCCTGTGGAGGCACACAACTTACTCCATGCACAGCGCAGGTGCCTCAGCCCTACCACATTAGAGAGTTGCTGCGCCCAAGTGTTGGGAGTGCAGTGGCCTAACAATGAATGCGAATGGCCTGGCGTGCTATGAGCATTTACAAATCCATCCTTTCATTGGATACCATTTATAAACCTCATCTGCATGAATATCCCTAGCTGCATACCCTCCAATGGAAGGAGGTTGACCCAACCCGTCACTGTGTCAAGTACATCTGTAACTCTGGACCACAGGTTCGCAGCATACAGCCATGCCCAGAACATATGTATCAAATCCAAATTAGGTGCATGACATCGTGGGCACAGAGGGAAGGACACAAACGTTCGGGGTAGGACAGCTGGGGTGAGACATGCCCTGTGCTGGATGTTAAATTGAATGTACTGGAATTTGGCATCACAAGATACTGTACATCGGTAGTGCCTAGTGCATTGCCACTCCTTGGCCGTGTGGGATTGTCCCACCTCAGTATCTCATAGCCAGCAACCGGGTGACAGTGGGTCAGTCATTGTTTGTTAATGGCTTTGCACACACAAATTCACCAGTCTCCGAACTTCACCCATGAGTGCAGAGCGTGGGTTAGTGGGAGATGCTCTGGTTCAGTGTCTGTGACTCTCCACAGGTGTCCCATCTCAGCTATCAGTGCGCCATGGACCAAGAAATCGCCCACCAAAATGTCAGGATCTTCCTGCAACTGGGCAAAGGTAATGTGCTTCTGGACCCTGAATAGGTCCCCCACTGAGGTCAATCCTGTGTCTCTCCATGCAATTAGTCCTTCTCTAACAATGCTTGTATGGAACAGCGCTAGGAAGTGCAGACCAACAGACTGAGAGTACTGGATCATGTCTGGCAGTAGCCTAAGGCCCTTATAGCTCAAATAAGCCACTTTCCCCAGGCTGTCAGCTCCACAGGGGAGCTGCGCTCCAGGGAGCAACATCGATCCCTCCATCTACTGTGCCCTGCATGTTGGGAACATGCCCACTTCGTACAATTGCCTCCCAGCCAAACATCACACTGGCCATTGCAGCAGTGCTGCTACGTAACATTTCATAAAAACTGCACACCCTGGACACCCTTTCACACCGGCAGCTGCAGCATCTGCAGAGCCACACTTATTCTGCCCCATTGCAGATCAACCCTCGCAGCATGGTGTCCAACTCCCGGGAGGTGGCACGATGCACAGCCACTGCTAGGTGATGCCAAAAATACTTGGGCGGTAACTGGGAGAGTGCTACAAAAAGCCATCTGTGGACGTAAGAAGGAAATGGCCCTGGTTAAATTTACACAATCAGATTGTTTGCATCATTACAGTTACAGATCCCTAAGTACCAAAACACCTGAAGCTCCCGCATCACCCTCTGCTCACCCGCCATCACCTCTTGTGAAGGATACTCCACACAGAGGGGAAAAACACAAGGCACAGTTAACACACAAACTCGACACACTCTGGAAATCTGATAGTCTCACAGAAATATCTGGAATTTCCCTGCAGATGTACTGAATATAGAGCAGCATGTCATCTGCATCAATTGATACTACATGTACTTCATTGCCTAGTGGAACTCCCCATGCTTACCACCCATGACAAAGTTGCTGAGCTAGCGGCTACTTTGCCAGGGCAAAGATCAGTGGGGAAAGAGGACAGCCCTGACGAGTCCCCTTGCCCAATCTAAAAGAGGGTGACATGTCTTTTCAAAGCTGGAGTTGGTCAGTTGGCTCGGTAGAAAAAAGACAAATGTGTTGTTTCAGCTTCCATGCAATGCCCAGTTTTGATAGAGTGGTAAACAGGTATTCCCAATCAACGGCATGGAATGCCTTCACTATGTCCAATACTAAGCAGGCTACGTAGGGCCACCTCCTCTGGATCAGCCACAGCACCCTATTTTGTCTCCAAATGTTAAGCGTCGTGGATCTATCAGGGATATAAACCTTTTGGACCCCATAAACTAGATGCAGCAAGTGTACCAGCAGGCGATGCGCCACTACTGTACTAAGGTTTTAAAATCCATTACTAGCATGGACAATGGATGGTAGGACGTCAGTTCGGTCGGGTCACTGTTGGGTTTTACCAATGATCCCAACAAAGACTTCCGCATGGATTGCGGTTGTCTCCAATCACTCAAGGTGGCCGGAGAGAGCCACAGTCACCTGGGGGTAAGTAAAAGCTCATAGGCCTTGTCGAGCTTGGACGGAAGGCCGTCCAACCCTGGAGTTGTCAATGTGGCAGTGGGCATAATCACTCTGTGTATCTCCGGTACCAGACAATGGGGTGTTGATCACCACACATGCTGCCGGATCAAGTACAGGCAGAATCAATACAGTCAGGAATTAGGAAATATCTACCTTGCGCTCAGACTATGGTGGAATGTATAGGCCACGACAATACACCGTGAAGGAAGGATTCATAGATGGCTGCCTGACTAGTGCGCATCTGGTGCAGGTGATCCCTAATCATTGTCATGTGCTGGGTTGGTGTTATGCCACTGAGTAAGCATGCCAGGAGTTGCCCGTACTGATCTCCCTCTGCGTGCATCTCGGCTTGTCATGTTTCAAAGTAAAAGCAACGCAGTTGTTCAATAAGATGGGTGTGCTGTGTTTTAGCATCTGTCAGAGTGGGTAACATCCCAGGCTGCAACTGGACCACAGTCTCCTGCTGACCTAGTGGTGCCTCTGTTTCCATCAAAGCCCTGTGGATATTGGGCCTGATTCACAGACCTAATCTGAGACAAAATCCTAAACTTACTACTCTTGGTATTCACAGAAGGCATTTAGTAGTAGTAAAGTTAGGATTTTGGCTTACGTTTGTCTTAAGTTTGTCTTAAGTCTGTCTTAAGTCTGTCTTAAGTCTGTCTTAAGTTTGTCTTAAGTCAAACTTAAGACAAAATCCTAACTTTACTACTACTAAATGCCTTCTGTGAATACCAAAAGTAGTAAGTTTAGGATTTTGTCTCAGATTAGTTCTGTGAATCGGGCGCATTGTCCCTAACCCCCACCAAAGTCCAAAGAACCCGCCACTCAGTACCGCTTCCCACTCCAAAAACCTAGAAGTGGCTGTGTCCCAGTTGTCAGTGAAATAATTGGAGATGGATTCCTTCAGTAATTCACAAAATGCATTGGGCAACAACAAAGTAGGCTGCAGTTAGCATGTGTGGACTGGGGGTCCTTGCACACTACACCCAATGTGTATGTGTATAGGGTTGTGTTCTGAGAATGTTCTTCACAGGTATTCAGCATCTAGCATCTCAGGCTGTAGTGTGTGCTGCTAACAAATATTTCCATTCTGAATGTGCAGATTGTGTACTGCAGAGTAGTAGGAGTACTCCTGGGTCTCAGGATGTAGGATCCACCAACAGTGTCGGAAGGACCAGTGTGCAGCCCCTTGTGTAAGACACACTGCCAACACTGTAGAGAATGGCAGGGGGGGTGGAGATCGGTTAATCTGCGACTCTTGGACACAATTGAAATTGCCATCCTCAAGTCAGGGGATGTGGGTCCACCTCATGAGGATGAGGGATAGGCGCAGAAGGAAGTTTGGTTTGGCCACATTCGGCGCATAAACCCTTCCCAATAACATTGGCAAACATCAAGGAGCCCCTTTACAAATTGCCCTCCGCCAGTGGCGGCTCGCATAGGGGGCGTGCTGCTGGGCGGTGTGGCGGGGAGGGGCGGGGCAGGGTGTGGGGGGTAGTAAGCTCGGACATACAACAGAACGGAGGAAAGTAATTATTACGTTCCTCCGTTCTGTCGTATGTCCGAGTTTACTACCCCACTACCCTGCCCCTCCCCCGCCCCACCGCCCCGCAGCACGCCCTATGCGAGCCGCCACTGCATCAGGTTCCATGGCAGTATCTAATGGGCTAACTGGGCCCCCTGTACGGATCCACACAAGGGTTCCCCTTGCCAAACAAGAGTAGAGGATGCAAAAAGAATGGCTATGCAAGCTCTTCTGTAACTGGGCCTCCTGCTCCCATGTCACATGGGTCTCTTGTAACAGTGCAATGTCTTTTGCCTGCATATCCTGATATATCATCACAATGCATGTCTCTTCCTTGCTGTCCCCATACCTCTGACATACAAAGTCATAATGCCATAAGTACACATGTGTGTGTAGGGTAGTGGGAAGTGTGGGGAGGTATTTCAGGAGAATTCTGCCCCAAGGTGGGCCAGCAACACACATCCTGGAGTATTTCCTTGGGGGGCTATGGGCTCTAATCTATGGCTTGCTACACAATGGATCTGCATCAGGAAAGAAAACATGAACCCTCAATACCTCCATCCCAGGGCAGTATCCAAGGGGAAGACTGAGCAATCAGTGACAACATCAACCTGCAAAGGGAAAACTATCAGTCATGCCCACAAACAACTCAGCCAAGACATGCAGGGTGGAGGCAATGTGTCATGTAATGCCAATAGGTTTTTCATATGCTCGTGGTCTCCTAGCGGACATTTCAACAATCTGTAATGAACAATCAGTGGCAGGCTGCAAGCAGCAGCTAAGAGAAACAACCTTCCAACTTTCATCTGGCAACTGTTTTTGCATACTTGCATCTACCCATCCTCTCCATGTGCACCTTTCCACATTACCTCTTGGCCTCCCTATTCTCTACCTGTGCTGGTCTGACCCCTCTCACATCTACCTCAAAATACATGCTCATCTCTCAACCTATCCTTCATCGACAAGCTCTTCACAATCCCCCTTTGGTGCTGCCATCCTTAAAACTATCTCTTGCCTCCAAGCTCCACCCTTGAACTATCACTATTCCACCTACACTCTCACATTCTCATTCTGGTGCTGCACCTCGTACATCCACACCTACATTCCCTGCACCACTCTTCACCTCTATGTACACAGCACCTCTCCCATTCATGCTATACACACAATGTTCTGTACTCATCACCTGCTCAGTAGACAAAAACAGTGTCATGTCAAATGTACCCCTCTCATCCCAATTTCTCCCCTTTCCAATGGCTTTGGGACACTCATTTTTGACAAGGTGCACCATTATATCCACCTCTTACATTCACACTGAACACTTCACCACATCTCTCACCCTGACACTTACATTGCTTAATTAATCTGGCCTTATTCATTAGCCTCTCACCATTCACTCACTCTACTCTGCTTAGGACCTACTAATACTCATTTGACAAACTAGTGCATCTACATATTCAAACACACCATCCATCTAATGGCCAACAACTTGCATCTCTTCATCCAGCATCCTAACTTACACAAGTGGTGTATCCCCTTGACATCCACCTATACACTTTGTTTCACCAAAAAACTTTCACCTTTGTTCCACTGTGTCTCTCTTACATCTACATCTCAGTTACATGCTCCATACCGCTATTAACTTCTGCATATTAACAACTACCTTTCTCAATGATTCTGCCCTATCACAGCCATCTTTCACCGTAGTGCCACAGACTTCAGCTCTAATCTCCTGCCAGCTGGTTCTACCTCCATCACATCTACCTATTCCTAGCATACCTCGCCCAGGCTTCAACCAGTTTTTCAAGGTCCTACACTCTAATATCCACACCCCAGCATTTCCACCAATTTCTATTGCAATAATGAGGATACTCTACGTATCCTATACAAGCACTGCCTTTGACCTTAACTCCTTTCTTCCACTCTCATCTAAATTGTTATTTGTTCTTCCCCTATTGTGTCTGAGTCTCCCCTCCATGTTCAAAATGCCAACACAACTCACTTTCACCTCTACCCTTGTTTAGCTAGCTCAGCCCCTCCAACATTAACCTCTCCAACTACATGTGCAGCTATGCTTCACATTTCAACACCCACCTCCTCTCTTGTCTGTCAATTTAGTACATGGGTGTAACTCAGGCTCCTGTAGCACATGCACAGCAGACGGGCCACAACACTTCTGGTGGCTCACAGTCCACTTGGCTGACCACATGTAGCACAGGGCAATCCACTGGCCTTAACAACCCTCCAAGATCATCTCTGTGTGATCTGGGACTGCATCAGCATTTATCAAAACTCCACCACTGTTTTCAATACACAAATGACTACATACACAGCTATCTTATGCTCAACTCCAAATGATGTGTGGATAAAATAGTATAGTCATAGCTTGTACAAACAAAACATTTGTCAGTGGAAAAGTGTGAACAAAACCCACATCTCATCCATTCTCCACTCTTCTCCCTCTGCTCTCATCCCTGGTGAGCAGTGCCCGTTGGTCACTCAGCGTGTCCGCCGCAGAAGCAGGACACACCGCTTTGCTCTCCGGCTCCAGGCTGACGGATGCAGCCCGGCTTTAATTAATTTAGGCTTTGGAACACCGCGCATTCAAGAGAGCATGCCACTAATACAGCTCCTCGCCCCCTGGCCAAGTCACTGGCCATGTCACTCGATTAACCCACAGTGAATGCCTTCGCCCTCGTGGCAGCCCTGACCAGCGGCAACACGTTCCTTAATTGGTTTTCATTCAAGCAGTCCGTTCCCACACTGGGCCGATTTTGCACCCCCAATTTTTAGGACGTTGACATGCACTAGGCCCGCGATTGACGTGCATACTGTCAGAGACTCCTGCCCCCCGCGGCGGCTCTGCTCTGCGATTCTTCTATCAGCTCCTTCAAAGCAACTCCACCGGCTCGCCCGGTCTGAAACCAACGTGCTCACAATTGTTATGTCCTGAAGATGATCTCGACTAACTGAGATCGAAACGCCGTCGACCCCCTACAACAGGAACTCCTTGCATCTTGTAAAAAATCTTCTATGAGGAGTTCCACTATATGTTGTCAATGCGATGTCTATGTTTTAAAAGTCACACTCACTTTTCACGTCACGCTTGCTTTCACTTACCTATGTGAGCACTTGAATATATTTTTTCATAAAATAAAATAACGGATGTTTTTTTGACCTACATGTCCCTGTACGTATTACTTACTGCTCCCTAAGATATTTGTTGCCTAATTCAAATTGCTGTTAGTGTCCCTACATGGGACACTGGTTTCCTTTGGAGCTTTTGGGCCACACCAGAACCATTGTTTCTCTAAACACTTTGGGCTATGATGGCATAATGGCTGTCAAACTTAAGTTGTGTGGGTGTCCCATAGGATTCCCCAATGTTTATTCAGGCAGGGGCAGGTGCCCGTCACATCCATAGCACCCTCAAGTGGTGTGTCTATATGCTGTAATAATGCCAATGCATTTTGTACGCCGAGTGAGGGGTAACAGCAAGGCAAGTCTGGCAGGATAAGAAAATCAAATTTAACATTTTCATTCAAGTTTGTAAACTGAAAGGCTATTTGTGCCAAACATATTGACATCTCAGCCCATTCCTAAGGGACCCAGGTGAGGTGTGTTGTGCGTTTATTGTGCATCACCCTGCTGCCCCATGGCTGAAAAAGCCAAGGGAGGGGGCTGACCACCTGTAGCTCGTAACACTGACAGGCCACTAAAGGCAGTGCTCTGTTGCCGGGCCCTGTAGTCATTAGCATTTGTGAGGCCTTGGGCAGCTGTCCACGGGCAGCGTCAGCCCGGACTGGCACACAGCATCCACCGTGAACTAAATATCCTCTACACCACTCCTGTTACCAACGACTGAGGTTCAGTCTGCTTGCATGAACTGAGCCAAGAACGAGATTGTTGCGGTGCATTGTCATGCTGAAAAGGTATAGCTTCAGCGGTGTCACATGAGGGGGCTAGAAGGGGCATTGGATGACCAAGCGCAGACAAATGTCGTTCACTCTTAATGTACTAACAGAGCTTAACATAGCCTAGCATTCCCAACAGGTCAATTTGATGTACATAAAAAAGTACCCTTTGAAATGAATAGAGTACGGCTAAATGTCTGAAACATAAATGACACACCTAGACCATGCAGCACCCACCAGTGTCCCAGAACAAGTAGATGACATATCTTGGACACAACAAGCACAATCCACTCCTGTCAGTATCGTGACAACTCCAAATCCCTATGGAGCAAAGTCACATGTGTGTCACATAACTGATATGACTATCACAGCCTTCGGCAAATGCAAACTGTTTGCCATCTTAGGTACAATGTTAGGCGTGTTATATCCAATCTCAGAATCATTATATGGCTGAAACGACAACATTTAGAACTTGTGTCTATATGTGAAATCCACTAGCAAGTTGCTCAATTGGGTGTAAAAGGTAGCCACACACTCATGAACACATCCCTATGACTCCACACAACCAAACCCTTGTCAAAATAAAATACACATTAGGTTTCATCTAAGGAACAACATAAAGCATTTCACAATGCAAACAATTAGTAGACTAAACCACAACCCAGAAGTCCTACGCATTGTGTCTTGGTCACAGTTAGCTTGCCACACATCCTCTCTGGCCATGTAGACACATTCACTTATCTCGCAAATACTCATTGAAAAGATTGGATAACAAATTGCAAGTAACATTAACCTTGGATAAGTAATACATCCCCTATCCTATTGCTTATTATACTCTGGTCTGGTGCATCATATCTCTGGGTGTATGAGCAAACGCAGGGCCATGTGTGCACCAATACAGAATCCAAAGGAACATCACATAAGCGTGCCTAGCACTACCTAGCAAGACAACATTCCCAGACACACTTCTAGACATGGTTTCAAACCTGATAACACTTCACTCCAACCTTTGCGTTCTGGGTGACCTCAACATTTGGTTTGACAAACTAAATATGCCCCTTGCAAAAACAATCATCGCTGGCCTAGAAGCACTGAACCTGCATCATTCATCCACGAACCCACACACATCGCTGGACACATCCTAGATGTCATTTTTGCTAATACAGAACCAGTTACCTTTCAAACGATGACTCCGGTCACATGGTCAGACCACCATTTGCTTGCCTTCCAACATAAAACAACACTAAGCGACACATTTAAAACCACCTTACATGCATCCACCTATCGGCCATGGAACAAACTCAATTTGGAACACTTAGAAACACTACTAACATCCAGTAGAGATCTAGAAACAATAAATTCTGTTCAAAAACTATATGAGTGGCTACAGGAAGCTTTTGATATCCTGATACAACTAAAAACCACACAACAGAACAAAAGAAAACAAGCACCTTGGAGAAATACAGATATAAAAGAGATAAAACAGCAAATTAGAAAGCTGCAACGTGCCTGGCACGAAACAAACACCAACCAAGACAAACCTTGCCTACAGAAAATTAACAGATTTTACAAATCAGCTATCAAAAAAGTGAAGAAAAATACTATTCAGCCAGAATTCAAAGTGCTAATTGTGCAAATAAAGAATTCTATAAAATTCTCAATGAATTTCGTAAACCAAATTGTCTAGAAGCAGCTCATCCCATTACTCAATAGTTCACAGACAAACTGGCAAATCATTACACAGACAAAGCAGACACGTTGGGCTCATACTTAAAACCGAGACAAAGCATCAGCACTAACCCTTTTACAAAGCTACAATCCAAAAATACTCTAACCCAGCCTCTCAGTTCCTTCCAAATCATTTCACACAATGAATTTATGGACCTGTTTAAAGCAAGCAGGCCTGTCGGCAGTCCTTCTGACCCGTGTCCACCACAAACCTTCAAGACAATTCTTCTAACAACTTCTGCTGCCACTCCAGTAAGGAGAATCATCAACAACTCCTTAACTACCGGAATATTTCCAGAAGAACTCAAAAAGTCATACATACGCCCATTACTGAAGAAAAAAAACTTGGACCAGCTGAACCCTGACAATACAGACTGATTTCAAATGGACCTTTCCTGGGCAAATTGATAGAAAGAGCAGCTTTGGCCCAGATGTCACAATTCATTGAAGACGATGCCATACTTTCAGACTTCCAAACGGGATTCCGTCCAGGAAGAGGCACAGAATCTGCCCTCCTTGCCATCTGGGATGACCTGAAGAACACAGTTGACTCCAACAGGGTTGCTGCGCTTCTTCTCTTGGACCTCTCAGCTGCCTTTGACATGGTTGACCAAGACACTCTGATACAAAGACTCTACGAAGCCGGCATAGAGGGGACTGCTCTTGACTGGATCACGTCCTACCTTCCCAATAGAACTAATGTCATCCATATCCCACTTTTCTCGTCCAAACCATGCTTCACAAAAGCAGGGGTCCCTCAAGGCTCTATTATCTCACCCATGCTTTTCAACATCTACATGAAGCCATTACCGGCACTGATCAATTTCACCTCAGGTGCTATAGCTATGCAGATGACACACAAATACTCCTTCAACTGCAATGCCTCAAAGACATTGGAAACTCGCCAATTTTCAGTTGTCTTAGAGCCGTGGATAAATGGATGACGTGGAGAGATCTCAAATTGAATGCTTCCAAAACGGAAATACTCAAGTATGGCGATTGAAAACATTATGACCCGCTCGCCACGTGGCCTGATGATCTGGGAACACTACCTAAAATATTGAAGAAAGTAAGGAACCTCGGAATGACCATGGACTCCAAGCTTTTGATGAATGCCCAAGTGGACAAACTAGCAAGCTCAAGCTTTGTTACTATAAAAACTTTGCGACAAATCTTCCCCCATTTGGGATTTCCAAACAAGGTCCAGGCTACTATCTCCCTTGTTTTGTCCAAACTCGATTACGCCAATAGCCTCTACCAAGGTTCACCTTTAACGACCATGAAAAGACTACAACGGATTCAGAACTCGGCTGCCAGACTACTCTTACATATAAAACCACAAGACCACATCTCCCCTGCCTTGAAAGCCCTGCATTATTTACCGTTTGCCAGAAGATCCACGTTCAAGCTGCTTTGTATCACCCACAAAGCGATACATGGAAGGGGACCACTCTTCATCAGGAATAAAATCACCACACACATTCAACAAAGAAATCTCCGCTCTAGAGTGGCACCTCACCTCAAAATCCCAAGATACAAGAAAAAAACAATGGGTGGCACATCATTCTCTGTTCAAGCAGCCAAACTATGAAACTCTTTACCCCCCCAACATAAGATCCACAGATAACAACCTTATCTTCAGTAAACTACTCAAGAATTGGCTCTACCCCACATAACCAACATACACAAACAGATAGAAATATACAGAATATCTCTCTGTATATAAGCATTTATTTGTACTATAGATATGTACCTATGTATGTGTATTGCTTTGTATAGAAGTGTAGAATAATAATGTTTTTAAAATAAATTATATATAGATATTCATTAGTTTTGCTTAACAGATGCACATATTACTGATAGTTACATTATTCTATGTTATTAACATGTATATAAGTGACTGCATAAATAAGTAAATCTTTTTATCATAACTATTTATCTACAATTGTTTCACTATTGATCTACAAAAAAATATATATATATATAAATAAATAAAATTAATTTAAAGTACAGCACTTGAAAGCCAGAGTTTATTTAATGCATCTTTAATCTACATATACTACCTTCCTTTATGTATCTATATACCTTCCATGTACTTATGGATCTATATCTTTATTACTTTTGGATCTATATATGTATTACTTTTAATTATTTATTACTTTTCTTCTAATTCAGCATATCCAATGCACTACCCTATTTTTCACCCTATACCGCTCTCAATATATCCTCTACTTCAACTCTCTGAATCATCTCAAACCTCTTTCTACTACTCTTCCCAATGCACTACCCTATTTCTCACCCTATACTTTTATCAATATATCCACTACCTCCACTCTCTCATTCATCCCAAACCCCATGCCACTACTATGATCCCCAAAATAACCCTTGAGACACTTCCCTACTCCACCCCTGCTTGCCTCATCTCATACCTCTTTTTACTATCCCGATCCCCAAAACAAGCCTTTCTAAACCCTCCCTCTGACTCTTCCCCCTCCACCTCCCTTTTACTCATCCCCCTCCGCCTCCCTTTTACTCATCCCAAGCCTCCTCCTACTGCTATGAGCTCCAAAACAAACAAACAAATGAAAAATATATACTTTTTTTCTAAATCCTTCCCTTTTATCCCTCCGCTATCTTTTTCAATCCAAATACCTGACTAACATGTCCACCACTCAAATTAATTTCATATTTCACTATACTAATTCACCACTAATCCTTTATGGGTTCTGGAGTAGCATGCTACTCACTGAAAAAGCACTTCAACACCTCATCAGCGGTAGCAAGAGCTATATAAATGCAAACCTTTTACCTCTTCTACCCTTCGCTATCCTTCTCAATCCAAATAACTGACTAACATATCCACCACTCAAATTACTTTCATATTTCACTATACTAATTCACCACTAACACTGTATGGGTTCCAGAGTACCGTGCTACTCGCCGAAAAAGCACTTCAACACCCCATTACGGGTAGTAAGCGCTATATAAATGCAAACCTTTTTCCCTTCTCTATTCATCCACCAATTCACCACTAATCATTTATGGGTTCCAGAGTAGCGTGCTACTCGCCGAAAACGCGATTTGAAGCTTCGTCAGGGGTAGTAAGTGCTGTATAAATGCAATTACAATACAATACAATACTCCTAGACAAAACTAATGTAGACATTGACATCCAGCCAATGCAGGCACAAGAATGTATACCACATCCTAACCAAGTGCTCATACTCCATGGACCATATGCAATCCACGCCATACTACCATCATTGAATACTTACATCACTAATTACACATGATTTACAGTTAACTACAAAACCATTTTGGGGACATTGAAATCTGAAAACGAAAATAGAACATGCTTTATTCAGCAAACAATATGTTTTTTCAAAGCAAAAAAGGCAAATGGCCAGTCCAATAGAGTTCCCCTCATGTGTCACATAGTTCCTGCCCATCATCTCTTGCCTGCACTTGTGCTGCAAAGGGACACCTGCCCCGGGAGGGGCATCTAGGGGGCAGGCCAGTCTTCAAAGGGACAAGACTAGAGAGGACTGCGTTGGTTTTTGGGGGGGATGGAATAAGGAGGGAGGTGTGGGACAACTTCAGTGGGAGGCCTAGATGGAAGGGGAGGGACAACTGCAGTGGGAGGGTCAGATGGAGGGGGGTGGGACAACTGCAATGGGAGGTTCAGATGGAGGGGGGTGGGACAACTGCAGTGGGAGGGCTAGATGGAGGGGGATGGGCTGGGCTTCATGATTTTGGGAATGCGGTAGTGGTGAAGGGTTTGCAAGGGAATAGGGAGGGCAGGTGCTTTCTTGGGCTGGGATTTTTTGGGTGTCGAGGTACTGGGTTGGGATGTGGAAGGTAGGGTTTCAGGAGGGGATGGGGACTTTTTGGAATGGAGGGATTTTCTTTTACTAGAACGTTTGGGGGTACTTTTTTTGGGTGTGCTGGAGGATATGGCAGGGGCGGCAGGGTCTTTTTCTTCTGGGGGTTGGTCGTTTGGGTGGAGAAGAGGTCAAGGGCAATGAGGTGAAGTTTCTGGGCAGAGTGGGTACGAGGAGACGCAATGGTAGGGGCTGTGGAGGCAGAGGGTTGTGAGGTATGCAGCATGTCTGTGGATGCTGGTGTGGTGTCTGTTGTGTCTGGGTGTAATGGTGTGCTGTCTGCCTGTTTTGCTGTCAGTGTGACAAGCGGTGCAGTGGGTGTCGTGTCTATTGGCATGTCTGTTGCAGTGAGTGTGACATCTGTCTTGTGAGTGTGCATGTGTGTGTATGCCCTTATTTCTGTGTGTTTGTGTGCTGTGTGTGGATGTTGAGGTGGATGTATATTTATGTTTGCGTGTGCTTTGATCAGGGAGGGTACTCAGGTCTGTCGATGGGGAAGAGGCTGGAGGGGGTGGGACAGCTGAGTTTGGAACAATGCTGCCGTCAGTGTGGAGGCTAGAGTCTGATTGGATCTCTGTAGTGCAGACATGTCCATGTGAATGCCCTGAAGGAAAGATACCATCTGGGTAAGGTGATTGGCATGCACCTTGAGGACATTCAGCACTGCTGTCTGCCCCACAGAGATCTACCCCAGGAGGTTAATGGCCTCCATACTCAGGGCAGCAGGGGAGACAGAGGCTGGGAGTGAGGTGCCTGGTGCAAAGGAAACACCTCCACTTCTAGGTGAGTGGCCACGGACATGGGGAGCAGCTGGGAGGGTGGAGATGGTAGGGGTGGTGGTGGACTCTGATGGAGTGGATACAGTTCCTGGGTCATCCACCACCACATGGGAGTCCTCACCGGAGCTGGAGCTTGAAGTCGAGCTGACTGATATTACTCGTGCCCTCAGTGAAGCTCCCTTAACCCTCCGTGCCACTGGTTCCCTCTTGCTCGGTGTCAGCACAGGAACCACTCAGGCTAGCTGCTTCCCCAACATCCGTGGTGCTGTCTCCTTCGCTGGCTGGTTTTGATGCTGTAAACAAGAAGTAAAATGAATCACATGAGTTGTCCATATGGACTTCCCACATAGGTTTCATCACAACTCTTCCAAGATTAAACAACTACATCAATCAAACTTGTGGGTAAAATACTTGATACTGTTCCGTAAATACCACATGTTTGAATGCAAGTCAACCTGTGCGCTCTCACACATGATTATGTCAGCAACAGTGTGTGCTGCAAATTCAACTTCCTCATTCATAATGTCTTCAACATAACTATGTACCAGCTGATGTATTGTCTCTCACTTCTGATGGCCTTGTGTCATGACATACCTGTCTCATCTAATGCAAGGGAGTTTAGACCTTGTAGTGGGAACATGAGTCACACAATTGATTTTAGACATGGTGTCCATTCTGAATCCCTATTCATCAACTTGGGAACCAGCAGGTCCAGTGTTACAAGTGACATATCTTGATTGTTATACAGCAAACAGGTATAGTCATTGAATGGGCCATTTCACACAGATCATATTTAATTTGCTCATATGTCCAGTAGCAGAAGTAGTTGTTTGTCAGGTCACATGGCTTTCTCTTACACACTAAAGTAGTAGGCATAGCTAGGGTGAAAGGTATTTGGCACACAGCCTTGTGTCATTAATGCACAGTGTTAGAAAGATGAATCAGATTTTCATCCACATTGGAAACATTTTACCATTTTGCCATGTAAACAGAGTTCAGCACACTGCCAAGTCAATGACTGCATCTTCCTTATGCTTCATGTGGATCACTATGCCACTGGGACATCTGGATGCATTTTCTGTACAATCTATTGGTCCTGAACATCTTACTTGAAAATGAGTATTCAACAATTCTTACCATTGTGTCAACACTTCAGAAGTCCACATTTGTAAAGGCCTAGTCTGAATGTCCCTCACTTATTTCTTGCATTGTGCACACAATGTACAGCTTAAATGCTAATGCTTTTCATCTCAGTTTTTTTAAAGCACTTCAGAATGATGCTTATGTGACATCACTGAATCTAACAGTAAGGCAACTAAACCACGTTTTACAAAGCATCATGTATGACCAGTGTGTGAGAAAGTGCCCTCTTTCTGCATGGTTGCCCCCACTTTTTGCTGAATTGCTGATGTGCTTTGACTGAGTGTGCCCTGGGCTCCTGCTAACCAGGTACCCAGGGCCTGTGTTCTTTCCCCTAAAACTGCATTGAAGCCTAAACCCAATTGGCATCTCTGGCCACAGGTCATCCCCTGGTAAATGGTACCACAGGTACCCAGGGCACTGTGACCAGAGAAGGCCTCTAAGGGCTGCAGCACTTATTGTGCCACCCTTAGAGGTCCTGTACCTTCAAACTCACACACTGCCTTTGCAGGCTGCGTGTTTTGGTGCAGAACAAAGTGACGACACTACATGGCACACATCCCTGTGTGCCATGCCTACAACCCACTGTCCTTGCATAGATCAGTCACCCCTCTAGCTGGGTGCACTATACCAGTAGTGAGGGTACAGGTGCATGAGCCCTGTACCCCTACAGTGTCTAAGTCCATTCTTAGAGATTGTAAGTGCAGTGCTGCTATTAAGAGTATATGGTGCTGGGAGTTTGTCATTACGAACTCCACAGCACCATAATGGCTACACTGAAAACTTCTCAGCACATTAAACCCACACTGATGCCAGTGTGGGATTTAATGAAAAATGCACACAGACGGCATCTTAGAGATGCCCCCTGAAAACTAACCTACCACTAGTGTCCAGGCTGAGTGGCTGCCTTCAGCTGCCACCACCAGACATGTTTCTGGACCCCTGGGTTGAGAGCCTGCTGCTCTCGGGGCCTGAAACAATGCACATCCTGGGTCTAGGTGCCCAGCCTCCTCCCCCAGGATGGGCAGGGTCCACGAAGCGGAAGCTTCAAAGGCTTGCCGCCTTTGTGAGCTTCCCCAGGCCACTTGCTGCTTTCAGCAACTGGTCTCCACTGGTTCTGACCCGGGCTGACTGGGCGGGAGAACCAGCGGGAAAAACAAGTGAGGAAGAGAGGTGTGCCCACCTCTGCCAACTCCACCCCTCAGGTGGGGGAGGTGAGGTGAAGCACAACTCTCAGTCCCCGGCCATCTTGCAGATGGGGGGACTCAACAAACCAGGGAAAGGCTTATGCCACCCTCCCACTGGAGGGTGGCATAATAGGGGGTGTACCCACCCCAGGGAAGGGACCCATTGGTCCCAACCTTTTTACCTACCTGTAACACCCCTAAATCTAGTATTTAGGGGCACCCCTGAACCTTGCTTCCTCAGACCAGAAGAAACTACAAGAAAAGAAGAAGAAGGACCGAACAGCCGTGCCGAAGCTAACAAGAGGAAGACGACCACTGACTTGGCCCCAGCCCTACCGGCCTGTCTCCACCTTGAACCTGCTCCTGCAAAATCCCGGTGTGTCCTGCAGCCAGCAATTGAAAACCCCGGAGGACCTGCCTGCCTTCAACCACAAAGACTGTGTCTCCCGTGAACACCGGTTTTGTTAATCTCCAACCTCTGGCTCCGGCCGGACACCGTGAATCCGCACCACTCTGCACCCGCCGTCCACGGCCCGAGCTTGAGTGGGCAAACACCACGAGGAGGTCCCCCCGGCTATCCTGACCCAAAATCCGGTGACCCCTGACCTGCCTCAAACCTCCAGCCGACGCCTGCATCCTAAATCCGGAAGGTCCCCCCAACCGCGACCAGGAGATGGTAAGAAGATCCGACCCTAAAAGACACCCCTGCACCCGATGCCACACGGCCTTGGGTGGTCCAACCGACGGAGCCTAACCAACCCCCAAGATCCCAACTTACCTCTCAAAGTGGTGGTTGCACCCAAAAGACCTTCGTCCCCAAGCCTGCAGTGCCGTTGCAAACCTGAGGTTCCCCATTGCAAACAACCGGGTGCCCGACGTTGAAACTAACATTAGGTTTCATTTAAGGAACAACATAAAGCATTTCACAATGCAAACAATTAGTAGACTAAACCACAACCCAGAAGTCCTACGCATTGTGTCTTGGTCACAGTTAGCTTGCCACACATCCTCTCTGGCCATGTAGACACATTCACTTATCTCGCAAATACTCATTGAAAAGATTGGATAACAAATTGCAAGTAACATTAACCTTGGATAGGTAATACATCCCCTATCCTATTGCTTATTATACTCTGGTCTGGTGCATCATATCTCTGGGTGTATGAGCAAACGCAGGGCCATGTGTGCACCAATACAGAATCCAAAGGAACATCACATAAGCGTGCCTAGCACTACCTAGCAAGACAACATTCCCAGACACACTTCTAGACATGGTTTCAAACCTGATAACAATTCACTCCAACCTTTGCGTTCTGGGTGACCTCAACATTTGGTTTGACAAACTAAATATGCCCCTTGCAAAAACAATCATCGCTGGCCTAGAAGCACTGAACCTGCATAATTCATCCACGAACCCACACACATCGCTGGACACATCCTAGATGTCATTTTTGCTAATACAGAACCAGTTACCTTTCAAACGATGACTCCGGTCACATGGTCAGACCACCATTTGCTTGCCTTCCAACATAAAACAACACTAAGCGACACATTTAAAACCACCTTACATGCATCCACCTATCTGCCATGGAACAAACTCAATTTGGAACACTTAGAAACACTACTAACATCCAGTAGAGATCTAGAAACAATAAATTCTGTTCAAAAACTATATGAGTGGCTACAGGAAGCTTTTGATATCCTGATACAACTAAAAACCACACAACAGAACAAAAGAAAACAAGCACCTTGGAGAAATACAGATATAAAAGAGATAAAACAGCAAATTAGAAAGCTGCAACGTGCCTGGCACGAAACAAACACCAACCAAGACAAACCTTGCCTACAGAAAATTAACAGATTATACAAATCAGCTATCAAAAAAGTGAAGAAAAATACTATTCAGCCAGAATTCAAAGTGCTAATTGTGCAAATAAAGAATTCTATAAAATTCTCAATGAATTTCGTAAACCAAATTGTCTAGAAGCAGCTCATCCCATTACTCAATAGTTCACAGACAAACTGGCAAATCATTACACAGACAAAGCAGACACGTTGGGCTCATACTTAAAACCGAGACAAAGCATCAGCACTAACCCTTTTACAAAGCTACAATCCAAAAATACTCTAACCCAGCCTCTCAGTTCCTTCCAAATCATTTCACACAATGAATTTATGGACCTGTTTAAAGCAAGCAGGCCTGTCGGCAGTCCTTCTGACCCGTGTCCACCACAAACCTTCAAGACAATTCTTCTAACAACTTCTGCTGCCACTCCAGTAAAGAGAATCATCAACAACTCCTTAACTACCGGAATATTTCCAGAAGAACTCAAAAAGTCATACATACACCCATTACTGAAGAAAAAAAACTTGGACCAGCTGAACCCTGACAATACAGACTGATTTCAAATGGACCTTTCCTGGGCAAATTGATAGAAAGAGCAGCTTTGGCCCAGATGTCACAATTCATTGAAGAGAATGCCATACTTTCAGACTTCCAAACGGGATTCCGTCCAGGAAGAGACACAGAATCTGCCCTCCTTGCCATCTGGGATGACCTGAAGAACACAGTTGACTCCAACAGGGTTGCTGCGCTTCTTCTCTTGGACCTCTCAGCTGCCTTTGACATGGTTGACCAAGACACTCTGATACAAAGACTCTACGAAGCCGGCATAGAGGGGACTGCTCTTGACTGGATCACGTCCTACCTTCCCAATAGAACTAATGTCATCCATATCCCACTTTTCTCATCCAAACCATGCTTCACAAAAGCAGGGGTCCCTCAAGGCTCTATTATCTCACCCATGTTTTTCAACATCTACATGAAGCCATTACCGGCACTGATCAATTTCACCTCAGGTGCCATAGCTATGCAGATGACACACAAATACTCCTTCAACTGCAATGCCTCAAAGACATTGGAAACTCGCCAATTTTCAGTTGTCTTAGAGCCGTGGATAAATGGTTGACGTGGAGAGATCTCAAATTGAATGCTTCCAAAACGGAAATACTCAAGTATGGCGATTGAAAACATTATGACCCGCTCGCCACGTGGCCTGATGATCTGGGAACACTACCTAAAATATTGAAGAAAGTAAGGAACCTCGGAATGACCATGGACTCCAAGCTTTTGATGAATGCCCAAGTGGACAAACTAGCAAGCTCAAGCTTTGTTACTATAAAAACTTTGCGACAAATCTTCCCCCATTTGGGATTTCCAAACAAGGTCCAGGCTACTATCTCCCTTGTTTTGTCCAAACTCGATTACGCCAATAGACTCTACCAAGGTTCACCTTTAACGACCATGAAAAGACTACAACGGATTCAGAACTCGCCTGCCAGACTACTCTTACATATAAAACCACAAGACCACATCTCCCCTGCCTTGAAAGCCCTGCATTAGTTACCGTTTGCCAGAAGATCCACGTTCAAGCTGCTTTGTATCACCCACAAAGCGATACATGGAAGGGGACCACTCTTAATCAGGAATAAAATCACCACACACATTCAACAAAGGAATCTCCGCTCTAGAGTGGCACCTCACCTCAAAATCCCAAGATACAAGAAAAAAACAATGGGTGGCACATCATTCTCTGTTCAAGCAGCCAAACTATGAAACTCTTTACCCCCCCAACATAAGATCCACAGATAACAACCTTATCTTCAGTAAACTACTCAAGAATTGGCTCTACCCCACATAACCAACATAAACAAACAGATAGAAATATACAGCATATCTCTCTGTATATAAGCATTTATTTGTACTATAGATATGTACCTTTGTATGTGTATTGCTTTGTATAGAAGTGTAGAATAATAATGTTTTTAAAATAAATTATATATAGATATTCATTAGTTTTGCTTAACAGATGCACATATTACTGATAGTTACATTATTCTATGTTATTAACATGTATATAAGTGACTGCATAAATAAGTAAATCTTTTTATCATAACTATTTATCTACAATTGTTTCACTATTGATCTACAAAAAATATATATATATATATATAAATAAATAAAATTAATTTAAAGTACAGCACTTGAAAGCCAGAGTTTATTTAATGCATCTTTAATCTACATATACTACCTTCCTTTATGTATCTATATACCTTCCATGTACTTATGGATCTATATCTTTATTACTTTTGGATCTATATATGTATTACTTTTAATTATTTATTACTTTTCTTCTAATTCAGCATATCCAATGCACTACCCTATTTTTCACCCTATACCGCTCTCAATATATCCTCTACTTCAACTCTCTGAATCATCTCAAACCTCTTTCTACTACTCTTCCCAATGCACTACCCTATTTCTCACCCTATACTTCTATCAATATATCCACTACCTCCACTCTCTCATTCATCCCAAACCCCATGCCACTACTATGATCCCCAAAATAACCCTTGAGACACTTCCCTACTCCACCCCTGCTTGCCTCATCTCATACCTCTTTTTACTATCCCGATCCCCAAAACAAGCCTTTCTAAACCCTCCCTCTGACTCTTCCCCCTCCACCTCCCTTTTACTCATCCCCCTCCGCCTCCCTTTTACTCATCCCAAGCCTCCTCCTACTGCTATGAGCTCCAAAACAAACAAACAAATGAAAAAAATATAATATTTTTCTAAATCCTTCTCTTTTATCCCTCCGCTATCTTTTTCAATCCAAATACCTGACTAACATGTCCACCACTCAAATTAATTTCATATTTCACTATACTAATTCACCACTAATCCTTTATGGGTTCTGGAGCAGCATGCTACTCACTGAAAAAGCACTTCAACACCTCATCAGCGGTAGCAAGAGCTATATAAATGCAAACCTTTTTACCTCTTCTACCCTTCGCTATCCTTCTCAATCCAAATAACTGACTAACATATCCACCACTCAAATTACTTTCATATTTCACTATACTAATTCACCACTAACACTGTATGGGTTCCAGAGTACCGTGCTACTTGCCGAAAAAGCACTTCAACACCCCATTACGGGTAGCAAGCGCTATATAAATGCAAACCTTTTTCCCTTCTCTATTCATCCACCAATTCACCACTAATCATTTATGGGTTCCAGAGTAGCGTGCTACTCACCGAAAACGTGATTTGAAGCCTCGTCAGGGGTAGTAAGTGCTGTATAAATGCAATTACAATACAATACAATACTCCTAGACAAAACTAATGTAGACATTGACACCGAGCCAATGCAGGCACAAGAATGTATACCACATCCTAACCAAGTGCTCATACTCCATGGACCATATGCAATCCACGCCATACTACCATCATTGAATACTTACATCACTAATTACACATGATTTACAGTTAACTACAAAACCATTTTGGGGACATTGAAATCTGAAAACGAAAATAGAACATGCTTTATTCAGCAAACAATATGTTTTTTCAAAGCAAAAAAGGCAAATGGCCAGTCCAATAGAGTTCCCCTCATGTGTCACATAGTTCCTGCCCATCATCTCTTGCCTGCACTTGTGCTGCAAAGGGACACCTGCCCCGGGAGGGGCATCTAGGGGGAAGGCCAGTCTTCAAAGGGACAAGATTAGAGAGGACTGCGTTGGTTTTTGGGGGGGATGGAATAAGGAGGGAGGTGTGGGACAACTTCAGTGGGAGGCCTAGATGGAAGGGGAGGGACAACTGCAGTGGGAGGGTCAGATGGAGGGGGGTGGGACAACTGCAATGGGAGGTTCAGATGGAGGGGTGGGACAACTGCAGTGGGAGGGCTAGATGGAGGGGGATGGGCTGGGCTTCATGATTTTGGGAATGCGGTAGTGGTGAAGGGTTTGCAAGGGAATAGGGAGGGCAGGTGCTTTCTTGGGCTGGGATTTTTGGGTGTCGAGGTACTGGGTTGGGATGTGGAAGGTAGGGTTTCAGGAGGGGATGGGGACTTTTTGGAATGGAGGGATTTTCTTTTACTAGAACGTTTGGGGGTACTTTTTTGGGTGTGCTGGAGGATATGGCAGGGGCGGCAGGGTCTTTTTCTTCTGGGGTTGGTCGTTTGGGTGGAGAAGAGGTCAAGGGCAATGAGGTGAAGTTTCTGGGCAGAGTGGGTACGAGGAGACGCAATGGTAGGGGCTGTGGAGGCAGAGGGTTGTGAGGTATGCAGCATGTCTGTGGATGCTGGTGTGGTGTCTGTTGTGTCTGGGTGTAATGGTGTGCTGTCTGCCTGTTTTGCTGTCAGTGTGACAAGCGGTGCAGTGGGTGTCGTGTCTATTGGCATGTCTGTTGCAGTGAGTGTGACATCTGTCTTGTGAGTGTGCATGTGTGTGTATGCCCTTATTTCTGTGTGTTTGTGTGCTGTGTGTGGATGTTGAGGTGGATGTATATTTATGTTTGCGTGTGCTTTGATCAGGGAGGGTACTCAGGTCTGTCGATGGGGAAGAGGCTGGAGGGGTGGGACAGCTGAGTTTGGAACAATGCTGCCGTCAGTGTGGAGGCTAGAGTCTGATTGGATCTCTGTAGTGCAGACATGTCCATGTGAATGCCCTGAAGGAAAGATACCATCTGGGTAAGGTGATTGGCATGCACCTTGAGGACATTCAGCACTGCTGTCTGCCCCACAGAGATCTACCTCAGGAGGTTAATGGCCTCCATACTCAGGGCAGCAGGGGAGACAGAGGCTGGGAGTGAGGTGCCTGGTGCAAAGGAAACACCTCCACTTCTAGGTGAGTGGCCACGGACATGGGGAGCAGCTGGGAAGGTGGAGATGGTAGGGGTGGTGGTGGACTCTGATGGAGTGGATACAGTTCCTGGGTCATCCACCACCACATGGGAGTCCTCACCGGAGCTGGAGCTTGAAGTCGAGCTGACTGATATTACTCGTGCCCTCAGTGAAGCTCCCTTAACCCTCCGTGCCACTGGTTCCCTCTTGCTCGGTGTCAGCACAGGAACCACTCAGGCTAGCTGCTTCCCCAACATCCGTGGTGCTGTCTCCTTCACTGGCTGGTTTTGATGCTGTAAACAAGAAGTAAAATGAATCACATGAGTTGTCCATATGGACTTCCCACATAGGTTTCATCACAACTCTTCCAAGATTAAACAACTACATCAATCAAACTTGTGGGTAAAATACTTGATACTGTTCCGTAAATACCACATGTTTGAATGCAAGTCAACCTGTGCGCCCTCACACATGATTATGTCAGCAACAGTGTGTGCTGCAAATTCAACTTCCTCATTCATAATGTCTTCAACATAACTATGTACCAGCTGATGTATTGTCTCTCACTTCTGATGGCCTTGTGTCATGACATACCTGTCTCATCTAATGCAAGGGAGTTTAGACCTTGTAGTGGGAACATGAGTCACACAATTGATTTTAGACATGGTGTCCATTCTGAATCCCTATTCATCAACTTGGGAACCAGCAGGTCCAGTGTTACAAGTGACATATCTTGATTGTTATACAGCAAACATGTATAGTCATTGAATGGGCCATATCACACAGATCATATTTAATTTGCTCATATGTCCAGTAGCAGAAGTAGTTGTTTGTCAGGTCACATGGCTTTCTCTTACACACTAAAGTAGTAGGCATAGCTAGGGTGAAAGGTATTTGGCACACAGTCTTGTGTCATTAATGCACAGTGTTAAAAAGATGAATCAGATTTTCATCCACATTGGAAACATTTTACCATTTTGCCATGTAAACAGAGTTCAGCACACTGCCAAGTCAATGACTGCATCTTCCTTATGCTTCATGTGGATCACTATGCCACTGGGACATCTGGATGCATTTTCTGTACAATCTATTGGTCCTGAACATCTTACTTGAAAATGAGTATTCAACAATTCTTACCATTGTGTCAACACTGCAGAAGTCCACATTTGTAAAGGCCTAGTCTGAATGTCCCTCACTTATTTCTTGCATTGTGCACACAATGTACAGCTTAAATGCTAATGCTTTTCATCTCAGTTTTTTTAAAGCACTTCAGAATGCTGCTTATGTGACATCACTGAATCTAACAGTAAGGCAACTAAACCACGGTTTACAAAGCATCATGTATGACCAGTGTGTGAGAAAGTGCCCTCTTTCTGCATGGTTGCCCCCACTTTTTGCTGAATTGCTGATGTGCTTTGACTGAGTGTGCCCTGGGCTCCTGCTAACCAGGTACCCAGGGCCTGTGTTCATCCCCTAAAACTGCATTGAAGCCTAAACCCAATTGGCATCTCTGGCCACAGGTCATCCCCTGGTAAATGGTACCACAGGTACCCAGGGCACTGTGACCAGAGAAGGCCTCTAAGGGCTGCAGCACTTATTGTGCCACCTTTAGAGGTCCTGTACCTTCAAACTCACACACTGCCTTTGCAGGCTGCGTGTTTTGGTGCAAAACAAAGTGAAGAGTCGACATGGCACACATCCCTGTGTGCCATGCCTACAACCCACTGTCCTTGCATAGATCAGTCACCCCTCTAGCTGGGTGCACTATACCAGTAGTGAGGGTACAGGTGCATGAGCCCTGTACCCCTACAGTGTCTAAGTCCATTCTTAGAGATTGTAAGTGCAGTGCTGCTATTAAGAGTATATGGTGCTGGGAGTTTGTCATTACGAACTCCACAGCACCATAATGGCTACACTGAAAACTGAGGAGTTTGGTATCAAACTTCTCAGCACATTAAACCCACACTGATGCCAGTGTGGGATTTAATGAAAAATGCACACAGACGGCATCTTAGAGATGCCCCCTGAAAACTAACCTACCACTAGTGTCCAGGCTGAGTGGCTGCCTTCAGCTGCCACCACCAGACATGTTTCTGGATCCCTGGGTTGAGAGCCTGCTGCTCTCGGGGCCTGAAACAATGCACATCCTGGGACGAGGTGCCCAGCCTCCTCCCCCAGGATGGGCAGGGTCCACGAAGCGGAAGCTTCAAAGGCTTGCCGCCTTTGTGAGCTTCCCCAGGCCACTTGCTGCTTTCAGCAACTGGTCTCCACTGGTTCTGACCCGGGCTGACTGAGCGGGAGAACCAGCGGGAAAAATAAGTGAGGAAGAGAGGTGTGCCCACCTCTGCCAACTCCACCCCTCAGGTGGGGGAGGTGAGGTGAAGCACAACTCTCAGTCCCCGGCCATCTTGCAGATGGGGGGACTCAACAAACCAGGGCAAGGCTTATGCCACCCTCCCACTGGAGGGTGGCATAATAGGGGGTGTACCCACCCCAGGGAAGGGACCCATTGGTCCCAACCTTTTTACCTACCTGTAACACCCCTAAATCTAGTATTTAGGGGCACCCCTGAACCTTGCTTCCTCAGACCAGAAGAAACTACAAGAAAAGAAGAAGAAGGACCGAACAGCCGTGCCGAAGCTAACAAGAGGAAGACGACCACTGACTTGGCCCCAGCCCTACCGGCCTGTCTCCACCTTGAACCTGCTCCTGCGAAATCCCGGTGTGTCCTGCAGCCAGCAATTGAAAATCCCGGAGGACCTGCCTGACTTCAACCACAAAGACTGTGTCTCCCGTGAACACCGGATTTGTTAATCTCCAACCTCTGGCTCCGGCCGGACACCGTGAATCCGCACCACTCTGCACCCGCCGTCCACGGCCCGAGCTTGAGTGGGCAAACACCACGAGGAGGTCCCCCCGGCTATCCTGACCCAAGATCCGGTGACCCCTGACCTGCCTCAAACCTCCAGCCGACGCCTGCATCCTAAATCCGGAAGGTCCCCCCAACCGCGACCAGGAGCTGGTAAGAAGATCCGACCCTAAAAGACACCCCTGCACCCGACGCCACACGGCCTTGGGTGGTCCAACCGACGGAGCCTAACCAACCCCCAAGATCCCAACTTACCTCTCAAAGTGGTGGTTGCACCCAAAAGACCTTCGTCCCCAAGCCTGCAGTGCCTTTGCAAACCTGAGGTTCCCCATTGCAAACAACCGGGCGCCCGACGTTGAAACTAAGTCCAGGAGCTTTGATCCCACAACCAAGTGGCCTGCTCGTCAGCAGCCACCAACCAGACGTCCCCTATCCCCCACTGGATAACATTGGACCTCAGCACTCTGCACCCGGCCGCCCTAGTGCCGCTCAGGGTGTAACGAGAGTGCATCCCTTACCCTGAGGGACCCCTGAGTCTAGCCCCAGAACCTCAACTCCCACTACCGAATACTTACCCTAAAACCGATAGCACTATTTTCCTCCTCAGGATAACATTGACTGTTTTTCTTGGAAAAGTTTCTAAGTGTGGAGTTTGAAAACCTAAAGAAATTCTTTAAAAATGTAACAAAAACGATTTAACTTACCTGTTTACAGGAAATGTCCCAGTGTAGTATCCAGGTATACTACACTGTGTAAGAAAAGTAATCTCAAAAGTAACTTACCTGTAATTTTACTCAAAATCCTATACAAAGTATATGTACTGTATTTACAAAGCATTGCATTTCTCAGAAACAATACTGTAAGTCAAAACAAAGTGCATTTACAATTGCAATCCAAACTGTGTTACAATCTGTATATGTACTGCAGAGTACTTATCACTTACCTGTGCCAGGCTTGCTTGGTTCTAGGAAATAAAATAACTAAAAGCATATTTTTATACAAAAACAATTGTTCTGAAGTTCAGTCTTTGAGCGTGTGAATTCATTTGCTGACTGAGTGTGTACAACAAATGCTTAACACTGTCCTCTGATAAAGCCTTACTGCTCGACCACACTACCACAAATAGAGAGTGAGGTGCTATCTAACTAGACCTCTGCCTACCTTTGGGGTTCCACTGGACTCTGTGCACACTATACCTCACTTTGGTATAGTATATACAGAGCCAGCTTCCTACAGAGTTAAGAGCATTTACTCACGATGAACGGTTGTGAATGTGTTTTTGACATCATCCCTTTCAATTAAAACCCTGTTTCCACCACAGACCTACTTTGTTAGCCACTGAATGGTATGTGTTGTCACTATTAGAGAGTCAGAACATAGCTCAGTTTTGGAATAGAGAGAATGGAATCTTACACTCAATCAAGTGAAAGGCCAGTGTGACAGGTGACATGAGTTACCAAACCTGTAAATTTGACCATCGGATACATTAGAGTACCCTGGGCACCAGTGCTGGGACCTGACATTGGCACACTAACTAATCACTGCTCACCAAGCCCTCAACATAGACATTACCTGCTACCTGGATGTATAGCATGGGATTTCACAGTTGAGTGACCCAACATCAACATAGCTTACAGTTGGTGGGACCATGCAGAGAACAGTCCAGACATTTGTCAATGTTCTAACACATATTGAGCACTTACAATAGTTCTGAAGGTTATCTTCATGCACACATTGTTCTCATTCGTTCACATTACAATAGCATGGCACTACTGTAAATACTCTGACCATTTTATCTTCACATGTCCCGGATGAAAGCGGCATAACCATGACTCTACTAATTCTGGTGCATATGCATCTTTTAACATTGAACAGTGGTTTTGTGCATCTCACAACTGAAAAAAGTGGCAGCAGGCTCAAATACTTGCACATGCATGGGTTAATGTGTTGAGCAACAAGGCACATACTTACCCCCTATTGCTGCTGTCTGCCTCTCAACTGCCCATCCAGGTCAGGGAAGACCACCGCAAGGATGCGTAGCATTAGGGGGTTCAGGGTGCACCACGCGCCCCTCTTGCCTGGAGGTGACAGGCCCAGCTTGACTCTCGTGATCTTCCTGGTCCAGCCTCTCAAATCCTGCCACCGTGGGCACTGCGCTGATGGGTGACCCCCACGGAGCACACCTTTCGGGCGATGGTCCTCCAGAGGTATACCTTCTGATGGGAGTTGACCTGTAAGGATGACATGCAACATGTACATATACAAATACTGGTACACATAGGTCATGAACAGCTTGCCAACACGGTCTAAAAGTTAGCAAAGTGATATTCTGTGCACTTCACCAGTGTTCAATAATGACTCTTTACCATGAGAACATGAGAACAGTGATATGATGTTAACACCAGTACATACACATCTACAGCAGTGTACTTGCCAACAATAGTTACATACACACTTTGCTAGTTTAAAAATCAGGTTTAAATGGTTGTCTCCAGGATTTCTAATGCCAGAGGTGCATGGATAATGCACATGTAAACTAGCAATGCTGTCTGATCATCACTCACCTGCTCCTCTGGTGTGCCATAGAGCTGCCTTTACAGGGGCAGGAGGGTGTCCAGCAGCATCATGTTCTCCTCAGCTGTGAAGGCTGGGGCCCTGCACAGCGAGACATTGTAGCACCCGGAGGATGTGGACAGCAGCAGAGAGATGGGGAAGTCCTGGAAAAATGCAGTTGGTGCAGGCAAATGAACTCTCTAGGGAACCGCCAGACTTATATCTAGAGCGCATAGGCGTTCTGCAGTCCAAGCGGCCAAAGCGATTGGTCCGCATCAGTCGCGTTTTCCAAACCAGTCCAATGCATTCCCTTGATTACTGACACCACGCCTACCGCGTGGTTCCAAAAATATCAGCGGTCCACAAGTAACTTTGATACATTACTAATGGAAGTTTACTGTGTTGGTTTACACACGATGTGGATACAATACGAATTCCGCGACTGTCACCATAACAACTAACAGCCTATGGCTGTGTCCAATTCGCTTATGATGCGCCTACCGTGACCTTTGAAAAATCGGTCTGTGCTGCAAACACTTTTATAAATGTTGTGAGTTTTTGATATTCCATGCCTGGATGCAGCATTTTTCTGGTGAAAGGGATATCTAACTGAAATGCTCACACTCCCATGATGACCGAACCTTGAGGGGCACATGACACACTGATTGGGAGGCTAATCCTAACATGGAATAAAAAGACTCCATTTTGCCTCCTTGGGTTAATCACAGTCAATATGCGTATTTGGTGCATTCCAAGTACAGTTTTCTCCTAGTTACTGCCTTACAGGACAGTGTGACCCAGTGTGCAATCTGTATGATGTGAGACTGGAAAGGTGGTGTGTGTTTCAAGTCCTGGATACTACATTTCCAGAGGAATGACTACACTGAGACTTTAAGCAGCCACATACGCTTAGCTCTGATATGTGGGTTTCTAGGGCATCTTTGTGTGCTACACTTTAGTGTACAACTGCATTTTCTGACACTTATACATTGTAAATGGTTTGTGTATGTAAATATAAATGTAAATCCGTATTTGTAAAGCGCGAACTACTCACCCTTACGGGTCTCAAGGCGCTGGGGGCCGTCGTGGAAATTAAGTGAGCTACTGCCCAGAGTCACATGGTGCTGAGCTGAGCTGCCGCCGGAGCCGGGGATCGAACTGTGAGCCCTGTGCTCCGAAGTCAGCTGCCCTGGCCGCTGCACCACACCTCTCCACTGTATGTAATTGTTTGTGGAATGCAGACATGACAACATAAGTGTCCACCCTGTGACAATAGTGTGCATATATTCCATTGTGATACGCTTGATGTATGTGGTGTCCCAGATGTCATGCATTACATGATCCTATTGTGTGTACAGATGAACCATATAATTGATCTCATGAACATAATTCTAGGCTTTTTGGCCTGTGAGTTTTGGAGTATGTCCTGCTTGATTTACATGAACAATAACTGACACTAGTGAAGATTACACTACTGCACTCTAATTGCTGTGTCACCAAACCTTTCTAACCTTTTTGGCAATGACCTGTAATCTGTGAGATGTATCTTAGGTTAATATTGATCATTTAAATGTGTTTTTCAGTGACATGGGGTGTTATGTGTGGTTAATTGCTCTCTGCCATTGGTCCAAGTGCATGTTGCTTGTTACAGTTTGAACTGATACCAACTGTGTATACACTATACACATAGGTATTGCAGAGGAGCCGGAAGACAGCCTCCTGTGTACAGGCCCTTTCCAGACCTACAAACATTGGAAGAGCATGACATTATAAAGAAATACCGACTGACAAGATAAATAACAATTGATTTGATGAGTTGTGCCAGCAGTTGTTACCTTATTTGCGGCCTCATTGCACCTATCCAACAGCACTAACCCCCAAGGTGAAGGTGATGGCAGCACTGCATTTCTTTGCCACAGGAACATACCAATGCATAGTGGCAACATCTGGTGGAATGTCCCAGCCCATGTTCAGTAATATTCTTCGGGATATGTTGCAGGCATTGACATGATACATGGACCTCTACATCAAGTTTCCTAAACCTGGAGAATTGGCCAACATCAAAGGTGATTTCTATGCATTAGGACGGATACTCCATGTAATTGGATCTATTGATGGCACTCATGTTGCCTTGATACCACCACAGGCCAATGAACACATCGCAACGGGAAACATTTCCACTCCATCAATGTCCAGGTTGGGTGTTTGCTTGACATGTGCATTTCACATGTCTGTGCCTGCTTTCTGGGGTATGCACATGACGCATACATCCTGCGTAACAGCATCATCCCAAATTTGATGAGTCAACTGCAACCTGACCGGGCCTGGCTTGTTGGTTTGTGATGTTGTATATGAATGTTGTAGTGTATGTTGGTTGTATGTCAGATAGTGATATGTTGTTTGAAAACTGAACTATCTTCTGTGTTTCGTGTGGGAGACTTTGGATACCCCAACCAGCCATGGCTACTGGCACCACTGCGCAACCCAGTCACCCAATCAGAAGTACGCTTTAATGAGGCCCATGGCTGGACCAGGTGGATAGTGGAGTGGACTTTTGGCCTCCTGAAGTCAAGATTCCGCTGTCTGGATAAGACGAGGAACCCTACCAGGGCCGGACTGGCTACCGGGCGTTTTGGCATGCTGCCGAGCTGGGGGCTGATGTCACTGTGGTGGGGACTAATTTCGTTGATGGAGACCCACGTGTGCTTCGAAATAAACAAAGCAAAACGAATTTCGTTTAGCACACGCAGGTCCCCATCAACGAAATCAGCCCCCAGCTCGGCAGCATGCCAAAACGCCCGGTAGCCAGTCCGGCCCTGAACCCTACAATATGCCCCAGGAAAGGTGTGCTAGATAATCGTGGCTTGTTGCATGCTACACAACATAGCAATACGTAAGAGCATACTTCTTATTGAGGATGAAGGAGACCAGCAGGTGCCAACGATGGAGGATTCAGGACTGGGCAACGATGACAGTGGTGATGATGATGATGGAGTGGATTTGAGACAACAGCTTATCCACAACCTTTTTCATGTGACTGTAAGTATACAATGAGAGGAGGTGACTAACTACCATTGCTTGTTGTTGTGTAGCTGGTGGACAATGTGCACGTATGCTAGAGAGTGTAGGATAAGTCTCCTGAAGTATTTTTGGAGACTGGTTATTGAAATGTTAAAATTTACATTGACAGTGTTTCAGTGGAACCTAGCTAGTGTTAACAATGACATTGTTGTGGTTGAGATATCATACTTCTCTGACTTGTGATACATAATTTAGGATTGCTATACTCTGTTCTTTATGCTTTTTTCCCAGGGTACTTTGCCATGTCATCTACAGAGTGGACTTGCAGAGTTGTGACCTCACCAGACATCTGATGCTGTGACAGACACTGACATGTAAATATTGCTGAACTCCCTGGCACGCACTTCCTTCAGACATAATAGTCTGGTGTTTTTGTTGTTAGTGCCTTTCAGTACTGTGTGGCATAGTTAGAGTTTGTGTTCAGGCACCAGGTTGTATCTGGCCAATAAAAATGTGTTCCACATTGAGGTGTGTCTTGTCTGATATCACCCATCAAAACAAGTTCTAATCAAAGTTTGACCATGATGAACTAGTTGGCTAACAATGATTGTTGATTGGGATGGCAAATAGTGATAGCTGTGTAGACAATTGACTTCTTGTGAATATGGCACGTGTTCTACAGTCTGCCTGAAACTCTGGTTGTGTATATCTTTCATGCGGTGCAAAAGTTCATTTACTTACTGGGACTTAGTTTACTACTTACAAGTACTTTATTACCTATGTTGGTGACACTTTCATCATTATAATAAGAAGGTGATGACAATATTTTCATTTTGAAGTCAAAGTCACCACATGAGCTAGAATTGTTGTGTAAAGTGGTTTATTTAGAAAAACATAGTGCAGGTAAAGTCACACAATGCTGGTGTGCTCATAAAATAAAGTGCAGATTGGAGTTGAGAGTGTTTGCTGATGAGATCCAAGAGACGAACCACAGTTATTCAAGTCCAAAGTCCAACTTTGACCCTCTATCAGATGTGGAACAGTTATTTGGGACAGTCAACAAAGTGAACGCTCGGCACACAATGGATGATATCAAGGGTACCTTTTTCACTTCCTGGGGGTGGTGAATTGCCATCCGTCTCTCATGGATTTTTCCTCGGATGCCCTTTCCCACGTTTGGATAAGGGACCCAATGCTACAGGCTCCTGGGGTACTGGGACTCTCTGCCTGGCTCAACGTCCCTCCCTATGGCTTGTGCAGATGTTGTCGTCACAGATGTAGTAGGCACACAGGGAGGGGTACTTAGGTGATGAGCTATCTGGCGAAGGCTGGTACCGATATCCTGCCGCAACCTAGTGACGTTGTCCATTTGTGCATTGAACCGGGCCATACGTTGATTTTGGGAGGCCTGCAGCAGTTTGATATTTCTGAAGATTTGGAAAACCTGGCCCATTTCTCCCTGGTACACCTCATAAGCATTGAGTACCTGGGAGAGGTTTGTGTGGCCATCGGCAGCACCAGCTGCTCGACTGCATGGATCCACATGATCCCTCCCACCACCCCTACCCCCACAAGCATGCGCAGTTTGCGGTGGCACAGTCAACCCTAAGCCTCCTTCCTCATTGACTGTGGTGTTGTTGTTGGTCAACTCCAGAGTGCTCTGTGTTGCTGTGCCATTGTCGATTGCCGTGGCTGCTGTGTCTGTCAGGGTAGGGGTCAGCTGGGTGTCGGTAGCTGAGGCGGAAGTTGTCGCTGGGGATCCTGATGTAGCTGCTGGTACTGTCTGCCGACCCAAACCTGATGGGCCTGGTTGCTCCTTCTCGTCCGAGGATGAGTGAGAGTCCTCAACACCGGAGAGCTCATTCTCGGCTGGAGTCTGGGTCTGGCTGTCATCAGTGGGCACAGCAGTGGTCCCAGCTCACCCTGTGGGCAGAGAAATGACACAGTCAATTATGTGAATGTCCAATGCACCTCAAATGGTACCCATTACATAAATGACTGGACAAAAAAAATCAGTTTAGGATGATTGATTGGCCTTCTTTATCCATGATGGTCGCCTATGTTTGGGATGAAGAATGCAACTTTGACAAGATGTGAATTGGTAATCAGCTCCACCTATGTGCAGAAATGGCCATGTTCTGTTTCGTTCTTATGACATGTCCACTGACATTGACTTGTACCTGACACTCTGTAGATGACACTGTTGGATTAATGTGCTCCACATCTGTAGAATGTCAATGACATACGTATTCTTTAGATTCTAATGTTTGAGTTTCTCTGGCCTGTGTACTGAACTTAGTCCATGTATCAGGAGTCACATAGGTGTGGCTGCCTACACACTCACAGTCTGTTTCTTTCCCATTAATTTTGTATTCATGCTGTGAGTGATGTCCTTATTGTTCTCAACTCATGACCCTCGATTGAATCCCCCTAAAGAGGAAAATGTGTGACTGCTTAGCTTTGTGCATATGCAGCTCATGATTTTTGAATTTTGACTCCATAGTTAGACGAGATCTCAATGGTTTTTTTGCTACTTCATTGCTAATTTTGTAAGCTGGGCTTCGAGTGCTGCTGGTCTATTTGGGAAAATTAAACTCCTCCTCCCACCCAGTCCAACCAGCCCCCCTGGAACTCTGCTTTCCTGACAGTGAGTGGAAGTGTACTAGCAAGATGACTGACACTGGTGCCTGGTGTTTGGAGCACAAGGCCCTGTTGGTAGTTGTGATAAAGTCAAACACCAGTCACCAGTGTCAGCCATCCTGCTAGTACATTTCGAGCCACTGTGAGGAAAGCATAGTTTCTGATGGGCTGGTTGGGCTGGGTGGGAAGGTGTGTGTAGGACAGTGCCTGATGGGAGATGTAGCCATTGCAAATACTCCTCCTCCCACCCAGCCCAGCTGACTCATCTGGGCCTATGGATACCTGACAATGATGGGAAGTGTACTTGTAAGGAGGCCTGTCGCAGCAGCTGCATTGCCCAGCATAACGGTGGTGCCTGTCAGGCACCGCCGTCGGGATAATGATATCCCTTTTCGCCAGTCGTTTCGCGGTGGTCAACCTGCCACGAAACACCAGGTGGAAACGGATTTGAGGGCCCGTAGCGGGCTCCCTTCATCTCTGGGCAAGGGCACTGGGGGGCACCTATGGTGCCCCCCTACATATCCCTGCACCATGTGGCAGGCACCACATGGTGCCTGCCACGTAGTGCAGGGATATGCAAGTGCTGGTTGTTTTGTATTGCGGCGGGGTCTGCTAACCACATCTTCGCCGCAATACAGTAGATAGGCAATGCGACCGCCACAGTGGCTGTTGCATCCTAATGCAGTCGGTGGGTAGGCCGCCTCATAGGCGGCTGGTCCCACTACCGCAACGGTGGCAGACGGACTGAAGTCCGTCCGCCATCGTAATGACCCCCTTAGTTACTAGGTTCAATGGTTTTGTGGATTTTCTCAATGGACTGTCTATTATCATATGTGTAATGTATATTAAATGCTGATTATATGCATAGTATTTAATTGCTTTATTTAATGTTATTTGCAGTTATATTTTGGTTGTATGTTTGTACTTTTTCTTTTACAGGAGAAAAGATGCTATACTTCAGGAATTTCACTTTTGGATGCAGAATATTTCTTAATATACATATTTATTTATATTTTTACTACTACTTCTTTAAAACTTATAGGTGGAAGCAATCTTCTTTTTGGAGTTGGATGCTTTGGTTTTCATTTTTTTCTTCTTTGGTTTCGATTTTCTTTTGCTTTGTTTTGCTTTTCATAGGAGGTCTGTATTACGGAGACATGTATTACTTTTTTGTTAATTTGTTACTATTAGTTTAAGGGAGATGGGAGTCGGGTAGTTAGGAGAAATATATGTTAGCTAGTTTTGTAGTGGTATGTAAATACTTGGGCAGCGTAGCTGGCTTCTTTCTTGTCAGCTGGGTGCAGGCACAAGGCAAGTGAAAAAGTTGCCTTCTTTTATACCAAGTTTGTTAACTGTTTGTGTGATTTAGTTGGTGGGCTCAGTTTTTAGTATTTTGATTTGTGTATTTGAATTTTTTTTTACCTAAAGTAGTAGTTGGTAATTACGCTGGCTTCTTTCTTGTCAGCTGGGTGCAGGCACAAGGCAAGTGAAAAAGTTGCCTTCTTTTATACCGAGTTTGTTAATTGTTTGTGTGATTTAGTTGGTGGGCTCAGTTTTTAGTATTTTGATTTGTGTATTTGAATTTTTTTTTACCTAAATTAGTAGTTGGTAATTAACTTCTATGTGTTGATTGTTGCATTAAAAGTGTGTTTGTAATATTTTTAAAATTGTATTTATATGTAGGTTTATGCATTTTAATTTCGATAATGTGGGTTGTCAATATTTTTACGCCGTTTAATGATGCATATAGGAGTGCCAGTATTGAGTGTTGGGATATTTTCAGTCTCAATATTGTTATTTTTCGATGTTGTTATTGCAATATTTTGTGTTTTGATATTTTGGCATTTTGGATAGGGCTAATGCATTTCCTGTATTTTGGGCTACAATATTGTGGTGTCACTATATCTATGTGGGGATTGGTGATGTTTTGTTGTTGATATTCTATAATACAATCGTCCTAAAAATAAAAGTAGTAAGTACAACACTGCCAACCACTGATACCGCAAACCCTCCACACAGAAAATAATAGAGGTAGGGATTTATGATAAAACGTCGTAGGAAATAATGTTAAATTAAATGGAATTAAGTAAAATAGTTAAAGATATAGCTAACTATATATTAGTGTTGAAAAAATTAAAAATGTACACATTTATTATTTCAATATGAAATATTTTAAGAATAGATTTTTAATTTAAAACAAAATGTAAAAATAGATATTATTAAAAAGAGTTACATTAATATTAATTGATTCTATACATAATTTTTTAATAATTGTTAATTCACATTTTTTTCTTTAGGTCTGAGGTATTTTTTAATTTCTGCTTTTTAATATTAATGTAAAATTGAGGAAATGTTATATTTAGTTTAATATATTCCCATTGATAAAGTTTCAATTCAAAATTAATCTAATAGTGTTGTAGCATTCTTTTTTGTTCTACATGTAAAGTAAACATATAAAATTAATTTAATATTTATTTCGAGTTAAATACATTTTTTAAATTTCCTTATGCTTCACCACAGGCAGAATCCACAAGAGGGGAATGTTTTTCACATGGTAAAATAGAGGGAAAAATACAAATGTTTATTTATCTCGAAAATAAATATTAAAAATATTTTATTTGAAATATTAAAAGAAAATATTTGTACATATTTACTATAAATGTGGAACAACATTTTGAAAAAGCTACAGTACTATTAAGTACATTTTTAATTAAAATTTTAATTATTGGAAATATACTAAATCAAATAAAAATTACTTTTCCTGCAGTTTAAATTAAAAAGGAAAAAAATTATGTGTGCCAATATGTATTAAAAGTGATATAGAAACTTAATTAAGATTCATTAATGTTTTAATAAAATATATAGTTACAGTATTTTATAACTTCAAAATATATTTCAGAAATATTTTATAAGTAAAATAATAAATACATAGGGGCCGATTCCGATGTCGGACGGACTCAGGTCCGTCCGACATCGGTCAGGAGCCGTAACCGACCGACCTGCTGTCGTCGGTTACGGCCCTGCAAGTACGATGCGACCGAACCCTGTACGGTCGCACTCGTATACTACACAATGGGAGCATGCATTTCGAGCGGAATGCATGCTTGCATTGTGGAAAGCAGGGGTGCAGTTCATCCCTGCACCCTGTGGCCGGCACCCCAAGGTGCCTGCCACCGGGTGCAGGGATCAACAGAGGGGCACCATAGGTGCCCCCAGGCCGTCATTCGGCGGCCTCGCACCCATAGGGGCCCTACTGGGGGCCCCCAAAGACAGTTACCGACTGCCTTTTCGTGCCGGAAAGACCGGCACGAAAAGGCAGTGAAATACTGCCATCGTACTCCCTCGGTCGTGAAGAGGCGGCCGGGGAGTACTGAAGGATTTCCGGACAGCGGACGGGCTCTCCGAGCCCGTCGTAAGCCATCCGGAAATCCCAGTCGGATTCCTTTCCGACCGAGCCCATCGGAATGGCTCGGTCGGAAAGGAATCCGGCCGGCACGTTCCGAGTTCGGTCGGAAGGGCTCCGACCATCGTTCGGTGCCCTTCCGGCCAAAATCGGAATCGGCCCCATAGTATTTTATATATTTTGTTAAACATTTATTCATATTTATTTATGTTTTTAACTATTTTAAATCATGTAACTTAATTTAACAATATTTCCTATGGGGTTTTATTTTAATTCCCTACCTCTATTATTTTCTATGGGAAGGGATTGCAGTATCAATGGTTGGCTATGCAGTGCTGGACGTACTACTGTTTTTTTCAGTAGTAACTTTCACTCAGAGTTTGTGAATACCGAACGGTAGTAAAAAAAATTCTAAACTTACTTGAAAGTGTAATTTGCCATTGTGAATCAGGCCCATATTATTCATCCTCAATAAATCACTAGATCACTAGGCACTTGACAAGTACCTCAATATACAAGACCACATCAGTGCAACCACTAGAGTTGCCAATCACCAACTAAACACTTTAAGAAAAATCAAACCGTTCCCTCAGGATTACATGAAGCTTGCAGTCCAATCCCTAGTTATCTCCTGTTTAGACTAAGGAAGTGTGACCTTAGCTGGGCTGCCCAAAGCAAGACTGGCCCCTCTAAGGGCTACACTGAACTCTGCTGCCAGACTCATCAGTGGATCAAGAAAACATGATCACATCATTCCAGATCTAATACAACTCAAGTGGCTCTCTCTCGAAGCAAGGACTCGGTTCAGGATAGCCTGCCTGACACACAAAACACTTCATTACAACACTCCTGTTTACCTGGTAAAAAAAACTCGAACTATCTGGTAAGAATCGGGCCCTAAGAAGTTCTAGTACTCTCCTGTTGAAACCACAAAAATTCAACAAGAAGAGAATCTATAACCGTGCCTTCTCCGGTCTTTCCCTGAGCATATGGAAAGTTCTCCCTCCTGAAATCAGATCCAACCCTTCGACCTACTCATTCAAAAAGGAAGTCAAACAACTGTTCCTGAACAATCACCTGCAACAATAGGCCTGTTGACACCCTTATTAAATATAATTTCTTGTTTTTTTACCCGGATTTCCCATTCAACTTTGCATTTTGGTTATTTTAAATCACCATGCTTCCTGATGTTTTTTAACACATATTTTGTATGTTTATCCTCTAACAATGTTTCTTTGCTTCTCTGCACAGTGCTCTGATACCCTGACGGGTCATGTTTGTGCTATATAACCCTTTTCAAAATATAATAAATAAATAAAGTGCTGAAAGATTGTTATGGACTTTTTTATGCCCTTTGAGGCTTTTTCCCCCTAAATGGGGGCCTCTGAAGAAGACACTTGACACCTTTCAGATGGACTATTAAGTGCAGAGTGGCACTGTGTTTTCTGTGAGAAGGAGTCCCTCCTTTGGGCACTCAAGAAGGAAACTTGACGGACCTTAACTGAGTCCAATCCTTAACAGGAGGCAATTTCTGAAAATAAAATATTTATTACCCCCACTTTTTCTAACCGATTTTTTTCAAGGGGATATTGGAGTTAGAGAGAAAGCGTAGGATGTGCTTCTGGGTTCTTTTTGATGGTATGGAGAGGGCGGAATGATTTGTTAACAGAACTAACTTGAAAATTGCTAATGTCACATTAACATTAATTGCAATAATGAAAAGCTTTTGGATTCATTCAGACTCCTTCAGGGAACAGTGATAAAATGAACAGGAACATAGTGCAGCTTTTGTTTTGTTCCTCAGAATAAATGTACTTACTGCTTACTGCTTTACAAGATAAAAAAATTATATTAGATACAAGAAGCTGTATTCCGAATGGGTTTGCACTTACATTGCCTGGTATTCAAGTTCTAATGAGTTTACGTGGTTCTTCATTGTATATTCTCTCAGTGTGAATTCCGTTATGTAATAATAACATTAGAAATAAAGAGGAGATATCGCAAAGACGTATTGGACTATGCAAGTAAATGGTTTTGTAGAGGAACGAAAAGGGAGAGAGCAACAAATTACTAGCTTACCTCAAACAAGCATTGGCAAAGCAAATAGCTCTTGCTTTTGGGACGAAACTGTGTAGCATGGATAAAAACAGAGAAAAAAAACCTGTGACATGGTCAGCTGCGTCGTTTTGTAGGCCCTTACACCAAGCATACAGGTCTACATAATGATTGAAGTGGTTTTTTTCTTATTGTTTATCGATCTGAGTTGCATCAATAAACAAAAAGAAAAAAGTAGAGCAAGTGGGTATGAAGAAGCAATGGTGGTGACAGGGAGCAACACGGAGGGGTGTAGATAATGGAGGGCAGGGATGAGGAAGCAACAGGATGGCAGGGGAAGCAACACAGGGGCGGGCGGAAGCAACATGGGCGCAACAAGCAACAAATAGGGAGTGGGAAAGGAAGCAAATAGAGAAAAAGGGACATGGATCAGGACAAGCAAATGGATGAGAGGTAGTGCAATGTGGAGGTGGGAGGGAGAAGCACACATGAGAAAAAGCAATGGGGCAGGAGAAGCACACAAGGATGAGCGCATCACAGAGGTGGGCATGGTGAAACACACAGGCAGTGAAAGCGCATGAGCACAGTGGAGGGGTAAAGCACACGAGGGAGAGGGCTGGAAAACGCATGCACTCTTGTGGAGTTCTTAAATAAAAAGAAAAAAGTAACTCCTGACAGGTGAGCAGTGGAAGGATAGAAGTAATGTATCCATACTCCTGGCAAGGGACAAATGCACAAAGAGGAAGTAAACCCACAGAAGGTAATAAATAGAAAACAACCAAGTGAGAGTGACAATGAAGCCAATCAGTGGTAAGCAATGGATGAGCTCTATGCCCACTGTAAGCTAACAATATGTCTTGCAAACAGGCAGCACACATGCTGTCTAGTAGGTGAGACCTAAAAAGGAGTAACCAGTTAAAGGCAATTCCAAACACCCCCCCATTGGAATGACACTGGAGGAATAGTGGGTCAGTGACCTCGCCAAATGCAGCCATTAAATCTAGGGCAATATGCTTCTGCAATTTAACTCCATCTTCAATTCAACAAGCAATGATAATAGGTCGCTAGGTGGCGCGTGACCAAGATGGCCGCACACCTGTGAGGCTCCAGCCCTGCCGAGCGGGGAAATATCCTTCAAACCCATCCTAAACAACACAATCACGCATCTGACCTCACCAGAACAGACCCGCTTCACTGCTGAAGCCAGCGATACCTCTGAGGCACAGCGGACCCGGAGTGCGGCGAGCGCAGCGACCGCCGAAACTGGGCGCGGGCTGCTGAGATCCGGGCCGGAGGCGGACCGAGCGGCCGCGGCAGTTGGGAAAAGCCGGGGCTGAGTAGGCCCAGTTGGTGTAGAAGCTGATGGCGGCCTGCCGAGGTTCACCGCCGCTGAAATACGTGAATTGCTGGACGAGGTGAGAGGCGGCTAATGGGGGCGCAATCACACTAACGCTACTGAAGCGTGAACAATGCCATATGCAGGGAATGCAGTAATGACACCGTGATATCAGGATCAGCCGGGCGCCGGAGGAAGAAACCGCCGGCTGCATATAGATGCTGGAGGCTGAGAGGGGCCGGAGGAAATAAATGCAGTTGTAAATGTCGTTGCCCGGGGGCGCCCCTGCCTGACACCGTCAACGTATGCTCCGCGAACCGGACTGGGGTGCTGGAGCCGTTATTCGGCCATTATCGCGGCGAGCGGTCGCCGCCATTTTGGACTAGCTGAGGGCACATCGCCCGTAGATTATAAATTTCAGGAGAGACTGCTTGGCTGCTCCTCGTGCTGCAGAACCTGTGCACACAACACGCAATTGCTGCACCCGGCCGGCACCGCGTTGCGGGTGTCTATCGGGCGGCGGACTTGGGGCGCTTAGGCTGGCTCCCTTGTCGGTGGTGCTCGCATTGAGTGGGGAATGGCGCCGTTGATCCCCCTATAGACAACAAACACCTGGCAGGACACCGCCTGATATCTGGAAGCCTCGTTGGCTGATTGCTGTGTTCCGGGTGCTCCTTGTGACACCGGAGGTGCGGGGCATTTGCCTAACAGCTGCGCGGTGCCAAAAGTGGGGGCGTTGTGCCGATACAGTGTGGGGCGACCTCGGAGTGGGCTTGGAAGAGGTGCTGAACGCAGCCTGAACTGTTTGAGATCCAAGAGCAACATTTCCGCGCACCGTGCTGCTAGCATTATTGGCCAGAATCTATACGCAGAGGACACTCCTGGAAGCTACTTTGAGGGTGTCAGAGAAGCTGGGCCGAGGAGGGTGCCTTGTGGGTTCCTGCACTGTGCTCCTGCTTTGCTCGACCTCCTACATCATGGGCCGCACCGACGCCAAACAAACCAAAATCCCTTTTTCCACGCGCAAAACACCTGCGCCCAACTCAGCGGAGCATACAGACTCGGATGCCACAGACTCGCCAGAGGAAGACTGGAGAGCGCTCCTCCTTGGAATGAAGCAAAGCCTCACATCCATAGACACTAAAATTGACACGATGAATGTGCGGATAGACTCGGTGGTTACGAAACTGGACCAACACGAGCACCGCCTTAAGGAAGCAGAAACCAGGGTGTCTGAATTGGAGGATGGCGCCACCGCAAGTAGGAACCAAATATCGCAAATGGATAGGCTGCTTAAAATCATTGCTGACAAGAACGAAGATTTAGAGGCCCGTTCTCGAAGGAACAACGTGCGCATCCTTGGCCTGGCAGAATCAACCAATACGGGACGTATGGAAGATTTCATTGAGAAGTTGATCGTGGAGTTGTTTGGCAGGGGCTCCTTCTCAGCGCACCTCACGGTGGAGAGAGCACATAGGTCCCTGGCGGCTCGTCCGCCCCCAGGGGCGCCGCCACGGCCTGTGATAGTCCGGTTTTTAAATTACCGGGACAGAGATGCGGTCCTACGTCTGGCGCGAGAAAAAAAACAAGTTCATCATGAAAATACCATACTGTCTTTTTTCCCGGACTTTACTCAAACAGTGCAAGACGCCAGGCGAAAGTTTGCGGCTGTGAAGAAAAAGCTCCAGACGCAGGAAATCCCCTACGCCATGATGTATCCGGCGAAATTGAAGATAACACACCGTGGGAGACAACACTACTTCCAGAACCCACAACAGGCTGAAGATTACCTCAAACAAAACCGCCGTGCAGCATCCACGGAAGAGGGGGCTCGGGCGCGCTCCAGATCCCAGTCACCACTGTCGAAACCAGACTGAAGCACATAACATGCAGTGGTATGTTCGGGACTATCCCTAATGAACTGAATCTGAAGAACTAATCTACATTGGTGAAGTATGGACATAACTAATATTATGTGTGATATCCTGCTCGGCCACTTACCTCCGTCCCACCTTGAATAGGTGGGTGCAAGTAAGGAGGGAAGAGGGCAGGTCGTGGGCCCCTAGTGATGTTCCTACGAGGGCGAACCCCAGAGTTTCCACTTAAGAGGGAAAAGAATGGTTTGGTAATGGGTGTTTTCGGGGTTGGGGGGGTACAAATGCCCGGCAAGTTGGGGAAGCCGGTGTGGGTGGAGGGTGGAAGTTACATTGTCGTAGGGACGCATCATGTCCGGTTGAATATAGCTTACAACATGTGGTTAAGTACAGAGTGTTACAGACGTAGAAATGTTAGATAACACACGGGATCTTAATAACTTTAAGGTGACATCATGGAACGTACGGGGTCTGAATAACCCTAGGAAAAAAAGACAGATTCTAGGTTATCTAGATAGGCATCACATCACAGTCGCTTTATTACAGGAAACACACCTGCACCCTGGCACTACACCCCTGTTTGCCTCGAGATGGGCCTCACACCGCTGTTTTGCGTCATATTCAGGATACTCCAGAGGAGTGGCCATTCTAATAAAGAGAGGGACGGCGTTCGCGATCAGTGGGTCGGAAACTGATGCTGGGGGTAGGTACTGCCTAGTGTGGGGAAGACTTCACTCCTATGATGTGACATTCGCCAACTACTATGGCCCTAATACGGACGATCCTCATGCTCTTCTCCTGTTGTGGAGTAAAATTCAGGAGATTGGTACTACCTACGTCATATGGGGGAGATTTCAACACAACAATTCAGCCCCGAATGGACAGGTCCCGAGTAACCCCAATGCACTTTACGAACACGCAAAGAACACTGACAGACATCATAGACACCAACTACCTACTCGACTCTTGGCGGTACAAACACCCAACGAAACGGGAGGGCACACATTACTCAGCGGTTCATGCAACCTGGGCTAGGCTAGATTACCTGATTGTGTCGACAGGAATGTCCCATTGGTTGGGACCCGTAACCCATCTGGCCCGTACGTATTCAGACCATTCCCCTGTAATGGCGGACCTGTACGCCCCCCTTAATCATTCTCCATACAATAGCTGGCGCCTCAACCCATTGCACCTCCAGGACACTGTGTTCAAGGCTGAAATTGAACAAGACATTCAGGATTTCTTTGAGCGCAATGTGAAGTCCGTTTCTAGCATCACGATAGTATGGGAGGCATTCAAAGTCACGGCTCGGGGTTGGTGTATTTCTAAAGGAGGGGGTATCCTTAAAACGCTACGTAATGACCTGCATAAATTGGAAGGGGAACTCAAGCAATTGGAAGGTGATCTCGATACCAGTCCCGGAAACAATGCAATTAGGGCCAATATACGAGACAAGCTCACTGAATATGAGACAATTGCGGAGAGGGAAAGTAAATTTAGGGGTAAACCACACATGGCACGGGTTTATGGCGAGGGAGACCGCCCAAGGAAGGCTCTGGCAAATGCGACCAGACCCCCTAGGTTCTCCAACCACATAACGGAGATACAAGATGCACAAGGTAATACACATCGGAACCTTCCAGATCAACTGAATACGTTTAGAGAGTTCTATAGCACTCTCTATTCTTCCCAAAGAGGCACCCCATTAGATTTGCCGACTTATTTTGAAGACACTGCACTGGCCTGGCAGGGAGATACCCAACGGGAATTCTTGAATTTAGACTTAGAACTGGACGAAATTACTGAAGCCATAATGCAGATGAGATCGGGACGGGCCCCGGGTTCTGACGGGTTGCCGATAGAATTCTATAAAACATATGCTTCACTTTTAGCTCCCATCCTGAAGGAGGTGTTCTATGTATCATTAGAGGAAGGGTGCTTACCCAGAACTATGCGCGAGGCCCTGATAACATCATTACTAAAGCCTGGTAAATCTCCACTTTTCTGCGACTCGTACCGGCCCCTCTCACTATTAAATAGCGATACTAAAATATTAGCAAAGGTTCTGGGGACCCGACTTAATTTGCTGATGGAACGACTTGTACTACCTGACCAAGCGGGATTCATCCCCAACAGAGCTACATCGCATAACCTTAGAACCCTGGCTGCTGTGCTACAAGACATAGACCCGAACTGCTCGGCTGTGGCGGTGTTCCTTGACGCAACCAAGGCGTTCGATTCTTTAGAGTGGGACTACTTGCTGGGCACTTTGAGACATATGGGGATGCCCCCTACTTTTCTCTGCTGGATACAACTGCTCTATAGCCAACCGATAGCGTCAGTGCTCCTGAATGGCGCCAAGTCTCCCACCTTTACTATTTGCAGAGGAACACGACAGGGCTGCCCATTATCCCCTATCTTGTTTGCTTTGGCTATAGAGCCTCTAGCTGCAAAACTTCGACAACATCACAAAGACAAGGCACTGATATATCCGACTAGACAACTGCTTATCTCTCTATATGCAGACGATATGACGTTATACATCAAAAAGCCCCATGACAATCTCAATCCAGTATTAAGGGAGATCACTAAATTTGGGGCCATATCAGGAATACAAATAAACTGGTCTAAGTCTGCAGTATTCCCCTAACGGATAATACCCCGCCACATCGACTAGATTACCCATTAGTCTGGGAAACTGACGAGCTGACATACCTGGGCATACGTCTCACAAGGAATAGGGACAGCCTGATGAGGCTTAACTATGGCACAGCCATGGATAAGATAACTGACACCATCACCAGGTGGTTGCGGCTTCCCCTCTCCATGGCGGGCAGGATCTCTCTTACCAAAATGGTTCTGCTGCCCAAATTATTATACCTCTTTATTAATATACCATATCACCCGGGAGATTTTTCTTTAATACATTAAGAACTCAAATAACGAGGCTGGTATGGGGAGGGAAACAGCCGCGGCTCAACCTGAACACGTTGATGCTACCATATCATCAGGGAGGGTATGATGTCCCCAATTTTGAATTCTATTATTACTGCGCACAGGCCCACTTCGCATTGTTTTGGTTCCATCCGCCACCCTTTATGCCTCACTTGGCGGTGGAAGATGGATATATGACTCCGACGCCCCCGGCAAGCTATCTCTTTACAACAGTGAAGGAGCGAGGGCGCGACCCGTCCACAGTAGACTGTACCATTGTAGCGTGGCGACAGATCGCTCGCAAGCTAGAGAGCCCTATGCTGTACTCACCTAGGATGCCCCTAGTAAATAATCCCTTACTACAAGTTACTAGTGAGGGGATATGCCGAAAGCTGTTGACAAGTCTAGGGTACCACACCTGGGGAGACCTTTATGCTGGAGGACAATTCCGCTCCAAAGATTTATTCTTTGGAACACGCATACCCACGGCGCTGGACACATTTATATATATTCGGCTCCGGCAAAGTGTGAAGGCAGCAACCCCTACTTTTCCCGAAGAACCAGATATACTTGCACCTCTGCATGCCATGCTACAAGGAACGGCCCCTCGTCATGTCATATCCCTTTTGTACAAACATATACAAAATGCACCACCCATCAATACACTTCGGGCCAGACAGGAATGGGATAAAGACCTAAGTACCCCGCTGACTGACGAACAATGGGAAAGTAGTTGTACGCAGACTGCAGCAATTACAGGGAATAGCAGGCTCCGCCTCATTCATTTTAAGTTCTTGCATCGCTTATATCATACCCCAGCTAAGCTACACAGATTCCACCTCAGGGACAATGATCGATGTGCGCGATGCGGGAGGGAAGGAGCGGATTTCCTACACTTAGCGTGGAGCTGCCCCCAGGTAGCTACGTACTGGACACAGACCTTTGAGGGACTGTCGGCCATGGTGGGGGTCGGGATAGGTCCCTGCCCCATGGTGGCCCTGTTGGGTTTATCTCAGGGGATAATTACAGCACATAAGAAGTTCCTGGCGATGGGCTTATTGTTAGCGAAACGGCAGGTAGCGTGCAAATGGGGAAGGGGTCGGGCTCCTAAGTTTAAAGACTGGATACACACTATGACTACATGGCAAGATCACATGCATCATTATGCAGAATTATTGCCGATTAACTCCCGCCCTAAAAATATTTGGGGCCCACTCACCTCCTTTCTTCTTGAGCAGGAAGGGAACCACGAGAGGGACCAGGAAAGTACAGACCAAACAACGGAGAATGAAGCCAGGCACAGGCCCAGATCCCAGACCTCACCAGGGGAGTTGAATGAACACTAGTACTGCACTAAGAAAGAACCTCGGAGGGGGCGATTTTTTTTTTTTTTTTAAATCGAATTACCAGCTGCAAAAAGACTTCGCTATTACAACCAGGGTAAGGGGGGGGTGCTATCACCACTGTTCTAGGCCTTAGCGATATCTGTGCTGTCACTGTGATACATATCGTTACCAACTACTATATATTGGAAAGTGTGTTGAACTGTACAATATGCTACTATTATACTTTGCTAGCAACCGGACTGCAAATTAATGTTTTATGACTGATGTTAAAGTTATTTGGGAGGGGGAGAATATTCATACTGTACATATATAATGTTGCGGGAAAGTGTTACCGAAATGTAATACAATGAGATATTTTATTTGTGTTTTACATACACAGATGTACCGTAAAAATCTTACAATAAAGGTTTTTGAAAAATTTAAAAAAACAAGCAATGATAATACTATACCTCCATTCTCATCCCCAATCTAATGCTTGTTTGGTAGGCATCCAAAGTACTGTAGGTTCTGTGAATATCTCTGTAGATGGTATCTTAGGGCCTGATTATGAGATTGGCGGTCCTGGAGCAGGCCGCTACGCCAACGCCCTGCTCCAGAACCTCCAAACTCGGCCGTCCGCCAGATTACGAGTAATGTTGTGGTCTGGCAGGTGGTTCTTTAGCGTTCCCACGGCGGTGCCTAATAAAAAGACACTGCATGGGTACGCCAAAGCCTGTTTCTGCATGGCATGTACTGTAAAGTCCATGCTGTGCAGGAATGGGGGTGACTGCGCACAGGGGACCCAACATGTGCCCCCTTTGTTTCCTCACCGCCACAGTTTTCATGGTGGCCTCGCCGCCATGAAAACTGTGGCAGTGGCGAAAACCCTAATATGCCCAAAGGTGCTGCAGCGGCACCGCCTACATAAAAGAGCCTGCTGCAAAAGGTTAAGTTATTCACTCTCTTTTTTGTTCTATTTAGACAACTTTGATGTAAGGCCTCTCTGTACTTTGAAGGAACGGTGGTCATGTAACACCAAATTTTGCTGCATAATTCACAAATAATTTGTCGAAAAGCTATTTTTTCCAAGCAGGCAGTGCAGTCATAAAAAAATATAGGACTGCTTATTAAGGTGAACTTCCCTTGCGGGTGATGGGAACTATTGTATTAACCTGCACATTTACTGCTCAATTGTACAGTGCAAATTACAGATCGTTTTGATAGAAAAGCCATCGATTTTGCAGTTCGTCTGAAGACGCATTCATGAAATATTCCATTACTTTTATCACGTGTCTGACAAGTCTAAGAAGCCTTATTCTTGCCAAAGGTTTTGGGCTTTACCCTTGAGCAATTTCTGAAAAGGAATGGTGGCAGTATGTCCATTTTTGATATAAAACAATAAAGCAATAGGGTTATAGGGTTACACATAGTTCACATAGCCTTGAGAATGCAATTTGGCATGGGCTTCTGCTATTTCTTAAGATCTATATCTATCTATCTATCTATATCTATCTATTTATATCTAGATCTAGATATTTCAATGTGTGTTGATTGCGAACTGACACACACAGAAATATCTATGGGTATTACTCAAATTGCATACATGCAGAGTCAAAGTCAACTCATGCACAAGGACATCAATGCATATGTACGTTGTCATCACATGTCCCAGTAAGTTGATTGCACCAGGTAGCAGTGCCACTGTCACTGAAACACTGACACACCTTGGGGGCAATGTGGATGTAATTAGCCCACAATGAGTTCAGTGTTTAGCTGACAAGGAATCTCTCCCACAGCTACCCTCAGCACAATCACTCCCAATAAGGTATGTAGATGATGTTCAAACATAGTAAACGTCATAAACTTAAGGTGGATGTGTCAGCAGGCACATGTGCCAATGGTGCACCCCATACAATATGTGCACAGGAGAGAATCAGTATGTGCAATGGGCCTGTAAAGAAACTGTAATCTCTTTCCTAGTGAAACATACATCCTGACAGTCACAACATGGAGGTAATACACAGGATCCAGACAATGACAGCATAGTGATGTGTAGGCTGTCAAGTATAGGCAATTTCATTTGCAGTGATACTGGTCAATTGTCTGAAGCAACACATGACAAACCCAAAAGACCAAAGTTGCACAATGCACACACACACACCAAAATAGACTCTCTGTAAACACAGCAGGCACAAATACTAATGTACACATCTCCCTATTATCTATTTCAGGTGATCAAGGATATGCACTATCGCCATGGCTGATGACACCCATCAAGGTGACATACACACAGGCACAGAGAGACTACAATGTTGCACTGGGAAGCACAAGGGCCATTGTTGAATGGACATTTGAAGTGCTGAAATCCAGGTTCCGGTGCTTAGACAGATCGGGTAGCAGACTCCTGTACAGACCAGAACTAGTATGCAAGATCATAATGACATGTTGCATTATGCACAATATTTGTGTACGCACAAACACGCCATTGGGTGAAGACCAGGAGGAGCAGGACAATCCAGAGGATGGCCAGGACAAAGAGGAAGATGTCAGACACACCACAGCATCTGCTGCTGGAACAGCAAGAAGGGATCAAATAATCATGAATTTTTTCACTTAATCACAATTATCAAAGATCCCATCACATGGATTTTTCACTCCAAAAAATCACAGAATGTCACTATGTCCAATAAAAAATCAAAACAAAAAAGTATTGTATGTTTGGTTCATATTCTCAGAAGTTCATATATCTGTCAATACAAAGGTAAATAAAAAACAGAGACACACAGCTCTCACATATAGCAGTGGACAGAACATCAATGAAGCAAAGATTGGGGATGGAACAACAGATCGGGCCTATGACCTAAGTAAGGTGTATGGTCCCTCAGTGAAAAGAGAACAGACATACACATGAGGGAAGTGTTACAGGAAAACTAATGATCAGAGAGAAAATTTCCCAGAAACATACAAACAATCATATCATGAGTGGACAATGTTTTGGGTGAGATGGACATGACAACAAACAGTACCACAATGACATTGTCCAAAATGTCTGTGTATGGTCAATACAAGTTTACCAATGGCAATTGCATGATGTGTGTCATTAATTAATTAAACACAACTACACAAATATACACACACACACCAGCAGTCACAGTTGAACACATAGACAAACATGCAAATTACAAAATGTGGCTATGTCACATTTTGTCGTATCACTCCAGGAATGTACAACAGACTCTCTCGAATACAAGGTTGGTCAAGATGGCCAGAAACCATAAATGGAATGTGTTGCAGTCCTGTGTGGGCAATCTGTACCGCAACTCCAGTCATGTGTATGCTACCCCAAAACCTATATCCGGACAGAACCAAGGGAAATCTACCATACACACAAGAGAATCATAACATGTGGTGATGAAAAACAGACACACATGGTTGTGTCCTGGATGACAACTTAAGAAAACAAATCACATGTGAGACGTATCCAATGTAAGTCATGGTTGTACAAGCAGTGTAAACATGTTTCTGGTGATCATGCCATTGCTGTGCCTCATCTCCTCCACACAAAACCATCTCACAACCATGGACAATGACACAAGGCCTCCAAACACAACGCAATTTAATGATCAGTGAATCTACAAACGCAATACTTGCTCAACCGGGAGTACGCAAGCATGGGTACAGCTGGGTACTCTGAGTCTGCCGGTGGAAAACACAGGTGCTCGGTATGCAAATATGCCCTCAAAGTTGCACAGTCACTGGTACCCTGACATAAAAGCTGTGCCAAGGTCAGGTGCCTCACCTTCACCAGCTAATGCTCGGCACAAAAACAACATGCATGATGATGTGAAAAGGGGCAGGACAAAATAGGATGTCTCCAATGTCAACCTATTGTTGCGTTGGTGTGTGCCATGCAACACAGAGTACCCTATGTATATAATCATGTGCACCTTGATTGTTCAACCATACTTAGTGCACCATTCCTGAATCTCCGGACAGCAAGGGGTCTACATCTGGCATGCCAGAGTTTGCCAACAGCTAAGTGTTGTTGATGCTGCATCACTGTCCACTGCTAGTGCACACAGGCCTGTGGAAGACGCAGGCCTAGCTGTCAAAGACATTTTGCATAAACACTGCAGTACCAGTGTCTGACACTATAGGTCAAATAGAAATGATACAGTGTTGATTCAATTCCATGTGGACTGTATGTGCTTACTGGCATTGAACATCATGCTGTTGTAAGTAGTGCACAATGTAAAGTGCTGCTTTGTTGTGGCCATCCAACAATTTCCTGTCCACATTGGACACTGCCTCCACAATATTCGAACAGATGGCTTTGTGTGCTTTGTTGTCATCTACATGATTTGCACACGGCTGACACATTCTGCATTATGGTGCATAGATTCCTGCCAACAACAGCAGTGTTGCTACCACAAGGTCGTGAAGCGCACAGAGTCTGAAACATGACAAACTGTAGACACACATAAAATGCTTGGCGTGTCACCTGTCCAGGCATCATATTGGTATCAGATCAATCCACCTACGTAAGACTAGACAGCAACCCAACCGACAACTTTGTTATACTGTTGAAAAACATAGTTAACAAGGCTCTTGAAAATGGAATCATTGATTAAAGGACCAAGAGATTTCTAATAAGAAGTAATCCAAAAAGCCCGACCATCTATGTGGTACCCAAAATCCATAAGGACTTATATCATCCACCATTTCGACCAATAGTGTCTACAAGAGGTAGCGTACATGAACCGGTTGGACAGTTCCTTGACCGATATCTACAATCGAGTGTGATTAAAATGAATACTTATGTTAGAGACACAACCGACTTCCTGACTAAACTTCACCAAATCACTTTCTCTACAGAAGAATCCATCTTTATCTGCACAATAGACGTCAAATCCTTATATACTTCTATTCCTCACCAACTCGGGATTGAAGCTATAGAGCACGCATTGGTGCACACTGATTTGAAACTCGACCTGCAAGTTTTCCTTATGGAATTACTGCATTTCACACTCTACCAAAGCTACTTTAAATGGAAAGAGCATTGGTTTCTCCAATTAACTGGCACTTCAATGGGCAATTGTGCAGCGCTGTCGTATGCCAACCTCTTTATGAGCAATTTCGAAGAGGACTACATTTTATCCAAACCCATCTGGAAAACACACAGAAACTTTTTTTGAGATACATAGATGATATATTCATTTTATGGAATGGCTCTCACACAGATTTGACTGAAGCATTAAGTGGACTTAACCTCATTGATGAAAGAATCCAATTAACATTTGAGGTACAGGAACATCGCATCACCTTTTTAGATGTGGAAATCATCAAAACCGAGCACGGCTTTGAAACCAACATTTACAGAAAGAAAACAGATCGGAACAACACACTTCATTACAACAGCTTCCATCAACTATCACTTAAACATCATTTACCTTTTTCACAAATGCGCATTGAAGAGATGGAACATAGGTTTACACAATGTGGTTACCCTAAGCCTGTTTTAGATCAAGCTAAACTCAGGTGTCAACAAAAAACCCGTAGGGAATTGCTCCTGAAGAAAACCAAAACTGAACATAACCGCATGGTTATAGTATCTAAATTCTCAAAGATGAGCAGCGCGTTTAAAAAGATTATTAGACAACATTGGTCTATTTTAACACTGGAACCTGACTTTAACCAGTTGTTCACTGAAACTCCAATATTTGCGTACAAAAGAGGCAAATATCTCGGAGAAATACTGAAAGATACCATGACGAATGAACCATCTACATACAAAGGGACAACACCATGCTATAATTGTAACAACTGCAATAACATCATTCAGGGTTCCAACATCACACACCCACGTAAAGGCAACAACATCAAGCTGAAAGTCACAGCCACATGTGACACCATGAATGTTATTTATCTATTGAAATGCCCGTGTGGAAAAATATACGTGGGAAAAATGGAGCGAAAAATAAAAATAAGGATAAACGAACACAAAAGTAACATTCGAACCAAGAATATGAAGTCTTTGTTACTTGTCACTTTATTGAACATCATCATCACAACATAAGCCAACTGAAATTCTTGGTACTGGAAGTCATAACCAAGATGGAGGGAAGAGACAACAACAAGCATTTATTGCAAAGAGAGAACTTCTGGATTAAATATCTTGATGCCCTGAAACCCCATGACCGAATTCCTTTGCTACTTATGATCGCTGACTGATTGGACAGCTGAACATTTTGATTTTTGATTTTTGAATTTTTGATTTTTGTGTTTGAGCCACACAACGCTTTCATTTAAATCTGTACTTAACATAGCAACTTCTACCTGTACATCTTCTATCTTCTTCAAACAAACTTCCTCTCTCACATAGACCTCATGCTCATCATTATTTTGTTCCATATTTACAGCTTCTTTCTAATTATTCATTCTCTGGTATTCTGTCTGTACTTGTTCTACTGTTTATATTGAGTTACTGGATGATTTTTCCTTCTGTGTTAGTCACAGGTTTTTCGTATGAACATATTACAAAATGTCTGCCATGTTCACTACAGTGTAGTAGTCCAACACCGAGCACTATTACACCAGGAAGCACACTTATCTACACAATGTTTTCATGCACGTCGCGTTCACCGAGGACACTCCATGCGGAGCACACCGTCGCCTAATCATTAGTAAGTACCCGTAGGGTATCAACCCACATTTACTGAGTCGATGATTTCATCGAACCGCGGTATCGTTTCCGCGATACACCACTTAGTTTTGTATTTGGGATAATCACGCTCGTTTGTGAAGAGCTATACCACATGTAACCTTTTTGTTAGGATCCTCACAACATGTCGGTTCGTTTGGGTACTGCCTGCTCTTTTTCAATATGTTCTTTGTCTATATGCACATCTTTTTTCATATGCACATATCTTTCAGCACTCGATTGTTTACAGTTAGACACTCCACAATCATGCGCACGAGCTAGGTTAACGTATTCTTCAAAATAGAACCACCACTGCTAATCAGCATATTATGATTATTAACGTTTTCCGTTTCTTGTTTACGAACGGGGATAAGCTTATTTTCGGAACTCTCCTGGACTAAACAGGACCACGTCCTTTCACTGACACATTGTGAATCGTCGTGGAAAAAGCATGTCACATAGTTACCTCACCTTTTTACCATATGAACAGTATTTTTCATATCACCTCTAGGAAGGTTTCCTCATTGTATTTCATGTTTTTTTTCATATCACAGCGGTGTTCCCTGATGAAGGGCAATCTGCCCAAAATGCAGTGGAACACAAATCAAACCAAACAACTTGTTGTGTAATAACCACGGATATCTTTGTGTGAATACACATTTGAAATACCATGGATTGAAGAATTTAAATTCATGTATTGTGGATAATACATATAAATCAATTAATCTACTACAAAGCATCCTTTCATTTTATTTGTGGACTAGAAACTTGTTTAACAAAATAACCCTTGGTAGGGTCCTGATAGTGCCCAGGGGGACGCACCCAACACAAGGGTGCGCAACCATTGATTTGTAACCTCACGATCCTAGACCGGAGAACGTTACCCGGGGAGCACACCAAAACATAACAAAATCGAAGAACTAGTTGCTATTCATAACCAGGTTGTGCGCGTTCTCCTAACCGTCACACATAATCACACATGAATCAATGTGGATAGTCTGCAATGTGTGATCCAAGTGCATGTAGACAGCTATGTATAACTGTAATCTAGACATTTCAGATTGAGTTAAGTCACATACCCAACACAGATCACATCACACAAACAAATGGTGTCAGCAGTCATGCAATTCCATGAAATCCTGTTCATCTGAGGAACAACTTGCACTTAGAGTCAAAAGCGATATTTTTTTCATAACCGCCATAGAAAATAATCGCAAAATACATGTAACAACACTGAATATTACCGCTAAAGCCAATTTGCGTGCATAATCTTACCACATAGTCAAAAAACGGGCTGCAAACACACAGGAAGTGATGTCAGCATGCATCCTGTGTACTGGAGGAGTACTGTACACTTTCACTTTCTCTTTGGAGCACACTGTTGGTGAATGTGGAGAGTGTTGGAGGTGTTTGGAGTTGTGTGCTGGTGTTTTTGGGAGTAGAGAGAGTTGTTGTGTCCTGTGAACTGTCCCTAGTGTCTCTGTGAAGTCTTGTGTACTTGTCCTTCCATGTTTTTTGGGTCTTGTACCAAATCTTGTTGGGTGTCTGTCCAAGGGGTAATTTAACATTATTAATAGTTTCTGGGGTATATATTTGGGCTTTACTTTATTACTAGTGGGTTTAGGTGTGTTTTGAAAGATGGTGGGTGTGGGTAGGGAAAGCAAGATGTCAGTGGGGGCATTGGGGGGCTTCCTCTGGCTTGTAAACTTCTACCTGCCCTTGATGGTTGAGAGTGGGGAAATGATCCCACAGGGATATTCTGTACGTGTACGGAAGGTGAGGTGGGAGCATGTACGCAGTCAAATGCTGAGGATCTTCGGGATGGACAGGACTGTCCGACAATGGAAGCGCCAATGGCAGGATTGCGTGGGCTGTGAGGGTGACATGTTGGACCACCTGGGAGTCATCATTCGCCTACAAGGTGGTAAGTACAACCTCAAAAATAATAAATGAACACTTTTGTAACAAAGTCAAAAATGCAGTCTGGAACACAATGTGAGAAGGGCTACAGGATGATGTCAGCCAGTCATGTAGAATGAAGATGCCAGCTTCCACACAATCAGACTTGTACCTTTGTAGAAGTGAGACAGTGTTCATGATGAGGTGTGATCATGTTCACTGTGCTGTGTCAAGGTACAAGGTGGGCTGCGCAGTGCATCCTATGAAGATAGTGTATGAGGAGATATGTGTGTGTACCCTTAATGTGAATGAGATGGCCATGTGAGCTGCACAATGCAGGATACATGACAGAACACACTGCCTCATGTACGAACATGTCTGGCACCACTGTGCAAGGGTCTTATCACATGTTGACACTTCACAATGTATGTGAAGTAGGACATCACTGCAACAATGTCTCACAATCACAATTGCACCATCACGAGGCTGATTTTGTGTAACGTATGTTGAGATTAGAAAAATAGTTTTTTACAAAATAGGCCATGTCAGGAGTGTCAGTCTGCCACATACAAAAGGTGCGATCATACAACATCGATTGTCGTAACACACACTTGTGAGATCTGCAGGTACGATATTGTCTACAGACCATGGAGAACATGATGTTATTGGGAGAAACGTGGCCTTGGGAATGTGTCACACAAGTAGTGTGTGCACAATTTGCAAATTTGCTAGCAGGATTGTCTTGTGTTGCCAAACTCAGCATTGGCCATGTCTTGTGGGAACAACAGGCAAAGTAGACACAATCATGTATGCAACCTGAACTGCAACAGTTCAGTTACAGGGCATTGTCATTGATGTTGATGAATCTGAGGATGAATAGGACACATGTGGGAATTCACGTCTGATACCAACACACGTTTCTTTTCATATCTCACAGCTGGCCGACCACTGATCACTCAGGGGGACATCGACGCCTTCAGGGACCCACACGCCACTGGTGAGTTCATTCATTAAATATTGTCATTGTGAGATGTGATGAATGTCTGGGTAAAATCCTGTATGCAGTAGTATGCAGTCTGGGTGTCTATCACATGTACCTTGCCTCCAGTGTGAGGATGTTTTAAAAAAGTGTGAAGTGTGAACAAATCAGTAAGTAAACATTGAGCAATGCATATGTCTTCCGGGTGTAACTTTGCACATCCCCAGTCAGTGATACCCATGCAAGACATATCAATGGGTTATGTCACTCCAGCACATGCATGTGGATTACACAGCATACAGACAGGAGAGGAGACATGTGAGTGATGTTGGTGATGACTATGACCAGACATGGAATGCGTGTACATCCTTGACTGAGATGACTGTCAATGATGTTCAAATCTTTGTTGCACCAGGTGTCATTCACAGAAACCAGTACAAAGAGTCCGTCACATCCACAATATGTAAGCTTGTGTCCGTGATTACAAATTTATTGCTGCAGGATCCAGAGTCACACCTCCTTTGTATGTGTTGACATCACTGTAATGTAAAGTTAGGTCACAAACTAGGATTTCTGCCAATAGTGATTATCTTTCATCTGATGTGTCATATATTTGCCATGTTGGTGCATATCACAAGCACACCATTTAATCATCAACTTTACATTGTACAGCATTGTGGGAGCACGATTGCCTTAGCCTGAGTCACAATGCTGCGTTTAGCTGGCTGCCTGAGAATGAAGCACAATAGGGCTCAAAACCACCTTTTCACATCATATCTTGTGTGCCAAGATTGGGAGCTGAATACATGTGTAACCACAGTACCCAGAGTATACCTGGGATAAGGGAACAAGAGGCACGGGGTACTGGGAGTCAGCAGCCTCCAGCAACAATGTATAACCACAAAAGAGCTACTCCCAGTATACTAGTCTACGTGCAATGTATCTAAATAGGTGAGTGAAGGTGTCTCACAAAAAGTGAAGGACTGGTCTCACACACCACCTGGTGTCATGCTTCATCATAGACCAGTCCTCGCCCTCTAAAAACTTGGTTTGATAGAGGGCGGGCATACACCTGACGACAGGGATGCACTTCTAAACTAAGTGGGGGCCCTTATAAAGAAAAGTGAATTTAAAACCCATTCCAGATGTCAAATTAATTTATTATCTACCGGCATCTGCATGGTATTAAAAATATAAAGTGATCGGTAAACTGGGGATTTTATTATCCCTTAACTGCTGAATACATGCACAAACAAAACTTTAGAGGTCTGAACACTCTCTCCAAGGCCAGCTAGAATGTGTTGGAGTGCGTAATGTGTGATACCCTTTGCATATTGTATCTGAATATGCACAGTGGTGAGATTTGTTGAATTGGTTCACAAACATGCTGTTCGAATGTGTTCTGCGTTGTGCGGTACACATGGAAACAACAGGACACCATTGATTGTTCAAGTGCATGAAGGTGCGCCTTACATCACATGAACAATCAGTGCTGAGAATGTCATCATGTGACTTCAAAATGTGTTGCATGAAGTAGCACACATTGATTTGTCTGCACATATTGTAAGGAATTGTCATGTGCAGGAAGGGGCACTCTGTGGCCCATTCTAATCTTCCACAGCAATGCAGAGACACTTGCAGCATTGTGCAAGTGGGCCAGAATATGCCCAAGGAGGCAGTATTTTTCAGGCAGTGCGGGGTCAGACACAGGTCTGCACAGTACTATTGTAGGTATGCTGCATACCAGCTTTCCTGAAGTTGCAGGGCGTAGCGTTAAGCCAAGGATACCAATGGCATGCTCCCCAACCACCTTGCAAAGATGGCCCTATGTATTTAATTGCCATGTTTTGGCTCTGCAATGGTGTTGTCAAGCTGTCTCCTTGGGCTCATTTACCTGGTAGACTCAGGGGCAAATGTACAAGCCCCTCTCACCACCACAACGTCACCTATTGTGAAGTTGTGGTGGCGAGAGGGGCTGCGCCTTATGTACAAGTCACTGTTCAGCCACCTAACGTTGTTTTTCCATGTGTGCTGCCTTGTGCAGCACACATTGAAAAAGCCCAATTGCATTGTTTGTTTCTGTACAGGAAGGTGTCCCTTCCTGTGCATGTACAAATAATGAAAAAAATGCAATTTTGACACTTCCATGTGTGCTGCATGAAGCAGCACGCATGAAAGTGACAGAAGGAAATTTCTAGGATTGTTCATGTGCAGGAAGGGACACCTTCCTACACATAAACAATACTCCCCTGCACGCAGCGTTGGCGCTGAGTTGATAAACTTAGCGCCATTGCAGGGGGACATGCAGGGCTGCACCACATTATTGTACATATGGTGCAGCCTTGTGTTTCAGAAGTGGAGGAGCGAGGCGTTACCCCTGGAAGGCTAATGCCTCTCTCCTCCACTTCCTTGTACATATCCCCCTCAGTAAGGGTATGTGACAGCACCATCAATTTGACACTGACAATCTCATTGTGTCACATGCCATGCACTGTCATGTCAGTGTCACCATCATGGTGTAACTGATCCTTAATTTAACATTGCATTGTCCATGTCACTTTTGAACTTCACAATCTTTCGTTAGAGTGCAGGGTCCCATGTTTTACTGCCCTTGCGTTTCTGAGTTAAACAGAGAACATTGACATAGTTATCTGGACTCACATATTGTCATTGCTCTTATTTTACAGACATGTCGCCAGAGGAGTTACACTCATTCCAGGTCCGTAAGGAGCGATATCAGCACATACGCCGGGTGGCCAAGGGACATCGTACTATGGCTAAGAGGTACAGAGATGACCGGGCAGCTGGGAGATGGAAGTGTCTGCCTGAAGTTGGACTGCAAAAATTGGTGAGGGACACACAGGCCATACCTGGCCCTTCTAACGTCAGGCGTGGGTCCAGACATATCCAAAGATCTGCCCCTCAAATTCAGACACCACACAGCCAACATGCTGCTACAGGATCAGGCACACAAGCAGGTGCCCCCTCACGGCCACACGTTCAAGGGACTGCCACACTGCCATCTGCTGTAGGGTTCACAAACAGGGACCGTCGGTGCATGATGGACATGAATGTACGACTGGCCCAAAATATAAAGGAAAATGTTGGAGCAGAGCACCCACCTCCATGACATCAAGGCTGCCCTTGGCTCCCATATTGAGTTGGACAAGTTGTGACCCTTCCCCTTTTCGCCAGTCCCCCGATGTTTATTTCTCTAATAAATTTGTATTAGTGTAGGTTTTTAAGTGTTAGGTAGTGTAGTTGTAGTGTAGGAATAGTTAATGTAATATTTTATAAATATTTTAGATTTTTTATTCTCTTAATGTAGTATTTTGGGCTAAGTTTCCTTTTCCTTTGGGTGGGGGGTTGATGTATTTGTTGTTATATGAAAAAATATATATATTTGTGTAGGATATATGTGTAGTTTGTTCATGTTTAGCTAAGATGTATTTGTCCTGTCTGCTGATGTGCTGTAAGGGTGGGATGGGGGTTGATGTCTCAGATGTGCTGTTGTGTGTTTAGTATTAGTTAAGGTAGATAATTTAGAGGAGCATTCAGTTAGTACCAGTTAGTTAAGATTAGGTTCGTTGTAGTGATTAGTGTTAGTTTAGGGTAGGTAATTTTGTGAAATAGTAATAAATGGTTACTGGTTTTAAATTGTGGTTGCACTTATGTCAGACGTGAATTGGTGGAGTGCTGCTTTTTACCTTGTATACAACTTATTCAATCACAGAACCATCATTTGAAATGTGTACGTGTGGTCATGACATGTAATTGAGCTGGACGGATAGTGTCAGGATCCAGTTGATTTGTGCGCAGGAAACTTGCATGGATTTCAGTATGGCAAGTAAGAGTTATGCCGTAGGCTAGGGACACTCTTTTGTAAAGTTTAACATCTTATGTGTGACTCACAGAGTTGTAAACCACATTGTTGCCCATTTACAACACAATGTAGAGACATGGGCTTAAGCAAACATTGACATTGCAATGCTTATCCATCATGAAAATGGATGTATGCGCCGTGTTCCCAAGATTACGGCCCCACCCTGCATTTCACATGAGCCTGGCGCAGAGTCCATCTGCCATGCACAGACACAGGCACACTTGCTACGTAGTGCAAGTATGTCAGCATTAGTGAATTTGGATTTTTATGTGCAGGGAGTCTCACCTTCCTTCACCTTCAGAATGTTGTCATTTTGAGGATCAAATGTGCGCTGCACAAGGCAGAACACAGTTCAACAGCAAACAGGAGGGGAAATGAAGCATTTCTCCCTGTAGTGCCAGTGTTATACTCATTTTTTCCCAGCTGTTACTTTTGGCATTGCCTCATAGTGATGCCACCCTTGAAATAGTGGTACAGCATCTGATTCTATGCTAATTGCAGTGCACTACACACCACTAGACACATTGCCCTCCCGTTTCACAGTGAGCACAGCATGAGAGGGTTCCTTATTTTGAAGGCATTGCTAAGCCACGGTAAGTGGCTGACTGGGGACTTGCACTTTAGGAGAAGTCCCTATTGCCAACACAACTTCACTGAAACAGACATTGTGGTTCCAATAGCAGCGTGTAAATATGTGCCATTACGCTTCATCATCTATGTGAATATGGTGCTTGCTCTGTCTTGAAATGTGACATGCCATAACACCCATCACAACAAGCTTTGTCCACCCCGTTGAGTGTGAGTAGATCTGCCAAATAGGACTTGTCAACAGTGCTAGTTGAAGACACTTCTTGTGGCATGAGACTGACTTGGACATATTTCAGCACATGCCTATTCCCATCATGTACGTAGGGCAATGTTGGACTCTTGCAAGAATGTAGTATTTGAGCTATTCGGGCACGGCTGGTTCACACACACCCGGTCATCTCACTGCCTATCGGGGACACAGACTCAACATGACCATTTATAAAATGTCCCTCTGTGTAGGTTTTGATGGATTCACCGACCATACAATTTTTGACACTTTTATACATGAGAGGTCATAGGCAACACACATCTGTGTGACTTTACATCTTTTATTTACATGTGCATTCACATTGGTAGAAGACTGGCCCAGAAATTGGTCATACAACCCCCACATTGTATAGATGCCTATTGGAGGGCCTGACAGAGTCCTTTGGGGGTAACATGTCCAGAGACATGTTGAGGAAGAGGCAGATTTCAGTCAGCAGGCTGATTGCAGTGTCATTGGGAACAAAGCCAACATTGGCAGGCCTTATTGAAGACCAAGGTGCGTGTAGCAGAGTCATTCATAGGACAGTGGAATATGGTGTTGCGAGGCATGATGGTAAGAACAGATCCAAGCAGAAACTGTCCATTTGGCCCAGAAGAATGCTACTGCTGACTTTTTCGCAGAAATGTGGATTCATCCACATCTTCCTCCTCTGATGTGTCATGTGCCTCCTGTGTGCGTGATGGTGTATTGACTGGAGCACTGTGAGGCTGTGACACATCAGGGGGGTGAGAGGGGGATGTGGAAGTAGCAGCAGCATTCATCTGTTCCACATGATGAGGCATCACTGCCGTGATGATGAGCTGCAGGGCTTGCAAGACTCCAGCAACGTCTCTGTGGTATGCAGCCATGGCTGCCAAGTGTGAGGTCTGCATCCACTCCATGTTCTCCATAATCTTTCTCATTTCACGCAACTCCTTGGTGACATCGCTGGAGCCACTTTGACTGGACAGTTGTTCTTGTCTCTGAGTCAGTGCTCCAGCGATGTCAGCCATGGAATGCTGGAGAGCATGGAGCGGACTGTGGGTGCCTGTAATGGACTCTGGGTGGTCCCTAATGGGACTGAGATGCCCACGGACCTCATCTAGTTTGGCTGCCAGGCTGTCAAACCCCACCCGCACCTGACCAGCCATCTCCTGCTGGACCTCTACCACACGACATTGAAATGTAAGAAGTGGGTCCTCCTGGGAGACAGCTGTGGTGGTAGGTGCTCACTGCTGTGTGTTTTGGACAGGGGGTGGAGCTTCCACGACGCTGCTGGGTGTCCCCACTTCCGGAAATGGGCTACCAATGGAGTTGAGCCGGTCTTGGAGGGTGCCCTGGTCGATGGTTGAGATGTCTTCATCTTCATCATTGAAGAGTGGGACAGGCTGCTGCACAGGAGGTGATGTTTCTCCCTCTGCAATGTAAAGGGGAGATGCTGTTGTATGTGTGTCTCAAGTATGGTAATGCACAATGCAGTACAAATGGAAAGATCAAAAGCGTTGGGAAAATTAGATTTCATATATATTTGCATGTTAGGGATCAGGTTTTTCCTTGCATACATTTCTTACTAGCCTCCTATTGTCTTCACCCTTGTGAGTATAGGGCAGCGTGTTTTTCTATGGGTGTTGCAGTGGGGACACCGATCACAACACCCATTACCCTCACCTCTCCCACCACGTAAAGTGTGGATGTATGCCTTGGTTACATGGCTATGATTTACAGTGGTTTGTAAGTGATGGTAAGCCAATATCACCACCACAACATCACAGCAAGTGATCTTGGCATGTGGATGGGTGCTTAGAAATATGCACCACTGATGGACACATGGATGATACATGTAATTCTGCTCAAGCTGATTGGTTACCTTTGTTTGTGTAAGGATGTTTGCACACATGACTGCCTATGCATTTGTTCACTGCTACTGTTGACTTTCCCCAAGCACTGGTTTCCATGCATGTCAATGTCTAATGGCCATCTCACACCATGACTGTGATTTCTGTACAATACTGTGTACTACATGGCACTTGTAGATAGTTTGATATGGATGACTGCATTTTGATATATCATGTGAAGGCGACATATAGCAAGTTGAGATGCATATGTGCAACATTGTGAATCTTGCTCTGTGTCATACTCCACTTGACATGCACCTTGAGAGGGACTGTATGGGTCAATGAGCATGGCACACACACAAAACATTTTTTATTTGTAATGGGACACATTCCTGATGTGCATAGTCTTTACATTGTACTTTTACTTGCATTTACCTTCTGCTCATAGTTGTACACAGTCGCGGCTCCTGGAGGGAGTGCTGCGGGGCGGTGGGGCAGGGCGGGGGAGGGCAGGGTGGGGGGCAGTAAACTCCGGCATACGGCCGAACGAAGGTAAGTACATAAATAAATAAATAAAACGAATTATATTGCGCACGCCGCATCGCCCACCCTGCCCCTCCCCCACTCCGCCGCCCCGCAGCACTCCCTCCAGGAGCCGCGACTGGTTGTACATCACATTGGCGCTCCAGTTTGTTGTATTTGGACAATATGATCTATGCACCTTTGAGGCACAAGGGTGCATATTTGCAATGCATGGGGGATGCATGTGTTTAGGCTACAGAGACTCACAACATGTTTTGTCACTTTGGGAACACAGGGCTGCATCTCATGAACAAGCAAAGGGGCATATTGCCTGGAGAGTTAGAAGAGTGTGGCATTGGCCTCCTAGGCACAACACCATGCTCAGCCAAATTGTCAACACAGGGCTGCATAACATTGTCAAAAATGAGATGCAGTGCTGTGAAATTCCCATCTCTGTGGCCTAACTTCACAGGCCCAGGCTGATGCCGGCACACATGCAGCATTGTGCAGGGGTGTCTGAGTAGAGTTGGAGATTGTACATGTGCATGTAGGGGGACCTTACTGCACATGCACAATCTTCCACACAACACCGTAGGGCATTGCAGCGCCGGCCCGACGAGGAGCAGCTGCCCGATGATGAAGCATGACATCCTTCGAGGTGTGTGAGGGCATCAAGAGACAAGACTCGCGCTTACCTCTAACATACAGGGTTTAAACCTAGGCCCCTACTCCGTTTATTCCTGTCTTTTCTTCTCACTCTTGCTTCGGGTGACTATTGTACCCTACCCTGGAACAGTTACCCCCGTTTGAATTGACAAGATTTTTATCGCCCTGACGCATTTGTTAACGTGGACAATTCCCGCTGCAATGAGACACTATCGCCATGTAGCGACGTATTGTAAATACGTCAGTACCATGGCAATAGTTTTCGGTGGGATGCAGCGGTAAGAAAATTGCCGCTAACTTAGTTAGCGTTAGTTACCGGCAGTTCTTGTACATATCCCCCCGAGAGAGAAATCCAACCGCGAGAGAGTCACACAAAAAGGCCCAAAAGTGAGCACAAAATATCCAGAGGGAAGTTCTCCTTGAAACCAAAATAAGACAAGATACTGACACCCTGATTTTTGTCAGCACCTATCATTCTTTGTCAAACAGCCTCAAAAAAATTGTCAACAAAACTTCTGTATACTTACTTCCAGCCAGTTATGTTTTTCAAAACCATAGTTCTCGTTCAGATGGAATAGTGCACAGCAATCAGTAGCGGCCCGTGGTGGGAGTGCTGCCGGGCGGTGACGTGGGGCGGGGGAGGGGCTGGGTGGGGGGTAGTAAACTGCAGAATAGGTTGAATAGAGGTAAGTAAACATATAAAATGAATTTCGTTGCGCGCGCTGCATCGCCAAATGCGATGCAGCGCGCGCAACGAAATTTGTTTTATCTATTTATATGTTTACTTACCTCTATTCGGCCGTATTCCGTAGTTTACTACCCCCCACCCAGCCCCTCCCCCGCCCCACGTCACCGCCCGGCAGCACTCCCACCGCGGGCCGCTACTGACAGCAATATCTGTCAAAGAACACCTGAATGACAAACCACACTGTGGGATCTTCCCCCAGTAACAGGTCACCACCCATGCAGCAAATGCTCTGCGTCCCCCCTCACAGAACAATCTAGAACACTCAATCTGGGCCTGGTGTCTGCATGGGAGCAAAGAATGCACACTAACTGCAGCTGCAGTAATGTAATTTACATCATTACATGCCCATGTGGACTCCGATACATTAAATGAACATAGAAGTAGCGTTTACTACAGAAGACCATCAACAAACCTTACTGCACACTTCCTGGAGAAAAATCACACAGATAAAGACCTCAAATGGTCAAGCATTGGAAAATTGACTCTGCGAGATGACATCACCAACAAACTCTTGGAAAAAGAGAAAAGATGGGTCTATAGACCTCAGACAAACAAAGGAGTTCTTAACTAAGACACACCATGGAATTCAAATGCATCTACTATAGGCCATGAAAACTGATATTGCGAGATATCTGAAAAAAATCATTTGCACAACACCCACATTTATAACGCCCCCAACTTAGCCAAATGTACCCTGTTGACCTTTACCTTTGGATATGGCCATGATTCAATTACAATAACCACACCAAATGCTCTTATAAATCATCTTGGCCAGTGTCCCACACTATATATATAATCACAAATCAGTGCAACCATAAGAATTCAGGGGCGAAGGAACATATGTCTGGGTGAGGTCTGGGTCTGAGGTTGAATCCATAATAAAAGATGGCCATGGGGACTTTGTGATTGAGCCGGTTGTTTCCGCTTAGCAGCCACCCCCATCCCTGTAAGTCGTTCCCTCTTTCCTGATGGACCATGTGGCATCTGGGCAGGTGGAGAGGTGCAAATTTCAGATCTGATAACAGAGTTAGTGATAGAGCCATCCCGATTGATAGACCTAATATGCACGTGTGAGGGACCAATCCCGGTTTCTGAAAGCCCAGACGCGCTTCTACCGTTATTTGCGCCTATACTATCGCCTGCAAAGCTAACCAAGGGGCCATGCTCCAAAGAGAGTCTGTGCTCTGTTAACTCAATTTAATTTGATACAATCCCAACAGCCCTCTCCAACATACTATCAATTTTTACTGATGGGCGTGTAACAGTGGCAACCCTTGTAGCTTTGCTCTTGTCCATAGCTTTACTCCCTAAATAAGTTTCACCTGATGTCCAAGACGTGGGATCCTTGCTCAATTCTTTGCTCCCGAGATTTGAGTGGCTCTATGAGTAGGTAAGTGGGTGGTAAGTGGGTGTGTAGTGACTGTATGAATGAGTGAGTGGGTGTCTGAATGGCTGTATGAGTGAGTGACTCAGTGTGTAAGAGGCCGTATGGATGAGTGGCTGTTTGAGTGGGTGTTTGGTTAAGTAAGTTGGTATGTGAGTGGCTAAATTGGTGAATGTGTGTGAATGGCTGTATTGGTGAGTGAGCAATGTGTGAGTGCTTGTATGGATGTTTGAACGGGTATGTAAGTGGTTGTGTGGGTGTGTGAGTGAGTGTTTGTATGGGTGAGTGAGTGGCTGTGTTGAGAGGCTAATGGGTTAGTCAGTGGGTGTGTGAGAAACTGTATAGGTAAATAGTGGGTGTGTCAGTAACTGTATGGGTGAATGTGTGGCTATGTATGTGGCTGTACAGGTGGGTGACTGGTTATATGAGTGGATGTATGGGTGAGTGAGTGGGTGTTTGACTGCCTCAATAGAGGAGTGAGTGGGTGTATGAGTACTGGTATGGGTCTGTGAATGGGGATGTGAGTGGTTGTGTGGGTGTGTCAGTGAGCGTACAAGAGCTTCTATGGGGTGAGAATGGGTGTGTGAGTGGTCTTGTGGATGATGTCATCAGGGATGTAATTTGAGATGTCATCACATATTACATCAATCAGGACTCATGATTGATGTAATATGTGCGGTCATAAGCAGTGCATTGCGGGGTCGTATGTTATAGTTAACTCAGGTAACTATAGCTGCTGAATTTCACTGGTTTTGTATGAGTGAAATCTCTACCTAACTATAACATCTTTTTAACCTTCGGTTTTTTTTCAGTGAATTTCTGAGGTTTTTTAAATTCTATTTCCTAACTATAACGTTCCTGTAACCTTTGTTTTTTTCAGTGAATTTCTAAGGTTTTTCACATTCTTTCCTAACTATAACATCTCTATAATCTTTGGTTTTGTAAGTGAATTTCTATGGTTGTTTAACTAGTAGTTGAATTTGCAGAGTAGTGGAGAACGGGGAGGTACCTCCGACCAGCTCTCCGGATTCCCGCTGTAAGGGACTTACTGGAGGTAACAGGAGGGCTTCTTGGCCCCCAAGATCCCTCAGCATCCAAGGACACTACATTCCTCACGCAGTAGTGCACCAGGAGGCCCATTTGCAGAGGGGTGAAAAAAGGGGGCATGGACTCCGAAGTCCTTACAGCAATCGTGCTCTGTGGGACTTACTGGAGGTAGCAGGAGGAGTAGTTGCCCCCCAAGGACTTTCTGGAATGAAGAGGACTTCATCCCCCATGTACCAGTGGGCCAGGAGGCACGTCTGCAGAGTGGTGCAGAAAGGGGGCATAGCCTCCAAAGTCCTCTCAGCAATCAGGCTGTGTGAGATGTACTGGAGGTAACAAGAGGGCTTGTTGGCCCCCCCAAGGACCCTGAGCACCCAAGGTGACTTCATCCCTCAACCAGCAGTGTGCCAGGATGCGCGTTTGCAGAGTGGCGGAGAAAGGGGGCGTGCCTCCAAAGACCACTCAGCAATCCCACTGTGTGAGACTTACTGGAGGTAACAAGAGAGCTTGTTGGCCCCCCAGGACCCTCTAAGCCCAAGGGGACTTAATCCCCTAACCAGCAGTGCGCCAGGAGGCGCGCTTGCAGAGTTGTGGAGAAAGGGAGTGGAGCCTCCGGCGACTTGCCAGTCTTTGTTTTTTTAAATGGTTTTCTTTATTGCTAAAAGCAGAGCAGTTTGTTATGGCTTGGCAGAAGCGGTAAAGCTCCCGCCAAGCCGTAGTAAACAGCTATGTCCAGGGGGTAGACACCCCAGGACATAGCAGGAGCCGGCCCTGGGAGGTGGCGGTCCCCAGGGCCATGTTGGCTTCAGGAGAGAGGGCCCCCCTCCTTTCTTTCTATTTGCCCTAGGGCAGTGGTGGTCCCTGGGGCTGCGGGAGGGTCTGCGTGGCCCACCCGCATTATTTCCAATTAAAGCCCCGGGGAGGTGGCAGTCCCCGGGGCTGAGGGGTCCAAGAGGGCCCCCCACTTATAAAATTATAAGCCTCGGGGAAATGGTGGTCCCCGGAGCAGCGGTGGGACCCTATGGGCCTCCCCTGCATTTTTTTTTAGAAAGAAGCCCTGGGGAGGTGGTGATCCCTGGAGCATTAGTAAGCCCCAGGAGGGGGGGGCCCTTGCATCCCCCCTCCTATATTTGCATGATGCCCCTGGGACCTGGTCCACCCTGGGGCCAATAAGCAGTTCGTTTTCTTTTTTTTAATTGTCTGGCAGATCCGCAGACACTTTTTAAAGAATGCTTTTTTTGACCCAACTGGGTCCCAGTGGGACCCCTCCACAAGGCCTAGGGGCTCAGGGTGTTTCTTCCCTGCCCCCTTTTTTTTTTTGTAACCTTTTTCTTCAGTGACTCGGTTTAACCGAGTCCCAAGATGGCTGCCAACACTTCCTGGTTGAAGTGTTGGCAGCCAATCATCTTTAGTAGGATACACGAGTCCACTGCAAGGACTCGTGTCCCCAGATGTCTATATTTTTAAAACTTAAATATCTCTGATACTGCTGAATGACTTTGCGTCAAATCACAAAAAGCACGCTTTCTGGACCAACATCTAGATTTCTGCCAAAGTTGGTGAATTTCCGTTCAGCGGTCAGGCTGTAGTTGTGTTAAATAAAATTTAAATCCCCATAGGCATAACATGGGAAAAACGCGTTTTGGGGCCCCACTTTTTTCTCGGCCCCGCTTGACGGATCACCCTGAAACTTTCTACAGAGCAGCTGAACCAAAAAGGGGAAGTTTTCAGAAAATTTCGTGGTGTCCTCAAGCGCCGCCAAGGTTATTTGCAAAACAAAAAACGCTTTTCCTATTGAAACTTTGGTCCTAACTATAACTACCTCCTGGCGACCTCCAGTTGGGAATACATATATATAATCCGTCTAGTGCGAGTTTCTTTCTGTGTGGGATGATACACATAGTAGACAGCGTTTCATATATATATAGAGAAACATATGTGTGCTATGACGTAATATTGTACTCTGGCCATCATAATAACTTTGATTCTTTTTTACTCTACCTCAAACTTTATCAATGCAATCATACATTCTGACTAATGCTATACTGGTGCAACTATCTCTACAGAAACTATTGATTAAATACATATTTCAGACTGTGTTTTTCTTCTTTAAGTAAACCAGTGTAAAATGTTATTGCAATTAAACTGTTTTGTTAATTAGCCTTTGGCAATTTTATTTTGTAGATTTGCAGTATACTCTGAATTGGAAGGTTGTAAGCAATTATTTTGATCTATGATACTGTTTCTGTATTTGCAAAAGTCCAAATTCTCATTGCCTTCACCAAACGTGTTGATTTCAAATGACATTTCATTCATGCCAAAACAGCCAAAAGATTTCCCTTAACTCATTGAGTCACCATCTAATCATATACTAAAAAAGATTTTGAATTAATTAATGGGCCTATCGCACCTATGCAAGCTACAATGGATGACAGATGTATGACACCGTAATTAGAAGTAAAGGAGGTAAAACAAGGTTAAGTGATATTAAAGATGAGTTCAAAACAGTAGTTACCACTAACTGTGCCTCCATTTGCTCTGTCTTTCAGGTGGTGACTTAGATTTGGATGTCGATAATCCAGAATTAAACATCTGAAACAAGCCAAGTTGCCTGAGTTTACCAGTTAAGAAACATAACCACAGAGCTTCATGATCACTTAAATTTTTAATTGTTGGCTAATAGAACTTGTCACAGTCTTACAGACCGGCAAGCATTGGCATCCAGATGTTATGCTTAATATGTACTAAATAACGAATAATCAAAATGTGGCACTCTACCAACGAAAAACTGAATACCAATGGAAACCCAATAGAATTAAATATCTTGGTACATAGTTTTCAAATAATATTCAAGAAATCATTCAAATTCATATGATTAGAATAAAGGAAAAATAAGCTTACAAGTTGATTGCTGGTCTCCACAATGCCTCCCATGGTAGGGCAGATTGCAATCCGTTAGAATATTGTTTTTATAATGTTATACTTGATGTCAGTACTTACGTCACTTAGCAAATATTTATTAAAATCCATTTTGTCTACAATTTTTGTATGCCTTTTCAGTGGCTGGAGATCTGGGTCCGTCAGAGACCAACTAATGTTCCAAGTCTTCCTGCAATGCCAGTACAGTCAACTGCCCTTGCAAAAGCAATTGTGAAAGCAAGCTTTGGGGAAAATAGTTTATAGTCAGTTATAAAATAGAAGCAGAAGACTGGTCTCTTCATTTACTCACTCCCAAGATAGTATTTAGTAGCTCTGTGAAGTATTAAGAAACTACTTGAGGTTGTCTGTTGGACTATCAAGCACCATCATTCTGTGCTACAACCATATCTTAGCTAGAATATTGACTACAAAGCTATTGTTCAGTTAAGTATAGTAAATCTACACGTATCCACATACTTACTTACATTCACTATGTATTTGTAGTCTATATTCCGGCTACAGCATTTTTGTAGCACTGCATTTAATATTTAATATACTGGTAGCATACCCTGTAGGGTGAGTTATTAGCATAATATGACGCCATTGGCTTTACTTTCTAGGAAACACTGCCTATAAGCTGCACGAATAGTTCGTGCAGCTCAATAGTTGTTATTTGTAGGATTTTACTTTCTGAATTCGGTCTTTTGAATACAGCTATTTGGAAATAAGAGATTCTATCCCACAAACACGGTGTTTGCCTGGTTAATAGCAAAGTAGTGTACCCTGTGCCCATGATTGAAAGGAAGTATAGTAAATCATCATCTAATGAGGAGCAGCAACAAAGTCAATAAATTAAGGTATTCCACTTATTTGAATATGTGCTTCTCGGGTACCATAAATTAGCAACACTGCAGGAGAATGTGGTACATATACACGCAATTATTATACAACCCTGGAGGCTTTTTTCGGAGAGATGTTTAGGATCTGAAATTCCGGACCTGCTGCGTGTTTTACAAGCCATGAATCTCAACAAGAAATCAAGCAAAAAATAGCAGATGCAATAAACCCATGAAGCCCCTGAGCGCTTACTAGAGTTCTAGCCTGGGGCAGTTGTTACATGCGGAGCTCTAGGATCTGAGGATTCAAAGTCGTGATTTACAGATGAAACATATACCTTTGCAGCAAAACGTGCAGCGGGTATAGGTGAAATGAGCATGTCTTGCAATATTTAAGCTATGTATGAGCTTCATATTTGCTGTAAATGAAAGATGCCTTTCACATATGGGCGACAATAAAAACAACATTCTTTGCAAACACTGGACAAATAGGAGTCTCCTGAATTTTTCGGCTCCAAAAAAGTATAGGTACTGTTAATTCAGTTTCTAAAGAGAGAACATATTACAGACACTAGAAAAACACCATTGGAATCCTCCCCAAAAAAACTATAATAATGAGAAACCCTAATTGGTATGAGTTGTAGAGCATTTTACCAGCATGCCGCACTCAAGCTAAAATGACTGATGTAATTGGCATGTCCTGATAGTGTATAAGATTGCTGAGGAGTGGGCTACAGCTTTGGTGAATGCAGGGGATCTTTAGTCATCTCTAAGTTTAGCTCACAGCTGCCAGCTTTGGGGACCAGCTTCAATGAGCTAGGCCAGGTACCATTGGAGTCTTACAACCAGCATCCTAGCTACCTCATCACTGGTGGTTTTCCCAATTCTGCAGGTTCCAAGTAACAGGTTTTGGAGTGGACAAGTCTCTATGTCATCCTCTTCAGATACCACACAAAATAGCACCATGTCGTCTCTGCTGTACCTGAGATTTTGCCTGATTACATTGAAAACCCTACTGTATTCCAGTCAGTTAATAAATCTTTATTGGGTTAAAAACCACAAAAGAATACAATACAATTCATTCATACTGTATTTGTTTTCTTGAGATGAACTGCCTCATAATGTGCACTTTAATCAATGCACACCTGCGCACTCTCTTGCTGAACCCTGGTAGATTGATGGTCCATGCACCTTGATTTCCATGCCCAATGTGATAGTTTATTTATTTTATTCATTTATTAGTTTTTTAAGCATGTGATTACCCTAAGGTGTCCTGGCGTCGGTATTCGGCATCTAAGCATTGCAGGTAACCTAAAGATATCCTGGCGCTGTAGAGGACTATTATGTTTGCAGTTCATTAAATAGATGGGTTATTAGGGCCATGCGAAATTTTAAGATATTGGGATCGGAACGTAGCTCAGTAGGCGGTTTGTCCCATGCCTGTGCTGTAACCACTGAAAAGGCGCCTCCACCCATTCTTGCCCTGCGACACCTAGGCACAACAACCAGATTGGCAGAGTCGGAATACAGCAGTCATGAAGGGACGTGGTTTTTAAACATGGAAAAAAGATAGTTAAGTGTTTAGGGTAGAAGCCCTTGTGACACATACAGAGAGCCTTGAACCAGCATCTCTTCTGTATCTGAAGCCAATGCAGATGGCTAGATAGTGTACTTTGATTGGCCGAAAGGCCACATACTAACAAACCCCACTCAGACACAAAGATGCCTGCTGGGTTTGCTTTCTTGGGATATACTGCATTGTAGAGTGCACTTGACTCTGCAATTTCCTATCTTCCCCCTCCTTTTCTTTGTACTGCTGAATGAGGTCTTTGAGATCCCTGATGTCAAATTAGAGGAGAAAAAGAATGTTTAGTAGGAGACCAGGGATCAATTCCCTCTGCCCTGGTGATACCCTCTGTCTTTTGTGTCTTGTGATGAACTGCTTCACACTTGCACCCTCCTTTTCTGTGCCCTGCTGGTTTAGGGCTCCCTGCACCCTGATTTTCAGATCACAGAGGAGAGAGGGTGTTTAGTAGATGTACTTTGATTTGCTAAGCTGCTCCATAAAGTCTGCTTTGTTCGGTTTCTTGTGATGAACTGCGAAACACTAGAAACTGTACTCTAGACTTCTCGCCTGTGTCCTCTCCTACCCTGGCCTGTTGTACTGTGGCTATCTGCACTCTACACTACAATCTGTACTCTGAACTTCTTGCCTGTGCCTCTCTTACTCTGGCCTGTTGTACTGTGGCTATCTGCGCTATATGCTACAAACTGTACTCTGAAGTTCTAGCGGTTGCCTTTCTTACTCTGGCCTGTTGTACTCTGGCTATCTGCGCTCTATGCTACAAACTGTACTCTGAAGTTCTAGCGGTTGCCTTTCTTACTCTGGCCTGTTGTGCTAAACCACGTGTGCCTCTACAATGCGGCCCCAACAATGAATGCGTCTTAACAATGCATTCCTTTACCACGCATGTCTTTACCAAGCAATTTCGTTTATATGCGCGTTGCTTCACTTTTGCACCACACAACGGGGTGCAAAAGTGATGCAACCCTTAACTGCGATTTATCAAGTGACGCAAGGCCACCTTGCGTGTCCGAGTGGCTTAATAACTAGGCAGAAACATGTTGACCAGATCCTAATAGGAAACATCCATATCCCTATTCTCACTTAGCTGTTTTTAATCTATCCACTGGAGACACTAATAAAAGATTGACTTCGTCATCCAGGAGATAGTTTTAAACTCACATTTGATTTTTGCACTCTGCCCCTCACTCAACCCTACATTGGATGATACAAAACACCTCACGCTCCTCTCCTGCGGGAGAGTTGTAACCCACACTGGGTACCTTGCTGTCCCAGTGTGCAAGAGGAACCCAATGATGAAGCATGTCACCCTAGGGTGAATGAGGGTTCGCATCTTAACGCATGTGTACGTCTGTCCCCCCATCCTCACAGTGAATATCTGATGAATAGTGTAGATACACCATCCTTACCTTTTGTGAACTCTGATTATATGGAGTGGTACCGTAGATGGTAATAATTCCTCCTTGTAGAACCCCCATAGTGAGATTATACATGTGGAAAAATACCACCTATCCACTGCCAGAGGCTGACCCATATGTGGCCAGTCTTAGCAATGGGTATATGGTACAAAAGGGACTTACCTGTAGATTGCTGCCTATTCCTCATGGTGAAGATGCTGCTGTGAATGGGGTACCTGGAGAAAAGGATCCACATCAACTGGTGATGGAAAGAACAGGAAAGGGGTGAGCATGCACCCCAAATCCTTAGTTTCTGCCGACTTGAAGCTGGAGGTCCCCCCCGTGGTGTTGCTACTCTGTACCGCCCTATGGCAGCTGCTTTCCCCTGACCGCGACCCCGGCGGTTGGTGGTGTGCTGGCGGTGTCAGCGGTTGAGCCGCGATCTCTGCAAAGGCAATCTGACCATCTCATGATATAGCGGTCGGGCGGCCAAGCTCGCAGCGGTCGGACCGTGGGTATGGCGGTCCATGGACCGCCAAACTCGTAATAAGGCCCTCAGTGACTTGAAATAAAACCTTATAGACAACAATGTTAAATAAAATTATTTAAAATAGTTCAACTTATAAATACATTTAATGTAATCTTAACAAAACAAATATAGCCCCTTACATCGCATGCATTTACAACGCATGCAATTACAACGCGGTCGTTACAACAACCACGTTGTTACATCGCAGTACATTACAACGCAAGTCGTTTCATCGACTTGCTGTAGGGGGCACGCTGGACTTAGGAATAGTATAATTTACTATTCCAACTCCAGTGTGCGCAACAGTAGGGAAGGTGTTGGAATAGTAAATTATACTATTCCTTAGGTTAGCGCGTCCCCTACAGCAAGTCAATGTAACGACTTGCGTTGTAATGTACTGCGATGTAACAACGCGGTCTTTGTAACAACGCGTTGTAATCGCATGCGTTGAAACGCATGCGATGTAATGGTTGTTTCCCTAACAAAACAATCTAAAAAGTTTGCATTCTAATAGCCTTTTTTGAATTTACAAATTAATGTAACATTTTTTATTAAAAGATAATCATAATTCTTTTAAATAATTCTATACATCAAATAATCATTATTACATAATTTTAAAAAAATAATATTTTTTAGCTAGTTAGTTATAGGCAACAAAATATCAATCTAATTGGGGACATTGACCTGGCAGAAACAGTGAATTCCACAGAAATACAGACCGTGTAAAAAGGTGATTCAAGAACCATGTGTTGAAACATCTGTCTGTTCCTTAATTGGGCCTATCAGAAATAGAATTATTACCCCTACCAACTCAATGTACACAGTCAGGTTAGGCTTGGAGAACCCCTGCTTACACCCTGTTAGCTATTGCCTAAGCAACAGGCAAATTCCCAGATAATCGAATGTTAAGGTCAAGCAAGTACTTTAAGGTCAAGAAAAGAACACAATAACATTTCCAATTCTTATGTTTTAAGGCAAAAAGCTCCTAGAAATAGGTAATAGCACTGAAAAATATTAGTTTGATATTTACTGAAGCCTAGGCAGAATTCCAGGCCAACGATGGATATAAATAAATAAATCAAGCAGGTCTCCCAGGACAAATTTTTATCTTGGGATTTTGTGGATCTCATAGTCTCACAGCAAGGCAAGGTCCAAGGCTGAAAGCAGCAAGGGTCCCTCAAAATTGGATATGTCGTTGTTAAGCTCTCGCTCAAGCTATTGGTGTGGGTGCCAAACCTCAGAGATAGACAAGCATGGATTCTGTAGCCACCGGGATAGATTTGCTGCTTCACCCTATCCAAGGTTTTACCTTTCAACTTTTTCAGTTCTCAAAACCCACCAGTGGGGTAATGCTGGAAGCTGTAGTTGAGCAGTGATATTATTGCCAGTCTAGCGTGTCTGCTTATTGGGGAAGCTTGATCACCTTGCCCCAGTCCTCCAGAGGTGGAAAGAATGACTAATCCGCACTTTTCTACAACTGCTGGGAAAGTTTCTTCTGTTTACTCCTGTAGACGTGAGGTCTACAGGGTAGGCACCAAATCTCTGTATACCCATGGCTCCTGCAGGATCCTCTGTGGTCAGCAGGGCCTTTTTGGAGTCAGGATTACTTCAGTTTTTTATGTCCCTGTAGCAGATAACAGGAGGCCAACAACTGGACCCTTGGAGAGTACTTTCAGCCTATGGGTGTCAGTATGAGTGAGGAGACTTGGCGTCTTTCTCCCAGCTTTCCGGCAAAGTATTTCATCAAGATGTTTTGTTTCCAGGTGCAGGAGTGCTCTGAGGAGGTGGTGTTACATGTCATTCTTATTCCGTGCACTAGTCAGTGATTGAGGAATTCCCACTATCTAAGCCCCAAAATTGTATCACAAATTCCGGATGTCCCTTTTTCAGCACTTCCCCTTTCGTTTACTGCAAAAATACCCAGAAGCCATACATCTAAGATGGCTAACCCCTTCTTCCTTCTGGAGGGACTCTAGCCCTACCTTAGCTACTCCCCTATTAACATGAGGTACCCTCACCTCTTGCAGTGGTGCTCCTCCCTCCTGCTGGGGCTATAGCCAGAAAGCTTTGGATGTTTTCGGCTATGAATGGGAGCAGATGCTGCCAGCCTCATTTTCCATCACCAAGGAAGAAGTACTTAGACTAGCCTTTGATCTGCCAACTGTTTCTGTCCTCACTCCACATGGTTAATCCCCATTAAGTGGGCAGTTGTTGACAACACCCCTGCACTCCAGGATTCAGACATTAAGCTACTGTCCTGTAAGGTCAGAAGCATTAACATCCAGCCATATATGTATAATGAGTCACTGGAATAATGCTAATAAGTAAACTGGTTCTGTACCAGTTTTCTCACAGACAACAAAAAAGCTCACTTTTTACAATGCACTTTTTCACTAAAGTTATAAAAAATGTACTTTCACCAGTAAATTAGATTTTTTAAACTAAGTGTAAAATAACTTTAACTAGTATTTCCCCAAGTGAGGATACAAAATAAGGAATTTAGTTACAACTAGGGCGGTCCATGGATATGCTAGCCTTACTTACATTGTAAAAGCAGCTTTTGATACTTTTACTGTGATTGGTCAATCGATAGTATACCACCTGATATAGATTAAGCACATAGTGCTGCAGGCTAATAAAGCACACCTCCAGGATGAGTTTTCTAATATATAACATTATTATTACTTACTTGGCAATGAGGCACTGCCATGTGTTTCCTCTGTGCTTTTGAACTGCAGCCTAGCCAGAGCACAATGCTTGTCATGGTAGCAATATATATCGTTCAGATAGTTATGGAGGTGGTGTCTGTCCACACTGAACCCCATAGGTGACACTTAACTTCTACACCATTCATGCATTATCTGTGTCATTTACCATGGCCTTACAGAAATGTTAAATAAGCCAATACGTGGAGAGAAAGCACATACTCTGTGGTAATGAATACCTTTAAAAGTAGGGTCCAGCAAAAGGCAAACATTCCAGGGTGACCAGGCAGAAAAGGCATATTTCCTACATTGCCTTTTTTATCCATCCTTGGTCTTACTTGTACTTTGAGAAGCAAACAGCAGGGCAACATTCGTTTTAGGCGCTCGGGGCTCAATTAGCTTTCCAAGGATAACACTTGATTCTGTTTTTGATTACTGGTCCCTTCAAGATGCTTCAGAATTACTGTGTGTTTCTTTCTCATCCCTGTCAGTGTGTATACCCTATGTTGCATTTGTCATAGTACTAGTTCTAGGTTCTCTGTTTTATTGAGCAATAAGGTGGTATTCGGATTTTCTTCTATTTTGTTGATGATTCCTGCAAGTAGTAGTTGTAGGACTAGAGATTCTAGTGTACAGTACTCATACTGTAGAGAAGCCAGTGACTTTGAGCAATTGTTCACAGAAGAGAGGTTAGACATTGTGGTCACATGTTGGGTATGATATGAATATCAGGTACAAGTTTGTACAAATGGGATCAGCAATGTATGTTACTTTGGGGAGAGTTTAGATGTAAAGGAGGGATGAGCATAGATGTTTGGAAGAGTTTGAGATGTGAAGAACTCCCAGTACCAGCATCTTTTAATGTGGCCTGTAAAGTAATCTTTAAACTGAGCTTGTGGAAGTTTTTCTCCGTTATCCTTTCATAACAGCAGGGTAACATCAATATCATTGAAAATCTCTCAAGCAATTTAACATAGCAGCTAAGTCATACAAATTGCAGATCCAACACTGAAACTCAGTCATAAATTTAGTGCACACTATACAAAGGACCAGCTGCTAATGATACTTCTGCTCAGCAGACAAACGCACAATAATAAATATAGCTGTGCACCCAGGACAATAAAGCACAAAGTCCAATGAATTTATTCGAAGTTCTTGAATCTTCTTTATTTAATTCCAAAACTTTTTCTTGTTTTTCATGTAAAAGTAATTACAGCCAAGCCAACACGTTTTGTTCAAGAAAGATCTTCTTCAGGGCTGCAAATACAATATATATAACATACGTATGATAACACTACATTTATAAATACATATATATTATAAATAACAGTGCTATATATACACAACCTCAATTACCTAAAGGTATCCCACCCTATTTTGAAGTCACGTCAGTTTTGAAAACAGTGAGTGTCACCCTATGCAATGAAACAAACCAAAATGATTTTCTTGTTAGACCCTCAACCATTCTAGTAGTCTCATGCTTCATCATCAGGTCTCATCTGGTCCCTAAGAACCAGGGTGAGCTCAACCATATTCCAGGGAGCACTTTTGATATAAATTGCAACTGGGGTCTTCTCAGATTAAAAAAAACCTAGAACAACCAAGGTATCCCTTTTATTAGCGGTTGTTCCAGTATGATTAAAAATCAAAAGTTTGTCAACATGCTTCAGCCCCCATGGACAAAGCCTTTCAAGGTCCAAGGCTTTTATGAGGACCAAAAAGCGCTCCAGAAAAATGTTTTTCATTGTTAACTGTCCAACCTCACTAACTTAGGGGGGACAAACACGCATGCAACACACAAATCCATGCATGTATTGGCTTACTAGGCTGGTTTACAATAGGAATGTTCAAGCTTGATTCCTGTAAGAGAAAAAGGCACAACATATTGTATCTTGAGTATACATACGCCTGGGTGAACTCGTAATCCACAGTGAAACTGATGCTATTTCTTTTGTGATTGTGCAGTAACACATGGTTTTATTTATTTGCAGCACACTCATATCATGCCTCGAATAGCAAAAAGAATACTTGATTCATATCTCAGGTGTAGCTCTTGGTTGCATGCTGCAAGCAAGCACATACACATGTGTCAAGGCCAAAAACATCTATGTAAATGAGACACGGAAACATATAACACATATCAGTATAATGACACACATAAGACACCGTAAACGTTGTTTCTTACCTTGTTATGGAATTTCTCAAGGCAGCATGGGAGGAGGAGGGGGCATACCCCTATAGTCAAACATTGTGAGTAAGTAGTCATGGTATATAGGAGACAAGATACCAGCATGATGAAAAAAATTAGTAAAATCAATTAAAGGAATTCACTGAAATGATTGAAAACACCAATATTAATCGCTTCGCTTACGTCATCAAGGGTTTCGTATCACCCAATACCTGTCTTAACCCTGACTCTTGCAGACTCTGTCTCGGATGAAAGCCGGGAAGCCTCTGTTTTTGAAGCCATCTTCCTGTGAGAGCCACAGGCGACGACTCCATATGACTGTCCTCTCGGGGAGCGTGCCTCTGGGAACCATGGGAATTGTAGTTCAATTTGAAAACAGACTAACGCCATGGTGTGCGAAGCGTGATCAGTGTATTCTATGAGCAAAAAACTGGCAAAAACGGATAAACACATTGTCATAATAAGTAAAAGTTTTTTTAAAAATAAAAAACCTTTAATCTCAACAGAGTGAATTCGTCAAGACAGTCAGGACTAGTCAAAGACAGGTGTAACTTAATCAGATCATCAGCTGATCGTGGTAGCATGGTGTTAATAATTGTGGTCTGCAGTTAGACTATTGCATTTGGTGCATCTGAAAAGACGTCTTAGCTTCAAAATAATTAATTTTTTGCAAAACATGTCAGAAATAAATGAAAGATCAATCTTGTTCTCTAAATTTCTAAATTTAAAAAATCCATCATGTTTATAACCTCACTTACTCATAATGACTGAATATTGATATTAAAGAGATATTGAACGAGGTGCCAAATGACCCATAATTATCAATGATTGCACAATAATGTGCGGAAAAAACCAAAAGAATAGGTAGTTCCTGTTGTTGTACAGAACAGGACATTTTTAAGGAATCATAAAGAATTGAACAGATTCCATTGTATTTCATAATTTAGACCAATGTTATTTGTACAAAGCCTGTAAACCCATTACTGATCATGTTCCAGTAAGGTGTTTTGTATGTCATTGCTTGTTGTAATTTTATCAATTGCAGACCAAAAGAGATTGGTTTCATGGTGTCCTTTATCTAAAAAATGTTTAGTCAGTTTTGTGGAGGCCCTTTGTCAGTGAATATTGCTGCAATGCTCACTAATTCAGATTTTCACTTTTCTTGATGTCATGCATACCATAGTTTACATGGGCACTCAATTAGATAGGCTACATTGTTAGCATTGCAGTCAGAGTTCTGTTACCATGGTGTTTTTAGGTTCAGATCAAGGGAAGTGGTATGTTTGGTTAAAGGGCACACTGAACATTGTCCAAATGGGTAATATTCCGTTATCCTGGGAAGACCCCGTAGGGTGTTCTGGTTCTCCGTAACAATCCTTTTAGGCCTAATATGTACTAAAAGGTCTCTAAGACTGGTATTACATCTGAAAGAGAAGAGTGGTTTTATAAAACCAGTGAATTACTTCTACATACCTTATGAAGAATGGAAAGTGCCTGTGGATAATCTCTATGCTTGTGTAAACCCATTTTCTTCAAATTACTATGTTATCATAATATTGACCTTTGGATTTCCAAAGACGAAATAGCAGTGCTAATAAAAAATCTCATTCCTCAAAAGCCAAGGCCCCCAATAGGTACCCATGAACGTGATCATAGCTGATCCTCTGCTTTGGGGTGAGCTACTTTATGATTTATTTACAAAGGTTTTGGAATTGAGAAATTTACCTCCCTCATGGAAAAGTGCTATTATCCACCCCTGCACAAAAAAGGTTTAAAGCAGAACCCAAATAATTATCGTCTTAACGCCCTGTTGGATGCTGAAGGAAAACTCTTTGCAAAATTTATATGTGATAGTTTATTGCGGTGGGCATCTGATTCTCATTTAATCCCTATGGATCAATCTGGATTTAGACAGGGATGCTCGACTGTTGATAACATCATTGCACTAAAACTATTAGCACAAAAACTTTGAAAAGAAATCTCAATTGATATGTATGCTATGTTGACTATATGTTGGCGTTTGACAATGTCAATCCAAAAAAACTCTGGGAGAAATTGTCCAATCATGGGATTAATCCCACCATTATCCATTTTTTAATATCCCTGCACGACAACACCTGGCTCCAGTTTAAGTTGACAAAAAATATCCTGTTGCCGAAAATATCAATAGCTAATGGACTTTAACAGGGCTGTATTTTAGCGCTGCTTCTTTTCTTATTGTATATTGCGGATCTGTCAATTTTTAAACCCCACTAAGGCATTGCCACCTAAGTAACAAGATAAACCAATAAATTACTTGGCATATGCCGATAATATCATTCTACTCTCATTGGCCCCATCAGGACTTCAATTGTAGTTACGGAACTTCCAAAAAAGTAATATTGAAAATGATCTAAAAGTCAGTCCCAGAAAAACAAAGGTTATGATCTTCGGCAAAGTTCAGAACCACGTCAAACAAAAAACTGATGACAACCTCCTGGAAAAAGTTTCAATGTATAACTATATGGGCCTTATGGTCGATAATAAAATAAGATGGACAAGTCATCTTTCCAACCTGAAAACCAAGACCCATATGGTATCACCATCAGTTAAAATATTTATGAAAGCTCTTAGAGGATATGCGATTTGTCAATCTTTAAAGGTGTTTGGAACTAAATTAGTTCCTATCTTACTGTATGAAGCAATAGCACTCCATGAAAAATCTATCAACAACTTGGACAAAATGTATATAAAAGAACTTAGATCTCTATTGAATCTTCATTCATCAATTCCACATTGTAAATTGAGACTGGAACTATCTCTGATTTCACTAACTGTATGATGTTCTTCAGCAATGTTGTGGAAGACAATCTACCTTCATTTTTAGACCTTATAAAACTGCCATGCGAAAGAGGCTAATCAGACAAAATCTTTGGAGGAACGCTAGGGCTGCTGACTTGTCAACACTAGAGAAACATAGACATGCTCATTACAAAATTGAGTTGTATTCTATTGTAAAACAAGAATACTTGGACTGTAACCTGAACCCAGGATGGAAACTAAAATATTTGAGATTCTGTTTTATGTTGATAATGAGAGCACAATTTGAGAGGTCCTAGAACACTAACTGTTTACCGTTAAAGGCTTGCCGCTTATATAATTATAAGGAGGAGTCGATTGAGCGTTTAATTTGTTTGTGTCCTAGTCTATTAGATTTGAGGAAGAAATATTTGAAGAATGCATTTATTTCAATTAACTGTAGATCTGTCAAGGAGGATGTTGCCTATTGCTTTTCCTCTAAAGATTTTCAATTTATTGGGAAATTAACCACATTTTTAGACTTTGTTTATAGTTGTCTTAAGGAAGTGCAAATGAAATGCAGATTTTGTGAAAGATTTATATTATTTGTGATTTTATAGTATTTTATTATTGTGATGAATATTTTAATATCTTTATACAATAAAGACATTTATTCATTCATTCAAGTGTGGTTGTCATGGGCATTCAGGTTTACAAGCGCAACACCCTAGCTGTGGCCCCCACCTAGTGTAGCACATGGTCAGAGAGGGTGCATGAATGGCTCTCTAGGCTCCACACTCACATGTAACTCCATGGTGTGGATGTCAGACTGCTAGGGAGCATGTACATGAGTGTTGTAACACTTGTCTCTATGTATTCCCATCTGTATTCTTGAGCATTGTCAGTGCGTGGCTATTTTGAGTGTCAATTCTATGTTTCCCATCATGCCCCTGCTAGCACAGGAAGTATTGGGAGAGCAGGTGACCAGCAGCCATCTTAAATGGAAAGGCTTATAAGCCATACCCAGCGACCGCTGCTGGACTAAAAATCATGCTTTCGCATTGTTTTATGTAAGTTAGCATTCGCGGCGCCATTTTGTATCATGATCGAAACCAATCCAACGGCCTTCTCTAAGTTATGTTTTTTCAGATCTGAGTTTTGCTACACTAATTAATCTACTGTTCTTATTAGCGCCTTTAGATAGAAGCCTCCTCCCACTTGTCTAGTAGCGGGCATGGGCAGAATGACCTTGACTGGTAGATAATGTATGCCCGGCCCTAGAATCGAAAATTACTCCTTTGTAATTTATTGTCCAGCTGCATCTCTCTGGAAAATTCCATGGTGGGCGTGCTTGCATTGGTTTCGAAATGTACATAATGCATTGTTATGCTTGCTGATGTAAGGCCCTCTGCGGCACTCCTAGTGTGACTGAGCAGACAGGGCTCCGCTCTGATTGTACTTTGAATAAACTAGTATTGGTTTGTATTCTCTACTGTCTGACCGACTCTTCATTTGGTATGGAAGGCTGAGAGGTGGTCGTGAGTGACCCGAGTGACCCTAATCGAGCCACTTCCTTCACCGCGCCCCTGCTTGGCAATCTAGCCTTGTGGGAAAGCGGTCCCACAAGACCACTCGCCATTCCTGAGCAGGCCGCTGGCCTGAAAATCCTTCGAGGGACATCCTATCCAGCCAAGGAGAGAGGGAGACCAGCACGATGACGGCAACTCAAGTTGACGACATTGCATCGTACAGCTAAGTGCACCCGGAACATTCAGCGTGTGCGCATGCATGCTGTGCTACGCACATGCAAACTGCCTGCTTTCGCTCCCGAATGCCACTAGTGCCAGCGCCTGCAAGCGATTGTTCTAATGTGAGCACTCCTACAAGACATTACACATGGAGCCTCGGTATGCCTAATGCTAATACATGTCAGCAAACTTGTGCTATCACTGTTATCAAGCATTGAGTGACATTACGCTTTGGGACTGATGGAGCAGGATTTTCACAAATTAAACCTGCTCGGATTAAACCTCCTACTGTGTGAAATTTATTAACAAGAATCGTGAAATTAACAGAGAAAAAATTATTGGTTCTTGGTATTTGGAAAGAGAATCAAGAACCGTGCAGGAAAATGACAAATGGTTCTTGTAGGCCGCAAACGCTTTCTGCACGAGAGACAGCAGAGAAATAATGCTGAGAGGTTTGAGTTTTCATGTGCAACATAAATGAAATGCGTTAACAAAGGAGTTTTACACGAGTGATATTAATTACATAGAATACTCGATGAGAATGTTTGCGTTTATACTAGAGTTATAGAAGACTAAAATGAATAATGAAATGGAGTTTTTTTATGTGAACAAATAACTGAATTTGTTTATTTCTCCTAGAGAAACTGCACGCTTTGCAGAGAAGGCCTCAAACCACTGTTAGGGTTAATTTGCTTTTTAAACGTAGGCTAAAGAAAAATGTATTGTGTCCTTCGTTATGATTGTTGTGTTCTTTTCTTGTCGATGGCTACATGGTTGGAATATCAACGAAACTTCCTACTGTCCGAGGAAATGATTAGTTTTGTGGATAACTGCTTTAGTAAAATGTTGCAATTGTTTCAAAAAATGTGCGCAAGCCTAGGAAGGAGATTATCATGATTTCCTCTGCTGAAGGACGATGAACGCATGGCTCTAAACAAAGAACTCTTGAGAGTAAAGTGCGACTGAAGTGGTGTAACTGAACACCCTATGCTCCTGAACCAATCAAAACTGTGAATTTTTTGGACTACATTGGAATGGACTTTAACATTTAGGGTATAACTATTAGTGTTAGAATTTTTGGTGTGGGTATGAGCTGACGCTGCGAGGGTGAGCATTTTCGTGTGGGCTGTTACTCATGAGGAGAGAGCTGTTTCCTTAAGCTCTACTTTGGCTGCTGCTGTCTGATCCTGACTCTTTAACTTTGCTCCTCATACCTTTGTGAGGTTGCCCCAGCTTTGCCTTCTGGCAGGAGGGTTAGCTCTTCAAACTGTTAGCACGCTGTGGTATAATTTTTTTTTAGGTTCGTATGATACTCTGTAATTGCATTGATCTTGTTACAATGCTCTTTTGTCTCCCTGCCTATCCACTCACTCATGCACGTCAAATGAGATGTTATTGTGAATTGCTTATTTCCTCTTGTGTGATGATTTGTAACTTGATGCTGTGTCTTTGAATTGACCATTTCATATGCTTCAAATGAATAGCTAAAGCTAAGTGAATAGTAAAACTGAGTCTGTCATTATTGATGACTACGATTAATGCGAATTGTACATTGTGATGTAAAGTTTGTTTGTAGAATGTTCCCTTTGTTGTAGGTCCTCATAAGGGGGGTATTATCCATCTTAACAGTTGTCAGTCCCTGATAACTCCCAAAAGGTTCGTCGGCAGACCAGTTATAGGTATGGGCCGAATTTTAGTTTCATAAGGAGAAAAGACTAGTGGTTATTAAATTGGGTACGTGTGGTATATATGTTACCCCACGGTTTTACCGCTGCATCAGTTTCCGCTGCATCAGGACTCATACAGGCCAGTCATATAGATTGTGCACTTCCGAGACTTTATCACTGGGCATGACCAAATGCACGTTGCACTACGCACGCATGACTGAATGCACGTTTGCATCTGTGCACGACTACTGAGATCACGCATGACTGAATGCACGTTTGCATCTGCGCATCACTATTGCAATACTATTGAGCTGTCTAAGAGTCAAAGGGGCTGAGAGTTGACCGTGACTGAAGTACATTGCGCATGACTGATTGAACGCCATGGCAGTGAAGTACCGCAATCTCAGCCTCCATTGGGACCGCCAAATAACCTGGCACAGCAAGAGTTCCATTTTTGTGGTGATCTACTAATAAGACGTGGAAGGAGTGATTGTCCGAACTCATCCACTACATCCAGCGATACAGCCAAAGACTGATAGTGAGTGTCTTCATACGCATGAGATAGTGAGTTGCTGGAGAGAATGAATAGGATGAATGAGGAAAGGCTGTGAATGTCACATAGTCACTCATGTTGTTCCTCCGCTATTTCTTCCATACAGATCCCTGGGTTGTGCACTACCAACCTAAGTACACGTAGCCTCCAGTGGCGTATCAGGCGACACACCGTGAGGGATTCCTGATTGCCGACCTCATCAGTAGGCTGTCTTTATTATTTTATCCACACCCCCATTCCCTTAGGTGCGCTACTAGGCGAACAGTACCATCTGTTTCCCTCACAGAACACTAAGGGGAGTGGATGGACTGTCTTCTTGCCATTGCCCCCGCTGGCCCAGGATAGTAGATTAGTACGCACTGTATGTGTGCAGACATCTGACAGTGGTTTTGCGAACTTCAGTTAATTTCAGGATAAAAAAGTTCTTCATGATAATTGTTTTAGGTTGATTGGAAATTTTACTGTATGTACTTACACAGATAACAACATTATTGTCTTGCTTGCTTTGCTATGTTCCATTTTTATAGTGACATCCAGAAGAGGAACCTCCCTCCTATTGATGATCATAGTAAACCTTGAAAACTGGTTCTGGGTAGTCACCCATTCCCAAAATTCTGTCACTCTTGCTAGGTCACCCTGTCAGATGACAAATATATTGTCAATATATATATATATTGTTCTCAGAGACAGACTTCTTGTACGAAGGGAATGTTATTCCATATATGTTGTTGCCCGAACCAATGCATATATAGACAAACTATACTGAGAGCAAACGTGCTTCCCATGGAAGTCCCATGTTGTTGTAAGTAGATGGCTTCCTCGAACTATAAGAAGTTCTTCATTAGGGCAATTCTGGCACTCTGTATCAGCCAATTTACTGGAGCTTTAGAAGGCCAGAGGAGTGTTTTTTTCAAAGTCAGAGCCATTTGGATTAGCATAATCTAGGCTCTAGTTTTTCTTGGCCATACAGAGCATGTACAGGCCGATATGAGGGGCTATATGAAAGCAGTTGTGGTGCATCCAGTATTGTACCAAAGGCAAACCTTGCTGCACCTGTTCATAACTAGAATGCAGCCAGACCTCCTGGAAGAATGCTTCCTGAAGTAAAGGGTTTTATCATTCTAGAGAAAAACTACTCGAGGTAGGGAAAAGTGAATATAAGCTACCTAGGAGTTACTGTGATCTCCCAACAGAAATTAAATTACCAGAATTTATTATTCAGAAGCCCTTTAGAGAGAAACAGGATATAACTACCTATCAAGCAAATGGGTAATCAATGCTAGATCTGTACCTAAACATAAGACTGAGATTCGGGAACTTATCCTGGAACATAAGCTGGATCTGCTATTTATCACAGAGATTAATGTATATTTCAAAGCAAGGTGTGGCAGTAGCCACATGAGAGGATACAATACATATCAGTTGGACAGAGGAGGATAGAGGGCTGGGTGTGTCACCATTATTCAGAAACTTGGGATAGCCTTAACCAATATTGATCTTGGACCTTCAAATTGTGTCAACTTACTAGCGGTAAATCTGTCTATCACTGCAAACAAGTTGATATAACATATCCTTGTTTATCGCCCACCAGGTCAAGCTGTTGAATTTATCCTTGAGTTTTGTCAGATAATAGCTTCACTCACACTAATAGTTGCTAATCTGTTTGCTGTCCTTGAATTCAACATCAAAATGATATAAATATTTTATTTGATGCAAAAACTTATTTGGAGTCAACTTTTTGACGAATGTCCCAATTGATCAATCACCCCAAGCATGCTTTAGGGGAATGCTTAACTCTTATAGTATCAAATTCGCATTTTTTAACCATCTAAGATGTGGTCCCTATGGTCTGGACAGACCATTATCTTATCTTGGCTGAACATCCTCTACATAAGACTCCAGACAGGATCACAGTAAATTGTGTAAACATGCACTAGCAAGCGCCAAAAAAGAAACAACATCAACACTAAACTAGCTAAAGTGAGTACACCTGACATCATGATAGGCATGAACTTAGCTACAAAAAGGATGAATTAAAGGATCGCTGAAGCTGTTACCCAAAGATTATGGTGAGGTCCTTCCAGAAATATCCCACTGATCCATAGTACAGTGATGTACCGAGATCTAGTATATAGGAATGCAAGGCACTGGAGATAAATTTGTGCAAGGACTAAAATCTGCATTATAAATCCAAATATGTTGGAGCTAGGAATAAATATAAAAAGTTGTTTGAGGAAGCTAAAGCAATCTTTTATGCATTATTAATTCTCTCAGCTATTAATACTTCTAAAGAAGTATTAAAAATTGTAAATGAATTAGCAAAATCTCAACTTCTGTTGCATCTAAATAATTTCAATTATAGAATTGTGAGAATCTTTAGTAACTTATTTTTTCTGATAAAATTAAGACAATATATTATTCCTTTCAATCATCAGCTGCACAACAGACAGCTATAGGCAAATGTTATCTCTACAGGGAGGGAAAAAATGAAGCTAAGTCATTCACTCAATTTGCTTCTCTATCGGTAGAAGAAGTAAGCAATATTGCTATTAAGGGAAATCACCCTCACCTCTAGATTCATGTATGGCAAGCATACAGGAGGCTGGCTTAGTATATGGCGCACACTTATTTTAGTGAAGCACCTTGCGCTATTCCTGACAACCCTTCTGGTGATTTTAGTGGTCTTAGACAACCATAGAAAGCTCTCTAAGTGGTAGCTGTGGAGAGCAGCCTTCAGGCTTAGTCCAGAAGGAGTTTTAAGCAGCTTGTTTTACCAGATATAATCATATAGTGTAGGTTAAATGAGAAAGAACCACACAGTGTATTTATACAAATATGTCTATTTATTATTCAACACTCACTAACACATTGGTATATCTCCTACCCGGAGATATCAACACAAATACACACAATAGTTCAATTGCAAACAGGTAAGTAAGCACAATACACAGTGGTCTCCAGGGGGAGACCAAAACATATACTAAGAAAGTGGAATGCGAACTGTGACCGAAGTTGGAATTTGGACCAGGAGACTCAGAAGAGCTGGGGACACAAGGAACCACCCATGGTAAGTACCCAGAAACCCCACGGAGGCTGTGTGCAGAGTGGGAACACAGCCGCGTACTCAATAGAAGCAGGCGCGGTCGGTGGTAGGAGTGCCGGTCGGGCGGTGACGTGGGGCGGGGGAGGGGCAGGGTGGGGGGTAGTAAACTACGGATTAAGGCCCAATACAGGTAAGTAAACATTTAAATAAATAAAACGAATTTCGTTGCGCGCACTGCATCGCATTTGGCGATGCAGCGCTCAAAGCAGTCTGGTGGTGCTGGCAAGCGCCCCCACCCCAGTCCAATACACTAAGTCCTGTCTGGGAGGTAGTCACACCTCCCTGTGACAGGAAACCTGTTGTTCTACCTTCCCATGTTTGAGCTCAGCTCAGCAGCAGGAGGGCAGAATCGTGTCTGGGATCGGCAGCAGCACTAGTTTGCTGGCAGACCCTGGAAGGCTGTTACCGGTAGTACTGGGGGCTTCCCGGAGGAGCCCCCCAGTGTATGGAATCATACCTCCAACACCGGTCACGGTGTTGAGGTATGATTCCAACATGTTTGATACCAAACATGCCCAGGTTCGGCACAGCCAATATTTAGTTAGCCATTGCGTAATGACACATGGCCACTATATGTATCAAAATGGCTGACCGCACTTACAAATCCTGGAGAATCGACTCCGGGGTTTGTAGGGGGTGTCCTGCTAATGCAGGGCACCCTCACACTTATAACCTAGCACCCTGCCTTCAGGATTGAAAGGCCTGCCTTAGGGGTGACATAGGTTTTAAGTGTGAGACCTCAGATATAAGGAAACGTATTTCTGTTGTAAGTGGTGCTAGCACCCGCTTACACAGGCTGCAATGGCAGGCCTGTAATCACAGTTTGAGTGGTTTCTCATGGGTGGCATAATACATGCTGCTGCCCATGGGAGACCCCTGGTGTACCTATGCCCTGGGTACCTTAGTACCATATACTAGGGACTTACATGGGCACACCAGAGCCAATTGTAGAGGTACCAAAGTACTTACCAGGACAAATTTAGGGAGGAAGCACAGTGGCTGGGGTCCTGATTAGCAGGATCCCAGCCAGATCAGTCAAAAAACAATTCTGACACCATCAAAAAGTGGAGGTAACCATGAAAGCAGATCCTACTTTCCTACAAAGCATCTATCATCTAGCAACGAAGGCATTAGCTCCCAAATAAGCAGAGATCATAAACTGCTCCTTCCAAACAACTGTAATTCCCATTGGTTGGAGACCCCTGCTGGAGAAATTATTTCCGATCCTGTAATTTTTGTTAATTTATGGCCAATTAACCTGTTCACAGTTTATTAGAAACATTTTGCTGAATTATTTTCAGGCAGGATTTCTAGCCCACCATTGGACAGATGCAGCTCTTTTGACAGGGATAAACAAACGGGAAATTGCATTTACAACGCAAGCCGAGCCACATGTGCCAGAACAACGCTTGCCTGAACTACGCATATGCCTTAACCACGCATATGCGTGGTTAAGTCAGTCTACAGTCTAGATGCAGAGCAGATGGGCGGGGAGATGAACAGGAAGGATCGAGAGAGGAAGGACCAGGACGTTGCTTGGTAAGTGGGGCTGGGGCCAGGTTTTGGGGGGTAGTTTTTAGGACTGTGTGCCGGTTTTAGGGCTCAGGGTGGGGGGTGTTGGAGTAGTTTTTAGGGCTGGGTTTTAGGGCTCAGGGCGGGGGAAGGAAGGGGCAGTTTTCAGGACTGGGGGTCGGTTTTGGGGCTCAGGGCAGGGGCTGGGGTCGGGGTAGTTTTTTGGGCAGGGGACTGGATTTTTAGGGCTCAGGGTGGGGAGTTGGGGTAGTTTTTAGGGCTTGGGTGGGGTGGATTGCAGGTATGGGGTATCGGGTTTTAGGGCTCAGGGTAGCAGGCCTGGGATGTGATCTTTACCACGCATATCCCTTTAACCAATCATGCCTTTACAATGAAATTGCTTTTAATGGCATGCATTGTAAAGGCATGCGTGGTAAAGATGAGGCCGTGTTTCAGACCGCATTGTTTAGGTATGTGTGGTTAAGGCATGCGTTGTTGTATCATACAACCAAACAAACTGCAGATAATCCAGGATAAAGGAGGAGTGGCAGCTCTGATCCTACTGGCTGTATCTGCAACTTTTAACATGGTGTCGCAATCTACTCTCATTTCTCAACTTACTGAGGTTGGAATTAAAGGGATTGCATTGGGACGGTTGAAATCTTTTCCTCAATACCACAGTCAGGTAGTCTCAGTGCCTCCTTCCACTTCCACTTAGTGTAAGCTTGAGCGTAGCATTCAGAAGGATCTTCCTTAATTCCAACCTTATTTAATGTATATGTGGCCTCTCTGGCTTGTCTCATCAGATCATACAATCTGGATGCAATGACCTACGCAGACTACAAACAAATTGTCATCAGACTAGACGGAAATGTCTCACTGTCACAAGCCTCCTTTAATAGCTGTAGGAAATTGGTGGCCAGGTGAATGAAGGACAATTGTCTTTAATTGAATTCTGCCAAGACAGAAGTCCTGATTATAGGTGTTCCTCGCTGTATGGACTAACTGTGATGATCATCATCCCTCTGAGAACTCTCTATATTTGTCTCTCTCAAAATATGCTTTACACAAACTAAACTCCAGTGGTGTAAAATATGACAGTAAGACTCCTGAGAAATCTACCATGGGCAACCTCTGTTGCCCATCATTTTACCATTTGTATTGGTAACCAACTGAGAAGAAGAAAAAGTTCAAAGTACTTATAATTTGTCTTAAATAGTCAAATGGTTACAAGGAGACAATGTGGTTTCAATCAGGCTGGACCTGCTAAATGTGAAGATTGCCGAATAGCAGGGTTGTCGAGTTTTGATTCCACATCATGCTTATTTTCACACCATCATACATGCCCTTTTCTTACTTTTGTAAGTTTATACATTTTATCTTTTTTCTCCTTAATCACTGTTTACCTTACTTTCTTTCTCCCGTTTTGGTGTCTTTATTTTGGTCTTCCTCCTTTGTCTTGTGGAAGTGGTCCCATTGCCACAATCTTTCGACAACCTTGAACTACCTAGTTTACCTGTCCTGCTGACTGTTCCATCGAGGTCTCTTTTACAGGAGCCAGGTATAGTCAATGCATTGCTGAGTGACAGTAGCACCATGTCTGTATACACCATGGGGTGTATTTATCAAGAAATCACGCAGCGCAGCACACCACCTTGCTGCACTGCGTGATAGAGAAAGGGCAGGAATGATCTGTATTTAACATTATACAGCGCATTCCTGTCTTTTCCTTGCACTGGTGCACAATGTGCTGCCTAAAACCAATGCAGTTCACTGCATTGTAAGCAGGATTGTTTTTATGCAGGAAGGAATACCTTGGGATACCTTCCTGCACAAAAACAATTCCCTGAGGCATTTTCCTCTTTCTATGTATGATGCAGAAAGAGGAAAAAACGAGGAGAAATAAAGATATCTCTCCTTGTTGCACCTCACCTGGGAAGGCATAGCATTTTGACGCATTCCTAGGTCTACTAGTAATGGTAAATCTGTGAATGCATCAAAATCCATGGGTGGATGCGTGGGAACACCCACACTCCACCCATGGAACGCCTCCCTGGGGCAGAGTAACGCTATGCAGAAATTTGCTCTGTATTGCGTTACTCTAGATTTATTAAGCCACTCAGGGCCATGCAAGGTGGCCTTGCGAGGCTTGACAAATCTAACTTAGTAGTTGCGCCGCTCTTGCTCCCTGATGTGTGGCGCAAGGGTGAGGTCACTCTTTGATAAATATGCCCCCTTGTCTGTGTAGTCATAGCTATGTGCCAATATGTTCAGAAATGCCTTTAGCCCTTTCACAGCACTTAGGGCCAGATGTATCAATGCTTTATGCATTCGCAAACGGGCCGATTCGCAGAATCAGCCCGTTTGCGATCGCAAAAATGCGTTTTGCAATGTATCAAACATTTATAATTCGCAATATGGGTAATCGCAATTATTTGCGATTACCTAAATTGCAAATGCAGTTAGGGAATCGCAATTTGCGATTCCCTAATGCAATTCTTGTAGCTATCGCAAAGTGCAAATTGGTATTAAGGAATCGCAAATTACCACCAACTTCTAGTTGGTGGTAATTTGCAAATTCCTAGAAAAATGCACTTTTTACGCATTTTCTAAGTGCCATGTGACGCACATACATGCCCTTAGGGCATGTATGTGGGCCACATGTGCACACTTACCTTTTTTGGGGGTGCATCAGGATGGCCTTTTGGCCCCCCTATCACCCTTCAAAATGCATTTGCAATTTGTGAGTACCTATTTGGTACTCGCAAATTGCGAATATCTTCTCATTCATTCCTATGGGCCTCTAGGCCTCTAGGCCCATAGGAATGAATGTGAAGGCATTCCAAATTGCGATTCGCTATTAAGGAATATGTAGGAATCGCAAAATGTTTGCAAAAACCTACATACATTGCATTTTGCGAGTCTATAATAGCGAATCGGTAACATTTGCTATTATAGACTCACAAAATGTAATCTTGATACATCTCGCCCTTAAAGACGTATAAATAGGTCATAAAATGCAAAGGAGTGTATAGAAACCCTGGCTGTGACTGGCTTAAAACCCATTGAAATTATTAATGGTTGTTAGTTAATTGTGGCTAGAAATGCAGCATTGGCAATATGTTTCCCTAAAGGTGCCTTGAGGGGGGGGCACACAACCTAATGCCTAATTAAATTTATATTCTTTACAGTTTTCATCATTTGCGACTCACTTCAATTGGATTTTTACTGACTCAAAATCTCGGCACACATTTCTTAAAAGATTCCCAATGTTCCTGGGTTTTTTTCATCACAGATTATCACAAATAGTTGTAAAGGCAGAATAACGGTAATACCACAAAATATGTTGTGTTCTTTATAATTCCACCCTATTGCGCTATTGTTTAAAGACATTGTGGGGAGGGTAAAACTCGTGTCTATTTGAGCTTGTTCTTAAAATGGGGATTGCTCTAGCCACTCTGCATATACACTCAAGGTACATGATCAAGGACAAACTGGGGCTAACTGCCTTTCCATCGTGATGACAATTACAGGGGGATAATTGCTCATTGGTAGTAAAAGGGAGAACTTGGGCACAAACAAAAAAATGCATTGTTCAATAAATTAATGAAAAAAATATTTTTATTGCATACAAATCTTAAGACGTGCAGTTATAAATGAGATTCGGATTCATGGTCTCTAGGAAGAAAAAAGATTGCACCTACCGGCTGTCACCAAGTCTTGTTTCGTGTAGGAATGCCCTGCAGTATTGTTATCTCAAGTAGATATAAAGCCATTAGCTGTAACAGGTTGGACAGAACTGGCAGGGATTGCAGTTTTCAGTGGTTCATAACAATCTGCTTTGTGTTAAGGGGACTGCTTGGCCATTTCTCCAGCTTTGAGCAGTTTATCATTAAGAAGGGACAGGCCAAACTGCTTCACAGTTTCTTTTTTGAGGATATCATATCTTTCACAATTCCCCACAGCTTATGGATACTGCGCACATTTCCCACGAGCTTAGACATGTTAATATCTCCCACAAATGTATGTTATTTTAAAATTTTGCAGATGATTTTTAATCTCAACCTGAATTTATCCTGCATGTATTTATTTTTGTTGGTTGGTGGAATCATGTGACCTAGAAGGCAGTCCCATAGCTAACGCTATTAATGCAAGCAAAACACTGTTCAGATACTGAGGTACTAATGTATTCTAATGGCAACTAAGGTTAGCTGGAGGCTGAACTGAGAGGTTGGCAAATGCATACATGATCATTATAGTTCAGTTTCCCAATAGGAGTCTTTCAGTCACCCTCTGGGGGCCCTTACACAGAACATCAAACACTTATTAGCCTACAGTGATGCAAACGCACAGAGGGCCTGATGTACGAAATTGTAATTCGCAAATAGGGGTTGCAAGTTGCGCACCCACTTTTTGCGAATTGAAAGGAATTCTGCACACTGACCCATGTACTGAATCATAGTGGGTCACAATCCGACCTATCTCATCAATATACATGTGGTAGCTTGTAAATTGTGAATCACTTTGATTGGATACCATCACAAGGATGGTGGTCTGCGGGGGTCAGTAGACCACCATATTTGTGATCAGCTATTTAAATAAAGTAAACCTTTTTTTTTTAAATACATCCCTGTTTAAGAAAGACAAGTTTATTTTCTTTCTTTGAGAGTTTGCCACGGCCTACTCCCCAAAAAACGTTTTGTTAACATTTGCAAAAGGGAAGCGGTCCCAATTAGTTAGGCTGTTAGTCTTCCAATTCTCTGATTTTGCCAAGGTAAAGTTACCGAATTGCAAAGTGGTTTTAAAAATGTCTAACGAATCACTTGGAGGATGCATTTTTAGGGCCTCCTTCTAATTAATGATTTTTATGATAGGTAGCAATGTTTTGGGACCAATCTCCAGTCGCAAAACTTTGAAAAGTTACAGTCTCCTGAGTTGCAGTTGGAGTTGGGATCTCTTCCTCTTTGTGAATGTAAAAAAAAGTTTGTTGTGAAGCAGTCTGTGGTCCATGGGGCCACTGCCAACTTTCAAACAAACTTAAAAAAAGAAACTTTTGTTTCTAACTGTAGTTCCATTTCCTTTAAGGAAAACAGGATGCATTTTTAAAAAAAAGCTTACTTTATTTAAATGCGATCAGAGATGTGGTGTTCTGCTGACCTCAGCAAGTCACCGTCACTGTGATGACATCCAATTGTCGTGGCTTACAATTTGTAGTTTGCCTCATGACTACTGATGTATTAGTATTTCGGTTGGTTTGCAAAATTCTTTTCCATTTTCAAAATGTTGATGCGCAATGTGTGAGACTACATTTTGTGAATGGATATGTCATACATCAGGCCCTGATTTAGAGTTTGGTAGATGGCAAAAAAGACAAATGGCTCATCCACCTTATTTCGAATGAATACATGGTTTCCATCTAGTTTTGACAGAGTGAACCCACCAGACTGAAAGCAGGGCCTCAGCTGTTTTGCTGTGGATCTTCAATTCACATTTTCTTTTTTTCTTCCTGTGAGAAGTAATTTGTCCTTGTGGGAGATGGAAAGATGGAGGAATTTGTAAATACTGCAACCATTTTAAAGTGAATTCTAGGCCGGAGTTGTAGCCAGTAGAGGCAGTAGCGGCTGCTACCGACCATGGAGGGTAGGGGTGGGGGATGGAGGGAGGAAGGGGGGCAATAATAAAGAAAGGACTTACCTTTTTATCGCCGACAGCTGCCTCTTCTTTCTCCATCCTCCTTTCTGCACGGCAGGAAGCACACAGCCTCTCAGAATCCCCTGACCAATCACAATGCTGCCTTAGCAGCGTTGTGATTGGTCTGAGCACTATGGTTCAGGGCACAGACAGGGGCTGGCAGGCTGTGCAAGGTGCGCATAACGCTTTGATCAGCCCGAGACGGCCGGCCAAAGCGTCATGCGCACTTTAGGTGCTGTCACCACTCCTCCCTCTGTGACGCGCAGGGAGCCTCGCCCCGCCCGCCTGGCTTCAGCTGCAAGCTGAATGCAAAAAACAAAATGATAATAACGAACGTTATTATAATCATTTTTTTTGCATTCAGCATGCAGCTGAACCAGTGGGGTGACGCTCCTCCGCCTTAGCGGAGGAGCCGCCATTGAGTAGAGGTCTTATTCGGAATGGTTGTAATGAACAATTACAAAAAAAAGTCAATTTAGGGTAGCGTTGTGGGAACTGACCTGCCTGAAATTATCCTATTTCTTGCTCCTACTAGATCTTTATGCTCCAGTGCCAGATTCACGTTGAATTTACTTATAATTTCAGACTTAATTTTAAGCAACTCTGCAGATCGGCGAAGCTAATATCAAGACAGTCCATTCAACATATAACAGGGATCTTTCAAACAAACTCCTTTCTAAAAACAACTGAAAAACTATTTGCTTTTTAAATATGCACATTTTAAAGTCTGCAACTTTGATGCAGTCTGCAACACAAAGATGAATCCTTTGGTCAAATAAAGTTGTAATGGCCAAAGAAAGTTGTAGTTTATGCTTTCCTGTATGCTGGTGATATTATCGATTCATGTGTTTTATCCCTTTTATTGTGCATTTGCTGTGCCTTCCAGCCATCTTTGATGCCACTGTATTGTGCTTTATAAATAATAAAGCAAACAAACAAAACAAGCAAACCTCAGCTGCACTGATAATTGTTCAGCCAGACCGATGTGTTTCTTTTGCAACAATATTTACTCACACTTCCGTCTGTGCAGGGATGAATCATGGCCTCTGTACACAGTGTGTCCTAGTCTTGCAGGCAAACGGGATGCCAAGAGTACCAGTACCAGAGGTCTGGTTCTTAGGAAGAAAAACAGACTTTTACATTAAAAATGAGACGTTCTTTCAGGTTTGGACTGGATATTTTTTATATATAGGGGTAGGCGGCTCCTCCGTTATGGGGGAGGAGCGTCACCCCCCTGCTGAGGGCCAGCAGAGGCAAAGGACAAAAATAAAATGATAATAAAACATTTTTATTATAATTTTATTTTTCGTCTTGCAGGCTGGAACTGCAAGCCGAGGGAGGGGCGTGGCCACCTACACTGATGCTGCAGTTGCAGCACCAGGGAGGAGGGGGGAGTGGTAGGCACTGCCAAGTGCTCCTGGAGGTTTGGGCGGCCCTCTGGGGCCGGCCAAATCATCATGCACACTTGGCCTTTCTCCACCTAACTGCGTTGTACCGCTGGGTGTAGAAACCGACACAGGCTCCCAGTCTATATAGGAGCTCTGAATCGAGGCGCTCAGACCATTCCCATGAGCGCTGCTCACATGCTGGGAATATTATTCCCAGCATGTAAGCAGCGCTGGGATTGGGAGCTAGGAGCCTGCGCAGTGTGCAGCAGTTCCTGGACGTACGGGCGGCGAGGATCGGGAGGAATGCGGCGGCTGTCGGAGCACATAAGTGCATTTTACTTGCTTTCTTTATAATTATTTTTTTTGTTTGTGTACCCCCCCTGCCACCCGCCCCACCACTTCGCAATACGAGTGGCTGTTCCCGACCTTGTGCACAGTAAGATACTGGTATGACCATTTAGGCCAGTTCAGTACATAATGAACATCTCTGAGTCTGAAAATTGGCAAGCTATAGGATCACTTACTCAAGGAGGAAGTGGAGATTTGTCGTGTGAGAGCTGACTTATCAGCATCTTTGCATTCACGCCTATTCCTATCTGAAAAGAACGCATACTCAGACCTCCCTTACAAGTTCGCTGTTAACTGGAAAATAGTAGGCCGGAATTAACGATTCTGGTCAGTATCTCCTCGTGAGATTAAGGTATCACAAGTGAAAATCCCCAGAATGGTAAATAAACTGCTGGAAAGATAATTACTGTGTGGGATAGGTGGTGTTGAGGGTGTCTGGGGGTAGAGAGGCTGCACGGTGTCTGGGGGGAGAATTGTCTGCTCCCCTGTGTCTCTGCCTTTCAGCCACTGTCCCAGTTTTCCGGGTGGCGTTCTTCCCCTGATAAACACAGGGTCATATTTATCATAGTTTCATGCAGCGCAATGCAGCAAGCCACTTTGCTGCGCTGCGTGAAAGGGAAAAGGCAGGAATGTGCTGTATTTAACATAATTCCAGTCCTTTCCATGCGCTGGCGCACTTTTGGCTGCCTAGCACCAAAGCAGGGACCCTTACACCATGGTGCAAGGGTAATTGCATTGTAAGCAAGATTGTTTTTGTGCCGGAAGGGATGCCTTCCTGCACAAAAACAATCCTGTGAGTCATTTTCCTCTTTCTATCTGTCCTGCAGGAAAAAACAAGGAAAAATGAACGTATTTCTCCTCATTACACCTCCCCTGGAGATGCGTAGCATTTTAACGCATTCCCAGGTCTACCAGTAATGGTAAATCTGGGAATGAGCCAAACTCCATGGGTGAGATTTGCCCTGCCTTATGTTACTCCAAATTTATCAAGCCATGCAGGTGCTTGCGTGACTTGATGAATCTGACTTTAAAGTTGCGTCACCCTTGCGCCTTGTGCAAGGGTGACGTAAAACATCGAACCACTCAGAGTTTCCCCATGTTAATCTCCTCCCTCTGGGACACCGCTCTAGGCAAGTCATAATGGAGGCCAAAGAGTGAATCCTCATTTCGACTTTGATATTTATATTGATGACATTGAGGGATGGCTACAGTCTGAATTGATCAGTGTTCCTTACTTACAGGACAAGTCATACATATTTTGTTGTTTGTAATGTAGCAAGAAAATGCAGAATTTACAGCACATTAAGGTAAGGGTCTACCTGCCATCCTATACATACCAGCGATCTAGGAACACCATTCAAATTACCTTATAAGAACATTGTGAAAATGATATTGGCACATTTATTTGGTTTTCCTTAAAGGACTTAATTATAAAAGAGAAACGTGACCAAAGAGCTATAATTGAGTTTTCAACACTGATGCTGTCAATCCTTTTTGGATTTCGTTAATCACCTTTAAGGACGATGCTTTGATAAAGTTATATTTGTAAAGGTAGTTGTTTTAGGCAAAATATTTGGTGGGGGTGTGTTGGGCTGAAATGTCCCCTAAATGGTAAACATATGTGCACCCTGGTCCTGATTTTCCCAACTGCAAATGCATCTGGTATCCTGACTTTCTTTTGGCCCATCACCAGGGAATGACTGGACATAGCAGGCATCAGGCGTTTACCGGGTGTGCCGAAGGGTTGGGGGCCGGTTTTGGACCCGTGGTGGCTGGTTTTGTTACTGGAGGCTGGTTTTGCAGCAGTGCTGCAATATCGACCCTATGTAACAAAAGCGGGAGCGGTGCTTCTCACTAGCACCACCCTCCCCCCCCCCGAGCTCCAGGGGCAGGTCGAGCAGCACTCTGCCAGGACTGGTTGCTGTTCCCAGTCTGGCTGTGCCCATCGCCAAAAAATCCTGCATGTGCACTGAAGTCTAAGCCTGAAAAGTATCCTGAAGCCCAGAGACTGGCTCCGAGTTTAATTAGGGAGCATGCAAAGTATCCCCTTCAGGGACAAATGACTACCATTTGTGTCCCTGGGAAATGGACAGTGAGTTGTGGTGCCAGCATACTGTTTTTTGAATCCTTAGTACTTGGACAGGCCTTTGTCTTTATTCCAAAACAGAGCGTGTCCAGACACAACGCTGACATCCCTATGTCTATGTTGAGTGTGTTTCATGTACGGTGCCTGCTAGACAGGACCCCTTGTTGGTTGGGAGTGCATCTATGCTATAACCTGTGGGATCCATTTTGGAATGCCCCTGTTTTTGTCATGGCACAAGATGGAGTTGTTGATGAAGCCTCACCAAGCAGTAGAAGTAAACTGTCTGCATTTTTAAGCTGCAGCCTGTAACCCCAAACAATGAATTGTGGTGGAAAGTAGATAAGGCTGTCCTTGGAAATTCTATGTGACCTAGGGGCTCATTATGATGGCGGAACGACCGCCACCGCCGGGCCGGCAGTGGCGGTCCTTCCGCCATCACTGAGCATTTTCCCCACCGCCAAATTAGGATGGAGGTGGGTATCGCGGCAGACGCAAAGTCCGTCCGCCGCTTTTCCGCTGGAGGCAATCGAACCGATTCCCTGGCGGAGGGAAAAGGACAACTAATATGGTGGCGGTGCCTAGCAGGCGCCATCCGCCATATTATGATGTGCCCTGGAAGAGGCCTTTCAATGGCGGCGCTGCCGCCATGGAAAGGCTGGCGGGGATTGGTGGGCCCCCTCAGTGTGGGGGGAGGGTGTAGGTGCACTGGGCTACATTCCCATGCACAAGGTGGCAGACACCGCGTGGTGCCTGCCACGTTGTGCATGGGAATGCACATCGTGGCATTTTGGCATTGTGAACGGTGCTGCAGCCAGCAGCACCGCCCGCAATGTTTAAAGGCCAGGATGCTCCCGCCATACTGGTGGGCGCATCCTAATTGGGCTGGTGGGACCGCCGCACGTCTGGTGGGCGGTCCCATCACCGCTATGATGGCGGGCGGACTGATGTCCGCCCGCCATCATAATGAGCCCTCTAGTTAGCAAGGGATTGCTGATTAGTTCTTCCTACGTACTGCCATTTGGGTGATGGTAGGATTGTTTGTCCTGAATATTGAGCATGGAATGTTGTTATACCAAATATCGTAATGAAAATATTGAGGACAAAATCCCCAACAGGTAAGTATAGATATCTTCATGATATGTAGATGTGGAGTTAAGAATAGTAAATCTATACCTCCCAATGTGCACTTACTATTTTTGTCTTCAATATTTTGCTTATGATAATAAGGTATAATGATATTCTCTAGTCGATATTCCAGACGAAAACCAATGGTAGAGGAATGGTGATGAGTCTGTAGATTGAGTTGTCAGAGGGATAGAAGTTTCTAGGCATGGGCTGCGCCTCTTGTCTTCCCTTGGTTTGCCCCACCAAGAGGGCGGATGGCAGCCAGGTGCAGAACTTCTCACTCATTCTGCTTCTGTACCGGGTACTCCTGCTTGGAACCAGCATTACCACTACCTGCTGTGAGAGGTATCACCTTTCACAAACAATTGTCTGCACTGCAGAACGAGATAAAGGTATGAAAAGATGCCACCCTAAACTGGTTACGGACCCAAACCTTCCTACTTGTTTCCAGTTCCAAGTCACTTTGCTGACTAAGAAGGTGGTATTCTACAAAGTACTCTAGAACTGATGCGATCCAGGTGAGGTGTTGCTGATAGCCAGTGTCCCAGAGGTGATGGGACATCACCTGAGAGCTGCACATCTTGCTATAAAAACTCAGGGCCTACCTATGGCCTGGGAGCCTGCCTGCCTGACTGCTTGCTGAGAGGGGAGAAATAGAGCGCCTTATACAGCAGGAGATGTCTGCCCATCTGCTGAGCATTGGAGAGGAGCAGCCTAAAATAGCAAGGCAAGACCTTCAGTGACAATTTACCCAAGTGCTCACTTCTATGACTGTCACTGAGGAAAAATGAAGAGCCCACTCTTGGAAATGCCAAAACCAGATAACACCAAAGCCTGAAATACATAATCTGTGAACCAGATCTTTTGGTGGAACTTTGAAAGAAAACTGCAGCCCTCATATCAGAAATGTCTAGTCTAAAGCTATGAACTGACACGTGACAGATTACACAAGGGCTGCTCCACTCTGCCACAGTGAGCCTGCGCCTATGCTTATTTTTGTATTTCTGTGTAAAAACCCCATAGACCAAGTAGTGTGCATCCCAGTGGTGCTACTTTACTATGTAATGTATTACATTTTAGTGTGCTTAAAAAACTTTTCTTGTCTTACAAGAACAACACTAGGCTGGACAGTCACTTATTGTGCTTGATGCATGATTGTTTGAGTTCACAGTCTTTACCCCCTCCCCCACCACTATCTCCTGAGATGGCATGACCTGCTCACTCTCACTACCCAGAGAGACACGTGTGTAAGGGTGTCCTGACACAATTTGCAGTCAACACAGTTGGGGCTTAGTAGCCTATGCTTGCCCTCTCGTCCCTTAAATGTGTGCTGGCAGTGAGATATGAGGTCATTGAATTGCATGAGATTTAGCTGTGGACTTGCCATTTGCAGCAAGATACCTTTGGGTTATGAAACGAGCGGCCAGAATACCAGAGTGCAAACTGTATAGGGAAAGGAAGTTGCCCAAGAGTATTCACTGTGTGATATACTCCACCCAATATATAAATTAACGTGTTGTGTATTGTGTTCTCTTTCTACCTGTGAATTCCATTTAATTGTCCACGTTATCGGTCCAACAACTGTTGCTCTGCATCCATATAAAACTAAGGGGATGATTTAGAGGTTGGAAGATGTGGGGCACCCCCCAAAAAAATCCTTATGTGCCAAGGGCAACTGTTTTTATGTTCTTACAAAACAAACTCACATTTTGGAAGGTTGTTTGCGACAAACAAAAAACAAGTGTGCAGAATGGGAGTAAACAAACTTGTTACACATGCTGTTCTGTCTTCAGTGCACTGGCTGTTGCCCTAAAGGCAGAGATGCCACTGCCAGGCAGGTAAGGATGTCATGATTTGGCAAACGGCCTTCTTCCACCGTTGCGAAGACCAGGGCAACTGCTCAACTGGTGGGTTGCCAAGCCCTAAATGATCTTCTAAGTTCTTCGAATCAGCTATGCCACTTTATTTTTCAATCCCTTCTGGAACTTACTGGTCCAAACTACATTTTACTCACTGTTAAGACAACACAGCCATCGGACCACCGTGCCAGCTTCATTCGTTTTTTAGCATCTACTCGGTAGTGCATCACTCTATAGTTTCTCTCAAGTTTTGGGTATCTTCAGAAGCAGCATTGACAAAATGGCAAATCTTTGTACTCCTTAAAAGATTTACAACAATTACATAGTTTTGGTCTCAAATACAAATTGCTTGTGCCTGAGATCTTTTTGTTTAAACTATGACTGTGACAATTTCTCAGAATTAGGGGAGGTATATAATAATTTAATTGACCTTTTTTTGTTTCTCACAATGTTCTGGATAAATTGCAGATGTGTTTTTAGATGTTAAGCAACACTTAAACTGCAGTGATCGCCACCAGTATAACGGACCGTGCACCTCTATTGTGTTTAATACATTTTAGAATTTCAGGTATGAATGGATTTAATTGACTGTCAAATTGGTGGGAATCTGATAAGTGAGTAATTTAAGCAGCATGAATGGGAAATGGCTGGTTAGTAGGCTTAGGTTTCCCGAAGAAAAATCTAGAGTTGCAAAGTGTGCTACAGGAAACGAGTCTCGTCCTCCAAGAAAATAATCTGTATTCTTTGTAAAATTTCTAATTAAATACTTTAGCACACCATTCACAACAAGCATCTTACTCTGTTTGAACTATGTGTAAAATTACTATTAATTATCTTGGTATTTGTATGTGAGTATGGGACTTGTATGATGTGACCTAGACAATAAAGTAACATAGATTTGTAAATGGTAAGGGACGTAGAAGGTTTGTCTGGGATTCGGGCAAAATTGTCACTGTTCAAGCATTGGCTGGTCCTGTGAATGTAAATGGTGTTTCTGCTTGTGGTACACCCAACCTAATTCAGAAAATGACGTTTCTAAAGGGCCAAGGGAACTACTGGATTCCTGCAGACGTGAATAAGTAATTGTTTATAATGTACAATAAAGTATCAAACAAATTCTAAATAGCCCATTAACATATATATTTCTGTGAACATCTGTGTGAGATTGAAGGTCTGATGATGACAGTTGTGATTGGTTAGGGCCAAAGAAGACATTATTTGAGCTAAGATGTATGTTTCTTCATAGGTTTTGTTGCTTAACCTTGGCTTGGAAGTAGGCATTGCCTCTGAACCTGGTCCGGCCAGCATTACATTCTGTTACACTGAAGACAAGTACTACTGTACACATCTTCTGATCACGCCCATCACAGCCTTAGGCACCAGTCGCCCATGCTTCTGACACCAGCATTACTTCGTTGAGTGACTGTTAGAAATGGGGGTCTCTAGTTGGCAAGGGCTTGCACCTTTGTCCAAGTAGGGACCCTTCTTCCTAGTCAGGATAAGGGAGTTACACTCCTAAAATAACCCCTGCTCACCCCCTTGGTAGCTTGGCACGAGCAGTCAGGCTTATCTTAGAGGCAGTGTGTATAGCATTTGCACATAACCAACAGTAATACAGTGTAAGCACTACAAAAGGACACCACACCAGTTTAGAAAAATATCCAATATTTTTATATACTTAAAACAAGACCAATACGATAAAAATCCACAGTACAGTACTTTAAAAATCTTCAGTTATCACAGTATCCTTAAAAACAGTTCCTTGATGTCGATAGCTCCGTCCGGGGCTATCACGGCGTCGTGAACAAACAAATCCAAACAGTTCTGGCTGACCGCGGCATCGCGGGTCAGCTACGGTGTCGGGAAGACCCGCAAACAGTACCTTTCAGAAATGCAGGGCGTCGATGACCTCGCAGTGAGCTTCCGAAAACACGGCGTCCGCAGGCGTCGGTTCCGGAGGTCGGTGCAGGCGTCGTCGGGGCCCTCGAAGTTACACGTGTTGCAGATCGATCTCCTCTCTGTTGAAGTCAGGAGCGCTGGCGCCGGCAGGCGTCGGGTGCTGCGGTGCAAAGTGCAGCGGTGCGGCGTGCGGTGCCCTCAGGTTGCGGTGCGAGCAGCGGCTCGGTGGCGGCGTCAGATGGCGTCGTTGGTGAGACCAGGGTCGCGGTGTGAGATGAAGGCAGTGCTCGTCACAGTGCTGGCAGGTCATGGTGCAGCAGCGGCGTCGTCGTTGCTGAAGCGCTGTCGTCGGCTGACGAACTGGAGTCGATGGCACCGGCGTCGGCAGGCCAAGGCTGCGGTGCGGGATGAGGGCGGTGCGTCGTGTAACTGTACAAGCGGTGCCCTCGAACCACGGTGCAAGCAGCGGTGTCGAGTCCGGCGTGGAGCGGCGTCGTCGGGGATACCAAGGCGTCGTCGTGAAGCTAGGCGGTGCGGAGAGCGGTGCCCACAGGTCGCGGTGCGAGCAGCGGCTCGGTGGCGGCATCAGCAGGTGGCGTCGGTGAGACCAGGGTCACGGTGCGGCATTGCGGCGGTGCCCTCTGCGGTGCCTTCAGGACACGGAGTCGGCAGCGGCGTCGTAGACGGCGTCAGGCTTGAATTCTTTGCTGTTCCTAAGACTTCTTGAACAGGGGGCAAGCTCTACCTCAAGCCCTTGGAGAAACTCACAAAGTAGATTGCAGAAAGTTCAGTCCAGTCCTTTCACTGCCCAAGACAGAAGCAGCCACTGCAGGCCAACACAGTAAAGCACACAGCAAAGTGGTAGTTCCTCCTCACAGCTTCTCCAGCTCTTCTTCTTGGCAGTCTTCTTGGTCCAAAAGAGTTCTAAAGTTCTGGGGTTTGCGTCCCCCTTTTTATCCTCAATTTCTCTTTGTTCTCTGAAGGCAGGGAGGCCTTTGCCTAGTCCAAACCAGTTCTGGTCAGACCTGGAGCACTTTGTTGACAAGACTCCTTCTTTCCTTTTGCAGTGTAGGCCAGGGACATCAGACACACCACAGGAGGTGGAGCCAGCATTGTGGAGGGAAGGCCCAGCCCTATTCAGGTCCCAGGTGCATCTCCTCCCACCCATCTACATGTAGATCTTGCTATTCAGCCCTGTGCTGACTCACCCTGTCTCCTGGAATCCCCCAGCCCCTGTCACTCACACTCCAGACAAGGAATACACAACCTATCAGAGGCAGGCTTGGATGGTTAGACAAGAAAATACCTACTTTCTAAAAGTGGTATTTTCAAACACAGAATGTTAAAACCAACTTCATTAAAAGATGCATTTTATCATTCTGAGTTCAGGCATACTAAACTTGAATTTCTACCATGTTCCCTGGGTCAGTTAGGATCATAGGATGTAATAATCAAAACTGCCCATTCTGGCCTATGGGGAACAGGTAGCCTTGCAATAGTGAAAAACGAAGTAGGCTGTATTTCACTATCAGGACATGCCACACACACCAGGGCATGTCCTACCTTTCACATACAATGCACCCTGCCTACAGGGGTATCTTGGGCCTACCTTAGGGGTGACTAACATGTAGAAAAGGGAAGGTTTAGGGACTGGCAAGTGTGGGCACTTCCATTCACAAAGTTGTGACACGAGACTTGCGTGTCACAGAGGAGTTGCACAGCTCCATGCGTGTCACAACTTTGTGAATGAAATTGTCAGAATCGTGCACTAAAAGGAACGGAGTGCACTTGGAGTGTATGCACGCTAAATTTGAGTAAAACGATAAGATTATCATTAAGGAGTAAACACAGGGTGTGCTGCAGACTTTTTGCAATGAATCATAGTACCGCCGTTCCACTTCTGTTAGCACCCCAGACGAGAAGGAAAGTTGAAAAAGGAAAGTAACAAGGTCACGACGTGGACTCTCCGAAAAAGTTATCAACAAAAGGAGTTATTGAAAGAATACGTTTAATCATATCATGATGGACATTTGTTTAAAGAATGTGTTGCTTTGGGGAGTTTATTTTCATATGTATTCAGCATATTTATTTTTACGATAAGTGCACTGATTCAGGGGCAACTAGGGGATATTATGAAAGTATTGATGGGGAGTTCAACACTGTTGGTTTGGGAACTTATGGAGGGTGGAGTGAGGGAGTCACATGGTGGGAGTGAACACAGGTGGGAGATAAGCATTCGGCTTAACGACCGGATGCCTCGCAGAGCGGGGGTTTGAACATGGCGTTTTTAGAAGGCGGTTTCACCATTTGAAATAACAGCTGATGATTACAGGTACAAACTGGGGAGCAGGGGAGAGTGGGATAGGTGGTGTTACCGATGGGTTGAACGTCAGCGTTATTGGTGATTCGATCTGTAGAGGGACGGGTGATATGTTTTGGGTAAAGGTTGAGGAGGGATCAGAAGTTGAAGGTACAGGATTTGTGTGGGAAAGACGAATGGGGAGGTACAGGAGCAGTGATTCGCGTAATAAGGATGAATTAAGAGTTTGGGGTTTAGGCACAATATATGTTAGTGTTGAATTATTGTTATATGTAAATGATATGGGGTTGATGAATGTATTTTTTAATATTTTTTTAATAATTGTAGATACTCCTGAGGAAGGTCAACAAGACCGAAATGCATTGGGTGATATAAAATAACGGAGGAATGAAGTTTCTACACGTGCCTATGAATTCGAGAGCAATTAGTATGCCTATGAATTCGAGAGCAATTAGTATGCATGAAAATTTGGAACTTTATTTCTGTGACGTGACGGATTAACATGAATAGAACATTGAATAAAAATTGGATGAACCCGAGTTTACTACTGAGTACGAGTCTAAATTGGATTCATATGCGCATGGAGCTGTGCAACTCCTCTGTGACACGCAAGTCTCGTGTCACAATTTTGTGAATGAAATTGTCAGAATCGTGCACTAAAAGGAACGGAGTGCACTTGGAGTGTATGCACGCTAAATTTGAGTAAAACGATAAGATTATCATTAAGGAGTAAACACAGGGTGTGCTGCAGACTTTTTGCAATGAAGTGTGTGCACTTGCCAAGTCGACATGGCAGCCCCAGGCTGTGCACAGGCTCTGCAATGGCAGGTCAGAGTTACACTTTACGGGCTGTTTGCGTGGGTGGCACAATCCAGTGCTGCAGCCCACCAACAGCATTTGATTTATAGGCCCTGAGACTCACAGTGCACTTTACTAGGGACTGACACATAAATCAAATAGGCCAATCATGGAAACACCAATCCATAACACATTTCCTACAGGAGCACTTGCACTTTCCCACTGAACAGCAGTGAGGAAAGTGCGCAGAATCATTACACCAGCAAAAACAGAGTCAAAACCAGGAGGTCAGAAAGCAAAAAGTCAGGGGAAACACGCCAAAAGATGCCAAGTCTAACACATGTCCCCTCCAGCTGAAAGTAGGGAGAACTACCCAACCTCCCGGGAGTTCTCTTCACTAAGGCGGAAGAACCTGGACAGACCATCTGCGTTGGCGTGTTCTGTGCCAGGGCGGTGTTCCACCATAAAGTCCATTCCCTGTAGGGAGATGGACCACCTCAGCAGTTTTGGATTCTCACCCCTCATTTGCATCAACCATCTGAGGGGCCTGTGGTCTGTCTGAACCCGGAAGTGAGTCCCAAACAGGTATGGTCTCAGCTTCTTCAGTGCCCAGACCACAGCAAAAGCTTCCCTTTCTATGGCACTCCACCTCTGTTCCCTGGGGAGTAGTCTCCTGCTAAGGAAGACTACAGGCTAATCCAGGCCCTCTTCGTTCAGTTGTGAGAGCACCACTCCCACACCATGCTCTGAAGCGTCAGTCTGCACGACAAATTCTTTGGAGAAGTCAGGTGCCTTGAGCACGGGCGCCGTGCACATGGCTGCCTTCACGGCATCAAAAGCTTTCTGGCAGGACTCAGTCCAGATCACCTTCCTGGGCTGCTTCTTCGAAGTCAGCTCTGTTAAGGGGGCAGCGATGGTGCCATAGCCCTTAACAAATCTCCTATAGTAGCCGGTGAGACCTAAGAAGGCTCTCACCTCTGTCTGGGTCTTGGGGGGCTCCCAAGCCAGAATGGTGTCAATCTTGGGTTGTAGGGGCGCCACCTGTCCGCTTCCTACCTGGTGTCCCAAGTACACCATAGAGCCCGGCCCGATCTGGCACTTACTGGCCTTGATTGTGAGGCCTGCACCTTGCAGAGCCCTCAACACTTTCTCAAGGTGCTGTAAATGTTCTTCCCAGCTGGAACTGAACACAGCAATGTCATCCAGGTAGGCGGCACTGAAATCCTCCAGTCCAGCCAACACCTGATTGACCAACCTCTGAAAGGTGGCAGGGGCATTCTTCAACCCAAAGGGCATCACCCGAAATTGGTAATGACCTTCTGGGGTTGAGAATGCTGACCTCTCCTTGGCCCCTTCCGTTAAGGCAATCTGCCAGTACCCAGACGTTAAATCAAACGTGCTGAGGAACCGGGCAGCTCCCAACCGATCAATGAGCTCATCAGCTCTGGGGATGGGGTGCGCGTCAGTCCTGGTGACGGCATTGAGCCCACGGTAGTCCACACAAAACCAGAGTTCTGGGGTGGCACCGGGTGCAGCAGCCTTTGGGACCAAGACCACTGGGCTGGCCCAAGGACTGTTGGAGGGCTCAATCACCCCTAACGCCAACATCTTAGAGACCTCCTCCTTGATGCTGGCCCTGACCCGATCAGTCAACCTGTAAATTTTGTGCTTCACAGGAGGGCTGTCAACATCATGGGTACACCAGTGAGTAACACCAGGGGTCAGAGAGAACAGTGGGGCGAACTTTCCCAACAACTGGTGACAGTCCCCCTGCTGCTCTTGAGTCAGTGTAGGGGAGAGGATCACACCCTCCACTGACCCATCATGCTCCTTGGTAGACAGGAGGTCAGGGAGAGGCTCACTCTCCTCTTCCACCCCATCATCTGTCGCCAAGAGCATACTCACTTCGGACCTCTCGAAGTGGGGCTTGAGGCGGTTCATGTGAAGGACCCTCAAAGGGTTCCTTGGAGTCTGCAAATCCACCAGGTAGGTGACGTCACTTTTGCGCTCCACCACCTCATATGGCCCAGTCCACTTGTCCTTCAAGGCACAAGGTTCCACTGGGGCCATGACCCACACTTTCTGCCCAGGTTGAAATTCGACCAGAGTGGCATTCTGGTCATACCACCTCTTCATTTCTTCCTGGCTGGCTTCTAGGTTCGCCTGAGCGAGTTTCCTGAAGCGGGCAGTTTGGTTTCTAAAGGCCAGCATGTAACTAAACACATCCTGGGGAGTTTTCCTGGGAGCTGCCTACCAGCCTTCCTTTACCAAACTCAGAGGTCCTCTGACAGGGTGGCCATACAGGAGCTCAAAGAGGCTGTACCCAAGAGACTTCTGAGGCACCTCCCTGTATGCAAAGAGTAGGCATGGCAAGAGGACGTCCCACTTAAGCCTCAATGGGTTCTGTTAGACCCTTGATCATGCCTTTCAAGGTCTGGTTGAATCTCTCCACCAGACCGTTTCCTTGTGGGTGGTAAGGAGTGGTGAACTTGTAGGTTACACCACACTCCTTCCACAGGGATGTCATATACTTGGATATGAAGTTGGTCCCCCTGTCAGAAACCACCTCTCTGGGGAAGCCCACACGGGAAAAGATCCCCATTAACACCCGGCCCATCACTGGCGCCGTCGTTGTCCTGAGAGGGATTGCCTCTGTGTACCGGGTGGCATGGTCCACCAAGACCAGGATGTACCTGTTGCCCATGGCTGTCTTGGGATCCAGTGGCCCCACAATATCCATCCTTACCCTTTCAAAGGGTGTTCCAACAACAGGAAAAGGTTGGAGAGGAGCTTTGACCTTCCTCCCACTCTTACCACTTGCCTGGCAAGTTTGGCAAGACCTACAGTGTGCATCTGACTGCCTTCGCATTTGGAGCCAAAAGAAGTGGGTGGCAAGCCTGTCAAAGGTCTTGTCCTGCCCCAAATGTCCTGCCAAAGGCACGTCATGAGCCAGACCCAGTAGGAAGGTCCTGAAGCGCTGGGGTACCACCAGCACACGGGCTGACCCAGGCTCAGCAACCTTAGGCTCACTGTATAGGAGGCCATTCTCCCAGTAGATCAGATGTGACCCGGACTGATTACCAGCTGCCTGGTCTGCAGCCTGCCGCCGCAGACCCTCCAGAGTAGGGCACTCGTTCTGCTCCCTGCAGAACTCCTCCCTGGTGGGACCCCCTTCTTGCTGCCAATGGGTCAGCTCAGAGATGTCTCCCAGTTCGGCTACCTGCTCCCCTGTAGGCACCGGGGCGTCCCCCTCGAGGTCCGCCTCCTCCTGGTCCGTGGGAACTTCGGGGGTCGGTTTCCCGCACCCCCTGCCCTTCCTCTTGGCAGGGACTTGGGCCATTGCTCCGGGCTCCAAGTCCTCTTGATCACCCTTTCTGGCTGCCATTGACCGAGTAGACATGCATGCCCACTCTGGCAACCCAAGCATCTCCAAGTGAGACCTGAGCTCAACATCCTTCCATAAGGACTGCTCCAGGTCGTTACCTGGCAGACAATCTACAGGCATGGTAGGGCTCACTAACCACCCTCAAGGGACCTGAGACCCCCCCCCATTCAAAGGGAACCTGCGCCACCATACACTGGCGCTCAGAGTTGTCTACAGCAACTACTTGGTGGAATGCCCCGGGGACTACCTGCTTCTCAGAGACCAGGTGACACTAGACTGAGGTCACACTGGCTCCAGTATCTCTGAGAGCCTCTACCCTGTTCCCATTGATGGTCACCCAGGTGCTATATTTCTTTGTGTTAGGGGGCACCTGGTTTCCTGGGACCATCTCACTGTCCCCTAGTGAGACGAGTGTCATTTCTGCGGGATCCCCACCCTCCTGTGGGCACCCCTCCTCCCCAAGCGCTACACTAGCCAACACTTTGGACTGTCCACCGGTGGGTGGCTGTGTCCCCTTTGGGCACTTGGGGTCCCCCTTCAAGTGACCTACCTGGTCACATGCATAACACTTGCAGGGGCCGGTCTCAACAGGCTTTCCTGTAGAGACTCCCTTCTTCTTATCACCTGGGGGATGGGAACCTTTACCCTGGGTATTAGTTTGGGGCCCTTTAGAGAACTCCTGTGCTTTACCCTTGTCCCCCCACTTTTCTGCTGGGGACCCTGCCCACCTTTGGCTGAGTCTCCCCCAAACGCTTTCTTGTGGACCCTGGTACTCACCCAGCGGTCCGCCTCCATAGCAAGCTTCCTGGGGTCAGTTAGCTTACTATCAACTAGGTGCTGGCGCAGATCTGCAAAACATAGACTAGACAAGTGCTCCCAATCAATAAAATTGGAGATCCCCTGAAAATCTGTTACATTACTGCCCTTCACCCAACCATCCAGCGACCTACAGAACATATCCACACATTCCAACCAAGTGTTGGCCTCAGACTTTTTACTGGACCTAAACTGATCCCTGTACTTCTCAGGAGTGAGTCCATACATAGTGAGGAGAGCGTCTTTCATGTCAGCATAGGTGAGGTCCTGCCCCTTATCCAAAGCTATCAGGGTATCCCTAGCTTCTTCTGGAAAGAGAGGCCACAAACCCGCCCCCCAGTTCCTTTCAGGGACCCCATTCATATGAATAGATGACTCGTACCCTTGAAACCACCTTTGTATGTCATCACCCTTTTTGTACTCTTTACCTACATTCTTGGGGATGTGTACAATCCTGTCTGTGTGTGCTGAAGCGTTGCTGCCACCATCTGAGCCGGTTCTACTCTTTAGCTCCAGCTCCTTGATAATTCTCTCATGATCTAACATCATTTTCCTTTCCTCCATGGCTATTCTCTTGTCTTCCCTCTTACTTTCTACTCTGAGTTTCTCTAATTCAAACTTCCTTGCTTCCCGTCTGTCCTCCATCTCCTCTGGGGACAAGCTACTGCTGCCTGGCCTGGAGGGTTCCCCCCCTCCCAAAAGCACATCCACCCTAGGAACAGGCTCCTCCACCTCTCCACTGAGATCACCAGATTGCTCACTGGCATGTCTGGCTGCTACCCAGGCCCTCAGCGCCTTTTGTAGTTCATCCTTCCTGGTGAGGCCTCTGACCTGGACTTTCAGGTTCTTGCAAATCGATTTTAACTCCTTGACATTGTAGGCTTCCAATCGATCCTCCTCAAAGGCAATTTCTACTGATGCAATTGATGATACTATAGATTCAGGCATGTTGAAGTAGCAAGTTCAAACTGGCAAGATCAAAAATAGGCCAAAAGAAAAAGAACCTGTAAGTGGTACGTAATGGTCTGCGATATGGTAGTAGTGCACACCAATCACTGTAAGTCAAGTGCAAACACAAGTCCTATCCTCACCGCTGACAACCAATGTTAGAAATGGGGGTCTCTAGTTGGCAAGGGCTTGCACATTTGTCCAAGTAGGGACCCTTCTTCCTAGTCAGGATAAGGGAGTTACACTCCTAAAATAACCCCTGCTCACCCCGTTGGTAGCTTGGCACGAGCAGTCAGGCTTATCTTAGAGGCAGTGTGTATAGCATTTGCACATAACAAACAGTAATACAGTGTAAGCACTACAAACGGACACCACACCAGTTTAGAAAAATATCCAATATTTTTATATACTTAAAACAAGACCAATACAATAAAAATCCACATTACAGTACTTTAAAAATCTTCAGTTATCACAGTATCCTTAAAAACAGTTCCTTGATGTCAATAGCTCCATCCGGGGCTATCACGGCGTCGTGAACAAACAAATCCAAACAGTTCTGGCTGACCACGGCGTCGCGGGTCAGCTACGGTGTCGGGAAGACCCGCAAACAGTACCTTTCAGAAATGCAGGGCGTCGATGACCTCGCGGTGAGCTTCCGAAAATACGGCGTCCGCAGGCGTCAGTTCCGGAGGTCGGTGCAGGCGTCATCGGGGCCCTCGAAGTTACACGCGTTGCAGATCGATCTCCTCTCTGTTGAAGTCAGGAGCGCTGGCGTCAGCAGGCATCGGGTGCTGCGGTGCGAAGTGCAGCGGTGCGGCGTGCGGTGGCCTCAGGTTGCGGTGTGAGCAGCGGCTCGGTGGCGGCATCAGATGGCGGCGTCGGTGAGACCAGGGTCGCGGTGTGAGATGAAGGCAGTGCTCGTCACGGTGCTGGCAGGTCACGGTGCAGCAGCGGCATCGTCGTTGCTGAAGCGCTGTCGTCGGCTGACGAACTGGAGTCGATGACACCGGCGTCGGTAGGCCAAAGCTGCAGTGCGGGATGAGGGTGGTGCGTCGTGTAACAGTACGAGCGGTGCCCTCGAACCACGGTGCAAGCAGCGGTGTCGAGTCCGGCGTGGACCGGCGTCGTCGGGGATACCAAGGCGTCGTCGTGAAGCGAGGCGGTGCGGAGTGCGGTGCCCACAGGTCGCGGTGCGAGCAGCGGCTCGGTGGCGGCGTTGTCGGTGAGACCAGAGTCGCGGTGCGGCGTTGCGGCGGTGCCCTCTGCGGTGCCTTCAGGACACGGAGTCAGCAGCGGCGTCGTAGACGCGTCGGGCTTGAAGTCTTTGCTGTTCCTGAGACTTCTTGAACAGGGGGCAAGCTCTACCTCAAGCCCTTGGAGAAACTCACAAAGTAGATTGCAGAAAGTTCAGTCCAGTCCTTTCACTGCCCAAGACAGAAGCAGCCACTGCAGGCCAACACAGCAAAGCACACAGTAAAGTGGTAGTTCCTCCTCACAGCTTCTCCAGCTCTTCTTCTTGGCAGTCTTCTTGGTCCAAAAGAGTTCTAAAGATCTGGGGTTTGGGTCCCCCTTTTTATCCTCAATTTCTCTTTGTTCTCTGAAGGCAGAGAGGCCTTTGCCTAGTCCAAACCTGTTCTGGTCAGTCCTGGAGCACTTTGTTGACAAGACTCACACTCCAGACAAGGAATACACAACCTAGCAGAGGCAGGCTTGGATGGTTAGACAAGAAAATACCTACTTTCTAAAAGTGGTATTTTCAAACACAGAATGTTAAAACCAACTTCACTAAAAGATGCATTTTATCATTCTGAGTTCAGGCATACTAAACTCGAATTTCTACCATGTTCCCTGGGTCAGTTAGGATCATAGGATGTAATAATCAAAACTGCCCATTCTGGCCTATGGGGAACAGGTAGCCTTGCAATAGTGAAAAACGAAGTAGGCTGTATTTCACTATCAGGACATGCCACACACACCAGGGCATGTCCTACCTTTCACATACAATGCACCCTGCCCACAGGGGTATCTTGGGCCTACCTTAGGGGTGACTAACATGTAGAAAAAAGAAGGTTTAGGGACTGGCAAGTGTGTGCACTTGCCAAGTCGACATGGCAGCCCCAGGCTGCGCACAGGCTCTGCAATGGCAGGCCAGAGTTACACTTTACGGGCTGTTTGCGTGGGTGGCACAATCCAGTGCTGCAGCCCACCAACAGCATTTGATTTATAGGCCCTGGCACTCGCAGTGTACTTTACTAGGGACTGGCACATAAATCAAATAGGCCAATCATGGAAACACCAATCCATAACACATTTCCTACAGGAGCACTTGCACTTTCCCACTGGACAGCAGTGAGGAAAGTGCGATGAATCATTACACCAGCAAAAACAGAGTCAAAACCAGGAGGTCAGAAAGCAAAAAGTCAGGGGAAACACGCCAAAAGATGCCAAGTCTAACAGTGACCCATCCAAAAATTATCTGGAGTGAGATTCTGAGGCACTGGAGATAGTGAAGGCTGTTGATAGATTTCTTCACTAATTTCAACAACATTTAGTCACAAGATGTAAGTGATACAACCCTGGCATTGTTTCCGCTCTTGGTTTGCAATTCGAGTTCTTCATTTTGAAACAATCGCACATCTGCTTGGCAGGCAGAGAGTTTCAGAACGCAGGTAGATTTCCACAACATGCCTAAGAGCATATTGTTTTTTGAGATCAAAAAAGTCAGGTCTACAAATTTACAGTGGAATCTTTTTGGTTGTAGCAGCTTAAATGAGGTATTCCTGGACACCTTTGTGGAATAAATTTATTACATTCATCTGTCCATCTATTATCTCCCCCTTGTCTTTTGTTCATTTACCTTTAACCTCATGCAGGTTGGCCTTGGATATTCTTATAACTCCTGATGAAATAAAGGCGTCATCTTCTTCCACTGCTCTAGTGTCAGTAATGCAATCATGAATCTGCGTTTCTAAATTCTCATATCTTCATGTCAGTCAAACCGCTCACATGATAAACCCATATGTTAGAGACTGTCCTATTGGAATAGCATACATCAATCTTAGACTACCCAATGTGTGAAGCTTGCATTTTTCAAGTGTTTACCCTACGCATAGTGTTCTGCATCTGTCCAAGCTGGGAAATCGAGCCATGTCACAAACCCAAGAGAGACATCTCAGTGGAATATCTGAATATCTTACGCATACAGGGCTTTTGTGTTGGTAGATGCAAAGCATTTCCTCCAACAGTGACGTGCTGTGTGCATGTCTGGGACATGCCCTACAGAACTGCCCTACAGAACTGCATGTTGGCCATAATTCGTGCTCTACGGAGTGGGGTTCATCTGCAGTCATTTAGATGACCACTGCAACTCCTATAGAGTATAATTCGAAGTCGGTCACTCCTACTTTACCACATGTTATCAGGAGCTGAAGTTCATTATGAGTAGTCCCTTCCCCAAAACAAAGGTGTGTGGAACAAAAGGATCACAACAGCACACACCTGTTTTAAGAAATCCGTCTGAGAGGACTTAGGCATATAGATACATTTGATCATTGGCAAATTGCTGTCTAGTCATGCTTCTGCCACTACGTATCTACCTTCTGTATCAATGTGTTCAGTGACTGGCACGGAAGGGAACCTCACTCTTATCCATATATGCACCTTACTTGCATACAAGGAGTATGATGGATGATACAATTAACCACTCTATTTCTTCTGAAGTTTGACATCTTTTGCTCTGCGTAGGTGACTCTCCTGAAGAAAGGAGACATGCACCCTGTGTTGTCACAGGAAAGCATGTATCTTGTGCTGCTAAGCCAGATGAACCATCCTCATGACACATTTTCTGAAGTTTTTTTTAGTTGGGAGATCCATACGATAAGTACTACATTCTGGGGCACATCATTACACTCACCCCTCCTCCTCCCCTTGGTGAATTGTGCCTCTTACCTTGGGACCACGTTTCCTTCCTGACCCATCTTCTTTCCAGACAATATGGTACCAGAATATTATGACCTAAATATAATCTGGCCAAAATAACGTGTCATAAATATCCTTTACAAAAATCTTCCCCACTGCAGTTAATACTAGAAAATGTACACCCAATGGACTGATATTTTTGAAAATTACATTTAGGCCAAGATAGTTATATTAGATATGTAATCTGTTATACAACCGTCCAGACAACACAATTTTAGACCTTGTGCAAACTCCCCCTAAGAAACCAGCCTACAGCGAGTTACCAAGCCAAAGACAAGTGCTCATCCAAATTCAACTCTAGCATAAACATTAGTCTCCTGCATCCCGTCTCAAGCATCAGGAGTGCATCGCAGAAGTGCAGCTACTTACTTTGCCCCTCTGGTTGTCCTATCCCTTGATCATTCATGTAACAAACATATGTGCATAACAAATCATTGAATTTGTTTCCAGAAGCACCCTATGAGGTCCATGATAATGGTACCTTTACATTGTACAACACTGTAGTACCGTCACTAATAGCCTTAGACTATTTCATTAGCCTTTGCAGGGGTGGCCTGGGAGGACCATTTGCCCCTCCAGTTGTAAGTCTCCAGTCTCAGATCCTTACATGGATGCTGTGGCATCTGTATCACTTTGCTCTTTGACATTGTGACTTTTGCCCTCTGCGCTAAACAACACTACTGCTGCTGCTCTTCTGATCTCTGCTTGTCCATTCATTGGTTTCCAGGTCCAAATTCCTGCATGTCTGCCCCTTGAATTTAGGTTCTCCGCCTCCGTTCAACGTTGCCCTCTGCTCAGTCGAGTCACATGCCTTTCTAGCTTGCCTGAAAAATGTGACTTTTCTGCACTCAACACCTTCAAATTGACCGAGAATAATATCATGCACTTTAGCCTCAATGTTCAAAGCGTCCACTTAACCACAAGTGATGAGCTGTGTTAGTGAATTTGGCAAGGTTGTAATCGAAAACAATGAGGACTTTACTGTTCCCAATAGCCAGAGAGCTGTCTAGATTTTTTAAATATGAAATCATAATCTTTGTAGATGAGCATTCAGCCACCACTGTTTCACAGGTTCTCATGTCAACCATGGACTCTACCAGTTGCACACAGAAGTTCTGGTTACTCGGATTGTTAATTTATTTGCTTTCGTTTTCCGATGTTGGATGTTTTGTGATCATTGTTTACGACTGGCATCAGGCGAGCATGCAAAGGCCTGCACAATAGTGCCACAGATGGGCTTCTCAGAGGGCCTAGGGACCAACACCAAGCAACATATTCCTTTACCAGGCAAGGGGCTCTAGCAGTTGGTGTCACAGCCTAGACAGAACCGGAAGCTAGGCAGTGCAGGTTTGGAGACCACTAATGTCGCACAGGTGGCACAGACCTACAGGCCAGGGGGAGCCAATCCACAGTGACACTCAACAGCTGCACCTCCTCCAATCTCAGTCTCTTCCAACCTTGGGGGCCAAACCATACACAGCAGAGCTGGTCCAACAATTTTCACTGCCAGAACAGTAGAATTTTCTCATATGGCAGGTTGCATTGAAGTTTGCAGATACTATCTCTGCTCCAGCACAGCAAGTGTTCTCTACACGTTGTAGGGACGTCTCCTGTCATACGTCTCCCAACACCAGTCAGTTTGGTATACCTGCTACAAAGTCCACCTCCAGCTGGACTTGTCAGGCCTAGGAAGGACCCAGGGCACTTATGATAGCATGTCAGCCATAGGGCAAGGGAGATGACCAGGGCACCGTGGGAGATGCAAGCACCACCACCGTTGTCCTCCCCTGGTGCTGGTCACTCACACTGCAGCAACCTTGACTGTCTCGTTGTGATTACCGCTGTGGAGGGAACGATGAAACTAAGGAAAGCCTGACAACACTATCACTGGTCCACATCTAGCCTCATGCCTGGAGACACCCACTGATTGAAATCCACTTCCCCATCATCTTGGTCCATGCCTCTCCTCCTGTCAGGTTTACTCCAGAAAGACCAGTGCTGTCACTTTGAACAGTAAGAGTACACACAGTTTTAGTCCCCTAGGACATTTCCTTTTGAACAACTTCACCCAGAGAGCTCCAATAGACGCTCCAGTAAGAGCATATCTTTTTTAAGCCCTATGGCTTAATTCAATCCTCTTCTTAACAGTTGACAGTCAAACCCCACACTAGGACAGGAGGAGGGCTTTCTTTCTCATACTTAATGCCAAATATTGGAATCGTCTTTCGATCTCTCTATGTCTTATCCAGTTTACCAGTTTCGAAAAAGAAGCTGCAAACTAGACAAACCACCTTTCTGGCCCTCTTCTGAACGTGATTTTCCAAGCATCAGAGCACTCTTTCTTTTTTTTAAAGTTTGAGTTTATTGAAAACAGCAAGATAAAAACAAGTTATCAACAATAAACATAAGTCACAATATGAAATAATAAGAATAAAAATACACTAGATATAAGAAAAAGTGACAATACAAAACCAAATACAAAATACAGTAAGATATAAATTATACATTTTAAGTAATTATATAATGAGGATACTCTTTCTAAGGTGATAGTGCACCATACAAATCAACTTCCCATAGCACACAGTTGCTTCTGACTGCTCAGCTGTTTCCCGGGTGGATACATTTCCGGTTCAAGGTAAGCCACTGTAAGAAGGGAAACATAATTTACAACGCTGTAAGAACACTGCAGTGCCTTTTCAACGCGGTCAGTACAATGACTGTGTTGTTACCACGCGTTCCATTACAACGCAAGTCATTACAACGACTTGCTTTAGGGATCTTTAGGTGCTGGATTTTAAATCCAACACCTTCCCTACTGTTGCACAGACTGGAGTTGGAATAGTAAAAGATACTATTCCAAACTCCAGCGCTTCCCTAAAGCAAGTCGTTGTACTGACCTCATTGTAAAGGCATGCGTTGTAAACGCATGCGTGAAAACGTCATACAATCCTGTAAGAATATATGTGGGAACAGAACAGATGTGAAATGCAGCGGGCCCACGGGTTGGGATTTAGACTACAGGTAGCAGAGTGGAGGTTGTACAGGTACAGGTCCAGGGTTCATAGATAGACCAGAAGGGGGCATGGAACCTGTCACTTTCAATTTGGACTTAAAGTGATAGCTCACCGTTAGACTAGGAACACATTTTACACCAGTGACAGAACTGAAGCTGCCAAAGGTACAACAAGCATTTGCAATGCAATCGGTCTCGCCTTTGGGACCTTATATGTATTTAGCTATGCAGCACATTAGCCTGGGTGCTGAAACATCTACTGTTCTTTAACATGGAGGGATAGTAAGCACCAAACTGCGTGACACGCCAGGTATGGGAACACATGGAAAGAAATATTGCCTTTCAGAGGGAAATGGTATAGTCCGAAGCTCTGTTTTTAATATAAAATCAAGGCCTTCGGTGGTCATATCACTGAAAATACAAGATTTGAAAAAAATATTATTGTCTACAGGTGCTCGTGGAAGCCAGTTTCTATGGACTGGAATCTAGAGAATGCTTCTGGTATTTTACTGACCTCTGCTGGTCGTTTTCTATTAAGAAAGTTAAATAGAGGCAGTTGCCAGAAAAATTAAAAAAAGAAAGTCCCTCAGCAGAAAGCAATTCTGGTATTTTACTGACCTCTGCTGGTCGTTTTCTATCAAGACAGTTAAATAGAGGCAGTTGAACAGAAAAAAAGTCCCTAAGCGGAAGCAGACAAGTCCTAGGGCTGATCTCCAGAGCCCACAAAGTACATACACATATAAGTATATAATAAGTATATACTACAGTATATACAAGAGGTCTCGAATGCTCGACCTAAAAAATGAGTAGCTACAAAGTGAAGAGTTCTACATGGTGAACTTCAAGAACAGTGTGTCCCCTATCCCGAATGTGCCTTAGACATCCGACACTTAGAAACATAAAGCCTTCCTTACGTCATCAGTTTTGCATTTCTATAGTCATTCGATTTTTATATTTATTGAGCCATTTGAATTGCATCCTTATATTTATTCATCACATTTTGAAATTTATTGAGCGTGATACTATTTTATCGAAAAAAAGAAGTAGAAATATAGCTTTGTAATTTTGTAGTTGATTAAAAGTGCTGTAAGATATTCAGCTCTGCGGTTAGTGCATTGTTTTATGTGTATGATTCTCAACATAAACACTTTATGGGAAAACATTACTAACCCTAATCCAGTCCTGCCATCAGGTCCTTCACGGAGCTCCATTCCTGCCACCAAAGGTGGTGGCAGTGTGGCTGCCGAATACAGGATGCGTGGTCCGCCACCATATTTGCTGCATTAAACCATGAAAGACTGCAATAAAGCCCTTTATTTATCGAAACCAATACAAGATGTCCTTAATAACAGTGGGCAACATTTTCGCCAAAATGCAAGATTTGTGACATCCGACTGTGAAGAAATTTTGACCATGGTGCAGATTTGCCATTATATGTTTGGCGGATTTCGCTTAATTTTTTTTTCTTGCATAATTTCACTAAAACAGAAAACCGGCAAAGCTGTAAAATGCCGAAGTTTCATGGAAGTGTCTATAAGGTTTAGGACCACATCATTGTTTTTTAACTTCTACATTTCATAGAAAAAAACACCCAGACCTTATCTGTAACATGCTGAGACTGTCTCTCTGCTTTCTATGGTGACCATGATCAAGTTACTGAAAATGTATTCCCATTTAGGGGGTGCATTCCCTTTGCCCACTGATACTAGCAGCCGCCATAAGCATAGCAGAAGTGACACAGCTATAATGCCTGTTTTGTTCTTCCTTACAAATAATACTGCAATGTTCTCTGGAGCGGGCTAATATTTTCTTTTAAGATCCCCATTAAGAGATTCGAGGGGAGATACCAGCCCCAGAGCTAGTGATTGCAGCCACTGGGGCGGCTCCTCCACTAGGGCGGAGGAGCGTCGCCCCACTGCTTTCTCGCAGTGCGAGAAAGCCAAAACATAAAATGTTAATAACTTTTTGTTATTACCATTTTATGTTTCTTTGTGCGTTGCGGGCAGGCGCCGGTCGGAGCTGCCCGGGCAGGGCAGGAGTGGTTTGCCCACTCCTGTGTGCGCAAAGGCTGTTTGGTCGGCCCTCTCTGGCTGCCCAAACCAGTCATGCGCACTCTGCACTTCTCCATGCAGGCTGCATTGCAGCCTACGTGGAGACATGCCATCCCCTACAGCCCCTGGCTGGGCGGTGTTCCGATTAATCACAACGCTCCACTGGAGCGCTGTGATTGGCTTAGGGGAGGGGTGGTAGGCTGCCTGCTTCCTGTTCCTGTTACCTGCTTCCTGTTCCTGTCGGAGGCAGGAGAGCAGGAGCAGTGAAGACGCAGGACCCGGTGCCGCGGAAACGTACGTTTAATTATTTATTTTAAATTATTGAGCCCCGCCCCTCCCCGTGTGACTCCCCCCTCCCTGCGCGACCCCGCATCCGCCCCCCCACCCGCGAGTCATGCCGGCCGCTACTGACAGCCAGTGTGTATTTCCAAACATAATGTAGCGTCATTGGTTTCTGAGCTGCTTGAAGACAATATAGTGTGCCACTAGCAGAGGCAAAATGTTGAAAGTGAGGCTGGCGGACTCAACCACAGCTTTGTTTGTTGGAGCCTTGGGCCAGATGTAAGAAACTTTTTTCTGCTCGCAAATGGCTCGATTCACAGAATTGGGCTGTTTGTGACCAGAAAAAAGCTTTTTCTAATGTACCAAGGCCTATTTGCGATTCGGTAATCCATTACCGAATCGCAAATTGGGTTTGCAAGTCGCTATTAGGAAGGGGCGTTCCAAGGGCGTCCCTTCCTAATAGTGATGCGCACTGGTGTGCAGGAATTTTTTGCGACCGGGAATGCCGGCGCAAAACATTCACAGTTATCACCAACTTCAAGTTGGTGGTTACCCATTCGCGTTTGTGAATGTGGGTGCCATAATTTTTAAGAGTAGGCAGTGGTCCCATGGACTACTGCAGACTTTAAAAAGATGAAAAGGAAACTTTTCGTTTAAGGAAAATGGGTGCATTATAAAAAAAATTGCTTTATTGAAAAAAGCAATCACAGACATGGTGGTCTGCTGACCACAGCAGGCCACCATCCCTGTGATTGTAGCCATATGCAATGGGTCGCAAATTGCCACCTGTCTCATGAATATTGATGAGCAGGTCCATTTGCGAGCCACTGTGAATCGTTAACAGTGTCAAACACACTGTTTTACATCACAATTTGCGATTTCTTAATAGCGAATCGCTAAAATTCGCTATTAGGAAATCGAAAAAACGTGATTTCGTACATCGAGCCCTTAGGGCCGTGTCAGATTAGTTGAGCACTGGGACTGCTAAGTTAACACACCATCTCTGCCATAGTTTTGGCCTGACTGTTGTCTTAAATAGTTGAAGATCTGGAGCAGCTTTATTGTTCAAAAGAAAGTTGATTTTGAAGAAATGCAGCAAAACATACATAATTAATAAAAACTACAATGTGCTTATTAACAATAAATGAGTTAATGGCTTAATAAACAGTCAGAAAAATCCAAACAGTTGCATGTGTGAAAAGTGTACAAGAACTATTAACAGAGGGAAAGTCAAAGGGAAATAATATAGTAGTAATATAACTATATAGTAAAGGAGTAGGAGAGCTTAATACAATATAAAGAAATATGACCATTTTAAGAAGTAATGGCTGTAAAATAGGTTTCGAAAAAAAAGATAAAAATACAGTATATAATAGTCAGACTATTCATTCATGGAGGTTTGGGGACTTCTTCCAACAGTTGGCGGTGTTTGCTAAATTTTTGAGCGGAAGCATCTAAGGAAGTAGTTATGGGGGACCATATATGTTCTCTTTTGATGAGTAGGGATAGAGGAGAAATGTATGCACGATCAAGTCGATGGTTGTAACAAACACTATACCACCAAGCTTGAAAAGAAAGTTGTGTGGATTGTTTCCAATTTTTTGTGATTTGTTGAAATGCAATTGCAATTAATAAATCTACAATGTCTGTATTACATGTGATGGTTTGCCAATGTTCGGAGAGTGTGCCTAAGAAAATGTTCATAGGAGAAAAGGGAAAATGAATGTGAAAGATTGTACTGATTTGAGGCCATACTTTCAACCAGAATTGGTGGGTGTAGGGACAGGAAAAGAGCATATGAAATAAATCTGCATTTTAAGCATTACATGACCAACAATTTGGGACAACTGTAGGTTTAAACTTATGCAAAGACGTTGGAGTAAACATGAGTCTATTGTATAAAAAGAAAAGTGTTTGCGTTGTACTAGCCGATCTTGAGATCTTATGAATTTTTAGCCAAATTTATCCCAAAACGTAGTCGACCATGAAGTGTAAAAGTCACGTTCCCACTGTAGTTCAATATTGGTTTTATTTCTGTGTTCTGGGAGTTTGGTGAGGAATTTGTAGATAGATGAAGCACTTGTTTGGGCACTTAATATGGGAAGGATATTACGTTGAGATACTAAGGGGGGTGAGATCGAAGATTGTGAAGACAAAGAAGAGAATACAGATTGAATCAATGCCTTAAATTTATTAGAATATGATTTTGGAAGGCCATAGAGTTATTGTGCTTCAGGAAAGGTAAGAAAGGTATCATTTGAGTAAAGTTGGTGAACCCAAAGCAGAGCTTTGTCTCGCCAAGTCTTCTAGAATATAGGTTTGTTGTTAATTGCTATAAAGCGATTATGCCAAATCGAAGAGTTAAGAAAGCGGTCATTATCAGAGAGGTGTGAAATAAGTATAGATTGAAAGAGTTTATGAGAAGTTTTATGTATAGGCGAAGATGAAAATTGTGTCTTGTGAGTGAACGTAGGAGTTTCTTGGATTGAGAAAGGAGAAAGGAAAGAGAGCTTGATATCTTTCCATAGTGGAGATGTATCTGCAGTTGACTGATTCAAACATCTGGAAAGTTGTTTAAGAAGAAAGGCATTATGATAAGCCTGGAAATCAGGGAAATTAACACCACTGTGCGACTTATTACGTTTAAGCATAACAAGGGACATACGTGTTTTTTTTTTTATTCCACAAAAAGACAGATAAAATTGAGTAAATTTTTTTGAAAAAAAAATGAGGGAATAGTAAATGGGATAGCAGAAATAGTATAGAGAATAACAGGAACAAGCATCATTTTGATAGTGTCAAGTCTGCCTCACCAGGATAAATATAGAGGATGCCATTTAGAAATAGAAGTAGATAGCGTGGTAAGAACTTGAGTCATATTCAGTGATAAAATATGCTTTACAAGAGGAACAAACCATAGACCTAAATATTTGATTTTTTGGGAGTTCCATGCAAATTTAGTGGAAATAAAGTCTTGTCTAAAACATAAAACATTGAGAGGAAGGATTTTGCATTTATCTGGATTTAATTTATAACCACAAAGTGTGAAGAAAAGGCAGTAACTTCTGCAGTGAAGGCTAGAAGTGAATGTTCTGGCTTTGATAGATATAACAAGATATCATCCGCATAGACACTCATTTTAATAAGGGTTTTACCATTTTGAAAACCATGAATATTCGGGTTTTGTTTAACTTTAGCAAGAAAAGGTTCCAATGCAAGAATGAAAAGAAGTGGGGAAAGGAGGTACCCTTGGCGGACACCTCTTTGCAAAGTGAAAGAGTTGGAAATAGAACCGTTAGCGAAAATAGAAGCTTTGGGTGATGTATATAATAAAGAAATCTAAGAAATAAATGTAGGTCCAAAACCAAACCAAGAGAGTGTTTGAAAAATAAAAGACCAATCCATGCGATCAAAAGCTTTCTCAGCATCGAGAGAGATAGACGTGAGTGAATGAGGATATTTGTTTGATTTATGTAAAATTTTAAAGAAAGTCCTAGTATTATCAGAGATGGATCTACCTTTAATGAAGCCAGATTGTTCTGTACAAATAAGAGATTTTTAAAATGGCTCTAATCGAAGTGCGAGTATTTTGACAAATATTTTATAATCGGAATTGACTAAAGATATCGGTCTGTAGTTTTTACAAAAATGAGGATCTCTCCCTTCTTTAGGAAATAAGAGCATCTTGAAAAGTACCATTAGAGGCATTAGAAGAAATGAAATATGCAAATAGAGAGTGGAGATCCGGTATAAGCGATTTGGAAAAGTGGGAGTAAAATTCTACGGGAAACCCATCTGGACCAGGTGCCTTCCCTGTTTTGATGAGTTTTAATGCGTGGGAAATATCCTTAACAGAAATGTCATTTTCCAATGGTGAAAAGTCAATATCAGTGGGAAAATGTTTTTGTATCGAAGCAGGATAATTCTGTACCTCAGTAGAGTCTGGGGTGACTTCAGGGGTATAAAGAGAGATATAATATTTTCTGAACTCCTCTAAACTATCTAAATTTTTAGTCGCCGTAGATGAATCAGAGTTTAGAATATAGTCAATATTTGTACGGTCTTTCCTGACCTTAAGATATGAGGCAAGAAGTTTGTCAGCTTTATTCTGGCCGCCATAATAGCAAGCACTACCTCAAAGAAGATAGGAGCTGGCAATTTCTGTAGATAATTTGTTATATTTAAATTTTTCTATGATAAAATTATTAAGATCGGCTTTAGAATTAGTGGCAGTGTAGAGTGTTTCTAACAGCTTAATATTTTTGAGAATTTCAGGAGGCTTTGGGAGTTTTGTTTTTTCTTTTTAGTGACATGGGAGATAATAAAATCTCTGGCTGAAGATTTAAAAGCATCCTATACAACCACAAAAGATGAAACAGAGGATATATTACGATTAAAGAAATCAGTAAGAAAGGTCTCAAAAGAGGAAGTAAAAGTCTGATCAATTAGTAAAGAGGTATTAAATCGCCAACTTTTGTTGGTCACATTAACAGGGAGTAGTTCTAAATCTAAGATTACTGGAGCATGGTCAGAAATCAATATAGAACCAATGTCTGCTTGTATTATGTGTTGTGTTAATGATTTAGAACCAAATAAATAGTCTATGCGTGATTAGGAAAGGTGAGAAGGTGAGAAAAAAGTATATTCACCGAGTTGTGGGTTGCAGAATCTCCAAGAATCAACAAGAGACCTATGGGAAATTAGGGTGTTGAAATGTTGGTGCATTGGAGAGGGGATAAAGGGAGCCTTGGAGGAATGGTCTATGTATGGGTCAACAACTAAGTTACAATCACTGCCGAAAATAACATATGGTGTAGGAATAGACATCAAAAGAGTGGATATGTGAGGCCAAAAATTATTGTCAGGCTTAGTAGGAGCATATACATTAAACAAAGAAATAGGTATATTATTAACTTTAACGTGAACAATTAACCAACATCCTTCATCATCTGAGTCCTCAGATAGAAGAGAAATTTTAAGTTTCTTGTGACAAAGAATCAATGTCCCATTTCTCTTGCTTGTACCGGGCGAGAAAAGGAAATTCTTGACCCATTGATGTTTAAGTTTTAAAACTTCTGAAGTAACCAGATGGGACTCTGGTAAGAAAACAATATCTGCTTTGAGATTAGCTAAATGGGTAAGAACCCTCTGTCTTTTGATAGGTGTACCCAAACCTTTGACATTCCAGGAACAACACGGAGCATCATTTATCAAAAATATAAGGAAAAGAGAGAAATGCACAAACATTTACTGCAAACATGAACATAGTAAAAAATCTGCAATAATCAGAATAACCAACAACGAAGAGCTCAAATAGAGATAAGATAGGATGTGAAAAGAAAGAAAATGTAATGAAATGAAAGAAGAGAAGGATAGATAAGGGAGAAAAGGAAGGAAAAAAGGGAGAGAGAGAAAAAATATAGAAAAAATAGATATGAAGAACAATGAAACATACCAAAGGCTCAAACATGAATGGAGGGTGTTGATGCCACAAAGAGAAGACGGAACAGCCAGCGAAACAACTCCGGGGGAAATCACGAAGAGGGAAATGTTCCAGACGAGACTATACAGTGGAGGGTGGAAACAGGGGAGACCCACACCTGGAAAAGGGAAACATAAGGAAAAAATGTATTAAGTTCTGTCATGAAAAGCAAATTAAAACAGTGTAAAATTACAGTTGTCACAGGAAAAAGGTGGTATTATCAAGTAGAAGACGATCTTGTGAACTCCATAGATTCTTCTTTACAGCTGTCAAGAAAATGTTGAAGTAAAGCTGGATCTACGTAGGTGGTTGTTTTATTTTTATAAGTCACTTTAAAGAGGCAAGGATGGATTAAACCAAATCTGGCATTTAAATCACATAGTGCTGGTCATATTGCTAGAAAACTAGTCCGTTTGTCTGCTGTGACTTTGGCGTAGTCTTGTGAGACAAATAACCGAGAGCCTTGCCAGGAATTGCGACGTTTAAATTTGACTGCCTGCAAAACTTTCAACAAGTCAGTATATTCTAGGAAGTAGAGTATTACGCCCCTTGTTTATGTTGAGGTGATGAAGTATGTGGAGTACGAACAAGTTTGTTCGCTCTTTGTATATTCAATGAAGGAGATTCCGGAAATTCCAGTGCGGAAGAAAAGACTGGAAGAAAGATATTGGATTGGAACCTTCCAATCCCTCAGCTAAGCCATAGATTTGTAGATTATTGCGTCTACTACGATTTTCGAGATTTTCCACTTGTTTCTGGAGTGGGAGGATTTCAGCTTTCATAGGAAGAATCTGCTGTGAAGAAGCTTGTAAAGATTCGACCTGACACTCCACTGAATGAATCTTGCTTTCAAGAGTAGACCATTTATCCTTTAGGCCTTGTAGACGAGTGTTTGTCTCCTGCATATATGGCTTGAGAGCTCGTATTTCATCTAGAAGCAACTCCAAGGAAGCTGGTGGAGGAGAGGTGGTTGGCGAAGGAGGGTCTTTTTTGACTCGTTTAGTGGAGGACAGCACTGACGAAGAAGTTGGTTTAGATGCATTTTTGCCATTTAATAGAGGCGAAAGAGAACTAGAAGTAGGTGTAAATGTAGATGCAATGGACGAAGACTCTGCAAGATGGGGCATGGTGATTGGTGTTGAGTCATCCATTTCACTTTGTTATACTGAAAAGGGGTTAGAGGTAGGCACTGCAGTGGCCTTTGGACGCAGAGTAGAGGAAGAAGATGAAGCAGTGCCTCGACCAGATTTGATTCTCCCCATAGACATGTATACTCCAACAACAAAGTACAGTCTGTGTGAAGAAATGCAGAGAAATGCATGCAAAACAACGTTGTTAGGTGGAAAAAATGCAACCAGCTGAAATTCCGTAAGCCTTATGTGCTAATATTAGCTGTTTCAGTGAAGTAGTACAACCAGCTGAGATATAGCAATCTTAATGTGAGAGTGTTAGCTGTTTCAGTGAAATTCAGGCAGTTTATCTGTTAAATATAAGAAACACTCGACACTAGATGTGGATTTTGCTGAGAGGATGCATAGTAGCAGACTCGTAGTACATCCTTGCATGTTTTGTCCTTCATGAAATTACTGTTCGTGAGGAGCCGGTGCCGTGAGAAAAACGCTCTGAGTGAAACAAAATGGCGGCCACCATCCAGTCACGGAACGCGCCGCAGGTTCACAACAAAAAGCGTGAAAATGCAATCTCACCGCGCTTAGCAAAAGGCATCGTTAGATGCAGGAATGGTTCCGCCAGAAAGTCCTGGGGTCGTAGCAGGTGTCAGAGAGCTTCCACCAGTTGAAAGAGTCACATTCCTCGGATTGCGACGCGGAGCGGCGTCAACCAGCCGCCATCTTCATTGACGTCAAACCACGCCCCCCGGAGCAGCTTTATTGCACCACCTTACACAGTGGTGAATGGTGGCCTGTCACAGAAACATTCAAGACTTGTGCTGCTCTTGGCTGTAAATTTAGAAGCCGTCATCCACAGACTAATACATTTTTTATATAATATACCCTTTCAGAATTCTATTAGTGTGCTATAATATTGGGCTAGATACATAAAAGTTTAATTTACCTTGCAGCACGTCCTCAACCTCTCCAGTCCATGGCTCTGACTCCTCCGAGGACAAAGTGACGTAGGAAGGCAAACTGCACCTTATCCAATCCAGACGCTGCTCAAAGCAGCGTCTGGATTGGCTGGAGTAGGCTGCCTCAGCGCTCCAAAAGGCAATGGACCCCTGTGACAGCTTTCCAACAGGTTGGAGAGTTTGAATTGCGCATGTCGGTTTGGCCGTAGAATGGCAGCTGGCCAAACCTACATGCGCAATTCACACTGAACGGCCACTCCTCATTGCTGCCAATCACTTGGCAACAATGACGCACTGGCCCCACCCCCACAATCCGTTCACAGAAAGCTAGAAAAGTAAAATGGTAATAAAATAATTTTTATTACCATTTTATTTTTCTAGCTTTCTAGCAGCAGTGTGGGGGGTCGGTGCTCCTCCGCTCGTATGAAGGCACCGCCACTGCCATCTTCATTTTAGTCTTCTGGAACTTACAAATCCATTAGCCAAGTATTTTGTATTCTTTTCTTTGACTAAATTGCTTAAAACCTATTACTGGCAACACAATTTCTTCCAGAAAGCCCGTCATATTTTTAATGTACGAACCCTGAATAATAAAGATGCCCTTACAAAAATATTCAAATGTACTGCTCTTTCCAATAAGGATCCTTCAAGATCTGATTTAGAGGATTGTTTTAAAGATTTTAATATTTATACCAAAAGTTATTGTGCATCGCAGTGGTGATTAGTTGTACTCAAAAATAATGTTGATTATATTAGGCAATTATATTGTTAGGACCATAAAATGTATTTCAATTGATAACTGCTGTGTCCCTCTTTGTTGTTGTGCTCTGTAACACGCAACAAGTAGTTGCAATGCAAGTAGTTTACCTAACAGGAACTGGTTGTTCTTCTCGGACCTTATTTATTACAGGTCCTAGTCAGCAAGTGAAGAAATAAAAACACTTTATTGATAAGCCTTGGGGAAGCCCCTTTCTATAATACTCGGAACAAAATGCATCATGGGATATGGCAACAAACCGTAAATAACATATTAGTTAAAAAAGAATGGACCTAAAGTTTACAAACCAATATAGTTTAAAAGAAAATCATTTAATGAGTAAAATGACACACAACTGAAGACAACTGAAGAAAATCACATGGATAGAAGTCAATCAATCAATCAATCACAGAATTTGTAGAGCGCACTACTTACCCGCGAGGGTCTCAAGGCGCTGGGGAGAAAAAAAGGGGGGGGGGGGTTGCTGCTACTGGTCGAACAGCCAGGTCTTGAGTAGCCTCCTGAAGGTCAGCAGGTCTTGGGTCTGTCGTAGGCTTAGTGGAAGGGTGTTCCAGGTCTTTGCGGCGAGGTGTGAGAAGGATCTGCCGCCGGTGGTTGTTCTTCGAATGCGAGGGACGGTGGAGAGGGAGAGGTCGGCGGAGCGGAGCTGGCGGTTGGGGACGTAGAAGAAAAGTTGTCTGTTGAGGTAGGCTGGGCCAGTCTTGTGGAGTGCCTTGTGTGCGTGGATGAGGAGTTTGAAGGAGATTCTCCTGTCGACGGGGAGCCAGTGCAGGTTCCTCAGGTGGGGGGTGATGTGGCTGTGGCGTGGTACGTCGAGGATCAGGTGTCATTGCAAAAACAAAAACTGTGGCAGAGTAGCCATCCACAGAATTGTTAATTCATGGCCATATAACACTACCGGTCACTACTTTCCAGCTTCAATATTGCCTAGAACAACGACAGGCAGGCAGATACGAAGCGGTGGGTAGGGAATTCATCAAGGAATCTTGGGAACTGCCGTACAGATTTCGATGTAGGGATGGGGACACGGAAGTGTTTCTTAGCGGTACCAACTGCGAGAATTCCTTAAGTGGATCTCTCATATGCCAGGATATCATGCTTCACGGGGCCTGTAATGGTTCAGTTGCAAACTTATCCTGCCACTTGAAAGGTTCCCCAGCTACCGTGATTAATCCGGTGTTCGAGTTACTTTCAAATGGGAGTTACTTGATGCTGAATGATCAAGGTTGTTGTGGGATGCTCCAGAGCATCGCATATCTTGTCACTGTAAGCTCCAGGGTTACTTGCTGTATGCAAGTATTGTTTCCACCGACCCACACAATCAGGGAGGCGCTGTTATGGCCTTCATTGAATTTTTCCTTTATACGGTTTGATACTCTGAGCCGAATGAAAGCTATGCTTTTACAGCAAACCGTGCCCTTAACCTCCGTATGAGAAACTTATGATCGTCAGGTTGCAAGGTCCTCGGCTGAGATACAGGCACTGATATGAACAAACTGCCCTTTCCATTTCACAGAAATGGTACAACGTATCTTTACCATGGATATTGTCCACCTATTTAAGACCATAGGTTCTGGACTGTTAAGCACCTTCCAGACAATCCTCGAAGTTGTTCCCAAATTTATATACTCCGTATACAGAAGCATTTTTGGAGGGTTTCCGCTGATCCTGTTTCTAATAGCAGGTATCCTGATTGTCCTTTTTCTGCTACGCAATGGACATCCCAGTCACCAAGGAGATGGAACGCACGCTCTTGGAGCGCCGATACAGTGATCGCATGGTAATCCATCTGGGCACACCTCGTCTTCGAGAACTGAGCGAGTCTTTTTTCTTGTCATTTAGACCAGTCTGGATCTACTGTATTCTGCCTGTCCTCCGAAGCCTGTTCTGCGGACAAGAATGCGTGTTGGATCTCTGTCTAACACTTCCAACAATTGCGCCACCGGACATTGATGCTTTATTGGACCCGATAACGGTCCATGCTCTGCAGTGTCCTCAGCGTATTCCAATGTTGATGTCTGCATTCTTAGAGCCACCACAGGATGCTTCCGCTCCTGTCAGAAAGGATACCGGCTCCTCAACAAATACTCAGGCCTTGGATGACACTAGTACATCCCCAACAACGGCTGTGGTGAATGCGGAGGAACATCTGTGCTCGATTGACCTGATTTGCGACGTGTTGCAGGGAACGTCGTCTGCGATTGCAGGCAACAGTGATGTTGCGTCTCCCAGCCAGGACACATAAACATTTGGCTCATCGTGTGCTGGGAAAATTCGGCCTTTTCAAAAACAACCAAATTTGGGATTTTAAACAAGACACTTTGGGGCCGATTCCGATCTCGGTTGGTAGGGCACCGAATCGGATTCGGCTTAACCGGATCCGATTCGGAGCCGTCTTTCCCAACAGATTCGTACGTGCGTCCGGGCGAGCGAGTACGATGCGAGCGCACGCGAAATCTCCGACCGACTCGTTCCCGGGTCCGAACCGCTCCGACCGACTCGCACGGACACGACTCGCACCGCGCAATGGAGACGTTCCCCGGCCGGGCAAGTACGATGCGTGCCTTGAGCAGTCCGACCGACTCGCGCCGTCCGGCTCGAAAGAGCAGTCGGAGCCGGACTTTGGGGGTCCGTGTCAGACCCCCCTGTACGCGTAGCCGCGCGAGTCGCAACTGCATGGCTTTCAGTCTCTCATTGTTCAGACTATATATATATATACAAACTTCTTTAGTACAGACTTCTATTGCATGCACTATTTTTCTTTTTTAGCATTTTTTAGAAATTTTACTTTTTTAAGTATTATTTTTAATAAGACTTGTGTACCACGTTTTAGCAGTACGTAGAATTTTTAGTATGTCATCCAGTCGAATAAAGAGTGGGTGTTATGTTCCATATAGGTACCCTAATATAGGCTCAGGTAGTCACCTAACCCTTCACCTATATTCTCCCTACCATTACACTGCATAGCGATTCCTAGTACTGACCTTTCACCTAGTTCGGTAATGTCCAAAGATGACATGGGGTTTTCTCTGAAAAGCTTAAGCCTCATTCATTATGCATGAGGATTCTTGGAATCACAGCAGGACAGCAGGCCTACCAACTCCTGCACAATAACTATGTATAAGGGTCATTCCTTCCGTCATCCTAAATCCGACATGACACAGCAAGATATATCCCCAGGGTGTACCGCTTTGGGTATATATACATCCTCTCTTGCTGAGATAGTCAGAGGAGAAAAGGACTTCCATGCCGACACACTGACGCGAGACGCTGAGGCTCCTGCATGCAGACACTCCAGCTCGCAGTGGTCTGACATCCCTTGTGGGGTGTCCATCTCAAGACCAAGACGGGGTCCCACAGTCTCTCACTTCAGGTAATGGGGTTGACTTTATCCTCGAGGGATTCTCGGCTTTACACCCACATACATGCTAGGTACATTCAGGTACATCTAGTTAGGGACGCATCGTAGGAGTACGCATTTTACTGTCATGTATTTCATATACTTGCCTATATTCATTGTTTTAGCACAATGGTAGAAATCTACCATCCTTTTACTCTGTTAGTGCTTATAAACATTTATATCTGTTACTGTCTAATGGTTGTTTCAGCACACCTATTTTACACTAGAATGATGCTGGTTCAATAAATGCTTATTGAAAAACGTCCCCACCGTTTATTCTGTGCATCTCTTTCAGACCAAGTGAGCACGAGTGACTGAGCGAAAAGTAGTACACTGTTTCCACGATTCTGAGGGATCAGGGTTGTCATGTTCGATAGTTGCCAAGAACTATTCTCTCCTTGGTAAGTGGAGTTTCTAGTGGCACTGTGAGCTAGCTGGTATACAGGCTGACATATCCGGTAGGGGTGTCCAGAATCAGTCTAGCTCCAATCCTACAGTATATGTTGTCTAAACGCGCAGATCCTATATAGGTTTATAGGAACTACACCACAAGAGAACTACGCAGTCTGCCTTCAAACACCTTTGGTGGAACAGAGAAGGCAGCCATGTAGAAGGAGATCCCAGATAGTGTGAATGCTTTGGGGTGGATCTACACATGTTGGGAAATATCAAGACAGAATGGCAGAATCAGTCTAGCTCCAATCCTACAGTATATGTTGTCTAAACGCGCAGATCCTATATAGGTTTATAGGAACTACACCACAAGAGAACTACGCAGTCTGCCTTCAAACACCTTTGGTGGAACAGAGAAGGCAGCCATGTAGAAGGAGATCCCAGATAGTGTGAATGCTTTGGGGTGGATCTACACATGTTGGGAAATATCAAGACAGAATGGCAGGTTGAGAGAAGGCAAGTAAAGGATACGTTTGCCAAGTCAGAAGTGGCAATACCTCTATCTGGTGTCAGACCCATATCACATTTCCATCTCTGTCCACTCAGCAGCCATATTCTATGTACCCTGACTTACTGTATGGCCAGCCTGTTTTAGGGAACTCAACAGTCAAGTCAGGTAAGATCAACAGACCTCTGCATTTCATTTGTATTCTGACTCTGATCTCATGTCACCCTGTGCACAAGCTGTGTGTTCACACATAGACCTAAAATCCACACACGCCAGTGCCACACACCCTTAAAACATGTACAGATAAAGCAAGAAATACTTATGATGAACTTCTCTAATCCACCTACGTACACATCCCATGCATGCACAACAGCATCAGCACCACCTCCACCTGTAGCAGGGTTGCAGTCATGATTGGCACCACCACACTTCCCTGTCGTTTTGGTGTAAAATAGTTTATTAAAATGTACTCTTTTTTCCTAAATTGGTGTGGGATTGTATGTTTCCCTTCAATGACTGTGGAACCTGTATTCATCACTACCCTAACTTTATCTAGCCTGCATGTGCCAGCACAATGTTTTACACAGATAGAACAGGTGACAATGAAAGAGCCTTTTAAATGTACATTATTGTCATTTAGAATCTCATGGGGATCATAGGATGATGGGATTGGAAGAAGGTGTGGCCTAGTGGTTAGAACTTCCAACCAGATTTGAATCCCAGCCTCGGCTTAGCACCCTGTGATTCTGGGCAAATCACTGAAGGCCTGATTTAGAGTTCGGTGGCTGGAGTAGTGTCCATCTGGATGGTGGAGGAAATTACCTCAACCATTTCAAGGGTACTCCACCTGCCAAATTTAGAGATGACTTCCAGCCCAGCGGTCACCTCCATATATTGAAGGTAACAGACACCATGGCAGTTCTTTTCAAAGTACTAAATGTTTGGTGGATGGCTGCCATCGGTTTTGATGGCCTCCACCAAACGTTTGACAGTTTTTTTTTCTCGAACAAAACTCCCAAAGCAGGAGCATGTTTTTGAAAAACAAAAAACTAATGACCCTCCACCCTGGCAGTAATAGAATGAATTACACCATCCAACCTAAATAGGATGGATGGTGTAATTTGCTTCTTCTGATGGCTCCTGCTCTCTTGTGCCATTGGAGGAAGTTTTCCATCAACGGAGGCAACGGGGGATCCGTCGACAGAATACTTAAGGTCTGCACAACTCTACCATGTGCACCTAACTCTAAATCTCCCTGTGCCTAAAAAGAGAAGAAAAGTGTAACAAAAAGGGTCCTGTTTTAAAGAGATTTGATGCCCTTGGACAGGTTTTGCGCTGGAAAGAACTGCAAAATAATAATAATAATTTTCTCCTTTTTAGGTCTCGCCTAGCGAACGCAGCGCATGCGCTGCTTCGCCTTGGCGAGACTATTGTTGTCGGATTGGTGCGCGAAGGGAGACAAACCATGTGTGCGCACGGACAGGCGATGTGCACGCGCATGGCGTCTCCTCTCTGCCTCACACGCTCCCACCGCACGCTCACACGCTCTCACCGCGCGCCACACGCTCCCAACGCGCGCTTGATTCAGCTTTTAGTTTCACTGCGCGCTGCAACTATACAAGGCAGTCACGCACTTGTTCAGGGTTTCAGTCGTCCGAATAGATTTGCTGGTCGCCGGGTAAAAATACCCAGGAGGGGAGCCGTCAGGCTCCATGTCATCTTCCCTCTTTTCGGCGCGTGCACTCTGGTCGTGATTGCAGGTGTGTTTTCTCTCACTTTCAGGTCCAAGAAACTGGTGTCTGATGTGACACCTAGGCACCTCTCGGTCCGCTGGGAACGCTGAGCACGACTGGCGGGAATTACTGCTTCCTTTGTGCTATCGGACAATCCGCAGTCCAAAATATGGACCCTCCATCTGTCTTTGTCCCTCCACGTCATTTTCCTCTGGGTGTTGCGCATTCCAAGGAAATGGTGCAGTCAGTTATCTCCATGGCCACCAAACCAGTTTCAAGTAACCGACCACTGCAGTCTGGCCTACCTGGAAATGCAAAGAATTAATGACATACGTATGCCTCTGAGCAGTCAACACGGCTGGAGGGGAGTCAGTGACATGTTGGGCTCATTTTTTCTGAGAGACACAGACGCTCCTATTGGAGAGTACTCTCACATGCAGCTCCGCACTAGCTGCCAGAAACTGGTGCACCAGCTGAACATTGCAATCAGTGCCACATTTATTTTCCCTTTTCACTCTTTAATATGCAATAATTTCCTTAATTGTGTTGCCCTCTTTAACGTGGCACCATAAGCGATCGCATTGTTCACTTATTTTGAACGGGCCACATCCTATTTCCAAGGTTTTTCTGAAGGCCATCGCCTATCTGGTAAGTGACAGTGACTACGGGGAAGGGGATACAGGTTGAGCGCAGGGGCGGAGCTATCAGCGGTGCAGCATTCGCAGTAGCACTGGGGCCCAGAGGCCTGTGCCCCCCACTGAACCTTGACTCTTACAGTATTTTACTGCCTCGACCAGTAGTGAGCAAGCCCGTTTTCCTTGTTTGCATTAGGCCCCTTGCCACGCCACCAGTTCTGTGAGGCTCCCACCTCCATGGAGCCTCGTACAAATAGTCCTTCTGATGCACCGGTGATGGTGGTCTGCTGTACATCCGAATATGGCAACTGTTGTCTGCTGATCTTATGAGTAGCATCTTGGTGGTGAAAAAGTGCCCTGCTATGTAAGAAGGATAGTTTGCAGCATAACCACCAAACTAGTCTCTTCCCTCATATGTAAATCGGGACTGGGTGTGGCCACAGCTTTGTAGGGTATTGTTGACTTCATTTTATTTACTTCGTACAATCACAACTTAGAAATAGAAAATAAAGTTTAGAAGATTGAATTTGCATTTTCTCGCATCTGATAACTTTAAAAAACTCAACAAACACATAAGCTTTATTTGATTGCAATAGTTTTATATATCATGACTCACACAAACATTTTTTTATAGTGGCTTTGCATTATATCTCTTAAACGTTCTTGTTTTAATCACATCATCAGCCATGCAAAGCAGTCAAAAACTTAAGCAACAGCTTGGTGCTCCTTAAAGCAACTAAGCAAGACTTAATTGTGGTATGTATTAATTTGCACAGTGTGGTTTAATGTGTCACCCTCCTGTACGCTGGGGGAAAAGGATGGCACTTAAGGTTCCAAATTGCACCTTGTGTGTGATCTACAGGTCATGGCAAGCTCTCTCAGCCTTTCGTTCTTCTAAGGCCATTCAATTGAGCAACATTACATGTGGTAATGATATCAATTGGCAAATTAGCTCATAAGCACTATTAATAAGAAATCATATTCTAGAAGATTGGCTGGACAAGCAAGGAGAAGAAACTCACAAGTGCTCTCAAGAAACCAAAAGGCTTCACGCATCACTCCTTCATAAATACCTAAGCAACTAGAACTTCAGGTTATATGGTATTTATTTTTTAGATACTTTTGTCTGTAATTATCCATTTTTATGTTCTGCTGTTTTATCTGTATTTATCCATATTTATTTTGTCCTATCTGGAAAAAACATAACCTGAAGCTACTGTAATATAAGGGAATCGGCAATCCCTGTATTAAAAAACAATCTCTAATTTCTTTCTAATCAGCGACTTGTGACGCAGCCAGTCTATTATAAAATGACGTCAGAACTCAACTGTAATAACTTATTACAGTTGAACTCTGACATCACAATACCTGCTACCAGACCCAGAAGCCCAGGGTAAAGGCAGGACAGGCCATGTAGCATAAATTGAAGCAGCTGTTTAAAGAACGAAAATGAAACACAAGCAGAAAGGAGATATTTATAGCAACATGTTTATTTTTTGCGCTCCTTAGTTAGTTATAGAAAAGTTAGAATTTTTCTGCATATTTCTACACTTTCTGAGCAACTGCACTTAAAAAAACAAAAAAACAGACTTGTATTAAACTTATGCCAATTACTTTTTGCAACAAATATCTAACAGATTTTTTGATATGTTTAAATTTGCACTAGAGAATCTATTTTTATTCTTCATGTTTGCAAACATTCTCTCTCTTTCATAGCAAAGAGCTACACACCAAAGATTTTAGTGATTTGTGGGAAAAGTGATGAGTGACCATGTATTATAAGGAATAAAGCACACCCTGCTGTACATGATAAGGATATTGTAAGTCAATTTGAAGTTCCATAACCTTATAGAGGAACTCAATCTTCGACCTCGCTCCTCTATATGGTCATGAAACCCCTTGGGGACTTGCATTATCCTTATAATGTACAGCAGGGGGTACTTTATATCATACATATTTCCACAATTATTTAGCTGATCATGGTAAACTTGTAATTGTATACTTAATGGGTTTAGGCGCCATAAGAAGCCATATATAAGTCGTCACACATGCATTACACTCACATGACATTAACAATTTAGTACAATGCACATCTGCAACTGTTTTAAGCTTCATTAGGAAAACGTATCCCTTTTTAGGTCGAGCCTGGGCAGCGCATGCGCTGCTCTGCGAGGCATCCTATATTCGAGTATGGACTTGAAGCCCTGCCCACTCTCCACCCATATTTTCCATTGGCTGGTGTCATTGTCCTTTGTATATGCTGGCTTCTGATTCGTTAATAGGCTTGTTAGTCCCTCCTTAGTACCGCCTTGTCTTCATTTGTAACCTTCCATGAGGACTGGCCCTTTTACTTCTGTTGTTACACGGTATGTCGGTACACTACTGCAGGCACAACATGCTTTCCTGTAACATTCAGCGCACCATGCACGCTTTCACTTTCCAAGCAGCCCGGGACAATGGCAGCCGTTTCTTTGAAATTAAATAGGTCTCGCATTTACGAGAGTTTGAGCTACTGGCTTTGTAAATGACAATGCCTTATTTATGTGTTAATTATCAAAACAGATACATAAAATGTATTGGCATTTACAATGCCAATAGCTTAAACTCTCGCAAATGCGAGACCTATTGCATTGCAAATGCTTGTTAAGCCATGTGCTGGTATCCCTCAGCCACTTGCAACTACCTCCACTCCAGCTCCTACTGCCATATGCACTGGACACTCACATTAGGTAGATGACAGCTCAGTAAGCATCCTTGCATGTCTTCTACAGTACACATTTGATTGCAGTAAAACTGTAAATCAGTCACCAATCAGTTATTCATCAATAGAATGTCAGTGAACAAACTTATCTGATCCCTATGTCTTCAGTTACACATCACAAACGTTTTACTTTATCAACATCTGTGTCAGAATCCCAAGGATGAAATGACATGTGTGAACACCATCATGTTGTACCTTTTGTACTTATCAACTTAAGATTGCAATGTATGATTGTATAGGGTAGCTTTGATTTATCACTTCAGACTAACCCATGGCACACAATGCTATGGATTATTGGTAAGTAATTCTTATGTATCCACCCACTCATTGTACCTATGTTCCTATTTCTAACACGATAGCATATGTATTTTGTCACTGTGCCTACCACAGTGTCAGGTGATATGAAATATGCTTCACATTGCCCTCCCTGTTACTGTAATGGTCCTACACACCATGGCTCTGTAGCTGTTCTATGACTTGATACACTGACATGTTCTCACACTCACATACTGATGTGTCTTGTTAAATATTAAATGTGACTTGTATTCATATGTCCATCACCGCAGCTCCGGTAAGCCAAAGTCCCTTTGTGACCACACTGCAGCCTAGCCATCAGGTCGTGTCAGGGGACTATCTACACCTCTCATCCCGTACCCACAAAGGGAGGACCACGGGAACGAGAGGAAGAAAGGGCTGTCAGCATTTGCATCGTCCCCTTTATATACCATAAACACCAAAACACCAAAAACAAATGTGACCAGTCGCAGAAGGACTAGATGAGGGGGACCATCATGTCCGTGTTTAGTCTCAAACCTAGACAAGACCAGGTAATTACTGAGAGTTACAAAAAATTGTAAAGCAATGAAGCATGGTACCCTGGGTATCATGCTTAGTCCTCACCCACCAGATAAAAATCTAGTGGTGAATGGGTTCCCGGTGATTACGGGGAGTGCTTTTCTGGGGTTTAAAAAATCTAACTCAAGTACATGATCATTAAAAACCCTAGGCCCTTTACCTAAGGTATTCCCTTTAATTCAATGAGGGTCAAAGAAATAGTTAAAAACAAATCTGATACATGAGAGTAGTTAATATCCCCGCAACTGGTTGGTTCACATGTTTCAGTCTGTATGACAGCCGCGGAACGGGGTCCTTGGCTTTCATCAGTACCAAGATCTTCATCGTCTTAACACCACTCTGCAGCCACTTTCATATATTCGTCAGCACGCATCCAGACAGTACCTATTAGCATAGCCCTTCTGGACAAAGTTCGCTGATTCTGTGAGGTGTGTGTGGTCCTGTATTTGCATAAACATAAAACACAAAAACCAAAAGCAGAATGAGACATTTCTGAACACTGGACATGCAAAATTAAAAATAATAATGTAGAAGTAAAACCAAAAATCATGTGATCGCCCTTGATACATGCTGTGTAGACTATTGCTTCACTGTTTTTCTCACACATGGTTGGTACACGCTGCAAACCACTGGAAATCTGTGATTGTGCCCAAGTTCAATCCATGCCGCAGTCAGTCATACACATTTTATTGCCCTCACCTAAACAACAAGGAGCCCGATAGAGGAGTTTACGTGGAAACCCTTGCAGTCACACTCTATAAGTCAGGAGACAAAATGTGCGCTATATTTAGAGTAGGGCTAGCAACCCAATGAGGAGTAATGTGCATGTAATGTAATAGGGTCCGCATACCCCCGTGCACTTACTTCATCAATGGTGTTTCCCTCTGTTCCATCTAGCAATCACAGTTGACCTTCCAGAGGTTGTTTTCCCCTTCGGTGGTTACTACTTAAGAGCGCATCAGGGTCGTGCGTCAGAGCACGCCAAGTCATACACCATTGCGTCACCCAAGTTCTAGCGTTGTGGCATATTTAGTTTTGGAGCCACGCACTTGGAATATAGGCGAATGCCACAGGGGGCCACTAGAGTAGTGTACGGCTCAGGTTTTAAAAAAAAGAACTCTGTCTTTGTAGCTTAATTTTCCCAATTTATTACAATAAAGCCTTTAGAAGAGGAAGATCAGAGTAATTTCTCTTTAGAATATGCTGGAAGATACTTGTAAGTGCCCAGATCTGTATCTGGTGCGCCTGCGTTCATGTTCATAGACTAAAGGTTCCTGCTGTGTGAAAGGCAGCGAGTCTTCTAAGACCCTCAATGCTGCCCGGTGCAGGGTTCCACCTCTAATTCACTTTGGGTTCGCTATCAAAATAATGAGGCAAGCGCTGGAAACTGGAAGACAAGAAAAAGGTTTATTTCTCATGAGGAGATCACGTCAACTGCAGACACCGGGATGTCTGAGGGAAGTGTTCTGCTGATACTCCTTTGGCTCTTCCTTTTATACAGGTTTGACACAATGCATTTGTTTCAATACCATGGTTACACAAGCTTGGGGTCCCCGCCCCGGGCAGGTTGTCACACAAGCCCAACAATAATTCTCTTCCCACCCAGGTCAAACAGACAATCTTATCTTGCAGCTGGACCTTGCTTCAGGGTCTAAAACATGTGAGACCGCCCAGATCTAAGAGTCCGTTCTGTTGATAAAAACAGGTCCCATTGTTGGTAACAACAAGTCTTGCTGTTTGCAGTGCAATAAATCATGTTGCAAGAGTCTTTTTGGTGTTTGGAACCGGTTTGTGTAACTAGGTGCAGTGAGGGGTAGAGTGTCCAAAGGTTTGCCTGAAAACAGAGATGAGAGGAAAAACGAGTTTGTGGCAGAAAGTGGCGCTGAGGTTTGTTGTGGCAATAGAGTTTATAGCCCCCAGCACACATACCAGGTCGGTCAGAGGGTCAGAGGGATGCTAGTAAGGGCAGGGTGAAACAAAAGTGACCAACAGAGTACAAAATGGCTGTGATGGATTAAAATGACTGCAACTTATGTGCACATAGAATTCCACCAGACAAGATGGCGCAGGTAATGTTCATGATTATTGTTTTGCTTTTAACAGTGGCCCCTTTGAACATAACTAGCCAGCTTGTCAGTCTATTTCGATCTCCATAATGTCCCATATCTCTTGATCATACATTACTCTCATTTTTGTTAGCTGAGTGTCCATAGTCTTAGGGTGCAAGGTAGTTATGCAAAGAGAACACAAAGGTGGTATACAGTGTATACCCAAACAACAACCACATATTGTCAATACTGGGACCAAGAGAATCATTGATATTTTCCAACCCCACTCCTTCAAGATGCCCCAAAGCCAACTTCCAATTGTCCAAGTCTCTGATCCTTGATGAATTTCTGAAGATAGTCTATGGAGATGTTCGATTGCTTCATAGACAGAAGGTGAATTATCAGGAATGTATACACAGCAGCTGGCACCGATGATGCAGCATGCTCCTCCACGGTCCGCTAGTACCACGTCCAGGACCATGCGATTTTGCAGGGTAACCAGACGGATCGCTTGGAGCTCAGCAGTGTTGTTGGTGAGGATGCCAGCAGTGACGTTCAGGGCAGTCTCTACCGCTTGGGACAGATGTCTGATGGCTCGGCTGTTTGCCATCGGCCCCCATAGCGGGACGAGCCCTTTTGCTGCATCGAGGAACTGTGATGAGGCAGAGTCTGCTTGATCAATGTCTTTAGAACGCTTTTCTCGATGATGCTCTGCAGGGGCTGTGTAGGTTGGTGGCAAAACAAAGGCGATGTAGCACGTGCCCCCCCAGTTTCTTGGGAGCCAGGTGTAGGCTTTGGTTCCACAAACAAAGTACATATTGGGTGATGCAACAAGCGCTGGGGGTTGGCAGTGTTCAAAGTCCTTACAATGCTACAGGTGCTGTGACCCACATTCTTAGTCCCACGGCCTTCAATGCATACAAGGCCAGAGACGTTCACCACAGATAGGGCCACAGTCAGTGTTGCAGCAGTTCTTTTCTTCAGGTAGGAAAATGTGGCTCTGTTAGGATTATTGAACACTTGCATTTCCACTCGTTCTTTGGAGGGGACATTAATCTGGACTGTCGCATTGAAGGTGTGAGGGCAGAAGGGGGCGGCTGTCCTTCCTGTTTTGTTTCGCCAGAACTCATTGTAGAACTGGGCGATTGTTCCGTCGGAAGTGGCATTGTCTTTGTAACTTTATTGTAGGAGCATCATCCAGGCAAGGCAAGATCCGTGAATAGAAAAGGGCGAAGGGATGAAAGGGATGGAATGTTCAGTGGCATGTGGTAACAGCCCACAGACCCAACAGTTGGTAGCATTGGTGGCAAGATTGTGCTGGTGAAACATCTGCACGAAAGAATTATTCCAGAATTCTTTGCGTCGTTCTCGGAGATGTGGCGGTAGTGATACCAGGTAGTGTTCTTTCTTGGTGGTTGGTTGCATGGTGGGTGACAATGTTCTGTATGCAGGTGCATTCTCTTCAATGATCCAGAGTGCGACCATTAGCAGGAGACAGGTGAGAAATGCGGCTACAAGTGCAATTGTCTTTGTGCTGTGCAGGTTAGCAGTCTTGGTGTCTTTGCGGTGGTTTTGCAGGTGTTCAGTTTCTTCCATCATCTTCGAGGAGCTCAACAACTGTTAGGACCACAGACTTTTGTCTGGCGCTTTCCTGGTAGCGTTGTTTGACTGTGCTACCGATCTGAGGCCTTGACTTAGTTAGTGGCCTGGTCGTTGGAGCTCCCTCCTTTCGTCGATCTTAGGTTGTACCCTTTCCTGGATGGCACCGTGGGGTCGGGAAATTCTGATAGTTCGAGGGTGTCTTCTTGTGGGTAGCAACTCAGAGCTGGTCGGTCTCTCGCGAGTACTTCTTCTTGCACCTCCACCCCTTCACAGGTTGCCAGGGTTGGACTGACTCGTTTGCAGTGGTGGGCATGCAGCCAGTTTCTGTTTTCCTTCCACTCGGAGGGCAGTTCGGGTGGTGATCAGGACTTGCCAGGGCCCGTCCACCTAGGCTCCAGATTCTTCGTTCTTTGGAAGTTGCGAATCAATACATGGTCGCCTGGCTTTATTTCAAGTCCCGGGCCCCTGGATATGTCAGGCAAGGCTTGCTGCACCTGTTGGTGGATAATTGTTAGCTCGTTTGTCAACTTATGCAAGTAATCCGACATTAATATGTTCGGGACATCGTTAATGGAGGTGGGTCTTGGTGCCGCCCAAATGCTCATAGGCCTGCCGAAGACCACCTCATACGGGGTCAGTCGGTGTTTGGTTGGGGTGGAGCGCATCGATAACAATGCCAATGGGAGGGCGTCGGGCCATTTCAACCCGGTCGTGGCAACTATTTTGGCTAGTTTTAGTTTCAACGTTGCATTGTGTCTCTCTACCAGGCCCGCTGATTGGGGGTGGAAGACGGCATGGAACTTTTGTTTTACCTCCAACCCTCTCAGTATGTTCTGTATCACCTCGGCTACAAAGTGGGGGCCGTTGTCGCGCCATAAAATTCTGCAAAGGCCGTATCGGGGGAAGAATTCTTTCAGCAATACTTTTGCAGTGGCTAAGGCGGTATTGTCGCGGGTGGGATATGCCTCCACCCATTTGCTAAAAGCACACACAACCACCAGGACATATTTTAGACCAAGGCATCTCTCTAGTTGAATGTAATCCATTTGAAGAATTTCAAAGGGGTGGTCAGGGACTCCAAACCCTCCCCGTGGTACTACTGTCCCCTTCCCTGGGTTGTGTTGTAGGCAGACTATACATTGTTGTACTAGGCGTTTTGCAGATTCTACTATCTTGACGTTATGCCATACTCTGGTGATTAGTTCAATCATGGGGGTGGAGCCTATGTGTGCTGGTAAATGTGCCATGATCAATATGGGGATGAGGTAGGCATTGGGTAACAGCCATTTATTTCCGTCTTTAGTTCTCCAGCAATCTTCCTCGTCTTTTAGTCCCACCTTTTCCCACTCGGTCAATTCGTCTTGTGTGCCTGTAGTCTGTATGTCCCTTACAGTGGTCCTAGCGTCAGTCCATCGTTCAGCTTGTGACCTGGTCACATACATTCGTGTCGTAGTTCTGTCTCCTGCCGTGGCTCGGGCAGTAACGTCTGCTAGTGCATTTCCCTGTCCAATGAGATCAGTCACTTTCCTATGTGCTTGGCATTTTATCACTGCTAACTTCTTGGGGAGGAGGACTGCTTGCGTCAAGGTGGAGACTAGATGTCCATGCAGGATGGGTGTACCGTGTGAAGTCAGGAACCCTCTTTCTTTCCATAGATCCCAAAATGGTGAACCACCCCGAAGGCATATTGGCTGTCGGTGTATATGTTAACTGTCGTGTCAGTCGCTAAGATACATGCTCGTGTGAGGGCAATGAGTTCTGCAGCCTGGGCTGAACGTTGGGGAATACGGGCTGTTTCCAGAACGGTTCGGGCTGTGGTGACAGCGTATGCAGCTGAGGTGGTGCCGTCGGGGAGTTTGATGCACGAACCATCCACCCATAGTTCTCCATCTGGTTCTAGAAAGGCGGTGTCTCTGAGATCTATTCTACTCTTTGTTTGTTCATCGGTTAGTGTCACACAGTCGTGTAGTGGAGTCACGCTAGGATCATTTTCGGGTAGGGGTAACAGTGTGGCTGGATTGAGGGTGGTGCATCGCTTTAGGGTAATGTGCAGTGCTAGCAGGGTCAACTCATATCCTGTCAGTCGGGCGCTAGTCAAGTGTTGGGTTTTGGTCTGGTTTAGTAGTGTGTGGACTGCATGGGGTACTAAAACAGTGACTGGATTGGAGAGTACTATTCCTTCGCTCTGGTGTATCGATACTGCTGCAGCTGCCACAGCGCGCAGGCATGCTGGCAGCGCTCTGGCTACTGGATCGAGAAATATGCACAAGGGCGTTGTTTGTGACCAATTGATTGTGTTAGGACAGACAATGCACATCCTTTCCTCTCGTGCGTGTAGAGGAAGAATGGTTTGGAGTAATCCGGGGTTCCTAGGACAGGCGCTGAACAAAGGGCATTGCGTAGTTCTTTAAAGGCTGACTGGCATTCGGGGGTCCAGGGGAGAGGTGAGGGGATGTCTTTAGCTAGGAGGGAGAGAAGGGGTTTAACAATGAGGCTAAAGTTCGGTAACCACTGTCGGCAAAATGAAGTGAGACCTATCAAAGAGCGGACTTGTTTCTGATCTTTGGGGACAGAGGTGTCTAGAATTGTCTGGATCCTGTCAGGCGTGAGTTTCCTCCCTTCTTTGGATAAAAGGTGACCCAAATAGGTCACTTGTGATTTACAGAACTGCAATTTCTTTCGGGAGACCTTGTGGCCATTCTCAGCAAGAAAATGGAGTAGTTTGATGGTGGCTGTGACGGCTATTGGTATGGTGTCCGCTGCTAGAAGGATGTCGTCTACATATTGTATTAGTGCCACTCCATCTGGCAATTGTATGGCGTCTAACTGTCTTTTAAGCGCCTGGCTATAGATGCTTGGGCTCTCAGTGTACCCCTGAGGTGCTCTGCAAAATCTGTACGAACGGGAGTTTAGGGTGAATCCAAATAGATAGCGGCTGTCCTTGTGTATAGGTATGGAAAAGAATACGTTTTTGAGGTCAATTACAGTGAAGGTGGTGGCAGTGGAGGGGATTAAAGTCAAAATTGTCGTGATGTCGGAAACTACTGGGTATTGTGGCACTACGATTTTGTTTATCTCCCGCAGGTCAATGATGAAGCGGTAGGCTTTTCCGTCTCCCTCTCCCTGTCTCTTTACAATCGGTAGTATGGGACTGTTACAAACGTTGCTCACTACTTCCTCTACCACCCCTGCCTCTACCAAAGAGTGTATGATCTCTGTCAGTGCCTTCTCACCCTCTGGCGATATTTTGTACTGCAGTTCTTTCGGTAGGGTTGCGTCCTGTCGTATTGTTACGTGTACTGGGTCAATCATCATTCGTCCTACGTCTGAATCAGCCCTAGCCCATAAGTGTGATGGCAAAGTGTCCAGTAGGGATGCGTCAGTCTCGGAGATGGGAAACATGTGCTGAGAAGGGTTCTCTCTATGGCGGTGGGGGTTGAAATACAGGACGACACGCACTCCGTCTGGTGAGCATCTGATAGTCGCATGGAAGTGTTTCAAAAGGTCGAGACCCATAATGGCGTCTGGGGTGTTGGAAGAGAGGAGGAATGTCGTTTCGACGCTATTGTTGTCAAGGTTAAAAGGGATCGGTCGGGACAAAGGGTTGGTGGAGGGTGTACCGTCAAATCCTATTGAGGTCACATGTGAGCCTGACAAGGGTGCCCTTGGAATCAGTCGTTTGGATAGTGCACTACGTGTTGCTCCCGTGTCTACCAGAAATGGCGACTTTGTGCCCAGGACCTCAGCGGTAACATAAGGGCCTTGCTGATCAACATAGCGCTCGACTGGATCCCTCCCTTGCCCCTGGCTGTCCTATGCAAAGTCGTACGTATTGTCATAATCTGTCTGTTGGTACTGATTCTGTTTGGGATGGTCAAATGTGTTCACTCTTCCTGGCCTTTCCTCGCTTGCTTCACTCGCGTACCCTCTCCCACGTCCTCTTCCTCTCTGTCCACTTGCTATTTCCCTCGCCCTCTGCCCCTACCAGCTCCTAACAAAGCCGGGCATTGGGTTTTCCAGTGTCCATATTCTTTGCAAAATGCACATTGTCCTGTCCTAGGTCTTGGCGTCCTACATATGATGTCGATGAATTGTTTCTAGGTGGCTGTACTCTAGGGGTATTCTGCTGGTATCCTCCCCTATATTGCTCCCTTCCTGTATTCGCCCCCTGGAGTTGTGCTACCATTACCCTTTCCTTCAAGTCCTTCTTTTTCCTTTCTGTAGCCCTGTCATTTTCGTTTTTCTGATGCTCATAGTACTGGGCCATTTGGAGAATGGCCGCCGGTTTAGATGCTGCCCAACTACTTTCGCTGGCTTGTAATTTCTGGGATACATCTGGCAGTAGTCCTTTGACATAGTTCTGCACAAATAAGTGGCGTCCGGTTGCGGTGGACATGTCTTGTCCACTGTAATCGGAGAACACCATTTCAAATCTGGAGAAATACTCTGAGATATCCTCTTGTGGTTTCTGGCGGCATGCGGTTACTATGGACCAGTCTATCTTTTTCTCTGGGATCAGCGTTTTCACTTTCTGCACTATTTTGTCAGGGAGGTCCAATATTGCTTTAACCGGTTTTTGACCAGGGTTCCGCTGTTTATCTAATGTGTTGAGTTGTTCCCAGGTATGACCAAGCAGTTCGGTATGGTCTATTTTCCTAATCTGTTTCCACACATCTGCTGGCAAACATAACCCAAAGAACAAGTCTATATCGGCAAGTGTCATTATTGTTGATCCCAGAGCGGTACCTAGCTCGGTGTAAAAGGCGGTGGGGTTCTTTCGTAAATCCGGTAAAGATTTACGGAACATCAAAATGTCCTGTCTGTCCCATGGTTGATACACCCAATTGTAGACCACCCTTCCTCTAGCGTCTTGATGGCTCATATCGTCATGAGTCCCTTGTCCTCTAGGAGGTACCCAATAAGGGGCAGCTTCTTTTATAGGCATCATGGTATCTGGTTTTTCCACCGGGGGTCCTGCTATCTTAGATGTCCTGTCCTTATCTATCCGTCCTTGTTCCACGAGGTGACGGAATACCTCCAGTGTGGATGAAAAGAGTTCTGTAACATCGTTGTCGCCTTCATCTCCGGTGTCTACCTTCCTATAGAGAGCCACTAGCCGCTCGGGCCCTACATCTTGGTACTTCTCTTCATATGCAGTAAGAGTGTGGTAACAGAGACGTTCAATAAAGTATCGTTTGTGGTTTTCAACATAGGAGTTGCATATGTCAGTTACATACTCTTCTGTCTCCTTACTATCTATGAGGGATTTAACTATTTTATCAATGCCTGCTCGCTCATTTTTACTTAATCGCGGGACCCTGGGCGCTCCTTTTTCTTTTGATCCTACCTCTACTACTGTATCCTTTGATGAGGCATTTGGTGTGGGTGACTCGGTGGGAGCAGAGGCGGTGGAGACTGAGGCGATCGTGCCATCTCCGGCTATACTTTGGTGGTCCTGGCGTTGTGCTACGGGATGAGTAGGGGCGTAAGGGGTTGGCATGTATATGATTGGGGGACCTAACAATAAATCATCATCTACCCTTTGTTTTGCTGGTAACTTGGGGTAAAGAGTCGAGGGCGTTCTAACAGGGCATTGACCTGATATTTTTGATTCCTGTTCCTTTTTATCGATTTCCTTTTCTTTTAGTTTTTCTTCTAATCTTTTACAGGCTTGGTAAGCTGATTTTTGCGTTTCTTTATCTTGTCTAGCTTCGTCCCTTTTCTTTCTTTGAGCTGCCTCTTTTCGCCATAAACCAAAACTGTCAAACATGGCTGGTCTAGTTTTCTTTTTGTGGAGAGCTAATTCTAATGTTTCTATTTTAGCGGGATCGAAAGATCCCGTCAGTGGCCACTGATTTACCCGGTCCTTCCTAGTGTATTTATGCCATAGTTTGCTATAAGCTACAGTGGCTAATCCATACTTTACGTACATGTCCTTGTTAGGGGTGCCTTCCGGCGGTGCCGGCTGACTGACCTCTAACGAACGGTCGGGTCCAAAACAATTACAATCAAACAATCTAGAGAAAACAGGCATGACGTATTTATCGGTCAAAAATGAATATCTCAATCAATCAATTTAGACAAAAAGTCTGCACTACCTGTCCTTCGCTGCCTGCAAAGAGAGAGAATATTCCTATTCTTCGTTGTTTGCAAGCAGGGAAATGTCACAAATAACTCAATATCAAAAAAGGAATACTAGTATTTCAATCAAACTATTCAATCAATCAATCAATTTAAGTCGTTTTTTCACGACCTCACCCGGACCGTATGGACAGTTCTTCGTCTTCCCCTTCCAGCGCCTGGTTGTCCTCTCACTCCAACAATCAATGCGGCGTTCCTCTAAGGTCCCAGTCAGGACCGCAGGTCACTCGAGAGGTCCGTTCGGAACCGGTGAAGTTTAGTCGATCGACAGCCAGACAAGGGTCTTCTCAGGCAGGTATACCCCAATCGTTTAGTCGTTCACTCCGTCGTTAGGACCTCTCTACCGGACCCACGCGTCGCTGATGGGCCCCTACCCTTGGGCGCCAATTTGTGAAAGGCAGCGAGTCTTCTAAGACCCTCAATGCTGCCCGGTGCAGGGTTCCACCTCTAATTCACTTTGGGTTCGCTATCAAAATAATGAGACAAGCGCTGGAAACTGGAAGACAAGAAAAAGGTTTATTTCTCATGAGGAGATCACGTCAACTGCAGACACCGGGATGTCTGAGGGAAGTGTTCTGCTGATACTCCTTTGGCTCTTCCTTTTATACAGGTTTGACACAATGCATTTGTTTCATTACCATGGTTACACAAGCTTGGGGTCCCCGCCCCGGGCAGGTTGTCACACAAGCCCAACAGTAATTCTCTTCCCACCCAGGTCAAACAGACAATCTTATCTTGCAGCTAGACTTGCTTCAGGGTCTAAAACATGTGAGACCGGCCAGATCTAAGAGTCCGTTCTGTTGATAAAAACAGGTCCCATTGTTGGTAACAACAAGTCTTGCTGTTTGCAGTGCAATAAATCATGTTGCAAGAGTCTTTTTGGTGTTTGGAACCTGTTTGTGTAACTAGGTGCAGTGAGGGGTAGAGTGTCCAAAGGTTTGCCTGAAAACAGAGATGAGAGGAAAAACGAGTGTGTGGCAGCAAGTGGCGCTGAGGTTTGTTGTGGCAATAGAGTTTATAGCCCCCAGCACACATACCAGGTCAGTCAGAGGGTCAGAGGGATGCTAGTACGGGCAGGGTGAAACAAAGGTGACCAACAGAGTACAAAATGGCTGTGATGGATTAAAATGACTGCAACTTATGTGCACATAGAATTCCACCAGACAAGATGGCGCAGGTAATGTTCATGATTATTGTTTTGCTTTTAACAGCTGTTGGAATATACTGATCAGTCAAGGTGGAGCTTCTATTGTTCCTCCAGGAGGAGCAAGTTGTATCATTGCATAGCCACTGTTAATGTCTGATGTCTACAGCCTGCTAGTGGTTGTAAGTCTTCTGGGAGTAACATGTAACCAAGGTATGTCACCATTTAAGCCTTTAATGAGGGTCTTTAAAGAGTGCACCCACCTCTGTTCCTCGTTCAGGAGTCTGTAGTACACTTTGAAGTCAAGAAAAACACTAAAATAGCATTTCCAAACCATTTTAGAAAAATAGATGTTTATGCCCAAAATCAATCATGATCAGATAAGAGAAACCAGATATATGAATTATTAAACCTTTGAAGCAAAAAATGTCTAGAAAAAGTAAAGGACCATTGCAAAATATCAGTTTGTGTTTGATGTGGACCTTGGTTTCAAACCGACTACAACAGAGCAGAGCTCCTGGTCAAAATTTTTACTTTGGGACTTAGACAATTTTTTGTACGTCTGTATCTGCCCGTGGGAAATAATCCAAGGCTGATGCCACCAAGGATCCCTCGAAATCAGCTATGTCATCATCAAGCTCCCACTTAAGCCACTGGTTTTAGTGCCATAAGCTCAGAGCAGACCACAGCTGGATAGTGTATGTTCTGAGATCACTTTGCTCCTGGGATAGGTTTGCCATCTCACCCCAGTGCAAGGTTTTGCCTTTGGACTTACACAGGTTTTTGGTTCTCAAATTGCTTCAGCGGATCAAGGTAGGAAGCTGTAGCTGGGTCATATACCTTTACCATGAGGTCCCGCTGAACCTGATTTCAGAGTGAAAAAAAGCTCCAAGTGAGACAAACCTGGTTTTCTTGCTTTTCCAGGATGAACCCTCTTGGGAAGCCTTAGCATGTTGTTGTTATTCTCTGAAGGTGGGAAATAGTTTTACTTTTCTACAGATGCTCGGAACGTTCCTTCTAGTTGCTCCTTCAGGTCTCAGGTTCTCAGGACATGCTTTAAGGCACCATGTCTCTCTCCAGACATCGCCCCTGCAGGGTTTAGTCCTCAGTGGTTTGCTGGGCCTTGTTGGAGTCAGGAATCCTTTGTCCCTGGAGAAGGGAATCAGGAGGCCAACCACTTAACCTGGGGGGTGGTCGGGGATTCCAGTCTTTGGAAGCCAATAGAAGTCAGGAGTCATAGAGTCTTTTTCTTCCAGCAAATACCATTAATATTCTGTTCACTAATCCGTGACGGGAGAATTTTTACCAACCAATCCTAGCTATTTTCTTGTCAATTTCCTACCTCCTTATACAGCATTTCCTCTTTAGTTTACTGTGAAGATTCCCAGAAACCCTATAGCCAAGATAGCTAACCCCTTCTTCCGTTCTGGATGGCTCCAGCTTCCACCTTGCATTCTCCTCTTGAGATGAGGTGCCTTTCTCTGTCCAGGTCCAAACATGGTTTTTCTTCACTGTTGGGTCTGGAGCCAGAAACTCCAGGATGGCCATGGGAATGTATGGGAGAAGAGCCTGCTCGCCACCTTTGCCATCCTCAGTCAAATGCAGAAGTACTTAGATAGTCCTTTGTTCTGCCAGCTATTCCTTTCCTTTCCCCCACTCTGTAAGTGGTCAATTGTTAAACACACTCCTGGCTTCCTGGGCCTAGACGCAAAGCCATTGTTCTCTGGGGAGAGGTTGTTAACTCCCAGCCAGTAATGTGTATTGAGTGTCTGGACTGGGATTGACAGTTACACAGGTTCTGAATCTGTTTTCTCATAGAGAGCATAAAGTACACTTTTATAATCAACTTTTGTAGTACAATTATCAGAAATCTATTTTCACCATTGAATTAGATGTTGGAAAAGTGGAAAATAAATTTGAATAATTTTGCCTGCATTTTTCCAAATGAAAATATAAAATATTAGGCCTGCCCTAACTTCATAGCAAAAAACGCTTTTTGGATAATTTCACTGTGAGGACATACTATTCCCAATATGTAGTTTGCCACATTTTTATACATTTAGCACCCAGCCCTGAAGCCTAACTAAGCGATACCAAAGGGGATGATGGACGGAGCGTTAGAACAAATCAAACACTCACCCCCAGTCAACTGATCTGGGTTTAATCCATCATCATTCTTTAGCTCACTCCACCACCCCAGTTCAGACATGGCCATATGCAAATCAGTCTGTCCCTGTGCCTCATGGGAACAGTCCAGCCCAAACTGCCAAGCCATGTCTTCCCTGGACCGGAAACAAGCATCCTGGGACCGGATTCGGGTTCAAAACCCTCATCAGCCAGGCTATCTTGAATCCAGTGGCAAAGTGAGCAAGGGACCCACGTCTGGGCATACCCTGCCAACTTAGGGCGAGTTCGGGCTGGACTGTTCCCATGAGGCACAGGGTCAGACTGATTTGCATATGGCCATGTCTGAACTGGGGTGGTGGAGTGAGCTAAAGAATGATGATGGATTAAACCCAGATCAGTTGACTGGGGGTGAGTGTTTGATTTGCTCTAACGCTCCGTCCATCATCCCCTTTGGTATCGCTTTGTTCGCCCTAAGTTGGCAGGGTATGCCCAGACGTGGGTCCCTTGCTCACTTTGCCACTGGATTCAAGCTAGCCTGGCTGATGACGGCTGAATAGCCAGAAACCGGTCCCAGGATGCTTGTTTCCGGTCCAGGGAAGACATGGCTTGGCAGTTCGGGCTGGACTGTTCCCATGAGGCACAGGGTCAGACTGATTTGCATATGGCCATGTCTGAACTGGGGTGGTGGAGTGAGCTAAAGAATGATGATGGATTAAACCCAGATCAGTTGACTGGGGGTGAGTGTTTGATTTGCTCTAACGCGCCGTCCATCATCCCCTTTGGTATTGCGCTGAAGCCTAACTAGGCACACTTTAGGGGTGACATCTCATATATTTAAAAAAATTGATTCCTACAAGGCAAAGGCGTTTTTCTCTGCCATGTATCACTACACTGCTTTTAAACTGTAGACTAGCCGGACAACAGTGGTGCTCCTGGCAGTCGTATATTTTTGTCATGTTTGTGGGTGATGTAAATACACATTGCAGTCCATTCGAGACAACTAGTTGAACCACTTTTAACAGTACCATTTTAGGGGCAGAACATCCACAGTGACACTGAATACCAGTCGTAATACCAGCAAAATCCTGGCCCAGTAAATGTAAAGAATTCAGTGAGACCATGCACAAAAGTCAGATTCATTCAATTAATATGCCTCATTTTTTTTGTTTAAATCTATTTTATTGTTTTTGGTTAACGAGTCTTGTACATGGTCAATAGGTTTATAGATCAGAGTCTGAGACTTTGCCAATAATACAACAATTTCATGCGTGGTGTACAAATGGAGAAGATAAGAAAACAGCATTTGCCTATGATGAAAGGTTCACATGTGCTAATTAGCAGGCATGAAGTCACAATCATTGGTCTAAAAGAGCAAATAGCTCAACGTATAGGAGACATTATTGAGTCCTCATTGATTACTCCCTGCAGGTCTGATGACATGTGACGGTAGCATGGGTGGTGGTCTGTCTCTATACCATCGACAGTGGAATACATCAAAGCAATGAAAGAGGGAGAGAAAAGTAACAAACGGAGTGAAATAACAATACAAACCAGTCAAACTTGGGTCTTCCAAGCCCCCCTGCAACCCTCCAAACCCCCAGTTGGAGCATCAGTGTAAACATTCCCCGCCAATGGTTTCAGCAAGTCCTAATTAACATTAGGGGGTTAACACAGCTCCAACATCTCACCTGTCTAGTGCAGAGCGGCACCTTCCCCTTCCGGTCCTGCCACCACATCTTCATGTTCTAAGTCTAAGTTCCAGAAGTCATGTAGTATGGTGTCCTAGTTGGTGGCGATAGGTATCTTACATAACCCTAAAGTGTCTTCTTTGTGTAGTGCAATAGTCTCGGCTTGAGCCCACACCAGTAACGACTGCCGCCAGGCCACCAATGGGAGAGGCTCAGGCAATTTCCAATTTCTGGTCATCAGACGTTTTACCACTACCAGTCCCAGGTCAAGAAAGCGGGAAGTGAACTTCTATCTCTTGTTCCTGCAAAAGAGACCTAAGATGCATGTCTCTAATGTGTTCACGTTTGTGTGGCCTCTACAGGCGGTCAGTTGGGTGGTTACGTGCCACCAGTAAATGAGGAGGTGTGAACATGTCCGCAGCATGTGAAGGAGGTTGGCATCTAGCAAATGACATCTAGGGCAGCATGCGTCAGCGTGCTGCAAGTATCTGTTAATTTTTGCAGGGGTGAGATAGGCCCGTTGAGTTATGTAGTATTGGATGAGATGGAAGCAAGCGTTCCGAGGGACATGAACTGGCCTCTCCAACACAGAAGCCCACTCCTGTCTGTACAGGGTCGGCCCAGTTCCTCTTCCCAATGCTGTCTCAGGGGTGTCAGAGGCACCACTATGTGCCGGCGGAGGGAGGCCACAAACCATCTTGTAAGATGCCGACCCTTTCCCATAACATGGAGGTACTGCACCATGAGGTATGTCTCCCCACCTGCCACCCAGTGCCGCCAACAATGAGGTATGGAGCAGAAAGTGGCCCAGAGGTAACCCTTCTTCCCTGCCAGCATATCAAATGGAACCAGCTCACCATCTCAATAGAAATCCCCCAGTGTGTGTATACCGGCAGTAAGCCAAGCAGCAATCTCCGCTGGTGAGGTAATGACATTGCCTCCGGGATTGTCCAACAAGGGCAAAGCTGGTGCATATGGAGTAATGGAACGTGTAAGGTACAGGCTACATCAGTAGCACCTATATGCAACCCCGAGCAGCAATGACTCCGGTGGTTTCACACGCGTGCAGGGGTGAAAGAGTCTGAGTATCGCCGAAAGAGTCCAGGCCGGGTACAATGTGGTGATGTCTGAGATCTGCTCTCCCGCCACTCATTTAGCTACTCATTGAAGCTGAGATGCAATATAGTACTATTCCATATTAGGTATTGCGAGTCCGCCTTGACCCATAGACAAGTATAGTTTTGCCAGTACCACCCTACATGGGACTTGTTCCAGATGAACTCTCGCATGGTTATCGAAGGATCGAAAAGTATGGAGGTGCGACACACAAGGACAGGATAGTAAAAATATATAGAGTAGCTGAGGCAGGACCACCATTTTAAGCAGAGTTACACGATCCATGGCATGTACCAGAAGTGTGCGCCAGAACGACATCTGGGATCCAAGGGTGGTTGCTGCCCTAGTAAGATTACCGTCCAATAAGTCAGCTGGCTGATTGTATATCCAGAATCCCCAAGTAATGAAAAATATTGGGTTGCTACATTACTGGGACACCTCTAAAGGCAAATGTGGGATTGGGGTACGAAGAAGTAAATGGGATCAAACATGGTTCGACCCAGTTAACCCACAGGCCAATGATGGCAGCAAATTCAAGGAGCATCTGTGCTTGTGTAGTGGGCTCCGACCACATATCTTGGATATAAAGGAGGAGGTCGTTTGCGTATAAGGAGATTGTATAGGTTTCGCCTATCAGCAGAATGCCCCACTCCTCACTCTGGAGCCTGATGGCCATGGCAAGTGGCTCTATGGCCAAAGAAATAAGTAGCAAGGATAGCGGGCACCCCTGGCGGGTGCCTCTGCCTATCTAGAGTGGGCCTGAAATATAGGTGCCTGTCTTGACTCTGGCCAACGGTGCAGTGTAAAGCAGTTAAATCAATCGGAGGAAGCAGTTTCCCAGCCCGTAGCGGGGTATGGTGTCAAACAGAAAACCCCATTCCAGCGAATCAAAGGCTTTCTCCAGCTCTAGGACCAAGAATCTAGAGTTTATCCAACGGTGCATGGAATATTTTGAGACCCAGAAGAAGCACCGCAGGTTCAGCGAGGTGTTGCAAGCTGGAACAAACCTGTTCTGGTCAGTGTGGACCAGCAAGGGGCCAAGGGCACCAAAAGGTCAGCTAGGACCTTAGCCAAAATTTTATAATCAGTGTTAAGTAGTGCCAGAGGTCGGTAGGAGCCCAGTGCCGTGGAATCTCTGTCGGGTTTAAGTATGGAGTTGAGTAAGGCCTTGCATAGTGACTGAGGTAGGGTAGATGTTGAGAGGGATGCCTCATAAAGAGTAAGTAGGTTAGGAGCCAACCAAGGGGCATAGGCTTTATAATATTCGTCTGGCAGGCTGTCCAGTTCCGGGGACTTGCAGGTTGCTAGGGCTCTTATGACTTTGTGGATTTCAAATAACACTATGGGGTCGTCCACTTTCGTACACTGCTCAGGCTTGATGGTGGGGAGGTGGAGTGTGGAAAAGAAGGCTTACAGACAAGCCGAGTCAATGTCCGCAAGCGATGTGTACAGTGAGGTGTAATGCCGCATTAGTTCCATATGTATTTCGTGCTGAGTGTAAAGGGGGCGCTTCACAGAGGAGGTCAGGATGAGAATGGGTTGTCTAGGCTGATCCTAGCGTATCAGCCCCACCAGAAATCGGCCTGTGCAATCGGATGTTGCATGGGTACGTGAGGAATGCACTGTGTAATTCAGACATCAGAGTCTTTCCAGTAAAGAGGTGTGTTCGCTTTGCACCTCTACCTGTCGTTGGGCGCATGTCTGGTCAGTTACTGAGCACGTTTCAAAGTGCAGGAGTTTGCGCTCAATGCATGCGATGTCATTGTCTAATTGTTTACGGGTGTACCAGATCAGCCACAGGCAGTGCCCCTGATGGTCACTTTAAAGGCATCTCATTCAGTCAGCTTGTCAGTGGCAGTGTCATTATTAAACTCAAAATAGTCTACAGTGGCCGTGCCCAAGGATGCGCTAACAATGGTTCCTCGAGCGCTGCAGGCTGGAGGCTCCATTTGGGTATGGCAGGTAAGGTATCTCCCCACATCAGCTGCAGGTATTGTGGGTTATGGACCAAATGCGTAGAGCCTAAGTAGTCGGTATGCTGGATTGTAGTGAGTAGATTGGCTGACCCAACAACGTGGTCCAGTCTTACATGTAGGTTGTGTGGTGAGGAGTAGAATGAGTATATGCACATATTAGGGATGTGGACTCACCATATGCCAGTCAGCTGTCAGTGCCGGAGCCAGTCAGTTAGCGCCTGCGCATTGGACGTGGCCAGCGTGCACGTCAGGGTAGGGAAAGAGCGATCCAGATCTATATCAAGAATAGAGTTGAAGTCGCTGTCCTCTGATCAATCCTCAGGATCAGGACAATTCTCAGAATGGTCCACCTCTTGAAAGCCCCAAATCTGAAGTGCTGTAATAGCACAGACTTTTGTAGTGATTAAGTGAGGGAAGGATAAGAAGGGAACAGCTGGGAAGGAGACCTAAAGAATAAGATATATATATAACTTTGCACCGATATAATAGGTTAAGTACTATGTGTAAGAGTATTATTATCTAAAACACATGTCTTTTTATACCTATAAAATAAAGAAATAATACTCCACATTTACTGCTGTGAGATCACTGGAATGGTCACAACAAAAGTCCAAGCTATAGTATGCTGCAAAGGGAAGAGTAAAATATTCAAGTCTCACTCTAACTTTATCTCTTCTGGGAATTTAATTATGTATGATGTAAAAGTGCCAGGAAACCTCACGTGGGTAGCTGTTCATGCTTTATACTAGCATTTTAGCATTAGCATAACATAATAGGAATACACTCAACACATCACTACACTTATACTTCAATTGCCTTGTATCACAGGGGTGAAGAGCAATATATCCAGAAACTCTACATGACCCCTGTTAAGCAGCAAAACAAGATCAGAAAAAACATTATCCTTCTGAGAACCATGTGCTTATTAACTTAAGCACTAACAGCGACTTTAAGTAGGATTAAAACAGCAACGGTAGTTTATCTCCATAAATGGTATCAGCCATTCCATCAATGAGGGCTTGCATATCAAAGAATATTACAGAGAACACTGTCAACAGTAGAACGTAAGATAAAGATCTATGTTTGGCCACTTCAGCTCTTCTGAGCTCCGGAAATGTATTCCATATACCCTTACAACATAAGTACACTATTAGTGTTCCAACAATGGTGCAATCAAGATTTGAACCATATCTAAACATTGAAAAGATGCTGTGTGTTCATCTTTACATGAATCACAGACGTGTGACTCGCCATTGGAAGAACTAATGCAAGCGTCTTCACCACACGGTACTGCATGAGTCAATTTCCAAACTAAAAGGACTTGTCTTGACAAAGAGAATCAAACCACACACAGCTGTTGTTCAAAACTATTGGGTAGTGAAACAAGCACCCATACCTGACCGTGCAAATCTCCACGATTCTTCAGCAGCGTGCCATCCAAAATAATCGTCTGTGTCTTGGAATGCGAAAGCACCTTTGTAAGCAGCTTCGCCCTCTCACACGTACAAGTGTTCGTCTTCACCCCGCAAGTAGTCATGGGACATGTAGTTCCAAACAGTCCTGAACCATGAGTCTTTCTTCTCCTGTCCCAGGTGAGACTCCGTAATATTTACTACCTGAAAACCAAGCAGCCTAGTCATACGCACCCTGACAGTGTTCATGCCTTTTTAGGTGCTTTACCCTGATGTGCCGTGACAGTCGCCCCCTAAGAGCCATGGGATCCCGCTCCAACAGAACAGTTTTGCCAGATAGAGGAATGAGGTCTGATCCGTATTTGGGGTATATATATCGTCCCCAATAGGCCGAATCAGCCATCCATATATATTATAAAGTCCTCTTCCGTAAAAGGGACCCCCGGCTTCACCAAGACCCGCACCCCTCTCGCGAAAGAGGAGTAGTCGGTAGCAAACACCTGTCCTCATCACCGGTGTTGAAGTTTGCGAGCCTTAGCCAGTGTCAAATGTATCTTCTGTAGGAGTACAATGCGTGTGGATCACCGTTTAAGCTAGGAGTATACTGCATATGTCATGGGGAAGTGTGATGAAGCACCACATGCGACATAGACATGAGGGGGAGGGTTCATCGCAATGCGTGGTAATGCCTGCAGGTGAGGGTGACCAGAGGGGCCGGGGAGCCTCGGGCATTCAAACATAACTGGGAAGAGAAGGAAAATTAGAACAGGTAACATCATTAGGGCAGAGAAACAACAGGTATCCGGCCAAACTGCTAAACTATCAGAGGCAAATACTTGCCCTACAGATTAGCTAAGGGAATTACAGAGGGCAGTGTGAGGGCCAGGAGCACAATGCCCTTTCTTGCAGGATGCAGGGACATCAACTAATATGACAGATGTGTACAGAATAACGCGCACCATATTGCGGGATCTACCCGCATGTTAGCGCAGAGCAGGCTGAGTGGAGAGACGCTCCCACTTTCGGTGCCTGCGACAGGAACCTCCTGTTGCTTCCCCAGATGCGTCGAAGCTCGAGGCTGTGAGAGTGTCGTTGTGAGGCCGGTGGACTCCATCCAATCCCATTTCTCTTCAGCAGTGTCAAAAAAGTGCATAGACTCCTTTGCTGTCACGGAGTTAGGCAGGGAATAAAAGCGAATAGCAAATGTTCAATTCACAGAGGCATCACTTGACAGCAAGAAAGGAGCTTCTCTAGCTCTGCACCACCATAGTGTAGTCAGGAATGATCATTACAGAGGCGCTGCCCACTCATATATTTCGTAGCTCACGTGGCTCGCATATGATGGAGTCACAATCTCCGTAGTTAAGTAGATGGAACATAAAAGGTCTGGAGTTGGCTCCAGGTGTTGGGCGGCGAGCCGGCACACGGTGGGCTCACTTAACAGTGAAGAAGGGGAGAACTCTGCATCCAGGAGCAAAGTGCGGATCCAGGTCTCGGTGTAGGTCACTGCGTCAATGCCCTTTACACCTTCCGGCAGACCAACCATGCATATATTATTTCTTCTGAATCTTCCTTCTGTGTCTTCCACTCTACATTCCAGTGTGTGAACATGGTCTAGCAGGTTTTGCATATGGGTTGCTGATTCCTGCGTCATCGGCTGGAGCTCACCATCACACACCCTGTCCACCAGCTTGCGATGGTTTGCTTGCAATAAGTTGAAGTCTGCCGTGACCGTATCAATTCTGCTTTCAAGCGATTAGCGTGTCTGCTCAAGAGTTGCTTCAATCTTCTCCACTGGCTGTGGCACAATGTCAAGTTTAGTTCCCAAGGACGCGTCACAGTCCGATGGGTCCATTGCAGCGGACACTCCTGGTGGCCACTGCGTAGTCGATGACTGTCTTGGTGTTGCAGGCTGAGTTCCAGATCAAAGGCAGCCCATGGTCAATTGGCGTGTTCCAGAGACCAACGGGTGCCCAGAGCAGGTGACTCACAGTTAGAGGATCCTCCTTACATCTCACCACATGAGGACCTGCAGGACCCTGCGGCCAAGTGACCCAGGTTTTTCCACATTATTCGGAGGTAACACCGGCGAGGAGCTGTCACTTGTGCCACTGGGAGGTCAGGTTCGAGTGGAAGATGGCTGCAGACAAGTCAAACAGGGCCCACTTGCATGCACATTAGCGTGAGATGGAGCACTGCAGCACGAGCAGCCCAGGAAGTTACCAGGGTAGTGTGTCCATCAGCAAAGCACAGGCCTTTATAGTCAGGAGCCACTTCCGCATGCCTGTTATAGCGACCGCACCGCAGCACAAGCAGCCCCGAACATGTGGGCTTCGACGCTTGTGAAGTCTTGTCACAGGATCTTTGGCATGGTATGTGGCATCCACTCATGTCGATACCGCTGCACCAGGTAGTCAGGCACCCTGGGGGCCTGCCGCAGTGCACCTCAGTGCAATGAAAGGGCCTTGTCGTGTCTCATGCCTCGGTCGCCTCAAACAGGACCAACACCAGGTCACAGGCAAACCTCCAATTGCTGCGCAAATGCCCATGAGTCAGTTAGATTCGCTGTGGCACATGTGCTTGCAACACAGTCAGGGCCCCAACCCAGCTCTGACCTCCCATCCTGGTCGCCTCACTTGTCTCTCGTACTGCGGTCCGCAGCTGAGATCTCGGGACCACCCGGTGTGTCTGGTTCTGTCTCAGACCCACCGCAGAGCTCGTCCTGTTAAATCCCTGATTGGCAATTTTAATTTACTTGTACATCCTTAGTAAAGTGGTACTACATGTACCCAAGGCCTGTAAATCAAATGCTATTAGTGCAGCTGCTTTATCCTTTTTAAACATGTCTCAAGCCTGCCATTGCAGCCTGTGTGCAGTTTTAAACTGCCACTTTGACCTGGCAAAATAAACCCTTTGCCAGGCCTAAAGTAAACCTTTCTTTTTAATATATATGTCACCCCTAGGGTAGACCCTAAACCACTGATAGGGCAGGGTTCGGTGTATTTAAAAGGCTGGACATGTACTTTTAAGTTTTAAATGTCCTGGTAGTGAAAATCAATTTTTTCTTATTGCAAGGCCTACCTCTCCCATAGGCTATCTTTGGTGTACCTTACTACATTTAATATGTGATAATTTTTGATTGGGAGCAGGTAGGAATGTCAAATTTGGAATTAAACTAATTGTAATTTAAAGACCTCTTTATTTGTACCATTGGATTGTAAGTAACAATTCTGAAAATGCCACCTTTAGAAAGTTCAAAAAGAACAATTGATGGACATAATGCAGAACAATGTCATAAATTCACCCAGTACAGAGATCTGGGCCTAAATCCATCGTTATTTTGCTCCCCATGCCATTCCAGTTTGAACCCAGCCATATGCAAATCAGTCTTGACCCTGCTCCCTGTGGGAACAGTCCAGCCCGAACTGCCAGGCCTGGCCCTCCCTGGACTGGAAACAAGCATCCGCGGACCGGTTTCGGGGTTTCACCTCTCATCAGCCAGGCTAGCTTGAATAAAGTTTCTCACAGTCATGTTTTATTATGGGGTTTGCATCCTGGAAATATTGGTTTTGTTGTTGAGGTGTTGCTGAGAATTTGTCTAAATCCAGCCTGAATAATGTGGAAACTGTTAGCTTCATTGGTTATATGTGGGAAGAACATATGCTTTCATATGAATCTGCACTTGCAAAAGGTTGAGTATATGTGTGTGTTTTGGATGTTTGTGTAACTGTGTAATAATGAGCTTGTTCTTATCCGCACCCCACATATCAGCATGTACTAGCCTCCATTAAGCAGCACAAACCAGTTTCTCAGGATCAAGATGTCCAGCTAGATACATCTGGGATGTTATTGTAACACTTAACCTGCTATGGAGAACTTCCAATAACAAGAGAGCTATAACCATTTAACAATTAGGGTCACCCTCACCCTAATAAGAGGCTAACTGTGACAGATTTCGAGATATGAGTCCTGGGAGCCTGACCATACTACACCTTAGTGCCCTGGTGGCAGACTTAAACCATGAAAATGACCAGAACCAAAAGGGGTAAAGGGACTTAGATTCAACATTTACTTTAACCTGTTTGACTGTGGTTAGTTCACGAAACACAGTGAAAAAACCTAAATCTCTGGGGAGACCTAAAGAATAGACTCTAATTCTGCCACAAAATCTGCCCCTCCGTGCCTGAATGCTGCCTTTCCCTTGGGACAACACCATAATCACCAATGCTAAAAACACTCATGACTCTGGGAAGCTCCAGAGTTTTACACTGGTCCTGAAATTACACTGAAAAACCTTGGTGTATAGGTATCAGATAAGAGGTGTTTCAACACAATAAACTACAGAATTAATCCAGTGACCTTTTCCACACACTGCAGAAGACGATTCCAACCGTAACGCTGTTTTGTTTACGACCTTTTTATCAAATAGAGCTAGTTACTGCGGTATTAGTCCTACAGCCCTCATTACAAGGGCATCGGTGCACCCCAATGTGCGCAGCCACTTATGCTGCTCCATACATCAGAGTTATGAGTATCGTGGCAAACACTGCAGCCCCACAATCTGTCTTTAGGTAAACTTTGGCAGGTCATACCTACCAAGATTTACTGGTGGGGAGGATGGAAGGCTACTGTGGTCACAATGAACCCAGATCTGGTAGAAACACACTGATGCTTGGTAGGTCGCTGATTGATAAGCTTAGGCGCCACAGTGACCAGGATCCACTTGAACCCTACTTTCCCCCGCTCCAACACGACGCGGACTTTCCTAGCATCCATACTCTGTGTTGTCCAAGCAACCAGACACCGTCTACACCAGTCACTGAAGCCATTACTGACTGTATGTAAAGTCACAGACCGTGGGCCAGACATTCATAAATGTAAAGTCATATGGGTTTGAGTGATAAAAATAAAAGGAGAGGAGGCTGGAGACCTCTGGTGTAAGGTTGAAAGAACCAGGAGAGTGGACGGAGATTCTTAAATCCCGGACTATCTGGTTTTTTGAGGAGCATATTTGAAAATTGAAGATTACGTCGCAAAACGGGCCATGAGCACGACGGTAAAGATATTTGAAAGGGTATTTTATTAAATATAAGGACCTTACTGTTTCACGATCCATTGAAGGGTGCCAGTTGATGAACAATCATCACATTAAGAAACATCAATATGGAAGACTCAATGATAAACTATAGCAGACTTTGAGTAGATCACGCTGCTAAGGTCGGTGAGAATATTATATCTGACTGGAAGCTGAACCGACGATAGCAATTTCTCGAGATAGAGACTGCTGTGAACCCCAAACACGGATAAACGAGTGGGGAGAAAAATATAACATTGTGTTTAAAAGCCTGAAGAAGGTGGTTAACCATTACACCACCGAAACGCGTCGCTTGGTTGTTCTCCTTTTTAAACTGTATTTTGTGTTTGATATATTTTTTTAACTGATGAATGAATTACATTAGATTAAGAGGAAATAAAATGTTTTCTGGCTTATAGTTTGTTTTACATTATTAAATATGTACATATAAGTTTAAAAAAAAAAGTTTTGATATTGATAATTGTGGTATTTTATTATGTTGGACATTGACTAAAAGGAAAAATTGTTAGTCATTATGCTACAAAGGGATTTTATTATCATTTTATAAGTTTTATTATGTGTATTGCGATATATATGTAATATATTATAGGAGTGCCGTTACTTTATACCTAATAAACATCTCCATATCTGACTCCCTGATAACAGTGTGATAAATGTAAGAATGCGGAGTGTGATTGTTTGATTTATTGGTATGCTATAGAAATACTCCAAAGGGTGTTTTATTTTGACCTAGTGACCTCTGGTGTAAGCCTTGTGGGCCTCGGTTCTAAAACCTTAAATCTTTTAATCAAGCACTGGAGACATGAAGTGTACAACATTATGTTCATTAATCTTTATTTGTTTAGCACATAAACCGTGTAAAACACTTCTACAAGGCTCCCACCACACCCTCCCAGGGGTTGGCTGCTAGAGCGGTGCCTACTTTTAATTTGGTATATTTTGCAATCTCTGTGTGCTCATGTATGTTCTAAACTATTGGAGAAAATGAATTTCCCCGGTGTCCAAAGATACTGTAAATGGAAGGTGTGCTTGGAGGGATGCAATTTGAGTAATACTTCAGAAAAAAATCTCGATGTTATAACAACTGGCACTGTTAACATAAATACAAACGACTGGAGTCCATTTACTTCTAGAGGCACACTGCTTCCACTGGGCAGAATCAAACCTTTAGACAGCATAAAGCACCCTCGGGGAAATGCATCTTACGAGTATATGTTTCGCATTATGGAAAACATAAAAATAGCGATTGTTAATGTGATCTGATACTATGGTACCATTTTTCAGTATTAAAACTGCGGTTTCAATAATGTTTTTGGGGTGATCACAACTTTTGAAAAAAATTAAGGTCTTAATGGTTCAAATGCACATACTTATGGTATGCGTTTATATATCTACTTAATGCTCTTTATGTTTTTTGTTTTTTTATAGTTACCTGGTTGAAAAATATATATGATGTGGCACTGAGAAGCGATTTGCACATCGCCTAGCACGTGCTGGCCAGTTATTTTCTATTTTAAAATAATGAAACTAAAAAAAAGCGAAAATTTGAAACTAGTTCTGTAGTTTACGCCCGTTATATATTGTTTCAGACTACCTTTCTAGAGGCAGGACTAGCATTGTTTAGGTAGCTACACTTATCATGCATAGATCTCGCAGCACTTTTCAACAGGGATGCTAAATTATTAACTAATATTACCAGCACTTTTTAGCAGCACAGCTTTTCTTTTCGTGACACAGCACCAGCGCTTCTCAGCAGGTCTGTCATACTTTTAGTGACACTGTACTAGCGCTTCTCAGCAGAGCTGCCATACTTTTAGTGACACTGTACTAGCGCTTCTCAACAGAGCTGTCATACACGGAGTGACACTGTACTAGCGCTTCTCAGCAGAGCTGTCATACACGGAGTGACACTGTACTAGCGCTTCTCAGCAGAGCTGTCATACTTTTAGTGACACTGTACTAGCGCTTCTCAGCAGGGCTGGCATGCTTTTAGTGACACTGTACTAGCGTTTCTCAGCAGGCCTGTCATGCTTTTAGTGACACAGTACTGGCGCTTCTCAGCAGGGCTGGCATGCTTTTAGTGACGCAGTACTAGCGCTACTCAGCAGGGCTGTCATACTTTTAGTGACACTGTACTGGCGCTTCTCAGCAGGCCTGTCATGCTTTTAGTGACACAGTACTGGCGCTTCTCAGCAGGGCTGGCATGCTTTTAGTGACACAGTACTAGCGCTACTCAGCAGGGCTAGCATACATGGAGTGACACAGTACTGGCGCTTCTCAGCAGGGCTGGCATGCTTTTAGTGACACTGTACTAGCGCTTCTCAGCAGGGCTGATACTTTTACTGAAACAGTTCAAGCGTTTCTCAGCAGCGCTGTCATACTTTTAGTGACACAGTAATATGTTAATGTTAATGTTAATGTGATCTGATACTATGGTACCATTTTTCAGTATTAAAACTGCGGTTTCAATAATGTTTTTTGGGGTGATCACAACTTTTGAAAAAAATTAAGGTCTTAATGGTTCAAATGCACATACTTATGGTATGCGTTTATATATCTACTTAATGCTCTTTATGTTTTTTGTTTTTTTATAGTTACCTGGTTGAAAAATATATATGATGTGGCACTGAGAAGCGATTTGCACATCGCCTAGCACGTGCTGGCCAGTTATTTTCTATTTTAAAATAATGAAACTAAAAAAGCGAAAATTTGAAACTAGTTCTGTAGTTTACGCCCGTTATATATTGTTTCAGACTACCTTTCTAGAGGCAGGACTAGCATTGTTTAGGTAGCTACACTTATCATGCATAGATCTCGCAGCACTTTTCAACAGGGATGCTAAATTATTAACTAATATTACCAGCACTTTTTAGCAGCACAGCTTTTCTTTTCGTGACACAGCACCAGCGCTTCTCAGCAGGTCTGTCATACTTTTAGTGACACTGTACTAGCGCTTCTCAGCAGAGCTGCCATACTTTTAGTGACACTGTACTAGCGCTTCTCAACAGAGCTGTCATACACGGAGTGACACTGTACTAGCGCTTCTCAGCAGAGCTGTCATACACGGAGTGACACTGTACTAGCGCTTCTCAGCAGAGCTGTCATACTTTTAGTGACACTGTACTAGCGCTTCTCAGCAGGGCTGGCATGCTTTTAGTGACACTGTACTAGCGTTTCTCAGCAGGCCTGTCATGCTTTTAGTGACACAGTACTGGCGCTTCTCAGCAGGGCTGGCATGCTTTTAGTGACGCAGTACTAGCGCTACTCAGCAGGGCTGTCATACTTTTAGTGACACTGTACTGGCGCTTCTCAGCAGGCCTGTCATGCTTTTAGTGACACAGTACTGGCGCTTCTCAGCAGGGCTGGCATGCTTTTAGTGACACAGTACTAGCGCTACTCAGCAGGGCTAGCATACATGGAGTGACACAGTACTGGCGCTTCTCAGCAGGGCTGGCATGCTTTTAGTGACACTGTACTAGCGCTTCTCAGCAGGGCTGATACTTTTACTGAAACAGTTCAAGCGTTTCTCAGCAGCGCTGTCATACTTTTAGTGACACAGTAATAGCGCTTCTCAGCAGGGCTGTCATACTTTTAGTGACACTGTACTAGCACTTCTCAGCAGGGCTGTCATACGTCATACTTTTAGTGACACTTTACTAGCGCTTCTCAGCAGGCATGTCATACTTTTAGTGACACTAGCGCTTCTCAGCAGGGATGTCATACTTTTAGTGACACCGTACTAGCACTTCTCAGCAGGGCTGTCATACTTTTAGTGGCACAGTACTAGCGCTTCTCATCATGGTTAGCATGCCTTGGTGACACAGTATTAGCGCTTCTCAGCAGGGCTGGCATGCATTTAGTGACACAGTACTATCGCTCAGGGCTGACTTTATCGCTGGTGGTACCCGGTGCGACAATGTTTGTTGGAGCCCCCCATCCATGGTGGAGGTGGTGAACACTTCCACCATGGATTCCCTCACCACCACCTTTTAACAGTGTCCTACAGGTCTTCATAACCACTCTTTTTCAGATGCATTTAATTAGTTATATAGCACCACTCAAACCAGTGTAGGGTGTCAGAGCACTTTGCATCACACACACATTAGACAGAGACAATCAATCATACGTCTGTAAAACAGAGTATAGAAAATGTTACATAAGCCACAGGACTACAAGGTGTAGGAGTGACATGTCATCCATATTGGTAGGCAGTATAGTTTAAGAGTGCTTGGTCTGGAGAAGCACAAACTCAGAACTGAAAACGGAACACCATAGTTGGGGGTTCTGTTTAATAATAAAAATCGATTTCTACCCAAATGAACCCTTTTTGCAACATTAATCTATGCTCTAATCTATACTTTGCAGTGTGGATGCAGTTCTTTGATGACAGTTAATAATTCACTGTTCTATATTAAGATTTGAACTTATAAACTGCCAGTAACAAAAGGGTGTCTCTTAGAAAAGCAGTAGCCCACTGACCTATTTAAATTATATGCACTTTGTGATCTGCATGGTACACGTTTTTTGCAGCAGGCATATTAATCCTCTGTGCCATTTTATGATTAGTCAAAACCTCAACTAGACAAAACTCCGATCTCTCTTGAGGAAGAACATTAACCACCGGAGTTATCTTGACATTTTTATTGTTGCCTCGAAATTGCTGGAGGCAAAGAATGCGGCAGCAAGTGCTAAAAACTAAAATAAACTTGCAAACTCAGCGCCCCCTAAAGTCAGAACCCGGTGCGGTGGCACTGGTCGCACTGCCCTAGAGCAGGCCCTGCTAGCGCTTTTCAGTAGGGCTGGCATACCTTTAGTAACACAGTACTAGCGCTTCTCAGCAGGGCTGGCATACTTTTACAGACACAGTACGAGCGCTTCCCAGCAGGACTGGCATACGTTTAGTGAGACAGTAGTAGCGCTTTCAGCAGGTATGGCATATTTTTAGCAGGGGCGACTTCTCCGTTGGAGTGGAGGAGCATCGCCCCACTTAAAATACCCCCAAAACCCCAGAGATGAAAAATAAAATGATAATGGTTATTTATTACCATTTTATTTTTCATCCCCCGTTCCGAACAGAGTGTCAGGATGGGGGCGGGGCTGCTGTTGAGTGACAGCAGCAGGGAGGAGGGTGGGCTGTCTATCCACTGTTTAAAGTGTGCATGTCTTTTTGGCCGGCTGTCTTGCGATGGCCAGCTACACATGCGCACTTTAAACATCGCTAACCCAGCTGTCTAGAGCAATTGTAGGCCTCCAGAGTGCTGTGAAGCACCGAGTGACGCCACTCCCTCCAATCTGGGCGCTGCTCTCATGCTGTATAAGTGCAGCGACAGAATTGGTCATGGGAGGTGCAGCATCCAGTTCCTGTAAGAAGATGCCCGGAGATGAGGACATTGTGTTCGTCTTCAGGTAAGTAGTGTTTTTACACGAAAGGGTGATTTCACTTTGGCAGAGAGAGGGATGAAAAGGTGTCGGGATGGCTCATACAGGAGATGCGATTTCAGAGTCTGGAAAATGTGCTAGGAGGAGCATACAGAAAGATGAAGGGAGTTTTACAGCTTAGAAGCAAGAAAGTTAAAAGATATTAATCAGGATGAGCACGAGGAGAGGGGTAGGCAAACCAATCTAGGGGTAGAGCAAAGGTACTGAGAAGGAGTATTAAGCTAACCAAAATGGGTGAGTTGAAGAGGGTCCAGGCCGTAGATATACATAACATCAGTGCATAAGAAGCAGAACTGGACACTGCAAGAGAAAGGTGCCCCTGAGAGAAAAGATGGGGAGAGACTCTAGCAGTAGGAGAAAGTTTAAAGGTAAGTCGGATGGCAGATTTAGGATCCGGTATTAAAGAGCTGAGGTAAATAAAAAAGTGATGTGTGAAAAGGGCTTTCTGAAACTTCTCCGAGGGACCAGATCACTGTATCAAGTAACTAAACCTTTACAAGTAGATATTATGTTTACACAAGTAGCTGTGTCATATTCAAAGTACATTTGTTTTAAACGTCTCTCGATACCCCTTTCTGTCTCTGCTTTGATAAACTGTTGTCATTTTTAACAAAGGCGCCGATTATGATGCAGCTTGTAAAGGCTCCGACCTGTGGTCGAGCCTTTACAACTGCATTGTAATGGGCCGTTCGGTTTCCTTTCTGACCGCCTCCTTACGATGGAGGTGGTTGGAAAGGAAACCGGACGGTCATTCTGGCTGGGCTCCGACGGGCTTGGAGAGCCCGTCCGTCAGTCGGAATACAGCCTGTAATCTCAAGGGCGGTTCTTTCTGCCCTTGAGATTATGATGACGGTTTCCGACATGGTTTCTATGCCGGTCTGTCCGACATGGAAAACATGTCCGAAAGCATCTTTGGGGCACCCAGTAAGGGCCCCCTTGGATGCATGGCCGAGAACCTCTGGTGCCCCCCTGTTGATCCCTGCACCTTGTGGTAGGCACCTTGAGGTGCCTGTCACAGGGTGCAGGGATGAACCGCACCTCCCAATTCACTATGGGCGCATGCATTACGGCCGGTTTATAGCCGGAATGCATGCTGCTGATGCAGTGGAAAGCTTAGCAAATTTTCATCTCACTACAATTATTTCAAATCATCAATGGGCCCATAACATAACACTTCAACTTATGGTCCTCCAATGGATCTTTTTGTTGAGCTAACATAGACTTGGATATTTAGAGAACGTGAGGCAATTTCCTTATGAGGACCCGGAATAAAGAAATGCCAAATACATGCCTATTTCATCACCAATACCCAATTGCATCAATGCACGTACTTTAAGACAAAAAAGTTTATCACCAAGAAATGACACACATAAGATAATGAATTGCTTATAGAAAACCTTTATCTAAAGCCTCAGTTTGAATGGTCAGAACAAGAAATCGCACTTCATAATCAGATTTAATAGCAATTAATTAGTACAAATAGCCACACAATATAACTAAGGCTCCCTGTTTTCCGTTTTTACAGATTTTTACAGATAAATACAGACAGAAAACAATGGGTTTTCTGCCTGCATTTATTTTTAAAAGTGGATAAAGACAGAAAATTGTGGTTCTTTTAAGTGACTCTTCATGCTGTGTTTAATGAATTATAGCCCAACAGCTCAGCAGATGAACAGCATGTGAAATAAAAAAAAAACAGGATGAAATTTCTTTAAATTACTGCATGTGTCATCATACATTTGTGGTATAATGCTAATATTTACCAGTGGATGTACTGTTATTTAATATTTGGCAGCTTAAATAGCTAAAACACGACAGACCTCAAAGTATGAGTGCACGCCCTATGCGAGCCGCCACTGGTCTGAAATAGCGAAGGGTCCACTTCCGAAACTCTAACCTTATCCCCAGGAGAGTAACAAGACCTCTTTTCACACCAAAAAGCCCTCTTGTGAAATTTTGGCCTTATCCCTAGAGGAGTACCAGGTCCTCCCGGAGCTTGTTTGAAGGGTAAAATAGCGCTGGTCGTTATTAGGACTCGTAGTGAAGAAAACCTCTTGGAAAAGTGAAAACTATCTCTTTATTTAGCGGAGCAGACAAGGTAGCATTGTTTTGTGTTGTTACTAACATAATTTTTTTTGATTAAGAAAAATGTGAAAATATTGCCGTATTCTTTTGTAAAGGGAGGGTCAGTAGAAGGAGTAATACTGACGTCAGAAATAGCCGCGCTGGCATTGGTCAGGTAGCGGGCATGTACTGAGCTGTGATTGGTTAGTTGGTGTGAGCCGCGCTGACATTGGTTGAGAAAAGCAGGTACGTAGAGAGCCGTGATTGGACGGTTGGTGTGAGCCGCACTGGTATTGGACGAAAGCTAACGAATAGAAAAAGAAGAATTACGGAAAGGTCTCCGTGTTTATTTTGTTGAGATATTTTGGCATTAAGAGTCAGAGAAATGAAGTTGCTTAAAAAAATAAAGAATTTCTTTATAAAAGATAAACCAATTGTGACTAGAGAGGGAATTCCTATTCCACCTCCAAGAACGCCTGCTTCCTATATGATGTTGGAGCACGGATACCATACGTGTATGTGGTTAGAAAACTGGGTGGAATATACGAAGGATGATGGTGTTATTGCTTTCCCACAACATGGTTCGTTTAATGTCAGGATTTTGCAGAATTTGAGAAATCGAGTGAATTCACTAGAGCCGAATCCCAGATTAACCCGGGGGGATATTAGCAAGGAACTGCGATAATTATCGCAAAGCGTGCTTAGCGCTGTTTTTTTTATCGCCGGCTATCGCTGGATTTCATCGCGGAGATAACACGTTATTATCAACGCTTATCTCCAAGGCGATAAAAAATCCAGCGATAGCGGCGAAACCCAGCAATAGCGTGAGAAATCCAGCGATAAATTCAACGCGCTAATGAAAAGCTTGCTAATAGGCAGGTGAGGACTTAACCTTACAATCCACCTCCCATTGACTAGAATGGTTAAGTCAGGTTTTTAGCAGGTGTTAGATTCCAGCGATAATCGCGGTTAGCGCAAATTTTTTTATCGCTTCGCGGGCATTGCTAATAGGGGGAAGTTGTGTTTGCGACTGTTTTCAGTCGCTTTTAGTTGGGAACGCCTACTTTGCATGTCATTAGCGATATATATCGCTGACATGCAAAGCGGCACCAAAACGGTCGCTTTCGCCATAAAGCTGTCGCTAACAGCTGTTAGCGACAGCTTGCTAACAGGGCAATAGAAATATCGCCGCTTTAGCGGCAAAAAGTGCCGCTAAAGCGGCGATAAGGCCCTTGCTAATATGCCCCATAGTACGAAGCCTTAGAGGAATGGGAAGTAGAGGCATTTGAGAGAGAGAAATATAGAGGTAACAGAAGATACAGAAATTTTATGTTTGGATATCCTTTTGAGAGTAGAGAAGAAAAGTTGAAAAGATGGAGGAGAGCTGTGGTAACAGAGGGCTTGTACCCCGTTCTAGTTGCTGATGATCAGACAGGAGGCAAGGGTAAAGAGAAAAAGAAAAATATAGAGACTTCAAGTTTAAGGAGTGGCCCGAATGAATCTGATGGTGAGTTGTTAGAGGATATTTTGACCAAAAGACCACCGCCGTATGAGGAAAACTCAGGAGAGGTGACTCCAAGTGCCCCACAAATGGGAACCCCATTAACTTCACAGGTCACTGAAATAGCTAGGGTAGTGCGAGAAAATTAAGTGAATTTGTTGAATAAGGCAAGACTAGAGCAGGTTCAAAAAATGAATCAGTTAAGTCTGAATGCGGAAGCATTGACGGTACCTGTGACGATTGGTCCAGTGGTCCCATTGTATGGAGAAAAACAAAATCTGTCAAAAGTACATATGTTGGCAGTTCCGAGAAGCAGTGTCAGGGGTGAAATGATGACGGTAATGAATGAGAGTGGACAGGCTGATCCGAATACTACATTGTTGGATCTTCCTGTTTGTGAGTTGATAACGGAAACCCCTAAAAGAGGTTTACAAATAGACCCAAGGAGAATAGGGCCGGATGTCACTCCAAGAGCAGGGAGTTCAGCAGTTCCTTCACCAGAGGAATTGAGTAATTGGATAAAGGAAATGACAAAACCAAAACCGCAACCACAGAGTATAAATGTGAGTCAATTGAAAGTGGATTTGGAAGAGATGATTATTGGCACAATAAGTCCAGATAGATTAGGGACTTACCGAGATGATGAACTGTTGTTTTTGTGTAAAAGCATTACATGGAGAGCAAAGAATCTTCACGAGAAAATATCCGAAGCTGCTAGTGAGTATAGACTAGATATAGAAAAATCGAAGGTGTTGCAAAAATCATACAGGTTGGCCTTCACTGATAAGGATTTAGAGAGTTTGAATGCGTCGGGAAAAAGATTGCAGATAAAAGAATTGATGAACATTCTGAAGAAATGGGGAAATGTAGATCGATGGAAAATTAGATGGACGAAAAAGAAGGAAGAAGCAGCTAGTAAAGGAGTGTCTATGTTACCGTCAAAGGAAACAGAACAAGTTGAAAGGGTGTGTCCGATGAGAGAAGTTCCAGGTGGTGGATATGTTCACGTTCCATGGACTAGGCAGGATATATTGTCTTTCACGAACGACTTTCCCAGGTTAAGAGAGAAACCGGTTGAATGGTATAAACAGGTAGAGGTTTGTGAAAGTTTTGAAGGTTTTGTTGAAGGATTTAGATGGGTTGTTTGAGATTGTTGTTCCAGCAGATTTGTGGACAGAATGTAAGATCACCGTTTATTGGCCAAAAGAGGAATATCCTGGAGATCCTAAAACAGGTGACCATCTGAGGAGGTGATGAAAAAGTATAATCAGGTAATCACCTTCTTGAAAGGGAAAATATCTCCGAAAGAAACAGTTTGGGTTAAAATTGATAGGACGACCCAAGAACCAAAAGAGTCAGTCCATGCATACTATGAAAGGTTATTACAGGTATTTAAACAGTATAGTGGGTTTGAGAATATTGGAGAAAAGGATATGGGACATTTTGTATATCGTTTTGTGTTTGGATTGAAACCGGAAATTAGTAATAGGATTCAGCAACATTTGATTTGCTGGCAGAGCAAAACAATAGATGAAATTCTGAGGTATGCAAAGTATTGTAGTGATGACATTGAATCGAGACATAAAAAGTTAAAAGAGAAAATGATGTGGGCACAAAGTGAAAGTGGCAGAGCAGCAAGAGGCAAATAATAGTCCTCAAGCTGGTTACCAGATGAATGGTCAAAATCAAATAAATCAAATACCCAGTGGGGGTAGTGGAAGAGGTAAAATGAGTAGAGAGGAAGCTATGAGGAAATTTCCTTGTCATGTGTGCGGAAAGCATGGACATTGGAAGAATGAGTGTAGATCTGCTAAAAAGAATAATGGGGCAAATCAAAATTTAATTCCACAGATGCAGAATGAGGTGGGTGTAAATCAGCAGCAGCAGCAGATAGTTACTCCACAGTTACAGGTGCCACAAGCTCCCATGCCAAACAATGTGAATGCTCAAGTGCAGAGGTACGGTGCAAATACTAGATTTCACAGAGGTGATCAAAGAGGTAAGAATCAAACTGTGCAAATGATTCCGCAATATTGGTTGCAGTGCAATGAGAATGATTCAGACACATCTCAATGACAGTGCCTGAGGGGGGAGGAAGAGTGCGCACTTGGCGCATCCTTGGCGGTAGATAAGTCAGGTCCATTTGTTGAAGGAAAAGTAGAAGGGAATGACATTTCATTCTTAGTGGACACTGGTGCTACCCATTCTACTGTGAGAGCAGCAGAAATCCCAAACCTACCCCTCTCGGGAGAAACTATTCAAGTTGTAGGAGGCTCGAATAAACATATTAGACCCCAGTCACAAATCCAATAGAGGTTCATATTGGAAACTTCAGAGACATGCATCGGTTTGTGGTATGTGACTCGAGTCCGGTAAATCTCTTAGGTAGAGATTTATTATGCAAAATGAACTGCACCATCTATTGTACGCTGGATGGTATTGCATTTCAGACACCTGATGAGGACGTCGAATTTAAGATGATGCTAGCGAAGCAAGGGACAGAAGTGGATGAGTTGTTTTCACTCCTCACAGAAGAAAATCTGCTTGAAGAATTAAAGAGTGCAGTAAGGTCGGATGGATGGGATTTTACAGGAAAAGAGATTGGTCTAATGACAGATTTAGACCCGATTCAGGTTATGGGGAAAGAGGGTGCTGTATATCCAAACACACCTCAATACAAAAGTCCGGAAGTAATTGCAGGAGTCACTCCTGTGATCGACCAAATGATTGAACAGGGAATTTTAATGGAAATACTGAGCAGTCCTTGTAATTCATCTATTATAGGTATCAAAATGCCCAATGGCAAGTACAGAATAGTGCAGGATTTACAAAAAATTAATAAAATTGTAGTACCCTGTTGTCCAATAGTGCCAAATCCAGCAGTGATACTTTATCAGATTCCCTGTGATGCTGAATGGTACACAGTGATTGATTTGTTCCAAGCATTTTTCTCAATTCCTTTGCATCCGGAAAGCCAATATCTTTTTGCGTTTCGGTTCGGAGACCGTGTTTTGGCATGGTGCCGAGTTCCTCAAGGGTACACAAGAGTCCCTCAATCTTTAACCAGATCTTAAAAAAATGTCTGGAGACTTTAGTCATGCCAGGAAATTCAGTTTTGGTTCAGTATATTGATGACCTTTTGGTGGCATCAAAGACACTAGAGGCATGTGTAACAGATACAGTTGCCCTACTGAATCATTTGGCAGAAGGAGGACACAAAGTGTCCCCAGGAAAATTACAATTTTGTAAACAAGAAGTCCAGTACCTAGGACACAAAATAGAAAAGGGAGTCAGAAAGGTGACACCAGAAAGAATCAATGCGATCAAACAGATGAGTCCACCTAAAACTCAAAAGGAAGTACGAATGTTTTTGGGAATGGTTGGACACTGTAGGCAGTGGATCAGTGGTTTCTCACTGATTGCAAAACCTCTACAGAGGTTGACACGAAAGGATGTGAAAGATCCGATTGTGCTGGATGATGAAGGTATGGAGGCCTTTACAAAATTGAGAAACAGTCTTTGTCGAGCACCTGTATTGGGAATGCCTGATTATGCAAAAGAGTTTGCGTTGTACTGCTGTGAAAGAGATGGGTGTGCACTTTCAGTCCTAACTCAGAAATATGGAAAGGCACGACGTCCAGTAGCATATTTTCTGCTACTTTGGATTCAGTGGCTGCAGCGTTACCAGGCTGTTTAAAAGTAGCAGCCGCCACTTGTGTGAGTCTGGAATAAAGTGAAGCGATTGTGATGGAATATCCAGTCAAGGTGTATGTGCCACATTCTGTTGAGATTCTTTTAACTCGAACCAGGACACAGTATATGACCTCTAGTCGAGTACGAGAGAGTGATTCTGGGTGCTGAAAATGTGACTGTGGTGAGGTGCACAACTGTAAACCCGGCAACTCTACTGCCGAATTCTCGTTGTGAGGAAGTGAGAGAGGAAGCGGATCATGATTGTTTGGATGTGACAGAACTGTGCACCAAACCCAGGCATGATATTGAGGATGTTCCTTTGGAAGAACCAGACTGTGAGATATTTGTGGATGGGTCATGCCTAAGAAATGAGAAAGGTGAATTATGCACTGCCTATGGTGTTTGCCCCATAGCAGGAGTTCTAGAAGCATCCTGTCTAAAAGGGGTAAACTCTGCTCAAATTGCTGAATTTTTAGCTCTAATTAGAGCGTGCAAAATTGCCAAAAGCCTGAGGGTAACCATATTCACTGATAGCCAATATGGGTTTGGGGTTGTCCATGATTTTGGACAGCTATGGATGCAAAGGGGATTTCTGACTTCTTCAGGTTCCCCTTTCCGTAACAGCAAAACTGTAAAAGAATTATTGGATGCTTGCAATTGCCCAAAATTATTATTATTATTATTATCATTACTTATAGAGCGCAACTGACACCCTACGGGTAACCTGGCTCTGTGATACAGGTGTCTAGCTAAGTGCGGAAAGACTGTGCCCCCTGCCAGGAGAAGATTAGCAGGATGCCAAAGAGCATACTCGGGGATAGAGCCAGGTTTTTATCCTTTTTCTGAACTGCAGGATATTATCTATTTGTCTAATATCAGGTGGAAGTTTATTCCAGAGGCGGGAGGCTGCAGTGCTGAAGGCCCTGCCTCCTGATTTAACTTTCCTAACTCTAGGCACCCTCGCCAGATTAGCCAATGAGGAGCGAAGCGCTCGGGGAGGGACATACCATGTAAGTTTCTCCTGCAAGGATTTGGGCCCATGTCCATGCAGAGCCTTGAACACTATACACAGTGCCTTGAATTGTATCCTCTGCAAGACTGGCAGCCAGTGCAAATCTGAGAGTGCCTGGGAGGCGGAGGAAAGGCGTGGTTGCAGTAGTGCCATTTTGGCCGCCATGGTCTGTATTCTCTGCAGTCTCTCAATCAAGTATTGTGGAGATTCCAATAACAGAGCGTTACAGTAGTCCAGTCTACTGAGGATAGTACTCCGGACTATCAGCGTTCTGGCCTGTATAGAGAACATCGGAAATATTTTCCGAAATGCTCTAATCAAAGTAGAGCAGCTTCCAACGTTTTGTTGACATGTTTTTCTAGTGTCAATTTGTTGTCAAACATGACTCCCAGATTACGTACCGCATTACTGGGAGCCAGTGGAGTAGTAGAAGATGTTGGCCAAAAATCGAGCGGAAGTGTAGGGGGGATTCTACCTACTGCACAGTGTAGAATCTCTGTCTTCTCAAAGTTAAATTGAAGAGAGTTCTCCCTAAACCAGGTTGCTGTGTCCTGCAAACATGCATGAAAATCTTCTAGGGACACTGATTGCTCACCCTCTAAGGACAGGATGAGCTGGGTGTCATCTGCATAATTCACTAAATTAACATTATGAGACCTTATGATGGCAAGTAGAGGACTCATATAAATGTTAAATAGGATGGGGCTAATCGCTGATCCCTGCGGGACACCATGCAGTGTGTTAAAGAGCTTGGACCGAAAAGGGGGAGGGCTACTGCCTGTTGTCTATTAGATAAGTATGAATAGAACCACTTTAGGGCAGTGCCCACAACTCCCACCTCTTCAAGCCTGGACAGGAGAATCCCATGGTTTACTGTATCAAATGCGGCAGACAAGTTGAGGAGAACCAGTATGGCTGACTGTCCCCTGTCTGCACGCATCCGTAGGTCATCCATAACAGTCACCAAGGCAGTCTCCGTCCCATGGCCTGGGCGAAATCCAAATTGCACCTTGTCCAGAATATTATTTGTTTCTAAGAACTGGGAGAGTGCTTTACTAACCACTCGTTCCAGAATTTTAACTGGATATGGTATAAGAGAGATGGGTCTGTAGTTCTTTAAGCAGGATGGGTCGAGTGATGCTTTTTTCAAAAGGGGCGTCACCGACGCCTGTTTCCAGCAAGCTGGTACAGAGCCACTCATCAAAGATTGATTACAGATTTGCTGTAATGCCGGGAAGAGTTCAGGGGCCAGCTCCTTCCAGATTTTATGTGGCAGTGGATCCAAAGGGGACCCTGAGGATACTCCCATGGCCATTTTTTTGAATACTTCTGCAGAAAGTATGTCGAAGTGGTCTAGGGAATAGGGTTTCTCCACCCCAACTCGTCTTGCAGATGGTAATTCCTTGGGCGTTCTACCCAGATTTAGGCCATCAATAATGTTGCTGATCTTATCCTCAAAAAAGATTGCCAGTCTGTCACATAGTTCCTGACTGGGCACAATCTCATTCTTTGAGCATTCTGGATTAATCATATTATCTACTATCCTAAAGACGTTCCTAGTGCTGTTTTGTGCCTTCAGGATAGAGTTTGCAAAGAACTCTGTCTTTGCTACCAGAATTTCTTTTTTGTACTCAGCTATAGCTATCCTCCAGGTTTTTTTTTCCTCCTCTGCATAATCCCTACGCCATTTCCTTTCCGCTTGCAAAAGAATTGCAGTGGTCAAATCTGCCGCACATAAATCAGGAAATGATTATGTGACAAAGGCCAACAGAATGGTCGACCAAATAGCGCGTTTCTGTGCACAAAATTTAATGGCCTTAAACAGAGCAATTGAAAAAGAAAATACCGAATGCCATCTTATGTTTTCTTCTTCTTTTGAAACTTGGGATGAGATTAGGCAGTTACAGAAAGAGGCAAGTGATGAGAAAAAAGAAATCTGGAGAAATTCAGGCTGCAGGAAGAGAGCTGAGGACGAAGTGTGGGTGTACATAGACGAAAGACCAGTCATGCCAGATAGTTTACTATCCCAAATGGCAAGGGTATACCATGGAATTGCACATGTTGGAAGAGATGCAATGATCAGACTTTTCAAGCAATCATGGTATAACCCAAAGTTCAGGATCATTGCAGAGAGTCTTTGTCAGAGGTGCGTCACCTGCCAGCAGCAAAATCCAGGCAGAAAGACAGTTGTTAGTTGGGGACGAATTGGAAGAGCAGGAGGACCATTTACCCGTTTCCAATTGGATTTTATCGAACTTCCCCCATGTAATGGGCTGAAGTATGTGTTGGTTGTCGTCTGCTTGTTCTCTCGTTGGGTGGAAGCCTATCCCACCCAAGCCAAATTGCTTTTGAGAGAACTAATACCTAGATTTGGATTTCCAGTCACTTTAGAAACAGATAGAGGAACCCATTTTAATAATGAAATAATTCGGATGGTCTATGCAGCATTACAGATTGAACAGAAGCTGCATTGTGCCTATCGACCCGAAGCATCTGGAGTGGTTGAGCAGATTAATGGCACTATAAAATCTAGATTAGGGAAGGTGTGTGCATCTACAACACTGAGATGGCCTGATGCTTTACCCCTTGTATTGATGAGTCTTAGAAGCATTCCTGACAAAAAGACGGGTTTGAGTCCACATGATTGGAAACTTTCTCTTCTACTTTCTACCATTTCTGAAAATACCTTTTCCTCAACCTGCATGAACATGAAGTCCTGATGGGAAGAGCAATGAGACAAGCATATATACCAGCGAACAAATTGATGAATATATCTGATGATCTAGTGCTTGATTATTGCAGAGGATTTGCTGATCTGGTACATTCTGTGTCTCGCCAGGTTGGAGAAGATGCCACTACGACACAGCCGAATCAAGCTCATGATCTGAGTCCTGGTGAGTGGGTTCTCATCAAAAAGCACGTGAGGAAATCATGTTTAGAACCCAGGTGGAATGGACCCTACCAGGTAATGTTTGTGACAACAACAGCGGTGAAGTGTGGTGGTTTGCCAAATTGGATACATGCCAGCCATACCAGACGAGTCCCAAGTCCACTTGAAAGACAAGAAGAGCAGCAACTGGTAACAAAAAGCCAAAGACCAGAGGTTGAAGTGTGCGAAGCTGAGGAATCTAGAGTAACAGATTCTGAAGAACAAACAGATGATGAACAACCAAGCACAAGTCAAGTAGAGTGGGCACTAGTTACTGGGTCTCATGAGGCTGCTGTTGAACCAGGAGAAAGAGAAATTACTGAAACTCAAGAAGAAGAACAGGTAGAAGGAAGGCCAAATAAAAGAACCTGTGAACCAGATAAAGAAGGTGAAGAAGTAGTACAAGTCAAAAGGCCAAGAAAGGGTGACAATTGGTCAGGTGGAGTGAAAAGACTGAAATACATTCTAGTGAAGAGAAAATCAAAAAGAAGACCAGAGCAAACCAATGAGGTCACAAGTCAAACAGAACAAGAAGAGTCAGAAGAAGAATTAGTACGAAAAACAAGGAGAGTAAGAATTCCAAGCAGGAAATACAAAGCACCAGAATGGACCTACGTCATTTTGGAAGAATTTGAACGTTCTGATCCAAGGGGCCGATTCACAGAACTAATCTGAGACAAAATCCTAAACTTACTACTTTTGGTATTCACAGAAGGCACTTACGATTTTTGGTATTCACAGAATGCCCTTACGACTCCTAACTTTACGTCCGCACTCGGGCCGGAATTTCCGCACCCGGACCGTACTCTCCGCACCCGGACCGTACTTTCCGGCTAGGGCCGTACTCTCCGGCTTAAGCCGTAATCTCCGGCTGGGGCCGGATAAAGTGTAATCAATGGGCCGGATTGCAATTTTTACAAAAAAGAACATTAGGAATGTGTGATAAATGGTAGAGGAGGTCATGAAAAACAGTTTGGGCAGGGAAAAGGGTACGGCCAGACACTACATCATAACCCAGAAAGGTTTTCTCCTTGGCATCATGGTAGATGCAGTGCACAATTTGTGCTCCCCTCAGTGTTGACTGCACATCATGAGTGTTTGGGTACTGCCTGAGTGAATGGATGAGTGCATGAGTAGTGCCTGAGTGGAAGGTTTGGTGGAAGGGTAATGTCTGAGTCATTTGATGAGTGCTAGCATGAGTGCAAGAGTAATGCCTGGGTCATTGGATGAGTGCATGGGTAGTGCCTGAGTGAATGGAGGAGTACATGGGTACTGCCTAAGTGAATGCTAGAGTGCAAGAGTAGTGCCTGTCTGATTTCATGAGTGCATGGGTAGTACCTCAGTGATTGGATGAGTGTATGGGTAATGCCTGACTGGAAGAATGGGTGCAATGTTAATGCATGGGTCATTGGATGAGTGCATGATTAGCGCCTCAGTGAATGGTTGAGTGGAAGAATAATGCCTGAGTGATTGCATAAGTACATGGGCAGTACTTGGGTGATTGCATAAGTGCAGGGGTACTGTCTGAGTGATTGGATGAGTACATAGGTAGTCCCTGAGTGACTTTATTAGTGCATGGCTAATGTCCGGATGCTTAGGTGAGTTCATGGGTAGTGCCTGAGTAAAAGGATGACTGCAACAGAAATGCCTGGGTCATTGGATGAGTGCATGGGTAGTGTATCACTGAATGAATGAGTGCAGAAGTAGTATTAGAGGTGAATTTATGAGTTCAACAGTAGTGCCTGAGTGATTGCATGAGTACATGGGTAGAGCATTGGTAATTGCATAAGTGCAGGGGTAGTGTCTCTGTGATTGCATGAGTGCATGGGTTTTGCCTCTGTGAAATGAAAAATGCAAGGATAATGCCTGCATTATCCTATTAGTGCCAAAGTTGTGCTACAGAGATTAGATGACAGCAATGATAGTGTTTGTGTGAAAGGATCACTACCTGGCTGATGACATCAGCAACATAATGAAAGTGTTTCAATAGTGTAAAGGATCAACATTATTTTTAATAGAAATAAATAACATAACAGTGTTGACTGCACAGTCAACACTGAGAGGAGCGCAAATTGTGCACTGCATGTACCATGATGCAAAGGAGAAAACTTTTCTGGGTTATGATGTAGTGTCTGGCCGTACCCTTTTCCCTGCCCAAACTGTTTTTCATGAACCTCCTCTACCATTTATCACACATTCCTAATGTTCCTTTTTGTAAAAATTGCAATCCGGCCCATTGAATACACTTTATCCGGACCCAGCCGGAGATTACGGTTCGAGCCGTAGAGTACGGCCCTAGCCGGAAAGTACGGTCCGGGTGCGGAGAGTACGCTCCGAGTGCGGAGAGTACGGTCCGGGTGCAGAAATTCCGGCCCGACTACGGACGTAAAGTTAGGAGTCGTAAGTGCATTCTGTAAATACCAAAAATCGTAAGTGCCTTCTGTGAATACCAAAAGTAGTAAGTTTAGGATTTTGTCTCAGATTAGTTCTGTGAATCGGCCCCCAAGTGAAGAAAAAGACAGTTCTGATACTGAGCAAGTTGATGAAAGCAAATTAAGACCGCCTTAAGAGAACTGTGATAAGCTAAGGTGCAACTTTGCCAACATAAAGAAAACAGATTATAAGATTCAGAAGACCCGAAGAAAAGGAAAATAAAAGAAAGGGGTGAAGAAGTAAAGCCTTGAAGTGTAGGATTACACTATTTTTTTTCTTTTGTTTCAGAAAATAATTTTTAGTAAATTTCGAGTTTCTATAGACTTAAATTTTGATTTTTCCATTTTTAGTAGAACACAAAAATGGCCGAAGCAAAAGTGACTGAACATCCAAAATCTAGTCTAAAACGTAGATGTATTAAAGCTTGCTTATGTAGTGTTTTGTTATTAACATTTATGTGGATATTATTAACTGTCATTGTACCTATTCTAATGGTAACTAATAATAGAAACAGTACTAATGATATAATAAGTGAAAGAATGAGTGATGTTACTAAAGAGACCCCTAAAGCTAATATAGAACAAATGGAAGGAAGCATTCTCCATCATGATAAATCAATTAGTGATTTCTCGTTAAATGTCTTCACTAAATTGTTATATGAATATATTGAAACAATGAATGTGAGTGATTGTTACGTGTGCTTGCAATTACCTTCGTCTGTCTCAGAGGGGGTGACCTATCATCACATACCTTTAACATATGGTGTGTCTTGTAGTGTCTTATCCAGTCTCTTCTAAGTGACGGGGAAGCTCGAATATTATTATTCTAATATAGATTTAGTATTTTCAGAGATACCAATTATAAAAGAACTAAATAAGGTTTTAAGTAGTAAAAATGCACGTTACATGGGAGAATTCTTTCACATAACTAAGACACTAGATATAGAATACGCTTACAAAAACAACCTAACTTGTAGTTTGCGGGTTGAGGAAAAGGTATTTTCAGAAATGGTAGAAAGTAGAAGAGAAAGTTACCAAAGGAAAGCTGCTGAACAAAAATCACAGGTACCACCGTGGGCTTTCAGAGAGGGAAATTATGAGAAAGGTGAGACATACGCTGCAATGTCCCTGGACTGGTATCAAAAGGGAAAAATATGTTTGCTTAGAATGAAAACTAACTATAACAATTATTTCATTGGTACCAGTGAATGTGAACATACTTTCCAAATTACTGGAGGTTGGGGATTGAAGGGTGGAACTGATCCTGTTTTTCCGGGGGTTTATTATGTGTGTAGTAAGAAAGCCTATTACAGGTTGCCTGCACATTGGTATGGAAGTTGTTAATTTGCAATCGTCTTTCCAAAGGTCTATCATGTAAACAGGGATAGCAATAGTATCAATGAAATAAAACAAGGACTAACACGTAAGAAGAGAGCTAGTTTTTCAGAGATAGTAGGTGATATTTTTGGTGCACTGATACCCTCATTTGGAGTCATTCTGAATTCACATAAAATTCGAAAATTGTCCACAGTGGTTGATCGTTTATCAACCGATATTGCTGGAGGATTCTTAATGATTGACACAGAAATGGTTGCGATCAGATCAATGGTTTTGCAGAACCGACTTGCCCTTGATATTCTACTGGCAAAAGAGGGTGGAGTCTGTGGCATGTTGAAAATCCAACACTGCTGTACTTATATCCCTGACAAAAGTAAAGGTATTGAGGGATATATAAAGAATATTACGAAATTACATGAAGAATTGGCCCAACTGGAGGTTGACGGTGTCTGGGAAAGACTTGGTAAGAGTTTCTCTTCTGTAGGTAAATGGTTTTCTACCTTTGGAAGTAGTTTATTAGGAAAAATAATAATGCAAATCATTTCAGTAGTTTGAATAGCCTTAGTGATAATAACAATATATAAATGTTGTAAGTGTAAGTGTGGAAGAAAAGAAATGACAGAATCAAAGGATAAACGAAAAGCAAGAAAAAGAAAAAGAGATGAGATAGAACTAGAGGAGATGAAAGGAGAATACTATGATTTAATGAAAGATTTAGACAAAAGTGCCATAAAAAGAGAGAAGAATACTGAGTTTTAAATAAATGAAGATGGCACTCGGTATGGTAGGTATTTTTATGATGGCTCCAGAAAGCCATCAAAGGGGGGATTGATGGAGCAGGATTTCGCAAAAAGAAACCTGCTCGAATGAATACCCCCATAATACGTACTAACAATAAGTAGTAATAGAAAACTAACGTACACCTTACATAAACACGAGGGAAATAGCTTTGCGCATGTGTGCACTAACGTGAGATAATATATGAAAGAACTAAAACCATATTTACATTGTGCTTTGAAAGAAACGAGAAATAATGCATGACTAGGCCGCATGTGCATTTCGTAGTTTGCATGTTGCAGCTTGCTTTGAAATTATAAATAATACTGCTTTTGCATAAAGCCATGTTCCGAAAAACGCTAACAGGGAATAGTGCAAAGATGGGTGGTAAACAGTGAAAACTACATTATCATATAAATAATGAATGTTCATTTTCCATTTGCTATAGTGAGCTGAATGAGACGCCATTTTTCCTTAAGTTAGCCGGATAAAGGAGGGGCAGGAGAAACGAGTGAAATGATCTGTCAAAGGCACACTGAAGCGCTGAGCACAGCAGAAGAAGTGCCGGAGTTGAAGGCCAATGTGATGATTGCCTGGCAAAGGATGTGACTGACCGTGGGACAAAAAGACTCCTCCGCGAACATTGCTTAAAATTATGTGCAATTGTAACATGAATTAAATTGTGTGAAAGAAACAATAATAAAATCATGGGAACGGGTATAGAACAATGAATAAGCCCAAACTTTGAAATGAAGTCACAGTGGTGTGACAAACCACCTCCTAAACTCTCCAATCATCTGTCTAGTTTCGTGAAATGTTCCAACTGATGTGGGACGGACATGTAGGTTTTAGGGTATAACTGGGGTGCCTTTAGGGGTGTGGTTAGGTTAGGCTGGCTACAGAGAGAGAGGGGAGATGCGTCGCAGTCCGTCGGTTTGCAGAGAGGCCTAGCTGTTCCTGTCCTGTCTTGTTCCTGTCCCTGTAATCTTTGTTCCCTGACTGTATTTCAGGGGACCCCCCACCATCACTTTGGCCAGAGGGGTGGTTTTCTACAGTTCCTTTGGGTTCGTATTATTCTGACTCGTTCCTGAAAAATTACCTGCAAATGTATTTTGTCTCTGAAACTTTTGTCTCTTCATCTATCCACTCCTTCATGCACATGTCATTATTTGATTGATGAGTTTGTCTCTATCTGAAATTGCTGATGTTTTGTTCTCCCTTTGTGAGTTCATTGATTGCACATGTGGCCATATGCATTGAGCATTATTTTATCATTTAATTGAGATAAAAACTTTATTAACTTTAACGAGAGTCTGTGTGTATTTAGCTGATTGAATAGTTAGTTAGATAGGAGTATCATTACCATCAACTATTCAACTAATTGGTTCATCAACCAAATAGAAGGAAAGTTGATGTATAAATTAGATAACTATTTTGGAATGTCATACATGAATTTTAGAAGAAAACGATTTGAACTTATATAAATTGACCCCAGCGCATCAGGGATTTGGGTGAATGTGTATGGGCCATTGTTCTGTGATATTATTGAGTATTGATCCCTGATCAGGTATTGGTTTTGCGCTGGATCACTCCCAAGAAAAATGATTGCTTCTCCAACATGAATCCACGAAGTTAGGGTCGTGGCTGAAGAAACATTGTAGCTCAATTGCCTAGGAAGGATTCCGTGAAACACTGGGAATCTTGTCCTTGGCAATCCAACATGGCCACCACCTTTTACAACTTTTATGAGAACTAAAGAGACAACAATGTAGTTTGTTGACTTTTGGCACTTCATAGTGCAGCCACCACGAATGTGAAGCCTTCCTCCTGGCAGCACCAACACTTGATGTACACCACCAGCTCCTCTCCACGAGATGTGTTCAGCGCAGGTGAGTTTAAAGCATGGTGCATCCTGCACTTACCTCACAGGCAATGACACTTTATGTGGAGTGTTGCTTATGGTTATTTGAACTACAATTGCCTGACACTGCCTAAAATAATGTGGCCTCAAATTTGCTGCTAAACGCCTTGAATAAGGCTGCTACTGAAAAATCTCCAAGCGGTTTTTTACATTTTTAATTCAGAGCAAACTGAATTTACGTTTTTTTAATGCATTAAGTGGTGTCTTACGCTTCAAAAAGGCAAAGCAAATGGCACCTATATAGAGGTACTCGTCTCCCCTTTCCCCTCGGGACTAGTTCTAGTTAATTCTTTTTCCATACGAACATAAAGAGCCTGGTTTTTGACAAATTCGCCGTTAGGTGATTTACAAGGATTAAGGGGCCTATTAGCAATAACCGACGATAATTATCGCTAAGCACACTTAGCGCTAGGATAATTATCGCCGGCTATCGCAGGTTTCTATCGCGGAGATAGCGTGCTATCAGCAACGCTTATCACCAATGCGATAGAAACCCTGGAGAACAGTGTGAATATCGCTTGAAAACAAGCAATATTCACACTGTGACCAGTGTTAGCTTGGTGATAGCGCGAGGGGGATTTAGCCATGTAATCCACCTCCCATTGGATTACATGGCTAAGTCAGGTTTGGACCAGGCATTAACAAACCAGCGCTAAACGTGTTTAGCGCTGGTTCGTTAATCACCTCCCCTGCATCGCTAATAGGCGATAGCGACCTTAGCGACTGTTTCCAGTCGCTTTTAGGTTGGGAACGCCTACTTTGCATGCCATTAGCGATAAATATCGCTGTCATGCAAAGCGGCACCCAACCCGGTCGCTATCGCCAAGAAGCTGTCGCTAACAGCAGTTAGCGACAGCTTGCTAATAGGGCGATTGAATTATCGCCGCTTTAGCGGGAAAAAGTCCCGCTAAAGCGGCGATAATCACGTTGATAATATGCCCCTAAATTCCCCACCCTGTAAGGAAAGCTTCTGACCCTTGACACTGTGTGGAAAGTTATGCAAGTACAAGTTAAATAAAATAGGATCCAACATGAGCTGTTGCTTTACTTCATTAGCTGTCCTAAACATCTTGGTTGCAGATCCATTTTGACCTTTGCACAGTTTTATCCAGGTTTAGTTAAGCAGAGTCTGTATCACCTTTCATCATCCTCCTTCAGCACTCAATGAACTACAGAGTTTACTCCTGATCACTTTAATGAAGGCAGCCAAATAGTCCATCATGCAGCGGTATAACTTACTTGTATTCATTAAATATCTGCAGCCAAATAAGAAAATACCTTTTACGTTGTTATTTGTTGATGCACCTGCTCGAAATCCTGACCCTTCTGTTGGTGATCGGTCAGCCTGGCCAATCCACTTATTCGTCTGTTTTACCACTAATTATGCACACATTTTCCATCATTGGAGTAGTAAAACTAATGTAGTTGTTCATTGGCAGATTTCTATCACCTTTATTTTAATGGATCAGGCATAAATGGACCTCCCTCCAGGAAGATGGTACCCGCTTGCTGTCAGTCACTTCAGTGAATAAAGGGCGCATTAGTTCGGTCAGGTAAGGCTGTAAGTTAAACAGGACTATAGGTATCATGTTGTTTCCTTGAATTTTTCGCGTTCCTCATCTCTACCTCTATCTCTTCTGATATCTTCAGGTTTAGTAGCTGACCTACTGATGTTGAGGACAACAGCAGGGCTGTTTCTGTTCGGATAAGCAAGTGACCACCCCATTTAATTAATTATTATGGTGTTGCCATTTAATCCATATGGCTATTACTACTGCTGATTCTCTTACAAGAGGTTGGTTCCAACCGATCCCAGTTGTCTATTTAATTGCTCAGTTGTGCTGCGTTTGTCAGTTGCAAATCTTGCCCATCCATACCTTTGTTAAGTATGTTTCCATGAAAATGTGCCTGTTAGCTAAATTAGATACTATTTGTTTAGTTCGTCCACTTACTATCAAGTTAGCATTGATTACATGGATAATGGGTTGCTCTATCCAACTTGCTTGCCAATTTATAATTTCATTATCTGCCCCCACTTCTTTCACAAATAAGGAAGGGGGGGCATATTGGTACGAAAATGGAGGCAATACAGAGTCCATCCAACTGTCACCTTTTGTATTTGTCATACTTGTGTACCAAGATATTGGGTAATGTCCTGGAAATTCATTTTATTTACTGGGTAGAAGAGGAAATCAGTCTCCTTAAAACACAGATTGGATTTTGAGTGACAATACACTGGATTTCGAGTGGTCTTGGCTCAAGTGGACACGCATGCCATTCATGCTGGTGGGATATCCCTTGTATTGTGGATTTCTCCATCACAGGCACCACGGAGGTCCATAATGTTCAATTGAGGTACTCCTGAATGGATGAGGATGAACATATGTTACCTGGGCACTGCTAAGACTCCAGGCAGTTTGAACTAAGCATGAAGGTTGGCAGAGATATATACTCACCCCAATAGTCTACCATCTATATTGGTAGATCAGGTAAATTCCTTCAAAATTGAGAACAGCTCTGCCTTCTACTCTGCTGTTGACGCTACTCCTGTTTTTTTAAACTGTTTTTATTAGGTTTTATAGAAGTAAACATTCCCAGCAGTACATGTCCTGGAGAAGGGGGAATCATAATGTTTCATAATGTGACAATACATTTTTATTGAAAAGTGGTTGTTCGTACGCAAGACCGCTCATAAGATGCGATTGACATGTGTGTTTCCCAGAAAAGTTGACGATACTCCTAGTTGACACTCCAAGAGGGCTACAGCATGGAATTAATTAAGCAGTTAAGCAATTATACCCTCCGCAGTAATTTTGGTATAAATATGGAGAAAACAACTGGTGTGTTTTGGTCATTCCTTAGCCCTATATCCATGCACCTTGGCATCTTCAAACACAAGAGGCTGCCAGTTATAAGTATCTGGGCCTATTGTTTGATCCAAAATTGCCATTGCATCCTACATTGGAGTCAAAGATACTACTATATTTGAATAAAAGGTATGCCCCCCCCCATCTTCATCTTCAACATATCTGTCAAACAATGATGACCTGGAAGGACAGTAATAGAAATATTCCTTGGGATGCCAAACCTCTATCCCTTATGAGGACGCAATGTTCGAAATGTCCTCAAATAAATATGTGGACCATGCTTCTCTAGACACTCAGGGGCATTAGTACAAGGAAATGTTGCAGCGCCGTGCTGCATCGTTTCAAAAATACAGGGACGCGCCGTCATTCCAAGAATGAGGCGCACCCCTGTGTTTTCCCTTGCGCTAAACATAGCTGACTAGCACCAACACAGACACCCTTGCACCATAGTGCAAGGTTGCCTGCGTTGCAGGGATGATTGTTTATGTGCAGGAAGGTGTCCCTTCCTGCACATAAACAATAAATAATTGCGATTTGCTACTTCTATGTGTGCTGCATTCTGCAGCATGCATAGAAGTAGCAAATCACCATTATCTGATGATTGTTTTTGTGCGGGAAGGGACACCTTCCTGCACAAAAACAATAATTTATAGCATTTTGAGCTTTCTATGTGTGCTGCAGAATCCAGCACACATAGAAGTAGAACATCACCATTATTGATTGTTTTTGTGCCTCAGATTTACACATTCTTGTAAATCTGGGGCAGTGTAAAAAAAACAATGGGGCATATTAGCAACGTGATTATCGCCGCTTTAGCGGGACTTTTTCCCGCTAAAGCGGCGATAATTCAATCGCCCTATTAGCAAGCTGTCGCTAACTGCTGTTAGCGACAGCTTCTAGGCGATAGCGACCGGGTTGGGTGCCGCTTTGCATGCCAGCGATATTTATCGCTAATGGCATGCAAAGTAGGCGTTCCCAACCTAAAAGCGACTGGAAACAGTCGCTAAGGTCGCTATCGCCTATTAGCGAGGCAGGGGAGGTGATTAACGAACCAGCGCTAAACACGTTTGTTTGTTAACGCCTGGTCCAAACCTGACTTAGCCATGTAATCCAATGGGAGGTGGATTACATGGCTAAATCCCCCTCGCCCTATCACCAAGCTAACACTGGTCACAGTGTGAATATCGCTTGTTTTCAAGCGATATTCACACTGTTCTCCAGGGTTTCTATCGCATTGGAGATAAGCGTTGCTGATAGCACGCTATCTCCGCGATAGAAACCTGCGATAGCCGGCGATAATTATCCTAGCGCTAAGTGCGCTTAGCGATAATTATCGCCGGTTATTGCTAATAGGCCCCACTGGGTGTTGCGTGAAAGAGTACCATATTTACAAAGCGGTGTTAAGCCATGCAGAGTGGCTTAACGCCACTTTGTAAATATGGTGCTGGGCATTGCGCCACCGGAAAGTAGAAAAAAGTGACGTTCTGCTGGCGCAATTCCCTTGTACATGTGCCCCTTACGCTTTACCCAACACTCTATTGGTTCTCATCACAGAAGAAGGCAAAGAGTGCTTGTTAGCAATTAGGTTGCTTTTTGACTGGGATATGAGCCCTGGTCAATCAACAGCCACAACCCCTTGCAGGGTGAACAGCAAAAGGTCACTAAATTAACCTGTGCTTAACCCTGGGTAGCTTGGCACAAAACGCGGAATTGTGTGAAGTGTGCAGCACAAAAACAGTAATAATGTGAAAAAACAACGCAAAGATAGAGTATATTTCAATAAATTGACATCAAAATGACAAAATGACAAAAATCCAATCAGTAAAACTGGAGGTATGAAGTTTTAAAGATTTTAGTAAAAATAGCTCCAAAAAACACAATGCACCAACTCGGGATTTCTGGTTGCGCTGGATCGGGTCAAAGTCACACTGTCAAGCCGACCGTGATGGAGCGCTCATCTGCTAGATTCAGCAGGTGAGGCCCACTAAAGTTTTACATTCTCAAAGTCCGTGCCAAGAGTCCAATTTGGGGTAGAGGGGCTGTGAGGAGCAGAGAGAGAGAGTCGTGGGAGGTTGCCAGCGTGGCGCAAAGAGCAGGCCAGGCATAGCAGGCAGGTGCTGCTAGAGCTTCATGTTGGCGGTCCCCACGAGTCAATGCTGCAGTGCAAATAGTCAGGCTGGCGTAGCTTCACTCTGAATCATGGTGCAAGCAGTGAGGTCTCGATGCGAACTTGCCCATTCACGGTCATGAAGAGACCAACATTTCAGCTCTCTGAGCCACACCAAGGGTCCAGGACCTGAGGGTCACCACTTGGCAGTCAGGAACTCACTCGAGTCAGGGGCTGGTGCAGGATGTTGGGAAGCCTTTTATGTCCCTGAGGCTCAGATCAGGAGGTCAGCAGACTAGCTCTTCGAGTCACTCTGGTGTCCTTAGTTCTAGGGTAAAGTTACAGGCCCAATTTTCCTTCCCCGGGCGAGAGGGCAGCAGGGCAGAAAGGCAGCAACTCAGCAAGGCAGTAGCAGGTCAGCAGTCCAGCTGAGTGGCGGTCCTTTCAGATGCACAGCAGTCCTTCTTCCTGGCAGAGTAGCCACTGTTCCAGAAGTGTACTGAAGAGTTGGTGTCTGAGGCCCTACTTGTATATGTTGCAACACTGAAGAATGGGGGACGGGGAGCAGTTTCAGGAAAAAGGGGGCCTAGGTCCAGTACCAATGCTCCCAAGAACTAACATGTAATCACTGTGTGGTAACTGTTCCTGAAGTTAAGATTCATAACCGATTTGGGTATGTTGGCGGAAGAGATGGAAGGGAAAAAGAGAAAAAAGAGGAAGAAGAAAGAGGTCTCTAAATGTGGTTCCCTATTGACAGAGGTCGGGGAATTTCTCCTTTAGAAATTAGTGCCCTCACACACCCTTTCAGGTGTCATGCTTCATCATAGGGCGTTGCTCCTCGTGGGGGTGGCGCTGCTGTCCCCCACGGGCCCCGCGAGAGGGCTCTTTGTCGGAGATCTTTTTAGGAGACGCCGCAGTTGTGCATGCGGGTGTGTGGGCCTAAAAGTGTTGGTGCTAGTGTTTAAAATTACCCCGCCTGTACCATAAGAAGACATTTTTATTCGTTGGTCTGGGAGGTAAGGATAAAAGAATAATACAGGGGCATCGGGACACCTCTATTGACAGATAACATAGAGGTCAGGGTATTACTCCACTGCTCCTAGTGCCCGTGTGTGACAGTGAATGTGCGTGTTGGTCAACATGTTTCGCGCTATCATTGGGTCCCTACTGGATCCCCGTGCGCTTCGTCAGGACCGTGTGAAAGTGAATTAAAATATAAATAAATAGGAGTAGGGAAAAGACACCCTATCTTCCTATTGTACCTTCTCTCAGGATTGTATGCGTTATTTGCGCTTGGAGGAACACCTCTCTCGTGTTCCAACCTGTTACCCCTTAAAAAGCAAAATCTTGTGCCTCTTCGGCTGTCCCCGCGGTCTCGAGGGGGAATCTATTCAGTCCCCTTCGTTCTGGCCCATTACCTGCCCTGCCGCTGGATGGATGCCCTACTTGTATACCCTGGTGCCCTGGTTCTGGAAAGCGGGAGAATCTTCTGGACAGTGGCTTTGAAGTGCATAGAATTTCCTGCCTTCCCTGCCCTGGGTCCAAGCTGGCTGCAGCTACAATGTGAGGTCGTTAGGCCTTTTGTGTGAAGGCACAGCACATGCTATTCAGTTGAAAGTGGGGAAGTGCTCGTCTATGCACCTCTCTCCAGCCAGTAGATGGCCCATTCGGGCACACCTATTCCCTCTATTGTGTCATTGTCTGGGAGGAATTCACAGAGCCAAAATGTCAGCTACACCCAGTCCTGTGACCCAAGGCAGGCTACAGGCACAAAAGGGCAAAGGGCAGAAAAATGCCAACTTTCTAAAAGTGACATTTTTAAAATTGTGATCAAAAACCTGACTTTACCATTAAATAGGGCTTTTTACCACAGTTCCAAAGACAACAAACATGACATAGCTACCTTGTTCTAATTGGAAATTACAGCTTATTACATATAATAAGGAATCCCCACTGTTATCCTATGGGAGGAGTAGGCCTCACAGTAGTGAAAAACAAATTTAGGAGTTTTTCACTACCAGGATATGTAAAACTTAAAAGTGCATGTCCAAACTTTTAAATCCAGAGCACCCTGCCCTATGGGCTGCCTAGGGCCTATCTTAGGGGTGTCTTATATGTAATAAAAGAGGAGTTTAAAGCTTGGCAAGGGGGTTTTAATGCCAAGTTGCCATGGCAGTTAAAAACTGTATTCAGGCTGCAGTGGCAGGCCTGGGACATGTTTTGAGGTACTACTTAAGTGGGTGGCACAATAAGTGCTGCAGGCTTAGCATTTAATTTAAGGGCCATGGGTATAGGGTATACCACTCTGCAAGGGAGTTACAACTAAATTAAATATGCCAATTGGGTATATGCCAATGTAACCGTGTTTTAGGGGAGAGAGAGCACAAGCACTTTAGCACTGGTTAGCAGTGGCAAAATGTGCAGAGTCCTAAAGCCAACAAAAATGAATTCTGCAAAAATTAGAGGGTAAAAGGCAAAAGGTTTGGGGTGACCCCGCAGAGAGGGCCAGGTCCAACAGTGCTGTTAGTTATAACGAATAGTTGCTGGAGAAGGTATGAGGATGACTTGAGCCATCTCTGTAAGCAAAAATCTTTTTAAGCATTGACAATCGAGGGAAAGTTAAGGCCCTCCTTTGATCTTGCATAGGCAATTGTGAAATATAGGTAGATATTTTTGTCCTTAATGTGCAAGCCCCCTTTCATGCATATGAGGATGCCTTTTATCACAGGTACAGACAGGCATATCTGCAGGTGAGGCTATTCCCCAGGATAATGAGGAATCACATACTTTTTACATTCATGTCATGGCCTGTGATCTTTTTAAAGAATTGATGTGTATGTGATGTCTTTTAATGTACATCATTTTAGATGAGCTAGTGGAGTAGACTGATTGCTTTATTTATGTATGTATGATGTTCAAGGCTTAGTAAAACCTGAAAACATAATACCAACAGTACAATCAAGCTGCATGTTTTGCTCATTTCTTACAGTCTGTTCCATTGAAAATACTGTGATTGCCTAAGCTCCTTTTCCAGCATCTTGCAAAATGTTAGAACTCGATTTCTTCCCTAGGACCCAAGTGCAGAAGCCGCAGTAGAACACCAAGGAATCACATGACAAACTGTTACTGTGGGCGAAGCATGCTTCACTCAACATTTCTGGGTTTGTCTCTCGGGTGGATGAGGAAGATATTTAATAATTTGTAGAAAATTAAAACACTATGCCTTGTTTTTTCATGTCTGCTGACACTCACCTCTGGTTTTCACATTTCACCTGGAAAGTTCAACTCACTCAGTAGAGAAATGCCTCTACTATAGTCTGTTTGTTAGATGGAAGGTGGAAGTTTTACAGGAAGGCAGGAGAAACTTTACTGGATCATGAAGAAGGAGATTCACTAAAACATGTGGTCATTGGGTCCTGTAATCGTCAACTCTGTCGGTCTGGGAAAAGCAGGAAGACCCTGAGCAGGTCCCCCTGTGCCTCCTCCTCCCCCACCAGAGACATCTGCTTAACTGAAGGAGCATCAGGGACCAGGCCAGCCAACTAGCACCAAGTACTAGGTTAACCTAGAGGAGACCAGGCAGCAGTAGGGCCAGCCGCAGAGTAACAGTGCCACAGAAGGAATCCTAGAAAGAACATGAACTCGCAGACCCATCATGTTGCATCCCAACCTTACAGCGACAAGGGCCTGCCCTACCTTGGGCCACTGGCTGGATATGGAGCCAGCAGTGGCTAAGGAGCCCCAAAGGAGGACACAGCCAGCCTGAAGGATATGCACAGTGTGATCCATAAGCACAGTCTAGAGGATATTACCAGCAGCCTGGAGGGTACCTGGAACCGGGGTGACAATTGGACAATGACAGTATTATGCAATACCTTGTAAAGATCAAATATCTTCTTCAATCAGGACTAAGGGCCAGATGTACGACGGTTTTTGCATGCAAAACGGGTTTGCGAACCCGTTTGCGCATGCAAAAACCAATAGGGGTATGTACCATTCCAAAATAGCGAGTCGCAATTTATTTGCGACTCGCTATTTTGGAATTGCGAGTCGCAATTAGGAAGGGGCGTTCCCTTCCTAATAGCGAGCGCAACCCCATGTACAAATGTTTTGCAACCGCAATTGCGGTCGCGAAACACTCGCAAATTACCACCCTCTTGAAGACCCCTTCCCCTTTGCAAATGCAGGGGAAAATATTTTTTAAGGGCTGGCAGTGGTCCCAAGGACCACTACCTGCCCTTAAAAAAAGAAACGAAAACGTTTCATTTTTTTCTTTTTTAAATGCATCCCGTTTTCCTTTAAGCAGTCCCAGACATGGTGGTCTGCTGAGCCCAGCAGGCTACCATACCTGGGAGGGTCTGCCATTCCCAATGGGGTCGCAAATTGTGAGAGGCTCATTAATATTCATGAGCCTCTCGATTTGCGACCCCATTGGGAATCGCAAACAGTGTGATACACACTGTTGTACATCCTCAAAACACAAGTCACAAAAAACACGCAATTTGCGAGGCGCTATTTTGCACGTCTTACATCTGGCCCTAGGTGTATATTTTAAGTGTCTTTCCATTGCAAATGTGGTTGTATGTGTTAGACCTGGCATCATTGGCGTGGGTTTCCCCTGTATTTTTGCCTTTACCTCCTGTTATTTTGCTGGGTGTGGACTTCGTTTTTGCTGGTCTAGATGCTTTGGGCACTTTGCCGCTGCTGTTCAGTGCCAAAGTGCAAGTGCTCCCTGTAAATTGTTGTTATGGATTGGTGATTCAATGATTGGTATATTTGTTTTACTAGTCAGTCCCTAGTACAGTGCACTGTGTGTGCCCAGGGTCTGTAAATCAAATGCTGCTAGTGGGCCTGCAGCACTGATTGTGCCACCCACATCAGAAGCCTGTAAATGTAACTCTGACCTGCCACTGCAGTGTCTGTGCGCAGTTTGGTAGTGCCATGTCGACCTGGCAAGTGCACCCACTTACCCGGCCCTAACCTTCCCTTTTCTTACATGTTAGGTACCCCTGTGGGCAGGGTGCAGTGTATGTGGAAGGTAGGACATGCCCTGATGTGTGTGGCATGCCCGGATAGTGAAATACTGCCAATTTCGTTTTTAACTATTGAAAGGCTATCTGTCCCATAGGGTAGAATGGGGAGTTACATCTTATAAGCATAACTGCCCATGGGACAAGATAGGAAAATAAAGTTTGATATGCCTGAACTCAGAATGTTAAGATGCATCTTTTAGTGAGGGTGATTTTTACATTCTGGGTTTGAAAATACCACTTTTAGAAAGTTGGTATTTTCTTGCCTAACCATCCAGTGTGCCTCTGCTAGCTTGTGTATTGACTGTCTGGCTTTGGAATGACAGGGGCTGGGGATGTGCATTCTGTTCAGACAGCCACTTGGAGGGGGGGGTTAGGTGTGTCCTGCCTTTCCAGGGTGAGTCAAGGCTGGGCTGAATGGACCTGGCCTGCATTCAGAGTATGGGGAGGAGATTTCTTTCACACCTGAATAGGCCTGGTCTGCCTTAGACAATGCTGTCGCCACCTCCTGCGAGGAAGCTGCACCAGAGAGGACAGAACTGGTTTTGGCTGGGCAAAGAGCTTCTCTGCCACAGAGAACAAAGGATTTTGTATTATAAAAAGAGGGGCCCAGACCCAAGACTTTTAGATCATTTCTGGGAATCAAGAGGAACCTTTGCCAAGGAGAAGAGCTGGAGAAACTGAGGAGGAGTACTGCCCCTTTGTTGTTTGCTGTCTGGGGTTTGCCTGCAGTGGCTGTTTCTGCCAAGGAAAGGGAAAAGGACTTTGCTGTGTGCTGTGTCCCCTGCTTGAGGAAGATCTCCAAGGGCTTGAAGATGAGCTTGCCTCCTGCTCTGAAGTCTCATGGACACAAGGACTTCACCCCCAGCTCCCCTGAACTTCCATGCTGGGAGTTCTGACCTGCCAAGAGGTGCCTGTAGCTGTTCTGGTCCTCTGGAGGTTGTTCTGGCTGCTGGGAGCTCGAAAAGCAACGCAATGCTGAGAAGCGCGACACATTCGTACCTGTTTCCGATGCATCGCCGAAGAAACCGACGCAGCGCCTACCAGCGGCTCGAGAAATCGCCGCACGCCGCATCAGATGCACCGATCTCCGAAGTCCGAGATCACCGCACCGATTCCGACGCAAGCCCTGCTGTGTGGCTGCAAGAACCCACGCATCGTCCCGGATCATCACTGTTCGCATCGAGGCGCCAGGTCTGTCGCATCATTAGGGGATGCAGTAAGAAACTGACGCATCGCCTCCCTACGCAGTAAGAAACCGACGCATCACTTCCTCTCCGGTAAGGAGCTGATGCATTACCTCCCCTGTGCAGCAGTAGGGCACCGACGCATCACCTCCCCCGAAGCAAGGAACCGACGCATCACCTTCCCTGCGTGTAAGGAACTGATGCATCACCTTCCCTGTGACCCTTTTTGTTTGTGTGCGCGATGCATCTAAGGTACTTTGTGTGAAAAGTATTGCATCTGCAATTAACTTTGAACAGAACTATTTCTACCATTTGAAAGTTATATTTTTATTACTGTATTGTGGATTTTTGTCGTTTTGGTCTTGTTTTGGTTTAGATAAAGATTACTTATTTTTCTAAACTTGTGTGATGTCCATTTGTAGTGTTTTCACTGTATGACTGTATATATTCACAAATGCTTTACACACTGCCTCTGAGATAAGGCTGTCGCTCATGCCAAGCTACCAAGGGAGTGAGCAGGAGTTCTTTTACAAGTGCATCCCCCTTACCCTGACTAGTAAGAAGGGTCCCTACTTGGACAAAGGTGAAAACCCTTGCCTACTAGAGACCCCCTTTTCTAACAGTATGCATATAGAGAACATTGAAAGACTTTTTGGTTTTATTGTACTGTCGGTCAGCGTTAAAAGAAATTTCCGTTGCCAATATTTTAGATGTCTTTTAACAGTAACAAAATATGCACTTTCCCTGAACGTGCCCAGATCTAAATTCAAAATCTATATTTAAAATACATTAAAAGTGGTACATCCTAATTTCGTCACTTTAAAGTGCTCACTACTATAAAGTCATGCAGGCACATTGCATCCATGGATGGTGAATTTTCACTTACTAACTAGCTTAGTTTCCAATGCATTGAGTCCATCCTGTTTTTAGTGATAGCCCTGCACGTATGTTATAATAGGAAAACGATTCCGTATAAACTCTGTGATCAATGGAGAAGCAGATTGACCCCGCCATGTTTCAAACAAAACCAGTTAAAGCCGAACCTTAGCCTTTGAGTACTTGCTTGAATCCCCGATTAGTGTTTTCTGTAAGTCTGTTTTTCATCAACCCATATTCCAAGGTACTTATAAGATGTTATCCTTTCCAAGGTGCCCCTTCCTGCACAAAAACAATCATCCCCACAGCGCAGGCACCCTTGCAAAATAACTCCAGGGGGCCTGCGCTGGCGCATGGCAACCAATTGTGCGCCTGCACAGCAGAAAGCAAAGGGATGCGTCATATTGTTGTTAATACAACATATCTCTGTGCTTTGAAAATGACGCAGCACAGTGCAGCTAAATGGCTGCGAGCGCTGCATAATTTTTTTGTAGATGAGCCCCCTTGACTCTTATCCTTGTGTTCCTGTGTGGGTAATGAAAACCTGAGCGAGGAGGGGCGAAGTGACAGAGTTAAAAAAAAATCTTGTACTTTATTACCCACTGTAAAATGTGGAAAATTTGGTATTAAAACTGTGTTACAATCCATTAGGCACTGCAATCATGTGTTTTTATTATTAACGAAAAATCTATAATACTGATTTCAAATATATAAATTATTTTTTTATTTTTAGTATGTTCTGGCTGTAAAGCGTACACAGAATGATCTGTAGTGAGGGAGGGTCCAGTGAAAGGCCCCCAACCTCACTACACTCCCCACCAGCATCACCCCTCACAAGATATGGCCTTTTTCAGGTTTCAGGTCCCGATAGCCACTTATTAGCAGCTGACTGTGTGTGTCTCTGATCGCAAGCTTAGTCAGTGCTTAATTTGAGCCAGTGATTGCGCTAGGATCCACTGGCACTGGTTTTGGGGACCAGCACTTATTTTTCCTCATCAGACTTTGATGAAGAGCGAGAGAGAGAAAAACACAAAAGGTGGAATGAAGGAGGAAGTGAAAGATGGAAAAAAAGTGACAAAGAAAGAAAGCAGAGATAAAAAAAGAACCTGAAAAAGTAGGAACAAGGGGCAGGTTGTGTCTGGTGGGGGAACAAAGAGGCATGAGGAGGAATCAAGACAAGGCAGCCTTGGTTTCAGCACTTGATAGGGCCTGTCACGGCTTCTGAGCAAAACTTTAGGCATCTGTACTTAGGGGCATATTCACAAGGAGCTATCGCCGAATTAACGGCACTTTATCGCAGCCAAAGTCGTGATAAATTTACCTCCCCATTCACAAGCCGGTGTTAACAGCCCACAGCACCAGTTTACCCGCGATAGCAGCCGCAAAAAACATTGCCACAGAGGACCCCCGCAAATATCGCAAATGAGATGCAGCGTAGGCGTTCCCGTGCCAAAAGTCGAGACAACATCACACCTCAACATTCACAACGACCAGCCACATCGGCGATAAGAACACAAAACAGGCGATAAGGCACCAGGAAATTTACACCTGCTCTGACCTGGTGTAAAGTCGGACGGCAGCCAGCACCACAAAAGGGAGCACAGCCCAGGGCCACATCCGAAGGGCAACAGATGCCATGGAGCCACTCATCATGCGGCCCGGACACCCAAGAGGGCCACAACACCCACCGCCACCACCCCAGGACCCCAACCCACACCCGGAACACCCCCCCGGACCACCACAGACGCAGCGCAGACAAAGACAGCGGACCCCCAGGAAGCGTACCAGCCGCACAGACCCAACATCTGTCAATGTCACCGTCCACTACAGGCTGAAAGTGGCAAACATCCTACGCATCCTGACCATCATCGCCTAACAGGCCTACGGCACCAACACAGCGGACAACCAACATCCCACCCCACACAAAGCTGCTGACTTGGCTGCACCTGTTGGCCCCTGGTACCCCCAAACCAACACCCGCCAGAGTCGGAGGAGTCTTACAGCCAGCCACATCCAAGTCCCCCACACCTGTCCTGGACATCACCATCACCCTGGCACCCCAGTCCCCGTACGTACAACACAATTCGCAGGATCCGCTGGAGACCAAGCAAGGACCATACGCCCAAGCAGGATGCACGCACGTGTTGGGGGCAATACACAGCACACATGTACTACCTGTGCCCCCTGGTGACACAGCACACAATCACTGCAACAGGAAGCACACATCTCACATCAATGTGCAGGCAACAACAGAACACCGTGGAACCCCCAACAATGTCGCCTTCAAATACACAGCCAGTGTGCATGATACCTTCATCCTCCGACAGTCCATCATCAACCAGCATTCCCAGGATGGCAACAAGGGAAATGCACAGCCCCTTGGCAATATCCAAATGAACACCCCACACACCTCAACTCCACAACCATGCAACTCACAACTCTGGCAATGCACACGTCACAAAATCACATACAACAGGCACAACAACATGCCCACCCACCAGACACGACAGAACAACTTACAATGTTCACATGGGCAAGCCCTGAACATGAGCCAGCAACGGCATGGCACCTCAGCCACATAATAGCCGAATGTGTGGAGAGGTGGCAACCAGGCATGTGTGAAGGATGCAGTAGAACCATGATTGGGAAAGTACACAATGCCAAGAGTGGCGGAGATGTGCTGGACACACCGCAGTATGCAGAACACACCCATATCCATGGCGACATACACCGCTGGTGTATGGAGTGTAGTAGACAGTGGACGCCACCATGTCACCCCAGCCAGTGGGGACCTCGCGGAAATGTTGCCTGTTATGCCCCCCCCCTAAGCGTCACCGGAGTGGGATGGCCCGGCGTACGCCAGGCCAGCGTAGGGGTGTGAATAAAAAGCACATAGGCCTGGGCGTGGTCCTCTTCCGGAAAGACCCACATCTGTGCCGGGGCGGCACCTCCCACCCTGCCACGAGGCCGACGCCGTCCTCGTGAGCGGATTTGCCTGTGATGCTGTGCGCCTCGGCACGCTGGACCACAAACCCGTCAGGCCCGCCCCTGCACAGCCAGGCCACACTGATCACCTGCCGACACCGGCGTGTGTCAAGGAGGGCCCACCACGTGCCAGCGCAAGCTCCAAGCCCGAGGCCCGCGACCTTGGCAGCCTCCTCAGACCATCACGGCCTCCACAACACAGGCCCGCCTTACTCCTTTCTCGTTGACGTACTCTACTGCCGCCTTCGGCCCACTCGTCGGACCAGTAGGTACCATGTGTGAAACTGTGTCCTGAGTCATGAATGGCAGTGACCCCAAATCCGAGCCAGCAGCCACAGCACCAGACCCCCCCCGAACTGTGAGGCATAGTTCCATATGGGCATCTTGCAACACATGGTGCCACTAACCCTGTTCAACGCCAGCCGGCGACACGTGGTGCCACTAACCCTGTTCAACGCCAGCCGGCGACACGTGGTGCCACTAACCCTGTTCAACGCCAGCCGGCGACACGTGGATGAGGGACCAGGACTACCCTGCAGACCAGTAGGTCATACATCCAGCACCTAGTCGCAAAGCACGAATGGCAGAGTCCACACCAGTGGTCGCACGGAGAGGTGTAAGAGGAAGAAGTGGCTCAGTCCGGATGAATGCCAGGTCACATACACGGAGGTGACCGAACACGTGGTGCCACTGAACCTGAACTACGCAGGCCGGTGGGGCCATCCAACCTATGCCGGCAACACTCGGTGAATGGGCCGTGCTGACCGCTGCCTCAGGCCTACAGCACGGTCAGGTAGGTCACACATTTGGAGCTGAGTCTTGATTACACCATGGCAGTGAACATTATTTAAGGCAGAGAACAATTCACTATACACCCTTCGATGTGGTGGCAACAAGTCTGTGCATGGCATCACAACCACACGTGTCTGTGGGCCTACGTGGACTACTGCCCTCGGCCTACGCTGCGCATGAGTGGGATCACAGATTTGGAACTGAACATCGGTAATTCAAAAGGCAGAATACATTTCATTGCACGCACGGAGAGGCGTAAGAGGATGACGCGTTGCAGTCCGGAGGGAACAGGATCATCGTTACAGAGGTGATTGAACACTACTGACAACTGCCACTGTGTCACTAACTCTGTGCCTGGAGAGCCAACGACACGTGGCTGTGGGCCACTGCTGACCGCTGCCTCCGGCCTACACTGCGGTCCAGTAGGTCACAGAGTCTTGATTTGGCAATGTTGGAGTTCACATCTGTGTTCCGGCATCATCACAGACTGCATCCCCTCTCAGCACCTGTGCCACTAAGTGTGTTCCCCGACATTCATGGACACTCACTGGTCGTACATTGGTGGCGTTTGAGTCTATGGAATAGGGGCTAGTTTTCATCCTCATGTAGCTGATACCGAATATTTGGTGAAAACGAGGTTTGCACTTTCCACTCCTCCATTTGCTGCTTCCAGATAACATCAGACCTTCCGCATCATGTCCTGGAGGACACCTTCCACTGTCCCCAGCAACCCTCCGCAACATACACCTCGGACATTGATGGGGACCCGCTCAGGTCGCATGGCCCATCTGACTGCACCGCAAGTCACCGTCCCGTGGTTGGGTGCCTGTGCCGGCCGCAGTGCATCCGTGGCCACTAACTCTGTGCTGCTCAGGCCTGGGACCCCTTCTTCTGAGACATTGAATGGCCTCTGTAGCGATGGTCTTGGGGTCATCAATGTCATGTGTCTGTGGGCCTGCGCTGTCCGCATCCTCCGGCCTCAACTGCGGGCCACCAGGGCCCACACAAAGCATCGAGTCTGACAGACCTACGGAGTTGCTCAGACCTGTCGTGGATGCCATCATCGGCCTGATACCCTGCTCAGCACTCCAGGTGCCAGTGACTCAGTGCACCACAAGCCATTGTCCGTTGCTGATTGAGTTTTGTGCTGTTGTGAGGTTGCGCAGCAATGTCACCTCATGCAGTGGGGAAGACCTGGAACTATGATGAGAAGGATGTGTCAAGTGTGCGGACGGGAGAAGGCACAGACAATGGGAGGGCAGGAGGCAACAGCCTCAAGGCAGGAATGCAGACTGGTGGTGGTAGTCAAGCTACACACCCGGATCTATTACTGGGTATTGCGCTGTGGACTGCGGACGCAACTGTCACCTCAGGCAGTGTGGGAGACCTGGGACATTGATGAGGAAGTTGATGCAGGTGTAACACACCCCACTGCATCTGCATCAGGACTAACCTGAAGGGACACAATCCTAGCAATTTCTTCACATGAGCGCACTCTTCTCTAGTGCCCCTACCTCAGTGCACTGCAACTCACGGAACCTCCTGACTGAATATTGGGTGCGCTCTGTCCTTACTCCGGATCCCTCCATGTTGCTCTGCAGTTGACTGTTATGCTGGTGTTTTCTGTTTCCATTACACTGGTGTCCACTGTTCAGGTTGTTGCCAGCACCAAGCACTCCGTGCGGGCTGGCTTATACACACCCCACACACATCCAGCACAGGCGTCACTGTACATGTGGCCCTGTCAATAAAGGGGCTGGGCGCACGTGCCCGTAGCCAGTTCAACATGATATGTGCATGTGTCCCTGTGGTCTTATTGTATGCATGGGGGCCCTGGGCCCTACGACATTACATTGTGCTGTGTACAGCGGACGCAGACATGTCACCACAGGCAGCGGGCTAGAACCTGTACATGTAGCTTTGTCGTCACCCACTCAATTCGTAAGGGGAGTGGACTGTGCCGTCGTACGCAGAGCCAACGTGGGTGTGTGACTGATATGTGCGTGCCCCTGGGCGTGGTTCTGTACTGGGTATGTGCATCTGCATGTGTCTCTATGGCAGTGTGGGTCTCCTTTGTGGGGTGTAGGTGGTCCCTGAAGGGTATTGGACACCCACGTATGTGTTCTAGTTCGCATTCCATGGGTTCGGCAACACCCGCACCTGTTGGGCCATCTCCTTTTGGCGTTCTGACACCTGGCATTGGGGTGCCATGTGTGGGTCGGTGAAGTGTTGTGAGCCAGCCGTGATTGCGGGTGCTTCATGCTGTGTGGTCTGTTGCAGGGGCTGGGTTCTCCTCTGAGTAGCTTGTCTGCCCTGGTCCTGGTGGTGGGTTGTGTGGGATGTCCATGGGCTGTTGTAGGGCGTCGGTGTTGAAGGTGTGGTGTTCGTCTCCGGCATCACTGATGGGTTGTCTGTTCTGACCTGCTGGAGGTGTTGTTTGTCCCTCTGCATTGTGAAGGGGAGGTGCATGTTGGCATTGTGTTGGCGCCTTGTTCTTGTCGACATGCAGACTGTGTGACAATGTACATTGTGACTGTTTGGGCAGTGGTGGCTATTTGAGTTGGGACAGTGTACATTTGGCCTACATGGCTGATGTGGGGTTGTAGCCGTAGATATGCATCTCACAGTTCCCTGCTCTGTCCAATGTGATTGTTCTGTTTCTGCGCCTGGGCGGACCCAGTTGTGTCCCCTGTTCTGCAGTGTGGGTGTTGCACTTTGTGCCACATTGTCATGGTATGTGCTGTGATTGCTATGTGAGTGTGCTGCAGTGTGCCACGGGGATGGGGGACATGTCCCTGGGTAATTGTGGGTGTGCAGTGTGCTACACCTCATTGTGCATGTGTGCCATTGTGCCCATCACCCCCCAAACCCCCAGTCCCTGTTGGATCCTCACCCTGTTGTTGTTGTGTCGGGTCCTGTCGAGCTGTGTCCGTACTCCCACCTCCTTGCACCGTCTCCACACTGATGACTGTGGCCTGGGTTTCCTCCAGCTCCTCCTGTGGCGCTGGACTGCCACCTCCTGTCGCCGTTGCTGCCTTCCTGTTGGCAGCGGGTTTGTGCCTGGTTTAGGTTGTCACGTCCTGGCGGCACCTCTTGGCCTCCTGGATTGGCCACCTCAGCACTCCGACTGCATTCCAGGTGGTCTGCTTGTGGGTCAGTTGCTGGTAGTGTTCTGTGACTCCGTGGCGCTGGTCTTGTTTTCCTGCTGTCTGCACCCCGTCTTCCTCTCCCTTTTCTCCTTGGCCTTCCCCGACCCGTTGTTCCTTGCTGGTGGTCTGTGGGGGTTGTGGGGTTCGCGTTGAACTCTGCGCTGGGTCAGGGTGCATCCATGTTGCTACGTGCTTTGGCTTGTTTCTGGTGTGTTGTTTCTGTGGTTTTTATGGTGCAATTTCCCGCCAAACGCGTGGGATTTGCAGGCCTGTGGCTGCTTTTTGCTACTTTTTGTACCGCAATTGGCCTCATCGCATGATTTCTCGCGTTTCGCATTTTTTCGGCGTGGCGTTGATTTTCACGCTGACATTTGACGCGTTATCTGGTGACTATCGCATGCTACCGCCTTGTTGTGAATTCCGCGTTGACACAGGGTTATTTTCCCGTGATAGGCTGCGATATTGAAAGTTGCGTTACGCTACTCTTGCAGTAGTTATCGCACGTTCTTGTGAATATACCCCTCAGTCTTTTACAGTTATCCGGTGTCTTGAAGCAGATAGTCTCATGAAATCAGATCAATAGTGATTTCTTAATCTTCAATAGCAACCAAAAAGGAATGGCAATACTTTAAAAACATCTGCCACTTCTTATGTTAATGTTCTGTATGTCTGTTTTCTAAAACTGAGAAAGAGAAATTTAGCACTTAAAAAAATGAAAAGTTTAATAAACTTTTTTCCAACTAAGCAGTAGTCACAGGGACTACCCCTACATTTTTTTCACACAACATTCACAAACGGGGAGTGGTTCCAACAAGATCCCTTCCCATATGAGAATGGGTTACCACCTCCTTTGACGTGTTGGTAACCTATCAATGATTTGCACCCCCAAATGCAGTCACAAAACATTAATGCATATTGTACAAAATCGCAAATTGGAAAGGACGACCTAAACACGCCCCTTCCAATTTGCAATTCGGTATTTAGTCAGAAATCAATTTTGCAATTCGGTAATGAGTTACTGAATTACAATTTGGGTTTTTACATACCCAAAATCTATTTTGCAATTCCAAAATAGCTTTGAACATAGGGCCCATAGTGATTGGAATAGAAGAGCTATGTAGATTAGACAGGAGTGAACGCCGGTTTATATCTCTGCTGCCTTTACCTGGACCTAATTTCCTATTTAAAAAAGGATGTACTCAATTTCACTTCATATCAAGTAAAGCAAGTTGTTAAATAAATGAATTATTGCAAACACTGCTTACTCACTTAAGCCTTGATTACAAGTTAGGTGGAATTCCATACACAGATTCCCAGCAGCAAAAATTACCATTACGCCTTTACTGGCCAGTACTGCTGCATGAAATTCCACTTATTTTGATCTAGATCCTTCAGAATGGGTAATAACCGGGTGGTCATGGAATTACCGTGTGTAATCATCACAGTATTTCCTGTTTCAAGGTGTTTAATGCTCCAATATACTACCTACTCTAAGCCGGTAGTAAATGGGAACAGTGGCTTCCCTGTGAGGCAGGTGTGGAGGGAGGGGGGGATTAGAGAATAGGTGACTGACAGGGAAGAATAGTTATGGCAGGGGCCGGGCAAAAAGCCTTGGCTGCCTTTGCAGCCAAAACCTCATTCAATTTTACAGGCTGTAATAACTAGCCAGTAAAATTGCGTCCAGTTTTGCCATACGAGAGGAAAATGGGTACTGGAAGACTGCGGCAGTCGTGATCAGGTGGAGCAGGAGTTCACATGGTAACTGTAAGAAATTGGGGTGTTGGTTGACTGGGGTGTGAGCCCGAGTCAAACAGCAATCACAATCCTTGTCAGGGGAGGCCCAAGCCAACCCTAAATTAACCTGTGCTCAACCCTTGGTAGTTTGGCACAGAGCGGTCAGGCTTAACTTAGGGGCAATGTGTAAAGTATTTGTGCAATACTTCAAACAGTAATAAAGTGAAAAACACCACACAAAAAGGATTCCAGACCATGTTAGAAAAATAGAGATTTCTTTAATAAATAAAACAAGACCAAAATGACAAAAATCCAATTATGGGAATCGATGCTAAGCAGTTTTAAAGATTTCAGTGAAAATAGCATCAAAAGGCACAAAGTGTCAATTGAGATATCTGATCTTGCCAGAACGGAACAAAGTGACAAGTTCAGTCTGATGGTGATGGAGTGAGTCCGGCTAAAAGGACCCAGTTAGACCCGCTAAACACAATACCTCAAATCCTGGTTTGCAGAGCTTTGCGAGGATCTGCGTTAAATATGTGTTGCACAGTCGAAGCAATACATCGGTTCCAAGGTGCGGCAAAGCTGTGATGTAATGTTCTGCACTGTGATCGAGGATCCCAACGACAAGGGCCGACGAGGGCTTGCGATGCAATGTCTGGCATCGAAGATGCATCGTGCAGTTAGGACAATGCATCTATTCCAACGGCGAGAGCTGACGAGGGCTTGCGATGCGAAGTCTGACGTCGAAGATGCATCGTGCAGTCAGGACAAAGCGTCTGTTCTGAGACCTGTGAGGGTGCGATGTGAAGTCTGGCATCGTCGTCGAGGCTGCCGTCCACATGGAATGTGAGGGCCTGCACTGAGGATGATGCATACTGCAGTGGTTCCGAAGAGGCTGCAGAGGCGATGCAGGTCTTTGTGATGGGCCAAATCCATGCAGCAGCAAAGATGCGTTGGTTCTGCTCGGGGTTGCACCGCACAGCAGAGGAGATGTGTCAGTTCTGCTAGATCCACAGAGGCTGGCATAGCACCTTAGGCCCACTTCCAAGGGTCCAGGACTGGGGCGGTACCACTTGCCAAGGTAGACTCACAGATGGCATAGTCCAGGTGTTCAGATAGGGATTGTTGTTTCCTTTTTTTCCTGAGGCTCAAGTCAGGAGGCCAGCCAACTAGCCCTTGGAGTCACTTTGGTGGTCCTAATTTCAACATATGGAGGTCCAGCCCCTCTCACCCAAGCAGAAGGGCAGCAGGTCAGTACAGCAGGGCGGTAGTCCTTTAGAGCAGCAGTCCAGCAGAGTGACAGTCCTTTCAGCAGTACAGCAGTGCTTCTTCCTGGAAGAGTATTCACAGGTCCAGAAGTGTACTGAACAGTTGGTGTCTGAGGTCCAGTATTTATACACAGTTGCGCATTTGAAGTGGGGAGAAGCTTCTCGAGGCATGCCTGTGAAGTGCACAGGTGCCCTCCCTTCCTTGCCCTCGCTCCAGACTAACTACAGGGGATAGCCAGCCCTTTGTGTGGAGGCAGGACACAGTCTTTGAAGTGTAAGGGGACTGAACCCCAGCTCCATCCTGCCAGTGATGGCCCATCCAGGCAGATCTAAGCTCCCTATTGTGTATTGCTGTCTGGGAGAAATACACAAAGCCTGACTGTCAACTACACCAAGTCATGTGACCCAGAGACAGGCTGCAGGCACCAAATGACTAAGGCAGGAAAATGCCAACTTTGTAAAAGTGCATTTTCAAAATTGTAATTTAGATTCGACTTCATCATAATTTATGACTTTTCATTACCGTTGGAAAGTGGATTATTAGTAGGGGCAAATGTATATCTGCTGCTGGCAATAAGGCCACTAACACAGTATAGCTCTCAGATTAGGTCTTAGAAAATGATTCCTATGCTCACCCTTGGTAGCTTTGCTGCGAGCAGGCAGGCTTAACTTCAAAGACAGGTATGTAAAGCATTTAAAAACACCAATTCAGTAAATAATTAAGACACAATGCACAATACAAATCCAATACTAATTTATAAAAATAGAAAATATTTTTATCTTTAAAATGACACCAAAACGACAAAAATCCAATGTAGGGAACCGGAGATATGAATTTTCAGAGATTTAGCATTATCTAGCATATAGAAACCTATAGCCCCTTATCGGGACATCTGGTCTCGGTAGACTGGGTCAAAGTCAAAGTTTCAGGCCGACCGTTATGGAGCCCTGCACGGCTACCCCTCGCGGTAGGTCTCGGTCAAAGTTTTTACCTTCAGGCTTAGAAACTTTTCTGGAGCTTTTCTTCCCGGGGTCTCCCGAAACTCTCAGCCAGTCCAGATTCGGTGAGGGTTCTCTGGATTGCCTTGCGACGTGCTCTCCGTCAAACTCATGGAAGTCCGACCTCCGGAGTGTTCCAGCGGGACGAACCAGGATCCAGGCTGACTCGCGATTGAAGGCAAGTGGCCTGGCTTTCGCGGTTGCTCCTGGTCACCTTTTCTTCGTTCGGACTTAGAAACGTTTACAGAGCTTTTTCTTGCGGGGTCCCTCATTGCTCTTCAGCAGGCCGGATTCGGTGAGGGTTCGCCGGCCTTGGATTTTGCCTACTCCCGAGCAAACTCTGGAAGTCAGACCTATGGAGCTTTTCAGTGGGACGAACCTGGACGGCAGGCCGACTCGCGGTTGAAGGCAGGCGGCTTGGCTGGCCAGGTTGAGTCGGTCCACTCATGGAGCTTTTTTCCAAAGTTGCTCCAAAGTTCTCCAAAGTTCTGGAACTTCTTCTTGAAGTTCCCCAAAGGGTCCCAAAGTGTGTCAAACTCACTCCAAGGGTCTGGAAGCTCCAAGATGGTCCTTGAAAGTTGAGGACTTCAGTTCCCACAATCCACTTGGACAAAACCCTTACAAATCTACTGGTAATGCTCTAGGTTGAGGGTTCTTGGTGGTGATGTTCCAGGTGAGCTCTGTTAACCTGTAGCTTGCAGGGAATCCACTCTTTAGTCCTTTTACAGCAAGGTAGTCCACAGGGCTGTAGTGCCAGATGGTACAGAAGGCGCAATCTTCAGAGTGCAGGCCTTAGTGATTGCACATCAAACGTCTCAGCATGGCCCTTCTTGCTCTCTTAGGTTTCAAGCAGCAGATCTGAGAGTCTCTGCCCCTCTCAGATACTTATTCCAAGTTCTCTGGGTCAAGCAGGAGGTCACTCCTGTCCAATGGGGTGCAGGGTACCACCCAAAGGTATGACCACATCCTGCAAAGTGTGGCACTATTTTGTCCCAGAGTGCACCACTTCTCCCAAATTCATCATGGCTGTTTTCCCAGCAGGGAGAGAAGAGCTGGCTAAGCACACCCCTAGGATGGCTAATCTCCATAGTCTCTCCCCCTTGCATCTGCTCATTCCTTCCTTAAGCCTAGCATCTGGCTGGGTTCAAAAGAGTAGAGTTGTAAATGACACTGGTGTCTTCCCCTTCCCTTGAAGTCCATTGTTTACGAGTCCTCCCCCTACTCTGGCATTCCTGTGTAACAGAACACTGCCCTCCCAGCAGAGCTGGTAACCCCAGGGGCTCTTTATCACCTCTTCAAAGGAGCCTGGCTAATCCACTTAACTCTGACCAATCAGGACAGACCACTGGAAGGCTCAATCTGGGCTTACAGAAAAGAAAGTCTTATAACTTCTTGTCTGTACATTTTAGGAGAAATTCAACAATATCATATTGTTGGCTTTAATAATACCATTCTGGGAAGTCTTTGAATGCTATTTTATCATTCTCCTAGCAGGATCTATTAGTTAATAACATCTTGCCATGTTAACCTATGTGGCGGGGATTTGCAATGGGAGAAATGACTTGGGCCATTTTTCCAGCACCAGGGCTTATAAAAACATATTTTATAAGTACTCTGCCTATATACACAGGACCCCCACCCATGGAACACCTAGGGGAGACTTTAGGGGCTCTGAAAATGTAAAAATATTGCAGACCCTCCCTCCATGGTGCTCCTAGCACCAACGCCAATTTTGGACTGCACTTTATAACAATGTGGGGAGTCAACTATGCAATTTCACTTAACCCAGGGCATATAAAACACATTTTATAAGGGTCCTCCTGATAAATAACTGACCCCCCACCCATGGGACACCTAGGGGAGACCCTTGGAGTACCTAATATGCCCAAACATTGTAGGTTATCCATTTTTAAGTGCCCCAAACACCAAAGTCGAGTTTGGGCACAATTTATTTTTTAAAAGCAGTCCTGCAACACAGAGCTACTTTTAAACTGACCTCAGGCTTCAGCAGTGCACACATGCAAGTGCAGAAAGGGCTGCTGGCCTCTAAACTGACATGTCCTATTATATACTAGGGACTGAGAGGTAGTTTCAATCCGCCCTGCCCTATTATGTACTAGGGCCTTATAGGGTAGGTCATGCCAATCACAGGGGTACCCCAACCCATAGTGTACCCTAGTGTATGTAGGTGTTTTCACTGTATCCTAAGTGTCTCTTTCAGCATAGCACTGGCCCTGGGCCTGGTTCGGCAGTGCCCAGGATCAGTCAGAGTCAATTACCACCTGTACCAGTACCAGTCAGCAAAACGTTGGGGGGTGCCCAGGGCACAGGATGACTTTGCAACAATTCCAATTCCAAAGACACCTAACCTGAAATGTTTACCTGTTCCCATTTGGAAATTACAATGTATTAAATTCAATAGGGTTACTGCAAACTTATCCCATGGGAAAAGTATGCCCTTGCAGTCGTGAAAAATGAATTTAGGAGATTTTCACTACCAGGACATGTAAAACTAAAAAGTACATGCCTTACGTTTTTAAATACACTGCACCCTGCCCTCTTGGCTGCCCAAGGCCTACTCTAGGTGTGACTTATATGTCTTAAAAAGTGAAAGTTTGGGCCTGGCAAAAGATTTATTTTGCCAGGTTGAAATGGCAGATTAAAACTGCACACACAGGCTGCAATGGCAGGCTTGAGATGTTTAAAGTACTGCTTAAGGGGGGTGGCACAATAAGTGCCACAGGCCCATCAGTAGCATTTAATTTACAGGCCCTGGACACAGGTAGTGCCACCTTACTATGGGCTTACGAGTAAATTAAATATGCCAATTGGTTATAAGCCAATATTACCATGCTTTGAGGAGAGAGCACAAGCACTTTAGCACTGGTTAGCAGTAGTAAAGTGCACAGAGTCCTCAGGCCAGCAAAAACAAAGTCAACAAACCAAGAGGTCTGAAGGCAAAAAGTTAGGGGTAAAGAATGCCAGGTCTAACAGTAACTGAGCTCCGATTCACTCATAATCAGGACCTTCGAGTGAAAGAAATGCACAACCATGGCTCTAAGGGAAGCATCATCTGATAATGCTGACAGTTTGCTTAGAATAGGAGATGGGTCTGTTGGTTTTATGATGGGTCATCCAGACGCTGGTGGTGAAGGAGATAGTTCTGGATCTTATGCAGTTGTTTCTCTAACCCCTGATCATCACAGAAGCCTGTAAACCTTCACCGTGCAACTAATATATGTCAAGAGGTGGCCCGGCTCTGCGAATATCTGGGAAATGATTCTGCTGGACTCCAGCCTAGATAGCTTTATTCCTAACAACTTAGGCAGCAGGTGAGCCTGGGCAGGTCTGGTGGTGGGACTAAGGCAGTGATCAATCCCCATCTAGGAAATAGCACATTATATGACTGGACTCCTGTATCCTACAATTTTTGGGCCTACATTTGACAAAGAAATTAGAATATAAAATGACTGTCTTTCTTCTGCAAATATAATGTAACAAACTGAAAGTGCTTGTGTACTGTAAGTGTTTTTGCATAAAGTGTTCGTGTCTAGACCGCACTATATAAAATTACAAAAAAAATCATGCCAGAAAACACCTTTTTCTAAGAGTAGAGCAACAGATCCCAGAAGGGAGAAGGCTCAAATTCAGCACAGTTCTTTAAATGCTGTTAGTATCACAAAGTAATATGTGTAACACTGACTGCAAGTCGGTATCATCTTTTTATATGCTTTATTTTCGCTATAATTCTCATAGGGGATATTCACAAGGACTTATCTCCGATTTATCTCCACCTTAACTCATCAAAAGTGGAGATAGATTTAACACCCCATTCACAAGCGTGTGCAAACTGCAGACATCGCCAGTATTCCCGCGATAACTGCCCCAAAACTTATCCCCATGGTGGACACCACCACTAACCCTAATGAGATGCAGAGTAGGCGTTCCCGGGCAAAAACACACGAAAACACCACAACACCACTTTCACAACGAACTGCCAGATCCGTGATGCGAGTCAAAACCACGCGATAAGCCGCGGTAGCAGCAGATATTTAACATCTGCCTCCTGCAGGTGTAAAGCCGGACGACTACCTGCAGTAGGCAACGGAGCCCCGCACACAGCCACACCCACAGAACAAACGACGCCATGGAGCTACTCATCATGCAGCTCAAAGCCCCAACAGGGCCACAACACCCACCACCCCCAGAACCGCCACCACCCCCAGGACCTGGACCCGCCCCCCCACCCCGGACCACCACAGAGGCAGCACAGAGTAAGACAGCGGACCTGCACCAGCACCAGTCTCACAGACCTAACGCCCGAGGAAGTCATTGCCCACTACAGGCTCAAAAGGACAACCATCATCCGCATCATGACCCACATCGCCCACAGGTTGACAGTCCCAACCCAGCGGACCACCAACATTCCTCCGCAGACAAAGCTGCTGGCTGTGCTGCACCTGTTGGCCTCTGGTACCTTCCAACCAACAACTGCCAGAGTCGGAGGAGTCTCACAGCCAGCCCTATCAAAGTTCATCACACCTGTCCTGGATGCCATCATCAGCTTCATACCCCAGTACCTTCACTTCCCCCACACTGCGCAGGAACAGCTGGAGACCAAGCAAGGCTTCTACGCCTTTGCTAGCTTCCCACACGTGTTGGGGGCCATTGACTGCACACATGTCCCACTTCTGCCCCCTGCGGATACTGCATACCACTACCGCAACAGAAAGCACACGCATTCCATCAATGTGCAGGCAATAGTGGACCACCGGGGAATGTTCACCAATGTCGTCGCAAACTACCCCGGCCGTGTGCACGATTCCTACATCTTCCGACAGTCCATCATCAACCAGCGCTTCCAGGATGGCACATATGGAACTGGACTGCTCGTTGGTAAGTGCCAAATCAACACACCGCACACCTCAAAACCACCATCACACAACGCACAACTGTGGGAATGCACACGTGACCAAACCACATACAACATGTCAATCAACATGCCCACCTACCAGACATGACAACACTACTCCATGGTGATCCTGGGCTTCCCCTGCACACAATACAGCTATATCATGGCACCACAGCCACACAACAGCTGAACGTGTGGAGATGCGGAATGCAGCCATGTGCGAAGGATGCAAGTGACCCGTGAATGGGAATGTACACAACGACAAGTGAGGCGTGGATGTGCAGGACAGACATGGGTATGCAAACCACAGATATGTCCATGTAGACATCAACTGCTGGTGACTGGAGAGTAGTGAACGCAACCATGTCACCCCATGCTGTGGGTCAGATCGCGGAAATGTCGCTCACTGCGTCCCCCCCTGTGTGCGTGAGCGTAGTGGGTTGGCCCTGAGTACCATTTGAACAACAAGAGAGAGAGGGAAAGGAACGGGTATGAGGCACTCTTATCCCCCCGGAGTCAATAATCTAAACAACAAAAGAGTGTATCCCCTGAACTAGAGAGCAGGGAAGGAGAATCAGAATTTGATTCTATAAAAAGCCCTCACTCACCAACCTAGTTGGTGACATGCTTCATCATAGGGCTGGTCACCAGTAGTGAGATATAGCTGACTATTCCGTTTCAGCTTTTCATCACCTACTCTGTTTTTATCCGTGCCTGGTTGACCGGCGAATAAAGTTATTGGTTACAACCAAGGCATTTTTTAACATTCACTTTCACTATCACGTCACAACAAACTTTTTTACCAGCTCCGCAGTAACTCTGGCGTCGAAGCACACCGGGGAGGTATTCGACCTCCCGGGTGGGGCCCTATGATGAAGCATGTCACCAACTAGGTTGGTGAGTGAGGGCTTTTTATAGAATCAAATTCTGATTCTCCTTCCCTGCTCTTTTGTTGGCCCTGAGTACGCCAGGGCTGCGCAGGGGTGTGGACAAAAACACCGTGGCGCAGAGCGTGGTTCTCTCCCGGAAAGGCCAATGTCACTGCCAGGGCGGCGCCTCGCAGTCCGCCACGAGGCTGACGCAGTGAGCAGCGGGGCCTGCGACCCTGTGCGCCTGCTGCACCCCAGGACACTGATACCCAGACCAGGCCTGCCTGCCCCAGCGCTCCAAGGCCGCACTGCTCACCTGCCGACACCATCGTGTGTCAAAGAGGGCCCACCACGTGCCAGTGCAAGCTCCAAGCCCCAGTCCCGCGACCTCTGAAGCCTCCGCAGACCATCGCTGGCCCCCACGACGCTGGCCCACATTACTCCTTTCTCATTGACATACTACACCGGCGTCCTCTACGTCCCAGTAGGTCCCACATGTGGAACTGTGTCCTGAGTCTTGAATGGCAGTGACCCTAAGTCCATGCCAGCGGCCACAGCACCAGACTCCCTTCGATCAGTGAAGCATAATTCCGCATCGCAGGCCTGCGACACGTGGTGCCACTAACCCTGTTCAACGCAAGCCGGCGACACGTGGTGCCACTAACCCTGTTCAACGCAAGCCGGCGACACGTGGTGCCACTAACCCTGTGCGCCGTGAGTGACCGTCAGCCTCCGGCGGAACATCGTTGTTGTCTGAGCCTGTGGCCTGGGGGTTGTCATCAGCAACGGGCAGGTACGGACTTGGTGTCTGGCATGAGTCTGTGGCATTCATATCCGCCATGTTGCCGGACACAGCTGGCATGTGCCCTCTGCATCATGCCCTGGGGGTAGACCTCCCATTCTCCCCCGAGACACTCCGCGGAAGGCACCTATGACACATACGAGACCCTGCTCTGCCCTCATGACCCTACCCCAGTCTCCCGCAGGTCAGCGTCCCGTGGCAGTAGGCCCGTGTCGGCCGCTGTGCATCCGGGGCCACTAACCCTGTGCGACTCAAGTCATGCACCCTTGTTGTTCTGACATTGCATTTCTGAGTGCCTGATGACTGTTGGAGTTGTTGCCAGCACCAGCTACTCCCTGAGGGCTGGCTTACACTCACCCCACACACAGCCAGCACAGACGTCACTGGATTAGTGGGCCTGCCATCACATCCTGCCGAACCAAGTATTGACTCTTTTCTCTCTGCACTGTCACAGGTGATCAAGGATATGCACTCTGGCCTTGGATGATGACACCCCTCCGAGACCCGAACACACCCGCCCAGAGGCAGTACAATGCGGCCCACATACGCACCAGGTGCATCGTTGAACGCACATTTGGCGTGTTGAAGTCAGGCTTCAGGTGCCTGGACGGCACAGGTGGAAAGCTCCTGTACAGCCCGGACATCGTGTGCAAGATGATCGTTGCATGTTGTGTGTTGCACAACATCTGTGTACGCACCAATGCCCCATGGATCCCAGTTCCAGAAGTACCGGACGATGATGGGGACGATGGGGCAGGTGGCCCACATCTCACTGCAGCTGCGGCAGGAATGGCCCGTAGGAACACCATCATTGCCAATTTCTTCTCATGAGCACGTCACATTGTGCCCATCCCTGGCAATCATGGGACAGTACAAAATGTCCACAAGCACAGCATGTCTGAATAAAGATTATTTGCAGGTTACAGGTTGTACTTGTACATTGTCATGTCACAGTTTCCTGCTGTGCCAGATGTGATTGGCCATGTTGTGCACATATGCGTCACCAGTTGTGTCCTGTGATCTGTTGTGGAGGTGTTGCTGTTTGTACCAGGATGTTGTCAATGTCGAGGTGCACTTATTCTTATGTGCGTATGCTGCACGGTGGGTGAGTCGCTCCTGCGGCTCTGATTTGGCTGCCACTTATCCCTTTCATGCGGTGTGCCTTTCAGTTCTGTGCTTCCACAGTGCTGAGATGTTGCAGACTTGGGTAACTTGTGCTCTTTGTCGAGTTGTGACTCTTGGGCATGGTTTGTCCGCAGATGTGTCGCTGACGTCAGGGGTTGTTTGGGCAGGTGGTTGTGTCCGAGTGTGACCTGCTCCTTTCCGGTTGTGGTCCGCACTCAGCCACCTCAGTGTTGTGCCGTGTACATTGCCATGATGATTGGAATACAGCCAAGCTACTCGTCATGTGGTGTCTCTTGCATTGTCAGTGTGGCTGACGTATATGCATGTTTGCTGTGTTTCGTACGTGGGCATGTGTTGGTTGTGTGAATGTTGATGTGTTGGGTGGGTGCCCCTTTGGGCACATGGTGTTTGTGGGACTACTTGGTGTTTGTGTGTGTGCTGAAGTGTTCCCGGGGGATCAGGGACATGATCCAGAGTCCTTGTGGGTGTGCACTGTGCCCTGCTTGATTGTGCATGTATGCCATTGTGCCCATCTCCCCCCGTCTCCCCACTCCAAGGTCGCTACGCACTATGTTGATGTGATGTTGGGTCATGTTGGGCAGTGTCCAGATCCCCAACTCATGTCACCGTCTCCCGACTGGTGACTGTGGCCACCATCTTCTCCATGTCATTCAGCTCCTGGTGTTCTGCTGGCCCCCTCCTCCGGGGTGCGTTGCTGCTTTCGTGTTGGCAGCGAGTTTCTGCTTGGTTTTGCCATTCACATCAGTCCAGAGCCTCTTGTGCTCTTCCATTGTCCTCCTCTGCCATGCGACGGCATTCACATGGTCCGAGGTGGTGTGCCATCTTTGCCTCTTTGTTGCCAATGACAAGTTGGAGGTGACGTACAGTTGGTGGTGGTGTTCTGGCTCATCCGTGGCGATAATCGGGTTTTCCTGGCGACTGTACCCCGTCTTCCTCTTCCTCTTCTCATTGCCCTTCCACGGGCCCTGTATTCCTGGGTGTTCCTCCGTGGGGATTGTGGGGTTCATGTTGTCCTCTGCAGTCGGTCAGGGTGCATCCGTGGTACTCTGCAGTTGATGTCATTTTTTAGTGGCATTTTCCGTATGCTGTTCTTGTGCTTTTTCCCGCATTACGCGTGGGTATTGCTGGCCTCTCGCTGGTTGTCACTGTTTTCTTATCGCGTTTGGGCACATCGCGTCTTTTTACGCATTGGGGTTTATGTTTTTATCTCCGTCACGGTGGTTGTATCGCGGACATTGGCCGCGTTTTCGGCAGACTATCACATGGTACCGCCGTGTTGTGAATTCCACTTTGACACAGGGTTATTTTCCCGAGATAGGCTGCGATGTGTAAAGTTGCGTTAACATTTTTTGGAGATGTTTAGCACACAGTATACCCCCCAGTCATTCACACCAAAGCATTTCAATAAGGTTCTCATTTTCCTCCAGAACAAATACAGTAGTACTCTGAAAGAAGTCAATTTAGCGCTCCGAAGTAACCGAGGGATAACCACCAGCACTGAATAAACTACACATACATAAAGACTTTATGAATTTCCATGCCGGACAATAACTGTTTTTTAAATGCCATCCCTGATAGATAGGATTGTGTTGATCAGGAACCACAAATATTTAAATACTTTAGGCCTCATTCTGAGAGTGGCAATAGAGCCAAAGGTGGGTTAAAATAGAATTCGTCCAAATTCAATTTACAGATGAGCAAAATTACTGCACTCTCTGGGTTTTCCCCAGTCAAATACCTTCATGTAATGCTTGGAAAAATTTGCTTGTGGAAAAAACATCGGTGATGGGGCAGGGAGGGATGGAATGTATCTTTTTAAGTGCGTTAAAACCGCACTGGCAAGTTATTCCTGATCTCAAAATTTCGAAATAGGGCGGTACAATATCCCGGAGGTAAAATTGCGCGGTGCGGTCATGAATTTACTCAGCGTTAATTTTACCGTGCAGTAACTCGTGTACCTTCGAATAAGGACTTTATAGTGACAATGCAAATTAGAAAGGCAAAATACGTGCTTTGCAGACACCTGCCTTTTTATAAACAAACAGCTTCCATTAATACTTAATATTCTCTCCACAGCCCAGAGAAAAAGAAGACATTCCCTGATAGACCCAGCCTGGGCCTAACGTTTATTGCACAGTAGAACTGCATACTAAAACCTTTTCAGTGCACCACTGGGCGTTCTCGGCGAGCTCGAGCCCATCATTCGCACTTTTACAGCTGCTGTGGGAGTGATGGTGAATGTAAAATATTTTACACGGCTACACTTTGTTTTAATTCTACATCAGAGCTCACTGTTACCAGAGATATTTTTTTAAGTGTTCTGAATTGACAGATGTTGTAGAACAGAATGTGAAAAAATCCTCTGCATGCAAAGCTATGTTTTTCGAATTCATGAAGCCTATAGATTGTGGCCAAAAAATACAACATAGAGTCCAATGGCCATGACAACCAAGGGCGGCATCAAGATGACGTTTTCTGCGCTGAGCCAGTGCACAAAGGGGTCTGTGTGCTTCTGTTTGGGGTCTGGACCACACATTTTAACTTAAAATATGTCTGAGTTGATACATGTATTTCTGACAGCAGAGCTCGGAAACACAGTAATTGCCTCTTTGTGTTTCTGTACTCTGCTGTTAGAAAAAATACATTAAGTCAGTGTGTGCTCTATGGTGCATTTATTTTGCTGACATGTTGATATTCTAAGCCGGTTTTGTGTTTAGAAAGTGCTTAACACAGTGCTTTTCTGATCTCTCTTGCATGTTCATGTGTTTACCTTGCTGTCATTATAACACGGTTTGATATATGGCTTTTTTGTTCACTTAGTAAAGATGTGTATGCACATAGGTTTCTGAAAGATGCAATGGAAATACTGGCCCTTTGACCAAAGTATATGCTATGGAATATTTTTTAATAGTTGACAAGTTTACCGTTTGCATGTAAACATCATCGTCTAACTACTTTTCATAACATTCTTCTTTCAGGATACAGCTTAACTCGGCTAATGCAATCTGTTCAGCAAAAGGCCCTTATCCCCAACTTCTTTATAGTAAAAGCCTAAAATGTTTCTTCATTAAAGGATTTTCTTCCAAGGACAGCCAGGGGCAACACGCATAATGTCACCCAACTTATACTATTTTTTAACCACTAACAACAAAAAGCCAGCCCTATTTATTGGCTTTGCCAAAGCCTGTTTCTTTCCTGACCAGTTTGTGCCCGCCCATAAGCAAAAAACGCCTCACATCTATGTTCCACAAATTTTGATTGTTCTGCCCCAGGTAATAGACTCTGCCACCAAAATGTCTGACACAGGAAGAAAGCCCCAGTCCTCTTACTAGATTTCCAAATGTTAAAGAACCTAGGGCCATATGTACATAGAATTGTGTTTGCGATTTCCTAATAGCGAATTTTTGCGATTCGCTATTAGGTAATCGCAAACAGTGATGTACAAATGTGTTTTAAACACATTTAGCAATTTTCAGTGGGTTGCAAACAGACCAGTCTCATTAATATTTATGAGGTAGTTCGCAATTTGTGACCAATTGGGAATTATTAAAATCATAGGGATGGTGGCCTGCTGTGGTCAGCAGGCGCCCACGTCTGTGACTGCTTTTCAATAAAGCAATTTTTTGGGGAAATGCAATCCAGTTACCTTAAAGGAAAACGGGATGGGCCCGATTCACAGAACTAACTTACGACAAAATCCTAAACTTACTACCATTTTGGTATTCACAGAATGAACTTACTCATTTTGGTATTCACAGAATGAACTTACTCATTTTGGTATTCACAGAAGGCACTTACACATTTTGTGTAACTTACTCATTTTGTGTAACTTACACATTTTGGTATTCACAGAAGGCACTTACTCATTGATGAGTAAGTGCCTTCTGTGAATACCAAAATGAGTAAGTTCATTCTGTGAATACCAAAATGAGTAAGTTCATTCTGTGAATACCAAAATGAGTAAGTTCATTCTGTGAATACCAAAATGGTAGTAAGTTTAGGATTTTGTCGTAAGTTAGTTCTGTGAATCGGGCCCGATGCGTTTCACAAAGAAAAATGAAGTTTCCTTTTCATTTTATACTAGTAGGCAGTGGTCCGTGAGACCACTGCCTGCCCTTAAAAAATGTTTTTGCGAATATTCACAAAGGGGAAGGGGTCCCTTGTCGACCCCTTCCTGTATGCGAATGGGTCACCACCTACTTGAAGTAGGCGTTAAAATACGAATGTTTTGCGACCGCATTTCCGTCGCAAAACATTGACACATACCACTGCTTGTCGCTATTCAGAAGGGACGCCCTAAACACTCCCCTTCCTAATACCAAATCATAAACCCATTTTGCGATTCGGCAATAGGTTGCCAAATCGCAAAATAGGGTTTTGGTACTTAGAAAAGTGCATTTTTCCAGTTGCAAATGGGCCGAATCGGCAAATAGGGCCATTTGCGACCTAAAAAGCATCATTCATCTTGCCCCTAAATTCTTCCTCAATCTCCTCACTGTGCTTTGTAGGGAACACAAATTGCACTTCTATTGCACAGTCTTCTTGCTAGGCACACAAACATTAGGGATCATGCTAACTACAGGCCAGATGTACAAAAAACATTTTGCGATTTCCTAATTGCAAATTTTAGCAAATCGCAATTAGGAAATCACAAAATGGTATGTACGATAGCGGCCTCCCGATTTTAGGGATTCGGAAATGAGTCGCATCGCAAATTAGGAAATCGCAGTTTGCGATTGCCTAATTGTTAGACTTGGCATCTTTGGCGTGGTTTCCCCTGACTATTTGCCTCTACCATCTGTATTTTTGATGCTGTGCTGGATTTCGTTTTTGCTGGTTTAGATGCTTTGGGCACTTTGCCACTTCTGATCAGTGTCAAAGTGCAAGTGCTCCATGTGTAAATTGTGTTTACAATTGGTTCTCCATGATTGGCATATTTGATTTACTGGTAAGCCCCTAGTAAAGTGCACTAAGTGTGCCAGGGCCTGTAAATCAAATGCTACTGATGGGCCTGCGGCACTTATTGTGCCTGCAGCACTGATTGTGCCACCCACATGAGTAGCCCTGAAAAGGTATCTCAGACCTGCCACTGCAGTGTCTGTGCGCAGTTGTTAACTGCCATGACGACCTGGCAAATGCACCCACTTGCCAGGCCCCAACCTTCCCTTTTCTTACATGTAAGACACCCCTATGGTAGTCGCAAAGTACCCCCCTGGGCAGGGTGCAGTGTATGTGAAGGTAGGACATGTACTGGTGTGTGTGACATGTCCTGAGAGTGAAATACTGCCAATTTCGTGTTTCACTATTGAAAGGCTATCTTGCCCTATAGGATAGAATGGGAAATGCTTTGTAACATCTTGAAAGTATAACTTCCCATTGGGATAAGATACAGGAATTAAGTTTAGGCTCTCTGAACTCAGAATTTAATAACACATCTTTTAGTAAAGATGGTTTTTAAATTGTGTGTTTGAAAATGCCACTTTTAGAAAGTAGGCAATTTCTTGTTTAACCATTCTGTGTGCCTCTGCCTGTTTGTTTATTGACTGTCTGGTTTTGGAGTGACAGGGGCTGGGGATGCGCATTCACTGTAGACAGCACCGGGGGAGTTGAGGTGTGCCTGGCCCTTTCTGGATGACTCAGAGCTGAGCTGAATGGGGCTTGGCTGTATTTAGAGTAGTGGGAGGAGAATGCACAATGCTGTCTCCACCTCCTGTGGTCATATTGCACCAGAGAGGACAGAACTTGTTTGGGCTGGGCTCTGAGACCCTTGCACAAAGAGAACAAAGACATTTTTGGGTATAATCATTAGACCTAAAACCCCAGAACGTTAGATCACTTCTGGACTCAAGAGGAACCTTTGTCAAGGAGAAGAGCTGTGAGGAGGAGTACTGCCCCTTTGCTGTATGCTGTGTGGGGTTGGCCTGCAGTTGCTGTTTCTGCCAAGGAAAGGACAAAGACTGGAACTTTGCTTTGAACCTGCTTGAAGAAGATTTCCAAGGGCCTGTGTTTGCTGGCCTCCTGTTCTGAAGTCTCAGGGACACAAACACTTCACCCCCAGCTTCCCTGAAATCTGCTGCTGAGAGTTCTGACCTGCCAGTAGGTGCCTGCTTCAGTTCTGGGCCTCTAGAGGTTGTGTTTGCTTCTGGGAGCTGGAAGAAACATAAAGAAATGAAGAAATCAACGCATCGCTCTTCTTGCAGCTGTTTTTCCGACGCAGCACCGCTGTCCGAGAAGAATCTCCACACATCACCGCGCCGCTGCCGAAACCGACACAGTGCCTGTCACCGCTGCAAGGACTGACTCATTGAGGGATTGCGGCTGAAGAAACCAACACAGCGCCGCTTTGCGCCGCCAGATCGATCGCTGACGCATCCCGGATTTCCACGCATCGTACCTGTGCCGCATGTTTTCCCAACGCATTACCCGCGGTCCAGAACTGTCTTGGAGTCGACGCATCACTTCCCCCTACAGACCGGATTTGACGCATTACTTCTCCTGCGTGCAGCAGAACTGTCGCATCACCTCCCCATGGTCTCAGGAACTGACGGATCTCTTTCTTTCTCAATGCTTTCCATCTCTGCGGCTGTTTGGCCTTGTGAATTTTGATGCATCTAAAGGTACTTTGTGAGAAATCACGCAGCCATAGTTTTCTATGGACCAAGTTGTTTGAAACCTTTTTAAAGTCAGATTCTTATTACATGTATGTTGGATTTTTGTCGTTTTGGTCTTTGATACTTTATTTTTTTCTAAACTGGTATGGTGTCCATTTGTGGTGTCATCACTGTATTACTGTGTGTTTTGAGTGCTAATACTTTACACATTGCCTTTGGGATAAGTCTGTCTGCTAGTGCCAAGCTACCCAGGGGGTGAGCACGGGTTATCTAAAGTTTGTATCCCCCTTACCCTGACTAGAAGCAAGGGTCCCTATTTGGACAAAGATGCCTACCTTTGCCAACTAGAGACCTCCATTTCTAACACTATTCATTTGCAAATTGTGAAGGTGGTCGCAAATAGCAACCGCATTAAAACAAACTTGACCCCTGGAACAGGAAATTTAGGATCTCAGCAGCCAGGAAGGGAGACAGAGAGAGGCAGCAGAGCTGCAGAGCACAGGCACTGATTTTTGAGGACCCCAAACAGCAGGCATCCAATGCAAGGAATGGCCAGCCCTTAGCAGGGGAAGGAGGCGGAGGGGGGAAGAGAAAACTGAAGTTTTCTGGGCAGGAACTGGAGATTCTCACAGAGGAGTGTTGCAACAACCACGACCTCCTGTTTGACCGGGCATCCATGAATGTTCCATAGTCACAGAAACTTAAGAAATGGAAGGGGATGCAGCCGAAAATTAGTGCTGTTGGGGTTGCACAGCGCTCTGCTGAAGAGATTTGCATGAGGTGATACAACCTCTGTTCCCGCACAAAGGAAAAGGTCGCAACATGGCTGAGCGAGTCCTGTGCCACAGGTGCACCCCCACCCACAACACTGGAGGCAATAGTGGAGGTTACCCTGGAGCCAGAGGAGCAGATGGGCCCAACCTGGGCCCATCTGCGCCTGTATCCTTGCAAAGTAAGTGCAAAACGTTTAATATGGTAACATTTCTGTCCTTAAACCTGGTGTCCACATGCATGTAAAATAAACTCATACAGACACATCTGCATGGGATTGTTTGAGGTCCAAAATATCCCACTTGGTGCATTATGGGACACAGTAACAGTGTAGTAAGGGTCAGAAATTCTAAGAATAATTTGGTATGACTAATGAAAATGTGGTTCAAACGTAACATATTTTAATGGCATCCCCATTATCCAATTAGATGCACTTGTGGAAGACATTGAAGGCCCAACAGATGAGGGCGAAGAACAGGCAGAGATGGAGGAAGAAGAAACTGTAGTGCATGAGAGTGGGCCCACTATATCTCAGGGCCACTCCAGCAGTGTCTGCTTCTCCCCACAGCCACCATCATTAGAGGGTGGGGATGCCATACAGCCACCCACTCCAACCCTGCAGCTAGTCATCAGGTCCCAACAGCAGCGCTCTACTCTGCATGGGCGTAGGTGCCGTAATACATCGCAGTCTTCTGGGTCTCAGGCGACTGCCGAACAGGCGGTGTATGGTGGTCTTGAGTCATCGATGCTACAGGTTTAGCATCTGCAGCACAAACCAATTAAGATGGTTAACTGCAAATTGCGGGTAATGCAACAATCCTTAGCAGTGGGCTCCGGCACAGTGGCCAATCAGTTGCCAGACAATCATGCCCGCATGAACATAAAAATGGACCAACTAACAGGTGCAATCGACAAACTCTGTACTGAGATGTCAGAGGACAGGAACACTCAAAGGTTCAGGGAGAGGAGCAGTGCTGTGTAAATGGATGCCATGACGAGGGCCATTAGAAGACTAGCACAGACCACCACTACACTATCCAAGCATATAGTGACACTACAGGTAGAGATGGGACACTTCAGTGGTGCTGTCTCAAGGGGCTTTGGCCAGATCACAGCTGCAGTGGAGGCAATCTAGACAGCACCTATAGCTGGTGGTGTGGGTGCAGAGGCTCCTGACAGTGAGCTGTCCAGCATCAGCAGTATCTCTGTCACAGAGGCACGTGTGCTGCGACGCAGTACCAGTCGCACTCCTGTACCTCACCATGGTGGCCCTTCACAAACCGGAATCACTCTCAGAAAATGAATGAGGTGCACCACTCAGGGAGTGGAACTGTAACCGACCTACAAGTAGACTTCATGGTTCCAGATTTATTATGAATGACAGTTTGTCTGTCAACTGTTTGATGACACCTGCATTAAAAATAGCTTTACTTTGAGCATTCAACCAAGGGTGGTGGCATTTTTCTTTACAGTATTATGGATTAAAGGATGTCTTACCTTGTGAAGTAATGTATAGCAATGTGGTCATTGTGCCATTCCCCCACCCCACCCCACCCCTCCACTGCTCTGTTCTCTGCTGGCTGATGAACAGGTGGTCCAGGATCCTCTTCTTCTGAATCAGAATAGGACACCTCAAAGTGTAGGCTTCTCCTGCAGGCAATATTGTGTATTATGTGATGGCACGCGTTGCTACACTCTCACATGCAGTTTCTGGTCTGTATTGCAAGGCGCTCCCACTTTTATTGAGGCAGTGAAAACAATATTTTAGCAGTCCAAATGTCTGCTCAATCACAGTCCTGGTTCGTCAATGCGCAATGTTGTATCGCCTTTCATTTTGGGGGGTGGGGGAGAGGTAAGGTGTGAGGATCCAGGGCTGCAAGGCATACGTGCTGTCACCTGAAACACATATATAAATGTGAGTCAACATACATTTTGTGCAGATTGGGCACATACATATCAGCATTTACATTATTTGCCCGTACCTAATAAGTATCCGTCATTAAACTCCCCACTTTCCAGTCATCTGTATAATCAGCTATGCCTGAACATTTAGGAGTCATGTGTACTCCCTGGATATGGAGATTCAATGTTAGTGATTATGTTGTGGGCATTGCAAACCACTTGTATATTAAGGGAATGCATGTTTTTCCAGTTCCTAAAGAGGTATTCAAGATGGGATGAGGGACATATGGACACTTGAGTCCCATCCATACACCTTATGACCTGGGGAAATTTAGCAATACGGTAAAATTTCAGTTTGGAAATCCACAATTCCTCCTCATTCCTGGGCATGTATATGTGGTGGTGGATATTGAAAAGCATGGAATCCAGGAACAAGCAGAAGAACCGTGAAGGTGCACTCTGCAACAACCCACCTGCAACAGCTACCACATCGTGATAACTTCCAGCGGCTAATAGGTGTAACGAGCACAAAACCTGCGCATGGGTGGGGATGGAATTTCTGCGCAGAGTACTGCTTTCTAGGTGTGGCTTTAAGAGGGCAATTAAATCTAAAATGACAATGCTGCTTAGCCTTTATTTGTCATATATCTCTTCCTCTGTTTAGTCAAATATGGTCAGTCTTTCTTGTCTCCTCCTCCTTCTCTGATGAGCAGCCAGTATGCGCATCATCCTTGTTAACAGGTACAAGGCAGCCATTGTGGACAGCCGTGGTGCATTCAGGGCATGCTTTTATAGTTTGCACCCATTTACCACCTGGTTTGAATTGGTGGTAAATTGTATGTGCAAACAGGCGAAATAGCGACTATTCTCTATTTGCAACTCATTTATACATCCTGTTTGCGAGTCGATATTAGCGAATCTCAAATACCGACTCTCTATTTTGGTTCACTAAAAAACTTGTGAGTCACAAATTGGTTCCATCGCATATTTAGATTTGCGAATGGCTTTCATACATAGGGGCTGATTCCGATTCAGGCCAGAAATCTCTCCGACCGAGCCGGACCCGGAGAGATTTCTGACCGAATCGGACCCTAGCAGTCCGACCGAACGAGTACGATGCGCACGCATGCCATCGGACTCGATTCGGTCGGACTCCCATTGAAGTCAATGGGAGCCGGTCGTACAACGCATACGCGGGCTCCCAATGACTCAATGGGTGCGAGGCGAACAAGGGCGCCCCCTACAGCGGGTACACGTCGAAGCGACTCGCGGCGTACATGCACAGGTAGGGGGGACCCATGGGTCCCCCTGTGTGCGACTCACGCGGCTACGCGTACAGGGGGGTCCGACACGGACCCCCAAAGTCCGGCTCCGACTGCTCTTTCGAGCCGGACGGCGCGAGTCAGTCGGACTGCTCGAGGCCCGCATCGTACTTGCCAGGCCAGGGAACGTCTCCATTGCGCGGTGCGCATCGTGTCCGTGCGAGTCGGTCGGAGTGCTTCGGACCCGCGAACAAGTCGGTCGGCGTTTTTGCGTGCGCTCGCATCGTACTCGCTCGGCCGGACGCACGTACGAATCGGTCGGGAATGAGGGCTCCGAATCGGATCCGGTTAAGCCGAATCCGATTCGGTGCCCTACCGGCCGAGATCGGAATCGGCCCCATAGTGTACTGCCCTTTTTCCATTCGCAAACCAGTTTGCAACCGTTTTACGAGTTACAAAAAGTTCGTACATCTGGCGCCTGGTTCTCTCAAACACCAGATAACTAATCTAGACTTCAGCAAAGATCCCATCTGCCAGGCAAATGGGCCCCCGCACGCATTGCTATAACCCTCAGAAAAGAGGATATTTATTATTCAGGTACATGGTGGGGACAGATGTGGAACCCATGTGTACTTTAATAACAGTTTCTGCATTTCAGAATTCCTTGTTTTGTGCCCTCAACTGCCACCTGTGCACTCTTTCAGCTGTCAGACAACAGACCACAATCACAAAACAGCCAAAGCAACAGTACATGACAAATCATTCTAACGTAATTTCAAACGATGTGATCCTCACTGGCTCAGAATGGTTTAAGTCAGGAATGAGATGCTTTATCATTAGTTCAAATTTACTGCACAAGGCAAACATCATAAGGTCACATTGTACCTTGCAGTCGCTGCACAGACAATACTCCGTGAACAACTACAATACCAATAAATAGAAGTAATTTGCTGTTTCCAACTATAGACAATGATAGCTCTAAACTAAAATGGAAGCTTTCGATTAAAGCAAGGCATAACTGCTGTCCTCTGCTGATGTATTAATTGGTGTAAGGTGGAAGACAAATCTCTTCTCCTCCTGCAGCTGTTTTACTTGAAGCAGCAGTCTTGAAACATCCTCTATCTGATCCTCAGACTTCATTTGCAGCCTCTAGCCTTCATGTCAAAGTCAGTCTTGGATCTTCATCCTGAGACCTTTTTTATCACTGGAGGCAGATTGTCTGGTTGATAAAAACACCGATTCAGCATCGAAATATTCACCTAATTTTTTGCTTGTGTTTCATCGTTTGAAGCTTAAGGATGTTTGCTTATGGAGAAAGTCCATACAGGTGGGGCAGGTCCCTGCAGAATTGATATTTATGATCCAGGATAGTGCCAGGATACCTTTCAGGTCACAGTAGCTCTTTAAAATACCTTTTCACTCATTTATTCGTGATCATTAGGACTGAAAACATAGTAAGGTAGCAAGCAGTGGATCATGTCTCCTGGGGTCCTGTAAACAAAATGGGTTCAACACTTTATTAGATCCTAAATATCCAGACCATGTTCTGTGTTTTCCTGTGATATAAGAAGGGTAGATGAAGCTAGCTAGGAACATAGGTTTCTGGAGGTACTGTGTGAAAGAGGGACTCAACAGGCTTTGTGATTAGGATACAGGATCTAGAAGAAATAGACCATTCCAACCGGATGAGCTTCTTGGGCTCTGATGTGAAAGGTGGCAGTCGGATTCTTTGAGTTCTTCTGGTGAGGTATGAGGCAGTTCATTTGAGGATGGCTCCCTGGATACACCAATGTGGTGGAGTCTGTTGAACAGGATGTGATGAGAGCCTGTGAGTGATATGAGAGATGGTGCACAGACAGAATATCGAGTTTTTAATTTCGACCTACCATAATATCGAGTTTTAAATATCGTTGGTCAAGAATATCGACTGCAAGAATATCGTGGTACAGAATATCGACAGTAAGGTAAGAAATATAGTTTTTTTTAATATCGAAGACAGTAATATCGTTTGTAAAAATATCGTTGTTAATAATATCGATGTTTATATTAGTGTTCTGTATTTTAGCATGTGTGTTAAAAGTAGGTGATGTAATTTTTGGTATGTGTAGTTTTTTTTTAATGTATGTGTTAAATTTTTAGCAGTAAATACTTTTATGTAAATTAATTTTTGCGTATTTTAGTTCTGTAGCGGGTTGTGGGTTTATAGGGGAATAGGGTGGGAAGTAATTTAATTATAAAAAGTAATTATTAATATTTATTTATTAGTATTTATAATTAATGTATTATTAATTAATTATTAATTGGTTATTAATTAATATTAATTAATTAATTAATAGATAATTATATAAATTGTGTTATTTTTTTAGGAGCGGGTTGTGAGTTTATAGGGTAATAGGGTGGGAAGTAATTTAATTATAATAAAGTAATTATTAATATTTATGTATTAGTATTTATAATTAATTTATTATTAATTAATTATGAATTGGTTATTAATTAATATTAATTAATTAATAGATATTTGTATTAATTGTGTTATTTTTTTAGGAGCGGGTTGTGGGTTTATAGGGGAATAGGGTGGGAAGTAATTTAATTATAATAAAGTAATTATTCATATTTATTTATTAGTATTTATAATTAGTTTATTACTAATTAATTAAAAAATTGGTTATTAATTTTTATTAATTGATATTTATATAAATTGTGTTATTTTTTTAGGAGCGGGTTGTGGGTTTATAGGGGAATAGGGTGGGGAGTAATTTAATTATAATAAAGTAATTATTAATATTTATTTATTAGTATTTAGAATTAATTTATTATTAATTAATTATTAATTGGTTATTTAATTTTAATAATTATTTAATTGATAAGTATGTTAATTTTAACCCTCTGCTATCCAACACTTTCCCTACTGTTGCACTCTCTGGAGTGGGAATTGTAATTTTTACCCCTACGCTATCCAACACTTTCCCTACTGTTGTACTCACTGGAGTGGGAATAGTAATTTTTACCCCTACGCTATCCAACACTTTCCCTACTGTTGCACTGGCTGGAGTGGGAATAGTAATTTTTACCCCTCCACTATCCAACAATTTCCCTACTGTTGCACTCACTGGAGTTGCAATAGCAATTTTTACCCCTACGCTATCCAACACTTTCCCTACTGTTGCACACTGTGGAGGGGGAATAATAATTTTTACCCCTACACTATCCAACTCTTTCCCTACTCTTGCACTCTCTGGAGTGGGAATAGTAATTTGTACATCTCCGCTATCCAATACTTTCCCTACTGTTACACTCACTAGAGTGGGAATCGTAATTTTTACCCTTCCGCTATCCAAAACTTTCCCTGGAGTGGGAATAGTAATTTTTACCCCTACGCTATCCAACACTTTCCCTACTGTTGCACTCTCTGGAGTGGGAATAGTAATGTTATCCCCTCCGCTATCCAATATTTTCTCTACTGTTTTAGTTAATGTAGTGTAAAATGTATTTTTAAAAGATTAAAAATATTGTAATATTTTAATTTGTTACATATATTTTTTATTTTTTATTTATATTATTGGTGTATGTGTATATATATGCATTTATCATTTTTAATATGTTTTTTAACAATTTATAAGTTATTAAAATAATTATTTATAAATATTATTAAGTATATATATTATATTTTATACATATATATGTTTAATTGGTTTTTACATTATATGTATTACTTATAATTTTAAACATTTTTTAATAATTTTAACTATGTTTTTCTTATTTATATGTATTATTTACTTTATTTTACATTATTTTTTATACATTAAAAAAACCGATATTTTTAACAACTTTGGGGCATATTATCAAGGGGCCGCGATAAAATTATCGCCGCTTTAGCGTCCGTTTTCGGGCAAAAAGCAGCGATAATTTTATCGCAATATCATCAAGGACACGCTAGCGCGTGTTTCCTTGACTTAGCGGCCGTTTCCAGCACACCTAACTTCGCATCTCTAATGAGATGCAAAGTGGAGCGTCACTGGGCGTATCCCTGACGGACTACCTTGTTAAATATCGCGAAATGTACATCGCGATATTAACAAGGAGTCCCACGCATTTTGCAGACGTTAGTTTTGGCGAAATCCGCGGTTTTCGCCAAAAACTAACGCCTGCAAAAATGCTGACTTACCTATACCTAACAATGGGGGTGGATTATGCTGATATGACCACAGGGTTGTATCAGCAAGGTTATCGCAGTTTTCCATGGAACATCGCTGGAAAACCAGCGATGTTCCATGGAAAACACTGCTATCGCTGGGAAATTATCGCCATTGCGCTATGCGTTGTTAATACAGCGATAGCATGGCGATAATTGCCAGCGATAGCCGGCGATAAAAAAAATCTCGCTAAGAGCGGCCAGCGATAACAATCGCTGCCGCTTGATAATATGCCCCTATATTTTTTTATCGATATTTTTGTACTTACCATTATATAGATAGGACTTCGATATTCTGGACATCGATATTCTTGCGTCGATATTTTTGTAGCTCGATATTCTGCCTGTCGATATTCTGTCAGTGATCCGTCAGAATGAAAACATCTGGTTTGGTGCTCAACACATTAAAATATTTTTAGCACCCAGGATGGTGCTGAAAGCTAAAGCAGCTTTGGTTGTGCTAGATAATAGGAGACTATGGAGCAAAAGTAAAGCACCAGTTGTTCCTCAATATACAGCTTTGGGTTTGGAAAGTAAAGGAATGGATTTGTAAACAAACAAATTGTGTTCTACTAGACATATCAGCAGCCTACTGTATTAGAAAGAATATATCGCACATGCATACATACATTTGTATGTGAAAGTGGTCTAGACCAAAGGATGTATTATGTATCATACATTCGTGGGAAGGGGGAGGAGCTCTGATGAATCCATGACATTTGTCCGATGCTGGATTCAGACAGTCCTAACAAGACTTATTGTCTTTGGTAATAAGGACATTTTTGATTCATATAAATGACTTTTATATTTGGAGATGGGCAAATAGAAACTGGTGGCCTGTTGTATCAAGTATTCATAAGATATCTTAGAACATTAAGGCTGCTCATGCAGTGAACTAAGGAGATCTTCTGAAATATCTTCTAAGACAAATTCAGTACCTCTATTTGATCTGAAAAGTTGTCTGTTAAGTGGTAAGAGCTGGTCTTCCATTGCCTCTTATATCTTAAATGTATATCAGATATATGTGACTGGTTGGTAGTAGAAAGGCAGATTTCTTTATACAAGAGATTATCATGGCACATTTCAGAAGCTTCGGTGCAATGGCCTGACGGAAGGAGGTATTCAGAATTTCAGTGATGTTATATTGTTATGTTATGCCCGCTTTCACCCGCAAGGGAATCCTGGCACTGAGCAGGTGTTCTGGACTTGTTTTGAGGGCAGGGGAGGGGAGGTTACTCGAAGAGCCAAGTCTTCAGCTTCTTGCTTGTGAAACTCACGTAGAGAGGAGGAGGCTCTGATGTGTATTGGAAGGTCATTCTAAGCTTTACGAGTGAAAGTCCGAGGGTGAGGTGATTTTCTGAAGATCGCTACTTTTGACTTGTCAGAGTTGAGCTTGCAATAGTAGTGACCCCAGTGTATGCTGCTAGGCTGACTGTTTGAGTTTCTTACTGTCAAAAAGGAGCAGATCCAGCAGAGAGAAGTTCTTTGAATGTAGATCTTGTGCAGGCATCTGATGAGGGTGGGGTGTGATACTGTTAAGAACTCCAAGAGGATGAGGGTCACGGTCATTGGGCTGGACGGGTATACGTATAATTAACCGGTGACAATGGATAAGCAGTCCATAAACTTGTAACAGATTCGGTGGGATAAGCTGTACCTTCTCCAAAAAATCTTTTATGTGTGTCTAGAAAAACATTACTCTGGCTGTCCTTTTGGTGCGTATTTTAGAAACAACCTTATGTTTAGTACATGACGGTGCATCCTGATCACATTCCAAAACCCAGGACACCCCACCCAGAATCAATAGCAGTAATACCACAAGAACAATACACAATATCTTCTTCTTTGTAAACCAAAATATACGTATATGAACAGGGGGAATCACTGGCTGCTCTTCGTCAACAACCATCTTGCCAAAGGGATGCATAGTAAACGATAAAGCAAGGGGGGAAGGGCCAAAATGCCAGCAAGAAGATTATACAAGTTCCCAGTGTCTGTCAGAGCCTCACTGGTACAGGCTCCTATTGTTCATCAAGACGTTGGCGCTCTTGAGCACCGGCAGTGGAGCTTGCTCTGTCCTAAGCTCGGGTTCCCACGTCGACCAGGATAATGTGCCCCCAAGTGGATACTTTCGATCTAATCTATCCTGTCCAATGTTCAATCAGTGCACAAATCTCACCTTACCCTAAACTAGCAGCTCCGTTGGTACTATAGCAAAGTACACCCTAACTTACACAGTCCATCCCTAAAAAATCTGACTTCTCCTTTGGTGCACTGTTCCTCAACCGAGGGCGCAGATTATACCTAGTAACTCCAGGCACAGAGGGATCAGCGAAAAGGGGCTCCTGGATAGCCCGTATTTCCGGAGGTACAGCTGCATTCAGCACCTCATCATTTTCCTCATCCGTTTTGGTCCAGGTCAGCCTGGCGTCACTGAAGGGGACAAACTGAGGCACCGTCTCGCCCTCAGAATCCCCTCCTCCATCCCTCACCCACTAATCATAGGGCAAAGGTAGATGTATCCTGCGACAATGAGTCACATTGACCCAGTTCTTTCGACCATCAATCTTGACTGCTGTATGTGTAGCCAGGAGGATCTGCTTCGGCCCCTTCCACCGCAGCTCTAAACTCTTCTTTCGCTGAAAATTACAAACAAGCACAAAGTCACCAGGCTGAATATCGTGTCTGGACCCCTCTGGAGTAGCTGGCAGGGCTTCCCGGACCTGTTGGTGAATAAAACGCAAATTTTCAGTTAACTGGCAAAGGTAATCGATCAACAATGGATACTCAATATCAGTAAACCGCTGAGGATGCAGGACGCCCCAGACATTTGCCGGGCGTCCAAACATGACCTCGTATGGTGACAATCCTGTCCTAGAATGTGCTGTTGTTCTTGTCGACAAAACATACTTCAAATTATTGCACCGATCTAATTCTATGAAATCCATCTGAAGGACTTCAAAAGGGAAAGTGGGTGGTGCAAAGTTACCGGGTGGGGTAGGGGTACCTTTTCCAGGATTGTGCATCATGCACACCATACAATATTTCACTAAATGGGCTGCTGTCTTAGAAATATTATCGTTCTGCCATACAGGGTCTAACAACTTACAAATACCCTTAGCACTAATATGGGCTGGACCATGGGCCATCGTGACTACAGGGAGAACATATGCATCTGGCAACATCCTTCTCTGCTTCCCTGACTTGTCAATCCAACATCCCTCATCGTTCAGTTGTGCTGTGCTTTCTTGCCACAGCGCTAATTCTTCTATTGTGGTCTCACTTTGTATCTCTTTCACATTCTCAAGTGTATCGTCAAACATGGTAACTTCAGGTACACACCTAGCGGGACCTGCTACAAACATTCTTTTCATTTTTGTCCGGGCTATTTAATTAGCTGTCTGATCTGCAAACGCATTTCCCCTACCCACATCATCAGTAACTTTCCGGTGAGTGCTACACTTTACTATAGCCACTTTCTTAGGAAGTGTCAAAGCAGACAAAAGCCTCAATATTAGGTGCCCATGTTGAATCTTGGCGCCATGCGAAGTAAGGAAACCTCTCTCAGCCCAGAGTCGCCCAAAATTATGGGCGACTCCAAAGGCGTACTGGCTGTCAGTATAGATATTGGCAACCAGTCCCTCACTCAATTGTCATGTAGTTCCTATATAACCTATACGGGATCTGCACGTTTGGATAACATAAACTGTGGGATTGGTGGCAGACTGATTCTGTGCACCCCCACCGGATACGTTAGCCTATCTGTATCAGCTAGCTCACAGTGCCACTAGACTCTCCTCTTATCGGGGAGAGAATAGTTCTTGGCAACCTCAGAACATGACAACCCTGATCCCCCAGGATCGTGGAAACAATATACTACTTTTCGCTCAGTCACTCGTGCTTACTTAGTTCGTCTCAGAGAGATACACAGAATAAACAGGCTGGGCGTTTTCAATAAGAATTTATTGTACAGTTGTTATTCTAGTGTAGAATATATGAGCAGCAACAACCATTAGACAGTAGCAGAGATATATGATTAGCAATACTACAAAAGTAAAGGGATGGTATAGTTCTACCATCTTGCAGAAATCATGAATATATACAAGTACATAAAACACATGATAAAAGGTGCGTACTCCTACGATGTCTCCCTAACTAGATGTACCTAAATGTACCTAGCATCGGTGTAGGTGTTATGCCAAGAATCCCTCTAGGATCTAGTCAACCCCATTACCTGAGATTTAGAGAATGTGGGACCCCATCCTGGTCTCGAGTTGGACACCCCGCGAGGGATGTTAGACCACTGCTTGCTGGAGCATCTGCATGCAGGAACCTCAGCGTCTCTGGTCAGTGTGTCACCCGGGAAGTCACGGTCTCCTCTATCTTCCTATGCAAGATGTGCTGTATATATACCCATAGGTCTCCCAAGGGGTCCTACCTTGCTGTGTTACTGTGTCGGCCTAAAGGATGATGTTGGGCCTGAACTTTATACAGAGATATTATACAGGAGATGGTAATCCTACTGTTAGTCCTGCTGTGCTTCCAAGAAGCCTCATGCATAATGTATGAGAATCGAACCAGGGAAAAACCCGCGTTCTGAATGCAATGTCATATCTGGGTAAAAGGTCAGTGCCTAAGAACCGTTATGTATGTAATGTAGGGAATAATATAGGTGAATGGTTGCAATGCTACCTGCGCCTATTTAGGGTACCTATATGGAATATAACACCCACTCCTCTTCCGACTGGACGACATATGTAACCTATTACTGTACTACTAGCATAACTAGATAGTGGTACGCACAAAGTTTATAAAAACATCTCTTTAGCTAAAATGTTTAAAAACTTCTAAAAAAAAAATCTAAAAAACGTCTTAAAATTTTTTGCAAGCCCTAGTTCTAAAATATCCGAATCACTATAAGCATTATAAAGCCATGTATGCCCAAAAAATTAAAGGAATGTCAATTTAGTTTCATTGTTCCAAATTTGAGCTTGTTTTAAAAAAGGGCGAATTTCTTCCCAGCACACGACGAGCCAAATGATTCAAATGTTTATGTGTCCTGGCTGGTAGACGCAACATTTCTGTAGCTTGCTTCCCGCAGTAGACGGCCCCTGTAACAGCTCGCACAGAATGTCAATTGAGCACAGATGATGTTCCACTCTGTCCGCAGTCGGTGCTGTGGCAACCTGTGCGCAGTCCAAAGCCTGGGTGTCAGTGGAGGAGCCGGTGTTCATACCAACAGGTGCAGTTACTACCTGCGGTGGCTCAAGGAATGCCGCCATCAACATTGGAATACGCTGGGGACAATGCAGAACATGGGCCGTTATCGGGTCCAGTAGAGCATTCACGTCCGGTTGCGCACATGATGGGAGTGTCAAACAAAGGTCTAACACGCATTCTTCTCCGCAAAACAGGCATCGGAGGATAGGTAAGATGCAGTCCATCCAGACTGGTCGAAATGACAAGAACCAAGATGCACTTAGTTCTCTTAGGCGAGGCATGCCCAGATGTTGTACCATGCGATCACGGTTCTTACGCTCCAGGAGTGCTTTTTCCATCTTGGTGACTGGGACATCCATTGCGTAGCAGAAAAATAACAATCAGGATTCCTGCTATTAGAAACAGGATCAGCGGAAGTCCTCCAAAGATGCTTCCGAATACGAAATGAATGAAGTTTGGTATAACTCCAAGTACCGTCTGAAAGGTGCTCAGAAGTCCAGAACCTATGGTCTTAAATAGGTGGACAATGCCTGTCGTATCAGACATGTTAAAGATACGATTTACCATTTCTGCGAAATGGAAAGGGCAGTTTGTATGAATGAGCGCCTGTATCTCTGCCGAAGACCTTGCGATCTGGAGATCAAAAGTCTCTCGAGCGGAGGTTAAGGGCACAGACTTCTGTAGAAGCATGGCTTTCAATCTGCTTAGAGTATCAAACCGTATTAAAGAAACATTCAGTGAAAGCCATAAAGGCGCCTCCCTGACTGTATGTGTCGGTGGAAACAATACTTGCATACAACAAGTAACCATGGAGCTGACGGTTACCAGATATGCGATGCCCGGGAGCATTCCACAGCAGCCTTGACTGTTCAGCATCAAGTAACTCCCATTCAAAAGTAGCTTGAATGCTGGAGTGATCACTGCAGTTGGGGCACCCCTCAAATGGCAGGATAGGTTCACCACAGAACCATTACAAGCCTCATGCAGCATTATATCCTGGCATATGAGCGATCCACTTAAAGCGTTCTCACAGTTGGTACCGCTCAGATACACTTCTCAATCCCCACTCCGGCATCGAAATCTGTATGGTAATACCCATGATTCCTTAATGTATTCCTTACCCATTTCGTCATATCTGCCTACTTGCTTTTGTTCAAGGCAATACTGAAACTGAAAAGTAGTGACCGGTAGAGTTATGTGGCCATGGATTAGCCATTCTGTGGGTGGTGATTCTGCCACTGTAAATGCTAATCTATCCAGTTTTTCGATACGCAGCATTGTATATTTTGCTCCCCTTTTTTCATTTTTATCTGTTTATCTGTTAGATTGTATTCAGAAAACAGCGACGTACTGTTGATATAACGCCAAGGCACGTAGCCTGCACGCAAAGATTGCAGCGTCCAGCTCAATAACATAATAGAACGTAATTGTGATTGACCGTGTTGTAATATGGCCAAATCTTGTTCTAGTATGTCTATCGCAGAAGATACAATGTTGCCTAAGGAATATATCCTGGAGGTCAATATAGTTAACCCATTGTCTACCACTGCTAGAGATTTTTCTAGATTTATGCGGTCTATTTCACGTAACCTCTCTGCGGCCTCTTGTTGTGATATTGTCCATATTCCTTATAGACAGCATAATAGAAACGGTTCTGACGTGGTTGCCTGGGACCCAATAAAAAATCCCTGAGATCCACATCCTGTGATAGTAAGGATAAGTGTTGTTTCACCTTTGTGAGTGTTGAGGTTTTTAGCCAATCAAGGGACAACTTCCCAACACTGTAGGATGTCACTACCCCTGGATGTTGTCTCTGTATATAACGTGGATCTGGCCTATGGATACTAAACCCTTCGGTTTTACCCATGAATCTTGCCTGACAACTATTAGTGTCTGTGGGCCAAATCAACCATTTTTTGCCAATCGGGGTCTGATCTGTTGTATTGTATGATGTCATCTACTGTAATTTCTTCCTGTGATGAGATGTAACCCTCGGTGTGTGATGGAGTCGGCAGCCGTGGTGTGTTCAAGTCTTTGGTCTTGGCTAGTCCAAGACAAGACATCTGTTGCACTGTCTCGTTCAAAAACATGATTTGTTGAGGGATAAGGCATGCTCTAAACAAAGCTTCTATTCCCTGAACCTGCCATTCTCTAGTACCCCAGACCGATTTTAAGTCTATGGTGTCTTTCCATAAGTCGAAACTTTGTTCAGACAACTGGGCAATAAAGGAAGCAGAGTAAATCTGTTTGGTATTTGTCAACATATTTTTCTGTGCTGATGTTGGTGCAACCTTATAATAATATGAGGCTGGGTCAGACATATTGAACCCTGAAAAATATGGAAACTTCTGTGCAAATGTTTTTGAACTGCCTTTCGGCGGTGTTGGACAATGTTCCCACTGGTGGTATGTGAACACAGGTCTAGGATTTGCAGATTTATGCAGAAAGTGATGACCATAATGTTGATAACAATACATACTCTCGAAATCTGATGTGCTTTCCAATGTTTCACTATTAGAAAATGCAGCAGATTTTTCCAAATCAGACAACATGTTATTAACAGTTTCAAAATCCCAATCATCGGAAAATGTACTTGAGGTAATGATATCACTCAACGATATTTTAAATAAATGAGGAATTCTTAAAATTTCGGTCGGACCAAATATATCGAATTCAACCTTGTCCCAAACTATACCATCCGGTATAGGAACTGCTGTAATGTTCACTGATGACAAGACTCTTTGTTCTCGATGAGATGATAGGTGTGGTTTGAAAAGTAAGCTCACCTTTTGGGCTGCAGAGCTTTGTCGAAGGTATCTTCCATTAACAAGCATACTAAAAACTATTACCAAGCCTACCCAGAAAAGAAAGAAAAGTATCTCGGTGATTACCCATAGTTCTACCCAAGGTGACAGCAGGTAAGTCTTTTTAAGAAAGTTCAGAAAGTCTTTTACTTGCTGTTTGAGTGATTTTTTGGCTGGCGTCGTTTCTGGTTCGCTTGGATCCAAAGAAAACCTATCAAAGTTTATGAAGTAGCCAGAAGCAGTTCGATCAATTGTTGGTATTGCATCAGGATTTGTAGAAATTGTAGTTTGCTCTTGTTGAGGCATGTTTATGTAAACATCTGTATTTGGTCGAATAGCGAGTTGTCTTTCATTTTGAGTTTGATTTTGAAATTGAACTTCAGGTTCAAGAGGAACGAGTTCCATAGCATTGTTGCCTAGTCCTTCATTCCGTGCAGAGGACTCTTCGAACGTGATGAGCCTTTCCGTTCCGTTTGAACTTCTTGGATTGTAGCGAGAGGAGGGCGTCTGCTACTTTGGAGTCCACGTGGCCTACTGCTTAGTATCGGCCACATAGTGTGGTTTGATTAAGTCGATTGAGACAAATCTTTTTTCCTTTTTTCCGGCAAGAGGCGGTAGAAGTACAGTTCTTGTTCCTTCAATTGCTAGGACCAGTACAGGCTTTCTGTATGATGGCCCAAATTCTTTCTTGTCCGCTATCTTTTCTCTGACCAGATCCCCGACTTTTGGGATCCAGACAGGTCTTGCCATGACTGATTTGACTTCCCCAGTGGCGGTCTGCTTCAGGTGGACATTACTTTGTTGTGTCCTGAATTCATTTAGATCCTGTAAAACAGCCAAACGATCATGGATGTCAAAAGGTTTTTCATCCGCCACTGAGCCTTCACAATCAAGACCAGGTACCCACATTCTTGTCCCAAATAGGACCTCATATGGAGTGACCCCCCTAGAGAACTTCTTGGCATGTTGTTCAAAGCTTGCTGTACTCCATACAGATGTTTTACCCAACTTTCACCCATGCCTAATATTCTAGCTGTTAAAGATTGCTTTAAGTCCCGTTTTTTTCTCTCCACAACTGAATTTCCCTCGGGATGGTACGGAGATGAGTACCGCAATGCTGCACCCAATCCTCGCATGGCCTCCTTGTAAGCCCGAGAGCTAAACGCAGGGCCCTGGTCAGAATGTAATGTGCCAATTGCTTATGTCCCTATGAAGACTCGCAAATCTTTTATAACAGTTCGAGCGTCAGCCGAGCGTTGGGGCCACACCCATAGGAATCTTGAGCAGGAATCCACTGCAACCATGATATACCTGTAAGCCCCATCTCTTTGTAATGGGCCGCAGTAGTCCAAATAAACACACGCTAGTGGTTTGTCAGATATTAACAGCGGTGTCTGCGCTGGACGTGTTACGGTGGAACCTTTCATCTGCTGGCAGATGTCGCATTTCAAGACCACGGGCCGGATTCACAGAACTAATCTGATACAAAATCCTAAACTTACTACTTTTGGTATTCACAGAAGGCACTTACTACTTTTGGTATTCACAGAATGCACTTACTACTTTTGATTAAACTTACTACTTTTGGTTAAACTTACTACTTTTGGTTAGACTTACTACTTTTGGTATTCACAGAAGGCATTTAGTAGTAGTAAAGTTAGGAGTCCTAACTTTACTACTACTAAATGCCTTCTGTGAATACCAAAAGTAGTAAGTTTAACCAAAAGTAGTAAGTTTAACCAAAAGTAGTGAGTGCATTCTGTGAATACCAAAAGTAGTAAGTGCCTTCTGTGAATACCAAAAGTAGTAAGTTTAGGATTTTGTCTCAGATTAGTTCTGTGAATCGGGCCCATAGTCTTTGGTCTGCTTTGTTAGTCCAGGCCACCAGTAGCGTTGTTTCAACAAAGAAACCATCGCCGTCACTCCTGCATGTGCAGAACCTATCCCTTCGTGTGCTGCTACAATTAAACCTAACCTATGATCCATGTTTGGAATTACTCTATCCCCCACTCCAGGAATCTGAGCAAATGGAATATTGTTGGCATCTAACTTGTAGGAGTACTTGAGTGGAAACTTCTTTGGTAGTGCGTTGCTGTTTTTGCGTGAAGCAATGACAGCTACCGTAATCTCACCATCTATTCTCGTTTTAGAAAGAGTGATTGCAGCTACGGAAGTCGTGCTTCATCAGCCAATGAATTACCTTCAACGTGAATGCCATCACGCTGATGACTCAGTGTATGTATCACGTGAGCCCTCGGTAGTCCGGATTTCAACTCCACTACCTGTTCCCATAGCATTTTATGCTTAATTGTGCCACCTTTTGCATCTTTGAACCCGTTTTGAACCCAGTGCTTCAAATATTCATTATATGACTGCACACAGTAAAATGAATCACACACAATTAGTGTGGGGAATTCTCGATCCGTATTCACTAGTGCCAGTATTAGGGCTTTTAATTCTGCCAGCTGTGCCATGCAGTCTCCTAGAGACTGCGTTTTTGTGCAACTTGGGTGGAGTTTTCGACCTTTAACGATTGCGCATGCTGCGCTATATTGTTGCTTACTTCCTATGGCCGGTTGAGCAGATCCATCAGTGTAAATAATATATTCATACTGATCTAGAGGCATTATTTCATTCGGTGGAGGATATTCTGGTTCGTATTGCAGGAATGCTTGTGTCTTTAAATTTGGGTCGTACCTGTATTCTACGTCTGTTGCAGTGAGAGAATTAGCCCATTGTATCCATCTCGGATGTAAAGCTTTAGCATTAGGAACGCTTGCCTTTGTCGCAGCCTCTAAGGCTGGAACTGGAGTCACTACTATTATTCGTTTCCCCTGAGCCAGTGCTCTTACTCTCACTACAGCATCTGTACTGCTGTCCGAATCTTTTCTGTGGATGCGAAACGCATCTCAACAATTGTGTACAAATGTGATTTTTAAGCAATTGGTACTGTCTCACCTTCATTATATGTTAGATAGGTGTACCCGGATTGACCCGCAACTATACGGATCACCAGGTTGCGTACGTTTACGCGTGTCTGTAAGTGTTTGGAAGCTATCATGTCAGCTTGTAAGGAACGAAGTGTATCTGTGTGTTCCTGTGTCCATTGTCTTACTGAAAAATCAGGTTTTATTAAATCGTAGAAAGGTTTTACTCTTTCTGCGTAATCTAAAATGTATGTTCTACCAAAATTTAGGAATCCCAGAATTGACTGTAAATTTTTCAATGATTTTGGAGGTTGGAGCAGCGCGCATTTTTCTAAAAACTTGGCTGCCAGGCTTTTTCCTTCACTTGAAAGCTCATATCCTAAAAACAGGACACTGAGGTGGGCAATTTTAGATTTTTTAAAGTTGAATTTGTAGCCCTCAGATGCAAATCCCCAAATTATGGTATTCACTCTGTTCAAGTGTTCCTCTAGGTCATCGTCCATCATATAAATATCATCCACATAGGACAATGCCTCTTAATCCAAATTTTGAAGTAACTCTGTTACCTTGGCTGAAAACAACCCCGGGCTGTTCTTATACCCTTGGGGGAGTCGACAAAATTGCCGCTGGGTCCCTAGCGCTGAGAAGGCTGTTAGATACCTGCTTTCAGGCACTATATTTTGGCAGAAAAATCCATTTGAGATATCAAGTGTTGTTTTATATTTTTTCCGCACAATGTTATTTATTAATGCGGCACTGTGTGCATTTTGAACTGCAAATGTCTTAGTGCAAGTGTTTAAATGTCTATAATCTAAAACTAGACGATATGAATTGTCAGGTTTCATGACAGGAAACAAAGGATTGTTCATTGATGAGATGCAAGTTTCAATCACCCCTTGGTATTCAAGTTGATCTAAGATCTCCCTGACCTGTTTTTTAGCTTCTTGCTTTATTGGATACTGCCTCTGTGCAGTCAGTGTATTTTTTAAAGGAATTATGTGGTGGGTTGAATCCTCATCCCATCCAACATGGTTTTTCTATAATGCCGGAGCCTGGGCTACCGCCCACTCCTGCGCATATGTGTGTTGTAAATGCCTGGGAATATGGTCTGAGAATGCCGGAAGAATAACTGTTTCTCCTTTAGGGCAATCCATGACGAATGCTGGCGGCCAATCTTGTTCAGCTAATAAAATATCATAGCCACACGTCAGGTTCTCCCAAAAGAGACCTCTCACTGTTCTACATTTGTCCCCCTCCATCTGGAGCGTTATTTCATATACTTTATGTGGGACACTTACGCTAGTATCGGGTGTTTCTACCGTGATATAATCATTCAAGTCCGCTGTCACCAGAAATTCCTTCAGGTTCTGGCGAGCTATTGTTACTTCTGCCGCACTGTCTAGCATCGTCAGAGCCCATTCCCCGTTCAGTAGTCGAGTCCTCAGAATTCTGGGCATGTCTGATCTTTAGACCTGCAACCTTCTTCTTTTTGAACTGTGGCTTTTGCTTTGGCTTTTCTTCTTTTTTAGAAGTGTACTCCTGAGTGTGCTGCTTGTCTCTGGACTTTGTACGCTCTTCTTGTCTTTCTGACCGTCCTTTCCTCTCTGAGTTTTTCGATGAACCCTTAAAGGAACGAGAGGAACGTGTATCAGTATCCTGATACCTGTCAGGTTTCCTAATATTTTCCCTATTCCTAAGGTTGTACCTCTTTTCGGAGGGCTCCTGTGGAGGAGATCTACCTCGGGATTGAGATCTATTTCCTTTAAAGTTTTGTTGTTTTTTATTGTCCCACTTCTTCTTAGTTGAAGCAGGTGTCTGCTTAGAAGTGTCCTTTTCAGGACTGCCCATCAGTTGTGGTTTTAAAGCTTTCCCACCCAAACTGTCTCTGCCTAATTCTGCATATGCAGTTTCAATTATTTTGGGTAGTTCATGTTGTTGTTCTAAAGGACTGAAGTCCCTTAGGCGTTGGCGGATAGCCACTGAAGCTGCTTCCCCTTTAATATTAGCAAATATTATGGCTGATACCTGGGCATAGTTACCTAGTAACTTCATCCCTAAGTTTAGGGCAGGCTCTGCTCCGTACTCATTTTGTATTTGTCTCAATACATCAGGTACTACTGCTAATGACGGGATACCATGAGTTCTGCTATAAATGGCAGCAAAGTCTGTACCCCAAGTGGTACAATCCTCTAATTGTGGTGTTATCCCCATGGGCAAGCAGATTGGTAGCATTCTGTGTTTTTCATACGGGGTAGTATTCGGGAATACTGCCTCTAGCTGAGTTATTTTCTGAGCTACCCAGAATGGTATTTGTTCACGTTTTGTGGGCATTTTACCCATCACCACATGTAATGTTTGTGGTGTGATTTTAGTTGCTGTACCCTGAATTTGAGTCCCATTTGTTGCAACTATTGCTGGTTGGACTGTAAGTGTCCTCATGACGAATTACGTCAAGTACCTATTGATTTTAATTAAATCTTTATGTTGTATGAGTAAGTCTCATGGTGGCATTGTTTCAAAGTCAGGATGTGGTGTGTAGGCCGCTAATACCGGCCATGTTGCCCCTTCTCTTCCGAGCGGGCCGAGTCTTACTCTTCTTCTTATGTGGGGTAGGGCACCTTTAAACCAGTATAAGTATTCCTGGTACGTGAGCGGAACCTCAATGTCCTCGAACGGACAATATTTCGCTGGTGCATCTCCTTCTGTGTAGGAGTGAAATGTTTTTGTTCTTGCATTTGCTGCTGGGAATGTAACCCACGAATAAAATACCTCTGTTCTGTTTGATTTGTGTGCCTCAATCACGAAAACTACTATGCCACCCCTAGATGATAAACCATGCTCTAGCAGTCTCGGGGTGACTGTATTTCTAAAGTTTGGTGCAATTTGTATTGCGTCTTTATCTTCCTCATCCGTGAGGGGCAGTTCTTGTTGCAGTGGGTCTAAATCTTGGTTAGACATTGTTTTTTAGTACACTAAATAACTTTTCAAGAGAACCAAGATACGGTGTTTATGCACAATTTTAGGAACACTGTGTCCTTCAAGCTTGATTAACCAACAGCCAATAAATAGGATTTTTTAGCCTTCTCAGCTGTGGCGGAGTTTGTGCCCACCCACTCCAGATGTCTCTGGTGTTTTGTGAGTAGGGGTCTCTGAGAATAGCAAGACTGAACTACTCAGATTCTACTGTTAAATAAGTACCCAACCAACGTTGGCGGCGCCATGTCGTGTAGTTCCTATATAACCTATACAGGATCTGCGCGTTTGGATAACATAAACTGTGGGATTGGTGGCAGACTGATTCTGTGCACCCCCACCGGATACGTTAGCCTATCTGTATCAGCTAGCTCACAGTGCCACTAGAGTCTCCTCTTATCGGGGAGAGAATAGTTCTTGGCAACCTCAGAACATGACATCCCTGATCCCCCAGGATCGTGGAAACAATATACTACTTTTCGCTCAGTTACTCGCGCTTACTTAGTTCGTCTCAGAGAGATACACAGAATAAACAGGCTGGGCGTTTTCAATAAGAATTTATTGAACAGTTGTTATTCTAGTGTAGAATATATGAGCAGCAACAACCATTAGACAGTAGCAGAGATATATGATTAGCAATACTACAAAAGTAAAGGGATGGTATAGTTCTACCATCTTGCAGAAATCATGAATATATACAAGTACATAAAACACATGATAAAAGGTGCATACTCCTACGATGTCTCCCTAATTAGATGTACCTAAATGTACCTAGCATCGGTGTAGGTGTTATGCCAAGAATCCCTCTAGGATCTGGTCAACCCCATTACCTGAGATTTAGAGAATGTGGGACGCGGTCCTGGTCTCGAGTTGGACACCCCGCGAGGGATGTTAGACCACTCCTAGCTGGAGTGTCTGCATGCAGGAACCTCAGCGTCTCTGGTCAGTGTGTCAGCCGGGAAGTCACGGTCTCCTCTATTTTCCTAAGTAAGTTGTGCTGTATATATACCCATAGGTCTCCCCAGGGGTCCTACCTTGCTGTGTTACTGTGTCGGCCTAAAGGATGACGTTGGGCCTGAACTTTATACAGAGATATTATACAGGAGATGGTAATCCTACTGTTAGTCCTGCTGTGCTTCCAAGAAGCCTCATGCATAAAGTATGAGAATCGAACCAGGGAAAAACCCGCGCTCTGAATGCAGTGTCATATCTGGATAAAAGGTCAGTGCCTACGAACCGTTATGTATGTAATGTAGGGAATAATATAGATGAAAGGTTGCAATGCTACCTGCGCCTATGGAGAGTACCTATATGGAATATAACACAATTTGCAAGCTCTTAACAAGGCAACAAGCTCCGTAGCTTGGGCCGATTGATAGGGAACTCGTGATGTCTCAACCACTGTACCTAGCATGGTGATAGCATACGCAGCAGTTGTAGTGCCATCTGATAATTTAAAACAAGAGCCATCGACATATAGTTCCCCTTGTGGGTCAGATAAGGGAACATCAGTCAGGTCTACCCGTCCCTTCGTCTCTTCTTCCGTCCGGAAGATACAGTCATGTTTATCAATCTCATCATTCTCAGAAGGGAGGGGCAGTAACGTGGCTAGATTCAGAGTAGCACATCTTTTAATTGTGGTGTGTTTGGCAAAGTTAATTCATAGCCAGTCAGACGTGCACTGGTGAGGTGCTGTGTCTTAGTCTTATTCAAAAACGTGTCCACAGCATGGGGTACCATGACTGTGATTTCAGTATCAAGTATGAGTCTAGCTGATTGTCTGATAGAAACGGCCACAGCCGCGACCGCTCTTAGACAGCTCAGGAGGGCTCTTGCGACAGGGTCAAGAACAGCAGAGAAATGAGCACACAGCCATTTCTTATCTCCAAATTTTTGTGTTAAAACAGAAAGCGCGCAACCAGCCATCTCATGGACGTACAATACAAATGACTTGTTATAATCAGGGGTGCCAAGTACTGGAGCTGAACAAAGTGCAGTTTTTATTTGCTCAAAAGACTGCTGACATTCAGGCGTCCAAGGCAGGGGCTTATGCACATCTTTAATGGTTAGTGCAAGAAAGGGTTTGATTAGTAGCGAGTAGTTAGGTATCCACTGGCGACAATAGGAAGTGATACCTATAAAAGCGCGCACTTCTTTCTGGGTTTGTGGAACGGGCATTATAACAATGGTTCTGATGCGCTCAGGAGTCAATCTCCTACCCTCCTTCGACAGTAGGTGACCTAAATAGGTGTTAACCCATGTTAAAGTACTCCACTATTGATCTTCTGTAAGTATTGATTACAAAGATGGATATTTATGGAGGGAGAAATGATGGGATGTCCCTACGCGAAGCGACCACTCACGAAGTGGTAGAGGAAAAGGCCTCTCTTTGATTTATTTTCCCTCACACACCCTAGTGGTGTCATGCTTCATCATCGGGACACCACGACCCCTAGAAGTCGTGGTGGGCTCAACCAATATTTCAGGGAGCACTTAGATAATAAATCTGGCCAGGGGGATAAAGATTAAAAATCCACTGGCAGACCCCAGTATCCCTTTATTCTTGGGTCTGACAGGAATATTAAAATTAAGGAACAATAGGGTCGTTTGGAATGTTATGGTCCTAGGACCCTAAGGCCAACATGTTTCAGTCCTTTACATGCCCAAAAGGAATTGGTGCTGGACTTTCTTCAGGGCTGTGTCCCCCCCTGGAGGGAAAATGAAAGGGGTATTACCCTACACTATTTATAAAAGGGCAGATAGCTGCTCCTTTATACATCACTGTTAATTTAAATGTTGAATCACTCCATCTGTGAAAAAGAGAGAACAACACAAGACAGGATAGACATCCGCTCGCCATAGTTAAAAAATGTATAATATCAGAAAAACACCATTAGTGATAACCTGACATTCTCCCAATGATCATTTTATATCACCACGTGGTATAGCACTGAAAATTATTCAGAAACTGTGCCGTACGCAATTTTTATACGTTAAGCTCGCATTCTTACATTCTGTATTTTCTAGCGGCATTTGCCGTTACTAAGTGTGCCTTGAACCCAGGTTTCTCAATAAAGGTGATTATATGCTCCGCAAATCACATGCTCACTATCATTCTCACCGCTCGATAGTGTTGTAAAACTCTAGAAAGAGCAAGACAATAATAAATTAATACATATTCTTACCCCGTTTTAAGAGGAATAAATCACGCTAAAACGGGGATAGCCCTATGGTTGGGCGTTGATTGTAGATAGGAATGACCATGCACGCTAATCAGTCGATTTTGTTGAAAAATTACATGAAAAGAATGGGTGACAAACAACAGGTTGAAAAAGTAGCGTTATGACTGTGCCCGCAATCAGCAGAGTCTCCGTGCAGGAGATATCAAAAATGCGAACCTGTTAGTAGCCATTACCCAACCAGCGGTTGACTTACATATTCTTTGGTCTTCCCTTGCTTAGAACCTATTCGGTGCGGATTCCATCTGCTTGTGAGCAGAGGAAAGCGCGCGTTCGTTGTTTAAATGGCCCCGTGGGCAGTTACGATCGTTTCCGGGTTTTCGTGCGAGATCACGCGGGATTAGCGTGAAACTCGAGATTTGGAATTGGACTTTCTGAAACGATTTGCAACAACGCAAAAGTATGTGGATATAACTGTATTAAGAAATGTACCAGAAAAAACGGTAATCCGTAATTTGGATATTAGAGGTTGTGGTAAACTGGCAGTGTAGTTTGAAGACATGTGAACACACGTCATACTAAAGCTATGGATTATGGGGAATGTAGTGAAGTATCTCAAATCGTAATGGGATCTCACATTGTCAAACCACAGGTAAATTTGTATTTTTTTGTATTTTCAAGCTGGTGCCGACATGATCGGGCCATAACTTATGTGGATTATTTACAGGTTGGGGATCCTGAAAACCAGCAGACTGGCCACGTCCATATATATGTGCATTATGTATCAAACCGATCTTATCACCGTATGGTGAGAATTTATAAGAAGACTCCAAAGCCCGGGATTTTAAAGAGAACCCCAACTCATATATACGATGCATGAAAATAAACAAAAACTACGATGTCTAGAAATTTGTTTTCATGCTGATAGAGCAGACCACGGTAGGGGTCTGCCTATCATAACCCCATGGATGAATGTAAACCACCCATGAGTGGTTGGAGACAGGTTGTACAATAATGTTACCTGGTCATGTAATTATAAGCCATGGCATCTCCAGTATGTGATTTTTTGATGTGTTAATTCCCATATCCATGTTACCAGTATTACATTCCATATGTAAAAGCATCTTGTGTAATATACAGCCATACCAAAGTGTGCTTTATGTATGATATTTTAGCTCTTTTTGTTCAGTTGATTCCAGGGTATGGAATCGTTTAGTCCATGGATGTGTGTTTTTAAACGGTTCACCCACCGTTGTTCCCTTTCGAGGAGTTTTTTTGTCATGTCTCCATCTCCTTTGATTTTTTCAATTACAGTCCACTGTACATCCATGTCTGTGTGCTGCATTTCGACATAGTGAGACGTCAGTCTTGTTGCTGTTATAGCTCTCCTGATGGTGCTCCTATGTTCGCTAATGCGGATTTTGACTTTTCTCCCAGTTATGCCAATATACATTAGTTGGCATGGACATTTTATCATGTATACAACTTTGTCACTGTTGCAATTTGTATGGGTCCATTGTTCCCATGCATGATGCATGCCCAAATCGATCTCTTTTGTATGTTTGGTTAGAGAGCATACCACACACGACCCACATGGATAGTGACCGACGACAGAGGGTTGATGCCAAAGTGTCAGTTGTTGAGTTGTTTTCATTTTCAGATCTGTATGTATCAGGGTATCCCTTAAACTTTTATTCCTCCTAAAGGAAAACATAGGTTTGTCAAACTTCAGTTTATTTGACGTAAGGATCTGCCACTTCTTATTGATGATTTTCTTAATGTCATTTGATGATGCATTATACGTTGTGACACAAATGACGGTATCTTTTGTCTCTTTTTTATGTGTATCCAATAGAGCAGCCCTCGGTGTATTGCAAGATCTTTTCTTGTCTTTTTCAATAATACGTTTTGGGTATGCTCTTTCTTCCAACTTTCATAAGAAGTGGCAGATCCTTACGTCAAATAAACTGAAGTTTGACAAACCTATGTTTTCCTTTAGGAGGAATAAAAGTTTAAGGGATACCCTGATACATACAGATCTGAAAATGAAAACAACTCAACAACTGACACTTTGGCATCAACCCTCTGTCGTCGGTCACTATCCATGTGGGTCGTGTGTGGTATGCTCTCTAACCAAACATACAAAAGAGATCGATTTGGGCATGCATCATGCATGGGAACAATGGACCCATACAAATTGCAACAGTGACAAAGTTGTATACATGATAAAATGTCCATGCCAACTAATGTATATTGGCATGACTGGGAGAAAAGTCAAAATCCGCATTAGCGAACATAGGAGCACCATCAGGAGAGCTATAATAGCAACAAGACTGACGTCTCACTATGTCGAAATGCAGCACACAGACATGGATGTACAGTGGACTGTAATTGGAAAAAATCAAAGGAGATGGAGACCTGACAAAAAACTCCTCAAAAGGGAACAACGGTGGGTGTACCGTTTAAAAATACACATCCACGGACTAAACGATTCCATACCCTGGAATCAACTGAACAAAAAGAGCTAAAATATCATACATAAAGCACACTTTGGTATGGCTGTATATTACACAAGATGCTTTTACATATGGAATATAATACTGGTAACATGGATATGGGAATTAACACATCAAAAAATCACATACTGGAGATGCCATGGCTTATAATTACATGACCAGGTAACATTATTGTACAACCTGTCTCCAACCACTCATGGGTGGTTTACATTCATCCATGGGGTTATGATAGGCAGCACCCCTACCGTGGTCTGCTCTATCAACATGAAAACAAATTTTTAGACATCATAGTTTTTGTTTATTTTCATGCATCGTATATATGAGTTGGGGTTCTCTTTAAAATCCCGGGCTTTGGAGTCTTCTTATAAATTCTCACCATACGGTGATAAGATCGGTTTGATACATAATGCACATATATATGGACGTGGTCAGTCTGCTGGTTTTCGGGATCCCCAACCTGTAAATAATCCACATAAGTTATGGCCCGATCATGTCGGCACCAGCTTGAAAATATTAAAAAATACAAATTTACCTGTGGTTTGACAATGTGAGATCCCATTACGATTTGAGATACTTCACTACATTCCCCATAATCCATAGCTTTAGTATGACGTGTGTTCACATGTCTTCAAACTACACTGCCAGTTTACCACGTCTCTAATTTCCGAATTACGGATTTCCGTTTTTTCTGGTACATTTCTTAATAGAGTTATATCCACATACTTTTGCTTTGTTGCAAATCGTTTCAGAAAGTCCAATTCCAAATCTCGAGTTTCACACTAATCCCGCGTGATCTCGCACGAAAACCCGGAAACGATCGTAACTGCCCACGGGGCCATTTAAACAATGAACGCATGCTTTCCTCTGCTCACAAGCAGATGGATTCCGCACCGAATAGGTTCTAAGCAGGGGAAGACCAAAGAATATGTAAGTTAACTGCTGGTTGGGTAATGGCTACTAACAGGTTCGCATTTTTGATATCTCCTGCACGGAGACTCTGCCGATTGCGGGCACAGTCATAACGCTACTTTTTCAACCTGTTGTTTGTCACCCATTCTTTTCATGTAATTTTTCAACAAAATCGACTGATTGGCGTGCATGGTCATTCCTATCTACAATCAACGCCCGACCATAGGGCTATCCCCGTTTTAGCGTGATTTCACGTGGGTTTATTCCTCTCTTAAAACGGGGTAAGAACATGTATTCATGAAGATTCTTCTTCATGGGGCCATTCTAACAGAGTATTTACGTGGGAACGCAGCGCCAAAAGGCCTCCTAGTAACTAATGCCCCCAGAATCTTTCTAGATGACCCGCTGTTTAAAAAGGAGTGGTCACTGATCACGTGGCGGTGTACACGCGATTGGTTAATTCTCATTATAAACACCGCAAAACGCCTCTCAGAAGCAATTCTATTCAAGATTAAAACAAGTGAAGACGCTTTAATGACTGAGATAAAGATCACATTATACAAAAAGAAACTAGATGAGGTCAATAAAGAAATTGCAGAACATAAAGATTTTTTGATGCAGAGCAAAGTGAATAAATTACAGAAAGACCTTAAAAAATTTGCCCACGAAAAAGTCTATCCCTATATAAGAGACGACTATAAAGGTCAGGAAAACTCTGAGTCTGGCTCTTCATATCAAGGGGATTCAAGCAATTCTGAGTCCGAACCAGAAGATTGGTCAAGTGATGGTTCCAATAAAAGTTGGAGAGGAAAACAAAGAAGACCAAGAAGAGGCAATTTCAACCAAGGGTTTCAACCACCTTACATGTACCCTTGGCCAAGCCCATATGGACCTGTCCAGTTCCATGGACCGCCACAATTTCATGGGCCCCCACAATATCTTCCCGCTCCATTTTACCAACCTAATTACAACCAGAACCGTTTTTTAGGACAGGGCGGAAGAAGAGGGAGACGCGGCAGGAGAACCAACACAAACAAACAGGTCCAATGGGAAGACAGCAACACTCCGGTGAGCACACGGAGTATGACCAAAGGTCCACACGTCGGGATGACCAACAACAAGGACTTGTGGTGAACCTCTCAGACTACACTCTAAACCCAGAGGAAGTCGCAGTTTTGAACAAAGGCCTTGGATTCGTTCCTACTGCGTATTTGGATAAGTTCCAATTGCGTTGTGAATTAAGCGAATTCTTCAGGAAAATCCGCATAAAGACTTTCTTTATGGAAAAAGAAGCACCATTGGCTGATAATTCTCACACAACGCTATGCCTAAAATCCAACTTTTTCCCTCCAGCATCACTAATGCCTCCTGAAGTGATTGCCTTCGAGGACAGCGTTTCGAAAGATATTGAAGCACTACCATTCAAGAATGGCATCTATGACAATCTAAGCAAAAAAGAAAGGAATGCATTGAAAACCCTGAGCATGAAGAGTGACATTACCATCAAACCCGCGGATAAAGGCGGAGCAACTGTGATTCAAAGTACAACAGCATACAGAACGGCTTGTATGAGCCTCTTGGCTGATACTAAATTTTACAGAAAGATCAATAAGGACCCCACAATACGTCTGAAAAAAACAATATGCACCATGACCACAGATGCCCTGAATCATGGCTGGATAAATCAAAAAGAACACGAGTTTCTTAATTCGGATGACCCAAGAACCCCGGTATTTTATACAATACCCAAAATACACAAAGGAAAAACACCGCCCCCTGGAAGACCGATTGTGTCTGGAGTGGGATCTCTTTTGGAGCCCCTCTCTCAGTACACTGATTGGTTTCTCCGCCCATTGGTCACCCGTATCAAGTCATACGTACAAGATACCAAGCATTTACTTAATCTAATATCATCAGTGACATATGACCCCAAGAACAACATGTTGGTATGTTTAGACGTAGAAGCACTGTATACCAGCATCCCACAAGAGGAAAGTATCCTTGTTATGAAAAACCGGTTAAAACAAGAACATTGGACCTGGGATGCTCCAATAAGTTGGGTCATCACATTGATGCGTCTAGCCCTAACCGAAAACTTTTTTCGATTCGAGAAACAGCTCTATCTCCAAGTCCATGGCACTTCGATGGGCAGCACCTTTGCGCCTAGCATAGCGTGTCTGTATGTGGACCAGATAGAAGAACAACATATCTGGTCAGCCAACCCTTACTCCAAAAACATCTGTAAGTGGTGGCGTTACATCGATGATGTCTTAATGATATGGGAGGGCGACTCTGAGACATTGTCCAACTTTCATAGGTGGCTTAACCAACTCAATCCACATTTGAGATTTACTGTGACGTATCATCATGACGAAGTCTCCTTCCTCGATATAAAAATAAGGGTGAAAAACCAAGGGTTGTCCAGTTTTCAGTATACCAAACCAACTGACAAAAACAGTCTTCTGCACTTTGAGAGCGCACATCCACGCTCCCTTCGGGAGAATCTACCCGTCGGCCAGTTTCTGCGAATCCGTAGAAATTGTGAAGATCTGAATGATTACAAATGTGAAGCAGAAGTGCTGGCGAAAAAGTTGGAAGAAAGAGCATACCCAAAACGTATTATTGAAAAAGACAAGAAAAGATCTCGCAATACACCGAGGGCTGCTCTATTGGATACACATAAAAAAGAGACAAAAGATACCGTCATTTGTGTCACAACGTATAATGCATCATCAAATGACGTTAAGAAAATCATCAATAAGAAGTGGCAGATCCTTACGTCAAATAAACTGAAGTTTGACAAACCTATGTTTTCCTTTAGGATTAATAAAAGTTTAAGGGATACCCTGATACATACAGATCTGAAAATGAAAACAACTCAACAACTGACACTTTCAAATCAAATCAGGGGCATTTATACAGCACACACATCACCCAAAAGTCTCATGGCACTCGCAAACAGCTCCGAAAGGAAGTGAAATGGCTTAGATGTCAAAAAGCCATGTCTTCAGCCTCTTGCGAAAAGAGTTATGGTCAGGGACATTTCGCAGATGGATGGGAATTTTATTCCAGGATGATGGGGCAAGAAAGGAGAAAGATCGTCCTCCCTTTCTAGCAGTATGTATCTTAAGAGGAGTAAGCAAAAACTGATTGCTAGACCTAAGCACCCTGCGAGGTTGATACCAGCATAATTTCCTGGTCCAGTATCTCGGACCTTTTCCGTACAACTGTTTATGAACTAGACAGAGAACTTTAAAAAAGAATTCGTTTTCTGACCGGTAGCCAGTGAAGGGTTCTTAGGCATGGTGCGGAGGGCGATCTGGGCGGAAGATCCAGGACCAGCCTAGCTGCAGCATTCTGCAAGATCTGTAGTCTGTCCAGAAGGTTATTGTTAATTGAAAACAGTAGGGAATTTCCAAGGTCCATTCTGTTTATTATCAGCCCTTGAACTAATGGTTTCCTGGCCTCCACTGGGAGCCACTTAAAAACCTTCCGAAGGCTGCGCATTACTCCAAAACACGTGCCAATGATATGGTTGACCTGGTTCTTCATGGACAATTGGTTGTCCATGTGGAAACCTAGGTTCCGCACCGTCGATGTGGGGGTGGGACAGAGGCCAAGATGGGATGGCCACCAGTCGGCGGACCAATGCTCCTTTGCATTGCCAAAGAGCATGACCTCAGACTTGGCTCCATTTAATTGTAGGTGATTGGAGCTCATCCACCTGTCGATGTGGGATAGGCATTTATTAAAGCGTAGCTGTGTTTCAGTAGGATCTGGGCCAATAGTGACCAGAATTTGAGTGTCATCTGCGTAAGATATGACATCAAATCCATAGGATCTGATCACCTTGGCCAGAGGGGTCATGTACAGATTGAAAAGGGTCGGGCTCAAAATAGAGCCCTGTGGTACTCCCATCTTGACTGGTCTCTCACATGAGAGGTTGTTTCCGATCTGTACTATTGTCACGCGGTCGGCAAGGTAGCTCTTAAACCACTCGAGGGCCGTGCCTCTGACACCTATCTCCCAGAGCCGATGCTCTAAAATGCCGTGGGAGATGGTGTCAAAGGCTGCGGATAAATCCGAGCAGGGACGAGGATGGCTGACTGATGTTTATCCAAAGCCAGCCTGATGTTGTCTGTTACCTCGACCAAAGCAGTCTCAGTGCTGTGTGCCGCCCTAAAGCCCGATTGGGAAGGATCGAGCAATCCCTGACTCTCCAGATGGTTAACGAGCTGCTTGTTAATCAGAGATTCTAGTATTTTCCCGAAGTAGGGAAGCAGAGATATTGGGCGGTAGTTGGCGAGCAGCGTTGGGTCGGCAGTAGGCTTTTTTAAGATCGGTCTTACCCTGGCCACCTTCCAACTTCTTGGAAAGTCCGCTTCTAAAAGTGAGTTATTAAATAGCTCAGTGAGTCTTTCCAATAATACCGGGGCGACAGTGGGAAGAATTTTGGACGGTACCATATCAGTGGGGGAACCTGATTTTATCCTCAACATGGCAGTGGCAACTGCTTTGGTGTCAAATTTGATGAATTCGTCCAGGATATGGGAGGGGTCAGTGAACATGCTGTGTACGTCTTCCGAATTCAGATTGTGTGGTGAAGGAAAGGACCGATGTATTACCATGATTTTTTCTTTGGCATCAACCCTCTGTCGTCGGTCACTATCCATGTGGGTCGTGTGTGGTATGCTCTCTAACCAAACATACAAAAGAGATCGATTTGGGCATGCATCATGCATGGGAACAACGGACCCATAGAAATTGCAACAGTGACAAAGTTGTATACATGATAAAATGTCCATGCCAACTAATGTATATTGGCATGACTGGGAGAAAAGTCAAAATCCGCATTAGCGAACATAGGAGCACCATCAGGAGAGCTATAACAGCAACAAGACTGACGTCTCACTATGTCGAAATGCAGCACACAGACATGGATGTACAGTGGACTGTAATTGAAAAAATCTAAGGAGATGGAGACCTGACAAAAAAACTCCTCGAAAGGGAACAACGGTGGGTGTACCGTTTAAAAACACACATCCATGGACTAAACAATTCCATACCCTGGAATCAACTGAACAAAAAGAGCTAAAATATCATACATAAAGCACACTTTGGTATGGCTGTATATTACACAATATGCTTTTACATATGGAATATAATACTGGTAACATGGATATGGGAATTAACACATCAAAAAATCACATACTGGAGATGCCATGGCTTATAATTACATGACCAGGTAAAATTATTGTACAACCTGTCTCCAATCACTCATGGGTGGTTTACATTCATCCACGGGGTTATGATAGGCAGCACCCCTACCGTGGTCTGCTCTATCAACATGAAAACAAATTTTTAGGCATCTTAGTTTTTGTTTATTTTTATGCATCGTATATATGAGTTGGGGTTCTCTTTAAAATCCCGGGCTTTGGAGTCTTCTTATAAATTCTCACCATACGGTGATAAGATCGGTTTGATACATAATGCACATATATATGGACGTGGTCAGTCTGCTGGTTTTCGGGATCCCCAACCTGTAAATAATCCACATAAGTTATGGCCCGATCATGTCGCCACCAGCTTGAAAATATTAAAAAATACAAATTTACCTGTGGTTTGACAATGTGAGATCCCATTACGATTTGAGATACTTCACTACATTCCCCATAATCCATAGCTTTAGTATGATGTGTGTTCACATGTCTTCAAACTACACTGCCAGTTTACCACGTCTCTAATTTCCGAATTACGGATTTCCGTTTTTCTGGTACATTTCTTAATACAGTTATATCCACATACTTTTGCGTTGTTGCAAATCGTTTCAGAAAGTCCAATTCCAAATCTCGAGTTTCACGCTAATCCCGCGTGATCTCGCACGAAAACCCGGAAACGATCGTAACTGCCCACGGGGCCATTTAAACAATGAACGTGCGCTTTCCTCTGCTCACAAGCAGATGTAATCCGCACCGAATAGGTTCTAAGCAGGGGAAGACCAAAGAATGTGTAAGTTAACCGCTGGTTGGGTAATGACTACTAACAGGTTTGCATTTTTGATATCTCCTGCATGGAGACTCTGCCGATTGTGGGCACAGTCATAACGTATAAAATTTGCGTACGGCACAGTTTCTGAATAATTTTCAGTGCTATACCACCTGGTGATATAAAATGATCATGGGGAGAATGTCAGGTTATCACTAATGGTGTTTTTCTGATATTATAATTTTTTTAACTATGGCGAGCTGATGTCTGTCCTGTCTTGTGTTGTTCTCTCTTTTTTCACAGATGGAGTGATTCAACATTTAAATTAACAGTGACGTATAAAGGAGCAGCTATCTGCCCTTTTTATAAATAGTGTAGGTTAATACCCCTTTCATTTTCCCTCCAAGGGGGGGCACAGCCCTGAAGAAAGTCCAGCTCCAATTCCTTTTGGGCATTTAAAGGACTGAAACATGTTGGCCTTAGGGTCCTAGGACCATAACATTGCAAACGACCCTATTTTTCCTTAATTTTAATATTCCTGTCAGATCCAAGAATAAAGGGATACTGGGGTCTGCCAGTGGATTTTTAATCTTTATCCCCCTGGCCAGATCTATTATCTAAGTGCTCCCTGAAATATTGGTTGAGCCCACCACGACTTCTAGGGGTCGTGGTGTCCCGATGATGAAGCATGACACCACTAGGGTGTGTGAGGGAAAATAAATCAAAGAGAGGCCTTTTCCTCTACCACTTCGTGAGTGGTCGCTTTGCGTAGGGACATCCCATCATTTCTCCCTCCATAAATATCCATCTTTGTAATCAATACTTACAGAAGATCAATAGTGGAGTACTTTAACGTGGGTTAATGCTTTAAATCAGCAGGGCGTACTCCTCCTTCTTCCTCTTGGCCCTTCAAATATTAAGAACCTTCGGCTCTTTAATATTTAGTGTGTAATAAATGACCTAAATAGGTGACCTCCTGTCGACAATATTGAAATTTAGAAAGAGACACCTTATGTCCGTGTCGGGCCAAATACAACAACAATTTAAATGTACTGTCTTTGCTACCTTGTTCTGTGTCAGAAGCGATGAGCAAGTCATCAACATACTGCACCAATACATTACCTGAGGGAAGCGAAAGGGAATGCAACTGGATCTTTAAAGCTTGACTATAGATACTTGGACTTTCAGTATTGCCTTGAGGAGCTTGACAGAACCTAAAGCTCCTGTCATCTAGTGTAAACCCGAACAAGTACCTGCTATCCTGATGAATAGGAATACTAAAGAAAGCATTTTTCAAGTCAATGACAGAGAAAAACTTTGCAGTAGAAGGAATCATTGTCAAAAGAATAGAAATGTCAGGGACCACTGGAAACTGGGGAACCACTATTTTATTAACCTCGCGCAAATTAATCACAAAACAATAGACATCTCCTTGATCATCAGAAGAACCTGAAGGCTCCGTTTAAGAATGGGAAGAATAGAACTATTACAAATATTGGCTGTCGTCTTATCAACCACTCCCTTCTTGATCAAATCCTGAATAATTTGCAATAAGGCTCGTTCTCCTGCCTGTGGTATTTTATACTAAGGGATACGAGGCAGAATAGCACCATCCTTAACCTGTATCGAAACTGGTGGTATCTGCAGCAACCCCACATCAGTAACACCTGTCGCCCACAAAGTGGATGGAACATCTGCAAATTCAACAGGAAGAGGCACATCTTTGGACAAACACTGTTTAGCAAGTACTACATCTGGGCCCATTGTCATATAGACACAATCCGGGGAGCAATAAATGGTAGCATGCAATTTCTTTAACAAATCCAAACCCATCAAATTTTCACCACAATTAGATGTCAAAAAGATTGGCGAATCCACAGTGAAAGGACCAATAGTCAATGCAAGAGGTTTTGAAATGGGGCTTATAACCAGTACACCAGAAAAACCAACCGACACATTATTATGGCCAGACAGAGCCACCCCAGGGACCATATTTCGAGAAACAGAACTTTTTGTCACACCTGTGTCCACCAAAAATTCCTTGGTTGAACCATGCAGTTCTGCTGTTACATAAGGACCACGCATGTCTACAGGTATCGGAACTGGTCCCTCACTCTGTCCCTGGCTGTCCTAACTGTAAGACATTCCTGTCACTTCCTCCATGTCATAATCATCATGTTAATACTGTCCATCACGAGGGACATCAAAGTAATTATTACTAGAACGACCCTGTGAGGCTACAGCATTCTGAGCCCCATCTGCCCCATCTGTTCCACGACCCCGTCCACGAGAACCTCGTCCTCTCTGGTCCGCTACATTCTGCAAAAGCACAGGACATTCGCTACGCCAATGTACAATACGCACACTGATTCGGACCCAAAGGCATAGTTGTTGGCTGCCTACTAGTACTTGGAAGCTGTCGGGCAGGACCACCACGTCCTCTCCCATTCTCTCTAAAAGCCTGCTGTAGCAACACCTTCGTCTTTAAATCCTTATGTCTCTTCTCTGTCCTCTCCTTTTCCTCATTGTCCCTATGCTCATAATATTGTGCCATATTCAAAATAACAGAGGGGGAAGAGGTGGACCAAGTACTCTCAGAAGCCTGCAATTGAGTCACAATTTCAGGAAGCAAGTTAGAGACAAATCTATTGACAAACAACCTAACACCTTCCTCAACGGACAAATCCTGTCCACTGTAATCCAAAAATGTACATGCAAATCGGGAAAAGAAATCAGACACACTCTCATCTTTCTTCTGTCGACAGGCTGACAATTTATCCCAGTCTACCTTTTTCGGCGGAATAAGAGAATGCATGTACGTAATAATGCGGCCTGGCAACGCTAACATTTCCGCTCGAGGCTTATCACCAGGCTTTCTTTCCTGGTCCCATGCCTTAATTTGATCCCAAGTACCAACCAACTCCGGAACATGATCTTGAGTATGGACCTGCCTCCAAATATCAACCGGAACAAGAAGACCAAAGAACATTTCAATATCAGCAAGAGTCATCACCGTTGAGGAAGCAGCTTCAGTCAGTTCTTTATAATAAGCAGTAGGATATTTCCTAGGATCTGGTAAATGAGTTTTAAGGGATAAATCCTCACTTCTTTTCCACAGAGTATAAACACATTGTTCTTGAAACCGGGCCGCCACCGCCGCTCGAGTAACATTACCTCGCCCATCCGTTACCTCTGGTATCTCGGGGTGATATATAGGATGAACCTCTCTCATCGGAAACTGAGATACCGACCTGGAACTTTTCTCATGCAGTCTTCCCCTATAAGCTATTATTGTCGTAACATTGGCAAAGACTTGTTCCGGCCCCAGCTCGCTAATATACACTCGATCTCTAATGTCATATAAAACTTGAGGTGCTTCCGCTTCAAAGTGCTGTTGCCAAAGACCAATCAGAGTAGCAGACATGTGTTTGAGGGCATGCTGCTGTATAAAAGGCTCAACATCTTTCATAGTCGCCCAGACATCCTCTACACTATAAATAGGGTTACGGGCCCACTGTGCAGCCTGATTAGCTATTACCTTTTTCTCTTCATCCCTCACATCAGATCGCACTAACGGTCCCATGCGCTCCTTACATTTTTGCCCAATCCCTAACCTCAAATCCATGCACCGGTGTCCCACTACTTACTAATGTCGGAGGATGAAAAACCATAGTGGGAGAAGCAACAGGCACTATCGTCGCTGGGGGCTGTGTCGTGGGTGAAACAGCTGGCAAAAAGGTAGCTGAGACATTAGGTACAGCGGGAGTACTAACAGTCACAGTTGCCACAGACGGCAAAGAAACAGAAGGAAGGGGAGGAGAAGGAGCCAAAGCCATAGCTGTCGAAACAACAGTAATAGATGCGGGGACAGAGACAGTAGAAGCAACTGTAACAAGCGGCTGTGAGGGCACCGAAACAATGGGATATATTATTTGCGGGGCATATGGAGGCGGGGATTGGGTATCTAACAATTCTTCCACAAAAGCGTCATCTTCTTCCTGAACCACATACGATTTATAAATATGCAATCGAAACCTCCTATCTTCACATTCAACACTCTTTTCCTGTTTCTCCCTATCATATGCTACAGCCTTCTGAGTCAACGTCTGCATTTTTCCTTTCCGGGCCTCTTTTTCTGCCTTCAATCGCTGCTGTATAGCTACTTTCTGCCATGCTCTGAGGGAATCAAACATAGACTGCCTACTTCGTTTCTTAAACAACTGTTCTTGTAAATACTCAGGGGCATATTTACAAGCCCCCTGCGCCGCCTGTGCGTCACTTTTTCCCATGTTACAAGTGACGCACCAGTGGCGCAAGGGGCTTGTAAATAAGCCCCTCAATCTTTTGTTCATCAAACGTGCCTGTCAACGGCCACTGCAACTGCAACTCGGCATTGTCCCTCGTATATTTGTGCCATAATGTACTAAACATAATAGGGCCAAGACCATGCTTCACATACATATCAAAATTGGGAGTGCCTTCTGGAGGCACTGGCTGAGCTTCTTCCAATTGAGCATCTGCAGAACAACAGCGGCAGCACAAAGAAATCAATTTGCTAGAACTAGGCATCTTCAAACATTCACTATTTTATGCCTAACAAAACAAATACAAATACTTCTTATCCAAAGACTGCACCAAATACAAACCAAAAACAAGAACCAAAACAAACTCACCTGATATATGCAGGTCAAACAAATTTACTCTCCATTGCCTACTCTTCAGACCAAGCCGTCAGATCCAAGGGTTCCGCCGTTTAGGACTCCAGTTGGGATGACCACTGGGCGAGGCACCGTCCCGCAGGACAGAAAGGGCAGCTCCGATTATCAGGAACTCTTTGTGCAGGGATCCTTGATCCGTCCATCCGACCTCCCCCCCCGTCCGCGGAAGGGGAAGGGCCACTCACCCAAAGGAGTCCCTGTTTGGGCGCCAACTGAAGGAAGTGACCCAATTCGGGTCACCCGGGTCGCACAAGACCATCTCTCAGCCTTCCATACCAAATGAAGAGTCGGTCAGACAGTAGAGAATACAAACCAATATCTGTTTACACAGCGAACGCTCAGAGCCGAGCCCTGTCTGCCCAGTCTCTAAGGATTACTGGAGAGGGACTGACATCAGCAAGCATAACAATACATTAAATACACTTCAAAACCAATGAAAGCACGCCCACCATGGAATTTTCCAGAGAGATGCAGCTGGACAGTAAATTACAAAGGAGTAAGTTTCGATTCTGAGGCGGGGCACACATTATCTACTTTTCAGGGTCACACTGCCTGTGCCCGCCACTAGACAAGTGGGGGAAGGCTTACATCTAAAAAGAAAGGTATGCACTAATAAGAACAGTGCATTCATCAGTGTGGCAGAACTCAGCTCCAAAGAAACATAACCTAGAGAAGGCCGTTTCTCGGAAATGGCAAAGAATTAGTTTCAATCACGATACTAAATGGTGCCTATACACAAAATGGCGCTGCGAATGCTAACTTACATAAAACCATGCGAAAACATAATTTTTATTCCAACTCCAAAACAGTGCCTGTGGGCTTCGCTGATGGGGGTGAGTACCCTCTTGAAGGCTTGGTGGGGGCAGGGGTCTGACAGAGCTCTGGAGTGGATGAACTTCATGGTAGTAGTGGTTTTGTTTATGGTGATTGTGGGCCAAGTGGCCAGGGTCCACTCTATGTGTGAGATGGGGAGAGTTCCTGCAAGGTCTGGTTGTGGGTCAAAGCTGCTGTATATGGATGTGATCTTGTCGCAGAAGCCCAATAGATTGTTGCAGAGACTTTAAGAGGCAGGTCCCCGTCGCTCCTTCGACTTCACGTTTATGTTTGCAGATTATAACTTGTGCTGTTTTATTTTCCTGTTAGTAACTTGTTCTGTTATTTTGCTCATTTACTGTTTTTCCACTGTTGTTTTCTTCACTGCTGCTCCGCCCAATTGCCTTCCTGACGTTTTGCTTCCCCACTCTTTTCCCTCCCGCTTCACGCCACTAGGGAGTCCCACCCACCGCCTAGGACCTATTTATGGAGGCCGCATTGTGGCTCTAGTAGCAGGTCCCTGTGCCAGCTCTCAGTCACTGCTGGGACTTCACGCTTGTGTTTGCAGATTAAAACGTGTGCTGTTTTATTTTCCTGTTGGTAAATTGTTCTGTTATTTTGCTCATTTACTGTTTTTCCACTGTTGTTTTCTTCACCGCCGCTCCACCTGCTCACCTTCCCGCCATTTTGCTTCTAAACTCCTTTCCCTCCTGCTTCCTACTGCTAGATAGCCCTGCCCACAACTTAGGACCTACTTATGGAGGCTGCATCGCAGCTCCATAGGGGGCATGCGCAGCGGGTGCTCCACCTGCATTACGAAGATGCACCAAAGGCAAGCCCGTCTGCACCCGTCTGCGCATGGACTGCGCCCAGTGCCAGGAATCCTGGGCCTTCCACTTCACGCAGCTACAACGCCACCGACCCCCGAGCCCTGAATCCCGGACGCATCAACAACAACCATTGCTGCCGCACATCTTCATGCACTGCCAGAGGACTGTTCTCCTGCAGCGCCGAAGCAACCATTAACACCAGAGAAATCGCAATCATGACTAAGACCACCATGCCAACTGAGAATGCCATGGCACAACTCCAGTGCATTCTACTCAATGCATGATCACTCGGCAAACACATCACAGAGATCTGGGACGTGATCTCATCTCTCACCCAGGATGTCATCTTCCTCACAGAGACCTGACTGAACCCCGCCTCTACACTGGACATCCCCATCGCCACCCCCGAAGGCTACAAGATAGCACACCGGGACCGAACCTGGTGGGTTTGTGTTGGTGCACAGAGGGCAGAAGCCCAGTCTATCTCTTGGATGTTTTTCCAGCAGCTGCAGGCAAGTCCAGATCTGGTGGGTCTCCTGTGGGTCAGGACAGGAATGCTGAAGCTGACCAGGACATGGCCTATCCAGATGATAGGAGATAGTTTGTCAACCATGATGTTATAGAAAGAGGAGAACATCAGGTCCTCGGTGAATCAAAGTGACTTCTGATGATATCTGGAAGAAACGTGTTGAACAGTTCTTAGATTTATAATGCTTCCTAGGAGTCAACCGTAGGACATTTCTGGCCTGATTAATAAAAAAGTATCAAACTTGCTCATTAAGAAGCCTTCTATGAATGTCAGCAGATTCACTAGTACTTGCAATTTTCAAACTTGACAGAAGTAATCCTGGAAAGCTGCGCCAGTCATAGGGGTACTACTAGAAATGTCTTGTGACATTTCTACACATTGCTATTTTTCTAATGTGGAACGGTAGGCACAGAAAAGTCCTGTTTACTGACAAAAAATAGTTGCGCCAATCACCCTCAGAGTTTCTGCATCTTATCGTATTGAACCCCAATGCTATGTATATTAAACCTACTCTATCTGAATTAACGATTGCGTTTAAGGTTGTCTTACACAAGAAAGGTGAGCAAAGTTCATTTGTAAAATGCACCTAGAACCTCTAACCTTTGTATAATCATTCTTACTTTTTGAACAACATGCGATAGTCTAGGGTAATCTAACTTTATGATCCTTTCTTCTTATATGCAATTGGCCTAATTTAGAGATGGGTGGTCAAAGAACTTCCTCCTGTTCTTTGCGGATAGGTGAAACAAACCTTTGTGTATACTGTGTATTACCGTAAAATACTGGGTGCATGTTTAACTTTCATTCTGGTTCAGCAAATAAATCCAATAGCTAAAAGACTACAAACGTTTTGTCCGATTGTGACACAGGAACATTTTATCTGGATGTGCATTTTTTATATTTTTCCAAACAATACCTGCTGGTTACACAATCGACTTTGCTAAGGCTATTTGTACACAGATCACTTGCTCATTACACCGATGGTCAGGCCTTCAACACTTTCAATATAAGAACAACTATGGGCCCAATTTAGACTGTGGCAGAGAAGTACTTAGTCGCCTTTGCAAAGTTTCATCTGCCTCATTTAGAGTCGGGAGGAACTTCAGTATGCTGACAGCGGTGACTACTCTGGGTCTGTCTCCTACATACTCCTCTGATGGCCCAACAGAATAAGGGAAGTCTGAGGTTTTTCCATGTGTTCTCCCGCCCTATTTAAATTGAGAGATCACATGGCCAGTTTTCACTGTTCATCACCACCAGGTAAAGCCAGGCGGTAGCAGGCAGTGAAAACTGCAAAATGACCCTCACGCCTTCAGAGAATTCTCCCATAGTGAGGGGCTCAATTCTTTTATTTTCAAAAATAAAATCTCGCTTTGGAATTGTCTTTTTGCAAATAAAAAAAGTTGAAAGTTTGGCTTCCAGATCAGTTATGTTGACAAAGCCGTCTGTTAATCTTTCAAAGCATATACAGGAACTGGTGTGACTGGAGTCCCTGCAAATGTAAGAGATGTCCTGTAAATGCAAAAGATGACCACTGGACCGGCAGACATCTTTAAATTTGGCTGGCGGGTACTCCCTCAGGCCAATGAAGTACTTTACTCCGTTGCCCTGACAGAGTATATTCCTGTCTTCCTAACATCTGAAACTTTTCCAACTTTTGAATGCCGAATGGTCACTTACTGGGTGAGGCTCAGCACAAGGAGTTAATCCTATACAGTTAGAAAAGACATATATAGGAAGGCTTTATATGCAATAATGTACCTATTTTCAGGGCTGTTCCTTTACAATTCCATTATTATCCTACCCAGATGCCTATGGTTCCACAAACAGGTGACACTAGATTGTACCTGTAAGTGGCTAATGCAGCTTCATTGCCATTGGAGGGAGTAACAAAATGTGAGTTATTTTAGGTTAGATAGGTCCACAAAATCTCTTACACTGACCTTTGTTGTCAGACAAAAGGTGAAAAGATAAGCTCCTCGCAAAATGCAATAAGGGACCACCTGTAATTTTCAACACCTGTGGTACGGCACCTGTCTCAGGGAGGCCACTTCATAGATCTACAAGTCCATGCAGGACAACTTTCAGTGATATGTATATGTAAATGTATGCTTTTGCAGTGAACACTAGCCTTGCTCACTCAGGGCATCTCATGGTGGAAAGCCTGTAAATAACACTGTACAAGCGAACCATTTATACACCTTCTTTGCTGCATTCTGGAGTATCACTTCTGTCAGTTACAGACAGTTGTGGTGTATGTTAACTAAGCAAAGATGTACTCACTCTCATTCCATGTCTGCAGTTGGATGTATTATAGAACTGCTGTTTTTGTATGGGTGGGCAGGGCATAGTAATCAGGCAGTCGTACCTTGAACAGCCATGCCTAGCTCCATATAAAGAAGAGCCTTCATGCTGTTTTTTATAGGATCAGTAAATGTGTTTTTAGTTCTACTGGACTGACGTAATATAATTTAAGGAAGCTCAGTGAAGTAATGCTTCTACTGCATGGATGTGTTACGTATTCTGAAAGTCACATGTTCAAATCTCAGCATGTCTTCATATTTTTACGTCTCGCCTGAGAGAGAGCATGTGCTGTCACTTGTGAGACATTTTGTATATAAAAAAGGGCTTGGAGCCCACCCATTGCTTACCGTTCATTAGCTTCAATGTTGCTCTTATTTGCTGGCTCCTGATTGGTCAGTGCATGCCGTTTCTCCCTAAGGTAGAGCATGCTCAAATAATGATTGTGTGTTTTTGATTAATGTCCGTCCACTGCTCGTGCTGGGATTGATGTAAATATTTTTCTTTCTCCTTCCCCATAGTCCTTGTTGTTGCTTGTACCCCGTACCACCTCCTGCATCAGTATGTATACCGTCACCCTACCCCTGTCCCTACCACCACCAAAACCCACCACACCACCCACCACCCCCTACCACCACCCTAACCACCACCACCCTACTGAGCCTACCACAACCCCCACCACATTAGCACCACCCTAGCCTATACTAACCACCACCACCCTACCCCAGTCTTAACTACACTACACTGACCATCACCCTAACCAACATGACCTTCACATCCTCATCACCGCATCCCTTCCACCACTATGCTAACCACCACCATCCTCACCATCACCACCCTAACAACCACCATCCTAACCTAACAACCACCAGTCTACTAACCACCACCCTTCCCTAACCACCAGCATCCTAACCATCACCACCCTAGCCACCACCTAATCCTAATCATCACCCCTAACCACAACCACCCTAAGCACAACACCACCCTAACCTTCACCCTACCCACAACACTCTCTCCCTAACCACCACACTAACTGCCACCACCAAAATCACCACCAAAACCTCTACCCAAACCACCAGCCTAACCATCACCCTAACCACCACCACCCTCACCACCACCAATGGCACCACCCTACCACCACCACCCTAACCTTCACCACTACCACGACCTGACCACCTCCAGCCCCACCACCCTGGCCACCACCACCCTGCCACCACCACTCAACAATCACCCCACCTCTCCCACTCTGCCATCACCACCCCTACCACTACCCTAACCACCCCCACCATACAAAGCCCCAACACCTCAACCACCACCACCCTACCTTAACCACCTCCACCTTACCCCAAGCACCTCCACCCTACCCCAACCACCATTACCTTCCTACCCCATTCACCACCATACCCTAACCACTATTACCCTCACGAGCACCACTACCCACACCACCACCATCACCCACACCTCCACCATCCTCACCACCCTCACCACCACCACCCTCACTGCCATTATCCTCACCACAACCACCCTCATCACCATCCTAATCACCACCAACCTACCACCACCTTGTCAACTACGCTCACCAACACCACACTCACCAGCCTTGCCACGACCACCTTAACAGCCTCACCACCACCACCCTCAACACAACCACCACCCTCACAACCCCCACCCTAACCACCCTCACCTACCCTAACCAACACCACCCTTTCACTAAACATGGCTCTCGATTCCTGTGGCTCTCGAATCCTGTAGGAGCTCTTAATTTTTTAACAACCATTTTCAACTCATTACTTGATTGTTGTTTTCATAGAAAGTTGTGGCCTATGTTTGCATTTGTAACTCTCAATTAACTTGTTCTCACCTGAAACTATGCATCTAGGTATCTGGTCCAACAGTACCCATTAAAGCGAAGTAAAGTTTAAGAAACATTTACACTTTGTCTACAGGCATCTATCATCCTGCCTGCCTTATCTATAGATTTAATATGTGAACATTGAGAAGGGTCTCTACATTGTGATGCTGCCGTGAACCCTAGGTGCTCCTTGAGAATATTCACATGTGCATAAACTTCATATTTGACTTCCCTCTACATTTAGATTGTTGCGCAATGGGAACAAGAAAACATAGTGTACTATCGGCAGCTAGCACCTTTACACCGCTGCCTTCCCTTTCTCAACAACAGTGTGACGAGCTAGCCATTTTTTTACTAAGCAAAATAGAGTTAATCCACTGGCAATTAGAAGCAGATGCCCACATTCTAGTGAGTCCTCCATTTGTGGTACCCAAGCGCTTGGTTATCCAGACTTGAATCCTTTTGCCTATAAGTCTAACGAAAAGTCAGAAGAACCCCTGGAAATTAAGGCCTGGCCTTCTTTGGATTTAGCATTGTTGCATACTTTATTAGATACCATCAAGTCTGGCTCTCCGCTAGATCTCCTTCCTCTGTCTAAACTTAGACTGACTGAGGTGTGCAGACAGAATATCGAGGATAAAATATCGAGCTGCACAAATATCAAGTCAGAAATATTGTGGTTCAGAAATATCGACAGCAAGAATATCATGGTCAAGAATATTCTCTTAAGGTAAGTAATATCGATTTTAATAATATCGTTTGCAAAGATATAGGGGCCGATTCCGATCTCGGCCGGTAGGGCACCGAATCGGATTCGGCTTTACCGGATCCGATTCGGAGGCCTAGTTCCCGACCGATTCGTACGGGCGTCCGCGCGAGCAAGTACGATGCGAGCGCACGCGAAATCACCGACCGACTCGTTCCCGGGTCCGAACCACTCCAACCGACTCGTACGGACACAGCTCGCACCACGCAATGGAGACGTTACCCGACCGAGCCAGTACCATGCGCGCTTCGAACAGCCCGACCGACTCGTAGCGTCCGGCTCAGAAGAGCTGTCGGAGCCGGACTTCGGGGGTCCGTGTCGGACCCCCCTGCACGCGTAGCCGCGCAAGTCGCACACAGGGGGGACCTATGGGTCCCCCCTAAACATGCATGTATGGTGCGAGTCGCACCGACGCGTACCCACTGTAGGGGGCCCCCCTGTTCGCGACGTGCCCATTCAGTCAATGGGAGCCCGTGTACGCGTTGTACGACCGGCTCCCATTGACTTCAATGGGAGTCCGACCGAGTCGAGACCGGCAGCATGCAGCCGCATCGTACTCGCTTGGTCGGACTGCAGGAGTCCGGCTCGGTCGGAAAACTCTCCGGATCCGGCTCAGTCGGAGAGTTTTCCGGCCCAGATCGGAATCGGCCCCATAGTTGTTAAAAATATCGATTTTTTAATTAATGTTATGTAATATAGTATATGTTTTAAATATATCTGATGTATATTTTTTGTATAAGAATTGTTTGTATTTTTAATAAATGTGTTAAATCTTTAGTAGTTATTGATTTTTTTTCATTTGAATTTTGCGTCTTTAGTTCCGTAGCGGGTTGTGGGTTTATAGGGGAATAGGGTTGGAAGTAATTTAATTATATTAAATTAATTGATTATTTTTTATTTATTCATATTTGTTTAATTGAGATGTTATAGTGTTAAATGTGTAAAGTAGTTTATTATTATTTAATTAATCATTTGTTGTTAATTAATAATAATTATTTAATTTGTAATTAATTATGGTAATTGTGTAATTAATTTTAGGTGTGTGTTTTTGTGTTTATAGGTGTAAAGGGTGGGAAGTAATTTATTTTTAATTGATGAATTATTAATTGGTTGTTAATTATTTTTAATTAATTAATTGGTAATTAATTATGGGAATTGTGTAATTAATTTTAGGTGTGTGTTTTGGTGTTTATAGGTGTAAAGGGTGGGAAGTAATATATTTTTAATTGATGAATTAATAGTTGGTTGTTAATTAATTATAATTAATTAATTGGTCATTAATTATGGTAATAGTTTAATTAATTTTAGGTGTGTGTTTTGGGGTTTATAGGGGTAAAGGGTGTTAAGTAAGTTAATTGATATTAATTAAATTAAGAAACAAAATGATTATGGCAATTGTGTAATTAATTTTAGGTGTGTGTTGTGGTGTTTATAGGGGTAATGGATGGGAAGTCATTTGTGTTTAATTAAATAAGATATCATTGTTAATTAATGTTAATTATTTGATATTTATTTTGGGTAATTGTTGATTTTTTTGCGTGTTGTTTTTACTTTTAAAGGGGTAAAGGGTGGGTATTAACTAAATTTTAATTACTTTATAATTAGTTGTAAATAGTAGTTTTTAATTTAAAAATAAATTTTAATTGTGTTTTATTATTTTGTAGTTTAATTTAGGTGTGTTGTGGTCATTATAGTGTTAAAGTGTGTTTAGTTAATTAATGTTTATTCGTTTTTGTTTTTATTAATAATATTTTTTTAATTGATTATTAATTATTTTAATTATGGAAGTAAATTTAATTTAAAATGTTGAAGTGTGTTGTTATTGGTGTGGGGTTATAGGATAGAAAATAAAATAAATACATTTATGTATTAATTAATGTTTTTGTTTGTAAATATTTTCTAGTCTAAAAGAGTTTTTTTAAAATGTATTTATTATATATAATATTTTTAGGTATTTGTTATTTTGTTATATGTAATCAGTATTATAATATGTTTTCTTTTTATATATTTAATATATTTGATGTTTAATTTTTTCAATATTCTTTATTTATTTTTATAATTTTTCTTTTTTTTTAACTGTTGGAGTGTGAATAATAATTTTGGCGACCAGCTATCCAACACTTTCCCTACTGTTGCACTCACTGGAGTGGGAATAGTCATTTTTACCCCTGCGCTATCCAACACTTTCCCTACTGTTGCACTCACTGGAGTGGGAATAGTAAATGTTACCCCTACGCTATCCAACACTTTCCCTACTGTTGCACTCACCGGAGTGAGAATAGTAAATTTAACCCCCCCAGTATCCAACACTTTCCCTACTGTTGCACTCAATGGAGTTGGAATAGTAATTATTACCCCTCCGCTATCCAACACTTTCCCTACTGTTGCGCTCACTGGAGTGGGAATAGTAATTTTTACCCCTCCGCTATCCAACATTTTCCCTACTGTTGCACTCACCAGAGCGGCAATAGTAATTTTAACCCCTCCGCTATCCAACACTTTCCATACTGTTGCACTCAGTGGAGTGGGAATAGTAATTTTCACCCCTTCGCTATCCAACACTTTCCCTACTGTTGCTCTCACTGGAGTGGTAATAGTAATTTTTCCCCCTGCGCTATCCAACACTTTCCCTATTGTTGCACTCACTGAAGTTGGAATATTAAATGTAATTACTCCGCTATCCAACACTTACCCTACTGTTGCACTAACTGGAGTGGGAATAGTTATATTTACCTCTCATCTATCCAACACTTTCCCTACTGTTGCACTGACTGTATTGTGAAATTTAAGTTTAAATATTTTTTAATAGTTTAATGTTTTAATTTATTATAGATTTTTGTTTTTTTATATTTTAAATCATTGATATATATTTTAATTTTTATAGAATTTTTAACTTTTGACATACATTAAAAATAATAGTTTATTAATTGTTTTAAAGTAAATATATATGTATAAATAATTATGTTTGTGTGTTTATCTTTTTTGTTAAGTTTATTTGGTATATTTTATTAAAATGTATATTACATTTATTTTATTTTGTTAAAATTGAATTTAATATTTAATATATTTGATATATATCATTTTATTTTATATTTATATAAAAGTTGATATTTTATACATATATATTTTTTACAGCGATATTTTTTAGTCGATATTTTTGTACTTACCTGTTTAAGTATAGGAGTCGATATTTTTGCTGTCTATATTTTTTACTCGATAGTTTTTACATCGATATTTATTACATCGATGTTGTGTCAGTGAACCCTGACTGGCGATGCTGCCCTCACAGTAATACTTGATCTCCTCAACTCCTCCTTGAGTACGGGCTATGTTCCCCAAAACTGGAAGCATGCTGTAGTGCTCCAGTTGCTCAAGAAGGATTGCCTTGACCCTCTCTGTTGGTCAAACTTTCGGTCTATCTCCCTTCTCGCTGCTTTTTCTAAGATTCTAGAAAAGCATATCAATACTCAACTCTCCTCCTTCGTCACTTCCTGTATTCTACTTTATCCGTCTCAGTCCGGCTTTAGGGCAGGCCATAGCACGGAATCCGCCCTACTTGGAGTCTCAGAACACCTCAGGCAAGAACTCGACTCCGGGGGGAAGGCCGCCCTTTTCCTTTTGGATTTGAGTGCGGCTTTCAACATGATTATACATTCTATCCTGCTGGACAGATTGGAAGTGCTAGGTATTGTGGACTTGGCCGTGAGGTGGATGTCCTCTTTTTTGAAAGATCGTACTTTCCAGGTCTCATCAGCTAATAACACATCCATGACCCTCTCACTGTCCTCGGGGGTTCCTCAGGACTCCATTTTGAGTCCCCTGCTTTTTAACATTCACCTTCGCCCTCTGATGGACGTGATTGAGGAGTCTGGTCTCACCTTGTTCTCTTATGCGGATGATTCCCAGATTATTTTCTTACTATCGAATGCTCAGAACCTAGATCCTTTCCCACTCAGGCAAGGTTTGACTAATGTCTCTCGCTGGATGAACAAAAATGCTTTAAAGCTTAATGGCAGTAAAACCGAAGTCATGATTCTGGGCAATAATCCTGAACTCTGGGGAGTTAACCACTGGCGGGTCTCCTTGGGACCCTTACCTACGCCGGTTAACAAAGTTAAGAATCTTGGCTTTATTATTGATAAGAACCTTTCACTCAAGCCGCAGGTCTCCAAACTCACAGCCTCCTGTTTTTCCATGTTCAAATGGCTCAAGAAAATTCTCTGGCTGATTCCTTTGAACACCAAGGCTTTGGTAACATCCAGATTGAACTATGGGAATTTTTTGTATCTGGGCCCGATAAATCCGTGATCTATCGCTTTCAGATCATTCAGAACGCGGCCGCCCGCCTCCTCTTTCGACTGCCTAGATATGCTTCTGTCTCTCCTTTGCTCCACAAACTACACTGGCTTAAGGTCTACAAGTGCACTAAATTCAAGGCCTTATGCTATATGTTTCGAGCTAGGCACTGTCACGCCCCTTCACACATCCAAAGTCTGGTGTCACCTTATGTGCCCACCCGATCGTTGAGATCAGTCAACCTCGCCCTGTGTACCTTGTCCAGGTTTTGCCTGGCCCGCTTGAAGGGTCACTCCTTTTCATACTTAGGCCCAAAACTCTGGAACTCCCTTCCTATAGCTCTCAGGAACTGCCACTCTCTACTTACGTTCCGCAAGAACTTGAATACTCTGCTCTTTAACTGCCCTGATTGAGCTTCGTGGCTTCTGCTTTCGGATTTAAGCACTCTTGCTTGCTGTCTGCTCTAGCGCCGGGAGACCTTTTGGGTAGCTGCGCGCTTTACAAGTCTCTAAAATAATAATAGTGTCAATTGCATTATGTGCCATGCTTTCACTAAAGCAATCTACAAACGCAGTCAATCCTGCTTCGAAGACTAAGGGGCCGATTCCGATTCCGGCCGGAAAACGTACCGACCGATTCGGAGCCGGAATTAATTCCGACCGACACGAACCGGTGCAGCCCGACCCGCCAAGTACGATGAGAAGCGAGCAAAACCCGACCGACTCGTACAGAACACAAGCCGAAGGACCGAGCCGCGCGGAAAACTGCAATCCGGCCGGAAAAACACGCGCTTCGAACCGACCGACTCGCACCCGGAACAATACCGAACGAGACGTACCCGCGGACTCCCACCCGCCAAGTACGATGCAAGGCGTGGTAAACACGACCGAGTCGCACGGAGGACAAGCCGTACAACCGACACGCATACAAAACTGCGAGCCGAAGCAACCCAAAACACCGCGACCGACGCGTACGCAGCATAGAAAACAGCACAAACACAGCGTGAACGAAACGGACAAGCCCGTACCAGACAACTGCAGGGTCCGACTCGGTCACAAGAACGTCTCCTACATGCAGGAAAAGTACAAAGGGAAAATACACAAAAAAAGGCCAAACAAGCAATTACAAAGCCAATAAATACTGGGGGGGGGCAGGGAACAAAGACACACCCACAACTCCACCCATATAAAGGACACAAATCCCTACCATGATCCTTTGCAAATTCAAATTACCTGCCAGCACTCAACAGACAGCAACCACACACCCACAGCTCATCCATCACACAAGCCACACACCATCAGCACCACAACAAATAGAAACCTCACATACACCTAGCAAAACACACACTCACACACCTTCACCTGCACACCAACACACACACATCACTCACCATCACCACCCATCACCATGCCCCCAAAGAAGAATCACAAGTTCCTAGATAGTGAATTGGAAATCCTGGTAGATGAGATCCTCAGGGTAGAGCCACAGCTCTTTGGTACACTGGTCCAACAGACACCCATGTCACAGAAAACAAAGATGTGGGAGAGGATCGTCGACAGGGTGAATGCACAATCACCATGTTTGCGCACAAAGACAGACATCCAGAACAGGTGGTATGACGTGCGCAGGAGGGTCAAGGAGCTGCTGAAGAAGGACTACATCTTGAGCCAACACACCGGCAGTGGCCCTCCTGCCAAGCCAGTATACCTCAGGCCCTGAGAGGAGAAGGTGCGGGCCATCCTACCACCAGTGAGCGTCTATGGACTAGAAAACATCCCAGAGCCTGGTGAGTACACAACAAATGTACACAATATTCTGCGACTACACACACACATCACTGTCAAGGGGAGAGTCAAACCATGCACTCTTAGCAAATACACAGCAACCAGAACAGAATCATCCCAAAATGTGTATGTCACTCTGAGAAACACAACACATGCCATCACAAAGTGACATTTAACTGTGTCATCACATGTACAAACACAACTACAACTACAGCTAGGCAGTGGCACAAATATAACTGACAAACACATCCAGACAAGTAGCCACCACTACAACACCACCACACAGTGAAGCCCACTGAAAGAAAGGAAATATGTGTATGCTGGGCAAGTCAGTGTAGCCAATAGCATGATGGGAGTTGTAGGCACAGATATTGGTCACCCCCACAACTGTCCCATCAACACCACCCTGAACCATGCGCACATCACAGGGAGTGGAAAACAACCTACAAGATGGCTGACACTGGCTACTGCTGTGGGGAGCACAAGGCCCTGCTGGCATCCTGAAAGACAACTTGCACTCCCTGCAATGGAAGCACGGTCCATGGTGGGATATCTGGCTGGGTGGGAAGGAGGACTCACAGCACTGACCATAGTCACAAGCACCTCCCCTCACACACCCCCTCAACACAAACTCCACAGAACCCACCGGGGAGAATGCAATGCCTCACAACCTAACTCAAGATCCCACAAAGAACCACCACCCTGGTTTATGCTGTGTGAAGCACAGGGACACTCTTGGGACCTTTAGCCAAACAACTGCCAGGACAACACTCCCAGCCATCCTGTCAGCACAGGCAGACCACCCCACAGGGAAGCAGAGTCAAAGGGAAGGAAGCATGGGCATGCTGGGAAGGGGGGTGGAGGCAATAGCATGATGGGAATGGTAGTCACAGCTCAACATCCCCCACCCACATGGCCCAGCAAGCTCACACTCAAGCATGCACACCCCACAGAGAGTGGAAAGCCCCATCAAAGATGTCTGACACTGGTGCTCTGTTGTGGGGAGCACAAGGCCATGCTGGGAACTGGCCACCAACTAACAGCAGGACAACCACTGTCAGCCATCTTGCCATTGCTCTCACACTCACACACACTGAAGTCCACCCAAAAGCAAGTAAGTATGGGCATGCTGGGAAGTGGGGTGGAGGCAATAGCATGATGGGAGTGCTAGTCACAGATATTGGTCACCCCCACAACTGTCCCATCAACACCACCCTGAACCATGCGCACATCACAGGGAGTGGAAAGCAACTGACAAGATGGCTGACACTGGTGCACTGCTGTGGGGAGCACAAGGCCCTGCTGGGAACTGTGCCACCAACCAACAGCAGGACACCACTGTCAGACATCTTGCCATTGCTCTCACACTCACACACACTGAAGTCCAACCAAAAGCAAGTAAGTATGGGCATGCTGGGAAGTGGGGTGGAGGCAATAGCATGATGGGAGTGCTAGTCACAGATATTGGTCACCCCACAACTGTCCCATCAACACCACCCTGAACCATGCGCACATCACAGGGAGTGGAAAACAACTGACAAGATGTCTGACACTGGTGCTCTGTTGTGGGGATCACAAGGCCCTGCTGGCAACTGTGCAACAACCAACAGCAGGACACCACTGACTGACATCCTGAAAGATAACTTGCACTCCCTGCAATGGAAGCACGGTCCATGGTGGGATAACTGGCTGGGTGGGAAGGAGGAGCGGATGACAACCAAATACAACCAATGCAGACCATGTACACACCCCAACATTCACATAGAAATGCCCAAATAATGCAGGACAATGTGCTACACCAATATCAACCCCTGACTTTGACAACTTAGGACTATGCATTGTACAGGCCCGCATCCAGAGGCACAGTCACAACTGTCAGGTGTGTCAACCATTGATGCCTGCAGAAACATAACATACATTGTGTGTGTCTCCCAAAAACAGGTGATGATGGGGACACAGCAGCAGATGCTGAGGAGTCCTCGTCCCAGGCTCAAGAGGATACGGAGCTCACTGGTGTGGAACAGCCTCTGCCCTCCTCGGATGAAGAAGACTTACCTGGCACCTCCGGAGCAAGTCATCATGCAGCACCAGCAGGACCACCAGCTGCACCCCCTGCACCCACCCCTGCAACGACTGTCAACACACATACCACCCCTGCCGACACGGACAGACCAAGGAGCAGCACCACCACCAGCACAGGGACCCTGGACCAACGTGGGGCCATGGACACCACCACCACCAACAACCCACAAGGTGGCCTAGGGTCACCTGTGCCTGCCACCTCAGGTACTGCACATGTCGCCAGGGGTGGTGGGAGGGGTGGGAGACATAGGTCACTGCTCACAGAGGGGTCTGGACTGCATGATGACCCACAACTGGCATGCATAGCCGATGCGTACCAGTCCAGCACCGGAGAGTTCAGCCAGGTAGTGGGGCTCCTCAGGGACATTAAACAGCAGCAGGCTGCCCATCATGCCCGCTTGGTCTCACACATGTCCTGCGTGGAGTCCAAGTGGGACACACTGCAAGAGATGACGGCGGTGCATAGGGACATATTACAATGCCTCCGCCAGATGAGCAGCAACCAGTCAACACCTCCCTGTGTGACCACAACATCTGCTGCTGAAACAACTGCAACTGCCACAGGGAGGCAGGATGACTCTGGCGGAGAGTCCCCTGCACCGCAGCAGCCTGCACTTGAGGATCCCCCCAAAGAAGAGGGGCCGTCCGAGGAGGGGCAAGTGAGAGGCCGATGGCCATGTGCAACCCCCAGGAAGCCAAAACCTGTTCTGGAGAATAACCTTTGTGCGCAAACTGTTCACCCTGTTGACTGCAACACAACTCTCCCACATGACATGGGGAGCTCAAGTTGGACCAATGTCTCTGATTACTGTGGACTTTACTCTGGACATTTCTGCTACCAGGACTTCCAAATTATCTAGGAACTTCGGATCACAATCACAATGTACAGCACCCAACAACCTGTGCACTATACTCACACATGTATGTCAATAAACTCACTTATACACCATACTTGCCTCTGTTGTGATTCCTATGTTGTCTCAGAAGTTGCGATGATGATCGGGGAAATGACACTGTGCATGCTAACTGCTACAGCAAGTACAACACCGGCATGTGAGTCATGGCAACTTCACACATATGGGGGAGGCACACCACCAGGGCTACACAACACATACGCACCATGGACATCTGACTCATCGCCTACACTGGTGTTGCCAGGAAATACATTGCATTGCACAGACCCCACACCTATTCACAGTCTGTGTTAACTAGCCCACTGGTGCAGTAAGCAAATGTCAGTCAGATGTGTGACCACAGACAACGCACATCACAAAGTGAAGCACAGGTTTATTACACATTTGCAACATGTTGAAACCACCACAGATGCAAGGTAATCCCACCTGGCAGCAGGCACATAGTCAACAAGTGTAGAAGGAAGGAAGTCCATGGGTGTGGTGCACATCACCTGTAGGGACACAACAGCTACCACCCGGGAAGTCGAATCACGATGTTGGGGATCACAGTTGACCAAACGACTCTGAAAGTACCCTGTGAAGGACAGAAATGACACACAGTCAGAAGTACTGAAGAACAGGACAGAACTGCAATACTCATGCACAATACATGTTACAAGATACCCACCCAGAACCAAGTTAGCATGTCAACACTGTTGGGGAGTACAGACTACCTGCAAGGACACATCGCTACACGCATACAGACATGTAGCCCATGGACACACTCAAACAGCACCAGAGCACCACCAACACATATCATGCAAACTCACATCATTGACATGCCATCTCTGGATACTCACATTCAGCTGAAGAAGTTGGTGATGAGCTGTGTGCGGACATCACCCTCAACATCATCATCATCATCACTGGCATCATGGTCCAGGCCAGGATCCTCCACAGGTGGCGGACGTTGGTCATCGTCATCCAGGATGAGAGGCAACTCCTTCCGCACTGCCAGGTTGTGGAGCATGCAGCAGACGATGATAATCTTGCACACCTTTGCTGGGGCATATGGGAGGGACCCTCCTGTCTTGTCAAGGCAGCGGAAGCGGCTCTTCAGGAGACCAAATGTCCGCTCAATCACTCTCCTGGTCCGACCATGTGCCTCATTGTAGCGCATCTGGGCTGATGTCACAGGGTTCCTGAGGGGCGTCAGCAACCACGGCATGTTGGGGTATCCGGAGTCACCTACATACAGACAATTGCACATTAGCAGAGTTGGAAAAGAGGGTGGAACACTACATAGCAGAACACACACAATGGTACAAAGTCAGTACACACCTACAAGCCAGGCACGCTGGTTCCGCATCTGTGCCATCATCCTCGGGATGCAACTACTCCTCATCACGTACGCATTGTGTGCAGAACCAGGGAAACGCACACACACGTGTGTGATGCTCATATCTGCAAGACAGACCACCAGTGCATTGACCGAGTGGTAGTGTTTGCGGTTACGGTAGGCCTGCTCATGGGCCTGTGGTGGTACCAACGCCACATGTGTCCCATCAATGGAGCCAATGACATGCGGCATCCTCCCCAGGGCATAGAAGTCACTCTTCACGCCAGTGAGTCGTTAGAGTCTAGGGAAATAGATGTACTGGTTCAGGTATATCAACATAGCCTCCAAAACATCCCGGAGCACACGGCTGAACATGGTCTGTGACATCCCACCAGCAGTCGCCAGAGTGTGTTGAAAGGTACCAGTGGCAAAGAAGTGTAGGGCTGCCATCACCTTCACCTTGGGGCTCAGCGCTGTAGGGTACGGACGGCCAGGTTGCAAATGTGGTGCCAAGCGCACTGCCAAATCCTCAATCAGCTGCCTGGTGAAGCGGTACCGTCGGATGCTGTCACGTTCCACCATCGTTGCCAGGTCAGGGAATGGTCTATGGACAGCTGGTGCCCTGCAGTGCATAGGTGAAGAAAGCAAGATTGTCAGTCACCCCACATATGTGGCATTGAACACACTCAACATCACATGATACATCATAATGAGGCACAAGTACATGATGTGTGCAGTTCCGTATGGATATGTATGGCACATACATGGCCAATATCTAACATCACAGTCCAACAAGTGGCATCAATAAGTCCCAGGTCATGTCATTGGATACCATGAGGCCGTGTCCCAGTACCCATCTCCTGCTGCCAAATAACAAACACACGCCACAGTGACATGTGAGGACTGATGTGCCCCAGGCATCACAGCTCAACGACAGGTAGATTCCCAGGGACCCTGTATTGCCACATGGACACTGGCATGACATGGTGTATCATGTATACACCACAGCAAAACAACCATGAGCCCCACAGGTAGTGGTCCGTGTTGCCTCGGCAGGACAGACATGGACGTCTGTGACACACACACGCACAACATCAAAGTCCATGCACAAACAACGTGGATGTGGAGACTCCCTCCCATTGTGCACATGAAATCAGAGACATTGTAATCACAACATGCACACAGACTGTGGAGGACCATCAACATTGTGCCAATGGGTCACCCTGGGTTGAACATAACGTCCCACATGGGACTCAGGGGGTATGTGACATGACATACACATACACCACCGTGAACTGTGACCATGCCACATGCTCAGATATGAACAGTTGCACATCACAGTGGTCATGTACACGAAACACCAAGGATTCTGTCCCCATAAACATGTGCACAGCCTGGGGTGGCTGCCCCCAAGTGACACCCACAGAACAACATGTTCACCCCCATACACGGAATAGGTAATGCAGCCTTACATGCCCTAGGATACAGTTTGGACAGGCTGTGGTGTTGTAGGTGTGCCCCTCACTGCCTGGGAAGTATATGTGGCTGGCATATGTTCACCTGTGACAGGCATGGTGACATATGCCAGTGACTTGTACAGGGATGCGTTGGACAGCAAGGGACCGAACAGTGCGCACACATTGGCCATTGCATTCAATGTGCGCTGGTACGCGTTGTATTGGCAATACGCCTTGGACAGCAATGGACCGATCAGTGCGCACACATTGGCCATTGCATTCAATGTGCGCTGGTACGCGTTGTGTTGGCACATCGCCTTGGACAGCAATGGACCGATCTGTGCGCACACATTGGCCATTGCATTCAATGTGCGCTGGTACGCGTTGTATTGGCAATACGCCTTGGACAGCAATGGACCGATCTGTGCGCACACATTGGCCATTGCATTCAATGTGCGCTGGTACGCGTTGTATCCTATGTACGCGTTGAACAGCAATGGTCCGATCGGTGTGCCCGGCCGGCCCATTGCATTCAATGTGTGCGGGTACGCGTTGTATCCTATGTACGCGTTGAACAGCAATGGTCCGATCGGTGTGCCCGGCCGGCCCATTGCATTCAATGTGTGCGAGTGCGCGTTGTATCCTATGTACGCGTTGAACAGCAATGGTCCGATCGGTGTGCCCGGCCGGCCCATTGCATTCAATGTGCGGGTACGCGTTGTATCCTATGTACGCGTTGAACTACAATGGTCCGATCGGTGTGCCCGGCCGGCCCATTGCATTCAATGTGTGCGGGTACGCGTTGTATCCTATGTACGCGTTGAACAGCAATGGTCCGATCGGTGTGCCCGGCCGGCCCATTGCATTCAATGTGTGCGGGTACGCGTTGTATCCCATGTACGCGTTGAACAGCAATGGTCCGATCGGTGTGCCCGGCCGGCCCATTGCATTCAATGTGTGCGGGTACGCGTTGTATCCTATGTACGCGTTGAACAGCAATGGTCCGATCGGTGTGCCCGGCCGGCCCATTGCATTCAATGTGTGCGGGTACGCGTTGTATCCCATGTACGCGTTGAACAGCAATGGTCCGATCGGTGCGCACCCATTGGCTATGGCCTGGCCTGGCAACGGACGCGTTTTCAAAATTTGAACGAGTCTGATGCTGTAAATTCAGTTGGTCACCCACAACAATGTTGCAATTTCATGGGTGTCACGAAGTTGAACATTTGAAGGATGCTGGGGGCGTGTGTAAGTGGTGCAATTCCATGGATTGGCCAGATTCAGATGATGCAAACGACTTGGACCTATCACTTTGGACACATGGGACAGTATCTGCCTCTGCAGCACACATATAATGCTGGCTGTTCCCCTGAGAGCTCACTTGCCTGCACTACATGCTCCAGGACGACATCTGCCACTACACTGCTGCTGTATCTGCACCCTCTGGACCCTGCAATGGCACGTACTGTGGAGAGAGCCCCAGCCTTCAGCACTGAGGAGAACCAGGCCCTGCTGGATGGCCTCCTTCCACAGTACAGCAAGCTGTATGGGAAAGCAGGGGAGCAGGTGAGTGTTCTGTCCACTGCCTTTCTAAATGTGCATGTTGTCTGACTAGCAAGGCTAACAGTCTGCACGCCACTGGCTAGCAGGCTCACTGAGTAGTTGTCACCCCCATAGTGTGTAGTTACATGCACTGGACAGGTATAGTGCAGTGACAGTGCATTTCAACTAGGTTTTACTTCCCAGGCAATGATACCATGTAGTAACTGCTGGCATACTGTCCATAGCCATCGTTGCACTGCCTGTGTACATCATGTGCCCCTGTGATTGAGACATGTATATCCAACTGTGTAATGCACGGATATGTTGAATGTGTAGTAATGGCATTTTCACTTTGTTATCCTCACAGGTTGATGCCCACCAGAAGCAGAAGATATGGCTGACCATCGTCCGGGCAGTGAGATCCGTGGGGGTCTACAAGCGCCGGATCTGCAACTGCCAGAAGAGGTGGCAGGACCTTCGGGGCTGGACCCGGAGGATCGCACGGGTCCAGCTGAAGCTGTCGCCTCCTCGCAGGAGGGGCGGACACCGGACCCTGACCCCCACATGCTGAGGATCCTGGCGGTGGTCTTCCCTGATCTGGATGGGCAGCTGAAGGCCAGAGAGCAGCAAGGAGGGGGTGAGTCCATGTCTGCATTGTGAACTATGTCTGCCATGCTATGTGCCCTCCTCTGGCCTGGTTAAACTTCCACAGTACATCAGTCTTGTGGTCCAGGACCCATGTCCCTCTATTGTGCACTGCCCACTCCTCATCTGATACCCAGGTGTGGCCCTTACAGTCAGGGTATTGTCTTGTGGATTGTTACCTGCCTTGTTATGTTGGCCTAGGCCTGGCTGCCATGCTGCTTTTCTTTGCGCACGTTACACTGAGCCGGGCCTCCCTCGCCCTTTGCTCGTGCCAAGTTCTTTTGCACTGTCTGCATTTTCTGTTGTTCACACCTTAGGCCATCAGCGGGTGGGCGCACACGCTATTGGTAACGATCTGGCAGATGAAGCTGCCCGTTCAGCAGTAGTCACGTGTTCAGTAGCAGCGGTTACCAGGTCCATGTCTAAAATAGACCCTGTTATATTAGCAGCTATTGCTGCAACCAAGGAAGGTAATAATTACCCTACAGGTTTCCCTTCCAAGTATTCTTACACATTAAGTCCCGATCAGGTTCCTTATGTAACTATACCTGACGTTGGAGATCGGCTGATCCCCAACGCGGACCGCAGGAGTGCCTTGATATCAGCTGCACACGAAGGCATGGCTTCGGCTCATGCAGGTGTGTCAGCTACAGTTTCCATCTTGCAGCAGCGTTATTGGTGGCGTGGGTTATATAAAGACACTCGTGCTTTTGTGCTTTCTTGCGACGTTTGTCAACAGATTAAGCCTTCCACGGTAACACGTCCACCACAAACACCGCTCTGCATTGCTAACAGACCCTTTGGGTGTGTTTACTTGGATCACTGCGGTCCATTCTCATCAGACACTGCCTATAAATACATCTTAGTGGCAGTGGACTCGTGCACACGGTTTCTCTGGGTCTGGCCACAACGGAGTGCTGACGCCCGAAATGTAATCAGGGATTTGCGTGTCTTTGTGGGAATTTTCGCATGCGGCACCTTCCATTCGGACCAAGGTCCAGCGTTTGCCTCTAGGGCTTACAAGGATGCAATGGCTTCGCTTGGGGTGCGGGTGAAATTTTCGTCTCCGTATAGGCCTGAGGGCAACTCTATCGTTGAACGAATGAACCGTGACTTAAAGCAATCCTTAACAGCTAGGGTTATAGGTACTGGCAGGAACTGGCTGGCCCATTTGTATACCGTTCAGCGTGCACTTAATAATCTCCCTAGAAGACCTCTGGGTGGGCGGACCCCATACGAAATGCTCTTTGGCATAAGAATGTTTGTGCCTGACCTTGAGGGTCCAGACATCGCGGCGCAATCCGCCAAGTTTGATGTAGATAACCATTCTGCTATGTTACAGGACTTACAAGAAGCCCGAGACAAACTTGCAACTACACATTTGCCTTCAGCCACAGATCCTGCGTTGCAGATTCCGGTAGCCGGCTGGCTTCCGAAAGTTGGAGAACTGGTTCGAGAGAAGGTTGAAAACAAAAAAGAATTTGGCCCCTCTTTTCGTGCACCGGTTCCAGTTCTGGGCTTGAAGGGAACACGTACAGTCATTTTACCACCGCTTCCTGGTCGCAAGGAGAACAGATACATCTCAGTGGAAAATGTCAAGCTACAGCGCCTGGCCGATCCTGAATAGTGTCACACCAGCGGTCTCTTGTCCTGCCATTTATCGGACATATGTTCATAGTCCATCTGCACGAACGATCGCTGATGCTGTAATTGAGATGGTTGATTTGCCTGAATCCTCTACTTTGCCTGAAACTATAATTGATCCCCAACTCTCCACCAACTATCGACGAGGACGAGTATACTTATCCTGCATCTGAATCGGTGGCACATCAACCAATATCGCCACTAAGCCAGACTCGTTATTCCTTTGATTCGGATTCCACATCTTCAAAAGTTCCATCCAAGTTCAGTATTTTTATATCCTGGTTTAGAGACAATTTTTGATTCCACCCTGGACATACATCTGGTTGGTACTTTTCTTGATATTTTTGTTCATGTCCATTGGCTTTGTCACAGTGTTTTTTCTACTAATTAATGGTCACTATTTACCTGAATGCTCTGCTGTAGACTATGTTTCTGGAACGTTGGCTCCTCATTCCTCGTCTCACATCATGAAGCGTGACCACACATTTGTGAACATTTCAGCTTTCCCAGTTGCTGATGGCATCGTATGGGATGCAGTGAATTATCAAATCCATGGTCCGACGGAAATTATTAATGTACCTAATGTCCTTCGTGTTTCAATGGGTGATGTAGTACAAAATAATATTCATTCTGATGATTGGGATGTGCATGCCGTTGAAGCATTGTTTGCCGATTTAAAATATTATGCATCTTTTAATGCTGAAGATCTATATATGAATTCTGCTAATTATGCCGATTTGTATTGTTACCAACATTGGGGTAATCATTTTCTCCATAAGCCCAGTGCCCTGCGTAGTTCTGTTAACTATACCCAATGGGAACATTGTCCAAACCCCTTGCCAGGTAGCTCTCAAACTCTTCGAAATAAGTTTAATTATTTTACTGATTTTAATCGGTCGAACCCTGCATCCTATTATTTTAGACTAAATAACACATCAACTCAGAAAATTATGTTAACACACACCAAATTGCTTTATTCAGGTTCCTTTCTAAGTGCCCTAGCTGTGGGTGGTTATGAGTACTGGGATAATACAGTGGATTTAAAATCTATTTGGGGCTCCAAGCCATGGCAGGTACAGGGAACCGAGGCATTGCACCGTGCTTGCCTCATCCCTACACAAATTATGTTCCTCAATGTCTCCATCTATCAGGCTACATGTTGGGGCTTAGCAACCACTAAACAATTGAATACTCCATCAATACCATCCCTGTCGAGTTTTCCCAATGAAAGCTCACGATTCAATATGTCCCTCGTGTCCCTGCAGGCTCTGTTACAAAATAATTCGTATAATGTTTCTGAGCTAGTTCAGTCACCCTGGTTGGTATGGCCTACATCATCAAATGCATGTCAAATGCGTTTTCACGACTCAGGAGCTAATTACACACAGGATAGGCCTGATCCGAGATTTACTGATTCCCGTACTGTCACTACATATTCTGTTGGTAAATTATGCAAACAATGGCTGCAACATTCGTCCCTTGATTCTGTTAAACAACATTTGTCCCTCCTTTCAGGCAATATTGATCTGTCCGACTTTGTTTTGGGACCTCGTGGTCCCCGACCTAAAAGATTCATTTATGAAACATATAATGAACTCTGGAAGCTATCACAAATGGAAGCTGCTTCCCGTCTTGGGGAAATAGATCAAGCAAATATGGAAAAGGTGCTTGCTGTTGTTGACAATAGTATTAATACCCTGTCTTCTCGCATTTATACTTTGGAGAATATTGTGTCCTCTGTTGTTGATATTGTACAAGATGATGTTTCTGTGTTATATCATGGTCAGAATCAATTGCGCTCGGTTATGCAGTTTGCATGGACTTTACAAACGCTTAAGTTAGGTAAAGTGCCTTGGCATTTTTTGAACACCTCTGCCTTGTTTCTACCTTTTAACTTAACTGACATACAGCAATTTATGTCCATGAAAGATGCAACTTACACTCTATTACATATCGAAAAGATGGATCCTTTGCCGTTCTCTGTTGCAGAACTCGATTCTGCTGTATGGCTAGTCCATGGGGTTATCGCTTTACCTTTTTCCTTGTTTGAATTTGACTCCTGCATGAAACATTATCCTGTGGGCCGTTACCGGCCACTTGGGCAGTGCTTTCCTGCATGAACTCTGGTCCTTGCCTTTCATGTATAAATGCCTTCGGGACGGCAAGGAGGTCTTTCTCACGGGGAGTACTGCGACTCGACTATGGGTCATTCGCTTATTTGTAAACACATTAAATTGCATGGCTCATGTAGCGTTTCCACTCCTAATCTTGCTTGTGTGCTGAAAGGTATTCCTGCTCCTGTTATTTCACCTACTTTCACTCTCCTTTCCAATGGTAGTTATTTACTTTTAAATAACGAAAACTGTTGTGGCCTGCAGGCTGGCATTCCTTACATTGTAACAGTTTCGCACAGGGTTGTCTGCTGCAAAAATGTGCTATTTCCTCCCCCTCATGACAAGGTTGATATCTCTATTTGGCCTTCCATCCCTACCATGGAAGCAGATTTCAATAGACTGAGCAGCATAAAGGCACTATTATTAAACGAGGAAGTTATGCTCACGTCCGCCCGGGAGACATTCATTCTCCAGGTGGCGAGTACCCACAGTGAAATACAGGCCCTTTTAAACACTAATCTCCCCCAACATTTTGGGGAGTTAATACATCGTATTTTTAACGCATCTAACACTGAAGGCCTAGTACACTTTTTTAAGGTCGTGGGGTCGGGCTTGGTGTCCTCCTTCCAAACTATTTTTGGTGCCATCCCGGCTTTCATACATTCTATTTTTTCCAGTGTCTTTGGCGGTTTCCCATTGATCCTCGCTTTAGCGGCTGGTGTCTTGCTCTTAATTTGCTTTCTGCGCAATGGCTGCTCCCCGATGGGACCTGCTCGATCCAGAACGCCTCCAGCTGCTCCGTGAGCGCCTTTTGGCCGGTTTTGGTGTCTTGCCATTGGCGACACTGAGTGTGTCATATACTCTTTCATTTCGCTTTGCGTATTTCACTTGCGTGCAACCTGTAATGACTTGTGTCCGCTGTCCTTTCACCTGGACTCTGGATTATTGCCTCTCCAATTCGTCATTGTCTGTTCCGGATTTTGTTCAGTTGATGGGTCCCTTAGAGGCCCATGAGCAGGACTGTTCCGTTGCTGGCTGTATGGCGCGTGCGGCTGCACTGGGGATTTTGGCGCAATGGGATATCTGGGCGGCTGCCCAGGATCTCCTACAACGAAGCTGTTTCAATTATCACGCAAGCTGTCCCGCATTGCTTCTGGATGCTCCCTTTGCTGAGGAGCATTCCTGCTCTTTTGATCTCATGGATTGGATGGCATCTATGTTTTTTGACAATTCCAATGATGAACTCTTGGAGGGTATGGCTTTTCTCTGCACTTACACTTTCATGGATTGACCTGCCCTTCGCCGTTTGGGCGCTCCCTGTGCTCCAACGGCTGTGTTTTTCCTCTGATGGGCCTCTGTCCTGGCCGCTGGACTGACCAGGGAGGGTGTCTTGTGGATTGTTACCTGCCTTGTTATGTTGGCCTAGGCCTGGCTGCCATGCTGCTTTTCTTTGCGCACGTTACACTGAGCCGGGCCTCCCTCGCCCTTTGCTCGTGCCAAGTTCTTTTGCACTGTCTGCATTTTCTGTTGTTCACCTTTTTGAGGCTCAGTCTGCACAAACATGTACAAGGTCGCATAACAATGTATTTTGGTTCTTCCTGATATGGCCAGTCTCGCGCACCCAGACATAACATTAGGTGCAATTGCCATGAAGAATTTGGTATGCTTTTAATACTGTGGTTTACTAGCGCTTAACACACTTGGAGAAATCCCTTTCAGTGAGAAGAGCTATGATGTCCTGCTGATGTAATTCTGCATCTAGAGACTGAGGTATGGGGGTTCGCTAGTCAAAGCCCAGAGGTCTTCTATTATTATAATAAACTATCTTACTGCAAGGGGAGGGTGGTAATGTTATTTATACGTTTATCCACTGAGCTCTGAGATGCTTTCCCCGTTTGTATTCTATGGAATTGTAACCATGCTGCTTATATTAGTCATATGCATTATGCTATTAGTACTGACACGTGTACTGTACATTAGAGCACGTAAGTTGGAATAAACATTTTAACCTATCCAGTGTCTCTTCCTACGCACCTTGTGGACAAGTACGAGTGAGTGACGAAAGAGTGTTCTTGCTTCTGCGAGTCCTGAGATAAAGATACCGTGTTCTGGGTTGTCTAATCATTGGTACTTGGGTGCTAATGGGATGCTAAGCTAGTTGGGTTGGGGTTTTTGGGTGCTACGGTATATGGTGGCAAACCACTGTATTCCGGGGTCCCATTTTCCTGTGCATAGCTCTGTGTATGTGCAGAAACCTTATGACAGTATTGTGTCACTTGGGTACTGTGTCCTTGCAGTTTGCTTGACTCAAGGTGGGGGACAGCATCTGTTTCCCTGACTCTGTGGTGGGCATCATGGGTGGGTCCATTGCTTACACATTGCCTGTGTTCTGACATGTGTTCTGCGTGTCATTTTGATATGTGGCCCAATTGCTGAGCTGATCCACCACATGTGCCTGGGGTATCTGGCACACACCCATGCTGCGGGTGGGAACAATGTTTGTGCCCCAGGAGTGTGCATATAGCGTGTGTCACACATACTTAGCCAGCTGCCTACTGTCCAGGGCTCATCCCTCATTCATGTGGGACAGGACAGTCATGCCTACTCCAGGCCATACAATACACTCTGTACTCCCACTGCCGTGTATCAGCTGACACGTTTTGCTCAGTGATTCGTCCCCTCAGGTGTCTGCCTCTGTGTCAGTGTGCTGTGGCTTCGTTGTCAGGTCTGCTGGGGTGTTCCTCGGTTGGGGCTCCGCATGCCACCGGAGATGTGACCATAGGAGATGATACATGTGTGACACATAGGTGTTTGATCACCTGACCGTGCAGACTGGGGTATGCGAATATGAGGTTCAGGCAGCTGTTTCCCATTCACAGCAGATTGTGATGTGCTCAGGTGCAGAGGGTAGTGTTACAGGTCTCCCATATGTACAATGGGTATAACCTGGACAGATGAGGGTACAGATGATGTGGTGTGTGGGGGATGTACATGTGCACTTGTTCAGCTCCAGGACTTGCATTCCCCATGATCTACTATTGTGATACAGTGCAGAGTGTTGTTGTCTGGCTGCCCTGCCCATGTGACTGGAGACAGTTATGTATGACTTAGCAGGCATGGCTGTGCCATGGCATGTGACTTCCTATTAGTGATCCTGCAGGGGAGTGACATTTGCTACATGCACACCATTGTGGCAATGGCTATCAGGACATGGGTGCATCATGGTGTCTGTCGCTGGTATGCATCACATGCATTTCCTATTTGACTCTGGGCATCCCTTTCATCCGGACACCTGCACTGACTCAGTGGCAAGAGTTGTGATGTGTGAATGTCCACATGCTTCACCGGGTTCTCTGCACTGTCCAAATACTGTGTAGGTGGTGCATGTGTCCACCCTGGGGTATTGCCATCCCACAGACACCATACAGATGGGTGCAAGGCCAGGTGGGATGTGAGTGCCATGGTTGACCATCAGACTGACAATTGACTTCTCCTGTTCTGTTTGTGCAGTTTTAGCAATGTTCAACTAAGGATGCCAGGGCTTGCTCTGTAATGTGCTGTACTTACTGTGGTGTGTGCGTTCGGTGCAGGTGACTGATGTCTGTCTGTTTCCCTATTGATTGCAGATACATCCACGGCCACAGGAGGGTCAGCTCCACGGACCAGGAGGAGCCAGCAGAGCCAGACTGGGTCAGCAGCCGAGGAGTGGTCGGAGGGACCCAGTGGCACGGAGGGCGAGGGAGCCACACCGAGGAGTCCTCAGCACCATCCACCTCAGCTGAGGACCAGAGCAACTCGGACGATGACTCCCTTATGGAGGCGGGTGTCAGCAGCCACCACACCCCAGCTAGTGTTGCTGTCCCCGCCACCACCACCACCACCACCGCCCTCCCGTTGGCTCCCATTGCCGAGGTCCGTGGAGGCTCCCATGTTCGGGAGCGTGTCTCCTTCGGGCCAGGCACCGCACCCCCTGCCCCTGTGTCCCCTGCTGCCCTGAGTGAGGAGTCTGTGTACCTCCATGTAGGACAGACAGCGATGCTGAGTGTCCTCCATGCACACACACCAGTCTGTTGAATCAGCTGGTGTCATTCATGGAGGGCATCTCATCGGGCATGTCTGACCTACAGAGGGGCAATAGGTCCATGGACTCCTCCCTGACGGCAGCAGTGTCCCTCCTCCGACAGTCCCTCACCCCTCCTGCCTCTGCCCCATCCATACTCCCCAGCACCTTACCCGTCCCAAGCACACACACACTGGCACAGGCACACACCAGCACAGACACATGCAGCACACGGACACACACGCCAGAAACAAGACGCACACGCACGCACCGTCAGGGGACTGCAACCACACTCACAGGGGATGGGGCACAGGCACAAACACATGCATCCACAAACACTGCGCAGTCCTCAGTTGCCTCTCCCTCCAAAGACCCCTCCCTTGCCTCACCTGCAACCCCATACACACAGCGGCTCTTCCTCTGTGACCTTGGCCTCTCCCCCTCCGACCCAGCTGATCCAGCATTCAGGGGGGAAGAGGAAGCCCACACACACGGAGCGGAGTGCCCCTGGCCGCCGGACACCATCCCCCAGGCGCAGAGCGACTGAGGCCCCCACCCGCAAGTCCCCCCGGTCCCGGAAGAGCAAGACCCCGCCGCCACCCTGCAGCTCAGGCACCAAGTCTCCTTCCTCCATCCCTCAGGCCCCCACTCCACAGGTGCCCCCACCACACCCTGCCCCAGGTTCCCCCACCCACAGATACACCATCCCCAGAAGGGTCAGGCCTTCTCCCCCTGCCACTTGCTCTTCCGGCCCCACACCCCCCGCTGCGCTTGTCTGTACCACTGATGTGGTGAGGGTGTCCTCCCCCTCTGTCCTGCCCACCTTTCCTGATCCCCATTCTCCTCCCCTGGAGGTGGGCACTGCAGTGGAGTCGACTATCACCCTGTCTGACTTGGGCGCTGCAGTGGCGGACCTGTCCACTCCATCTGCAGGGTCCACTGCAGTTGTGCCGGCACCCACAACATCTGAGTCATGCCCCCCAGTTGTGCCGGCACACACCATGTCAGACACCTCCACTGCAGTTGTCAGTTGCTCTCCAGCACCCACCACCCCTTCCCTGCCTCCTCCTGGTGAGCCCTGATCCTGTCCCTGCGGTGCCTGGCCTGCCCCCCGTATTCCCCTCCTAGGGGATTGTCCCCGGTTGTGATCAGTGCAGGCATGCATAGGGTGACATCTGCCACTGTCACCCTGTATAGACTTCCTCTTCGACTGGCCATTGGCCTTTGTTGATACTCTTGCAGTTCTTCCAAGTTTTGAACCCACATGCTGAATAAAGCAACTTTCTGTTCTCTAGTGGTTTTGCTTCTGATGTACATGATGTTGATGATGCTAACCGTGCCCTTGCTGCAGTGATGGTGATTTTGGACTCATGAAAATGAAGTGTTACTGTGCATGAACCCATGTGTTCCAGGGGGACAGTGTCCTATCCTGTGGTGAATCCATGTCGTCCTTAGCAGCATCTGAGGGTGTCATGTATTCAATATTTGGCAATGGGATTTCCTACTTACATTAGCAATGTCACATCTGTGGGTTCCACCCATGCACATCTGTTGTGTTTGCCATTGTTCAATTAGTCTAGTTCACTGACCGTGTGGCCATCTCCACTGGACATGCAGGTTTGGGCATCAATGGGGAAGGACTCTTCTGTGTTGTCAGTGCAACTTGCTATACATGTGTGTTGGATCTGTGCTGTTGAGTTCGTTGACATTCCCATGACCAGGCTGATGTGACGGGAGCCTTCATTTGGTGCTAATTGTTGACTGTGTGACCAAGTGTTCTGCTGACATGATGGAGCCCTACTGATGCGACATATGGCACAGCTTTCCTCACACAGGAGTGGAGTCCCCTCATGGCAGTGTGTACTCCTGTGACATCTCGTGCGCCCAAGGTGTGTGTTGTATGAGCATGTGTGTGTGTTCACTTCCATGTTGCTGTGCATGCTGGGATCCCTAGTGATGTTCCTGTTTGTGATGCTTGCTGAGTTGAGCTATGTTCCCCCAAAGTCTTCTCCCTGGGTTCTCTGTGATGTGGGTGCATGGCACATTACTGGTCATCAGGGTGTCACCCATAGGTGTGTTTGCTGTCAGGGCTGAGTTTGTGGGCAGACGCTGATGTGTCACAGTCCGGATTCCCCTTTGCACTTGTTGTTGACACCTGTCATGTGATTTCTGGTTTGTGTTAGCTTTCATTGGTTGTGACACGTTGTGTGTGTGACTGCTGGCACTCCTCAGGGCTGCAATGTTGGTAGTTGTCTATGTGTGTCCTTTGTGGGTGACCTTGGCTTCTTCATAGGTGTGTGACTGTGGCTGGGATCCCATTGGTTGGTGTGGTATTGCCGTCATGTCCATGTACAGCGTAGTGTGCAGTGTGTCAGACATTCAGGAGTCTGTTAGAGTGGCCATGTGTGATGTGTTCCTGCACCTTGGTTCCCACCCACCCCCTGAGATTGTCATGGGTGCATGTGCAATGTCACCAGTGCATGTGAGCTTCACTGCTGCACATTGTTGGAGGTCGAGGTGTGTGGTGTTGAGTGTGTGCAGATGAGAGTTGTTGCCCGGCTAGACCCCTGCCTCCATGTTGGCCTTGGCTGACAGGCCGTGCTGATTGATTTGTGCTTGTGTAGGTGTGATGGTAGTTTGTTGCTCAGGACACATGACTGTGGTTCACAGTGTGAACGACATCTAGCTTTGTCATCACAGTGGGATTGTAATGCAGCCCAGGGTCACCACATTGTGGGGGCCCTGGGTGTGCTGCTGTGGTGTCTGTGTGTCTTGCTGTGTCAGTTGCTGTTCCTACATGCTTGTGTGACATGTGTGATTTGTGCTCCCACTCAACTGACAATGCCTGATTGCCCACATAGGGGATTTGGATCCATGAAGTTACCTTTGTGTGGCACTGTATGCACGTCTGTGTAATTGGTATTCAGGCCTCCTCATGTGTTGTGTGTTTGCCTGGGGACACTGGTATCCCCCCTCACCTGTTGTGTTTGATGTGCAGTGTGGGTCTGCCTGTTTGTGTTTGTGCATCTGCACCACTGCATTGGCATATCTTTAGTGTGCCATTGGCTGTATGTTGTTTGGTGTGTTTGCCCTGCTGTCCCTGGGACTCCTAGGTCATCAGTCAGCACAATGATCATTGTGTGTGTGTCCCATTGCTGTCATGGTATGGTATCTGTTCACCTCCCTTCTACAGTCTCCACTGGGTATCTGAATTTGTGTGCCCATTGGTGCAAATATGTGGGTCTGCATTCTGATGGTCACTTCTGTCATTGAGTCATTGATGAGTGTTGACAGTGTCAGCCCCCATGGGTGATGTTTGTCTGCACATGGCCAAAGGTATGTCTTGTTTGCACTGCACTGTTTGCCTCCCCCATTCTATGTTGCTATGGGACACAAGCACTACTTTGCCACTGATGTGTTTGTTGTTCTGTGACCAGGAATAATCCATGCAGTTTGGCAGTTGCAGCTTATTCTTTGTCAACACATACATTTTGGCCACTGTGATGATGGGGGTTTGGACCCCATTGCCACAATGTTCAATATGTGCTTCAGCTATGGACCCCACACTCACATTTTGGTCACTGTGATGATGGGGGTTTGGACCCCATTGCCACAATGTTCAATATGTGCTTCAGCTATGGACCCCACACTTACATTTTGGTCACTGTGATGATGGGGGTCTGGACCCCACTGCCACAATGTTCAATATGTGCTTCAGCTATGGACCCCACACTTACATTTTGGTCACTGTGATGATGGGGGTTTGGACCCCATTGCCACAATGGTCATGGCCTGCTTGCATTGTGGGTGCCACACACATTTATGTGTGGCACTTGTGATAGGGGGTCACATTGTATGTCCACAGTCCTGTTCAGTGTTGTAGGCATTTGACACAGTCTACACACGCTTGTCATGGTGTTGGGGGATGTCTTTGTGTTGCATTCTTTCTGCTGGTGTGTGCTTCTTGTGGCATGTATTTGCCATCCTGTGAGTGGGGGTGGTAGTAGTAGTAGGCATCCAGCCCCCTGGGTAGAGGTGGTAGTAGTGGTAGGCACCTGGCACCCCTGGGTAGAGGTGGCAGTAGTGGTAGGCACCTGGCACCCCTGGGTAGAGGTGGCAGCAGTGGTAGGCACCTGGCACCCCTGGGTAGAGGTGGCAGTAGTGACAGGCACCCAGCCCCCATGGGTAGAGGTGGTAGTAGTGGGAGGCACCTGGCACCCCTGGGTAGAGGTGCTAGTAGTGGTAGGCACCTGGCACCCCCTGGGTAGAGGTGGTAGTAGTGGTAGGCACCTGGCACCCCCATGGGTAGAGGTGGTAGTAGTGGTAGGCAGCTGGCACCCCCTGGGTAGAGGTGGTAGTAGTGGTAGGCCCCTGGCACCCCCCTGGGTAGAGGTGGCAGTAGTGACAGGCATCCAGCCCACCATGGGTAGAGGTGGTAGTAGTGGGAGGCACCTGGCACCCCCTGGGTAGAGGTGGCAGTAGTGGTAGGCACCTGGCACCCCCTGGGTAGAGGTGGTAGTAGTGGTAGGCACCTGGCACCCCCTGGGTAGAGGTGGTAGTAGTGGTAGGCACCTGGCACCCCTAGGTAGAGGTGGTAGTAGTGGTAGGCACCTGGCACCCCCTGGGTAGAGGTTGCAGTAGTGACAGGCATCCAGCCCCCATGGGCAGAGGTGGTAGTAGTGGGAGGCACCTGGCACCCCTGGGTAGAGGTGGTAGTAGTGGTAGGCACCTGGCACCCCCTGGGTAGAGGTGGTAGTAGTGGTAGGCACCTGGCACCCCTGGGTAGAGGTGGTAGTAGTGGTAGGCACCTGGCACCCCCCTGGGTAGAGGTGGTAGTAGTGGTAGGCACCTGGCACCCCCCTGGTTAGAGGTGGCAGTAGTGACAGGCATCCAGCCCCCCATGGGTAGAGGTGGTAGTAGTGGGAGGCACCTGGCACCCCCTGGGTAGAGGTGGCAGTAGTGGTAGGCACCTGGCACCCCCTGGGTAGAGGTGGTAGTAGTGGTAAGCACCTGGCACCCCCATGGGTAGAGGTGGTAGTAGTGGTAGGCACCTGGCACCCCCTGGGTAGAGGTGGTAGTAGTGGTAGGCACCTGGCACCCCCCTGGGTAGAGGTGGCAGTAGTGACAGGCATCCAGCCCCCCATGGGTAGAGGTGGTAGTAGTGGGAGGCACCTGGCACCCCTGGGTAGAGGTGGCAGTAGTGGTAGGCACCTGGCACCCCCTGGGTAGAGGTGGTAGTAGTGGTAGGCACCTGGCACCCCCTGGGTAGAGGTGGTAGTAGTGGTAGGCACCTGGCACCCCTGGGTAGAGGTGGTAGTAGTGGTAGGCACCTGGCACCCCCCTGGGTAGAGGTGGCAGTAGTGACAGGCATCCAGCCCCCCATGGGTAGAGGTGGTAGTAGTGGGAGGCACCTGGCACCCCCTGGGTAGAGGTGGCAGTAGTGACAGGCATCCAGCCCCCCTGGGTAGAGGTGGTAGTAGTGGTAGGCACCTGGCACCCCCTGGGTAGAGGTGGTAGTAGTGGTAGGCACCTGGCACCCCCTGGGTAGAGGTGGTAGTAGTGGTAGGCACCTGGCACCCCTGGATAGAGGTGGTAGTAGTGGTAGGCACCTGGCACCCCCTGGGTAGAGGTGGCAGTAGTAACAGGCATCCAGCCCCCCATGGGTAGAGGTGGTAGTAGTGGGAGGCACCTGGTACCCCCTGGGTAGAGGTGGCAGTAGTGGTAGGCACCTGGCACCCCCTGGGTAGAGGTGGTAGTAGTGGTAGGCACCTGGCACCCCCATGGGTAGAGGTGGTAGTAGTGACAGGCATCCAGCCCCCCATGGGCAGAGGTGGTAGTAGTGGGAGGCACCTGGCACCCCCTGGGTAGAGGTGGTAGTAGTGACAGGCATCCAGCCCCCCATGGGTAGAGGTGGTAGGCACCTGGCACCCCCATGGGTAGAGGTGGTAGTAGTGACAGGCATCCAGCCCCCCATGGGTAGAGGTGGTAGTAGTGGTAGGCACCTGGCACCCCCTGGGTAGAGGTGGTAGTAGTGGTAGGCACCTGGCACCCCTGGGTAGAGGTGGTAGTAGTGGTAGGCACCTGGCACCCCCTGGGTAGAGGTGGTAGTAGTGGTAGGCACCTGGCACCCCCTGGGTAGAGGTGGTAGTAGTGGTAGGCACCTGGCACCCCCTGGTTAGAGGTGGCAGTAGTGACAGGCATCCAGCCCCCATGGGTAGAGGTGGTAGTAGTGGGAGGCACCTGGCACCCCTGGGTAGAGGTGGTAGTAGTGGTAGGCACCTGGTACCCCCTGGGTAGAGGTGGTAGTAGTGGTAGGCACCTGGCACCCCCTGGGTAGAGGTGGTAGTAGTGGTAGGCACCTGGCACCCCCTGGGTAGAGGTGGTAGTAGTGGTAGGCACCTGGCACCCCCCTGGTTAGAGGTGGCAGTAGTGACAGGCATCCAGCCCCCCATGGGTAGAGGTGGTAGTAGTGGGAGGCACCTGGCACCCCCTGGGTAGAGGTGGCAGTAGTGGTAGGCACCTGGCACCCCTGGGTAGAGGTGGTAGTAGTGGTAGGCACCTGGCACCCCCATGGGTAGAGGTGGTAGTAGTGGTAGGCACCTGGCACCCCTGGGTAGAGGTGGTAGTAGTGGTAGGCACCTGGCACCCCCTGGGTAGAGGTGGCAGAAGTGACAGGCATCCAGCCCCCCATGGGTAGAGGTGGTAGTAGTGGGAGGCACCTGGCACCCCTGGGTAGAGGTGGCAGTAGTGGTAGGCACCTGGCACCCCTGGGTAGAGGTGGTAGTAGTGGTAGGCACCTGGCACCCCTGGGTAGAGGTGGTAGTAGTGGTAGGCACCTGGCACCCCTGGGTAGAGGTGGTAGTAGTGGTAGGCACCTGGCACCCCTGGGTAGAGGTGGCAGTAGTGACAGGCATCCAGCCCCCCATGGGTAGAGGTGGTAGTAGTGGGAGGCACCTGGCACCCCCTGGGTAGAGGTGGCAGTAGTGACAGGCATCCAGCCCCCATGGGTAGAGGTGGCAGTAGTGGTAGGCACCTGGCACCCCTGGGTAGAGGTGGTAGTAGTGGTAGGCACCTGGCACCCCCTGGGTAGAGGTGGTAGTAGTGGTAGGCACCTGGCACCCCCTGGATAGAGGTGGTAGTAGTGGTAGGCACCTGGCACCCCCTGGGTAGAGGTGGCAGTAGTGACAGGCATCCAGCCCCCATGGGTAGAGGTGGTAGTAGTGGGAGGCACCTGGCACCCCCTGGGTAGAGGTGGCAGTAGTGGTAGGCACCTGGCACCCCCTGGGTAGAGGTGGTAGTAGTGGTAGGCACCTGGCACCCCCATGGGTAGAGGTGGTAGTAGTGACAGGCATCCAGCCCCCATGGGCAGAGGTGGTAGTAGTGGGAGGCACCTGGCACCCCCTTGGGTAGAGGTGGTAGTAGTGACAGGCATCCAGCCCCCCATGGGTAGAGGTGGTAGGCACCTGGCACCCCCATGGGTAGAGGTGGTAGTAGTGACAGGCATCCAGCCCCCCATGGGTAGAGGTGGTAGTAGTGGTAGGCACCTGGCACCCCCTGGGTAGAGGTGGTAAGAGTGGTAGGCACCTGGCACCCCCTGGGTAGAGGTGGTAGTAGTGGTAGGCACCTGGCACCCCCCTGGGTAGAGGTGGCAGTAGTGACAGGCATCCAGCCCCCCATGGGTAGAGGTGGTAGTAGTGGGAGGCACCTGGCACCCCCTGGGTAGAGGTGGCATTAGTGGTAGGCACCTGGCACCCCCTGGGTAGAGGTGGTAGTAGTGGTAGGCACCTGGCACCCCCATGGGTAGAGGTGGTAGTAGTGGTAGGCACCTGGCACCCCCTGGGAAAAGGTGGTAGTAGTGGTAGGCACCTGGCACCCCCCTGGGTAGAGGTGGCAGTAGTGACAGGCATCCAGCCCCCCATGGGTAGAGGTGGTAGTAGTGGGAGGCACCTGGCACACCCTGGGTAGAGGTGGCAGTAGTGGTAGGCACCTGGCACCCCCTGGGTAGAGGTGGCAGTAGTGACAGGCATCCAGCCCCCCATGGGTAGAGGTGGTAGTAGTGGGAGGCACCTGGCACCCCCTGGGTAGAGGTGGCAGTAGTGACAGGCATCCAGCCCCCCATGGGTAGAGGTGGCAGTAGTGGTAGGCACCTGGCACCCCCTGGGTAGAGGTGGTAGTAGTGGTAGGCACCTGGCACCCCCTGGGTAGAGGTGGTAGTAGTGGTAGGCACCTGACACCCCCCTGGGTAGAGGTGGCAGTAGTGACAGGCATCCAGCCCCCATGGGTAGAGGTGGTAGTAGTGGGAGGCACCTGCCACCCCTGGGTAGAGGTGGCAGTAGTGGTGGGCACCTGGCACCCCCTGGGTAGAGGTGGTAGTAGTGGTAGGCACCTGGCACCCCCATGGGTAGAGGTGGTAGTAGTGACAGGCATCCAGCCCCCCATGGGTAGAGGTGGTAGTAGTGGGAGGCACCTGGCACCCCCTGGGTAGAGGTGGTAGTAGTGACAGGCATCCAGCCCCCATGGGTAGAGGTGGTAGGCACCTGGCACCCCCATGGGTAGAGGTGGTAGTAGTGACAGGCATCCAGCCCCCATGGGTAGACGTGGCAGTAGTGGTAGGCACCTGGCACCCCCTGGGTAGAGGTGGTAGTAGTGGTAGGCACCTGGCACCCCCATGGGTAGAGGTGGTAGTAGTGACAGGCATCCAGCCCCCCGTGAGTAGAGGTGGTAGTAGTGGGAGGCACCTGGCACCCCTGGGTAGAGGTGGTAGTAGTGACAGGCATCCAGCCCCCATGGGTAGAGGTGGTGGGCACCTGGCACCCCCATGGGTAGAGGTGGTAGTAGTGACAGGCATCCAGCCCCCCATGGGTAGAGGTGGTAGTAGTGGGAGGCACCTGGCACCCCTGGGTAGAGGTGGCAGTAGTGGTAGGCACCTGGCACCCCCTGGGTAGAGGTGGCAGTAGTGGTAGGCACCTGGCACCCCCTGGGTAGAGGTGGCAGTAGTGGTAGGCACCTGGCACCCCTGGGTAGAGGTGGCAGTAGTGGTAGGCACCTGGCACCCCCTGGGTAGAGGTGGTAGTAGTGGTAGGCACCTGGCACCCCCATGGGTAGAGGTGGTAGTAGTGACAGGCATCCGGGCCCCTATGTGTATATGTGGCATTGGTGATGGGCATCCCGCCCCTATGGTGCTGCTGTTTCTGGAGTAAGTAATTTCTGCATCCCTGTGTGTGTGTGTGATATGTCGGGTACGTGTAGTTTGTGTTTGTGGTTGGTGTCTGACTTACCTTCTGCGCCGTACGCGTCCGTGCCTGTTCCAGTAGTAGATATAGAATATTGGTAGGATCGGAACGATGGGATTCATTGTTGGTTCGTCTCGTTCGTCTTCGTCGTTGCTTCGCCTCGTCCTCGTCGCTGGCGTGTTCGTCTCGTAGCCATGGATCGTGTTGTGGCGCGAATCAGAGCTTATGTGCGCCTCTCCCGGATGCTTTGACGTGCCGTGCGTAGCGACGGGTTCGGCGCGTACGGGAAGCGCATCGTACTTGTCCGGCCGTACGGGGCTGCTTTTTGGCTTCCGGGCGACTCGTATCTGCGTTTACGGATCCGGCTCGGTCGGGGATCAGGACCTGGATTGGGTGAGTACGACTCGGTCGGAATCTGCGCTGTTGTGCGCATCGTACTTGTTCGTTCGGATTAATGTGCGGATCGGTCGGGAAACAGGCATTCGCATGGCTTTTTTCCCGACCGAATGGCGTTGGGTGCGTCTTCGACCGAGATCGGAATCGGCCCCTAATTGTTGGGCTTTTCTTCCTCTTGTTGCGTTTGTACCTCCCCTGGAGCATGGCCTCATTACTGGTGTCCTTCCACTGCTTACTTTTCAGACACTCATTTTATGGTCTAGCTTGACCTCGTAACTGTCAGAAAATTATGTGAGAATAATTTTGGTGCCACCCACTTGTTGAGAGCCAGGAGTACAAAGTTTTAATGGGTAGAACTTTTGAGTTTCCACAAAAAACTCGTTGGTGCTGCATGCAGCTGTGACCATTTTGCTTATTTATTTAGCTGCCGTAGCATAAACTTCCAGGGGCACACACATGACATTTTAATGCTACTAAATTGTCTTAGATAGCAAGATAATTTATGTTGTTTTTATCTGGCACTCTGCCAGCAGCGTAGATGGGTGTCCCATTATTTTGCTTTGTCAGCTATATTTTTGTATACATTTCTACTTTTATCACTGTATGCTGGATGGTTGCTTTGTGGAAAGCTTATGCCCAGTACAATAGGCTTAAATTGCTTATGGTTACAAGCCAGTGATAAAGACTATTTGCCTGATTGTTTATTATGAAAAGTTACGATAAAGGCAGTAGGCCTGATATATTGATTGTGAAAAGCATATGATAAAGTAATTAGGCATTTGAGGGTGGATTGTTATTACTGTGAATTAACGCCTACAGATAGGTTTTTTGTTACATGGAATCATATAGATTACCTTAACAGGCAAGGGTTTTGATGTTTGTTAACCCCTCTGACAAACCATGAGTATAGACGGTATGCACCATGAGAATCCTTGTTAAGCCCTGTTAGGAGAGATGCTATTTTGCTTTGCCAACTACAATTTTGTATACATTTTCACTTTTATGACTGTATGACTGGAGGGTGCCTTGTGGCAAAGTTTATGCTCAGTACAGTAGGCCTGAGTTGGTTATGGTGACAAGCCAATAATAAAAGCTATAGGCTTCATTGGTGTGCAGGGAAATGTTATACCCGATGGCATAGGTCTGGCCTTTGTATTATGAAAAGCTATTACCAAGGCAGTAAACCTGGAATATTTTTTGTGAAGAGTGTATGGTAAAGCCAGAAGGCTTCCAACAGTGCATTTTTGTCACATTATGTTACAGCCCATAAAAAGATATTTGGTTATATGTAATCTAAATGATCAACATCATAGCCAATGGGGTTGTCACGCACTCTGACAAACCACAGCACTAGAATTTCACTAAGATGATTCTTGTTAGGTCCTATTGAGAGGAGCTTTATATTGTTTTGCCAACTGTAGTTTTGTACATATTTGTAAATTTATAAACATAAATCTAATAGTTGCCCACTTCTGCATACCTCAGTAGGCCTGGGATGCTTATAGTGTCAAGCCATTGATAAAGGGTAAAGGCTTTATCAGTTTACTCGGAAAAGTTCTGTCAGATTCCTTAGGCATGATCAGTTTTAATGAAAAGATATGACAAAGCAAGTAGGCCTACTTAATTAAGTATTGTGAAAAGTATGTTTTGAAGACAAACAGCTTTTAAAGGTGGATTGTTACTGTGCTGTGCTAAAACCTGTAGGCAGGCATTTTGTTACATGGAATCACACAGATTACTGTAGTAGGCAAGGGTTTTGGTGTTGGTGACTCACCTGAACAAACCATGGGGATAGACGATTTGCACAATGGTAATACTTATTAGGCTCTATTAGTAGGAATTTTGTACTGTTTTTATAACTGTATTTTGTACATATTTGTAATTTTATTATGGCATACCCGATGATGCATTGCGGGAAGTCTTATGAATCAACACAGTAGGTCTGAGTTGCAAAGCCAATGATACAAGTTATAGATTTGATTGTTCATAATGAAAAGTTTCAATAAAAGCAATAAGCCTGACATACTGATTGTGAAAAGCATACATTAAAGTCAATAGGCATTTATAGGTTGATTGTTATTACTCTATATTAAAGCCTACAGATTGATATTTTATTACGTGAAATCTCACAGATTATCATAATTAATTCCACATTTGTAAAGCGTGAACTTATCACCCCTGAGGGTATCCAGGCACTGGGGGCCGTCGGGGAGATTAAGTGAGCTATTGCCCAGAGTCACATGACGCTGAGCTGAGCTGCTGCCAGTGCCGGGGATCGAAACGTGAGCCCGAGCTCCAGAGTCAGGTGCTCTGGCCGCTGCGCTACACCTCTCCCCAAAGCAAGCATTTTATTACTAGTTAACCCTGCTGACAAACCATGGGTATAAAAGATTTGTATTATCAAAATGCATGTTAGTCCCTCTTAGGGGAATTAGTATTTTGCTTTGCCAACTTTAATTTTGCATACTATGTCATTTTATGACTGTATGCCTGATGGTTGTTGTTAGACTTGGCATCATTGGTGTGGGTTTGCCCTGTATTTTTGCCTTGCCTCCTGTTATTTTGCTGTGTGTTGGACTTCGTTTTTGCTGGTCTGAATGCTTTGGGCACTTTGCCACTGCTGTTCAGTGCCAATGTGCAAGTGCTCCCTTTGTAAATTGTTGTTGTCTTGTGGGAAAGATTATGTTCAGTACAGGATGCCTCGGTTGGTTATGGTGAGAAGCCATTGATAACAGCTCAGGCATGATTGGTTCACCAACAAGAAATATTTCAGTTTATATATATATATCCTTAATCGCAAAGTCTTCTGCCCTCGGAGACCTAACTGTAGCTCTGTGCATTTGGGTGAGGAAACCCGTATAGTAAGCATACCACTCTGCCTTTGACCTCCACAAGAGAGATGCGCTCTCCAGTGTTGTGAAATGAACCATTATTTTATTTCATGATGTCACAGAAATCCAAAATATTGTGTAGAATAAAAAAAGCAATCTACACATTTCAGAGTTTTCGATCCCTTGATCACAGGTGAATTGTGCTCTCCCCTCAACACACATAAATCACTATGGCTCAGTAGCCCTTTATTTATATCTGTTACACCATAGTGATTTATGTGTGTCGAGGGGATAGCTATATGGCGGGGTCAAGAAAAAAGGGGATCCCAAAACGTGTTTTCTCCATGTTCATTTTCATAGGAAAATTAAACAAAGCTACAGCCTGAACTGCTGAACGGAATTACACCAAATTTGGCAAAAAGGTAGGTCTTGATTCAGAAAGTGATCTATTTTTTTAAATGGTGTAAATCCGTTCAGTACTTCCTGAGGAATGTATGACAGTACAACGCGATCATTTTGATTGCGGTACTTTACATCGCGGTTTTTACAACGCAAGTCATTACAACGACTTGCGTTGGAGGGCGCTGGATTGAGGATTAATATGATTTTCTATTCCAACTCCAGCCCACGTAACAGTAGGGAAGGTGTTGGAATAGAAAATCATACTATTCCTTAACCTAGAGCGCCATCCAGCGCAAGTCATTGTAATGACTTGCGTTGTAATGGCTGCGTGGTAAAGGTCGTGCGGTGTAAACACCGCGTTGTAAACGACGTTTCCCCTTCCTGAGAAATTGATACATAGAAAAATATTAGTATCTGGTGACCGCGGTGGATCCGCGAACCCACCCGAGCACGAGCTTGATTCTGATTGGCTGCCAACACTTCAAACCAGGAAGTGTTGGCAGCCATCTTGTCAGAAGGATAAAAGTGAAAAAAACTATAAAAAATAAGAAAGGGGGGCAGGGCAGAAACAACCTGACCCCATAGGCCTGCTCAGGGGGTCCCACTGGGATCCCCAGGGCAAAAAAAAGCGCTTTTTTTTAGTTCGGCAGGATTCACGTAGGGTCCGCGAATGTGGCAGAAATTTTTAAAAAAATGAAGCGCGGGCTCCAGCGCTTCATTTGTTTTAAGCCCCCGGGTGGGCCAGGTCCCGGGGGCAATACATAATTATGTAGCGGGGGCCCACGGGGGCCCCCGCAGCCCCGGGGACCACCACCTCCCCGGGGCTTTGTTAATAATGTGTGGGGGCACGCGCCCCCCCTGCAGCCCTGGGGACCGCCACCTCCCCGGGCCTTTTTCATACAAATGCGTGGGGGGGGCTTATGCCCCCCCACACTGCCCCGGGAACCGCCACCTCCCCAGGGCTTTTTAATACAAATTGAGTGTAGGGGGCTCCTGTCCCGCCACACTGCCCCGGGGACCACCACCTCCCCAGGGCAATAGGCTTTAAATGCGGGGGCCACACGGCCCTCCCGCAGCCCCGGGGACGCCAACTCCCCGGGGCTACTTTTAAAAACTAAGTGGGGGGGCTCGAGCCCCCCCACACTGCCCCGGGCACCACCACCTCCCCAGGGCACACTTTATTCAAATATGGAGGTCCGTTGTGGACCCCCAGCCCTGGGGACCACCGCCTCCCTGGGGCTTTAAACCAGTTGCCCTCCTTGGCCCTGGGGACCGCCAACCCCCAGGGCCGGCTCCAGCAATGTCCCAGGGTGCCGACCCCCGGGACATTGCAGTTTGCTATGGCAGGGCGGGAGCAAACTTCTGCTTTGCTTCATGGAAGCGAGAGCAGGAAAACTGCTCTCGCTTCCATAAAGCAAAGCAGATTTGCTTTTGGGCAAAGGGAGCTGCATGTTTGCAACTCCCTTTGTCCAAAAGCAATGCCGGCTCCCACAGGAGGCGGGGAGCTGGCAGGGACAGGGGGGCATTGGGGCTCCCCCGCGGTCCCCAACGTGAGGCCAGGCCCCGGGGGATGAGATCCCCAGGGCCAAATGTGAGGCCAGGCCCTGGGGCCAAAAGTGGCACAGGGAAGGGGGGCCACGTGGCCCCCTCCCGTAAAAAAAAAGAAAAATTAAAAAAGAGGCAAAGCCCCGGGGGATGGGGTCCCCGGGGCCCAAAATGGCCTCAGGAGGGGGGCCGGGCGGCCCCCATCCCGTTTTAAATTATTTTATTAAATGGCTCAGGCCCTGGGGGATGGGGTCCCCAGGGCCCAAAAAGTATTAAGGGAAAGGGGGCCACAGAGCCCCCTTCCAAAAAGAAAACAGAAAAGTGAAGCTGGCATCTCGCCGGAGGCTCCGCCCCCTCCCTGCACCACTCTGCAAGCATGCCTCCTGGCGCGTTCTGGGTTGGGGGATTAAGTCCCCTTAAATCCTAAGGACCCTCAGGGGCCAACTAGCCCACCATTTACCTCCAGTAAGCCCCACACAGTGGGATTGCAGAGAGGAGGTCCAAGGCTACGCCCCTTTTTACACCACTCTGCAAACACACTTCTTGGCGCATTGCTGGTGGGGCGATGAGGTCCTCTTGTGTCTTGAGGACCTCAGGACTAAAGTGTACTTCATCCCGCAAGCAGCATTGCGCCAGGAGGCACGTTTGCAGAGTGGTGTAAAAAGGAAGGGGGCGTGGCCTTTGACCACTCTCAGCAATACAGCTGTGTGGGGCTTACTAGAGATAACAGGAGGGCTAGTTGGCCCCCAGGGACCCTCAGGAGGCAAGGCGACTTAATCCCCCATGTCAACACAGTTCAGAGATGGGGGGACTGGGAGCAAATTAGGAAAAGGTCCTGTACCTATGCTCCTAGAACAATCATTTTAAACAAAGTGGTATCAGTTCCTAAGAAAGAGAAGAGAAAAAAGAGGGTTCTTCCACCAATTGTGGTTGTAAGTGATGCGTAATTGTCTCCAAGGGACGGTTGAGTGTGCTTGAAATGGGGGTAGACCTCCTGTTGGTTTTTGTGCCCTCACACACCCTTGCGGGTGTAAAGCATCATCATTGGGCAATGCTCCTCGTGAGGGTGGCGCTGCAGTCCTTCACGGGCCCTTCAAGAGGGCTCTTTGATGGAGATCTTTTAAGGAGGTGCTGCAGTTGTGCATGTGGGTGTGTGGGCCAAGTGAATCAGTGCAAGTGAAGTTAAAATAACCTATCGGTACCCAACTGAATTTAATGTCGGGTCCTACAGGTAGATTAAAAAGTAATAATGGTTTGGAGACTCTCCTTTAACAAAACCAAGGGAGGGAACAGTGTATTCCCGCCGCTCTCAAACCGTAAAAATTGTGTTGTGTATTTAAAAGTGAATAATGGTCGACATGTTTCGCGCAACCTATTGGTCCCTAATGGATCCCTGTGTGCTTCATCAGGACCGTGTGCATGAAATTATAGACTGGGACTCGGGGGGAGACACCCTATAATCCCACTTTACTTATCGTCAAGTCAGGTAAGACGTCTCTGCATCCGAGACACGTATTATTCATGTTCTCAAAAACCGAAGCCCTCCCCACGCTGAAGAAGGGCCACGACGGCGAGAGGTCGGGCAGTCGAGTGGAGCAAGCGTCTCTCCCTCGATTCAAAGCCTTGTAACCTGTCGCCCGATCAGGTTTCGCCGGTGAATGTTACAGAAGACGCCGGGTAAATGTAGGCCTCGACACAATTTTTACGGTTTGAGAGTGGCGGGAATACACTGGTCCCTCCCTTGATTTTGTTAAAGGAGAGTCTCCAAACCATTATTACTTTTTAATCTACCTGTTAATGAGACAAAAAGAAGGAACCACTGAGGAGCACTTCTGGACCTAGTCGGAGATATGAGCAGAGCCACTGGAATTATGCGACTGTTCGGCTGCACCGATTTTTGCATAATTAGACATTTTCCGCATTTGCCACATAATCCATCATCTGCTGCATATCTGCAGATTTGAGAAAAAACCCTTGTTTCAAGCTCAAATGGCTCAAACGTTACCAAAAATGCAGCGACAAGTGTTACAGCATGGTGGAAGGCCCTTTGCAAACCTGGTATGGTCACCTGTTGCTAATTGCTAAATGTGGGTGTTAAATTAGTACTAATGGTGCACAAACCACTCTTGCTTCTTTCTGTGCCTCTCATGCCTCTTTCCTCACTTCTCTTGCTTTTTTCTGCACCTCTCTTGTTTCTTTCTGCAACTCTCTTGTCTCTTTCATGCCTTCTCTTACTTCTTTTTACCCCTCTTTTGCTTCTTTTAGCACTTCCCTTGCCTTTCTGCACTTCCCTTGCCTGTTTCTGCACCTGTCTTGCCTCTTTCTGCACCACTGTTACCTTTTTATGCACCTCACTTGCTTCTTTCTGTACCCCTCTTGCCTCTTTCTGCACCCCTCTTGCCTCTTTCTGCACCCCTCTTCCCTCTTTCTGCACCCCTCTTCCCTCTTTCTGCACCTCTCCTGCCTGTTTCTGCACCTCTGTTGCCTCTTTCTGCACTTCTCTTTCCTCTTTCTGTACCTCTGTAGCTTCTTTCTGCACCCCCTTGCCTCTTTCAGCACCCCTCTTCCCTCTTTCTGCACCTCTCTTGCCTCAGTCTGCACCACTATTCTCTTTCTGTATCTGTTTTGCCTGTTTCTGCACCTCTATTTCTTCTTTCTGCACCTCTTCTGCCTGTTTCTGCACCTCTCTTCCCTTTTTCTGCACCTCTCTTGCCTCTGTCTGCACCACTATTCTCTCTTTCTGTATCTGTTTTGCCTGTTTCTGCACCTCTATTTCCTCTTTCTGCACCTCTTCTGCCTGTTTCTGCACCTCTCTTGCCTCTTTCTGCACTTCTCTTGCCTCTTTCTGCACACCTCTTCCCTCTTTCTGCAACTCTGTTGCTTCTTTCTGCACTTCTCTTGCTTCTACCTTTTTGTACATACATTTAAAGAGTATGCTATTTGAAACACAGGTATTCAAGTATTTGTATGTTTATTTTTATGTAACATGCCAGTAGGTAAAAGCAGAGACACATGAATGCATACCTTCACAAACTTGGTCAGACTTACAACAGTGATATGGTTAGGATTACTGTTTTACATATGTTAGGCCTAACATTCTGAGCAGTCGATGACTAGCGAACTTTCAAGAGAAAAGTGAGTTTTAAGACATCTTGGGAGAAGGATTAGTGATTAGGCTACTTTGTATGAGTCTGTGGAAAGGTACAGTCAAAGTAGGCCTCTTTCTGCACTTCTCTTGCTTCTTTCTCCACCTCTCTTGCTTCTTTCTGCACCCCTCTTCCCTCTTTCTGCACCCTTCTTCCCTCTTTCTGCACCTCTCTTGCCTCTTTCTGCACCTTTTTCTTCTTTCTACAGTTCTTTTGGTTCTTTCTGCACTGCTCTTGCTTCTTTCTCAACCTCTCTTGCACATTTCTGGACCCCCTTGCCTCTTTCTACACCCTTCTTCCCTCTTTCTGCACTTCTCTTGCCTCTGTCTGCACCCCTATTCTCTCTTTCTGTATCTGTTTTGCCTGTTTCTGCAACTCTCTTGCCTCTTTCTGCAGTTCTCTTGCCTCTTTCTGCACCTCTGTTGCTTCTTTCTGCACTTCTCTTGCCTCTTTCTGCACCCCTCTTGCCTCTTTTTGCACTTTTCTTTCCTCTTTCTGCACCTCACTTGCCTCTTTCTGCACTTCTCTTTCCTCTTTCTGTACCTCACTTGCCTCTTTCTACACTTCTCTTGCTTTTTTCTACACCCCTTGTTTCTTTCTTCAACTCTCTTGCCTCTTTCATCACTTCTCTTGCTTCTTTCTACACCGCTGTTGCTTCTTTCGGCACTTCTCTTGCCTGTTTCTGCACCTGTCTTGCCTCTTTCTGCACCACGGTTGCCTTTTTCGGCACCTCACTTGCTTCCTTCTGGACCCCTCTTGCCTCTTTCTGTACCTCTCTTGCCTCTTTTTGCACCCCTGTTCTCTTTTTCTGTACCTGTTTTGCATGTGTATGCACCTCTCCTGCCTGTTTCTGCACCTCTCTTGCCTCTTTCTGCACTCCTCTTACCACATTCTACACCTCTGTTGCTTCTGTCAGCACTTCTCTTGCTTCTGTATGCACATCTCTTGCTTCTTAATGCACCTCTCTTGCTTCTTTCTGCACCTCTCTTGCCTCTTTCTGCACCCTTCTTCCCTCTTTGTGCACATCTCTTGCCTCTTTCTTCACCTCTCTTTCCTCCTTCTGCAGTTCTTGTGTCTCTTTCTGCACCTCTTTTGTTTCTTTCTGCACTTCTGTTGCCTCTTTCTGCACCCCTCTTTCCGCACCTCTGTTGGTTCTTTCTGCACCCCTCTTGCCTCTTTCTGCACCTCTTTTGCCTTTGTCTGAACCCCCGTTCTCTCTTTCAGCACCTCTTTTGCCTGTTTCTGCAACTCTCTTGCCTCTTTCTGCAGTTCTCTTGCCTCTTTCTGCAGTTCTGTTGCTTCTGGCTGCATTTCTCTTCCCTCTTTCTGCACCCCTCTTGCCTCTTTCTGCACCTCCGTTAGTTCTTTCTGCACTTCTCTTGCTTTTTTCCGCATCTTTCTTGCTTCTTTCTGCACCCCTCTTGCCTCTTTCTGCACCCGTCTTTCTTCTTTCTGCACCTCTCTTGCTTGTGTCTGCAACTCTCTTGCCTCTTTCTGAAGTTCCCTTGCCTCCTTCTGCACCTCTGTTGCTTTTTTCTGCACCTCTCTTGCTTCTTTCAGCACTTCTCTTGCCTCTTTCTGCACTTCTCTTGCCTGTTTCTCCACCTGTCTTGCCTCTTTCTGTACCCCTATTTCCTGTTTCTGTATCTCACTTGCCTCTTTCTGCACCTCTCTTGCCTCTTTCTGCACCTCTCTTGCCTCTTTCTGCACCTCTCTTGCTTTCTTCTGCACCTCTCTTGCTTCTTTCTACACCGCTGTTGCTTCTTTCAGCACTTCTCTTGCCTCTTTCTGCACTTCTCTTGCCTCTTTCTGCACTTCTCTTGCCCGTTTCTGCAACTGTCTTGCCTCTTTCTGCACCACTGTTGTATTTTTCTGCACCTCACTTGCTTCTTTCTGTACCCCTCTTGCCTCTTTCGGCACCCTCTTGCCTCTTTCTGCACCCCTCTTCCCTCTTTCTGTACCTCTCTTGCCTCTTTCTGCACCCCTGTTCTCTCTTTCTGCACCTGTTTTGCCTCTTTCCGCACCTCTCCTGCCTGTTTCTGCACCTTTGTTGTCTCTTTCTGCACTTCTCTTGCCTCTTTCTGTACCTCTGTTGCTTCTGTCAGCACTGCTCTTGCTTCTTTATGCACCTCTCTTGTTTCTTTATGCACCTCTCTTGATTCTTTCTGCACCCCTCTTGCCTCTTTCTGCACCCTTCTTCCCTCTTTGTGCACCGCTCTTGCCTCTTTCTGAACCGCTCTTTCCTCTTTCTGCACTTCTCTTGCTTTTTTCTGTATCTCTCTTGCTTCTTTCTGCACCCCTCTTGCTTCTTTCTGCATCCATCTTTCTTCTATCTGCACCTATCGTGCCTGTGTCTGCAACTCTTGCCTCTTTCTGAAGTTCTCTTGCCTCCTTCCGCACCTCTGTTGCTACTTTCTGCACTTCTCTTGCTTCTTTCTGCACCTCTCCTGCCTGTTTCTGCCCTCTGTTGCCTCTTTCTGCACCTCACTTGCCTCTTTTTGCACTTCTCTTGCTTTTTTCTGTACCTCTCTTTTTTCTTTCTGCAACTCTCTTGTCACTTTCATCACTTCCCTTGCATCTTTCTACACCGCTGTTGCTTCTTTCAGCAATTCTCTTGCCTCTTTCTGTACTTCTCTTGCCTTTTTCTGCACCTCACTTGCTTCTTTCTGCCCCCCTTTTTGCTCTTTATGTACCACTCTTGCCTCTTTCTGCACCCCTGTTCTATCTTTCTGCACCTGTTTTGCCTGTTTCTGCACCTCTCCTGCCTGTTTCTGCCCTCTGTTGCCTCTTTCTGCACTTCTCTTGTCTCTTTCTGCACCTCTGTTGCTTCTGTCAGCACTTCTCTTGCTTCTTTATGCACCTCTCTTGCTTCTTTATGCACCTCTCTTGCTTCTTTCTGCACCCCTCTTGCCTCTTTCTGCACCCTTCTTTCCTCTTTTTTCACCTCTTGCCACTTTCTGCACCTCTCTTTCCTCTTTCTGCAGTTATCTTGCCTCTTTCTGTACCTCTTTTGCTTCTTTCTGCACTTCTGTTGCTTGTTTCTGCACCCCTCTTGCCTCTTTCTGCACCTCTGTTGATTCTTTCTGCACCTCTGTTGATTCTTTCTGCACCCCTCTTGCCTCTTTCTGCACCCCTCTTCCCTTTTCTGTACCTCTCTTGCCTCTGTCTGCACTCCTGTTCTCTCTTTCTGCACCTCTTTTGCCTGTTTCTGCAACTCTCTTGCCTCTTTTTGCAGTTCTCTTGCCTCTTTCTGCACCTGTTGCTTTTTCTGCACTTCTCTTGCCTCTTTCTACACCCCTCTTGCCTCTTTCTGCACCTCCGTTGGTTCTTTCTGCATTTCTCTTGCTTTTTCTGCACTTCTCTTGCTTTTTTCTGCATCTCTCTTGCTTCTTTCTGCACCCCTCTTGCCTGTGTCTGCAACTCTCTTGCCTCTTTCTGAAGTTCTCCTGCCTCCTTCTGCACCTCTGTTGCTTCTTTATGCACTTCTCTTGCCTCTTTCTGCACCCCTGTTGCCTGTTTCTGTACCACACTTGCCTCTTTCTGCACCTCTCTTGCCTCTTTCTCCACTTCTCTTGCCTCTCTCTTGTCTCTTTCATCACTTCTCTTGCTTCTTTCTACCCCTCTGTTGCTTCTTTCAGCACTTCTCTTGCCTTTTCTGCACTTCTCTTGCCTGTTTCTGCACCAGTCTTGCCTCTTTCTGCACTACTCTTGCCTCTTTCTACACCCCTCTGGCCTCTTTATGCACCCCTCTTCCCTCTTTCTGTACCTCTCTTGCCTCATTCTGCACCTCTGTTGCTTCTTTCTGCACTTCTCTTGCCTCTTGCTGCACCCCTCTTCCCTCTTTCTGCACCCTCTTCCCTTTTCTGTACCTCTCTTGCCTCTGTCTGCACCCCTGTTCTCTCTTTCTGCACCTCTTTTGCCTGTTTCTGCAACTCTCTTGCCTCTTTTTGCAGTTCTCTTGCCTCTTTCTGCACCTGTTGCTTTTTTCTGCACTTCTCTTGCCTCTTTCTACACCCCTCTTGCCTCTTTCTGCACCTCCGTTGGTTCTTTCTGCATTTCTCTTGCTTTTTTCTGCACTTCTCTTGCTTTTTTCTGCATCTCTCTTGCTTCTTTCTGCACCCCTCTTGCCTGTGTCTGCAACTCTCTTGCCTCTTTCTGAAGTTCTCCTGCCTCCTTCTGCACCTCTGTTGCTTCTTTATGCACTTCTCTTGCCTCTTTCTGCACCCCTGTTGCCTGTTTCTGTACCACACTTGCCTCTTTCTGCACCTCTCTTGCCTCTTTCTCCACTTCTCTTGCCTCTCTTTGCAACTCTCTTGTCTCTTTCATCACTTCTCTTGCTTCTTTCTACCCCTCTGTTGCTTCTTTCAGCACTTCTCTTGCCTTTTCTGCACTTCTCTTGCCTGTTTCTGCACCAGTCTTGCCTCTTTCTGCACTACTCTTGCCTCTTTCTACACCCCTCTGGCCTCTTTATGCACCCCTCTTCCCTCTTTCTGTACCTCTCTTGCCTCTTTTTGCACCCCTGTTCCCTCTTTCTGCACTTCTCTTGCCTCATTCTGCACCTCTGTTGCTTCTTTCTGTACTTCTCTTGCCTCTTGCTGCACCCCTCTTCCCTCTTTCTGCACCCTCTTCCCTTTTCTGTACCTCTCTTGCCTCTGTCTGCACCCCTGTTCTCTCTTTCTGCACCTCTTTTGCCTGTGTCTGCAACTCTCTTGCCTCTTTCTGAAGTTCTCCTGCCTCCTTCTGCACCTCTGTTGCTTCTTTCTGCACTTCTCTTGCCTCTTTCTGCACCCCTGTTGCCTGTTTCTGTACCACACTTGCCTCTTTCTGCACCTCTCTTGCCTCTTTCTCCACTTCTCTTGCCTCTCTCTGCAACTCTCTTGTCTCTTTCATCACTTCTCTTGCTTCTTTCTACCCCTCTGTTGCTTCTTTCAGCACTTCTCTTGCCTTTTCTGCACTTCTCTTGCCTGTTTCTGCACCAGTCTTGCCTCTTTCTGCACTACTCTTGCCTCTTTCTGCACCCCTCTGGCCTCTTTATGCACCCCTTTCCCTCTTTCTGTACCTCTCTTGCCTCTTTTTGCACCCCTGTTCCCTCTTTCTGCACCTCTCTTGCCTCTTTCTGCACCTCTCTTGCTTTCTTCTGCACCTCTCTTGCTTCTTTCTACACCGCTGTTGCTTCTTTCAGCACTTCTCTTGCCTCTTTCTGCACTTCTCTTGCCTCTTTCTGCACTTCTCTTGCCCGTTTCTGCACCTGTCTTGCCTCTTTCTGCACCACTGTTGCCTTTTTCTGCACCTCACTTGCTTCTTTCTGAACCCCTCTTGCCTATTTCTGCACCCTCTTGCCTCTTTCTGCACCCCTCTTCCCTCTTTCTGTACCTCTCTTGCCTCTTTCTGCACCCCTGTTCTCTCTTTCTGCACCTGTTTTGCCTGTTTATGCACCTCTCCTGCCTGTTTCTGCACCTTTGTTGTCTCTTTCTGCACATCTCTTGCCTCTTTCTGTACCTCTGTTGCTTCTGTCAGCACTGCTCTTGCTTCTTTATGCACCTCTCTTGCTTCTTTATGCACCTCTCTTGATTCTTTCTGCACCCCTCTTGCCTCTTTCTGCACCCTTCTTCCCTCTTTGTGCACCGCTCTTGCCTCTTTCTGAACCGCTCTTTCCTCTTTCTGCACTTCTCTTGCTTTTTTCTGTATCTCTCTTGCTTCTTTCTGCACCCCTCTTGCTTCTTTCTGCATCCCTCTTTCTTCTATCTGCACCTATCTTGCCTGTGTCTGCAACTCTTGCCTCTTTCTGAAGTTCTCTTGCCTCCTTCCGCACCTCTGTTGCTACTTTCTGCACTTCTCTTGCTTCTTTCTGCATCCCTGTTGCCTGTTTCTGTACCTCACTTCCTTCTTTCTGCACCTCTCTTGCCTCTTTCTGCAACTCTCTTGCCTCTTTCTGCACCTCACTTGCCTCTTTTTGCACTTCTCTTGCTTTTTTCTGTACCTCTCTTTTTTCTTTCTGCAACTCTCTTGTCACTCTCATCACTTCCCTTGCATCTTTCTACACCGCTGTTGCTTCTTTCAGCAATTCTCTTGCCTCTTTCTGTACTTCTCTTGCCTTTTTCTGCACCTCACTTGCTTCTTTCTGCCCCCCTTTTTGCTCTTTCTGTACCACTCTTGCCTCTTTCTGCACCCCTGTTCTATCTTTCTGCACCTGTTTTGCCTGTTTCTGCACCTCTCCTGCCTGTTTCTGCACCTCTGTTGCCTCTTTCTGCACTTCTCTTGTCTCTTTCTGCACCTCTCTTGCTTCTTTCTGCACCCCTCTTGCCTCTTTCTGCACCCTTCTTTCCTCTTTTTTCACCTCTTGCCACTTTCTGCACCTCTCTTTCCTCTTTCTGCAGTTCTCTTGCCTCTTTCTGTACCTCTTTTGCTTCTTTCTGCACTTCTGTTGCTTCTTTCTGCACCCCTCTTGCCTCTTTCTGCACCCCTCTTCCCTTTTCTGTACCTCTCTTGCCTCTGTCTGCACCCCTGTTCTCTCTTTCTGCACCTCTTTTGCCTGTTTCTGCAACTCTCTTGCCTCTTTTTGCAGTTCTCTTGCCTCTTTCTGCACCTGTTGCTTTTTTCTGCACTTCTCTTGCCTCTTTCTACACCCCTCTTGCCTCTTTCTGCACCTCCGTTGGTTCTTTCTGCATTTCTCTTGCTTTTTTCTGCACTTCTCTTGCTTTTTTCTGCATCTCTCTTGCTTCTTTCTGCACCCCTCTTGCCTGTGTCTGCAACTCTCTTGCCTCTTTCTGAAGTTCTCCTGCCTCCTTCTGCACCTCTGTTGCTTCTTTCTGCACTTCTCTTGCCTATTTCTGCACCCTTGTTGCCTGTTTCTGTACCACACTTGCCTCTTTCTGCACCTCTCTTGCCTCTTTCTCCACTTCTCTTGCCTCTCTCTGCAACTCTCTTGTCTCTTTCATCACTTCTCTTGCTTCTTTCTACCCCTCTGTTGCTTCTTTCAGCACTTCTCTTGCCTTTTCTGCACTTCTCTTGCCTGTTTCTGCACCAGTCTTGCCTCTTTCTGCACTACTCTTGCCTCTTTCTGCACCCCTCTGGCCTCTTTATGCACCCCTCTTCCCTCTTTCTGTACCTCTCTTGCCTCTTTTTGCACCCCTGTTCCCTCTTTCTGCACTTCTCTTGCCTCATTCGGCACCTCTGTTGCTTCTTTCTGCACTTCTCTTGCCTCTTGCTGCACCCCTCTTCCCTCTTTCTGCACCCTTCTTCCCTCTTTCTGTACCTCTCTTGCTTCTTTCTGCACTTCTCTTGCCTCTTTCTGCACCCCTGTTCTGTCTTTGTGTACCTCTTTTGCCTGCTTCTGCAACTCTCTTGCCTCTTTCTGCACCCCTTTTCCCTCTTTCTGTACCTCCCTTGCCTCTGTCTGCACCCCTGTTCTCTCTTTCTGCACCTCTTTTGCCTGTTTCTGCAACTATCTTGCCTCCTTCTGCAGTTCTTTTGCCTCTTTCTGCACCTCTCTTGCGTCTTTCTGCACTTCTCTTGCCTCTTTCTGCACCCCTCTTGCCTCTTTCTGCACCTCTGTTGGTTCTTTCTGCACTTCTCTTGCATTTTTCCTCATCTCTCTTGCTTCTTTCTGCACCCCTCTTGCCTATTTCTGCACCCCTCTTTCCTCTTTCTGCACCTCCCTTGCCTGTTTCTGTAACTCTCTTGCATCTTTCTGCAGTTCTATTGCCTCCTTCTGCACCTCTGCTGCTTCTTTCTGCACTTCTCTTGCAACTTTCTGCATCCCTCTTGCCTGTTTCTGTACCTCACTTGCCTCTTTGTGCACCTCTCTTGCCTCGTTGTACACTTCTCTTGCCTCTTTCTGCACCTCACTTGCCTCTTTCTGCACTTCTCTTGCTTTTTTATGCACCTCTCTTGTTTCTTTCTGCAATTTTCTTATCTCTTTCATCACTTGTCTTGCTTCTTTCTACACCTCTGTTGCTTCTTTCAGCACTTCCCTTGCCTCTTTCTGCACCACTGTTGCCTCTTACTGCACCTCACTTGCTCCTTTCTGCACCCCTCTTGCATCTTTCTTACCCCCTTGTTCCATCTTTCTGGATCCCTCCTGCCTGTTTCTACACCTCTGTTGCCTCTTTCTGCACTTCTCTTTTCTTTTTCTGCACCTCTGTTGCTTCTTTCTGAACTTCTCTTGCCTCTTTCTGCACCCCTCTTCCCTCTTTCTGCACCTCTGTTGCTTTTTTCTGCACTTCCCTTGCTTCTTTCTGCACCTCTCTTGCTTCTTTCTGCACCCCTCTTGCCTCTATCTGCACCCTTCTTCCCTCTTTGTGCACCTCTCTTGCCTCTTTGTGCACCTCTCTTTCCTCTTTCTGTACCTCTCCTGCCTGTTTCTGCACCTCTGTTGCCTCTTTCTGCACTTCTGTTGCTTCTTTCTGCACATCTGTTGCTTCTCTCTGCACTGCTCTTGCCTCTTTCTGCACCCCTCTTCCCTCTTTCTGCACCTCTGTTGCTTCTTTCTGCACTTCTCTTGCTTCTTTCTGCTCCTTTCTTGCTTCTGTCTGTACCCCTCTTGCCTCTTTCTGCACCCTTCTTCCCTCTTTCTGCACTTCTCTTGCCTCTTTCTATACCTCTCTTTCCTCTTTCTTTACCTCTCTTGCCTGTTTCTGCACCTCTGAGGCATATTTCTGCACTTCTCTTGCCTCTTTCTGCACTTCTCTTGCCTCTTACTGCACCCCTCTTCCCTCTTTCTGCACCTCTGTTGCTTCTTTCTGCACTTCTCTTGCTTCTACCTTTTTGTACACAAATTTACAGAGTATGCGGTTTGAAATACAGGTATTCAAGTATTTGTATGTTCATTTTTATGTAACATGTCACCAGGTAAAAGCAGAGACACATGCATGCATACCTTCACAAACTTGGTCAGAATTACAACAGTGATATGGTTAATATTGCTGTTTTACATTTGGTAGGCCTAACATTCTGAGCAGTCGATGAATAGTGAACCTTCAAGAGAAAAGTGAAGTTTAAGACATCTTGGGAGAAAGATTAGAGATCAGGCTACTTTGTATGAGTCTGTGGAAAGGTACAGTTGAAGGAAGCCTCTTTCTGCACCTCTGTTGCTTCTTTCTGCACTTTTCTTGCTTTTTTTTTGTACCTCTGTTTCTTTCTGCACTTCTCTTGCTTCTTTCTGCACCCCTCTTGCCTTTCTGCACCTCTCTTTCCTCTTTCTGTACCTCTCCTGCCTGTTTCTGTACTTCTCTTGCATCTTTCTGCACATCTGTTGCTTCTTTCTGCACTTCTCTTGCCTCTTTCTGCACCCCTCTTCCCTCTTTCTGCACCTCTGTTGCTTCTTTCTGCACTTCTCTTGCTTGTACCTTTTTGTACACAAATTTACAGAGTATGCTGTTTGAAACACAGGTATTCAAGTATTTGTATGTAACATGTCACTAGGTTAAAGCAGAGATACACGCATGCATCCCTTCACAAACTTGGTCAGACTTACAACAGTGATATGGTTAGGATTGCTGTTTTACATTTGGTAGGCCTAACATTCTGAGCAGTCGATGAATAGTGAACCTTCGAGAGAAAAGTGAGGTTTAAGACATCTTGGGAGAAGGATTAGTGATTAGGCTACTTTGTATGAGTCTGTGGACTTCTGGACTTCTGTTGCCTCTTTCTGCATTTCTCTTGCTTCTTTCTGCACCTTTCTTCCTCTTTCTGCACCTCTCTTGCTTCTTTCTCCACTTCTCTTGCTTCTTTCTGCGCCTTTCTTCCTCTTTCTGTACATGTCCTACCTATGTAGGCATAGGTAGAAATTAGCATTTAAGAAAACCTTAGAAATTCACTGAAAAAAACATAGGTTTCAGGGACATTATAGTTAGTATTAGCATTAAAAAAACCTTGGAAATTCACTGAAAAAACCACAAGTTTAAGGGACAATGTAGTTAGGAATTAGCATTTAAAAAAACCTTAGATATTCACTGAAAAAAAGACAGGTTTCAGGGACATTATAGTTAGGCTGACTTTTCACTCATACAAAAGCAGAGAAATATAGTTAGCTGAGCTAACTATAACTCGCGCCCCCGCAATGCACTGCTGATGACGTCACATATTACAACACTCATGACGTGGTCAGTGACATCTCAAATGACATCACTGATGACATCATCCACCTAATATCTGATGCACCTTCGCACAACTTAATATAACCTTTCATACATCCACTCTAAAATACAGACTGCCATTCTCGAAACCATAGAGACACCAATACCAGTTAGTACCTACACACTCACTGATTCATAGGTCTACACACTCATCCACTCACTCACCCATACAGTCACTCATTCCCACAGTCACTCATCAATACAACCACTGATATATGTACTCATATACCCATACAGAAACTCACACACTGCCACTCACCCTTAGAGTTACTCATGCACCTAGTCAGTCACCCAAAGAATCAATCACACTGCCATTTACTCACCTATACAGTTATACACACACCTCACGTATTCAAACAGATACTAACACATACTTACTCTCTTTTACAATCACTGACACAATCACACACTCATCCATACAGCCACTCTCACACTCACTCACTCTCTCTCACAAATAGTCACTTATATACTCCAACACTCTCATATACTGCCTTTCAAATATGTAGTTACTCACACATATACCACTGAGACATCAATTCACTCATCAACACAGCCATAAGCACACTCACTCACCCATACAGCCCCTCGCAGATGCACTCATGAACCCATACACACAGTGAATCACCCACTCATACATCCATGCAGGGAGTCACACACCCCCACCCACCCACTCAGGCACCCATACAGGTAATCAGAAAACCAATCATTAACCCATATAGACACTCATGTAGCTACTCACCAACCCATGCAGCCACTTACACACCAACTGACAGACTGATACAGACATTCACACAGATTAGTCATTCACCCATGCATTCACTAAGACACGTTTAATCACTCACTTATACAGTCACTCAAGCAGCCACTAAATCATCCATACAGACACTCATACACCCACTCATTCTTCGAATACACCTTGGGAGAGTTCCTTCTCAAATAAACATGATGGTAAGATCAACATCCGCATGGCAATAGAGGAATTGTTTAAACAGGTACCAGAATCTCCAGCTTCTGGTAACAATGAAGCAAAAGTGCATGGGGCAAGTTATTAAAATTGGCCAAAAAGGAACAGTCAAAATGGTGGGAGGCGAAAACGTTACAAAAATATGTAGAGGTGGAAAGAATCCCGAGAGGATTGAGGATCTTTATTATTCCAACTCTCCAGATCCAGAAATGCTAATTGAATGGACAGCTAACACGCAACAATGTTCTACAATAATGTTAAAAATCTTGATTAAGTATGCCTGGAAAGAATGTAATAAACTTCTGGAAGAAATTGAATCAATCACTAAGACACTCACAGAATTGTGCACCAAAGAGGAATTTGAGCTAGAGATGGCCAACATAGACAAGAAATTGGGCAAAGCCGAAAAATAAATCAAAGTAAAAAAACAAAGAAATTTTCATAGCGATTTTAAGGATTATCAGAGAGGCCAAATACTAACCTTTGGCAGAAAATATGACAAAATTCGGGACACACAAGAAGAAAAATCTCTACTCACAAAAACTGACAAGATAAGTATACCTGATAAAACCAATGTACCTTCTGAGGCAATATCGATCACAGAAGATGAGACAAATACTGAGAGAGATACATCAGCAGCTTCTATGAGCTCTGCTGGCTCTGATGTCATGGGAGTAAAAACCAGAGTTTTAAAGGAATTCCAACTGCTTTCAAGAGAAAGAGCGGAAGCACAATCATTCAGAGGAACACAAAGAAAACGTGGGCAAGGAGGAAGAACCAAAGATACAAAAGCAACAAAAGACAGCGACGGCTCATTGGGAGTGAAAACAAGGGGTCAAACAAAGAAGAAATGATGGGTCAAGAAAAAAATGTGGCAAACCTTTCATTTACTCCTTTGACCACTATTCAAATTGAAGTACTAGCTTTGGGACTGTCCTTTTGCCCGACTACTAACTTTGACTACACCCAAAGTAGGCTAGATCTATTTCATTTCACTAGGAAGCTCGGGTTAAAACGCTGGTTTGAATTGAAACAAAACCGCAAAACAAATTTGACAGTACAACCAACTAATTTGACAATGGATGATGCCGATATTTTACAAACAATGTGTGATCATAATGGGACAGGGACTAACAGTGATAATCCCTTTCTGAATTTAATGAACTTTGATTTAGATTGTGATTTAAATTGCCCCAATGTCTTTAAACCAGAATCAATTTTTCTGCCTCCGGTATCTTGTGATGCTATAGATGTATTTGAAAAGGGAATTATTAAAGACCTACAAAAAATAAGATTCAATGAAACAACCAAGAAAAAGAATCTGAGACTATACCACTTTGAAGCCATCAAAGAGCTCAGTGAAAGGAAGGATATCGTAATCAAGCCCTCCGACAAAGGGGGCAACATATTGGTGATACCAATTGAAATGTATTTATCAGAAGGGTACAGGCAGTTAAATGGTGGATCAAACTATAGATTAAAAAACAAAGAGACAGCATTACAGTCCAATACAGTCTATTATGGACTTTTGACTAAATGGAAAGATGATGGGCTATTAGAACAGGATGAACTTAACTTCTTGAAAAGTGATTTTCCAAAGTTACCAGTTTTATATTTCTTGCCCAAATTGCATAAGAATAGTAACAACCCACCAGGAAGACCCATTGTTTCCTCTATGGGCAGCACATTAGAAAATACCTCATGTTATGTTGATCATTTCATAAGACCTTTTGTGGAAGGATTAGTCTCATGTATTCGTGACTCAGGAGATGTTTTGAGAATTATTGATGATATTGTGTGGGAAGACAAATACCTTTTAATGTCACTTTATGTCAACAGTTTAACTGTATAACTCATGATTTAGGTCTACAAGCTTGTAGATATTTCTTGAAATCACGATCACTCTTATATCTATTACATATTGAAATGATTTTGGATATGATGGCTTTTTGTCTATCGAATAATTTTTTCCTCTTTGATAAAATCTACTGTCAGACTCAGGGAACGGCAATGGGCACCTGTTTCGCCCCCAGCTATGCAGGTTTATACTTGGGCTGGTGGGAGGAACAGGTGTTCAGACCGTATCATCTGTTTGACTCCCATGTCGTTCTCTGGGTCAGATACATAGACGACATATTCTGCATTTGGGATGGACCAAAGGAGACAGCGTTGGAATTTGTGAGGGAGATAAATGAGAATGACTTGAATTTGTCTTTCTCTAGCAATTACAATAAACGTGAAATTGAATTTCTAGATTTATACTTAGAGGTGAACAACAACAAACTAGAAACTAAGTTATACCGGAAAAAGAAAGCTGGGAACAGCTTATTGCATGCATCCAGCAGCCATCCCCGCAATTTAATCTCTAGTATCCCATATGGGGAATTACTGAGAGCTAAACGAAATTGCAGTTCACAGGAAAATTTTGATGAGGAATCAAAGTGCATGACGAAAAGATTTCTAGAGAGAGGTTATTCCAAAAAATGCATAGAATCAGCTAAAAATAAGGTAAATACTATAAGGAGTCAGGATTTGCTTCTCCCAAAAATCCAATCTACATCTGATTGTCCAACTATCAGATATATAACAGTACACAACACTGAATGCCAGGCATTGAGACATGTGTTAAAAAAACACTGGCATGTCTTGAAAACAGACAATATTCTCAACAAATATCTGGAGGATTTTCCTAAACTAACATTCAGGAAAAGTAAGTCACTCAAAGACATGCTTTGCAGGAATATTCTGCCTAAGCATATGAAGTTACATCAGATCAAAGGTTTTTTCCGCTGTCTAAAATGCAAAGCCTGTAAAAACACAGAAAATGCAAAAAGATAAGACTGAATGCAGATCACTGGGAATTTGAAATCAGAGATCATTTAACATGTCATTCGGATTTTTGTGTATATTGTCTTAAATGTCCCTTTAATAAGTATTATATTGGCAGTACTATACATAAAGCTAAATTATGGGTGTTGGAACACATGAGAGCCATCACAAACGTAAATAAGCAATACCCAGTAGCAAGACATTTTGAGACAGAACACTCTAGTAAAGCGAATTTACTCAAGTTTTATGTACTTGACAGAGTTCCTATCAATATCAGGGGAGGCAACAGGGTTCAGGAGTTAAGACGCCTAGAATCTAGGTACATTATCAAATTCCAAACCATGCACCCGATCGGTCTTAATCATGATGAGGAGCTAGCAGTACATTTGAGATAAATCATGTTAATATTTTCTGAACTTTGATTTCTGATAGTGTGGTCACTCTTGCATGAGATTTAACCTGTGTATTTGTTTGTTCCATACAATAAGATAATCGTACTTATGTGATAATGTGTACATCTGTATGGGAAAATAAGACTCCGGCACGTATCCCTGAATTTTGTTTGTATAAAGAGTTTTTTTAAATAATGTTTTTAATAGGTTATAGGGGACACACAACGATCTTAATCATTTGTATTTGTTTTGTTATTACAGGTATGAACTGTAATCTGATGTAAAGCCACAAGAAGAGCAAAAGAATGCTAAAATATCTATTTCAATTGCAAGTATGGACTGTCATAATTCTGTATTTGTCCATTTCTCACATGAGTTTCTTTATTGATGCAAGAGTTTCAATTGGAGTATTATCCATCACCGTATTATTGTTTCATTATGCCTGAATTCCTTGATTATCCTTAAATGGTCATTAGTTAGTCCACTTGGGCGCAATGATGTAATGACTACAAGGGCCACAACTGCAATTGTGTTTGGTACAAATATGTGACATGGGGATGTTGATCTTACCATCATGTTTATTTGAGAAGGAACTCTGCCTAATGGTGTCCATTGTAGATGAGGCTGATGTTTACTAAATACATCAGACCTCACGTTTTGACTTTTCCAGGTTATTAGTTAGCCCACTTGGGCATTATTGTGTAATAACTGCCAGGATCATTATTGTAATCGTTCTCGGCACACATATGTGATACGGGGATGTCGATCTTACCATCATGTTTATTCTTGAAGGAACTCTCCAAAATGGTGTCCATTATAGACACGGTTGATGTTCATTGATTACATCAGACCTCACGCCATGATTTTTCCAGGTTGCAGTCCTCTTTTTCTACCTGTATGACTTTGACTCACTAAGGTGTATAACTATTGGTTGAAGAGTTGTCACACCCATACCCGTGATCAAGGAGACTGTGCTCTCCGAAACGCGTTGGGATCGATGTAATATTTGTTTTGTGTTGCAACCTTTGAAATAAAACCGTGACTGCACTCTGCTGTGAGGAGACCTGTGGATTCTTTTTGGTGCGCGATGTGGCACCAAAAGTTGTGCTTGGAATATATATATATATATATACATATATATATATATATATATATATGTTTATACGTATCTGCTCCTTCTGCCTTCCCCCGCCCTAAGCAGTGGATCGCTGGTAGTTGGCGGAGCGCGCCAAACATGAAAATTCCAAGCAAACAATAAAGCGATCACTCAGAGGTTTCTGCAAGAACACCAGAAGTTGGTTTTAATCCAGGTAACGCGTTTCACTTGCACAGCAAGCTTGATCACACCACAGCACTCACGGGGGTCATTTGCAAACTTTAATCCTCACAGCATACCCAACAGACGCGTTTCGGCTTACGTCTTCTTCGATGTTGCCGGACCTGACTGAAGCAGGTAGTTTTAAATTAACCATATGATTTCATTGACAATGAAAACGGACAACTACATAGTTGTAACTGAGGCGTCATCTTAACATGTTGTTTACAGTATTGCTTCCATAGCATCATCCTACTTTGTAAACCATTCTAATACATCGCCTTTCATTAGACCAGAATATTTGCATTAACATTATAAAGCCAGTATATCGGCTGTGCCTCATTAAGTTTTCAAAATTAATCACAATCAATAAATTCATTATCAACGAATTTCAACACAATTCATTAATATCTAGCCGTGTATCGGCTTTAGTCACAGTTTTTATCCATTTGTTTTGCACTGAAATTATAAATTTTAAATTTTAAAATGTCACCATATTAATCACATTTGATAAATTCCTTACCAACGGAATTCAACAAAATTCTTCTATATTTTGCCGTGTATCGGCTTTCCCCACATTCTTATTCTTCCGTGTCATAAAGATTCATTTACATTACTCATGTTAACCATAATCACTATATTCATTGCCAGCAAAGTTCAACAAAATTCAACAAAATTCAACAGATTCCGCGATATCAAAACAGGATCTCCTAAAGATTCCTCAACATTAATCGCCCAAGTGAACTGCTAGTTCCTCCCCGCTGTTCATATCATTGGGGGCCTTCGTTTGTAAGTCTATGATGTACCTTGACTCTAATCTACGAAGTTTGCTAATGCGATCACCTCCCCTGATATTAGCTGGTACACAATCAATTCCATAATATTGTAACAGGTCCCTATTACACTGATGATTGCTTGCAAAATGTCTTGCCACCGGGTATACGGTGTCACTTCTAGTTATTGCTCTCATGGGTTCCAAAATGCGGATCTTAGTAGGATGAATCGTACTTCCTATATATTTTAATCCGCATGGACACATTAAACAGTAAACTGAATAGGCAGTATTGCACGTGAGGAATTTGGTAATGGCTTTTCGTTGTTTACAGCCCGGTATCTCATAAGTTAGTACCTTTTTACTGTTAGCGCAGGCTTTGCATTTGCCACACGGAAAAAAGCTCTTCATTTCTTTAAGAGTGCTTGTTTTCTGCTCCTTCTTATCCATGTGGCTCTGCACTAGTCTGTCTTTTAATGACCTCGCTTTCTTAAAGGTAACCAAGGGAATATTCGGTATGTCTGAGCCTATTGTTGCATTTGTTTTTAAGATATGCCAATTTCTACGCAATATACTCCTTAACTTAGTGGCTTCATCCGAAAAGGTCGTTACCAATCTAAATTTTCCTTCATCTTTGTTCTTATTTATTTTAGATTTTTCTATCAGTAACTGTTTTCTTGGAATGTTCTACTCTTTTTAGCGTCACATTAAGCAATTCTTCATTGTAACCTCATGCAATAAATCTTTCTGAGCTTTCTTTTGCTGCCATTTTGAAGTCACAATCTCTGGTACTATTTCGCTTCAACCTTAGAAACTCTCCATAAGGTATATTCTGGACTAGTTTAACTGGATGACTACTTGTGGCATATAGCGTGGAATTACCAGCTGTTGGTTTCCTGTACAAAGATGTACTTAATTTGCCCTCTACTATACTGACCTTTAGATCGAAAAAGTTTTCTGCTGTAGAGCTTACATCACCTGTGAACTGTAAGTTCACTTTGTTATTGTTCAGGTGTTTGATGAAATCATTTGCTGAATCTACCGATCCATCCCAAATTATGAGTAAATCATCAATGCATCTATACCAATATACAACCATTTTCATCCATTCAGCATTCTCAGGAGGCCATGGCATCTGCTTCTCCCACCAGCCCACGAATAAATTTGCATAGCTGGGGGCGAAGCAGGTGCCCATAGCCGTACCAGAGATTTGCTTGTAATAATCTTCTTGAAATAGAAAAATATTATTAGTCAGACAAAATTAAAAAAAACTCCAAGAGCATGAGATTGTGTTCAGCAAATTTAAGAGGTTGTTTGTTCAAAAAGGATTTCCCCACATTGAGACCATCTTGGTGGTCAATACATGTGTATAAACTTGCAATATCTAATGCTATCAGTTTATACCTTGGGTCCCAGTTTATCTTTTCTAGGTGATGTAAAAAATCCTTTGAGTCTTTAATGTAAGATGTTAAGTCTGTTACAAATTAGAATAGAAAGTGATCTATAAATGTCGAGAGATGTTCAGTTAGGCTTCCTTGAGAAGAAGCCGAAATGCCTCTGTTGGGTATGCTGTGAGGATTAAAGTTTGCAAATGACCCCCGTGAGTGCTGTTTTTCCTTAGAGCGAAAGGAGAAGGGAGCTTTCATTGACTGCGTGGGTACACCTCCACAATACAAACACCCGTCCATGAGTGCTCCGTGCAAGGTGTTTGGAGCTTGAATATATATATATATATATATATATATATATATATATATATATATTCACAATTTCACTCAGGATGCCGAACACAAGGTGGGTGCTTCTGTAGACAGCGGTGAGACCCGTTTTTGTTACACAACAACTTTCAACACAGATCGGAGCACTCACGGGGTGATGAAAATTATTTATTCCTTCAGACGCGTTTCGGCATTACGCCTTCCTCAATGCAATGAAATCATTCTGTATGAAGCGCAGAGTGTGGTTAATTTTGAATGTCCAGGTGTTGCTGCAATTGGTGGGGATGCAACCAATAGGTGGACAGCAATGTTCTTTTTTAATATCCTATTGCCCCCAAGCGCAGAACCAACTGCGTTGGCCTTTCAGTTGTTTGTAGTTCTCATACGGGCCTCAATGCCCCATAAACCCTCTTGCTCCAATGAACCAGGAAATACTGTTTGCAGTCTCCGCTCGGGGATAGCAGCCTCATAATATGGCTGGTCCACAATTGACACTCGCAGCCTCTTTTCCACTGTGCACATATCTCTCGCCTGCTGCTGGTTGCAATATCCAGAGTTCCCGTGGGTGTCCATCATATAGTTGACCATCCTAGATTTTCATAATCCACAAACTGCATGGTCGATGGGCTCTGACACATATATATATAGATAGATAGATAGATAGATAGATAGATAGATAGATAGATAGATAGTTAGATAATGTAAATATATATATGTTTAATTTTGACTTTGTGTGCATATCTACAGCTATGTCTTTAAATGTTTAGATTTGTACACACAAACATACTAAGTCAGATTTAAGAATTTAAGTAACAACTCTGCTTTGCAGTGAAAAGTATTTGTAGAAATTAATATGTGTGGCAGCATGCAATGTATGCTTGTTTTTTTGTGTCCCTCTCCTGGCACATTCAACAGCTGTGGTGACGGGGACCAAGATAGAACCGGAAAAAGTAGAGCTGGGGCACGGGCCCATCTGGCCCTCCTCTAGAGACGCTGACAAAAGTGAGTATTACCTTCATATGCACTGCACCGATGGGAACTAACACAGGTGCAGTGCATATAGAGGTATTACTCACTTTTGTGTGCAGGAACATAACTTCTGTAAGAACGTGACGTTGGGGAAAAGGAGAAGCATTGTACATGGCAATCTGCATCCTTGGCATGGGTGGAAAGAAACCTGCCACTTCTGCATATTTCAATGGGTATGGAAGATTAAAAATGTATTAACACACACACACCCTATGCTGAACCAGAGATCAGGGAAGAAAGGAATGATGTATGCATGAAAGCTTTAAAAAGACTTGAAAAACAGTAGATGACACAGGAACCATATGATCGAAAGGCATATGCTTTATTTTAAGTACCCAGGTATAGGTGAGTCGGTAGAATCCTATGTGTCATTATCAAGAACGTTAACTTCTAATGCCAATTTGATGGTTTTTATTTATAAGGAGAGATTTCAGATCATTATATATACATCGTATTAGAGGGCTCAAGTGAAATGTGTGTTGGAAAAAACCTGCAGTACAAGGCATGACTAAAAGAGTTAAGGAAACAGAAGAATCTGAGGTGTGCTTCAAATGCCTGAAGGGTATGAAGCTACTTATCATTATATGAAGGTTTGCCCGCCCCATTTGATAGAGGTGGTATTTTTCAAGATACTAATAGATGGTTTGTGTTATATGGATGTCATCCTGCCTCTTCTAAGATTAGCATGTGGTTTAAATACAGAATATGGAAATAGCTCTAATAACTACATTAAAAGAAACGTTTAGATCTGGACTGTGGGCATTGATATAGGTTGGCTGGAGATGCTCCACTCTTAGAAATGCTGTTTTGGGATCACAGCCTTGCCACTATTCAATAAAAAAAACGATGTTACATAATTAATGGGTGCCTGGAAGAATATTTCAAGTGGATGTCAGATATTGAATGTTTCATCTGCCAAATTAAGACTGGGAACTTAAAACATATATTAATGAAGTAGACACAAATATGTGATATTTTAAATCGGAAAATGGCCTTGCAATCCTACACCTGAAAAACACGCCAGAAAATCCCACTGGTTTTAAGTTATAGTGAGTAAAATATTTTTTTTCAGGGATGACACAACAATACAAATTATACTACAGTCACATAGCTCTGTATCTCAAAATATAACTTATTTTCTTATTTTAACAAACCATATAAACATATGCAAATTATTAAGTCCATAGTTTCAGAAGAATCCATATACAAGTAGAATATTGAGTTTTCCAGGTAAGTATTCCAGAGTACAGCCTTTGAAGTTTGATGTGTGTGTATCGTGGTAGTGTAACGGCCTTATATATCATTCAGATGGATAATTGCTGGTGACTTGTCACTCAAATATATTGTAAGTGCTGACAGTTGGCCTTAGTGATGATAAATTCTTCCATACCAAAGATAGTGATATTAAGAAAATGGAAGTCGCATTGTAAGCTCAATAGTGCTGCCTCTTTGGAAGAGTTTTTGCTTTTAAAGGTCTCTTGAGTGCACATTGGGAAGGATCTAGAATCACTTTTTAGAAATATTTACTTAATATGCAGGAAATTCTATTTCTTCTGGTTGATGTAATTGTTAACCTACATGACAAATGTTTTGACATGACAGGGTGTGTCTTATATTTTTGTGTGTTCTGTGAAAATGTGTTGATAGCCTTAGAACAAATAAAGATTTATATAATATACGTTATATGCAATATAAATGATTGGCATAGAAACAGTGCGTGTTTTGTCAAAGGAGAAGTAAATGGATGGTTCAAGTAAATGAAAACCAAGTGCTGCTGTGTGGCTAGTGGATCAAAGCCTAATGTGGGGTATCCCATCATGACAACACATAGTGAATCACAAAGAGGGTCCTGCTTTGACCAGAGATTGTAGGTTGTGAGGAAAACAGGGTAATTTTGCAAAGGTGTGAAGAACTGACAGGAAGTGCTGGTACTCACTTTGAAGGGGACCTGGTACTTCATCAATGTCAAACCACGTTCGGGAAGCCACTGGGCAAGTAGGAGATACTGGGCCTTAACCGTGGGGTTGAAGTCATTTGCCTATGATGTCCCACGGTCTGTCTTAGTAGTATGGATCTGCAGACTGGCCAAGTACAAACCCTTCAGCACTTGGCTCTCAGCCGATGGCTACTCAAAATACACACATCTGTACAATAAAGGAAAGTCCAACCCAGTATTTCACTTTCAAAAAGAAATATACACACTAGGACTAAATATAACACACAGATGTATTCGGGATTCAAGATAGTGTCCTTGAGTAGGCCCCTCTCCCTGCTACGTGGGTGGACTCAGGTGACTCAGGTAGAACTTCTTTGTTGAACACGATGTAGCAAGAATAAGCTCAGGTGCAGTTTACCCCCAACACTGTTAGTAGCACAGTCTCTCAGTCTTTGTACAGTTCCTCACCCAAAAACAGATGCAAAGCTGCTGATCTGGCTTAGTTCTGAAAGCCAACTGGCTTCACTGTTCTCTTGCTTCTGGGGCTGATCAGAAGCCACTCACCCCATAAGGGCCTTCCTTGCCGTCATGTCCGTGGCTGCTGAGTTGGCTGAAGGCTTATCCAGAAGGCTTTACGTCTCCCCAGTTCCGGCTGTATGCGTTGCTGCCCCACCCGATTTGGCAGTCCAGAAGGTTGCACCCATGCATTTGCTGGGTACTTGGCAGCAAATGGGGTGACAGTGAGCTTTACCAGATGACTGGGGAATCAACAGCCCAGATCATGCTGTGGTCAGGTATTTCTTGGCACAGCTGTGCCAGCCACACCACACTCAGTCGCTTGGCACAGCAGCTCAAGCTAAACTGCACTGGATCTCTTGGCACAGTGACTCAGGTCATGCCTCACTCAACTATTTGGCTGCCCACACGAGAAGCTATGTCTGAGATAGTGGTGATATCATCATCCAGCTTGAACAGATGGATTTTGACCCGGAGACTGATTTGTTGGTTTGCCTGGACATTGAGACCCTGTATACTAAGATTCCCCAGTTGGAGGGAATCGAGGTGATCAGGGAAACTCTTGAAACCCGACCAAGTCCAGTTAACACTCCAACTGAGTACATCATTGCTCTTTTAATTATTTCTTTGACTCGCAATTATTTTGAATTCGCCGGCGAGTATTTTTTACAAATAAAGGGTACTTCGATGGGGCGTCTTATGCCCCGCAACTTTGCAATTTTGTATGTTGACCATTTTGAAAGATTTAACATATATGACTGCTCAGCTAATCCTTTCTTTCACAATGTACGTAATTGGAGACGATACATTGACGGTATCTTTTTTATTTGGACTGGAAATGAAGCAAATCTGGCATTTTTTCTTGAATGGCTTAATTACTGCTCTACCGACTTGAATTTTACATCTCACTCAAGTAAGGAGCAAGTAAATTTTGAATCCTACTATTGTCCCTCATGAGGACAAATTAGCAACAAGACTCTCGTAACCCCGAGAGTTAAGCAAAAGATCACTCAAAAGGGCTTGGTATAACCATCAGGATGTTTTACTTGTTGCCCAATCAGCTAAAAAGATGGAATGAATTCCCTGGTTGACTACTTTTAGCACACTGAGCAATCAAATTGCCAAATCATCAAAAGACATTGGCCACTAATCCAAGCCATTGGTATTTCTAAAGAGCAACCCTTGTTTTCTTTTAAAAGAGGCTGGAATAATCAAGACTATTTGGTACGAGCCTCCTTGCCCATGGCTAACTCTCCTGATTTAGTCTCTATGTGGGGCCTTAATAGGATTGTGGGGCACTATCGCTGTGGTAACTGCTTATTGTGTGGCTCCACATTTAATACTAAACAATTTCTACATGATGATATTGTGCACAACCTTAAGGACCGCACTAATTGTAATTCTCGAAATGTCATCTATGCACTGTAGTGCCCTTTTAAATTCATCTATATAGGTCAGACCACTCAGAAAATCAAGACTCGCCTTTCACAACATCAAAGTCGCATCACGTGTAGAAATGAACAAGCTCCTCTGGTGCCCCACTTCCTTGAATTCAACCATTCACTGGTTGAAATAAAATGGCAGGTCATTGAACTTATACAGAAACCCATCAATAAGGGACTAAATACATTGGAGGAATGTAATTCTATAATTGCACAGTGATATCTTATTTGTTCATTGGCTAAGTGTCCTTTCACTGAATGTACCTTTCATGAATGCAATTGAGGTTTACTTATAAAGCATTCAATGTTTCATTTGGAATTATGTACAGTACATGACATTTTTCTTGTTTGTTTTGGGATGATACATTGATCTTATGTCTCTATTGCTATGGTATGTCTATGATTGTTACTGGCAAACCTAGCATAATGCCAAAAAGTTTGCGAATATTTAACACCTTGTTTTTATATATGTGATGTACTAGTTTAATGGGTACCTTTCTTCTTTTTGAATTACTATTGTTTAGCTTTATTTCTTTAATTTTTGATTGACATACTTACACTCTTTTATCATTATTGCTTTATTAACTCAGATTATTTATGATTTTGGCCAGCATAATTGTTGATCGTCAACAACACGTCTAATCCTGGTTAGCAGTTTCTGTCAGATATATATATAGTCTTTCTTCGATTTTTATGCCTTGCAGACGTTAAACTTAACACGTCAGCATTGTTCGTATGTCCTTTCCAACGTGCGGGCACGGAAATACACCATAACTATATTTTAATTATTTGGTGTGTATTCCTGCTGTACCCTTGAATTGTAATCTTTCGAGATCATCAGTTTTATACACCGAGTCTTTCTTTGATTTTTATACCATTTGTGAGCAATGTCTTCACAGACGCTGCTCCTAATGCGTCGACATTGTTTTTTAGGTTTTCAAAATTGATTTAGACCCGAAATTGCGGGTAGTTGATCTCACCCATATTAATTCTCTGTTATTCTTTATCATTTTTCTTTATTTTAATTTATATTCCTAGTGTACCCATTTTAAATTAACTACGCCTCCCGAAGTGTGCTTTTTTAGACGCTGCTCTCAACACACCAGCATTCCCCGTAGTTTTGGATAAGTGAGCTCTTTCATTTCTGACTTATATTATAAATGTTTTGAAGATTTTTTCTTAGCAAGTAATTGTGTCTTTTTGACTTCCTCATTTTTAGATATTAAACTATCACTTTCTGTGCCAGCCATTATGTTTGTACCGGCATCTGTCTGAGAGCCGAGATTTGTTCCGTTGTCCTGTTCCTTCCCTGCTCCAGTACTTTGATGACTGGTTAGTTCAGTTTCAATTTATTTTTCTGGGATTGAGGTTACCGGTTTGGTTCCTTTCCCTTCTCTCTTTTCCCGTTTTTTGATAACTAGGACTCCTGATCCATTCGGAGCCTTTGCGATTAAATTTATTTCTCCATTGGCTACAAATATATTAGCCTACATTCATGAATGAGATCGTAAACCTTTACCTAATGCGATCACTTAAGGGCTTTATGTTATACAAGTCCTCTGTAGACACCACTGGTGAATAAAATTTGTTTTTTCTATCTTTAATTTTAATTTTTTCTTTTATTTTGTATTTTTTGTTCGCATGATCTGGTGTAAACACTCACTTGCCATTTGGTGTGGATATAAGACTGAGCACTTTGACTCGTTTTCTTCATCTGGCATATTTTTGATATTAGATTCTGATTATTAATTTTCTCTAATGGTAAACAACCATAATTAAACCAAAATCTGACAGTGGAACCCTCAAAAGCTACAGCACCTGAGCTGCTATCCCTCTAGTACTATTACCCCTCTGTTCTTCTTGAGGTTTGTGTGCACACTGAAACGCACCCACCGTCACAATGCAAATCCTCATGGGATCATAACAATGTAAAACCCAAGCACAGGTGCACCACACATTAATTACAAAATATGAAAGTACAAAAATATAATCTATATACAATACAAATATTATTCAAAATCTCTTTTTATTCCAAATTTTCTTTTTAAAATGTAGTCATATGCATCAAATTTTCACAGTGATACAACCACAGCCGACGCGTTCCGTCCTACTAGAGGACTTCTTCAGGGCTGTTAATTTAAACAGACAGATGTATAAACATCAGTGAACATAAACCAAACAACACATGACATAATACACATACATTTTAAAAGATTAATCCTTTTAGCCAAAAGGCTATATTGATAATCCTATCTACAAAAAACAAAAAGAGAACACAGACATGCTAAAGACAGACAGACTTTTTTAATATTTACAGATTCAAAGTATGAACAGCATTTCTATACATATTACTTATATTTACAATATGTCAGTAAGAGAAGCTAATTTCAATGAATATTAGCTAGAGGCATCCTAACAGAAACTAAATAAGTAGAATCACTGTCGACTATCAGTTGTCTCACCACTAACACATGAGACTGTAGGCAAACTGCTAAAAACGACAAAATCAGGCTCCCCGGCGGATCCCTGTCCCCCTTACATTCTCCATATGGTTGCAGACAGGGCGAGCACATACCTGACCCCTCTCATAAATAATGCATGTCTATCAGGCTCCTACCCCTCTTCATGGAAGAAAGCTTCCATACAACCCATATTGAAGAAATCCTCCTTAGCTCTTACTGAAGCAAAGAACTACCGACCAATATCGTGTTTACCTCTGGCTGCAAAATTCTTAGAAAAATCTATCAATAAGCAGCTAACCAGCTACCTCGAATCCAACGATCTCCTTGATTCCGCCCAACACGGTTTTAGATCATGTCACTCTACGGAGTCAGCCCTGGCCTTGGACAATGAGGCGATCCGCAAACAAGTTGATAGTGGGGGGAGAGCCATCCTCCTCTTACTGGATCTCTCAGCAGCGTTTGATACTGTTAACCACCAAGTACTAATACGCAGGCTGTAGAGTCTAGGAGTGGGGGGGTGGCCCTGGCCCTACTTACCTCATTTCTCACTGGCAGGGAACAGAGGTTGTGTTGGGGCAACCTGACTTCTGAGGCCTTTTACCTTCCATGTGGAGACCCGCAAGGGTCAGCCTTATCACCGACCCTGTTTAACATTTACGTGACTCCTCTGGCTAGACTGATCAAAGCACATGGCTTTGCTCTGATCTCGTACGCCAATGATACACAGATAGTGATATCTATATCCTCTAATGTGGAAACACTGGCGAAAAGGTTCCACAATTGCATGAAACACATCATTGAATGGATGCATGCCAACTTTCTTAAACTGAATACCAAAAAAACGGAAGTGGTGGAATTCGGAAAAGGCCCTTCCATTTGGAGTCACTCATGGTGGCCAGTGAATGCTGGGCGGTGCCCTGTAGCCACAAGGAAGACAAGAAACCTAGGTATTCTGTTCGATGATCAGCTAAACTTTGCTGGCCAGTGTAATTCCCTGACCTCCTCATGCTTCTTCCTCATAAAGATTTTACGTAAGGTCTTACCTTTCATTCCTCAAGGCCTTCGCAAAACGGTGGTAGTTGCACTGATCCTTTCCAGAATCGATTATTGCAATGTGCTATTTCTAGGCATTGACAAAGGTCAAATGTTGAAACTTCAAGCCTTGCAAAATGCTGCGGCTCGGCTACTTCTAGACATCCCTAAATACCACCCCATCTCCAACAGTCTTAGGGAGCTCCATTGGCTCCTGGTCCAGAAGCGCATTGAATTCAAAGCACTTTGCTTTGTGCACAAGGCACTGTATGGAGGAGGGACTTTGGACCTTCAGCAACTATTTCGCTGGCATATCCCGCGTCGTGAACTCAGGTCGGCCAATAAAGGACTATTTCAGGTCCCAAAAATCCGTAGAGATAGATGGGGGGGAAGAACCCGCTCCTATGGGGCAGCCAAACTTTGGAACACAATGCCGATCTCAATCAGGCTACAACCTAACAGAGTTCTGTTTAGGAGAATGATCAAAAGCTGGCTGTTTCCAACTACATCAACCTAATTCTGCCCACCACATACCAGGTACCACTCTCATTACAGCTCAGCGCCAAGACGCCTCGGCAATAGTTGCGCTTTATAAATGCATCACTCACTCACTCTTTTGATTTCCTTTTTGTTTAACTGTGTGACCACCGCTAGTTTATGATTGTACTGTATTCTTATATTATGGTCTTAGTAAAAATTGTATACATTTTCGACGGGTATCATTATCTCCTTTTTTAAATTATTTATGATTTGATTTCTGTGATATAATTTATTTTACTGTATTTCTCTTATATTATTTATACTGTGTATAATTATATAATTGAACCTCTGTTAGTATTATAGTTTTCACTCTATTATTTGGCACAGCAGCTTAGGTTACACCACAGGGGTGGCCTTCGGACATAGCAGCTAGACCGTACCACGTCTTCACAATTCTGACTGGGAATTGTAGGAGAATGTGCAGCCCACTGATACTGGGATATACAGATCACACCCTTAGCCCGGCACCTGGACAGTCACCTGGACAGTCAGTACTCCTGCAGGGTTGGCAGGTCTCCTTCCCTCTCTCATCAGGCGATGTCCCTTTACCTCTGAAAGCTGGCAGTCAGACAGACACCAGCTCTGGTTCCACAGCAGACCTTCAATGGTCAAAGAGAATTTGGAACAGTTGACCCCACCTTTATACAGACAAAGCAGACAGGAGATGTGGATCCACTTTCTGCACTTTCAAAACCATTTGAGTTTGGTTTCTCCTTTCAAGTGTCCTCTTCATCCTGAACTCCAGACACAGACTTGGTGTAGAGTGTTGCTCCTCACAGCAGGGTCTCTCCTACCTGGAGTAGACACAGCAGAGGAATGAGCTTTCTGAACCTAGCCCAGCTGTCATCAGCCACAAATGAAGTGGGAACTCCGAGGAAAGACAAAAGGCTGTTATATTGAATGGCACTGCTACTGACTAATCAGCAGCTCCTCTCAGCGAAAAGCCTAATTAAATTTCTAACTGAGCCTTGTCTCCTCTCTCCCCGCTTAAGTGTTCTAAGTCTCTTCCCTCCAGTCTCAGGCTGTCAGCAATACATTGTACTCCATGCAGGGGACATTCCTCTCACAACAATCAATGTTGATCTAAAGACTGCCTAGTGTCTTCTATGTTTGCCTGATTATAGGGATTTAACTATGTCTGTTTTACTGGGTGGAGCTTAAGGATTTTTAATATTGCCATTTGAACTTGACCCTGCACCTAAAGCCTACCAAGGGCTTTTACCGTACAGGCATACTTTCTGAAGTTACATAATAGCATTTGGCAAAGGAGTTAAAAGATCCTCACCCTAACAACAAAGGCAAGTTTTTAAATGGTCAAGTAGTGTATTTTGGACACTTTACAACCTGATGTGGATTAAAACCAAAATCTGGACTGAGCTTTAATATTGAGCATGCTCCCCACCTTAATTCCATGAACAATTAGTAGGTTTTCTTGAATGTACTATAAAAGATGAATTGAAATGTATGCTGCAAGGTGGTGTGGCAGGATTCATACATATGACCTGGGCTTGCAGAGGAGTGATAGGTTACTGGCAGATGGTAGTTGCTGAACTATGTTGAGTGGCCGCCCTTAAACTGTGTGCCATGATAAAACACTGTCTATTGCTGTTAATACCCAGGCCTATAAAGGGCAGCAAATGCAGGACTGATTTGTGGCAATAGGATTGCTTCTTGCTTAGCGACATATAGCCATACACTGGCTCTCTTCGAGCACTCTAGACTTCAGGCTGGGACTGCTGATCTAATTGAGTGATCCATTGCAGAAGAGAGACACCTGTGTGAAATAAGAAGGGATGGGAATGCAGACGGGGACCTGACACTGAGGGGCAAATTGGTTAATCTCCTAAAAGTAGACCAAGACGCCCAACATACATCCTCAAGTGGCAAGTACAAAAGAGCCACGGTGAGATGAAAAGCACAGCTCAGAACCCAATACTGAGTTAACCAGTAAATCCTCATACTTTAGTGTTAAGTATGTGCATGTATGTGTGGGCATTTACAAAGCAGGAACCTAGATGGGGAGCAATGCAGCTTTCTATAGCAAGGAGAGGTTTTTTAAAGCCACTGGGAGATTAAGGCCCTCATTGTAAAATGAATTGTGCTGTTACCTCCCTCTGCCCCTCGACAACACCATGATAGCAAGGCACTCTCCATTCTGCAGCTCAGGAGCCTGCCCTGCCCGTCAACACTCTCCATACTCCACATCCTTCTCACACTGACCTGCTGTGCCCACTTCCCTCAGATTCGCCACATGCTCAGATCAGGTGGTGAATGTGAGCGAGAAATTCTCTGCAAAAAGATAAACCTGTGGAAAAGTATCCAGTAACGAGGGGACCGACAGGTTATTTCCAAATCCCCGGGTTTAAACCCATAGTACCCAGAATTATGGGGAGATATCGGTCAAAATCTGTATCTCCAGCCCCCGAATTCCCCCTTACTTTTAGGTATCTCGTAATAAGGGCCTAATGGGTTTGAACGTAATTACACAGTTTTTAAACAAGTACTGTGGATGGGATTAGTACTCTGGCCTCCAGATTAAAAAGTCTTCCACTTTACCAGCTAAACACATCTCCTCCCTAACAGCCCAGGAAAGAGAATAATCCACTCTAGAGTTGAGGCAAGATAGATATTTAGTCAGTTCAGGTTGTTGGCTTTATGAGAAAGTTATTTTTCTCACTGTGAAACATGTAAATGAATTCTTATCATCATGTCTAATGTTCTCTAATTTGTATTGATATATAAATACAGGGAGTCTTTAATCCCTGAATAACAATATGTCTCTAATTTATTTATTAAGTCCATTTGTGACATAACTAGCAACCTGTAATAGGAAACTGAATAGCTTTCCACCTGTAATAACTTATTACAGATCAGGTATGGTGTCAAAATGGCAATTCTTGGAGCCAGCAGACAGTGTGGAAGAAAGACCACAGGGCGGAATTACAACTGTTGTTTACACATTGAAACCCAGAACTAGCTTTTCATCTCCTCTGAGCTGTTTTCCTGGAATGAACAATCCTTAGCAGAAAGGAGCCACAAATGAAGGCATGTTCCTTTTATGCAAGTTCATAGTTTATTACACGAAAGCAGGAATTTCTTTGCATTTTAAAACACATGAACAATTTTTGAAAGTGATCTACATTAAACTGCATTATCTGTCTTTGCAACAAATTGCTAGTTTATTAGTGCATTTCATTTCTTGTTCTCTGGTCCACATTTATTCTACATATTTGCAACCATACTCATTTATATGAAGGATTAAGTGAATAGGCAATTAAGCTTTTTGGTGTAAGATTAATGGAGTAACCATGTGTTATACGGAATAAAATACCTAGGGGTCGATTCCGATTCGGGCCGGAAAAAGCACCGACCGACTCGGATCCGGAAAAAATACCGACCGACACGTACCCGTGGCGCACGAAACGCCAAGTACGATGCAAGGCGTGAAAAATCCGACCGACACGTACCGAAACCAAGTCGACCGACCGAGCCGCACGGAAAACAGCAATCCGGCCGGAAAAACACGCGAATCCAACCGACCGACACGCACCCGGAACAAATCCGACCGAAACGTACACGCTAACTCCAAACCGCAAAGTACGATGCAAGGCGCGAAAACCACGAGCGAGTCGGACGGAGGACAAGCCGTACGACCGACACGCATACAAAACCGAGCCGAAGCAACACAATACACCGCGACCGACGCGTATGCAGCATAGAAAACTGCACAAACACAGCGTGAACGAAACGGAGAACACCGTACGAGACCAATGCAGGGTCCGACTCGGTCACAAGAACGTTTCCAACATACACAAACAGCACAAAGGAAAAATCACCCAAAAAAAGGCCAAACAAGCAATTACCAAGCCAATAAATACTGGGGGGTGGGGACAGAGAACAAAGACACACCCACAACTCCACCTATATAAAGGACACAAATCACTACCATGAGCCTTTGCAAATGCCATTCCACTGCCAGCACCCAAGAGAAAGCAACCACACACCCACAGCTCATCCCTCACACAAGCCACACACCATCAGCACACCAACAAATACCTACCTCACATACACCCAGCAAAACACACACTCACACACCCTCACCTGCACACCAACACACACATCACCCACCATCACCACCCATCACCATGCCCCCCAAGAAGAATCCCAAGTTCCTAGATAGTGAATTGGAAGTCATGGTAGACGAGATCCTCAGGGTGGAGCCACAGCTGTTTGGCACACTGGTCCAACAGACCCCCATGTCGCAGAAAACCAAGATGTGGGAGAGGATCATCAACAGGGTGAACGCCCAATCACCATGTCGGCGCACAAAGACCGACATCCAGAACAGGTGGTATGACGTGCGCAGGAGGGTACGGGACATGCTGAAGAAAGACTACATCAACAGCCAACACACCGGCAGTGGCCCTCCTGCCAAGCCAATATACCTCAGGCCCTGGGAGGAGAAGGTGCGGGCCATCCTTCCGCCAGTGAGCGTATATGGACTAGAGGACATCCCAGAGCCTGGTGAGTACACAACAAATGTACACAATATACTGCCACAAAACACACACATCACTGTCAAGGGGAGAGTCAAACCATGCACTCATAGCAATTACACAGCAACTAGAACAGAATCATCCCAAAATGTGTATGTCAGTCAGATAAACACAACACATGCCATCAAAAAAGTCACATCCAACTGTGCCAACACATGTACAAACACAACCACAACTACAGCTAGGCAGTGGCACAAATAGAACTAACAAACACATCCACACATGTAGCCACCACAACAACACCAACACACAGTGAAGACCACTCAAAGGAAGGAATTCTGTGTATGCTGGCCAAGTCAGTGTAGCCAATAGCATCATGGGAGTCGCAGTCACACATATTGCCCCCCCACAACTGTCCCATCAACACCACCATGAACCATGCGCACATCACAGGGAGTGGAGAAGGACTCACAAGATGGCTGACACTGGCTACTGCTGTGGGAAGCACAAGGCCCTGCTGGCAACTGTGCACCAACAAACAGCAGGACACCACTGACTGACATCCTGAGAGACAACTTACACTCCCTGCAATGCAAGCACGTTCCATGGTGGGAAATCTGGCTAGCTGGGTGGGAAGGGGGACTTGCAGCACTGACCATAGTCACAAGCACCGCCCCTCACACACCCCCCAACACAAACTCCACAGAACCCACCTGGTAGAATGCAATGCCCCCATCCTAACACAAGATCCCACAAAGAACCACCACCCTGGGTTATGTTGTGTGAAGCACAGGGACACTCTTGGGACTCTTAGCCAAACAACTGCCAGGACAACACTCCCAGCCATCCTGTCAGCACAGCCAGCCCACCCCACAGGGAAGCAGATTCAAAAGGAAGGAAGCATGGGCATGCTGGGAAGGGGGTGGAGGCAATAGCATGATGGGAGTCGTAGTCACTGATATTGGTCACCCCCACAACTGTCCCATCAACACCACCATGAACCATGCTCACATCACAGGGAGTGGAGAAGGACTCACAAGATGGCTGACACTGGCTACTGCTGTGGGGAGCACAAGGCCCTGCTGGCAACTGTGCACCAACAAACAGCAGGACACCACTGACTGACATCCTGAGAGACAACTTACACTCCCTGCAATGCAAGCACGTTCCATGGTGGGATATCTGGCTGGCTGGGTGGGAAGGGGGACTTGCAGCACTGACTATAGTCACAAGCACCTCCCCTCACACACCCCCAACACAAACTCCACAGTACCCACCTGGTAGAATGCAATGCCCTCCATCCTAACACAAGATCCCACAAAGAACCACCACCCTGGGTTATGTTGTGTGAAGCACAGGGACACTCTTGGGACTCTTAGCCAAACAACTGCCAGGACAACACTCCCAGCCATCCTGTCAGCACAGCCAGCCCACCCCACAGGGAAGCAGAGTCAAAAGGAAGGAAGCATGGGCATGCTGGGAAGGGGGAGGAGGCAATAGCATGATGGGAGTCGTAGTCACAGCTCTACATCCCCCACCACATGGCCCAGCAAGCTCACACTCACGCATGCACATCCCACAGAGAGTGGAAAGGCCCATCAAAGATGTCTGACACTGTTGCTGTGTCGTGGGGAGCACAAGGGCATGCTGGGTACTGCACACCAACCAACAGCAGGACACCACTGTCAGCCATCTTGCCATTGCTCTCACACCCACACACACTGAACTCCACACAAAAGCAAGTAAGTATGGGAATGCTGGGAAGTGGGGTGGAGGCAATGGCATGATGGGAGTCGTAGTCACAGACATAGCTCACCCCCACAACTGTCCCATCAACACCACCCTGAACCATGCTCACATCACAGGGAGTGGAGAAGGACTCACAAGATGGCTGACACTGGCTACTGCTGTGGGGAGCACAAGGCCCTGCTGGCAAATGTGCACCAACAAACAGCAGGACACCACTGACTGACATCCTGAGAGACAACTTACACTCCCTGCAATGCAAGCACGTTCCATGGTGGGATAACTGGCTGGCTGGCTGGGTGGGAAGGAGGACTTGCAGCACTAACCATAGTCACAAGCACCTCCCCTCACACACACCCCAACACAAACTCCACAGTACCCACCTGGTAGAATGCAATGCCCCCCATCCTAACACAAGATCCCACAAAGAACCACCACCCTGGGTTATGTTGTGTGAAGCACAGGGACACTCTTGGGACTCTTAGCCAAACAACTGCCAGGACAACACTCCCAGCCATCCTGTCAGCACAGCCAGCCCACCCCACAGGGAAGCAGATTCAAAAGGAAGGAAGCATGGGCATGCTGGGAAGGGGGTGGAGGCAATAGCATGATGGGAGTCGTAGTCACTGATATTGGTCACCCCCACAACTGTCCCATCAACACCACCCTGACCATGCTCACATCACAGGGAGTGGAGAAGGACTCACAAGATGGCTGACACTGGCTACTGCTGTGGGGAGCACAAGGCCCTGCTGGCAACTGTGCACCAACAAACAGCAGGACACCACTGACTGACATCCTGAGAGACAACTTCCACTCCCTGCAATGCAAGCACGTTCCATGGTGGGATATCTGGCTAGCTGGGTGGGAAGGGGGACTTGCAGCACTGACCATAGTCACAAGCACCTCCCCTCACACACACCCCAACACAAACTCCACAGAACCCACCTGGTAGAATGCAATGCCCCCCATCCTAACACAAGATCCCACAAAGCACCACCACCCTGGGTTATGTTGTGTGAAGCACAGGGACACTCTTGGGACTCTTAGCCAAACAACTGCCAGGACAACACTCCCAGCCATCCTGTCAGCACAGCCAGCCCACCCCACAGGGAAGCAGAGTCAAAAGGAAGGAAGCATGGGCATGCTGGGAAGGGGGGTGGAGGCAATAGCATGATGGGAGTCGCAGTCACAGACATTGCTCAGCCTCACAACTGGCCCATCAACACCACCCTGAACCATGCTCACATCACAGGGAGTGGAGAAGGACTCACAAGATGGCTGACACTGGCTACTGCTGTGGGGAGCACAAGGCCCTGCTGCCAACTGTGCACCAACAAACAGCAGGACACCACTGACTGACATCCTGAGAGACAACTTACACTCCCTGCAACGCAAGCACGTTCCATGGTGGGATAACTGACTGGCTGGGTGGGTGGGAAGGAGGGCCGGCTGTCAACCAAACACAACCAATGCAGACCATGTTCACACCCCAGAAAATACATAGAAATGCCCAAATAATGCAGGACAATGTGCCACACCAATATCAACCCCTGACTGTGACGACTTAGGACAATGCAATGTACAGGCCCGCACCCAGAGGCACAGTCACAACTGTCATGTGTGTCAACCATTGATGCCTGCAGAAACATGACATACATTGTTTGTGTCTCCCAAAAACAGGTGATGATGGGGACACAGCAGCAGACGCTGAGGAGTCCCAGTCCCAGGCTCAAGAGGATGCCGAGCTCACTGGCGTCGTACAGCCTCTGTCCTCCTCGGACGATGAAGAACAACCTGGCACATCCGGTGCAAGTCAACATGCAGCACCAGCAGGACCACCAGCTGCAGCACCAGCAGGACCACCAGCTGCACCCCCTGCACCCACCCCTACAACGACTGTCACCACGAATACCATCCCTGCCGACATGGACAGAATAAGGAGCAACACCAGCACAGTGACCCTGGACCAACCTGGGGCCATGGACACCACCACCACCACCAACCCCCAAGGTGGACCAGGGTTATCTGTGCGTGCCACTGCACACACTGCACATGTCAGCAGGGGTGGTGGGAGGGGTGGGAGACAGAGGTCGCTGCTTGCAGACGTTGCTGGTGTGCATGACGACCCACAACTGGTACGCATAGCTGATGCGTACCAGTCCAGCACCGGAGAGCTCAGCCAGGTAGTGGGGCTCCTCAGAGACATTAAACAGCAGCAGGCTGCCCATCATGCCCGCTTGGACTCCCACATGTCCCACGTGGAGTCACACATGTCCCGTGTGGACTCACACATGTCCCGCGTGGAGTCCAAGTGGGATGCACTGCATGAGATGACGGCGGTGCACAGGGACATTTTACAATGCCTCCGCCAGATGAACAGCAACCAGTCCACACCTCCCTGTGTGCCAACAACATCTGGTGCCGAACAAACTGCAACTGCCACAGGGAGGGAGGAGGACTCTGGCGGAGAGTCCCCTGCACCGCAGCAGCCTGCACTTGAGGGCCCCCCCCAAGAAGAGGGGTCGTCCGAGGAGGGAAAAGTGAGAGGCCGATGGCCAAGCGCAACTCCCAGGAAGCCTGAACCTGTTCTGGATGTTCGCCTTTGTGCACAGACTGTTCACCCTGTTGACGGCAACACTACTCCCACACATTGCATGGGGAGTACAAGTTGGACCAATGTGTCAGACAACTGTGGCCCCGATACTGGGGATCCTGTCTACCCGGACTTTCAATTCACCTAGGAACTTGGGATTGCAAGATTCATGTACAGCACAACCCATCCTATGCACTATTAACACAAATGTATCACAATAAACACACTAATACACCATACTTGCCTCTGTCGTGATTCCAACGTGGGTGCTGTTATGGGGATGATGAACTGCAAAATTACACTGTGTATGCGAACAGCAACAGCAAGGACAACACAGGCATGTGAGTACAGGCAACGTGACACACATGAGGGAGACACACCACCAGGGCTACACGACACATACACACCTAGGCCATCTGACTCATTGCCTACACTGATGTTGCCAGGGAAGACGGTGCAATGCACAGACACCACACCCATTCCCAGTTGTAGTCAAGTAGCCCACAGGTGCAGTAAGCAAATGGCAGTCAAATGTGTGACCACAGACAACGCACATCACAAAGTGAAGCACAGGTTTATTACACAGTTGCAACATGCCGTAACCACTACAGATGCAAGGTAACCCCACCTGGCAGCGGGCACACAGTCAACAACTGTAGACGGAAGGAAGTCCATGGGTGTGGCGCACATCACCTGTAGGGACACAACAGCTACCAGCCTGGATGTGCAATCACGTCGTCGGTGGACACAGTTGACCAAACGAATCTGAAAGTACCCTGTGAAGGACAGAAATGACACACAGTCAAAAGCAATGGAGTACAGGACAGAACAGCAAAACTCATGCACAATACATGTTACAAGATACCCACCCAGAACCAAGTTAGCATGTCAACACTGTTGGGGAGTACAGCCCACCTGTCACCACACATCGCAACACACATCCAGTCAAGTAGCCCATGGACACACTCCAACAGCACCAGAGCACCACCCACACATCATGCCAACTCACATCATTGACATGACACCTCAGGATACTCACATTCAGCTAAAGAAGTTGGTGATGAGCTGTGTGCGGACATCACCATCACCATCATCATCATCATCGTCACTGGCATCATGGTCCAGGCCAGGATCCTCCACAGGTGGCGGATGTTGGTCATTGTCATCCTGGATGAGAGGCAACTCCTTCCGCACTGCCAGGTTGTGGAGCATGCAGCAGACGATGATAATCTTGCACACTTTCGCAGGGGCATATGGGAGGGACCCTCCGGTCTTGTCCAGGCAGCGGAAGCGGCTCTTCAGGAGACCAAAGGTCCGCTCAATCACTCTCCTGGTCCGACCATGTGCCTCATTGTAGCGCATCTGGGCAGGTGTCACAGGGTTCCTGAGGGGTGTCAGCAACCACGGCATGTTGGGGTATCCCGAGTCACCTATGGACAGACAAGTGCACATTAGCTGACTTGGAAAAGTGGGCGGAATACTACAGATCAGATCACACACAATGGCACAAAGTCAGTACACACCGACAAGCCAGGCACGCTGGTTCTGCATCTGTGCCATCATCCTGGGGATGCGACTACTCCTCATCACAAAGGCATCGTGTGCTGAACCAGGGAAACGGGCACACACGTGTGTGATGGTCATGTCTGCAAGACACACCACCAGTGCATTGACCGAGTGGTAGTGCTTGCGGTTCCTGTAGGCCTGCTCCTGGGCCTGTGGTGGTACCAAAGCCACATGTGTCCCATCAATGGAGCCAATGACATGCGGCATCCTCCCCAGGGCATAAAAGTCACTCTTCACGTCAGTGAGTCGTCGCAGTCTAGGGAAATAGATGTACCGGTTCAGGAAGAGCAACATTGCCGCCAAAACATCGCGGAGCACACGGCTGAACATGGTCTGTGACATCCCACCAGCAGTCGCCACAGTATGTTGGAAGGTACCAGTGGCAAAGAAGTGTAGGGCTGCCATCACCTTCACCTTGGGGGTCAGCGCTGTAGGATACGGCCGGCCAGGCTGCAAATGTGGGGACAACTGCACTGCCAAATCCTCAATCAGCTGCCTGGTGAAGCGGTACCGTCGGATGCTGTCCCGTTCCACCATCGTTGCCAGGTCTGGGAATGGCCGATGGACAGCAGGAGCCCTGCAGTGCAGAGGAGAAGTAAGCAAGATTGTCAGTCACCCCACATATGCGGCATTGAACACACTCAAGATCCCAACATACATCATTATGAGGCACAACTACATGAAGTGTGCAGTACCGGAAGGACATGTATGGTACATACATGGCCAACATCTGTCAACACGGTCCTACAGGTGGCATCAATTTGTCCCAGGTTGGCCCATTGGATATCATGAGGCCGTGTCACAGTTCCCATCTCCTGCTGCCGTGTCACAATAACCCCCCACAGTGACATGTGAGGACAGATGTGCCCCAGGCACCACAGCTCAACGACAGGTACATTCCCAGGGACCCTGTAATGCCACATGGACACTGGCATTACATGGAGTATCATGTATACACCACAGCAAAACAACCATGAACCCCACAGGTAGTGGCCCCACTTGCCACGGCAGGACAGACATGGACGTCTGTGACACACACGCACAACATCAGAGTCCATGCACACACAACGTGGATGTGGAGACTGTCTCCCATTGTGCACATGAAATCAGAGACATTGTAAACACTACATGCACAAAGACTGTGGAGGACCATCACTATTGTGCCACTGGGACACCCTGGCTCAAACATACCGTCCCACATGGGACTCACGGGGTATGTGACATGACATACACATACACCACTGTGAAATGTGACCATGGCACATGCACAGATATGAACAGTTGCACATCACAGTGGTCACGTACACGTAACACCCATGATCCTGTCCCCATGAACACGTGCACAGCCTGGGGGTGGCTGCCCACAGGTGACACCCACAGGACAACATGTACACCAACATACACACAATAGGAAATGCAGCCTTACATGCCTTATGATAAGGTTTGGACAGGCTGTCGTGATGTAGGTGTGCCCCTCACTCCCTGGGAGCTATCTGTGGCTGGCATATGTCCATCTGAGACAGGCATGCTGACATATGCCAGTCACATGTACAGTGATGCGTTGAACAGCAATGGACCGATCGGTGCCTCCGGCCGGCCCATTGCTTTCAATGTGTGCGGGTACGCGTTGTACCCCTGTGCGCGTTGAACTGCAATGGACCGATCGGTGCCTCCGGCCGGCCCATTGCTTTCAATGTGTGCGGGTACGCGTTGTACCCCTGTGCGCGTTGAACAGCAATGGACCGATCGGTGCCTCCGGCCGGCCCATTGCTTTCAATGTGTGCGGGTACGCGTTGTACCCCTGTGCGCGTTGAACTGCAATGGACCGATCGGTGCCTCCGGCCGGCCCATTGCTTTCAATGTGTGCGGGTACGCGTTGTACCCCTGTGCGCGTTGAACTGCAATGGACCGATCGGTGCCTCCGGCCGGCCCATTGCTTTCAATGTGTGCGGGTACGCGTTGTACCCCTGTGCGCGTTGAACAGCAATGGACCGATCGGTGCCTCCGGCCGGCCCATTGCTTTCAATGTGTGCGGGTACGCGTTGTACCCCTGTGCGCGTTGTACCGCAATGGACCGATCGGTGCGCACCCATTGACAATGGGCTTGCCTGGCAACGGACGCGTTTTCGAATTTCGAACGAGTCGGTTGCTGGAAAATCAGTTGGTCACCCACAACAATGTTGCAAAATCATGTATGTCATGAAGTTGAAGATTTGAAGGATGCTGTGGGCGTGTTTTGGTGCTGCTATTCCATGGATTGGCCAGATTCAGAAGATGCAAACGACTTGGACCTATCACTTTGGACACAAGGGACAGTATCTGCCTCTCCAGCACATATATATTGCTGGCTGTTCCCCTGAGAGCCCACTTGCCTGCACTACATGCTCCAAGACGACATCTGCCACTGCACTGCTGCTGTCTCTGCCCCTCTGGACCCTGCAATGGCACGTACTGTGGAGAGAGCCCCAGCCTTCAGCCTTGAAGAGAACCAGGCCCTGCTGGACAGCCTACTTCCACAGTACAGCAAGCTGTATGGGACACCAGGGGAGCAGGTGAGTGTTCTGTGCACTGCCTTTCTGAATGTGCATTTTGTGTGACTAGCAAGGCTGAGAGTCTGCACGCCACTGGCTAGCAGGCTCACTGAGTAGTTGTCACCCCCCATAGTGTGTAGTGACTTGCACTGGACAGGTATGGTGCAGTGACAGTGCATTTGAACATGGTTTTACTTCCCATGCAATGATACCATGTAGTGACGTCTGGCAAACTGTCCATGGTCAGCTTTGCACTGCCTGTGTACATCATGTGCCCCTGTGTTTGAGACATGTATATACGACTGTGTCATGCACGGATATGTTGCATGTGTGGTAATGGCCTTTTCACTTTGTCATCCTCACAGGTTAATGCCCATCGGAAGCAGGAAATCTGGAAGGACATCGTCCGGGCTGTCCGGTCCGTGGGGGTCTACAAGCGCCGGATCCGCAACTGCCAGAAGAGGTGGCAGGACCTTCGGGGCTGGACCCGGAGGATTGCACGGGTCCAGCTGAAGCTGTCGCCTCCTCGCAGGAGGGGCGGAACACGGACCCTGACCCCCCACATGCTCCAGATCCTGGCGGTGGTCTTTCCAGACCTGGATGGGCAGCTGAAGGCCAGACAGCAGCAAGGAGGGGGTGAGTCAAAGACTGCACTGTGAACTCTGTATTACATGCTTTGTGCCCTCCTCTGGCCTGGTTCAACTGCCACAGTGCAGCAGTCATGTTGTCCAGGAGCCATGTCCCTCTATTGTGCACTGCCCACTGCTCATCTGATACCCAGGTGTGGCCCTTACAGTCAGGGAATTGTGTCACTTGGGACTGTGTCCTTGCAGTTTGCTTCACTAAAGGTGGGGGACAGCATCTGTTTCCCTGACTCTGTTGTGGGCATCATGGGTGGGTCCATTGTTCACACAACGCCTGGGTTTGGACATGTGATCTGCGTGTTGCTTTGATATGTGGTCCACTTGCTGAGCTGAGCCACCACATGTGCCTGGGGTATGTGGCACACGCCCATGCAGCGGGTGGGAACAATGTTTGTGCCCCAGGAGTGTGCAGATTACGTGTGTCACACATACATAGCCAGCTATCCACTGTCCAGGGCACATCCCTCATTCATGTGGAGCAGGACAGTCATGCCTACTCCAGGCCATGCAATGCACTCTGTACTCCCACTCCCGTGTATCAGCTGACACATTGTGCACAGTGATTTGACCCCTCCGGTGTCTGCCTCTGTGTCAGTGTGCTGTGGATTAGTTGCCAGGACTGCTGTGGTGTTTCTTGGTAGGGGCTCAGCATGCCCCTGGAGATGTGACCATAGGAGACGATACTTGTGTGTCACATAGGTGTTTGATCAGCTGCCCGTGCAGACTGGGGTATGCGAATGTGATGTTCAGGCAGCTGTTCCCCATTCACAGCAAATTGTGAGGGGCTCAGGTTCAGAGGGTAGTGTCACAGGTCTCCCATATGTCCAATAGGTGTGACCTGGACAGATGAGGGTTGAGATGATGTGTTGTGTGGGGGATGTACATGTGCACTTGTGCAGCTCCAGGACTTGCATTCCCCATGACCTACTATTGTGACACAGTGCATAGTGTTGTTGTCTGGCTGCCAAGTCATACATCACTGAGACAGTGATGTATGACTTAACAGTCATGCCTCTGCCATGGCATGTGTCAACTTATTTGTGGTCCTGCAGGGGAGTGACATGTGCTACATGCACACCATAGTGGCGCTGGCTATCAGGACATGGGTGCATCATGGTGTCTGTCGCTGGTATGCATCACATGCATTTCCTATTTGACTCTGGGCATCCCTTTCATCCGGAAACCTGTACTGACTCAGTGGCAAGAGCTGTGATGTGTCCACACCGTGTCCTCTGCACTGTCCAACTACTGTGTACTTGGTGCATGTGTCCACACTGGGGTGTTGCAATCCAACAGACACCAGACAGATGGGTGCAAGGCCATGTGGGATGTGAGTGCCATGCTTGGCATCAGACTGACAATTGGCTTCTCCTGTTCAGTTAGGGCACTTTTAGCAATGTACAACTAATGATGCCAGGGCTTGCTCTGTGATGTGCTGTGCTCACAGTGGTGTGTGCGTTTGGTGCAGGTGACTGATGTCTGTCTGTTTCCCCATTGTTTGCAGATACATCCACGGCCACGGAAGGGGACAGCTCCACGGACCAGGAGGAGCCAGAGAGCCAGACTGGGTCAGCAGCCGAGGAGTGGTCGGAGGGACCCAGTGGCACGGAGGGCGAGGGGAGCCACACCGAGGAATCCTCAGCACCATCCACCTCAGCTGAGGACCAGAGCAACTCGGAGGATGACTCCCTTGTGGAGGCGGGTGTCAGCAGCCACCACACCCCAGCTAGTGTTGCTGTCCCCGCCACCACCAGCACCACCACCGCCCTCCCATCGGCTCCCATTCCCCAGGTCCGTGGAGGCTCCCATGTTCGGGAGCGTGTCTCCTTTGGCCCAGGCACCGCACCCCCTGCCCCTGTGTCCCCTGCTGCCCTGAGTGAGGAGTCTGTGTACCTCCTTCGCCAGCTCCATGTAGGGCAGACAGCCATGCTGAGTGTCCTCCATGCGCACACCGCACTGTTGACTCAGCTGGTGTCGTTCATGGAGGGCATCTCATCGGGCATGTCTGACCTACAGAGGGGCAACAGGTCCATGGACTCCTCCCTGACGGCAGCAGTGTCCCTCCTCAGACAGTCCCTCACCCCTCCTGCCTCTGCTCCATCCACACTCCCCAGCACCTTGCCCGTCCCAAGCACACACACACCGGCACAGGCACACACCAGCACACACACATCCAGCACACAGACACACACGCCACAAACTAAACGCACACGCACGCACAGTCAGGGGACTGAAACCAGACTCACAGGGGATGGGGCCCTGGTACACACACACGCATCCACGGGCACTGCGCAGTCCTCAGTTGCCTCTCCCTCCAAAGCACCCTCCCTTGCCTCACCTGCAACCCCAAAGACCCAGCGCCTCTTCCTCAGTGACCTCGGCCTCTTCCCCTCCGATCCAGCTGCCCCAGCATCCAGGGGGAAGAGGAAGCCCCCACACGGAGCAGAGTGCCCCTCGCCCCCGGACACCCTCCCCCAGGCGCAGACAGACTGAGGCCCCCACCCGCAAGTCCCCCCGGAGTGGTAAGAGCAAGACCCCGCCGCCGCCCTGCAGCTCAAGCACCAGGTCACCTTCCTCCATCCCTCAGGCCCCCACTCCACAGGTGCCCCCGCCACACCCTGCCCCAGGTTCCCCCACCCACAGATATACCATCCCCAAGAGGCTCCGGCCTTCTCCCCCTGCCACTTGCTCTCCCGGCACCACACCCCCGCTGCGCTTGTCTGTGCCACTGATGTGGTGAGGGTGTCCTCCCCCTCTGTCCAGCCCACCTTGCCTGTTCCCCATTCTCCTCCCCTGGTGGTAGGCACTGCAGTGGAGTCCACTACCACCCTGTCTGACTTGGGCACTGCAGTGGCGGACCTGTCCACTCCATCTGCAGGGTCCACTGCAGTCGTGCCGGCACCCACAACATCTGAGCCATGCCCCCCAGTTGTGCCGGCACACACCATGTCAGACACCTCCACTGCAGTTGTCAGTGGCTCTCCAGCACCCACCACCCCTTCCCTGCTTCCTCCTGGTGAGCCCTGATCCTGTCCCTGCGGTGCCTGGCCTACCCCCCGGTTGCCCCTCCTAGTGGATTGTCCCTGGTTTTGTGCAGGCATGTGTAGGGTGGCATCTGCCACTGTCACCCACTTGTGACTTTGTTGATGGACTGGCCATTGGCCTTTGTTTATGTTCTACCGGACTTCTACTTTTAATGCCACATATGCTGAATAAAGCAACTTTCTGTTCTCTAGTGCTTTTGCTTCTGATGTACATGATGTTGATGATGCTAACAATGCCCTTGCTGCAGTGATGGTGATATTTGGTCTCATGATAATGAAGTGTTACTGTGCAGGAACCCATGTGGTCCAGGGGTTATGTGTCCTATCCTGTGGTGTATCCATGTCATCCATAGCAGCATCTGAGGGTGTCATGTGTTCAGTATTTGGCAATGAGATTTCCTACTTAGATTGGCAACTTCACATCTGTGGCTTCCACCCCTGCACATCTGTTGTGCCTGCCATTGTTCTATTCGTCTACTTCCCTGACCGTGTGGCCATCTCCAGTGAACATGCAGGTTTGGGCATCAATGGGGAAGGACTCATCTGTGTTGTCAGTGCAACATTGCTATACAAGTGTGTTGGATCTGTGCTGATGATTCCGTTGGCACTTCCATGACCAGGCTGATGGGACGGGAGCCCTCATTTGTTGCTAATTGTTGATTGTGTGTCCCATTGCTGCCATGGTATGGTATCTGTTCGCCTCACATCTGCAGTCTCCACAGGGTATCTGCATGTGTGTGCCCATTGGTGCAAATATGTGGGTCTGCATTCGGATGGTCACTTCTGTCATTGTGTCATTGATGATTGTTGACGGTGTCAGCCCCCATGGGTGTTGTTTGTCTGCACATGGCCAAAGTTATGTCTTATTTGCACTGCAGGATTTGGCTCCCCCAATTTATGTTGCAATGGGACACATACACTACTTTGCCACTGATGTGTTTGTTGTTCTGTGACCAGGAATCATCCATGCAGTTTGGCAGTTGCACCTCTTACTTTGTCAACACTTGCCTTTTGGTCACTGTGATGATGGGGGTTTGGACCCCATTGCCACAATGTTCAAAATGTGCTTCAGCTATGGACCCCACACTTACATTTTGGTCACTGTGGTGATGGGGGTTTGGACCCCATTGCCACAATGTTCAAAATGTGCTTCAGCTATGGACCCCACACTTACATTTTGGTCACTGTGATGATGGGGGTTTGGACCCCATTGCCACAATGTTCAAAATGTGCTTCTGCTATGGACCCCACACTTACATTTTGGTCACTGTGATGATGGGGGTTTGGACCCCATTGCCACAATGTTCAAAATGTGCTTCTGCTATGGACCCCACACTTACATTTTGGTCACTGTGATGATGGGGGTTTGGACCCCATTGCCACAATGTTCAAAATGTGCTTCTGCTATGGACCCCACACTTACATTTTGGTCACTGTGATGATGGGGGTTTGGACCCCATTGCCACAATGTTCAAAATGTGCTTCAGCTATGGACCCCACACTTACATTTTGGTCACTGTGATGATGGGGGTTTGGACCCCATTGCCACAATGGTCATGGCCTGCTTGCATTGTGGGTGCCACACACATATATGTGTGGCACATGTGCTAGGGGGTCACATTGTATGTTCAAAGTCATGTTCGGTGTTGTAGGCATTTGACACAGTCTACACACGCTTGTCATGGTGTTGGGGGATGTCTTCTTCTTGCATTCCCTAGTTTGTGGTGTGCTGGTTGTGTCATGCATTGTCCATCCTATGAGTGGGGGTGGTAGTAGTGGTAGGCATCCTGCCCCCTGGCTAAGGGTGGTAGTAGTGGTAGGCATCCTGCCCCCCTGGGTGAGGGTGGTAGTAGTGGTAGGCATCCTGCCCCCCTGGGTGAGGGTGGTAGTAGTGGTGGGCATCCTGCCCCCCTGGCTAAGGGTGGTAGTAGTGGTAGGCATCCTGCCCCCCTGGGTGAGGGTGGTAGTAGTGGTAGGCATCCTGCCCCCCTGGGTGAGGGTGGTAGTAGTGGTAGGCATCCTGCCCCCCTGGGTAAGGGTGGTAGTAGTGGTAGGCATCCTGCCCCCCTGGGTGATGGTGGTAGTAGTGGTAGGCATCCTGCCCCCCTGTGTAAGGGTGGTAGTAGTGGTAGGCATCCTGCCCCCCTGGGTGAGGGTGGTAGTAGTGGTAGGCATCCTGCCCCCCTGGGTAAGGGTGGTAGTAGTGGTAGGCATCCTGCCCCCCTGGGTGATGGTGGTAGTAGTGGTAGGCATCCTGCCCCCCTGTGTAAGGGTGGTAGTAGTGGTAGGCATCCTGCCCCCCTGGGTGAGGGTGGTAGTAGTGGTGGGCATCCTGCCCCCCTGGGTGATGGTGGTAGTAGTGGTAGGCATCCTGCCCCCCTGTGTAAGGGTGGTAGTAGTGGTAGGCATCCTGCCCCCCTGGGTGAGGGTGGTAGTAGTGGTGGGCATCCTGCCCCCCTGGCTAAGGGTGGTAGTAGTGGTAGGCATCCTGCCCCCCTGGGTGAGGGTGGTAGTAGTGGTAGGCATCCTGCCCCCCTGGGTGAGGGTGGTAGTAGTGGTGGGCATCCTGCCCCCTGGGTGAGGGTGGTAGTAGTGGTAAGCATCCTGCCCCCTGGCTAAGGGTGGTAGTAGTGGTAGGCATCCTGCCCCCCTGGGTAAGGGTGGTAGTAGTGGTAGGCATCCTGCCCCCCTGGGTGAGGGTGGTAGTAGTGGTAGGCATCCTGCCCCCTGGCTAAGGGTGGTGGTGAGGCATCCAGCCCCCCTGGGTGAGGGTGGTAGTAGTGGTGGGCATCCTGCCCCCTGGCTAAGGGTGGTAGTAGTGGTAGGCATCCTGCCCCCCTGGTTGAGGGTGGTAGTAGTGGTAGGCATCCTGCCCCCTGGCTAAGGGTGGTGGTGAGGCATCCAGCCCCCCTGGGTGAGGGTGGTAGTAGTGGTAGGCATCCTGCCCCCCTGTGTAAGGGTGGTAGTAGTGGTAGGCATCCTGCCCCCCTGGGTGAGGGTGGTAGTAGTGGTGGGCATCCTGCCCCCCTGGCTAAGGGTGGTAGTAGTGGTAGGCATCCAGCCCCCCTGGGTGAGGGTGGTAGTAGTGGTAGTCATCCTGCCCCCCTGGGTGAGGGTGGTAGTAGTGGTGGGCATCCTGCCCCCTGGGTGAGGGTGGTAGTAGTGGTAAGCATCCTGCCCCCTGGCTAAGGGTGGTAGTAGTGGTAGGCATCCTGCCCCCCTGGGTAAGGGTGGTAGTAGTGGTAGGCATCCTGCCCCCTGGGTGAGGGTGGTAGTAGTGGTAGGCATCCTGCCCCCTGGCTAAGGGGTGGTGGTAGGCATCCAGCCCCCCTGGGTGAGGGTGGTAGTAGTGGTGGGCATCCTGCCCCCTGGCTAAGGGTGGTAGTAGTGGTAGGCATCCTGCCCCCCTGGGTGAGGGTGGTAGTAGTGGTAGGCATCCTGCCCCCTGGGTGAGGGTGGTAGTAGTGGTAGGCATCCTGCCCCCCTGGGTGAGGGTGGTTGTGGTGGTGGGCATCATGCCACCCCTGGGTGAGGGTGGTAGTGGTGGTAGGCATCATGCCACCCCTGGGTAGGGGTGGTGGTGCGCATTCAGGCCCCTGTGTGCATATGTGGCATTGGTGATGGGCATCCCGCCCCTATGGTGCTGCTGTTGCTGGTGTAAGTATATTCAGCATCCCCGTGTGTGTGTGTGATGTGTCGTGTACGTGTTGTATGTGTTTTGTGGTTGGTGTCTGGCTTACCTTCTGCGCCGTACGCGTCCGTGCCTGTTCCGGTAGTAAATGTAGAATATTGGTATGATCGGGACGAAGGGATTCATGGTTGGTTCGTGTCGTTCGTCCTTCTCGTTGCTTCGCGTCGTCCTCGTCGCTTCGCCTCGTCCTCGTCGCTTCGCCTCGTCCTCGTCGCTGGCGTGTTCGCCTCGTAGCCGTGGATCGTGTTGTGGCGCGAATCGGAGCTTATGTGCGCCTCTCCCGGATGCTTTGACGTGCCGTGCGTAGCGACGGGTTCGGCGCGTACGGAAAGCGCATCGTACTTGTCCGGCCGGACGGGGCTGCATTTTTCCTTCCGTGCGACTCGATTCGGCGTTTCCGGATTCGCCTCGGTCGGAGAACAGGACCTGGTTTGGGTGAGTACGGCTCGGCCGGATTTTTTGCTGTTGTGCGCATCGTACTTGCTCGTTCGGTGTACTGTACGGATCGGTCGGGAAACAGGCTTTCGCATGGCTTTTTTCCCGACCGAATGGTATTGGGTGCGCCTCCGACCGAGATCGGAATCGGCCCCTAAGTAATCGCATCTGCAGGTGAGAGATATAGAAGAGGAACACATAGTCATATTAGTTATATAGTTAAATGTGGGATGTCCAGTGATGGTTATGTCTGACATTGTCAGAGCACAATGTGATGTAAGGTCATTCCCCTATTGCCATTCCCTTTCTCCATCTAGTCTCTCATGCTCAGCTGCTTTAGACTATCCTATAACCTAACAGCCACCCCCAGGCTAGTCTTGACTCAGCTATTCAGTGCCTATGTTCCATGTGGAGTTCATAGAACTCTCCCTTCCCAACACTCTCCTTGAGGGATTCCTCATTGCAGTTCGTAAATCCCAGGTGCTCAAAGGAGTGGCACCGGCCGCTATCTTAAACTCCCGAAAACCACCCTTCACTCCGGTAATAGGGGTAATAGGGGCCCGACCTTCTTGGATCACATCTCGGTGGTGCATGATTGTCACTCCAAGCTCCATCAAAGGCTAGCCAACAAGGATGCCTGGAATAGCTGAGCCATTTTTGCGACTGGCTCAGAGATCTTCTTCCTGTCCAATGCATGCAGGTCAAGTTGGCCTGTGAGTTTTGAATGGCTTTTCTCCGTTGGCACGTAGTCATTGCATTCCAGGAGCTTTTAAATGGCATTTTCATCATCCAGAGTTCTGAGTGTGGACAAACTAGCTGTGCTTTTGAATATTTAAGGGATATCTGCCCGAAGGTTTTCCCATTTCTTACCTGCTATGTCTGTTTTTGCCTTACACTATGACCTTTCTTGGTATATTTTCACTGGTGTCTAATTTTACTCTCCTCCAGGGTTTTGTTTATGTTGGAGGTTTGATCTTCTGATCCTACCAGCCACGGGATGGACTTCTTGAATGGTGTATGATCTCTTGTGGCTGCAGCTACGTTGGTCTGGTATTAGGCCCAATGTCTAATTTGGCATTATTTAACCCTCTACTTTTCTATGACCTGAAACTGTGCTTTACATTATTGAATTGACCTAATCGTGCCTTACTGAAACGTATTCCAGAAGATTCTACAGTCCCTTTCTTCCTTTCTGTGGCACGTTTTCTGTCCTCTCACAGGGGTGAAGGCAGGGTTTTGGTGTATGGCGTTAGGAAACTTGTTAACCCACCTTCTATGGTCAGTTGGTCCTATACTTCAAGTGTTGCTCTCATTGGAGAGCCATATAAGCATTTCAGAGGTGATCTGCTTTCTCAAGACATGCTGGCCCAGAAGGATCCTCCAAGCGCTGCCTTTCCATTATCATTCATTGTTTCTCAGATTCCCTTGCTGCCCATTCCACTACTATGCGTGGGTGTGCCGCCCTGTAATACTTTACCAAGTCTGGACATGATAGACCATCCCGGACAAAGGAGGATTCTCTTTTGGATACACGTCTTCTTTCCTGCCGACACAAATTGTAGAAGTTGGTTTTGCAAAGCCTAAACAATTGCAATTGAGACGGTTACTGGTAATGTTTGGGATATGTATAAGAGGCAAGGCAGCATGTTCATTTTCAGAACATTTATGTACCACCAACCAGGAGAGGTATAGTGGGTCCCAAGGTCTCCGGTCCTCCCATGGATTGTTTTACTCGCTTGGGACAGTTTGCAATTAATTGTACCCCAAGCTATTTTATGGAATGGGATATAATAGGAGCCATGAACTCTAGTATTGCCATCTCACCGAGCAGATGTTTTACATTTAGGATGACAGATGTCCGTGAGTTCATCTTAATTCACGATACTCCCCAAAAAAATTGGACAGTTCTTTCAGGGACTCTGGGATAGATTTCCTAGGATCTGTTAATGTTGAAATACATTGAATGTGTTTCCAGAGCTGTCATTGTATTGATCTTGCCTAGGCACATGATGGCACAGTTACTTTGTGGGGCTGTTAAACCATTTAGTAGGTTATTAAATCGCACAAAATATTGATGAGTGCAAAAGAAATGGAGAAACTCCCAAACTGTCACATTATTCTCATGGATCAAAACCAAAGGCCAGATGTACGACTGTCGTTTTTAGCGGTTGCAAACTGAGAATTGGGATGTTTGTACCTGCTAAAGAGTTGTTTGGCATGTAGTAACCCTATTTTACAAGTTGGTAACCTATTACCAACTCAAAAAATAGGGTTTGTGAGTCGGTACTAAGCAGGGGCTTTTCAAGGGCGTCCCTTCCAAATAGAGAGTCACGAATATTGATGAGGCTGATCAATTGCGACCCCATTGGGAATCCCAAACAGTGTCTGAGACAATGTTGTACATCGCATTTTGCAAGACCCTAATTGCAAGTCATAAAAAATGGCAATTAGAGACTCAAAAACTGAAATGGTCGTACATCTGACCCCAAGTCTACTATGAGACCATTGTGGTGTGTGAGCTCAGATATGATTTGGGTGAGGCCAAATGTTATACAAAGCAAACACAAGCTTGAAGGGCATCAGCTGATAATTAGTTCGTCGGGTCCTCTGAGTACAGGGTAAAGAGCCTGATAATGTTTATGTTTCTGGAGTAGAGAAACACATGTCGTAACAAGTCGATAAGTTAATTAAAAAGACTGTAGAAGAATTGTGAGGTTGATAAACCAACACAAATGGATGCGTGCATTCACGTGATAGGTTGCACCAAATTGGGAGGACCTCTGGAAAGAGATCATTCCAAAAAGGGTTGATTGAATTGTTAAACCTGTCCTTGGAAATTCGCGTGCGCTTGGATTTGTCACTGTGAGATATGGATAGAGAAATGATGAATTAAAAATATGCTGTCCCTTGATGTATGTTTAGAACAAATAGTATGATAGAAATACACGCCTGTTGAATCATACAATAATCACTTCACATTCATTACAATCCCGCTCTATTCTTGAAAATATCTATTATACAACTCCAAATTTATCACAAATAATATTTTTATTTAAAACATTAGTATACAATTTACATATCTTTAAAAATCACAAAATATATGTGGCACGATCTTTTCTTTAAAAAGCACAATATACTTAAAATACAATAAAAATAAGAGCATTACACAATACACATTTCCATAAAAAAAGAAAAGAGAGAGAAGAAAAGAAAAAGAATTTTGACAGTACAATTTGTCATTAGTGTAGCATATCGTTTGGGACAATTTAATCACTAGGCCTTGATGCACTTAATTTGACCACATCTACAGAGCCAAGTATTCCCCTGGATTATGCAGAAAATTTGCGTCGACGCGTTTCGATGGTTTCTGTTAATAATCCATCTTTTTCAAGACCACAGTTCATTTAAATCTCTCTGTGCCCCTCTTTTTATGGCCACTGAAAATATCCTATGACGGAAACAAATATATAAGTCATCATAGATGGCTATATTAGATCTCATACTCATCGTCCTATTGCATAGAAACGTTTTAATCCTAATTTATAACTGTTTTAAACATCATTATCATAATAATTGCATGTAAAATACATTTGACGATTTAATTTGTCTCTTATTCATAAATTCAGTACATAACAACGACACCCAACATTTTCAACATGACTACTTCTAATGTACCTTTCACATTTTAAGGTCATACTTTACAATGGACATTGTTCTATTGTTTTCATACTATCACTACCTGACTTGTATAACAAGCCTCTAAAATACGTCCAACATGAACTAAATCTATACCCTAAATCATATAGTTAAAACCATATTCTGTGTTTTAATTTAAATCATCTCACCTGATGGATAAAAATATTTGGCTTTGACTATTCTTTAACTCAATTTTGTGGAAAACCAATGCATTAGCCCTTCTTTATGCTGTTGTGTAGTCTTAGAATTCAAAACACCTAAAGGAAAAGATTTTTAAATCACTCATCTTATCGCTTCCTAGTTATGGGATATTATCGTTAATTATCGAGGCATATCCTACCTCTCTTTGTGATTAAAACTCACAGCTGGCTTTTGCGTTCTCCTCAATTAATATGCCGGTTCAGTTTGAACACCGCCTTTTTATGGAGTATCGTGGCTCCTTATCACTTCATAAATCTAAAAGAAACGGAAAGACCATTTGCTAGACTCATTCCTTTATATGTTAAACTCAGCTACGGGTACTTCTAAAAAAAAATATATATCCTACCTTAACTTCAAATTCGGCATGGAGACTTCAGTAAATACGCTCCCAAAACGCTGTCATACAATAGCTATGGGACCACGCATTGCAAGGTTCCTCTCGCTTGTAGCCAAAATAAGCTGGTGGAAGAAGGGTAAACATAGATATAACTTGTTACCCACGGGCCATTATTAAGTGTCAGTTGTATATGCCCTCCTACCTATATCTATTCTAGTTCCTCACGGGTATCTCACCTTTAATTTAGAATACTGTTGAGGCCTCGTACGTCATCCCTTCCGTTCGTTGATTCGGAGGGATCTCGGGAAAAACGCCAAATTTAAATTAGTGTACGCGTTTTATGATTGGATGAGAGAGTTGCATCCTGTATTTCAGCTGTCATTAATTTCCTTACTCTATGTTGTGCGTCTTGTGCTGGCGCTACCATTTGAAACACGGAAGTACTAATATGCTTGAACACCCTCCGACGTTCATGATTTCGTGATACCAGGCTTGGTTTGAATTTAGCACTGATTACAACAAAGAGGTTATGCTGTTCCTATGGAACGAAAGACAAAACACAGGGGATTCTGAACCGACTAGGTCTAGAAGGATCAGAGTCAGGAATCCATCATGTTGGATTAGAATGCCCTCACACACCCTGTCGGGTGTCATGCTTCATCATCGGGCAGCTCCTCGTCGGGTCGGCAGTGCAATACCCGACGGGCTCCCTATAGTAGGGGCACTTTATCGGAGATCTTTTTCCAAACGCCGTCAGTTGAAGTGCGGGTGGGGGGCCTCGTATGTGTAGATGTGTGTAAGTGATGATAGTGAATATAAAATATAAAATAGGGATAAAGTGCCCCTACTATAGGGAGCCCGTCGGGTATTGCACTGCCGACCCGACAAGGAGCTGCCCGATGATGAAGCATGACACCCGACAGGGTGTGTGAGGGCATTCTAATCCAACATGATGGATTCCTGACTCTGATCCTTCTAGACCTAGTCGGTTCAGAATCCCCTGTGTTTTGTCTTTCGTTCCATAGGAACAGCATAACCTCTTTGTTGTAATCATTGCCTCTGGGCCCTTATGCTGGACCTGTTTAAAAAGCCCACAGTCCCTCCTTTGTTAACTTGAATTTAGCACTACCATTTAGAACCCGGAAGTAATAATAAACTTGAACGACCTCCGGCTAAGATTATTGTATGTAACAAAGCTTTACTCAAATTTAAACTATTCGCTTTGAATATTACGACGCCCCCATTTTTTTAAAAGGTTGGCACACTCATCTCGACCAAATTCTAGTATTGCGCGTCATGTGCTGACGCTTTGATCTTTCCACCAGAAATAATATTATACTTTATAAACCTCCAACATTGATTCTTCTATTTTCTAAAGCTATTATTTAAATTTTGATTTTTGACTAACATATGCGATTTACACATTTCGGCGCCATAATGTTCCTACTATTTACTACACTCATCTAATCCTCAGATTATGCACTAGTAGTCGACAAAAATATTATTACTATATCACTAAAACACCTGTGACTTGTATTTATTAGAGTCTCAGTTTATTACACACTTATTCCTTCTAATTATGGTTATACCGGTTATGTGTTGCGTAACAACTCCTCATCAATCCACTAGATTCAGTTTGTGGATTAATTCACGAGTGAGATAGAGACTTGAACCTATTTTCTTTTAAATACAAAACTTTAATTGCTAACATATCTTAAAAATGCAATTGAGCCCAACAACTTACAATATCGTGCACTAGTTGCTCGCTATTTAAGGACATCTCAAACAATCAATCTAATGGTATTCACAACCCCAAACTTAAGGCTAAAAACAGAGACAGTAACACTATTCTTTACTCTATCACGATTCTCATCCAGTCCTCTCGCGAATTTAGACCTCTCACAATAGTATCCAGATAACATATGAACCATTGTTCCCGTTTTTTCCTCAAAGAGTCCAACTTTCCTCCTCTCCTGCTGATTGTGATTTTTTCTAAGATAAACCACTTGATTTGATTACAGTTGTGGTTCAACTTCACAAAATGATCTGTTAATAGAGCATTTTCCTTTCTTGTCCTAACTGCTGATTTATGCTCCAGAAGACGTATGCGTAACTCTCTACTGGTTTCGCCTACATACCCTAATCCACAGGGGCAGACAAGTAAATATATTACATTTCTACTGCGGCAGTTGTTCAGGGTTTTTGATACCAATGTTTTATCATTGAATGCCATACTTTTGGCTTCTATACAGTGGGAACATACGGAACAAGTTCCGCATTTGTAGTTGCCTAACGCTCTTGGTTTGTCTAATGTAGTTTGGGTATTGGTTTCAGTTTTGTAAGTTCTAACCAAGCAATTACGGATTGTCTTGTTACGCCTAAAAGAGAACAACGGTTTTTCTAATTGTGTTTCAGCTTCACAATTCAAAATCTTCCAATTTCTATTCACTATATTTTTAATTTTGTTGCTCATGTTGGAAAATTGACTCACAAATACAATTCTTTCTAATTCTTTTGTCTTTTTCTCTCTAATGTTATCTAATAACTGGTCACGATCATAATATCGTGCTCTCTTGAACGAATGTTTGATAAGTTTCCTGGGGTATCCCCTAGCTTTCAATTTTTGCTCCATAATTTCTGAGTGGTGATAAAAGTCTTTCAGAGTTGTACAATTGCGGCGCAATCTTAAAAATTCCCCGAAGGGAATATTATCTTTTTGTGATTTGGGGTGATTACTCCCATATTGTAATAATGTGTTTTTGTCTGTGGGTTTCGTAAACAACTCCACATGTAACACATCCTCTACATTCTTTATTTTAATGTCTAAAAAATCCACACTAATGGTACTAAAATGGGCTGTAAATCTCAGATTCTCATCACCCAGATTTAACCATTCTAGAAACATTTGCGTGGTCCCATAGCTATTGTATGACAGTGTTTTGGGAGCATATTTACTGAAGTCTCCATGCCGAATTTGAAGTTAAGCGATACAAAAGGGGATGATGGACGGAACGTTTGAGCCAATCAAACACTCACCCCCAGTCAACTGATCTGGGTTTAATCCATCATCATTCTTTAGCTCACTCCACCACCCCAGTTCAGACATGGCCATATGCAAATCAGTCTGACCCTGTGCCTCATGGGAACAGTCCAGCCCGAACTGCCAAGCCATGTCTTCCCTGGACCGGAAACAAGCATCCTAGGACCGGTTTCTGGCATTCCAGCCGTCATCAGCCAGGCTTACTTGAATCCAGTGGCAAAGTGAGCAAGGGACCCACGTCTGGGCATACCCCCGCCAACTTAGAGGCGAACAAAGCGATACAAAAGGGGATGATGGACGGAACGTTTGAGCCAATCAAACACTCACCCCCAGTCAACTGATCTGGGTTTAATCCATCATCATTCTTTAGCTCACTCCACCACCCCAGTTCAGACATGGCCATATGCAAATCAGTCTGACCCTGTGCCTCATGGGAACAGTCCAGCCCGAACTGCCAAGCCATGTCTTCCCTGGACCGGAAACAAGCATCCTAGGACCGGTTTCTGGCATTCCAGCCGTCATCCCCTTTTGTATAGAATTTGAAGTTAAGGTAGGATATATATTTTTTTTTAGAAGTACCCGTAGCTGAGTTTAACATATAAAGGAATGAGTCTAGCAAATGGTCTTTCCGTTTCTTTTAGATTTATGAAGTGATAAGGAGCCACGATACTCCATAAAAAGGCGGTGTTCAAACTGAACCGGCATATTAATTGAGGAGAACGCAAAAGCCAGCTGTGAGTTTTAATCACAAAGAGAGGTAGGATATGCCTCGATAATTAACGATAATATCCCATAACTAGGAAGCGATAAGATGAGTGATTTAAAAATCTTTTCCTTTAGGTGTTTTGAATTCTAAGACTACACAACAGCATAAAGAAGGGCTAATGCATTGGTTTTCCACAAAATTGAGTTAAAGAATAGTCAAAGCCAAATATTTTTATCCATCAGGTGAGATGATTTAAATTAAAACACAGAATATGGTTTTAACTATATGATTTAGGGTATAGATTTAGTTCATGTTGGACGTATTTTAGAGGCTTGTTATACAAGTCAGGTAGTGATAGTATGAAAACAATAGAACAATGTCCATTGTAAAGTATGACCTTAAAATGTGAAAGGTACATTAGAAGTAGTCATGTTGAAAATGTTGGGTGTCATTGTTATGTACTGAATTTATGAATAAGAGACAAATTAAATCGTCAAATGTATTTTACATGCAATTATTATGATAATGATGTTTAAAACAGTTATAAATTAGGATTAAAACGTTTCTATGCAATAGGACGATGAGTATGAGATCTAATATAGCCATTTATGATGACTTATATATTTGTTTCCGTCATAGGATATTTTCAGTGGCCATAAAAAGAGGGGCACAGAGAGATTTAAATGAACTGTGGTCTTGAAAAAGATGGATTATTAACAGAAACCATCGAAACGCGTCGACGCAAATTTTCTGCATAATCCAGGGGAATACTTGGCTCTGTAGATGTGGTCAAATTAAGTGCATCAAGGAAGGCCTAGTGATTAAATTGTCCCAAACGATATGCTACACTAATGACAAATTGTACTGTCAAAATTCTTTTTCTTTTCTTCTCTCTCTTTTCTATTTTTATGGAAATGTGTATTGTGTAATGCTCTTATTTTTATTGTATTTTAAGTATATTGTGCTTTTTAAAGAAAAGATCGTGCCACATATATTTTGTGATTTTTAAAGATATGTAAATTGTATACTAATGTTTTAAATACAAATATTATTTGTGATAAATTTGGAGTTGTATAATAGATATTTTCAAGAATAGAGCGGGATTTTAATATATGTGAAGTGATTATTGTATGATTCAACAGGCGTGTATTTCTATCATACTATTTGTTCTAAACATACATCAAGGGACAGCATATTTTTAATTTACTAAATAGTACTCTAGTCCCTTTGTGCAGTAAGGGGTCTCTCTCTATATTTATCATATAGAGAAATGATGAAGCCAGAACCCACTCAAAGATTTATCTCCTAACTGTGGTACAGTAAAAGTTTGCCAGTGAATGGCAGGGAAGGAGCACACATTAACAAGTGTTCTATTAAGTTCATTAGCATTGGTTGACAATTTTCCTTAGGTGGGTGACACTTTGGCTTCTTCAGGACAGGGATAACAGTGGAAGCGGTAATCCTGCCCCCTGTCTGTAAATGCAGATTGAATTCCCTCAACTGTGTAAGAAGATAACCTTCAATAGTGTGGGATCTGTTTTTCCTAATTTGCAGTGTTTAACCAAACTTACGATAACTTAGGACAGCTTTGTGTTTTCTTCCATCTTGGATGTGACATTGTAGCATACCACGAGATAATTTTCACTGTTATTATTTTCGCTGCAATAAAGAACTGTGGGCTTTGCAATGAAAACACTAAAGACTTTCCCAGTTGCACTGGTCAAGATGTACCTAATCAAGGACAACCTAACTGTCTCAGACTTACTATGTGACAAGTCATGTCATATGAAAAGACTCTGGGAATGTCCAAGTCTAATGTAGTAGAATGGTGAGAGACTACAAACCCCAGACTGCCCTGTTCCAAGTCAAGCGAGCTCCCGGAGTCGCATAAATTAACGGCGGGGCTCCGGGCGATGTCTGGGCCAAAAGCGGGCACGTCTGCCCCATCTGTAGCCGGACAAGGTTGGGCTGGGGCATCCCCTAAACGTCTGTGGCACAAGGTTTTTGGACTATTTTATCAATAATACTTCTTGACTGTCTCACTATTCTTGTATATAGTCTCAAATGAGACTTTGGGTCTCTTAGTATTAAATAGACCATTTAGTTATAAGTTCTTGCTTTTCTTTTCCTTTGGAGCGTGTAAATTGTCTGGGTGGGTTTGATTTAATTGCATAGTAATAATTCTACCTAGCTTATTATGATAAAAAGGAGAGGCTGGTCCGACATAAAACTACTAGGTGAGGTTCTCGCTCCCTTTGGGGCCCGCTGCCTATTTTTTTGTTTATGGTACATTATTTACAAGCATGGTGAAAAGGAGGCAGATGGGTACTGCAAGTGGGCAAAGTCCAAAGAGCACCGCAATTGACCGGATGTTAGAGTAGGCCATAGGTGTGGGAAACGCAGAAATAAACTTAAACTGAAAGGAGACTCTCCCTTGGCCTGGGTGTGGCCCCTGTAGATGTTAATATAGATAAATCTAATCAAACTCTTTTAAGATCCAGGAATGTCTTAAGGTCCGGTTAGCAAACAGAATCAAGGGGTAGTAGGGACCCCTAGGGAGCCTGAAATAGAAATTTGACCTCCCAAGACTAAAATAGTGAGGAGGTCTGATAAAACAAAAACTAAGACTAAGACTAAACCTATCAAATTCCAAAAAGGTGTGCGTGCAGCAGCCCTACTTGGTGAAGGGAGTAGAAAGACAGGAATCTTGCATTGGAGTACGAGGTCCACCAAATTCCAATAGCGCGTCCATGGACTCTTGCCCCTCACTAGATCCTGTTATGAGTTTATGGTTGGAGAAGTGTAAAGAGCTCTTTAGAGACTTAATTAAACGGGAAATTGCCCCTCTCCTGTTAACATTGGATGTTACGTCTTCGCAATTGGCAACCATTAATAACATCTTATGGCGGGGTTGGGAATCCGGTGCCCTTTTCATCTGATCTTGGAAGGGATGCGACAAACAAAAAACAGGTGGGGGTGGCAAGTTGCTAAGGGACAAAATTTGATTAATACATATATTCCTCCTGTAATCTCAAATCCACCCATAGTACCAGTGTGTGATAAAAATTACAGTGGTCTGAATTTTGGGGGGGACATAATTAGGAACGATGATCTAAATAAAAATGGATATCCCCATCTCCCCCCTGAATGTACCCCTTATACAATTATTCTGCAGGGGGTACCAAGGCTTTCAAAGGAGAACAAGGTGGACTTGAAACCCTGCGGAATAGGTCAGTTCACTGGCTACAACAAAATTCCAATTCCAGCTGTCACGAGAGGTCTTGCATGCAAAAAGAGTTCCATGGTTAGGAATACATCCTAAAGAGAATCCAGGAGTCTATATCGTTTTGTATTTTTACAGACCCTGTATCATGGGAAATCTCCTACAAAGATTAATACAGAGAAAGCCCAGCCCTAGCAGTATAGATGTTCTTCCTTTGGGCTATTTTTACAGTCCAGTTTGTTGGGGTGGAGTGTACCCTCCTAATACAGATTTACGTAATATTTTACATAGGGCTAAGTGCCCAGAAAATTCAACCTTGATGGTCAACAGGGCTCAAACGGTACTCCCCTCCCTACAATTGCCAAATCCAATAGATATTCCTCACTATCCCATTTGGAAGAGCAAGATTGAAATGATAATCCTAGGGAATCTGGTGGAGAGAATAGTGGCCTGGGGAAGGAAAAGGAAATAGGGCAAACAGCAAGTAGTGAGATAAATAGAGAAAAGGTTCAAGATATAAGGGAACTAGTAAAGATTATGAGTTAGAATACGGCTGGAGTCAGGTCAAAAATGAAAACTCCGGACTGGCTCAGGTCTCTAAAACGTGCTAATATAATCTGTCTTCAAGTAACCTGGCTGGGGGAGAATCTACATGTTGATGGTTATTTTTCTATTTCAACTCCTGCTACACCATCAGTACATGGGCGAGCAAAAGGTGGCTTAGCTGTACTTATTTCCAATCATATACTCATTAAGGTTGGGAAAACAATGATGAAATCTCCCTTCCACCAGTTAGATAATTTTTCAATTAACCACAGTTTTGAGATTGTTTTGATTAATTATTATAATAATCTTTTTAATAATACTCGAGGTAGGGTTGCAATAGAACTAAGAAAATATATTGAGAGCTTTTAAATCAGTTACCTAGATCCCATGCATATTTGGGTTGGAGATTTTAACATTAATAAATGTCAAACTAATGGTAATGCTGTTTGTGGTTATGTAGATTGCTCTGGGGCATATCAATCTCATTTTACACGTAATCCCTACAGGGATATTTTCAATGAAATAATATATCAGTTTATTGTGGAAATTATTGCCCAGAATTTGAATGAAGATGGAATTGATATGCCAACTTTTGTTGGTAATAGGCATTGTTCTCTTATTGATCATATCCTTGTTACAGCCAAGGATTTATCGTTAGTCAAAAACTATAGAATAATTAGTACAGTTCTTAGCGATGACGCTGTTTTTAGTCTTGACCTCGAATACCCCTTGTAACAGAGGGAGACTCATGGGCAAGCACCTTTAATTAAGTACCCAGGAAGTAAATCTGTTACTATTAAATGGTCTGGGAATAACAAACCTTTATTATACAGAACTGTTGTCTCTGAACAATGGGAGATCTTTGTAAATTGTACTGAATGCGGGAAAGCTTATAACAAAATTGTGGAAGCATTTAGTAAAATTACTGCTTGCCATTTCCGACAATCTACATAGACCAGTTCGAAGTAAAGAGAAAAGAGAAACCTACCCGTGGTGGTTTAATTCACCATGTACAAAAGTGAACCAAAATCTGAGAAAAGCCCTACAGGAAATCCCAAGGGATAGGGAAAAAATTAGGTTATTAAGAGCCAATAATAAGGCTGAATTAGTTAATAGGAAAAAGGAATTTCGGGAACAGGCGTGGGCAGATTTGGAGCGGGCAGCGGATACTGGTGATGATATATTGTTTTAGAGAATCAGAAATTCACTATTTTTTAACGAATGCTCCATACCAAGCCTGGATATTACAGTCCTGTCAGACACCTGGATTTCCCTATTTGGTGCTATGTTTAACACAGAGAGTTCATCAGTGGATGTGTCTATTAACAATACAAATCATATTCCACTGGATTCCGTTACTATGGAGGAAGTTAGTATTGCCCAGTGGCGGTGCGTCCATTTGGGCGCTGGGGCGTTGTCCCACCTGCCACATGCCCCCATCGCCGCAGGGCCCATCGTTCTCGCTCTACACAGTATGTCTGATTGTTGTGTTCAGAATCAGTTGTGTAATGTACTGAGTGAGTGAGTCGCGCCGCCCGCGCGGCTGTTCAGGGACGGACCGCACCTGACCGGGCCACGCCCACTTACCTGGTGGTGACTGACAGGTCCAGGAGACAACAAGCAGTGAGCGCAACAATAGTGCGCATGTTCGGTTTTGGGCATAGTCATTTTTAGACCAGCCCGAACATGCGCACTACTGCTAGCCTCTGCCTTCCCCTTAGGAGAGCGAGGGACCGAGGGTTGCTTGCTTCATGCATGCAGTAGCCCCGGCCCCCCGGTCTCCTAATGGGTGGGGGGCATCTCTGCTCTCTAGCCAATCCTGGCGCTGCTAAGCTAATGCAGCATCTGGAACAGCTTCATGATTGGTTACGTTTGTTGGCTTTTGCTTTTCACTTCCGAGTCAGGCCTGGAGGCTCCGTGGTTTGCAACATTGGATGGTGGTCCCGGTGTCCCGCGTCTCTTCCCTGCGCACCAAGGTTGGGTAAGTACTTTTTTATTTTATTTATGTAAAGAAAGTACGTTTTCCGACTCTAAATGCTGCTGTTTCAACTATGGCCCCCACCTCCCTTAGTAGAACTCTCTGGTAAACCCAATGGCTCCTGCTTCGAAACAACCGTAGTGGTATGAAGGGTGCAATCTCGAGGTGGGCTGCAGGTATTGAAGTATAGTTCGCAGTCCCGGAATGGACTGCAGGTCTGACTCCCGGGCTGAAGTGTTCAGTCCTGGCGCAGTCTTGAAGTGTGTAGTACTCGAGGTTTGCTGCACAGTTGCGGAGATAAGTGTTCAGCCTGTTGTGCTCACTCCTAGGATAACAAACAGTTGCTGGGCTAAGGTTTTATTTGTGGGCTAAAGTGAACAGTTGTGAAGTGAAGATACAATCCTTCCTCCAAAGTGCGATGGGGCACAAGCCACGACCTGAAGTGCGCAGCTGAGAGGGTGTAGTGCGCAGTTATGAGATAAAGTGTGCAGTCCCTGCTTAAGGTCCTACGTCCTGGGGTGAAGAACAAGTCCAGGGCAGCTGTGGGGGGTGAAGTAGACAGGAGTGGACTCAAGAGAGCAGTCGTGAAGCATGTGGTCACTGGGTGGACTGTGCAGCTGGGTGGTGATGTGCACACTCCTTGACTGAAGTGTGGTGAAGCGCAACTCCCGGACTGAAGTGCGCACTTGTGAGGGCGCAGTGCACAGTTCCTGGATGAAGTGCACAGTCCATCGCCGAAGTAAATGCCTTGATCTCTAGGACCATTGTTTATGGTAAAAGGTCATTTTCGACATGATGCTTGATTTTGGACAGAATTGGTTTATTAGCTTGATTGAAGTAATGGTGTAATCAGTGGCCAGTCCTCTGATGTATGGCATTAAAACTGGCCCTGTGTACATGCCCCTAAGTTAACACTGATGCCAAAAACATGGATTGACTTCCAAACAATGAATGTTAAAAACGTCGAGGGAATGCATTTCAGCGATTTAGTTCCTCTCTTATTTTACATGTTTACTTGATCTTGCATTCCCCACGAGTTAGCTATTTTATAATGTTGTTGTTTATCTGTATTTTTTTCTGTGCATACTTTGAGGCTTGAGCCATGCCAGGTGTTTATGAGGGGCTTTGATTGAGCACGCAGGTGATAAGGCTAAAGCCAAACAAAGTGCCTGTCAGTGGGTTGGCCTCTCTGCAGAGCACACAGATCAATATTTATGTATTCCATTTACAACTGAAATTCTGTGGAAATGTGTGTGAAGGGGGTACACTGATGTCAAAATATTTGCAAAGCAAAAGTAAGAGAAATTAAAGTGCTTATATTTGAGGGAGTGCAGTGCATGTTGGGGGCGGTGAAGTAACAGATGTGAGGAAGGGCATTCGGGGAAGAGAGAAAAGAGGATGCTGAAGAGGAAAGAGAGGGGGTTGAAGATGTGCAGATGGACAAGATATATAGAGAAAAAGAGGATACATATCTAACATAAAGCACACATAATTGAAGGCCAAAACTCCTTCCACAGGCCCCAATGCTATTTAATTCACAGACTCACTAGTTCAGAATTTAAACATTTTCAATGTTAATTATTTATAAGAAATCATTGTTGTTACTCATTTATCTTAAACAGCTAACACCCAGTGACAAAGCCAATCATACTGACAGGCTTTAGGCGTATGTCAGTTGCTGTGCCATTTATCTGGATAAAATTACATCTCAGAGAGAAACCAAAATACCGGTCTGATGGCACACTATGGGAATCACAGAAATGTATTTGCCATGTTCCTTTATAGGGAGCACCCACTTTTTTCATCTCACTTAAAGACCTGTCTGCACATATTTCTATATGACTGGTTACAGCTAGCAGCTGTGGGTGCTTCCGAAGTCTGGTTAGAGCATATTTTTCCAAAGTTAATGCTGCATGCAGTGCAAGACACTGGGCAAGGATACATTTTAAAGGGCTAAAGTTGTGATGCAGAACAATTTACATATTACAGTAACTGTTGAACAAATTAATGCAAGAAGATACGGGGCAGTTTTTAATGTGTTTAATATTTCAAGACTATACGTTCCCACTGCTTAATAAGCCTTGCTTTATCGCTGCATTCATTTGCTTTAAAATGCACCATTTGCCAATCTTTTTAAATTTCTTTCTCAGGAGAGGGACTCTCCCTAGACCCCAGGTTTGTCCATTGAACTTGTTCACATCGCTAACTAGTGTTTTCTATTGGAAAGGGTAGAGCCAAAGCAGTCTTGCTTAGTACCTAGCCCTCTTCAGAAGTCAGACTTGCTTGGCAACCCAGAAATTCTCTGAAATAATGTATGTTTTCTTTTATGAATGCCTAGAAGAACTGAATTTTTAGTCCATTTATCACAGAAATAGTGCTGAAAATCGCACCAAAAAGATGCCAATTTTTTTTACATTTCTTCACGGGGGGAGAACACCCCCGGACCCCCCTTATTGCCGTCGGGCTCGCTCGCTGCGCTCGCTCGCATAACTTGATTCGTTCTGCATACGCCCCACCACTTTCAAATTCCACCAGCCACCACTGGTATTGCCTTAATGAATAGCACATTGGGTCAAGCTCCAGGGCTTGATGGCGTCCCAGTGGACGCTTTTAAGCTACATCCATTATTCTGGGTTCCGATTCTGACTCTAATTTTTAATGCTGCTGCTCATGGTTACTACCCAACTACCTGGTTGGAAAGTGTGATTGTGCCCATTTTTAAGAAAGGAGACAGAGGGGACCCCAGATGTTGCCGCCCCATATCACTCCTAGATTCCTCTTTGAAGTTGATGGGCAGGGTGATATTTCCAAGGTTGGAAGCCAGGGCCCACGGACACTGGATAATCTCCGATATACGATTTGGTTTTCGGAAAGAAGTAGGTACGATGGAGCAAGGGGTTATCCTACACCTTAGAAACAGTAAATATACCCAGGCAAGAGAGGGACATATATATTTATGTTTTGCTGTTTTATCGAGTGCTTTCAATCTCGTAGACCATGCCAAACTTTAGCAAGTTTTAATTGAAATGGGTGCTCTTTGTGATATTGTCTGTTTTCTTTCCCGACTATATGCTATTCTGCGATGTGGTAGAAATGGAGAACACACTAAAAGGTTCTAGGTGACCCAGGGGATCAGACAGGGTTGTGTGCTTGCCCCTCTTTTATTTTTTTTGTACATAAATGGGGTAGATAGCTCCCTGAAAGAAGTTGGTGCTGATGTCCCTAGTATAGGTACACGTTCCACCCCTATTCTGCTTTATGTGGTTGACGCAGTACTAATTTCTAGGACTGCAAATGGTTTAGAACAGCTTATCCATCGTTTTGTAAGTTTTATGGAAAATAGAGCCCTTAAATTAAACTTAGAGAAAACTGTGTTTATGTTTTGTGGACATAAGAAGAGACCGGGGAAAAGTTTTTATGTACATGGACAAAAATTAATAGAGGTTAAATCTTTTAAATATTTAGAAATTACATTTTACGTGAGAGAAATGGTGAAGTTGTAAAGGAGTAAATGCTTACCAGTAGCTCTGTCACCGTTGTGGGGTGGAGATAAGTGTCCTCCGTTACAGGTGTAAGAAAACCTATTTTTGCAAAGACTCTTGGTTGTTCCCAGCTCTTCCTCTGCTTCAATTATACATAAAGAATTGGGTATGGAATACATTGAAGAGGCCACCCAAATAAGTATCTTAAAAAAGTGGCATGGCATTTGCTCAAATAGGGCACAAAGTTCACTAGGGAGTCCATTAAGGACTGTCCAGGTTTGGATCATTCAGAAAAAGTCCCTTGGCTTCAAAATGTGAGATCCTTACTCTCTGAATTAGGGGGAAAAATTAGGTCCCTGGAACCCCATGGTATATTGAAATACAGTAAAAAAAAGAGATCAAAGTTATTCTCTTGGAGAAAATGAATACCCAAAGAGAGTATCTGTAAAAGTCTAAAACAACAGTCACCAAATACCTCCTAGGATATGGTAGGAAGGGGTGCAGGATTATCTGGTTGGATTTTTGCTCACTAGATTACATCTGAAGACACTTCATTTTCTTGTGGTTTTTCCAAAAACTGACCTACGGCCTGAAAACCTACCCAGATGCCCATGTGAAGGGAAGGCTATACAATCAACCTTGCACTTTATCCTCTTTTGTACATTTTATAGTGACATCAGAAAGTTTTTACTTTGTTCACTTTTTTGTCTAATTGTATAGTTTATCATGAGGTGGCTTTTACTTATCTCAAACAATTATCAAACATTCATATGTGTTATTCTACTGTTACTTCTATCAAAATGGCCCTGCGAAGAAGAAAATCGTTGACTTTTATAGATGATCTTAGATACGAAGAAATGAAAGGAAAGTGGGATTATATTTACTAGAATAGAGAACTTGTATTGTAACTGTGGTTAACCTAAATAATTTTAGTGTTTTTAATTACTAATTACAAGTGGTCTATTTATTACATGGAATGTATTGTATTATGTTTTTTGTGTGAATTATGGAATGGATTTATATTCTTATAATTATACATCTTTCATGAATTTGTGTATAAATTCGAATAAAGATTAACTTGACTTGACTTGACTGACTGATGGTCCAGCTTATGCATTTCTGTATTAATATTCTTTGAATAAACTTTTAAACGTTAGTCCTTGTCTGTCATTCTTAATGGAAACACATGCAATTTACTACTAATGCATGAAATTTAAATGGAGTATAGACGTGTCCATCAGGGAACACCAAAATCCAGTAGGGACTGCACCACTCCTGGTCCGAGTAATTAGAGTGCATAACAGATAGAACATAAGAAACAGGTTTGCACTGACAGATAATGGGTGAAGGTGGATTATTGCATTGTAAGCTAGGTATGGCGTTTCTGGACCACCGTACAGACGGGCTGGCCTTTGTCGCACTCCTTGAGTATGATGCTGTGTTTACTCTTTTCTTTCCTTTACTTCTTGTGGTCCCCTAAATCACACTTGAGTGACACTTCAGACACTTGGCCTTGTCTTTTGCATTTCCACTTTGTGGAAGTTTCTCGTGAAGGAATATATTATTATGCTGGAGGACTTTGCACGTTTTATTCTGTGATAACATAGACTATCATGATGTCATCTTTCATAGTATGGAATATGTTACCACATCATTTCCAAGTGAGGTCATCGGGGGATGGAATGTCGGATGTGGGCAGAGACAGAGAAAACCTTACAAGAGGAAGTGTTACCCTTATGACTGTCACAGGAGCTATCAAACAAACTTGCAAAAAGAACAATTGATGGACAGAATGCAGAACAATGTCATACATTCACCCCAGTACAGAGATCTGGGCCTAAATCCATCGTTTTTTTGCTCACCATGCCTTTCCAGTTTGGACCCAGCCATATGCAAATCAGTCTTGACCCTGCGCCCAATGGGAACAGTCCAGCCCGAACTGCCAGGCCAGGTCCTCCCTGGACTGGAAACAAGCATCCTAGGACCGGTTTCGGGCATTCAGCCCTCATCAGCCAGGATAGCTTGACTCCAGTGGCATGGAGAGCACGGGACCCACGTCTGGGCATACCCGTCCCACTCGGGGTGACAAATGATGGATTTAACCCAGATCTCTTGACTGGGGGTGAATGTTTTGATTTGTTCTGCATTCCGTCCATCAATTGTGTGTCTTTTGCTTCCTCACCCTAAGTGCGCCGGGTATGCCCAGACGTGGGTCCCGGGCTCACTGTGGCACTGGAATCAAGCTATCCTGGCTGAAGAGGGGTGAAACCCCGAAACCGGTCCTAGGATGCTTGTTTCCGGTCCAGGGAGGACCTGGCTTGGCAGTTCGGGCCGGACTGTTCCCATGAGGCACAGGGTCAAGACTGATTTGCATATGGCCAGATCTAAACTGGGGTGGCATGGTGAGCAAAAGAATGATGGATTTAACCCAGATCTCTTGACTGGGGGTGAATGTTTTGATTTGTTCTGCATTCCGTCCATCAATTGTGTGTCTTTTGTATCAAACAAACTTGGCACCGCACACTAATGGAGAGTGTGACAATTACATACAAAAGTGCTGACGACTGTGGGCACTCCTCAGACAACAAACCCTACAGAGGAGTCGTTCTTGGAATGGTGGCAGATGAATCACCTCCATGGTGACTGTAGATAATATTCAAAAGGTAGTTTGCTGCTTAACACAGAAGGCACATTTATGAATTAATATTGGAGAATATCTGATGCTTATGTCATTCTTTTATAGTTTTGACAATATTTTGTGCGGCTGGTGTTACCACGTGGGCGTTAAGCCCTTACACCGGTGTGGACACTGCTCATCTTTGTACCCACCAGGTGGCTTAAATAAACACAAATGCGCAGCTGCCACTCAGATCAATGTTGTTAGGATGTTGATCAGTCTGAAGCATGAGTGCACACCCTGTGACCTACACACCCTCCATGCGAGGGTGCACACACTCTCTGAAGCCTTGGCCGAACAAGAACTACCTGGTCTCTTACTGGAGTGACCTGATCATGTGAGTGATGGCCCTTACTGGAGACCTAAAGAACTAGAGACGATACTACAGCACATGCGCTGACGCAAAAGGTAATAAATCAAAAAGAAATATTCAATGCAGAGAGCGTGGCTAGTGGAAGAAATGTTTCAAAATTAAATGTTTTGCGCACACTTTAAAATTAACCTGCATGCACAAAAGTATTTACTGTGCACGCGTTCAAGTTGTACTTGGCCATAGTTAACATAGGCCGCATATTAAAATGGCCAACATTAGTTGTCTCATGTTTTTTTATTGTGTATCTTCTTTTTCACTTCAGGAGAAGAGCTAAACCAGCAGCCTTGACGAACGTATCTTTTAATCACTTCCCATGTGAATGTTTAGCTTTTAACTATCCTCAAAGTATTCGCTAACAAGTGAAGCTGGAGAGAACGCCCTGAGGGGAAACATCGTGAACAACGACTCCGAGTTCCGGAGTCACGCACAGTGTTGCCAGATTTTGAGACCCGTCCCAAGCCCAGAGCTACCCAAGTTCAAGCCCAAATTCAGCCCAACGCAGAGCAGTATCAGCCCAAATACCAGCCCAAAGATGAAACTCTCAAATTTTACAAAAATAGCCTTCAGAAAACATTTTAAAATAATTCTAAAGTCTATTTAATATACATATAGTAGGAGAAGGTACACTGGGCAACAATGGGCTTCTGCAATCATTCCTAAATTCTATTAATAATACTCATTTTGATGACCAGTTCCCACTGTGACCCTCTGTCACCACACATACGTAATGTAACTGATGGGAAAGCAGTGCAAAAAAGCAGGAGCTTAAAAGAGCCCTCTCAAATAAAAAGGTATATCCCGAAGTATTCACTGCCTTTGCAATCCTCCTCCAGTCTATTTCTGTTCATGGTGTGGAGTGCAGTTTTCTTTTAATTACAATCCAGAAGCTCTAGGCCAGAAATAGAAAACTAGGCTGGACAGAGGGTGGGTCTCAAGTTTTCCAGGATTTGCTGGGCCCTCTTAAAGTACTTGTAGATTAAGATAGTCTCTTCGTTGCCATACCCAGGGCTTTAAGTGGGCCGGGTCCTGCCAGTGCCAAGCACTGGCAGTTCTAAAAAAACAGCTCTTAATTTTTGCCATCACCCTTCGAGTGAAAATAAATCTTCACTCAGCGGCACTACCAGCCATCACCAGCCTTTGATGTAACCCTGGACATAGCTGCCAAAGTTTCAGATTGCTATGTGTGACATTTTCATAATTTCACTGAAATTATGAGTGATATTTTCTTGTGCGTATTTTATTTTATCTAAGTAAACTTAAGAAAACATGCCTCTGTCAAAGACCCCCTCCCCTTCTTTTTATAAAACTTCACCGATCAGTTATCATGTTTGGAAGAAGCGCACCGAAGTGCTTCACGAGTCGGCAGAGTAATGACAAACGGAGGAAGGACAAGAGGAAACCCGAGAGAGCGGAACGGAAGTGAGAGGCGGGCCGGGAGGAAGTGACGGGCGGCCGAAGCAGCAGGGCAAAACAAGGTAAAACAAGCATTGGCAATGCAATAGGACTCGCATTTACACGAGACCTATTGCATTGAAAACGGGAGTGCGGGCGCAAGAAGGTAGGAGCACGACCAGGAGTGCGCGGGATGGGGGCGGGTGGCCCCAAAAAGTCACGGACTGCGTGGGGGGGGGATAGGGAGGGATGGGAAGAAAGTAGTCTGTGCAGTGAAGGGGCCAGTAGCCATGGAAGGATACAAATGACTGACATGACTGTCATGGGGAGGGACTAACAAGCTTAAAACCAATCGGAAGGCAGCATTTATAACCTAAGCCAATGAAGAAGATGGGCCAGAGAGTGGGCGGAGCTTCCACGAAGCTTCTGCACTATAGTGTATACTGCATGCCTCGCTAGGCGAGACCTAAAAACGCTTCAATCCTGATACTTTTACAGTGTGCATGCACACTCCTGAGTCCTGCTACCGCTGTGCACGATCAAACTCTTATTTTTATTTTTAATAGACCATTTCTTTGTACATTGTTATTATAGCACGTGCACAAAAAATGCCTAAACACCAAAAACTGTGTTGAGAACTGACTGAATGTGTAAGGAATGGTAGCATTTATTTCACATGTTTTGTCAGGGGCTATTCACATAATGCTTAAGAGAGGGGTGTTTATAGAGACTTTGCTACTGGTCAGAACACGTGTGAGCAGTTTAATAATAATTATATATAAGGATGTGTTAGTAAAGACTCCTAAAAATAAAGAGTACACTTGGAGTCTGTTGTGATTTTAATGGGTAAAGGGTATGTCCAGGGCTTTAAGTAGTTTGAAAAACCAGGGGGGTGGGTGGTCTCTCAAAGGGGCGAAACCAATGTAATAAAGTGTGTGCTTAAACAGGTAAAAATCTGAAGCAGTGTTAATGGGTGAGAGCACAAGTTGCTCTATTTAACTGTCTTGATAGAAAACAACCAGTCCAGGTCAGTAAAATACCAGAATTGCTTTTTGCTGAGGGACTTTATTTTTTTTATTTTTCTGGCAACTGCCTCTATTTAACTTTCTTGATAGAAAACGACCAGCAGCGGTCAGTAAAATACCAGAATCACTTTAGCATTCTCTAGATTCCAGTCCATAGAAATTGTCTTCCACGAGCACCCGTAGACAATACTTTTTTTCAAATCTTGTATTTTCAGTGATATGACCACCGAAGGCCGTGAGTTTATATTAAAAACAAGAGCTTTGGACTATACCATTCCCCGCTGAAAGGCAATATTTCTCTCCATGTGTTCCCATACCTGGCGTGTCACGCAGTTTGGTGCTTACTTTCCCTCCATGTTAAAGAACAGTAGATGTTTCAGCACCCAGGCTAATGTGTTGCATAGCTAAATACATATAAGGTCCCAAAGGCAAGACCGATTGCATTGCAAATGCTTGTTTTTTTTACTCCTCCTTCCCTTAAAAGAACTGTCGAGAAGCACTGTGCCAAATCTTAAGTTACATTAACTACTAAGTTATACTGGATTCCATTGCAGGAACTAAATCCAATAAAATACTAGGGCAGGTGACCTCACATCCAACACGGGGCATCTTGAACTCTGGGGCCACCTCTTACTAACTCTTAGGACAGATTGATGCTGCTGGCATGCATGCCACAGGCAAAACATGTGCGAACTGGGGCAAAGCAACCAAGTAAATCCTCCATCACACAGGCCTTACCTCCTGCCACCTGACAGCAGATCTCCCACTCCTGCATAACTGGTCTCTCTCACCACCTTCCAAGGATAAATGTCATTACCCACTCCTCCCTCAGCCAAGCCAGCACGCGCCGCAGCCCTCGGGCCAAGAGTACTTTCAATGTATAACAGGGAGCTAGGAGGACTGCACGCGCTCGGCAGAACGAGTGAAGACATAGAAGAAGGACAAAACAAATTCAATGTAAGAGCTTTGAACTACAGAGAGCTGGGAAGGACGCTGGCCTAGTCATTGCCATAAACATAAAAGAAGGGCATGCTTCCTCAGGCCACTGACATGGGGGCAGGACAGCACCATTTACAGGGCCGTCATAGGTAGCACTTTCGCGCTCCGAATGATTGACGGCCCTGCTCTGCTGAGTTCGGGAGCGTTGCAACTATTTGATTGGCGGCGCCGCCCCATTCTAAATTTTTGTGCACAGAAGGCCAAATAGAGCCCAACTTTGTGCACCCTGCCAGGAGAGCTATTTCCCCGCACAAATGAGAAAAATATCGCCCATTTGTGCGGGAAATAGCCCAATCTGGCAACACTGGTCACGCAAGCCGAACAATGACTTGCCCGAACAACGACTCAGCCTGTGCGTGGTTAAGGCAAAGACGGTCTAGTGTTTGGGCAGGGCGGAGTTCGGAGGCGCGTCGGAGAACAGGTAAGAGTGGGGGAATTAGTTTACAAGGGTATGAGAGCACCAACAGCAGTCACACCGATGACATCATGACGGCCACAAAGGGCACTGTGTTTTCCTTCGGAGTGTCTTGAGGAAGTTGCTACAACCCTTCCGCTTTAATAGAGGGTGCAGTGATCTATGCAAGGGCTTGGCTTTGATTCATACCCAAGGAATTGTAAGAAGACTGAACGGGAATACCAGGTGGTCATTTCTTCATGCCTCACACGTTAAGGAACTGGATGTGACACTAAAGTGGCACCTCACTGTGCAGTTCGTGTGATCTTATCAGTGAATATGGGTGTTCTATGCATGGGTGGCACTGACGTTCGATGACAAGCAGGTCTTTTATGTAAGGGGGAACACAGAGCCCGACCTCCCGATTGGCCTGACTAACCAGCACAGCTGACGCCAACAAATGTACCATCACCAGCTGCTGCATGACCGTGTGGCACATGCTTACCCTGGTACTTCACTATGTCTAGAGGTTATGTCTAGTACACCCTTGTGTGTGTCAATAGCTGACATGGACTGTATTTGCATCATAGAGGAGCATTGCCTCATCCAAATCATCGCGATGGGATGGCCTGCTGTCATGACAATGCATACCATGGCACCTGTAACTGACGTAGGCAATGGTATCTCTTGCAGTCCACTGCCACAGCGGTCACATTCCTACACTTGAAAGGAACACTACTTGCATAAACTCACTGAGTTTCATTGTCCAGGATGGTACAAGTGGAACTTTTGTTGAAGCACTATTGTTTTCTATATATGTGTTTCCTGCATCTGCTTAGGTTTTTCATGTCACCAGTGTAATCGTGTTTATTTTTAGAGTGGGGGGGAATTGGTTTAGTGTGTGTGGGTGAACGTGTTTTTTTTTAGGGTGGGGGGAATTAGTTATTAAGTGATGGGGGTTCGGGGTACTAGTAGAAAAGCATTTTTATTAACACGCATTCCTTTACCACGAAAAATCATGGTAAAGGAATGCGTGGTAAAAAAAATCGTGGTTTAGACGAGGTCGTGGTTGGGGAAGTCGTAGTTACAACATAAAACCCGTCCTGAGATGGAAGTGTCATCTTATGTTGCAGATTCAGGGTTGAAGGGCTCTTCACAAAAGACTTCATTGTATTATAGTTTGTGACACAATGATCTATCCTTATCGAACTCTACTTTAACCTGATTGGTTCCCTTCATGGGATCCGTATGTAGGTGTAGAAATTTGTGAAACATACTTTTTTATGCAAATTCAATGTAGATACACAATCGGATGCCTTTTCCACTTGCTCGAGGGAGCTTAACCCGACTCTTGGCAGATTGAATTTTCAGCTTCACTTACAGAAAATATGCCCTTCTAGGTTTCTTGGGAATTGATGCTTTTACACTTTGTTAGACGTGACTCTTATTTCAGACTCTCAGAAGCTTTCCCCTGCTGACACCTTTCTGTCTGACTTGTCCATTATTTTCCTATACTTTCCCTAGATTAGCTAAGTTGGGTTTTCTCCGTCCATTTGAATCCGAGTATGCTTTGATTTATATTATGACAACTTTATAATAGTTTGCCTTGGCATTTTTGATTTTGAAATTTGCTTTGCACTATATTGAAAAATGCTTTTATGTTTTGGCTACTGACTTGTGACACATTTGAAGATATGAATTTGTAACTTTGCTTATCATCTAATAAACCTTCATGGTTTGCAAATCTAATACTCTCTGTCATCCAAAGGGGCCAAAAGTGCTTTCACTGTGGAGGAGATAGCCCTTTAGTTTGAGTTTTGGTGAAAAACTGCAATCAACTACATTGGCTGCCTCCATTCTACTTCAGCATAGGCCAGAAAGCAGCCTTATGGCAGGTGGTGGTGACTGGTGTAGTGAATGCATTGGGGAAGGAGATCTTGACCAAGGGGGACATAAAGAAAAATAATTCTCCAGAACTGAGCTTGCTAACGTTCTGGTTCTTCCTAGAGGATCAACTGGAGCCTGTCTCACTACTGCCAGAGCTGCCACTTTGAAACTGAGGAACTGGGTTTGAGTCTCAGTAATGGCTCAACATCCTGTGAATCTGGGAAAATCCCTCAATCTCCCCATGCCTAAAATAAAATGAATGTGCCCTTGTTTAAGGTTACTGGTGCTCATTTATAGAGTTCCAATACCTTTGGGTCGAGTTTGCGCTATATAAAACTGCAACAAAAAAAGACTTCGAGAAAGACATTCTCTCCACCACGCACCCCCAGCTGGTATATGGGCTGCCTCTGACAGACAACACTCTCTCCACCACGCACCCCCACCTGGTATATGGGCTGCCTCTGACAGACAACACTCTCTCCACCACGCACCCCCACCTGGTATATGGGCTGCCTCTGACAGACAACACTCTCTCCACCACGCACCCCCAGCTGGTATATGGGCTGCCTCTGACAGACAACACTCTCTCCACCACGCACCCCCACCTGGTATATGGGCTGCCTCTGACAGACAACACTCTCTCCACCACGCACCCCCAGCTGGTATATGGGCTGCCTCTGACAGACAACACTCTCTCCACCACGCACCCCCAGCTGGTATATGGGCTGCTTCTGACAGACAACACTCTCTCCACCACGCACCCCCACCTGGTATATGGGCTGCCTCTGACAGACAACACTCTCTCCACCACGCACCCCCACCTGGTATATGGGCTGCCTCTGACAGACAACACTCTCTCGCCACGCACCCCACCTGGTATATGGGCTGCCTCTGACAGACAACACTCTCTCCACCACGCACCCCCACCTGGTATATGGGCTGCCTCTAACAGACAACACTCTCTCCACCACGCACCCCCACCTGGTATATGGGCTGCCTCTGACAGACAACACTCTCTCCACCACGCACCCCCACCTGATATATGGGCTGCCTCTGACAGACAACACTCTCTCCACCACGCACCCCCACCTGGTATATGGGCTGCCTCTGACAGACAACACTCTCTCCACCACGCACCCCCACCTGGTATATGGGCTGCCTCTGACAGACAACACTCTCTCCACCACGCACCCCCACCTGGTATATGGGCTGCCTCTGACAGACAACATTCTCTCCACCACGCACCCCCACCTGGTATATGGGCTGCCTCTGACAGACAACACTAGTGTGGTGCCAAGGAAGATTCCCGCCCATATTCTTCTTAGCGTCAATGTTTTTCTGTTTCATGCACGACTAGGTAAGCCAGTCCTTGTTTTGTGTTTTGCATTATGCGACAAATATTATCGATTTTAAATATGTTTAAATAATACTGTAAGTCACAGAATTCTAAGTAAAAAAAAGCCTAGCTCGTCATACCTGGAGGGAATATGCCAGCTATGACTGAATCTCTCTAAACCTCATCCATCTCTGTATCGTTTTTACTATTACTCATACATTCAGAGTGAATGTTTCATCTCAGACAGCAGTCCAGGTAAATACAACTGGACAATACACAGGCAGGTCTTGCAATGCCAAAGACCAGTATGTACCTATGCTAACAAGATGTGTGTTTTATCTAAACCTATATAGAAATGTCAGCATATGTTTAGCCATGTGTTTAAACTGGAGTAAGAACTTACCTTGGCATGTATACTGGTACACTAATATATGCTAATGCTTATTATTTTAATAAATTGGGCCCTGTGTTGTTGTCCCTTCCACCACTTGCCACAACAGCAGCTTCTGCTCCTAGCAGTCCTCTCGCACCAGGACTGGCACCACTCAGGCGGATGGTAAGTTCTATATCAGCCTTTCTTCCTATAAATGTAATATCTTGCCTTTATTCCTGACAGGGTAGCTGTGTGTCTTATTACACATCCCTGTTGTCTACATGCTCATTGTGCCAAACTATGGTTTCACAAATATGTATTGAATTTTGTGAAGTTGCAGATTTTTTTACTGTATAAGGTTAGGAATATAAGTTGTTATGTTGTGTTGAAGGTAGCCTAATGTCATTTGGTGTGTGTCTCAAAATGAGTAGTGAAAGTATGTACTTAACATTTTCCTTTTGGAGTTAAAATAACTTATTCTCCGATCTATGTCTCATTTTCCTGTTAGCTTCTGTCATAAAACAGCCTCTGGTGTCAACATGAACTAGGACATCAGGGGACATCCTGGCAGCGCTATTAGGCCCTCTCCCATCCATACGTCAGGTAAGTTTTGGGACTTATGATTTTAACTTCTAGATCTCAGAATTTAGACAATCACTAAATCTTTGATCTCTTAATTTTATTTATATTAAAATGTCTAAATGCATTCCATGGTGCTGTCTCATCTCCTGTATATGTTTCTGTAATATGTCTTGTTTTGTGTTCATGAAGAATTATCAGGTTTGACTATATGAATCCATCCTATATCTTCTCATTCTAACTGCTGGGTCTAGACACTCTTTGTCAAATACATTTTCAACGTCCCAGATTTAGCATCTCACATCACGAGGGATCTCCAAAACACTCATCTCTGTGGCTGGAGGTCGTGAGTTCATGATTTATATATAAAATAATCCCATCCATGCTTCAATCCTTCATACCATACGTTGACTTAGCCTAACATGGTTATAACTTTATTTTTGATTTGTAGGAAGATATTTATTAAAGTAATGTGTTTTGAAATTGTATTAAAACTGGAATGTGATGTACTTCATCTGTTGCAATCTTCTTCTTCCAGGTACTGGGGACATTGATCCGGATGCTGATGATGCTGAACCATCTACAAGCGAAGGACGGCAGGCAATCCCAAGAGAGAATCTGGTCCTCCAAGCAACAATATCTGCGGCCAGCACTGTTTAAATAGAAGAGGAGGGCAAGGAAGAGAAGGAGTGGGAGCAGGAGCTGGTTGAGGAGGAGGATATGAACAAAGATTAGGGTATTGTTGCCCTCCCCCACCAAAAATCCTGAAGAAGTACAGGCAGCTGTAGTCCTCCTAAATCCCTTCTGACGATTGCCAGTCCCTAGCCATTAGCCAAACAGTAATGGACGCCACGTCCGCCTACGCAGCAATTGTCTCCACACAGCCCTCACATCACAGGTCTCTTTGTGTAATGTCCTATACCATCCTTCCATGAAGGTGCATCTCTGGTCTTCTCTTAGTCATCTGAAAGAGAGAATGCCCCTGATGAGGACAGGTTTCCCCTGTTCATGAATCTCCTCCCAGCAACTTCCCAGGTACCGCCCCTCTCCATGTTGGCCAACCTGCTGGTCATTTGAGAAAGCCTCCCATGCTGAGGTCATTAGGATGGCCTCTTCTAGCCACTTGAAGGATCAATTTTTCCAGCAACAAACTGATCTGCGGCGGGATATTCGTGCAACGGCAGCTACTTTGCGTGAAATTGCAGACTTACTTAAAGGACTCCTTCAGATGATTGACAGGCTGCCCTGTGCCTTGCATAATGTTGCGAAAAGCTACAAAGACATGTTCAATATGCACCCAGAACAGGTAAGAATACCTAGAGAAGAGAGTGCAAGACATCATGCTTTGGCCATAAAGATGATAGAGGAAATCTGCAAAACGTGGCAGTGTCAATGTTCACAGCCAGTACATGCAGGAGGTTATACACAGACACCTGCACCATCTGAACAACCACCGGCACCATCACCTCCAGCACCAGTTGCAGTGCCACCTTCAGTGCCTGCGTCACTACCTGCAGCACCTGCACCTGCACCACCTCCACATCCACTCAGAACACACTGACAGTCTCAAAGACTCGCACCGCCAGCATTGCACAGGTAGAGTAGGAGGAGAAAACCCCATAAGTGTACTCGCATATTCTCACCATATTCTTTAAATAAAAATATGAGTACTTTTTATCCCACAAACTTTTGTCAACCTTAAGCTATGTTTACTAGATTCAAGAAAGAGAGTTTTTTAGGACTTCAATTTTTTTATCTTGTTTGAATCGTTGTTTTTTAATTATAACAAAGTAAATGATGATGAATTTTATTGTATATAAATAATAAAATATCAATTATGATACTAAAACCATTAATAAAAAACACAGTGTGCCTTTCATAAATAGATAAAAATTACAAGGAAAAATAAGAGGGCTCCAGTGATAATCAGCGTCAATAGATATTATTTCGAAAGACAGCAATAATTAAGATCCAAGAGTTTTGTCAGCTTCCAGAGGAACTGGCTGTCTTTGGTTGAAAGGCAGTAGATGACTGCTTCATGGACTGTTCAACAGCTGGCTTTAATGAAGCTGGCCTTTAAGTATTTTTTCATTAAGTTAAGTAGCGAAGGGCACAGGCAAATAATATGTTCTATGGACTCAAGCCAACGGGACTTTGATGGCAAACTCTGACTTCCAGAACCTTTGAATTGAGAAATCAGAATATACCCGAGGCGAAATCTGAAGTATTTGTTTTGCAAGCAGAGGCCAATGTATATGTCAAATATTCTTGATTTATATTCAAGTACGGGTCAATAGTATAATTGGCATGAGTATATGACTGTAAAATAATCAGATCAGCCTGTCTGTAGCTCTTCCTTAGAGTCTCCCTTATAAGAGCCTTACAAGTTGTGCAGGACAGGCTGGAGAGATCTGGCAGTAGAGACAGTTTATTCTCACGACTAGCCTTAACGACTGCCCCATGACCCAATGCTGCCGTTGATCATTGTGCCATTGATTCTTCTTCATATATCAAATGTTTTAAGGATTCTTCCTTGGTAGCAATACGGTCACACACATAGTTTAAGATTGCCTCATGTGTCTCGTGAATAATGAAGTTAAATGATAGCTCCAGGGGAATTCTGCTATGTGGGGTGGAAGAACGGAGTTTCAGCAGAGACCTTATTTCTTTTATGTAAAGGCTATTCAGCTGGTTAAATATCTTGACCTTAAAGACAAGAAAAGCATTTAGGGAGATGGAATTAACTTGCTGTGGACTACCCTAATGGACTGGTAGACGCAATGCACCTGAAATAACAAGAGGAGGCAGTTACCATCAGTAATTGTAATACTAACTTCTCTAAATACAATGAACATGCATTACCCTTCAGTGACATAAACCTACTGGTTTCATCAGCAGCTCGGCATGATAGTAGAATAACCAAAATCACATACTGGAGTGTGGCACTCCTAGGAATAAACTTGAAATACAGATTGGAATAATTGGCACTCCCAGGGATAAACTCAGAGTATAGGTTGGAGTTACTTGCACTTCCAGGGATAAACTCAGAACTAAGGTTGGAATTACCAGCACTCCCAAGGATACACTCGGAGCAAATGTTGGAGTTACTTGCACTCCCAAGGATACACTCAGAGCAAAAGTTGGAGTTACCTGTACTCCCAAGGATACACTTAGAGCAAAGGGTGGGTTGCAAGGTTTATCCATATATCAAGAACTCGGAAATGCCTTCTCTTGGCACTACTGTTCATCAGAAGTGCCTTCTCTTGGCACTACTGTTCATCAGAAGTACCTTCTCTTGGCACTACTGTTCATCAGAAGTGCCTTCTCTTGGCACTACTGTTCATCAGAAGTGCCTTCTCTTGGCACTACTGTTCATCAGAGAAACACGAAACTCAAGTCTTTAATCCTTGCATGATACAGTTCTGGCGCCTAGGTTGCAGGAAGGGTCAGGAGGATTAACACACAAGAAGCGCTGGAGTAAATCATAGAGAGGAAATGGAGGAAAAGTCTATAGTTTTTGAAGACTGGGATACTTGGTCCTGTTTACTACTATAGGAGGCTTAGTGGGCACTAACCTGATATCAAGTACTTAGCTTTAGCCTAGTTCTTCCACTTGACTGAAGTTTGAAGACGCTCTCGAGTCTTTGACTCAGGGAGTCGCGAGGGTCCGGAGTAGCTGTGCTGGAGGGAGCAAGGAGGAAGACGTTAAGAGAGCTGGTGCCACGGGAACCAGAGGTTCGGATGGACTTGAAGGAGACTGGAGCACTTCTTGGTTCTGGCAGGATTCTTCAGATGAGTGGGAAGGGTGAAGCTTGTACCGCAGGGAGTGAGGCAAAGCTATGACTCGGGGTTGGGAAGAGTTTATATACCCTCTCGAAGGCTCAATGGATGTAGCTAAATCATATGTGGCACATGGCCGTCTGGAAGATTCTCGAACCTTGGAGAAAACATGTATTACTGAACTCTCTTTAACCTTACAGAATGAGCAGGTGCAACTTGTTGATCGGAATCAAATAACAGAAAACTAGTTTATCATTTTCGCTCGAACGTGGAAAACAACACCAATGGCCCCAGTAACAGTGGGAACAAGGCTTGTCATTGGCTCACAGGATTCTGGAGGAAGCTTGCAGGGATTCAAGCGCAATGGGATTACGGATTTTGGTGAGGCATCAGTCATGAGGGTGCTGGGGGAGCATCAGTCATGAGGGTGCTGGGGGAACATAAGTCATGAGGGTGCTGGGGGAACATAAGTCATGAGGGTGCTGGGGAAACAGCAGTCATGATGGTGTTAAGGGAACATCGGTTCTGAGGGTGCTGGGGGAACATCGGTAATGATATCATAGCATGCCATAAAGCGCCATAGAGACATGGAGAGGCTTGGGGGTTATAAAAAAAAAAAGGAAGTGTCAAGGGAACCAATCTGTATACAAAGGGATGAAACTAAACGTCCATGGTCCCAAAATAGCTCAAAAACAAGAGCCCGCTGTCAAATGATAAAATGAAGTCAGACCCTTAAGTCAGAGGATGGATTAAACTCTGGGCCCCGGCTTGAGGGCAAAAGTCACCGGACATCCTCACTCTTGATTTTGACTCATATATATTTAAATCCTCCTTTCATCCCAGATGTGAATTAGCTGACTGATGAAGGACCAAACAAGAAAAATAGATGCAGGGGGTTCAGCTGGAGGCTTTCATGGAATGGGGGACCAGGAGTTAGGGAGGGGCCCAGATGGGGTTGGCATGTTCTAGGGATACCACTAGTTGTTGTTCAAGGCCAGGAGGAGAACCTACATCCCCCCCCCCCCGCCCCGCTGTTTGTGTCCACTTTCATTGCCCCTCTAGACTGTTCAGGCTCTGCACAGAGTTCCTTGGTGGAAGATAGTGCAATTCTTTGGGTGGGTGCAGTACCACTGCTGGTGTTAGGTTCCACCTCCTGACTGGATGTACTGAAGTGACATGTTCATCTCGAGCCGAGGATCTCTATTCCTGCTGATACTGCTCTGCTGTCAGCTGGCTGGGCCCCGTCTGCTAAAAAGGAATAAATAAATAGAGACTTTGTGAAATCATCTATAATTGTAGCTGGCAATGTGGACATTTTCCCAAACTACTGACTATCCTGTGATTTCATATGAAAATGTCAATTAGAAGTTCATTATATTGCTAATTCACAGTAATGCTGACTTATCAGCCATTCAAAGTATGTGCACGGTTAGGGGCATATTTAGTAATAAATTCACATAACACAGTGCAGCAAGTTGCTGCGCTGCGTTGCATGTAAGAGAGAGCAAAACAGCACCATATTTTCAAAAATATAGGGCAGTTCTGCTCACTCCTAGCACTGCAGCACTTGTGGCTGCCTAGCACAAACACAGATATCCTTGCTTCCTGTGTGTTATCTGGTTAGTTTTAGGCATAGCTTACTGCACAAAAACTATCCTTTGAGGCCATTGATTCTATGTATGTGGGCTACAGATTGCAGAAAAAGGAGAAATAAATATATTTCTCATTGTTACACCAGCCTCAGGTAGGTGCACCTTTTTTGCACAAACTCATGTAATCAGTAGAACCAGAGATATGTGTTTTCAAATATTTAAGGTAAATATAGCACTTGAAAGCACAAAGTGCCACTTGTGGTTATGTGGTTGTGTGAGACCTGGTGAAAGTCACAAGATCAGGCCAACCACGATGGAGCGCCGGCCGGATACAGAGACCAGGTTAGGGTCACTGAAAAAGTTACCTTCTAAAGTTTGAAGCTTCGAGAAGCAGGGAGAGTGTGGCGTATGGTCATCGCTGTAACTCAAAGAGCAGGCTGGCTGTTGCAGACGGTCATCGCTGTAGCGTGAAGATCCTGTTGGGTGTCGTGAACGGTTGTTGCTGGAGCTTCCTTCGCGTTGCCGGTCACTTTAGTGTGAAGAGTTAGGTTCACCAGAGCTTTGCATTGGCAGTTTGCGCGAGTGACAACATAATGGCATGAACATGCCCGTTCACGGCGGTGAAGAGCCCAAATCTTCAGGATTTCGATTTTCTTCTAGGAGGAGCTCCACTGATGCCACACCAAGGGTCTAGGACCTGGGGGACACCTCTTGGGGATCAGGAACCCACTCCAGCAAAGGCCAACAGCACTCATGCAGGTCCAGTTGCAGGTCCAGGCAAGCCATGTTCATCAGGTCAGCTAGGCAGTTGCAGGGAGGCCTTTGGAGCTTGGTGTGTCCCTGTAGCTCAGAACAGGAGGTCAGTCAGCTGGATCTTGGAGTCACTTCAGCCTACTTCTCAGACAGCAGGGCACGCCTCAAGCAGTAGTGTAGTACTCTAGCGGCAGTGCAGCCATTCTTCTGTAGTATTCACGGGTCCAGGAGAGTACTGAAGAGTGCGTCTGAGGGTCCCCTTTTTATACCTGGTGCCCTCTTTGAAGTGGAAGAAACTTCTGGAGTCTTCCCACTACTGATGTGTCTGGGATTTTCTGCCTCCCTGCCCTGGTTCTAGTCTGTCTGGGGGCACAATAGGCTAGTCTGAAGTTCTTTGCGAGTGTGCTGGGCCCGTACCTTTGAAGTGCAAGTGTGGGAGGTGACAGCTCTGCCCCCGATCAAGTCAGGATGACCCATCCTGCCAATACCCAGACCCTCTATTGTGAGGCTGTCTGGGAGGAATACACAAAGGCCAACTGCCAACTACACCTAGTCATGTGACCCAGGATACAGGCTGAAGGCACCAAATGGTTAGGTCAAGGAAATGCCACCTTTCTAAAAGTGGCATTTTTAGAATTGAGACTTACAATTTGACTTTACCATTAAAAAGGGTTTTAAATTACAATTTTAGACACTAAACTTGACAGGGCCATATTTATCAAGGTTTTGTGTCACCCTTGCGCTTTTCAAGGGGCACATGGGTAACGCAAAACCTAAGTGAGATGAGTCAAGCCAGGCAAGACCACCTTACGTGGCCCTGCATGGCTTGATAAATCTAGAGTAAATCAATGCAGCGCAAATTGCTGCCTTGCGTTACTCTGCCCCAGGGAGGCATTCCATGGGTGGGACGTGGGTGTTCCCACGCATCCACCCATGGATTTTGGCTCATTCCCAGATTTACCATTAGTGGTAGACTTGGGAATGCGTCGAAATGCTATGCCTCCCCAGGTGATGCGTAACGAGGAGAAAATGTCTCCTTGTTAATGCCTCTTTCTATGAGTGCTCCAATGTGCAGCGCATGGAGAAAAAGTAAAATGCCGCTCAGGATTGCTTTTTTTCCTGGAAAGTGTCCCTTCCTGCACAAAAACAATCCTGCCTACAACGCAGGCATCCTTGTACCTTGACGCATGGGTGCCTGCAATGGTGCTAGGCAGCCAAAAGTGCACCAGCACTAGCAAAGGACAGGAATGCGCCATATAATAGAAAATACTGCGCATTCCTGCCTTTTCCCTTTCACGCAGCACAGAGTAGCAAGGCGGCTTGCTGAATGAAAGAATGATAAATCTGGCCTTACATTTCTACCTGTTCCCAAACAAAAGTTATCACTTATTAAATGTAATAAGGTAACACAATGTTATCCTAAAGGAATGGTAGGCCTTAGAGCAGTGAAAAAGGAATTTGTGAATTTTTCACTACCAGGATATGTAAAACTTAAAAGTACATGTCCAACTTTTTAATTGCAATACACCCTTCCCTGTGGACTGTTTAGGGCCTACCCTAGTGATGATTAATATGTACTAAAAAGGAAACTTTACACATGGCAAAATGGCAGTTTAAAACTGCTCACCCAGGCTGCAATGGCAGGCCCAGGACATGTTTACAAAGGGTGGCTACAGGCCCACCACCAGGATTTAATTTACAGGCCCTGGTTACATGTAATACCACTTTACTAGGGACTTAGAAGTAAAACAAAATGTGCCAATTGGGTGTAATCCAATCTTACCATGTTTAAAGGAGAGATGACACACACTTTAATACTGATTAGAAGTGGTAGAGTGCACAGAATCCTAAAAGCTGACAAAAATGGGTTCAGAAAACAGGCGGGGTTAAGGCAAAATGTTTTGGGGTGACCCTGTAGAGACAGCCAGGTCCAACAACCGTACAAAAGAGGATAATTTCCATTTCCAACAGTAATTATGGTTATCCAACCTCCAAAATATTCTTAACTAACCAGAAATCAGGAATGATATTGTTGCAGCTGGGAACCAGGCAGGGCTGCCATCTGGCTCTGGGCTTATTCGCTTTAGTATAGAAGCATTTGCATACCACATACCAGAAACCCATGATAGTTTGGGAATTCCATTCCGTCCATTCAGAACATAAGCCTATACTGTTTGCTTGTGATGCACTCTTAACTCTAGGGCACCTAGAAAAAACCCTCCCAACTTTGGTTAATCAATTGCCAGATATAAAATAAATATTGGGAAATTTAAAATATTGAAACTCAGCTTACCTGAGGAATCAATATTCCACCTTTACTCGCTAAAATACACAAGGACCTTGAGAAATGGTCCCCCTGTATAGGCAGGATAGAGGAAGTCAAAATGAAAATACTCACAGAGGTCCTGCATTCACTTCGGCCCTTCCCAGTGAAAAGTGGCCCTCCCTTTTTCACACCCTCCAGAAACATATATCTGCCATTGTATTTAAGGGTGCAAGACGAAAAGTCACAACTAAAATCTTGCTGTGCAGTAAATCCCATAGTGGACTGGTGCTACCAGATTTTCACAGATACTACCACGTGGCGCAGTGAACAGTAATAATAAAATGGTCCAAAAGGAAGACGTGCAAAAATGGCTACATATGGAAAAACGCAGTAGGGGGTAGTCCCCTTTGGGATATCGCTTGATTGTGAAGAGATAAGGGGGCATATTATCAAGGACTTTATCGCCGCTTTAGCGGCACTTTTTGCCGCTAAAGCGGCGATATTTATATCGCCCTATTAGCAAGCTTTCGCTAACAGGCGTTAGCGACAGCTTTCAGGCGTTAGCGGCCGGGAGTTACATCGCCTTGCATGTCAGCGATAATTATCGCTAATGACATGCAAGGAAGGCGTTCCCTACTAAAAGCGACTGAAAACAGTCGCTAACACCACTACCCCCTATTAGCAAGGCAGGCGAAGCGATAAAATAATTCGCGCTAAGCGCGTTTATCGCTAGATTTTAACACCTGCTAGTGAGGACGACTTACCTGTTTAAAGTATAGGAGGTGGATTCTAATGCTGAATCCACCTTAGCGTTAATGCGAGAATATCGCTGGTTTTCCAGCGATATTCTCGCATTTTGCCGCTATCGCTGGAAATATTATCGCTATGGAGATAAACCTTACTAATAGGGTGTTATCTCAGCGATAATTTCCAGCGATAGGCGGCGTTAACAAAAAACGCGCTAAGCGCGGTTAGCGATAAATATCGCTAATCCTTGATAATATGCCCCAAGATTCCTCCTAAAGCATGCTTTAGCACAGTAGTAGGGACAACACAAACTGTGTCAGAGTGTGGCTTTAATTTAAGGTGTTGCTTCCTTTCCGTATCACCTAATCCACTCCAGCCCAGACTTTTCCTGACATTATTTAATGGGCTCTTTGATCAATGGTAAATTAATAATTTTAGATTTAATTGGCAAAATTATTTAAATAATGTAAAATTGACTACAACTTAGATGAATCTTAAAGGCTCCATTACGCACAAATATGACACTGGGTGTTACACCCTGTGGTTAAAAGAGCAGCTGAAAATGACATTTGAGCAACTTTTTTACAACATTGACACCTCATAAAGGACTATCTCGACACATGATACAATTCTTCGGGAATCAAAACCCTCCCCAAGAGGGGCTTACAGAAGGAAAAGTGAATGCACTCTAGGGGCGTGACTACGACTTTGGCGGTGTGGCGCCGGGTCCGCCCCGCCGTCGCACCGCCAACGCCGTGGTCAGACTGCCCGCCAGATTAGGAGTTTCCTTCCGTCTGGCAGGCTTTGTTTTTGCCTTTCCCATGACGGTGCCCTCAAAACGGGCTCCGCAAAGGGAACGCCAAAAATAGTTCCTGCATGGCATGGACTGCAAAGTCCATGCCGTGAAGAAACTGGTCTGCATGCACTTAGGGGGCCACATGTTGTTCCCCGCTGTGTGCATCCACAGGGCGTGAGGCAAAAGGGGGCCCTATAGGAACCCCTTTGTTTCCTCTCCGCCACAGTTCTCATGGCAAAGAGGAAACTTGTAATATGCTTGGCGTGACCGCGGTGGTCCCGCCAAGCATATTACTGCCTCCTGACCGCCGCAACACCGCCAGGGAATGCGGCGCTGTGGCGGTCCAACTGCCCATATCGTAATAGGGTGGTCGGGAGATTGCCACCGCCGCACCCCTGTGAGTCTGGTGGTCCATGGAGCACCAGAAACGTAATCGGGCCTAAATAGAGACATAGCTTCCAAGAAATAGAGACTCCGTGGTCTTATCTACAGAGCAGTTCAGCATGTCTCAGGAACAGGAAGGTACATTAGAAATTAATGTATGATTGGTACTACACCTGATATGAACTTCGGTGCATGTTCCTTATGACCAGCCCTAGATTTTGGAGGGGTTGTGACTGGAGAGGGGATACTTTGCATAGATGGTGGAATTGGCCTAAAGGTGTTTCCTTTTGGGAAGTAGTAATGAAAACAATCAAGTATATTAAAGCTACCCCATTCCAAATACACAGGAGCTGTTACTCTGCTGTTACTGTTAAGGCCAACAGGATTTGTGGGGATGAAACACAGAAATATAATGTTAATATGGCAATGTCTGGAATTGGCGTAGCCTGTGAGAGCTGCGCAATGGAGGAGGTGGGACCCTCCCACACTCATGCAGCGGCATCAGAGACTCTGGAACCTCCTGGTAGAGGAATGCCTCTTGGCAAATGTAAAAGGTGAGCATTTGAAATCTGAGTTTTTCTGGAAACTGTTGTTGGCTCTGTGTCTGAAGGGCTTTCAGTCATAACATCAGCCCCCAGACTAACACAAAGTAATTTGCTTTTCTTCACTTCCTCTTGCGTAAGCACATATAGATAGAGGAATATGCCTCAGGGGATTGTTTTTGTACAGGAAGGTGTACCTTCCTGCACAAAAACAATCCTGCATTCAATGCAGGCACCCTTGCACCATAGTGCACCATAGTGCAAGGGTGCCTGTATTGGCACTATGCTGTCAAAATGGCGCCAGCGCAGAGGATAAGACAGGAATGCACCACATTGCCTTAAATACGGTGCATTCCTGCCTTTCCCTGTCACGCAGCCCAACAAGGTGACTTCCAGGCTGATTGAGTTTTTCATAAATAGGCCCCTGAATTTCTAAAGTTACTAGAGCCAAAAATGATCCAAAACATTTGTAAATGTACTCCTGCTCAGACCACAAGTAAGTCCAGCATCACGCATGGCCACCCACTGTGGTACTGCAACGCCCTCCTGTAGAAAATAATGGAGACAGGGACTTAAGATAGAACCCCATAGGAAATAATGTTAACATAAATGACTTTATTTCAACTTTACATGATCAAAAATATATACTAGTTTATTGTAAAATATTAACTAAAATAAACGCAACTTTTTAAAATAAGTAAATTAATTAATATTAATTCTATACAAACGTAGTATTTTCAAGCATTATAAAGAAATATAAACATTTTACTTTATGTAGGTATTTGTTGAGCTTTCAAAAATAATTTAAATTTAACATATTAAAATCAATTAAATATTTAATTTAAAATTTAGTTAATAGTGCTGTAGCATTTTTGGTCTACATTTAAAATAAATATTTCAGATTTATTTATATTAATATTAATATGTAAAATAAAAATATGTGTTACTATTTTTTTTAAGTTTACTAAACTTTTTAAAATTCCCCTGTTCTACAACCTAGTGAGATCTCCGTCCCAGTGGTGGAGACCACCGCCTACATGTACAAAGTTATCAGTAATAACTTAACATTTGTAAATTTGGCTCAACTCCCTAAATTGGGGGGTGGAGAAATGTAAGTCTGCACTTTGTAGTAACTTTACAGTTGGAAATGGTGAATAGCCAAAAGTAGTAATGTTACCACAAAGTGTAAGAGTAGATCTAAAACTGTAGATTTACTCAGGAGTAAATTTACCTTTGTGAATAGGCCTCATTGTGTTTTTCTTCTAAGCTAAGATCACTATGAAGAAAAAGCTGACAATTCTGCTCTATTTTAATCCTAAAATCGCACTTTTTCTTCCATTTTCCATGTCAACCTGTTCAAGGAGGACATATATCTTACTTCGCTTCCACCGCTACTAGTATTGTGTCCCAGGCATCTGTTGATGCTGCTTTGGTGTTTTTCCTATTGAGGGTGATTGTAGTTAACAGTTTGGCCCGTGTCCATTTGACAACATCACTCACCTATTTCCCCACATCAGGAGTAGTGTGCGCCTTCCAAGATATCAATATGTTCCTCTTAGCAACAATCAGCGACAAAGGCTTTAAATTTGCAATATTGTCTAGTGGATTTAGATCTAAGAAATTATCCCAATAAACGTTGCAGAGGCTCCAGTGAAATTTCATGTTCTGCGGTCTTCCTTTTGACCCCAGTTTCTCCATCGAGTAGACCTGTATGACAGCACAGGCCCAGAACATATGATAAAAGTGGGACAAGTGTGTGCAGCTTTAGTAGACATCTTGACGATTCTTCATGGGGATAAGTAGGTCTGAAGTACATAATTAACCTGTGTGAATCCAAATCTGGCATTCATGGAGATCGTGTGCACATATTCATATTTTAAATTGTTCTGCCATATTCCATCCTTAAACTCCAGATTCAAGACACCCTATCATACATGACATATCTTTACTATACTAACATAAACACCAGGGGATAAAGCGATGTGTATGGTTGTGACTGCATGTGTGCAGTTTCCTACAGTGAGTAGGTGTGATAGCACAATGGATTTCGTAGGTTCCTGGTTCCCAGTAGACCAGGTAGCGTTTATTTCCGCCACTATGGCACGTGTGCCATGAACTGACCAAAGGGCAGTTCAGTCTCCTCGCACACGGTATGGTTTCAAAAGACCTCGGAGTTCCTCCAGAAAATAAATCACCCACCACCACCCCGGCATCACTCCAGATCTGTCAATCATGGGGCCTGAAGAGTCAACTAAATTGTGGAAGTCACTACAGAGAAATCTCTGGAGCATAGATGCTCTTGATCCCTAGTGTATGCATATATTCTCGTTTTGCAATATCAAAGCACTTGTATAACCCTTGAGTGTTTTTTTTGTAATCTTCACTTCTCCAAGTAGCAGGGTGACCACTGGTGACCCGGGTATGGATGCCACTGTTTCCAGTGTGCAGTAAGTCCCTTCCACGCGGTTCACCTATCCTGTGCGTTGGGCAGATCAACTGTGCCGTCAAGTAGCGCCTCCGCTTCTTAACCAAAGCATCAATTTGTCTATTGCCAGATTTTTTTCTCTCTCCCCCATATCAAATTAGACAACAGCCTTTTCAATTCCACCAAAAAGATAAGCTTTAAAATAGTTAATGTAGATTGTAAATAATACAGCAGTCATGGCAGTATTGTCATTTCAATTATGGCAACCCTGCCAAGCGTAGACAGAAGTAACTTCTTCCATAAGGAGATTGAAGATCGCACAGTAGCAGCAGCCCTCCTCAAATTGCACCTCTCTAGTTGTTCTTCATCATGATATATCCAAATACCAAGATATCTGAATGTGTCGTATGTGACCCGCAATGATGTTGTATCCTCATTTTGTGGAGGACCTCAAATAGGAAGGGCTACAGTACAGTATAAAAGGTCATCTGTATGTATAATAAGGCCACCACTGCACCCTCAGGTATTTGTGGAAATCTGTCTAGCACATGAAAGTCCACGCAAGTTCATGTGCATATTTCTGCTGGATATGAACTCGTTTTGTTCTTGGTGTACCAGTGTTTGTGTTAGTAGGGTCGTCTGTTCGGCAAGACCTTTCCTAAAGTCCTATTTTCAGAGTCTAATAAAGACAGTGGTCGAAATGGCGTTAGATCTACCACGTCCTTCTAGCCTTCAACAGCAGCATAATCTGGCCATCCTGGTGGATTCCAGATGGGCATCCTTATCCAATGCATCCGGATAGCCATCAGGTTAGCAATAGCTTGGACTTGTACACAACATAAAAATCCATAGGTAGTCCATCTGTGCCTTGTGTTTTTCTCTTGGCCAGTTGGTCTATGGCTGCACTAATCTCGCTGGCTGTCAAAAGGGTTATCCATAGTTTCTCTTGCAGTATGTTTAAAGTGGCCAGAGTCAACTTCTCTAAGTGCTGTCTTAGGTCAAATTCCTCAGAGTGGTCAGGAGCTGAGTACAAAGATTTATATTATTCCGCAAAAACCTTGAACACTTACAAGTTCCCCTCGTCCACTGTGTATAGCACATATTGGCTTTCTAGCTCTGAGCATACAAGCCAAGCAAGCATGGTACCAGCCCTATCACCCTCTGAGTGCTGTCTAGCCACATATTTCCTATAGTAAAGTCTCCAAATTGTGCTTCTTGGTCCAAGAGTTCTTTTATGAACTCTACTTTTTGTGTGCGTTCTGTAGTGTCACGAACACTTAAATTCTCTGTTTTACTTTCACCTCTTTCTCCATGATTTAGCATATTATGAAATTTTTGGTCCCATAAGTCGTTTTGACGCATATTCCTCTGATGACTGTTTAAGACCTTCCCACTCAAGTGCCAAGTTCCTGGCTGTGCCATCATTCTCACGAAAATAATGTTCTATGTTCTCTCCTACCTCAACTCAGTAAGCAGAATCCAAAAGTGAGTCCGGCTTACGTCGTCATGTGGGAATCAAGGCCTTATACTGATCTTTGCATATCGTTAGTTCCAATCGTTTGTCGTGTGAGATAGTTCTACCAAAGTACTCAGGGGTATAGTTACTAGCCCCTATCGCCACAGGTACATCACTTTTTTCGACGTTCCTGTGGCGATATGGGCTTCGCCTTATTTACAAGTCAGTGTTAAGCCACTTGACATGGCTTAACACTGCCTTGTAAATAAGGCACACTTTCACGTTATACTTGGCGTGAAAGGGGTGGGCAATGGGTGTTGTGGTGGGCATTCCGCTGCAACACCCATTGTTTTTGACACTGCCCCATATTTACAAGGGTGGCATAAATATGGGGCAAAACACACAAGATGATGGACGGAATGCTGCACATTGGCAAACATTCACCCCCAGTCACAGATCTGGGTTTAATCCATCGTTATTTTGCTTCACCACGCCACCCCAGTTCAGACATAGCCACTGGAGTCAAGCTATCCTGGCTGATGAAGGCTGATAGCCTGAAACCGGTCCTAGGATGCTTGATTCCGGTCCAGGGAAGACATGGCTTGGCAGTTCGGTCTGGACTGTTCCCATGAGGCACAGGGTCAAGACTGATTTGCATATGGCTATGTCTGAACTGGGGTGGCGTGGTGAAGCAAAATAACGATGGATTAAACCCAGATCTGTGACTGGGGGAGAATGTTTGCCAATGTGCAGCATTCCGTCCATCCTCTTGTGTGTTTTGCATTTCGCCCTAAGTGGGAAGGGTATGCCCAGACGTGGGTCCCGTGCTCACTACGCCACTGGAGTCAAGCTATCCTGGCTGATGAAGGCTGATAGCCTGAAACCGGTCCTAGGATGCTTGATTCCGGTCCAGGGAAGACATGGCTTGGCAGTTCGGTCTGGACTGTTCCCATGAGGCATAGGGTCAAGACTGATTTGCATATGGCTATGTCTGAACTGGGGTGGCATGGTGAAGCAAAATAACGATGGATTAAACCCAGATCTGTGACTGGGGAGAATGTTTGCCAATGTGCAGCATTCCGTCCATCATCTTGTGTGTTTTGCATTTCGCCCTAAGTGGGAAGGGTATGCCCAGACGTGGGTCCCGTGCTCACTACGCCACTGGAGTCAAGCTATCCTGGCTGATGAAGGCTGATAGCCTGAAACCGGTCCTAGGATGCTTGATTCCGGTCCAGGGAAGACATGGCTTGGCAGTTCGGTCTGGACTGTTCCCATGAGGCACAGGGTCAAGACTGATTTGCATATGGCTATGTCTGAACTGGGGTGGCGTGGTGAAGCAAAATAACGATGGATTAAACCCAGATCTGTGACTGGGGGAGAATGTTTGCCAATGTGCAGCATTCCGTCCATCATCTTGTGTGTTTTGCATAAATATGGGGCAGCGCCAAAATTAAGACCAAAAAAACCTGGTCTTAACATGGCGCAATGAGGAGAAATGTTTTATTTCTCCTCGTTTTGCCATTTCTACTGCAGCACACATAAAAACTGCAAAACGCCATGCATGATTATTTATGTGCAGGAAGAGACACCGTCCTGCACATAAACAATCATTTTAACAAGCATTTGCAATGCAATAGGTCTCGCAATTGCGAGATTTTGAGCTATTGGCATTGTAAATGACAATACCTTTTATTTGTGTTTTAAAAACCTGCAATAATAAAAGGCATTGCCATTTACAGTACAAATATGTCAAAGTTTCTAAAATGCGAGACCTATTGAATTGCAAATGCTTGTTTAAGATTATAAACGTGATGGGTGGTCCGCCCTGTGGGCGGGGCTGATCAGTGTAAAAAACAACAACACACACATATATATATATATATATATATATATATATGTGTATATATATATATATATACGTGCTAGACTCAGTTCATCTATCTATCTATCCATCCATCTATCTATCTAATTGTCTGTTTTTCTATCTATCGAACGTTCTGTAAAATTAGTTTTGACTAACCGCACAAGTCAGGCAGCCGTATGGATGCGAGATCATTTGATATATCTGTATGTGAACTCCTACGAGCTCAAACGCCTGAGCTAAAAACAGAGTCACCCCACAGCCAGACCCCAACATTGCAAGTCACCAGCCATTAAACAAACATAGCCTGTACTGCCTGGGTGAAAGGCATGGCCCTCAGTGGTGCTGAGTCACGCTCGCTGGCCCGGGACAAAGCAAGCCAAGCAAGCCACACGCAGTTTTATTGTGCCATTTACATAATCTTAGGATCCGTGGTCACGGTAACCCATGGCAGGCGTCATTCAGCATTGGGTTGATGTCGCTCTGTTCTCCCAACTGTGGAATGCCTGGAAAAAATAACCTTTGGAGGCATTGGGGATTTTTTTTAAATTATTTTAATGAATGTATTTCCAGGGAAACTTAAGCAACCTGCCCAAGATCACAATACATGCAGTAGACGCCGGGACTCAAACACTGTTATACTGTTTCAGAGCAGGCTGTTATACCACTTATGCCCTGGAACTGAAGGAGGTGCTCTGTGCCACATCAACCGTTGGCAATTATATAGCTCATGGCATAGCTAATCATTGGAATGCACGGTTATACGTTATATGGATCTGTGTAGTAATTGCACTGGTAAATCTAAACGTGCTCTTTATTATCAATGAAATCATTTTAGATTCCTCATAGCACGGGAAACTTCTTTTAATTGACACGACAGTGGAGCAGCCAACGTGCATCTCCTCCCCCTCAAACAAGCCCAGCCCCACCACTCACAAACCTCACCAGTCGCCACTGCAGCTCCGCCCCCCAAATGTTGCCTTCTCCTCCCCAGTCTTTCTTCTGATCCATCCCCTTCTGCCACCCTGTGTTATAGTGAACCCGGGAGGACGTTTACCGAAACATTGAAATCATTAATTAGAACTGTAATAAGTCGGCAGCACGCGCATTGCTGTGCCATACACGCCGTGCCAGGACCGACTGGCACCTTCTCAGAGGAAGACAACAGAAGTCACTAGGACCCGTGAACCCCTGAATAGAATTGTTTATATAATTATATGTATAGAATAAAAAAGCTAAAAAGCGGAATTCATGTTCTCAAATCTCCGACGAGCAGCAGGCAGAAAGGTGAGACTTTAGCAGGTTTCGACTGTTTCCCTTGACAAGAGCAATAAATAAACGATGCGGAAAAGTAAAACAGAAAAATAAAAACATATTTAAAAACAGTAAAGTAAAAGTTGAACACGACCTTTCAAATGAGAGCGTTTCGCCGGAAAGACGAGACCTCTGGGAACCTGCCGCCTTTTGCTAGCATTGTAACTTTTACCCCAATCTTTCCATTTACAGTTTACTACTAACGAAAGCGATTGAATATATAAAATGGGGTCTGTGTCTGGTTTTATGAAATGACCTTTTTTAAGCACGTTTTGTAGTGCGAATGCGCAGACCTGTTTAGAAAATTAAAAGGTGACCCATTGTTTTTTCATTTTTTGCGAGTTCCAGCCGGAACGCCGCAGTAGTTAGAGACCCGGCCACTCATGTAAGGGAGTTCTCGCTTGTGAAAGGTTAAAAAGGAGATTTCTGTTTTTGTTTTTCTTGCTTAAAGGACGTGCTTTTTCCCACGGCTAGAGCGTAATTCATTTTCGTTGGCACTGCCTGAGTTACTGGCACCTGTTTTTGTTTTTTTTTTTTGTGTTCAATTAGTTTTTTATTGGTTGTTCAAACAGTACAGTTATACATATACATAAAACACAATGCAATAAGCAAAAGAAAATACAATACAATAAATAACCTAAATGGACAAAAAAAAAAAATAGATGAGTAGACTGTCCAGCAATAAGTCAGCAGATACCATACATAACATAAATGGCACTTGAAATGTATCTAAGGCAAAAACTTATACCATGAAAGGCTATTACGTTCGGTATATATCTAATGTTTGCGAGAGTTTTCAGCTAATGAAGAGAGCAATAATATCACACAATGTGAGACATAGGCGGTGAGTAGGGGTTAGAAAAACTTAACACTTGCTACTTGCCCCTTCAGGGTTCAGAGTATATGTGTCGCTCATAGAGGGTCCCCGTTCGGTACTGTGTAAGGCCATAGGGTAGTTTGCGAAATATTTCACTGTGGTTTGTGTGATTCAAAAAAGAGATCAAGAGATTCCCACATGTATCTAACCGGGGTCTTCCACGGAGAGTTGTGGAGCGCTATATTATCAGCTCCTCGCAAATTAGTGACCCAATTTAGCCAGCATTTAAAGGACGTTTTGCGAGTGTCCTTCCAATTATTAAGAATTATCTTAATTGCTGCTGTGATGAGTAGGTCAAGGAGTGCCTTATCGTTTTCACACAAGGAGTCTGCTCTAAGAGGACCGAACAGCAGAGTCGAGAGATCCCTGCTTGTATCAAAGGGGAAGAGTTTAGATATGAATTCAAGGACCTTATCCCAATAGGACGTCACACACGGGCAAAGAATTAGTAAATGTTCTAGATCTCCTACTGCATCATTGCAGTTCCAGCAGGTATCGTCGTCACGAAGTTTGTGTTTGTGTAGTCGGGCTGGTGTCCAATATGCCTTGTGTAGGAGCCAGAACTTTGTTTGGGACAATACCGGACTGATTTTATTCTTAACTACTGAGTTCCATGTCCAGGACCAATCTGAGTCTGAGATCGGGGTGGTGGAGTTCGACTCCCAAAAAGATGTGATCTTCTCATTAAGAGTAGACTGTTGGGGGCCCAACAAACTGTAGACTCCGGAGACCTGGTGGCCCAAGGTGATTAGTTTTGAAAAATATTGCGGAAGGGATGGTGATAGGGTTGAGAGGTTTGCTTTAGCTAGGGCAGCTTTTATTTTCAAAAAGCTGTAGAATTCTATTGGCTCAACTTGATGTTTGGTCTGCAGGTCTTTAAAGGTCAAAGGTTGTGCGCCCGCATAAAGTTGGTGGGGAAAGTATATGCCTTTACCAATCCATGTAGCATTATATAAGGTGCGTCCTTTATATAAAATGTTACGATTATTCCAAATAGATTCTAAGCTGGATTTCCTAACGCTGATGTCTAGTAGTTTATCTATTTTTAAGAGGGAAGATTTTGTGTTTTTGAAGATGGCTTTTGAACATGTAATTCGGTTAAGATTTGTGGTGAGGAGGGTTGCCGGAGGAATATTATGGAGGAGAGATTTCTCAATGTCTAGCCATACAGAGGTGTACCCTTCCAGAGGTGTCAGCCAATATGAACCCTGTTTTGCCAGGAAAGCCGACTGATAAAGTTTAAAATCAGCTAGATTAACCCCACCTAGCCTTTTGGGAAGCCTGAGTTTTTTCATGCTGATTCTTGCCTTCTTCCCTTTCCATAGGAAGTTCGAGAGTACAATGTTCAGTTTGTGATGAAAATCCTCTGATAAGATGAGGGGCAGCATTGTTATCAGATAGCTCACCAAGGGGGATATCATTATTTTTATGGTCTCGATTCTACCCCACCATGTTATGAATCTGGGTGACCAAGCATCTAATAATGTTTTATCTTCTCCAGTGTTTTAGTTTCGTTATGGCCGAGTGTCTCAAGTGAAGTGGTGCAGAATTCAATCCCCAGGAATTTAATATGGTTTGGTTGCCACGTAAAGCCCGAGTTGCCTAACAGTTCGCGCGTACCATGGACATTAAGGGGTTTGACCTCAGATTTGTCGCGATTAAGTTTATAGCCTGAGTGTCGGGAGTAGGCGTCTATCGTGTCCATCAGGGCTTTAATGGATTCTTCCAGGTTTTCTGTGACAATCAGGATGTCATCCGCGTATGCGGCAAATTTTACTCGCGTGTCACCAAAGAGAACTCCGTTAATTTCCTCATTACGCTTAATATCTTGGATCAATGGTTCTAGTGCTAGAAGGAAAAGAGCCGGTGAGGGGGGGCAGCCCTGTCTAGTTCCTTGTTCTAGACGGAATGACTCCGATAGGGAACCATTAATGGCAATCCGGGCAGTCGGGTTAGAGTATAAGGCCATAACCATGTTAGTGAACGACTCACCTAGATTAAAGGCTTGCATACAGTGTTTCAGGAACTGCCATGATACTCTATCGAACGCCTTTTCCGCGTCTAGTGTGATAGCGATGAGGGGGGCAGGAACGATTTTGGCCTTCTCTAGGACGTGACATAGGAGTCTAGTATTGTCATTAGACATACGGTGTTTTAAAAATACCACCTGTGAGCTGCTGATTAAGTTGGGAAGAAGCTTATTTAATCTGTTGGCTAAGATTTTGGCGTATATCTTGCAATCTACATTTATTAATGAGATTGGCCTATAGTTCTTGGGTAGGAGCGAATCTTTGCCTTCCTTGGGGATGACAATGATGTTAGCTTCCCTCATTGAATTAGTGATGCTCCCCTCATTGGATATAGAGTTCAAAAGCCTATATAGGGTCGGTTGAAGTGAAATGTTGAATTCTTTATAAAAAGGAGGCGGAGAAGCCGTCCGGCCCCGGAGCTTTGTTAGATTTAAGTGCCTTAATAGCCGATGATATTTCTAATTCTGAAATAGGTGCTCCCAGCTTTAATTTATCTGTATTTGAGAGTTTTGGGAGGTCTAGTGACTTCAAATAGTGCTCGCAGGCATCTGAATTAATTGTTAATTTGTTTTTATAGAGGTCCCTGTAGAACGTTTGGAAGGCACCTAGAATTTCATTATGTTTGGTTTGGGTAATGTTCTTGGCATCTTTAATTGAGGTAATGGTGAACTGTCTCTGTTTATGCTTGAGGTAGGAGGCCAATAATTTCCCCGCCTTGTTGCCTTCACAGAGTTTGAGCGCCTTAAATTTGTTAATCCAAACACCAGCCCTTTTGCTTATGATGGTGTTATAGTCGTATTTCTTTTTAGCCAGCATGTTAAGGACTACCTGAGCTTCCACCCTATCCGAGTGTATTTTTCCCAGGTTTTTAATTTCGCTTCTAGATTTATTAGTTTTAGATTTAATTTTTTGTTGATGTTGGCTTTAATTCCAATAATGACGCCCCTAATGGTGGCTTTAAGAGCGTCCCAGAAGGTAGAAGTGGGAATCTCTGGGAGATCATTCGTCTCTATATATTCTTTAATTGCATTGTCAATTTTCAATTTGTTTACAGGGTCTGACAGGATATCGTCATTGAAGCGCCATCTCTTCGGGGGTGAGGTGGGGTGAGTGCCTGCAAGTTTGGTGTGTATACATGAGTGATCTGATATGAGAATAGGGGCTATGTCTGTTTGATCTATAAAGTGGGTAAAGGTGGCGGATATTAGGATATAATCTATTCTGGAGTAGGAGTTATGTGGGGGTGAATAAAAAGTGTAGTCTCTTGTATCTGGGTGCTGGAGGCGCAAGTATCTTTCACGTTGAATCTGGTACAGATTCTATGTATTATATCATGTGATCGAGACGGGTGGTCTAGTGGCATATTAAAGTCCTCACCCACCACGAGAAGATCGTCTTGGGGTAAACCTTCAATTGCATCCGAGACCTTTTCCCAAAATTGGGGCTCATCTGAATTAGGGCCATAAATGTTGATCACATGAATGAGGTCCTCCCCCCTCTGTAGGTGTGTGATTAGCAGTCTTCCTTCAACATCGTGTGTATGAGATATAAGTGAAATGTTGGATTTTTGGCAATAAGAGTAATAACTCCTTTCTTTTTGTGGTCTGCCGGTGAGCAGGTAGAATTAGAGATCCAATTATGTGTGATGAAGCTTACGTCCTCCCTAGATAATTTTGTTTCTTGGAGAAGAATAATATCTCCTTTAGTTTTTGCTAAGTAATCGAAAACTTTCCTGCGTTTCACCGGGTGGTTCAGGCCCTTGACGTTTAATGATATGATGTTAAGATCTTCTGTGAGTGTTTTGTTCTGAGACATCGTATGGACTCACAAACCGTGGTAGTGTTGGTTAGAACTATGGTGTAGATACGTTGTTACAGCAGCGTCCCCAGCTAGTATATGTGAATTGTGTCGGAATGATAGTGTCAGGAAATATCTACTTGCTCCGATATTTAAGAATGAACTAGTTGTAAGCAAACCTATGCCATGGTGCGTGCCTAACGTAACAAAAGAAAGTGAATGAGACATTAAACATAAAGATAAAATAAGCAAAATTAGAACACCCATTTTAATTTCTACCCCTACTCCCCTCCCCCCCCAACTTCCTCCCCTCCCCTCCCTCCCTCCCACAAGCAAATCATGTGAAGGGACTGCGACGGCAAATCCGACTGTCGGCAGACCGGTAGGGAGAGTTGAACATTAGTTACTAGAAGAACAAATACAGCATAACTATTCTGCTCAAAGAGCTCTCTAAGAAAAGAGCACACAGGCTATCTTAGTTGCAAAAAAACATTTCTAACAGGGCTATTACTAATAGGCCTTAAAGGACATATACATTATGGCTTCAAAAATGTATTGATCCAAGTGGCCTCAACAGGACTCCTCACATTTGGCCTTACTGATAAGTATGGTCACGTCATAACATGGTGACAGTACATTAAAGTATAAAAGTAAGAGATACGAAATCTGTCAGGGTTAATACTTGAAATAAGCGGGTCGGCTATGTATCATAGACCGAGTACAACTGAAGAGCAAACACCCAAGCTAGGGTAAAAAGGATATCAAGTCTTTCTTTTGTTGGAAGGTCCTGTAGCATGATCCATCTCTTGAGAAGGGACACCTTCTAGGTGTTTCGCTAGCTCCTGGGGATCTGTGAAGATAAGTGCTCTGCCATTCTCCATGATTCTAAATTTCGAGGGTCCAATGAATGAGAAAATAATTTTTCTCTCTCTCAGTCTATCACGTAGTTGGAGGAATCCTTTCCGTATGTCGACGGTGTCTTTAGAGTAGTCCTGTGTAAAGGTGATCTTCCTGCCCTCCCAAGTTACTTGGTGTGATTTCCTGGCAAATGTGAGAATGGCTTCTGTGTGCTGGAAGCGGAGCGGTTTGCAGATCATGGGTCTGGTGCCAATTCTATGTGGATTGGCAAAGGTGGGTATTCTGTGAGCTCTATCCAGCTCCAGGCCAGGATTGAATTTTATCCCCGTTATCATGGGAATCCATGACTCCAGGAAGGCCACGCACGATCCCGCGTCCTCCTCCGATTTTTCCGGGATACCAAAAATTCGTATGTTCCCTCTCCTATTTCTGTCTTCCAGTTCTGCGTTCTGTTTCTTTAGAGTGTCGGTGACTTTATGAAGGTGCACAAGTTCTTTGCAGGCTTGAGTAGTGACATCTTCCATGACACTTATTCTTTGTTCCGCATCCCCTATACGCCTAATTCATCGTGTTCATGTTTGCTCTTATTGCCGTAAGTTCCAGTTGCATGGCATCTGTGTTTTGTTTTGTAGACTTTGCTAAGTCGTGGACCTCTGCTAATTTTTTTAGTATCATGTCCATAGTACTGTGGATGTCCGGTTTAGCCTTGATAGGCGAATCTGAAGTGGTTGGTTCTGGTCTAACTTTCTTACTGCTTCTGCTTTTTTCCTCTGCCATTTCGATGTGCGCAGATTTCCACGTGGGTGGTCACTCCTTCTTTGTTTTTTATGTTGGCTGTCGTTACTTATTTCCGTTGGTGCCGCTCGCGATATAGTTGTCACGACGTTGGACTATGGCTGGTTGACTTTTATTAATATAGAGCGCCTCTGTGAACCTGGCTGAACCTGTCTGAGAGCTCTGTATTCACTGTGCCTATGGTGAGCTCGGAGGGAGGCTGCGGTACCAAAGTGTTAGCAGAGTGCTAGTAGAAGGTCATACCTTGCTGTTTCATGGCTTTGTAACCCACTCGCTGGCTGAAGTGAAGGACCACTATGGCTCAGGGCTCCTTTACCCGTGAATAAGATGTGCGATCATTTCTTAGTCATACAAACACCAAATGGCCATCAGCGGCATTAGAAGATCAGCAGCTGCTTGCCGTGATGCCGGTGGTCGTGTAGTAGACCCAATTCTAACATATGGCGCATAACCCTTGCAGAGTATATCGCGCCTGTGCTTGTGATAGACTCAGATCGCCAGTGTGACCATCGTCAAACAGACGTCGAATCGTCCCGGCAAGGAGGTGCCTTCGAAATTGCAGGTCACACGTCACAGGCAGTTTACCAAGTTCAGAGGATCAGCTTGTGCATCAGGTTCTCGCTTGCTTCATTACAGGCACGCATTTAATTCCGCTTCTTCAGAGTCTATATTGGCACCATACTCCTGTCCCCCCACGAGGAGACAGCGCGTATCAAGGAGCCTGCGCTGCAGGGAAGGTAGGGCGAGAGGGTTAATATACGATCAAGCAGATCTGTGTTATTGGGTGCATATAGTAGGGTGACGGTCCACGTGGCCGAATTCAAGTGCAAGTCTAAAGGGCTCCGCGTACTGGTGTAAGAGTGGTTAGCGCCACTATTTTGTATAGGGATTCACGAAGATGTCAGGTTTATAGAGAGAGAGTCCGTAGGGCATATTCTTGGGTTGAACAGACAGTTAACTCAGGCGCTGTAGCAGGAGGCACCCTCTGGTGGCAAGGCAGGTACCAGACATTGTAGAGGAATGCTCGTAGGTTGAGGGTCGCTGAATTAGGCAGAGACATTGGCAGCCATGATGGGGCCAGGCAAGACGCAACGAGGCTCCCGCGTGTATCTGCTGGGATTGTATATATCGTTTTTACCGGCTGAAGTTAGGTGTTGACGAAGAAGCGCACCTTCGCGCAAGCATCAGGGATTGTGGATACTGTGTCGGGAAAGTGAAGCGCTGATCGGTATGAGTTACATTCTCGGGACGTTGGCGGCCATGATAGGGTCAGGCAAGACGCAATGAGGCTCCCTCGTGTAACTGTTGGAATTGAATAGCTCGCTCTTACCGGCTGAAATTAGTTGTTGGCGGCGAGGCGCGCTACTGCTCAGGCATCAGGGATTGTAGACACTGTGGGGTCGATTCCGATTCGGGCCGGAAATCTCTCCGACCGAGCCGGACCCGGAGAGATTTCCGACCGAATCGGACCCGTGCAGTCCGACCGAACGAGTCCGATGCATTCGTATGCCACCGGACACGAGTCGGTCGGACTCCCATTGAACTCAATGGGAGCCGGTCGTACAACGCGTACGCGGGCTCCCATTGCCTCCAATGGGTGCGAGGCGGACAAGGCGCCCCCTACAGCGAGTACGCCGCGAGCGCTCGCGGCGTACACGCACAGGTAGGGGGACCCTGGGTCCCCCTGTGTGCGCCTCGTACGGGTACGCGTACAGGGGGTCCGACACGGACCCCCAAAGTACGGCTCCGACAGCGAGTTCGAGTCGGACGGCGCGAGTCGGTCGGAGCGGTCGAGGTGCGCATCGTACTTACCCGGCCGGAAAACGTCTCCATTGCGCGGTGCGAATCGGGTCCGAGCGAGTCGGTCGGAGCGGTACGATCCGGGTACGAGTCGGTCGGAGCGGTCGGGTCGCCCGGACGAGTCGGTCGGCGAGTCGCATCGTACTCGCTCGGCCGGACCCGCGTACGATTCGGTCGGGAAAAAGGGCTCCGAATCGGATCCGGTAAAGCCGAATCCTATTCGGAGCCCTACCGGCCGAGATCGGAATCGGCCCCTGTGTCAGGGAAATGAAACGCTGATCGGCTCGGATTTCATTCTTCGCTGCCTCGCGGCGCCATTTTGTATTTCCTGTCGGGCGCACGCTTGCCTCTTGCAGATCCCAAAGTATTTGTTCCTGAGTTGCCAGGTGGGTAAGATTGGTCACATTATGGACCCTGGTGTTTCTCAGAGAAGATCCCGGCGTTAGTTGCCGATTTTGTCCGCCCAAAAGGTCCGATTTGCGGCGTAGTCACCCTTCGGTTTGCCGAGCGGCGGAGCTAGGCAGCCATTCCTTCTGCCGTCCAAGCCACTCCCCGTTACTGGCACCTGTTTAATAGGGGATGCACGTCACTGAGAGACCTCAGTCGGTTGTGTGCCTGCTGCAAACATCTGTGAGACCTCTGTAGCCCAGAAGTCCAGACAGGACTGGCTCCGCCTCTCATCCATCCGCAAGAAGTTAAATGAGTTCCATCGAGTGCGGTAATAGTAATGTGTTATTGTGAAACAGACAGGAAGCCCCTTGAATGTTTCATTCCTTCCTGGACATAAATGGGTTACATTGTGACCTCAACACCAGTACTATGTGAAGCCTATCTGCTTGCGCAGAATTAACCACATAAGACAAAGTCAGCTATTTATATAATCCATGACTATGCTAAGCTAATGAAACCAAGCCACGAGCTTCACTAATCTATTCTATGTGTGACCTGCACGTCACAGTAATATGGGGCAACCATAATTGTGTGAGTATTTAAAATTGGGTCTTCGAGTACATTTTTAAACCGCTCAGGATAACAGTGTAAAATTCCCTCCCTCCCTAACTGTGGTTATAACGTAGAAATTACCTTCCTAATATGCACACTTGCTTCCCATACTTTTTTATAGAACACGTTTATTTTCCATGGGGTATGACATTTATTGTCACACCTAGGTATGTGTTGTTATACTGTTTATGATGGTAAATTATTTTTCTCATCTGACGGAACCCTGGCCTCGGCTCCATTTACTGCAAGTTTATGGTTTCCATTTTTGTGTTATCAATAGAAAGGTACGAAACACACTTTTTCTCTTGCAGTCTAAACTTGGAGAAACCGGAGTGATTTTCTGCACCCGGGGTGAACGCAGGGGCGGGTAGACACATGTTTCTATTCTCGGAAGGCTGCGCTTGATTAATCAAATGTGCATTTAAATGACTCAGGCTGTGTCTAGAGAAAAAAACAATGATGAATAAAGAAAGTAGCAGCAAATTGCAGCGTGAGTTCTCAACTTTTTTGCCATACGCTGACATAATTAGCACTTTCTCAAATACTTTTACATTCCAATTGACAACCAAATAGAAAATCAGTGAAACGGACATGATTTGAGATCACTGATAAGAATTCCCTTTACTGTGCTTAAAAAAATCATGTGTAGTCACATCTTCAAAAGGTAAAGCATACAAGCCTAATAAACCAACAAGAAATGAGTAAAATAGTGACCCAACGTATTGTGTGGGTTGGTCTAATTGAGTTCCGTCATGAAATTTGAGATACATTGAAATACGAGATAAAAAGAGCACCATTAGTTACTCCATGTGTCAGATAATTAACTGAGTACTTTACATAAAGGTTTTACAACACAATGCTCTCGCAAAAGAAGCTACCCAGCCAGACATACAGATGTGCGCTGATGTTCAAAGTTGAATGTGGTCAGCTGCCAAACTGAGGTGCGTCACTGATGACAATGCATACTAGAACAACCTTTGCATGTGGCAATGAATATTAAAATACTCACTGGGAACAAATTACTTCACTCAACTCCAAAATTGTCAATGTACAGATAATTAAATGATGATGCCCTTCAAGTTTAGGAGAATAAAAATAAATAAAATGCTAGTTGTCGGATATATTTTGTAGGACATTCCACTAGTATGTGCTATTTGTGTTGGCAGCATAGGAGGCACACATCAACTCTAAGTGAAAGCTGAGCTATTTATGAGGGTTGGCCTATGAAACAAGTGTTCTGGGTGATATTCTGCCATAATCCGTTATTTTATGAATGACAATTTATAATTAGTAAGCGCATATACACAGGGCTTTTTGTGGACTTTGGATATTATCTAACAGGAAGAGTCACATAAACAGGCTATCCATTACAACAATAACTGGCTTAAAAGATCATCGAAATAAAAAACTATTGTTACCTGGACCTCCACTGCTGTTACTCGCCCCATCTTCATCACTATTGCCATTCATTGCAAATTAACGAGGGGATTACAAATATTACATTTAAATCATCGAAGTCAACTGAAATAATCATTATCAGCTGCTGGAACTCGATGCTACATTTGCAGGGCGATTAATGCCAATGAGCTGCTGAGAAATCCTATTCTACAGCAAGAGTTGGTCTGTCGCTGGCATTACTGACTGACCTGCAGGCGAGAGTCTTTCGCATTATTTGAATATATCCATGATTCTATTTTTGGTGTCTGCAAACTTTACAACTCTGGTGATAGTTCGAAGGGAGATGGGGCTCTGTACACTGTTCCACACTCATCTGTTGGACGTGGCAGCTGTACGCGAGAATATAAAATTAGCTAGCATTCGCGCCAAGAATTTTCAATTCTATTAAGGACACGGAGGCGAGGATTATGCTTCTCTTTCTATTTATTGCCACTCACAGCAGCCAATGAAAAACTTGTATTTATGAAAATAAACTACATTTCCCATGATGCTCATGGTATACATCACAGCAAAACCAAAGGGGATGATGGACGGAGTGTTGAACATTGCAAGCACTCACCCCCAGTCAACTGATCTGGGTTTAATCCATCATCATTCTTTAGCTCCCTCCGCCACCCCAGTTCAGACATGGCCATATGCAAATCAGTCTGACCCTGTGCCTCATGGGAACAGTCCAGCCCGAACTGCCAAGCCATGTCTTCCCTGGACCGGAAACAAGCATCCTGGGACCGGTTTCTGGCTTACAGCCGTCATCAGCCAGGCTATCTTGAATCCAGTGGCAAAGTGAGCAAGGGACCCACGTCTGGGCATACCCTGCCAACTTAGGGCGAACATAGCAAAACCAAAGGGGATGATGGACGGAGTGTTGAACATTGCAAGCACTCACCCCTGGTATACATCACATCCTGTAGAGCCCCATAAGAGCCACCATTACCGGAACTCGTCCTCTTTCTTTGCTTCGAACAATAAAAGTCCAACATAATAACTTAAGTCCAACACAATCCTCCAACGTGGAAGAACCAGTCCAGCTGGGAAGTACGTCCTCTTTAACCAGTATTACACTTAATCCATCTTCTTCTCAGATCCTGAAAGAATGAGAGACAAAACAACCCGTAACTTCTGCAAAATCAGAATACATACACAACGGGTGGGTAGCAATTACAATACTGTAATGTAATCGGGTGGGATAATCCTCGCCTCCGTGTCCTTAATAGAATTGAAAATTCTTGGCGCGAATGCTAGCTAATTTTATATTCTATTACAGGACCGGAGGCTTCAGTATTATGCTAGTTTAACGCTGATTAAAAACCACAGAGGATATATCACCCACCGGTTTATAATAAAACTGTTTAAATGTTGATTCAGAGGACCAATCTGCAGAATGCATGATATCTTGTACAGTAGAACCCAACATGAACGTCTTAGAGGCCATGGCGCCTCGGACAGAATGTGCCCCAAACACTTGAGTATTAATACCTGCTTCTTGCATAACAGATTTTAACCATCTGGCTATAGTAGCCGCAGTGACAGGTTTGTAGGGTTTTTGTAAAGCAATTAATAATTGCACCACACCATCAGGCCGAAGAGACCTGGTACATTCTTCGTACGCTTTAAGGCAGTGAACAACACAAAGCTTAAGATTACTAGGAAAAGCATGGTATTCAACATTACGTGACATTGTCTTTGTTCTGGAAGTAATGTTAAAAGAAACTCCTTCAGGAGTAAATACTCTACCTGTAATATCTAGAGCTTTGATATCCGATGAACGTCTACACGCTGCCAAACATAACAGCATGGCCAACTTGGAGGAGAGTTGTTTCCTTGTCAACATATCGTTGCTGGGCCATTTATTGAACAAGGAAAGAACTAACGAAACATCCCACAAAGAAGAATACTTTGGCTTGGGCGGATTAGCTACTCTAATACCCTTCAAGAGTTTGCAAACTAATGGATGCATCCCTATTGGTTTGCCCTCCATCTGAGAATGACCCGCTGAAATGGCTGAACGGAAATTATTGATGGAACGATATGCCAAACCATCAGAAGCTTTTTTGGACAAAAAATTTACAACATAGGATAAGTCTGCCCCCACGGGATCCACGTGCTGTTCCACACACCAACGAACCCAGCATTTCCAGGCTGAAGAGTACCTTTTCCTGGTGGAAGGGGCCCAAGCTTGGTTGATAAAGCCTGAAGCTTGTTCCGAAAATCCTGGCATGTGCCAACGTTGCCGGAAAGTCTCCAGGCCATCAGGGTGCATTTCTCCGTGAGGGCCCTGGAGCGTCGTTGAGGACCATGGAATCCTCCTGGGAAAATCGCAACTCGCCTCCAATAATAATGGGAACCAAGGTTGCGACTTCCACAGTGGAGTCACCAAAATCACTTCCGCCTTCTGGCGCATTACCTGTGTGAACACTCGGGGAATCAGGATGAAGGGAGGAAAGGCATAATTCAGCCTCCAGCTGAAAAACTTGGTCATTTGACGATTCAGTCTGGAGGCAAATAGATCTATCTCGCAATGTCCCCAGATTGCCTGTAGCCATTGCACTATCTGGGGTTGGAGTTGCCAATCGCTGTAGTCCTTGAGATGTCTGGAGTTCCAGTCCGCCACTACATTCGATTTGCCCGGAATGTACTCGGCTATGACCGAGATCTGATGACTGAGGCAAAATGCCAAAAATCCTTCGCTATTTCCACTAACAGGGAAGACCTCGTGCCTCCCAACTTGTTGATGTATTGAACCGCCGATATGTTGTCCATCCGCAAGAGGATGCAACACGAGACTTGTTTGGGTGACAGAGTCCGGATCGCGAACGACCCTGCAAGTAGTTCTAGACAATTGATGTGGAGATCCAGCTCGCCTAGGGACCAACGCCCTCCTGTGGAAATATTTCCGCAGCGCGCACCCCAGCCCCAACGGCTGGCGTCGGACTCTATGATGACTTCTGGCAGAGAGCCGAAAATGGCCCTGCCGTTCCATGCCTCTACGTGGGCAAGCCACCACTGGATCTCCTCCCGTACGTCCCGGGAAAGGGGGACTAGATCTGTGTAAGAGAGACCTTTCTGCAGGTGTTGAATCTTGAGCCTCTGAAGTGCCCGATAATGTAAGGGCCCTGGGAAAATCGCTTGAATGGAAGACGCTAGAAGGCCCACTATCCTGGCAGTCACTCTGAGTGAGACCATCTGTTTGGATAACAGGGAGCGAAGCTCCTTTTTTATATCCCGAAGTTTGGAGCGTGGAAGACTCAGCTGAGCCCTTTGAGAGTTTATGACAAAGCCCAGGAAATCTATCGTCTGGGTAGGATACAGAACTGACTTCGGTTCGTTGATCACGAAACCCAGGTTTTGTAAAGTAGCAATGGTCATGCGTAAATGCTGAGTTGCCAGAATTGGAGATTGCGCCATGATAAGACTGTCGTCTAGATAAACTATCATGCGAACTCCCTGTTCCCTGAGATAAGCTATCACCGGTTTCAGCACCTTGGTGAAGCACCATGGAGCTGAGGAAAGTCCGAAAGGAAGGACCAAATATTCGTACCATCGGTTCCGCCATTGAAATTTCAGGAATCGGCGATGGGGAGGAAAAATGGGAATAGACAGATAGGCGTCTTTCAGGTCCAAGCGGACCAGCCAGTCCCCTTGTTTGAGGAGATCCGCCAAGAGATGGATGCCCTCCATCTTGAAGTGCTTGTAGGTCAAATAATGATTGAAGTCTTTTAAATTGAGTACCAACCTGTAACCTCCGCCTTTCTTCTGTACCGGAAAAATATTGCTGCAGAAACCGCGAGGGCCCTCGTTGCAATATGCTATCGCGTGTTTCTGCAGCAATTCTTCGATTTCGGAATCTATAAAATCGCACTCTAGTCGGGAAAAAGAAAGTTGTCTGGGTTGCCTGACTTGGACGGGGGTCTGAAAGAAATCGAGATGAAAACCCTGAATTGTCTGCAATATCCAAGTATCTTGAGACAGTTGAACCCAATTGTGATAAAAGAACTGAGTACGCCCTCCCAGAGGTAATATAAAATTGTCCGGAGCACTTACCTGAAGATTCAGGATTTTGGAAGCCTCCACGATAGTATCCTCTGTTGAAACGCCTTTTGTTAAAGCGCTGTCTGGTGGGGTAGAAAGTGCCGCCACGGGTGGAGTCCCACTCTCCCCTGCCTCGACCGAAGTCTCCTCTCTGAGGACCTTGGGAGAACTGTCGGCCAAACGAGCGTCCTCGGCCTCGTCCGGCCCTGTTGAAAACACCAGCTTGAAAAACTCTTTTAATGCCTAACTGCGCCTTATCCAGAGTTGTGAAGGTGCCCACATATTTGGCTACATCCTTGACGAAACGGTCCCCGAACAGGTTCCCGTCCGCTAGAGGACCAGGCTCCGCCGCCGCCAACTCCGTGAGATTGGAGTCCATTCGCATAAGAATCGATTTGCGCCGCTCTGTGGAAATGGCACAGTTGGCATTGCCCAAAAGGCATATAGCCCGTTGGGTCCAGCCCGCCAGGACATGGGGGTCGACTGCAGTCCCGGATTCCTGCGCCTCTAAAGCCATCTCCAGGACCTTGGCTAGAGGGCCTACCACATCTAGGAGTTTATCCTGACATCCACGCCAGGCGCGATCAATACCCTTTTTGGGGTCCTTCGCGAACTTCTTTAAGAATGTCCGGAGGCTGGAATCTATATCTGGGGTCTCGGCTACCTTATCGAAAATATCCGGTCTAGGGCATTCCGACCGGAGCCAGTTGCGCACCTCCTTGTCAAAGCTTTTACGAAGGTTGTCGTGTAAGTATGCAGCAACCTCGGGGGCAGGTAACCAATCAGACGACCTGGGGTTGACTATCTCCGCTGGATTAAAAGTAAAAGGAGTGGGAGTAGCCAGGGGCGTTTCCGCATTCTTTGATTTCTTCGTTCTCTTCCTGGGAGGGGACTCGTCCGGGGTGTCAGTGCCCGTAGTATCAGGGTCAGTGTCAGTGTCCCTAGCCTTCGCTTTGTCAGCGTCAGGGTGAGGAAGTGAGGAGTATGAGGCGGAGTGAGGCCAGGACTTAGTTTGGGGAGCGTCAGTGGGGTTGACTGTGGGTGCAGTGAAACCATGACGTTTAGCAAATTTCTCAAGCTGTTTTGTTATTGGTTTCAAGGCAGTAGCTAGTGCCTGTTGTACAGTTCCCGGAACTGCTTTCTCCAGGGCCTTGTTGACCGACTCCTGGACAGAAGCGTCCAGGGCCTCAACAATGTTGTCCTCTAAGGAAGGATTAGTAACTTCCTCTTCGTAAAAGACATCATCCTCGTTATAATGCACCCATTCCTCCATTGTGGGACCAAATTTAAATTGTATGTATTTGCACTTAAGGCAAAAGGTAACAAGGAGTAGAGGGGGGGACCAACCCACAGCACAAAATCAAAAAAGGTACCTAGTCCCTCAGCAAATGCTGTATCAGAGTTGTTGCAGCCCACAGGGCGTAAGTGGAGCCAAAGAGCAGGTTTCTTTAAAGGAGGTGTGCTCCCTCCAGGCCCAAAGCTTTGTTGCAGCCAGTCAGGCGTAGGGGATGCTGCTCGGGGAATAAAGCAGGAGAAATGCTGAAAACGAAAGAAACAAGCATTGGCATAGCCAATAGGTCTCGCCTTTGGGACCTTGTAAGTATTTGGCCATGCAGCACATTGATAACACGATAACAAGTAAAGGTGCTCTTAAAGTGAAAGCGGCAGCGCTCACAAAGTGAAGGCAGCCCCGTTCACAAACAATTAAGGCGCACTTAAAAGTAAAAGCAGCGCCCTTCACAAACAAAGGTGCACAAGGTGAAAGCGGCACCATTCCCAAATAAAAAAATAATAATAAAGGAGTGAGGTCATGCTGTGTGGTAAAGCGCGTTGCTCACCTCTGCCACTTCTTACATTTCGATTGATGTTTCCGCGAATGCCCCAGATAAAGCACGTCGGTAGGCAGAGGACGGGAGAGCGTGTACCACCAGCCTTTCCTACAAAATGACAGCACTTTGAAAGAATGCTGGACTTCAGTTCACCCACCCAGCTGGAATTATTACGATCAAGGCTGTTAAACAGGACAGGCTCCAAAATGGCCACCGCGGAAGACAATGCACAATGCCACATTCTGGAGAGCTGGTGCTGGAGCCCCCTGACAGGTGATGGATTAGCAGAAACCAGCGCAACTTCCTAATGTCTCCACAGAACAGTGTGCGGTTTATCACCAGGCACACTGCGCGCATTATGCTGCCTCCGCGGCACCTGGCTTCCCTTAATCCACCCCTTTTCCCCTGCTGCCGATTGCTGGCAGTAGTTACACCTCCTCTGCTCCCTTGCGAGCCCCCCAGAATCCCTTAATTAGCTTCCAGCCGGCTGCTGTCACAGCGGGAAAATTGATAGGATCTGCCCACTTGATACATATTCTGTGTGTGCAGGAAGCTTGCACAGCTGGTGACCATGTGATACTTAATCTGTGTGCAGGGAAGCTTGCGCTGCTGGTGACCACGTGATACATATTCTGTGCGGGCAGGGAAGCTTGCACTGCTGGTGACCACGTGATACATATTCTGTGAGTGCAGGGAAGCTTGCACTGCTGGTGACCACGTGATACATATTCTGTGCGTGCAGGAAACTTGCACTGCTGGTGACCATGTGATACTTATGCTGTGTGCAGGGAAGCTTGCACTGCTGGTGACCACGTGATACATATGCTGTGCGTGCAGGGAAGCTTGCACTGCTGGTGACCACGTGACACTTAATCTGTGTGCAGGGAAGCTTGCACTGCTGGTGACCACGTGACACTTAATCTGTGTGCAGGGAAGCTTGCACTGCTGGTGACCACGTGATAAATATTGTGTGCGTGCAGGAAAGCTTGCTCGGCTGGTGACCACGTAATACTGTTCTCTGTGCCTTACTGTTGAGAAGACCTTTTCACTGTTCAAAAGCCAAAGCGACTGGCATTGTCAATGTTTGTGTGAAAACATTCTCAATTCAGTCCTGAGCATGCTTCGGCTCTTTCTGAATATTCTCGGCTAACGACAATATTTCACTCCAAGTACTTTGCGAGTAGCAGTTGCACATGTTTAATGTGGTACATTCTGTGCTGTTCACTAATGCGCACCCCAGTGCCACAGGAAACGTAACAACATTTCACTCATGTTTTTTTAACTACATAAGTGTTGAGGAAAAAACTTTCGCAATTTCCTCTCGGATCCTGGTCTTTTCTCCCCTGGCATTTCCCGCATCCTTGTGCAGTGCAAGACAGATGTCAGTGTTTCACTTTGATTACCCGCACACCCAAACTGGAAAAGGCCACACCTGTAAAACCTTTATTTGCTTATTGTACTTCTTAAAAAGCTTTAATGCCTCATAATACTGATTGTGGGGTTAAAGAATACCAGGACTAAAAACCGAGCATGTTTAACAGCTGCTAGAAGGCTCGTTTCTATTGTACTTCTTAAAAAGCTTTAATGCCTCATAATACTGATTGTGGGGTTAAAGAATACCAGGACTAAAAACCGAGCGTGTTTAACAGCTGCTAGAAGACTTGTTTCCAGTTCACGTAAATCCGCACAGTTTGAGGAAGTTTGAGGAGGAGGGAGCGGGGGAGGGGAGAGAGGAGGAAGCCTGGCCCTGTTTCCCTTGCTTGAGCGAGCAGGAAACATCTGTTTGTAATTATTAACAGATGGTTCCTACTCACTCCCGCAAGGGAATCGCCAAATGTGCACGCGTTGCCATTCAAAGCAATGCAACGCGTGCACATTTTTCGCCTCAAAAGCGAACCGATTACAAAAGGTCTTTTTCCTATGCAGCGCATGCGCGCTGCGTAGGCGAGACCTAAAAACGGGCAGTAGCGACGTGCGTAGCCCAATCCTACTAAAATATAGCCCAATTGGGCTACGCACGTCGAAACACGAAGAAACTGCAAGGGGGGCTCCTAGCGCACTCGGCCTACAAGGGGAGCCTCGGCGCTTGTAATTGAATGTATTTGTCACCGCCGTAGGCGGAGCGGTACCTGCAAGGCGAACGGGGAGGAGAGCAGCACAAGCGCTGGCCTCGCTAATCTCCGCTCGAAAGCGGGAAATTTAAAAGTGCTTCCCCCAGCGTCCGACACACAGCGCGTACCTCCGATGGCAGCGGGGGTGCCGCAGGTCATCAGGAGACCGCGCGAGGAGCCCGCGCTGCCAAGGCAGAAGTGCTACAACAGGCAAAAGCAAGTAACAGTCAACGCAGTAATCGCGTACATATTTTTAAAGCGGCGCAAGCCTATCAAAACAAATTTACATATCTCAATGAGGAGAGCGTAAAATGCACTTAACTGACTGCGTGAGCAGCAAAGAAAGAGGACGAGTTCCGGTAATGGTGGCTCTTATGGGGCTCTACAGGATGTGATGTATACCATGAGCATCATGGGAAATGTAGTTTATTTTCATAAATACAAGTTTTTCATTGGCTGCTGTGTGTGGCAATAAATAGAAAGAGAAGCATAATACGAAGCCTCCGGTCCTGTAATAGAATTAGCAATGACTGGACACATTTTATGTTCTCCATATATCGAACACAACTCTAGCCTCCAGCCGACGGGTGTGTGTGCACGCTAAACGATAAACTCTAACAGTTTCCAACACCCCAAAATGATACGTTTCACCGTTAAACAGAACTTTTAGTAAGGGCGCCCGATGAACAGCCCCAAGATCGGGTGTTGTGAGCTCTTAGTAAGGCTGGGAGATCTTTCATTGTCGGATACATTCTGTAAGGAGTGATTCGCGGTTTATGATTTAACACTTCTTTAACACATAGCGGGTAAAGGCACCCATTATGCCACATTCGCTTCACAACACGTGTATGTGTAAACAAAGGGTTCCAATGTGTTGCTCGTATCGATGACATTTCATTTTGTTGTTAATCCGATGGGTAACATTGTGTTTTTTCACTCTGTGCGTCAACTTTCTCTTCCCGTGATCTGTTTCTTTACAGCACATGGAGCTGATCGGTGTGTGGCACTGGCCCCCGCCGCCGCTGGTGATAATAAAGCAATGTGATCCCAACATTAGTTGTGTTCAGGAAAACCAAATGCGGGTGCTCCCTTTAAGAGAGATCCAGTAATGTGTACACCGGCCGCCTCCGCAGAAGAGACTGGATGTCGCCAAAGTAAATCCCCCACCAACTGCCCTCTGTGTTTTAGGGGCAACGCTGGGGCCACTCAGGTCCGATTCAGGTAACTTGAGATAACCAAGTATATTTAAGCAAAAAAAGGTGAGATGTGATGCAGGGTTGTCACCATACTTGTTGCTGTTATAGCGGAACAATGTACCCGGACTAGCGGTGGTAGTGAGTGACTTCAAGGAGAACTCGGGTGCCCCCAGGCTCCGCAGTATGGCGCATGTCTTGATGCCGTTACGGGACAGGGAGGCCCGAGAAAGGTGCTAAATGGTGATTGTGGCCCCGCTAGACACCGTATCTGGTTCCTTGGACAGAGCTGCAGGAGCACATCTTACACTACTGTGGCCTCTGGCTGGGGGCGGACTGGCAACATCCGCCCCCTGCTTGATGGCTGCAGCGGCACCTTGGGGACTCCGGATGCAGCGTACTCTCTTGTTGGTGTACTCCAACATGGGAGGAGGCTTCAGCAATGTCGGTGGCGCCCTCAGAAGCAGTGTCACGTGACAAGGGCTGGCTGCTTATGCTGCGAGATCACCCAGGCAACGCCGTGGTGATACCCTCTGGCCTCCTTCGGCGTAGCTGCGCCTTAGGGCACACGAATCGGGGAAATCAGGAGCTGTGCAAATGTTTGTGGAAACAGGAGTGCTTGGGCCCCACAGTCAGGCGTGTGGGAATCCCAATACAGTGAGTGCAGTGCATGGCTCAGGTGAAGCACTGCACTCAAGCTCTTTAAACAAGGAGGGAGGGGGAGAAGGAAGGGGGGAGTGAGAGCGGAGAGCATGGTGGAGGAAACAATGAAACCATTAACAGCGCGTGAAAGGGCGCCGTGCTGATTATGTATGCATGTGTGTGTGTGAGATGCTCGACCTAAAAAGAAGTAGTCCCCAAAATAATATATGAACACTCGCAGTGTAGGGAAACTGTAGTTGGTCGGTGCTGCTTCCTACAAAAACGGAAGTGACGTTTCCGATCAACAGCCAACAGTAAACAAGATAAGAACAGCACTGCCAGAATTAACCAATGGCAAGCTACAAGACAAATTACCCTGATTATTGTGTTTACTATAGGTCTTGCGACAGCGCATGCGCTGTCTACGCGAGACCTAAAAATGACGAGTTGCAACTTCTATGTGTGCTGCACAAAGCAGTACACATAGAAGTTACAAATCGCCATTTAAGATTGTTCATGTGCAGGAAGGGACACCTTACTGCACATAAAAAATCATTCCCCCAACGCAGGCAACCTCGCACTATGATGTAAGGGTGCCTGCGTTGGCGCTAGGCAGCTAAGTTTAGCACCAGCGCAAGGGAAAACGCAGGGATGCACCGTATTGTTGTAAATACAGTGCAGCCCTGCGTTTCAGAAGAACGCCGCGCTCAGTCACTTTTCTTCTTAATGTGCCCCTCAGTTTCCTTGATCTCCACAGGACCCACCAATCTGACTAGAAACATGTTGAGACGTGTATATATGTCTCCAGACCTCGAGCAACACCCAACAACTTCTCAAGACCCTGAAATTCTGAAAGAGCACTGCACCACCTGACCCAAGAGGTGGGGGGGCTGTCCTTTTGCATGTCAATCACCATATTATAATGGTCCCCTAGTAGGGACATCATATCTTGTGTCTCAAGCAAGTGATGATTTAAACCCTGCAGGAATGGTATTTGATAGACATTCGAGGTATACATACTCGCTAGTACCCGTCATTTATCTTCAATATCGTCTTAAAAAGTACATATCGCCTCAGGGTCAATACGTGCCTTCTACACAACATAGGGACCCTCAGGAGAAAGCCAGATCAGCACTCCCCTCGAGTATGCTGAATGCACAGTGCCGTAAACTTGGCCCTCAACTTCCTGTGTAGTTTCTCAAACTCGACAGCTGTCATATGAGTTTGTTGCAAACACGCTACTTGTACCCTCTTAACCTCTTCCTTTTTAGGTAAGATAAAATTCTAGAACGCTTGACTGGTGTACCCAAGCCCCAGGCATTCGAGGTTACACAATTCAACAATACCCCCATGTGCCCCCATAAGTCCTCCAGATTTCGGGGAATCACTATATTCATCTCCACCATACAATAGTGCATGGTCAACAGATCAAACTTTGAGTACCCCCTACAGCCCCAATACAAACTGTTCTGATCTTACAGCAAGGCTGTGAGTCTGTAAATCAGGGGAAAGAACAAACAGTGTAGTAATGCTCACCGCCCCGCTCACATCACATCGAAGGCTGCACCTACGGCCCAGTTAGGTTCGCTCCGACAAAGGCCAAAGGCGCTTGTAAATCAAGGCTCTCAGTTAACATATACGTGGAACATTTCTGTCCCATTCAATGGGTACCAGCATACCAGTTACACCATAACTGTCAAGACTCAGGGCACCAGGTCCGCGGGTTAGGGAGTCAACCCCGGGCCTTGCAGGAGAACATCGGAGACCCTGCCTTATCTGCGTCAACCACTGTGAAAGAGAGTCCACTCTCGGACTCAGAGGAGTGCCCAGTTCTCTGCGATAAGCCATCTTCAAGGAGCAGGACCCTTTCCTCACCTGCCTGCTCAAATGTGGGGTGTTTTTTTGTCAACCACATCAGTCTCTCCCATCCGGTCAGATTACCCCTGAAGTGTTAAGGGTAAAATGAGTGACCAGTACTTGGCCCTGCAGGAGCGATTCACGGGGGACTGTCGCCGATGCCCCTGAATGCTTTCCAGAGAGGGAGGAAAGAACACTCGATCTAAGAAGTACCCGAGGGGGAAGGAGATACACTGGAGTTGAGAGAAGACAAAAAAACTAGTCTTGTTGCCTCGATCACACTGGAAACGTTTGTTGTGTTGCTTAACACTGGTTCGACTCCTTTAGGACTTCTGTCTAGCCTAGAATGATGCTTTCAGCTTCGCACTCTGCTGCTGTAAGCAAATGCAGCATACATTACCAGTCTAAATGGCACTTAGATTTTAACAACATTTAATCATTACGCTCTGACTGAAATTTTCATGCAGCTCTTTGAAAAAGAGGGGTCTTCATCTTGAAGTCTTTAGGAATGATCTAAAATATTGTGGTTTAATTGAATCTTAATGTCTTTTTCATCAAGTCTCTTGATCAAACAATTGTGAAATTAATTGCATTTTTTTCTCTTCCGGGTCGCTGGCGAGGAGCGGTGCTCGAGCCGGCGGATGAAGGGTCATCAGACAGGAAGTCAGGATCGTTCTGCAGGGAAGCTCTGGGTCAGTTGCTGGCCGGTCCCTTCTCGGGGTTGAATCGGTTGCCAAGCGAGGCGTGGCACACTGCGGGTGGGGTAAATAGTATTAGAATCCTAAATGGCCACTGAGACTTTGCAATCTCGCGCGACCTCACGAAGCTTCCAGATCTTCAATCACATGCTAATGGCGCATGCAACTCAAAACGCTCCCTAAGGCAAGTATTCATGGTGTGTGCACTTAAAGTTTTTACACTATCTTGTGGAAATCTTAAATACAACCTATGAGACAATTTCTTCACTCCATCATGATTTTTAGAATACTTATAACGCCAAACGTTGCACCCTAGTCTTCTCCATACCTGAACTTTCTCGGGCCAATTACAGGGTGCGTAACTTATTCTTCAGAGCGTTTTGCCCTGCTCACTGGCAGGCCAGCCAAGTATCACGCATCAGGCGTGACTCTAACACATTTCAGTGTGGTGTTCCGCATCACCGCACTGAAATGCATTGTAACGCATATGAAATGAATGCCACTGTCTCACTCTGCTGTACCAGCGCTGAAACTGGCTACGCCAGGCTGCTAGCGCCCGCGCTGGCGCCTGTGACACCTGTGCGCCGGCTCTGCTGCTCCCGCCGCCACCAGCACAGGCCCAGTAACAGTGGTGGGTGTGAGCTCATGTCCTGGTCCTGGAAGGAAGTGTCAGCGCGGGCGCTAGCAGCCTGGCGTAGCCAGTTTCAGCGCTGGTACAGCAGAGTGAGACAGTGGCATTCATTTCATATGCGTTACAATGCATTTCAGTGCGGCTTGAGGGCTGGTGGTTCATGTGCGCGCCAGTACCGCGCTACAGTGTAACAACACACCCGAAAAACGCAGCCGGGATAACTTTGACGTAACTTTCAGTGCCCAATGGCGAGACACTTTTATAATAAGGCGGTGCCGCGAGCGGGCAGCATTTAAAGTTTAGCTGCAGTGTGCACGCTGCTTGCACTACCGCAAGGGTGGTACCATGGACCCCATAGGCGGGCCGGGCCCTCTCAGGCTCACCCTACCGGCATCATCGCCAGCTAACTCACATTCGCCGTCGAGACTCTGCTGCCTGGCAGCCTGTAGCAGATGGAGCTGCTGGCTTGCAACTTAAAATCATCCCGCGGCGCGGATCTTCTGTGACTGAATCAATGCTATGTAATATAGATTTGAGCCGGCCCGGCTCCGAGAGGTGAGCTTTGTCATTCATGTTCATGACGTTTTTATTTTAGCCCTGCCCGGATCAAAATGTGTGATCCATCAAGCCTCATGTCAGCGCCGCCTCACAGGCTTTCTTCATGTGCTGCTCAACACATGGAAGAAAACAATGTAATCTGAATCATTATCCGAACGGGGCACTGGCTGCAGCCCCCACGCTGATCTGGTGGTGTCTAGCCTTCCGTTGTAAAAGCCGACAAGGCACTGCAGACAGTCACTACTATGCACAAGTAGTGCAGACATTCCAGGCGAAAACGGGCAGTTTTTTCTTTTACCGGGCTGCCTTAGGCTGTCCCTGCTTCTAAACCTGAGTGGTGTTGGCAGGATGTTTTTTCCCCTTACGTTGCAATTACCAAAGAGCCTCCTGGCAGTCGGTGGAGCGCCCCCTCCAGCCCTCAAACACAATTTCGGTCCCAGGCAGCCAGACTCAGAGAGCAGATCATTGTCCACGGAGGCCAGTCCACTCTCTACAGCAAAACCAGCAGAGCGGCTACTGTGACTGGCAGTGGAAGTTCTCTAAGAGTGCTAAACGATTGCTTAAGAAAACCTAGCACCCAAATGAAGGCAATCCACCACCTGCCTACATTTCACATGCTTTACTCTATATTGCATTCCTGAAGACTATTTCCTTTCACCAACTGTTATGTTTCTGTAGATTTTAACAACAGTTAGACATGACGTGCTTATGGACAAATTCAGAGACATGTTGGGAGAGAAAGAATGAAAGTGTACAAAGTGAGAAAATGCAGAAGACAGTATGAAGGAAAAACGTGGTAGATTGAAGCACTCCGAAGACTGCTTCGTTCCACACACCTTAGTAATGTTTAAATCATAGTCTAACATTTTTAGAATTCCATCATTTTAAACTCTAATTCACAACAAAATATGTATTAATTACACATTCATCTCATACTACTAACAAGCATAAGTTACACCAACAGGACTGGCGTCTTTTCGGGTATGTTGGTTATTGTGTTGTTTATCTGGCTATAGTAATTTTTCTCTGTGGTGGGAGGGATGCAGGAGGGTTAGGGTTGTGAGGGTAGTTTCAATAACAAGCTGACCAATGCTATAACATGTGCTTTTTAGGCTAGTGCGTGGTCATGAATGATCAGCTCATCTTCTGAGCAGATGCAGTGCCTGCCTGTCCTTGGTTACTGAGAACTGCAGTCACGCAGTGTGTCTCAGGTTAGCGTTGTTCCATTTCTGGTGCTTTCCAGCAATTGTAAGATCTTCTTAGAGTTTCTTGTTGCTCAAATGGGTGTAATTTCTGATATTTATATGTTTCTCTCATCTTCATTGCTTGATTTTTGCTCCCGAGGAAGTGTCACTCTAAGTCGTTGAAATGTCACTCATAATTAAACTCAAATTATGAAAATGTCACACATAGCAATCTGAAACCTTGGCAGCTATGCACTGGGCTTTAAGGAGACCGTGACACGTTGTCATTTGGAGGCTTGTTACCTCAGTGGTCTGTTCGGTTGTTCAGGTCTGTGGATCCCCTCGCTCGCCAGCCAGCCCTAAGCAGCGTCCAGTGACTGAAGTAAATCTCTTGTCTTTCATTACCATGCTTAGACTTGAGGGATGGAGCAGTGCAAATCTGACCAGCTGCTTATGTAGACATTGCTTTATCACAGTTGTATAGTCTGGAAAGAAGCGCACCTTTGTGTTTTCTACATCCCAAGGCCCATAACCACGGTCAGCTGCCAAGATATGATCACGGTCCCGGTAGTTTAACAGATTTGCAGAAATGGGTCTGGGAGAGTCTCCTGGCATCGGCTCACCCTCTGGCAGCCAGTGTGTTTGCTGCACTACAAAGAACTTCAGCAGAATGCCGTTGATCACATTTTTCAACAACCAGTTCTCAAAAAATATGAATAGGGCCACTCCCTCCGTGCTCTCCAGTATACCAACCAAGCTGTACTCCGGCGGGAGCACCCCTCTGCATCCTCAGCTCTGGTCTTCCTAGTTTTGACTGCTCCCATCAAGACCTTGAATTGGGATTGTAGGTTCCTCATTCTGGGGCACAGATTCACCAGGTTGGATTCATTGTCCGCTTCAACATTTTCTCCTGACCCACTCTGAGGAGCGTGACATCTATGACCACCACATCAGTTTTGCTTTCCAAGTCGCTTTAGATCTAGAGATGGCTTTAAGGTTTGCAGGAAACCTTTCGTTATGGTGCCCCAGTGTACTCCCCATTGCCCTGAGTGAGAAGACCTGGAGGGGTGACATAATTACCTTGGGGTCCGAAGCCAATCCTCTATTGGCCTGTAATTCCCCTTTCCTCCCCGGGCTTCCCCATGATGCAGCACTGGTGCCACAGGAGCGGTCTACTAGCACAACGCTCAGTGAGCTACATTACCCTGTAGGCCCGCACTCAGTATGTCCTCGGCGCCATCCAGCAATGCTTCACGGGTCCTACTGTATGTTGCAGTAAGGAAGGACGGGCCTGGGCAATAAATCTGGAGCAGCAGTGGTGGGAATGTCTATATCGCGCCCCAGTGAGTACCGCCCCGCAGGTTTGATTCTTATCAAACCAAGTGTTGGGGTGGGGGTATAACGAGGCTGAATGCCATGGGTCCCAGGGATCTGCTTGTTCCACTATGGGCAGCTTTTCACTGGCAGGAGTGTTCAGGCAGATCACCAGCCATCAGCGAATCTGTGGGGAGAGGCAGCGGGTGAAGGTCGCTATCAGGTCCTGGTCCGATCGGCCGCACTGAAGCCCAAGGGCTGCCCGGTGCAAACAAAGCCCACAACTGCCTGGTCCTGTGAGGAAGGTGAGATCGGGCGCGCAATGCACATCCGAGTTGCACCCCGTCAATCTTCAGCTGTAGACAGGAGCAGCCTGATGAGCTCATCCTGGAGCCTCTATCTTGTTGTCCACCTCAGCCCTGGACCGGTGGGCTCCTATTTTTGGTTCTCTAAGGCATGCCAAGGAGCTGCGCCGCAGCAACAAAATCCATAAGGCTCACAACCCAAGGATCCCGGCAATCAGGGAGATGTGCACCGAGAGGGAGGTAGTGCAGGATAATTGAAATAAAAGGGCGGGCCGATCCAGAGCTGCGCGATAGAGACTCCTACTCCATGGTGCTCCTGGCCACTCATCAGACCTTGGGGTTGACATTTGATATTTAAAAGTATGTATGTAGGTGTGTGGCACTTCTTTAGTGCGAACCTATCCACAAGGGAGCAGAGCACGGTACATGGTCAAAGACAAGCATAAAGTCAGCGAGTAATAGGAGGGAAAGCTGTGTTGTGGACCATTAATGCATTGTGATGAAGTGTTCTTTAAAGAGGTGCATCTTCAACTCTTTCCTAAATTAGAGCAACATTGGGGTGGGTTTGATGGATACGGGAATGCTGTTCCAGATCCTGGCTGCATAGATGGAAAAGGCCTGCTGTCTTTGTTTTTCATTTTTACACTTTTTAGTCTGCAGCCTGATGGTATCCTCGTTGCGGGTGTGCTGAGAACCACCAGAGACGGTGAGCGTGTATGCAGGATAAGAAGGGGTGCTGTTCCTGATGGCTTTGTGTATGATGCAGCTGGTTTTAACAATGGTGCATGCCGGCAAGAGGAGCCAATGGGGTTCCATCAGGATAGGGGTGATGGGATCATATTTCCTCTATGTAAAAGTAGCGTTCTTTCCTGTCTAAAAGGGTTATTTTTAACAGGTTCGCCTGCAGGTTGTAAAACTGCAGCAGTCAGGTTACACAGGTGGGTAGGCCTGAAGCCATGTTTTCCTCATTAGCCCAGTGGGCAGCACGTGCTGCAGTCCACGGGTGACATTTGGCTTCCCATGCCACTGGTGTATATATCTGACCATATACAGTGACCTTACTGGAAATGTAAATATTCCAATGTGTTATTACGCAAAGTTACCATGGTTTAATGTTTTAGGGCTCAAAACACATACACCGGGGACTAAACAGCAGCGACCCAGTGTACAGACTTTAAAAAAAACACAATACCAATCAGCAAAAAAATGGGGATGATCACGCAGGAAGAGGGATTTTCTTTCACTCTCACATCAGAAATGTTAGGCAAACAACTGGAAAGCAACAAGCAGCATTCCTACTGGGCCAAATACATAGTTTGGAAAAGACTAAAATAAGTAGGTTTGTGAATTCGAGCCTGGTGCTAGTTAAGTTCTATATAGCTGTGAATTGGAGTGCAAAAGAAACGCCAAACATAACGATGTGGCTAGCAGACCTCATGAAAAGGGCAGAGGCAGAGAGTGCTGCCATCACAGCAGAACAAAGACGCACAAGAAGAGAGGTTACATACAGTGAATGGGACAGAATTATGACAACACTAGAAAGTTTGAGGGAAGAACAACCCCCATGAAGGATAGAGACTCCTCCAGATAACACAGATAACACAACTAAGCCCCCATGCATAGCATCTGTCTCTGGAATTACAAGCTACAAAAGCACATACTAAATAACAACTCAGTGTACCGTGGCATTGCCATGAACAGCATGGGGACCGGTGGCAGCCTCAAAGGACCCACGGCACACCCACATACATGAGATAGCAGCACCCGCCCTGTACCAACATCACAACACCAAACAGACCAGAGGGAGCCCAGAACTAGAACAAGTTTGAATTTGATGGAGTTCACGTGCAATTGTTTATGGATAATGCAAAAAGCTGTCAGTAGCTGCCCAGTCCCGCACAGGGGACAACAACTGTTGTGCGACATGCTCTGCACAACATCTACCAAACTAGATTGAAAAAGAGGTAATAAAGAGCAATTAACACATAAATAGGACTGTACCTAGAAGGCTTGTTACGCCTGGATCTTTCCCCTTCAATCAAGAATTCCAAAATGTAGGATCTTGACAGAATGTTGTTTACAGTAATTCCGTGGCATATTTTTTGTTATGGTAAGTTAGTGTCTCTCATTTTTTTATTTTCTTTTTAAGTTTTCCTATTTTGATGTGACATGTTATGTCTACCCAGCCTTGCATCCCACCATCCATGACAACATTCTGAAGGAGACTGAGGCAGAGTAGATCATTTAATATAAGCTAGATGGCTATGCGTGATAGGTTATGAGCTGGTAGGCGACAGCTAAATCAGCTAAAACCCAGCCAAGTTGAGGCTATGTGCATATGTTACATTTATACTGTTTTGTAAAGGTCTGTGTCAATCCAAGGAGACACTTCACATCATTGAGATGCTCAAAATTTCAATGTCCCATGACATGCATCCTTTCTTCTGAGAAAGCCAGGTCCTGAGCGGCTTACAGAGCTTCATATAGTCTGGTTTATGGTGGCCCAGGGTGACAGCAGCTTGTTCCATGAATGCAAAATATTTTGCCTGCAATTCTGCAGCCACGGAGTTTAGGAGCAGCAAAACGAAGATATGAAGAGGATAACAGCACGCAAGATATGGTCAACACAATTTAGTGTGAGCAATAATCTTCTAACCGTGTTCTAGACACACTTCCATCTGGAGATAGACCGATACCATTATCACAGTATATATAAAATGCTAGTTCACGTTAATATCTGACATAATCATTGTTCCTACCTGATTTTTCAGACACACCAACTGTGGTTGGCCATAACAGGTGAGCATTTGGATTCAGAGGTAAATCACCAACGTGGAAGAGGCAAAACCCCGGCAACGGCGACCTGGTAGCTGGTCTGGTCTGATCCTGCATAGGCATTGGTGCTGAACCTGTGAGTCCCTGGGAATGACCGGCAGGCCCTGACTTCTGGCATGCAGCATGAGTGTGAAGAGCTGTGGTGGATGTGCTCTGAGCCCTGCAGCCACCGACGGGGAGTGTCTGGACCTGGCTCACATCCAAGAGTGCCGAACAGGTGTGTTGGCTGCTGCCTCTCAGTACCCGGTGGAGGGCCGCAGTGGATGCGCCCCTAGGGCGGTGAAGTCAGCGCCCTTTTTGGTGGACCTGTAAGGTGAAGACACCCAACTGGCCTAGTCTCTCCGCACTGAGGCCTAGGCTGAACATATCAATTGGCCTGGGTATGTGGCGACTTGGGCGGGTCTAGGCGAGGCCTTAACCAGACGGATCTGTGGTGAAGGGTAGCTGGGAAAATATGTGAGATGCAGTAATATTTAATTCATTAATTATTAATGATCCCTGCAGGACAATAGATCAATCTGTATTGCTGGCTGCTTGTGCTGTCTCCCTGAGACACCCTCACATGTAAAAGGGGCAGTAGGCCAAACATAGGATACATTTATAACTGTGACACTGAAGGAGAATACCCCTGTAGCAACCAGGAGACCCCCTATACAGCTGCACTGACTAAAGTTCAACTCACATCATAAGGGCTCACAAAGGAGTATAAATGGCATGGAGTGACACCCATCGTAACACCTGATTGCATGGAGAGGCCTCTATTCCCCCTCCTTCTTCCCATGTTCTTCTTAAAGGGGGCACTGGCAAAATACTCTCCTTAGCAGCAATTCAGTTTTTGGGAAACCTGGATTAGCACATGCATTGCCTCACAAAGAGGCCCATAACAAAGCCATACAGACCAGCCTGGCCAACAGACACATGGCTAATGATAAAACGCAACTGTTACAAAACAAGCCAAGAGAGATAAATTCACAAAACCTCTGCACATGGGACAGCCCACAATGGGGGACACCTACAACCTCAGAACAACAGGATGTATCACAGGGCAGGCTTTCACCAACATGGATCAATCCTTCAGGTAATCTAGAACTCGAGGACACAATCCAAGACTCCGATCCACTGTGGCCCAGTTGATGACTTCCAAGGACCTTATTCACTGGATGGAGGATCCAGAGTGGAGATCAAGCAGGAACAATCTGCGCTCTTTGGGTTTTTCTGAAGGACCGGAATGTAGAGACCCAGAGCCATTCTTAAGCCACTGGATAAATTCCTTTATTCCGGAAACTGATCTCTCCCCACGCTTTATAATACAAAGGACCTGCAGAGCATTGATGGTGCAGCTGCCTCCTCGTGCCTCCCCACACCCTATCATTTCTCATTTCTTAAACTATCAAGATAGAGACTTAATTCTAGGTGAAGCCTGCTATAATGGAGAAATGATACACAAATCCCGAAGAATACTAACTTTACCTAATCATACTTAGTCCAAAAACAGCGTGCGATGTACAATCAGGTGGAAGATAAAATGGAGGGCGAGGGCCATCAAATATATTCTCCTCTTGCTGGCTAAACTAAAGGTCATCTTCCAATCGAAAACCTTGTTCTTTCACACGCAGGAACAAGCATGGAACTGGATTCAGGAGTGGCCAATAACAATGGACTGAGACGGATCACAGAGGTACCTGATGAAGAACTTTCCCAAGGAGCTATGCCACACAGGTAGCCCCAAGCAGCCCATGGGGGCTACACTGGACTAGGCATGGGCACTGAACACCAGACCAGATGAGGACATGAGAGATGGGCTGCTTGGAGTAGAGGGGCAAAGTTAACTGTCCAGCGATAGGGTCTTCACGCATGTCCTGTCCTGATCCAGTTACAGCATGAGACATCTGTACGTTATATGTCAGAGTGTCTTCATACTGTGCCTACCCTTTTCACCATAATTAGGCTCCTATTGACGGGTACATGCCAGTTACTTGATATGTAGGGCATCCTCCAACACGTTTGTATACTTAGTTTTGTTTTTCTTTTAGTTCTAGGGATTAAGATGGGAAGTGATGAGGGAAGGAAGTTGCCATTTTCCTCGAGACTAATGGGGCCCAGGGTGAACTCCTTGTTCATAGTATAGGATGGGGTTTGGGTTCTAGTTTACTAGTTATAGTTTTCAATGTCTTACTTGATGGTATCTCATATACTGCTCTAAAGGATCACAGCCCCATTGTACCTCAGCACGTATTCCGTGAGTTGCGCACCCTACTTTGCAGGCTGGCCTGGGCGGGAAAAACTCCTCGGGTGGCCTTTCATATCCTTACTATGCCTTACTCTGCCTCTGGCCTGGGCGCTCCGGACTTAGAATTATATTATCGTGTAGCGCAAGCCTCACATGCCCACGCCTGGATACACGGCCCCCTTGACCTACCCCATTTGCAGGTGGAGGGGGTGGCGGCACTACCGGGCCGGCTGCCCCGTCTCCTGACAACCGCCGATTAGACGCTGCGGAGTGCTAGATTCCGTGAACTCTGTAGTGCATGCCTGGAACACTATATCGAAAAAGCATGACGGGTCTTTTCTCTATTCTCCTTTGCTGCGGGTGGAATGGTGCCAGTGGCTTAAACCTAGCTCAGACAAGGGGGTTCTCCGCGCGCTTGCCACGCTGGGTATTCAAGATGTGGGGGATTTGTTTCAGGAGGGGCGGGCTCGATCCTGGGAGGAAGTAGCGGCTGGCGAGGAGGCCCCTTCTGCGTTGCTGCTCTTCTCCTTTTTTCGTACACGCCATGCCTTACGTGCCCTATTGGGGGAGGATTTGCTGGAGCCACTGGAGATCCACGCTTTGTCTATTTTGCTTCGCTCCAAATCCCCTGTGAAGCTTGTCTCCAATCTTTACGCTTCAGTGCAAAATACCACCAACACTTCATATACTAAAACAAGACTGGCTTGGCAAACAGAGCTCGGCGTCCCACTTACTGATAAGATATGGCGTTACTGCTCGGAGGTCACTCAAAAGATCTCCCTCAATGGTCGCCATAGACTGGTCCACTTCAAGTTTTTACACAGGGTACATTACATGCCGAGGCGGCTATGTAATTATGGTTTGCATGATACTGATTGCTGTGATCGATGTGGCATGTCAGGCGCTGACTTTCTCCACGTGGCCTGGCAATGCCCTCCAGTAGCCATGTACTGGCAGGACATTTTTCAGTCTCTAAATAGCATGACTGGCCTGTCGCTGGCCCCTGATCCCTTGTTGGCATTGCTGGGGTATACAAAACCGCTTCGTAGGGAGGTTCGGAGACTAGTTGCTATGGGTCTCTTGCTGGCAAAGCGCAGAATTGCTATGCGTTGGATGCGGGGTCCTGTTCCTGCGGTGCCAGAGTGGGAAAGGGATATGCTGTTTTGTAACACCCAATCTGATGTGTATAACAAGTTGATGCCCCCTGGTAACAGGCCAAAAAGTTTTTGGGGCCTATTTGCGCAATATCAACTAGCACGACAGTGTGGAGAGGATGATCAAGATTAATGTTCACTGCAATAGGCCTGCTGAAGAGTGTGGTGGGGTATGGGACCTACGAGGGCCATGCCCTCCGGATGCCATATTCCCAGATGGGACTTGTTAACTCACCATGTTACATGTTGATTGTGCAGGTGCTGTGACCTTTGGAAAATGTTAAATCTATATCCCTGATTCCTCATCATGGTACAATGTTGTGCTGTGTGGCACTTAATAATGTGATCTCCTACTGAATATTTCTGTTGCTACTGTCTGTAATACACTATGCCCATACCATGATAATTTGTAAGCATTGGGTTTCGGTATTATTTTCTGTCTGTGTTGGTTTCTTTTTTTTCTGATTTGGAAAATCAAATAAAAACATTAATAAAAAATAAAAAAAGGCTCACAGCCCCATGCACATACCCCATTTAAACAGCAATGACGATGGACTGGTGTGACTTAGATGCCCCTGTGAGGTGTGTGTCCTGGAATGTTTATGGTATTCCTAAGCAGCCAAATGTTATATGAATATCGCTGTCTGTGGAGGTGGAGGTTTTCAAAAGTATTCCACACTGGGTTTCATCGGGGTTCATGGTGTGAAGGGATTCTAATTCACCATCATCTCCCAATACAGATCAATTACACAAAAATGAATATGTAGTTGTGGCTGCTCTACTAATCAGTTCTCCTATTCCATTGGTGTCCATATATTCTCTGGCACTGACAACTTGATCTTTTTTGCAACACTTATGCCATGTTATACTTCCCTCCACACGTGGGCATACTATGAAGGGTGGTGATTTTAGCTGTCTTATTGATGGCGATCTGGACAGAATGGGTCCTCCTCTGCTACAGCTCCCCCATCTGAATATTTCCTTGCATAATTTGATACTACTCTTGGTCTTACTCATATCTGGAGAGACTTACCGCCTGAAGCTTGAGGATGCACCTTCCTCTCAGGAGTACACAAATCATTCTCCTATCTACACTGCGTCACTGCAAGAAATTGGGTTGTTGGTTGACAGAGGTGTAAGCTCTGGTCAAGCAGCAACCACAATACTTGTCAGGGTAAGGCACAAGCAAACCCCAAATTAACCTGGATTCACCTCCTTACTAGCTTGGCACAGAGACGTCACGCTTAACTTAGAGATAATGTGTAAAGTATTTGTGCAACACTTCAGACAGTAAGACAGTGAAAACACACCACAAAAATAGCTCACAACAGATTTAGAATAGAGTACGCTTGAATAAATAAAACAAAACTAAAATAACTAAAATGCAATTAGTAGAACTGGAGATATTGAAGTTTAAAGTTTGCAGTCAAAATAGTGCCAAAAAAGCACAAAGCACTATGGGGATATCTGGTTGCACCGGACCAGGACAAAGTCACAACAGTGATGGAGCCAGAGCCGGCTACAGTGACCAGTTAGGCCCGCTGAACAGAGCACTTTAAATCCTGGTTGCGGAGTGTTGCATAGATCTGCGTCAAAGATGCGCCGCGTAGCCAAAGCGATGCCTTGAGTCTGAGATGCGGCGAGACTCCAGTGCGAGGTCATGTTGCATCATCGTTGAGGATCCCTCGACGGGGCTTGCGATGCAAAATCCTGCATGGGTGATGCGGAGATGCGGGCAATGCGTTGGTTCCGAAGAACTGCAAAACTGCGATGCGGAGTCCGGTGTTGGTGTTGAGGTCGCCGTCAACGAGAGATGCGAGGACTTGGGCTATGGATGTGCCGCGCTGTTGGTTCTGAGGACTGCGGAGGGCGATGCGGGTCTTTGCGATGGGTCCAATCGATGCAGCAGCTGCAATACGGCAGTTCTGCTTGGTGATGCACCGCTCAGCTGAGGAGATGTGTCAGTTCTGTTCAGGAATGTGTCGCTCAAAAGAGAAGCTGCATCGGTTCCGCTGGCAAGCACCTTAGGTCCACTTCCAAGGGTCCAGGCCTGGGGTTGCACCACTTGGCAGGGTAGCCACACAAATGACAGAGTCCAGGTGCAGGTGGTTGAAAGCCTGTTATGTGTTGAGGCTTCAGATCAGGAGGCCAGCCAACTAGTCCTTGGAGTCACTCTGGGTTCTGGGTTCAAAAGATGCAGGTCCAGCCCTTCTCAACCAGACAAGAGGACAAAAGATCAGCACAGCAAAGCAGCAGTCCAGCAGAGCGGCAATCCTTCAGCATCACAGCTGTCCTTCTTTCTGGCAGAGTATCCACAGGTCCAGAAGTGTCCTAAAGTGGGGGTGTCTAAGATCCTTCGTTTATACACAGCTGTGCCTTTGAAGTGGGGAGATGCTTCTAGAGACATGCCTTTGAAATGCACTGATGCCTTGACTTCCCTGCCCTGGCTCCAGACATATTGCAGGGTGTATGGAGCCCTTTGTGTGGAGACAGGACACAGCCTATTCAGGTGTAAGTGAGGCTGAACCCAGCTCCTCCCTCCCATCCTGCCCGCGATGGCCCATCCATTCATTCCTAAGCTCCCATTATATGTGGCTGACTAGGAGGAATACACAAAGCCCAACTGCCAACTGTACCCAATCATGTGACTACAGACAGGCTGCAAGCACCAAATGGCTAAGGCAAGAAAATGCCAACGCTCTAAAAGCAGCATTTTCAGAATTGTAATTTATTATCCGACTTCACCACAAGTTAGCATTTTAAATTAGGTTTCCAGAGACACCAAACCTGAACCAGTCATATTTTCCCATTTAGAAATTACACTTATAAAATGTAATAAGGTAATCCCACTGTTATCCTTTGGGAGATATAAACTTTGCCTTAGTGAAAATCAAATTTAAGAGTTTTTCCACTTCCAGGACATGTATAAGTTAAAAGTGCATGTCCTGCTTTTTAAATACACTCAGCCCTCTGGGCTGTCCAGGGCCTACCCTAGGGGTGACTTATATGTATTAAAAAGGAAGGTTGGGGCCTGGCAAAACGTTTATTTTGCGAGGTCGAAACAGCAGTTGAAAGTGCACACACAGGCTCTGCAGTGGCAGGCCTGAGAAGTGAGTGGCACAACCAGTGATGCAGGCCCACTAGTACTAGTAGCATTACATTTACAGGCCCTGGGCACATGTAGTGCCACTTTACTAGGTAATTATAAGTAAATTAAATATGCCAATTTTGGATTAGCCAATGTCATCATGTTTGGAGGAGAGAGCACAAGCACTTTAGCACTCATTTGGCAATGGTAAAGTGTGCAGAGTCCTAATGCCAGCAAAAACGAGGTAAGAAAAAGTGGAAGGGGAAGGCAAAAAGTTGGGGGGAAGACCACCCTAGGGCTGACAGGTTTAACACGGAGACATGCGCTCAATGCCTCTTTGACCATACCCTGCTTTAGATCCAAATAACATGCACCAAGCCACAGAGTTCTTATGCTTGGACGCTAAGCTCTTGGTGGCTCACTAAATCAGAATTCCACACTACCCTCATAAAGGAAACTACACAATACTTCCAAATGAATGTGCACTCCGCAGTACTTCTGTAGGTAGCATACAAAGCAGGTATCAGTGGGGTGACTATATCAGCCATTTCCTATTGCAAAAAGTCTAAAGTGCAACATATCCTCCTCTCCACAGAGGAAATTCTGAACTCCGGAGCCAAATATATTGAGACACTCACTGACACAAACCTACACCATTTCTCACAAGCAAAAGAGAAGTACCACCAGTTATTAATGGACGAGGCAAAAAAGACCTGGCTTTCCTCCCAATGTGAGAACGGAAATAAAGCAGGAAAATGAATCCGTTGGCTGAGTCAGGGGGGCGAGGAACACAGCCTAATATCATACATTAGAGTTGAGATGGGTAATATTCACACACTGCCCATGGAGATTGCCAATCCATGTGTACAATACTATACTGCCTTATACGCTACACACCTCTCTTCCACTGTGGACAATCTCAGTGAATATCTTGTCCATTCACCTTTATTAAAGTAGTGAGGCCATTGCACCATTATGGTCCTGGAAAACCCAGGCCTGAACAGCCTGCCTCTTGATTTTTCTAAGGTACTTTTTACACACTTAACGCAAACCACCTGTTGAACTTGTTTCTGATTACCAGGGTGGAAGGGACCCTCCTAGCCAGCCTTGAGGAATTGTATACTGTAGTACTCCTGAAGCCAGACAAGTCTGAGGATCAGTGCACCTTTTACTCGACCTATCTCACTGCTAAACTGCAAATCTAAAGCTTTTGCCAAGGTACTAGCCACACTGGTTGACTTTACTGCTGTCTTTGATGGGAAGAAAAGGTCTTGTTAAAATGATCAAATCATATGTATCCTCCAAAACTACCCCTTCTGCTTGCTGGGTTCAAGCCTCGCTTCAATAACCTGACATTTACGGCCCCTCATCTGGCAAGTTAAACAACCCAGGGTGGCTTTTCCTAAGTGTTGTAAATCAGTGTATGATGGTGGCCTAGCCGTGATGGACCCTTGAGCCTATTATCTGGCAGCACATTTAGTCATCGTATATGACTGGCTAGATGGGCCTGCTGACGACCCAGAGAACAGAGTGGAATTATGGTCAATGAACATCAAACCTCGACTACATTAACTATATGAGGTAACTACTGATGGAGGCACCCTCGCTGCTTACACCCCATGCCGCTCCTGGTGCACAGCCCTTAAGTAGGCTAACTGGAACTATAAATTAACAGGTGAGACCCCCCTGTGAGTTGGAACTTATCGACCACAAGTTATTATTCTGCGTTGGTTTAAAGAATGGGACATGCTGGGCATATCCCACCTGGGATATATGTATGCCTGAAAATACCTTGAAATCCTTTGATGACCTAAGAGAGGAATTCGAACTGGAGAGGTCTCAATTTTAGAGATATCTGCAATAAAGACATGCTCTCCAGTCATACTTGACACTAGTTTGGGACTGCATTGACTTCAACCCACTAGAGGCCAAATTACCTATGAGCAGAATGCCTTCTCGACAGTGAATTTCTATATTATGCCGGTCTGTAATCATCAACACACCAGACACGTCCCCCAAGCTCAGAACAAACTGGAAGGCTGATATAGGACCGCTTGATGACAAAGGCTGGAGATTCGCGCTCTTGGCTCCCAGAGAGGCCCCTATCTCCTCTAGATATCGTATACTATAATTGAAATGCATTCATCATATACATTAAACGCCAAGACGGCTGTGGCACATGAAGAGGAGCCCTGACCCGATGTCTTGGGACACTGTCTGGACTTGCAGATGCATTCAACCCTCTTGGCAAGTTGTGCAACATCATTTGAAAATCATCCTACATTGGCCCCTTGAATTAAGCCCCAAATTGGGCCTGTTTAATATTATAAAAGGAGAGGGTTTCACACATTGGGGAAAATGCTTTTACGTCTTGACTTGACCATTTGTGAGAAAGGCAAAGGCACTGGAGGGCATCAGACCCTTCGTCAGTGCCTGGATACCGTCACAGGTGACAAGTGGCACTCTACAAATCTACTGATTGAGTGCTCCATTAGTGGATGGAGGGCAAGCGTGGACAAGTGTTGTACATTTGAAAGGCCAATTTATGAAGCAAGGGAGTGCCCAGAAAAGCACAAAAACAATGTGTTTATGCTGGATGTGAGCACCCTTGTCACCTTAGCAATAAGCGATGAGGGTCCCATGGGCTGATGCTTGTGTCATGCATGGCTTATACTGGGGTAATCTGCGTGCAAACCACACAGCAATGCTGTACAAAGTCTCAGCACTCCTAGGCTATTGTGTAAGACATGTTTCACCTGTTTGTATATCTTTGAATAAATACCAGATAAAAAGATTTGGGGGAAAAAGAAGTAAAGGCCTCTTTGAAAGCATCACTGATGATGTGCAGCTTTCCTTTAAATTAAACGATTTTCTAAATGATTTTATGAAACAATATGATGGCCTGTTGTTATGTATGTTATTGTGGTGTTCTCCACATAAAGAAGACTCAGGAACACTTCAAGTAAGTCTCAGGTCCAGTTTATTCACCCCAGCCATCAACTGCTCGCATCAAACTGCCAGCCACAGAATCTTATTACACAACTAGATTCTACAAGGAACAATGATGTCATTAGGTAGAGGAGTTCCATTTGGAACACAGAATGAAGTGCAATGTCACACATCTTCCCTCTTTACAACAAAAGAAGATGATGAAAGAAGAAAACAAGCAATGAAGGAAAAATGTAGAAATAGAAAAACAACCAAGATAAGAAACTAGAAAACTTAACAAACATAATCTTTCATATACAGAGGTTGTCTTCGTATTCTCTGACTCCTACCTCTAATATTAGCAGGTAAGAAAGACAACCTCGAGGGTACAGTGTCATAGAAGGCCGTCGATTGATAAGAGCGAGTGTGATCCATTTCATCCAAAACCGATTTTGAAGAAAAATCCAAAACAGGCTCCGAAGTGGAACTGACCAAAACAACTCTGCTCTTATTCCATATTCTACCATCTTCGGTTTTCACAGCATTCTTAAAAATCTTAACAACTTGTCTAACACCAGTATACTTTGACCAAGGCTGACAACCAACAGGTGCTTTAATTTTTACAAAGTCACCCACTTTTACATCGTTAAATTGAACACACTTTTTCTTGTCAAAATAGGCTTTTCTTGGCCATTGTTTATCAATCTCCCTGAGTCTCCAATCACCTGCCTGGTTGTCTCTCAAACCTTTGTTAAGACTCATCCATCCTGGACACATCTTAGAATTCGAAGCCCTACCCTTGAATAATTCAAAGGGAGATCTCCCGGTGGAAGTGTGAGGAGACATGCGATAAGCCGTGATCCTATCTTGCAGGACAATTTTCCAATTTAAATTACTAGCCCTGGCCAACTGAATACTTTCCTTGAGAGTTTTGTTAACTCTCTCCACAGCCCCATTGGTTTCGGGATGATAAACAGAGCTCCTTTTGTGGATTATGCCACATTCTCTCAAATATAACTGCATTTCAGTGGAACAAAACTGTGGCCCATTGTCAGAAAGAATACAATTGGGATAACTTTCTCTCTTGAATATTTCTTCCAAGAACTTAACGACACTGGCCGAAGAGATATCTCTTACGGAACTCACTTCAACCCATCTTGAGTAAAGATCCAAGACAACAATTAAATAGGGAGTATCACTCACACCATGCAAGGGACCCACAATATCGATAGCAATCTCATCCCAAGGGTGTTTTGGTAATTCTCTACACACCATGGGTAACTGCTTTGTTTTAGAATCTTGTCACTGGCACAACACTCCATACAATCACGAACCATCCTTTCAACTTCCTTGTCCATCCCTGGCCACCAGAATTGCATTCTTAGATATTCCTTAGTTTTTACAATTCCCAAGTGACCAACATGCGCAAGATTGAGAAGTTTAGTACGAATACCACTTGGTGGAATAAGTCTAGTGCCACGGACAAGCAGGCCATCCACCATAGACAACTCGTCACAGACTAATTACCTCCTTATTGAGAGCACGCAAATCGATGCAAAGTCTAATCTCCCCACTAGCCTTCTTAGCAACGACTATGGGGGACAACCACTCAGTTGCCTCTACCGCCTCAATAACTCCTAAGTCAATCAAACGTTGAATCTCTTTCTGTACACTGGGTTGCTCGTTCAAAGGCACCCTCCTGACCTTGGCAACAACGGGTACCGCACCTTCCTTTAATTTTATGTGGTGTTTATAACCTCTCAGACATCCCAACTTGTCATCAAACACATCAGAGAAACGTTCAGCTAGAACTGCTGCAGGGTTATCAACAACCTGTACCTGGACTTGAGGCACAGAATTAGGATTAAGAGAGACACCCAACAAACGTTGATGAGGCCACCCCAAAAGTGCGTCCCCTTTTTAGCAACATATATCTTCCCTGCTGTTATACGTCCACTCAACTCAATAGAGGCTACAAAATATCCTAAAATGTTTATGGGCATACCACCATAACCCATAGGAGAGACATCACTTTTCAAAAGGGTAACCTTGGCATTAAAGTGTTTTTCAAAGATGTCCTTGCTGAGCATAGTAAGATGTGAGCAAGAGTCAAACTTCATCTCAAGCTCAACCCCTTCAATGACAACCACATGTGAGGGATGTTTTTCTTTAGAGTCATCAATTTGCTAGATAATCTCCCTTACCTGTGGTTGTTCTTTGACCATGGAATTGTCTCTCCTTTTAACCTTACTTTTGCAAAACTTTGCGAGTGACCCTTCCTCCCACAGGCATTACAACAAAATTGTAGAGCTGGGCAGAAGGGAGCATTTTCTCTGTGACCCGATCTGCCACACCTAAAACAGGTAGACCTTCCATCTTGAGCGAAATTGCTTTCTACAGGTCGTGTAAATTTCCCACTGTCTGTGTCATTGGATGACTTGCTCTTCACCAAACAAACAACCTCATCTACATTCGTACTCGTAGTATTAGATTTGCTTTTAGCACTACTTAATTCATTTACACATTTCATCATGTGTTCAACACGTTTAGCAATAACCAACACCTCATCCAAAGGGGGTTCATCCTTTAACCATAACTCCTCCCTAATTTTGTCATGGGCACATTTTAAAACAAATTGGTCTCTTATTCTTTCTTCCAGAGCACCACCAAACTTGCATGATGCCGCAAGTTTTCTTAAAGCAGTAACAAACTCCTCCACTGACTCATCTGTTTTTTGTTCTCGTAAACCAAAATGATACCTCTCCATTATGGTGCTTAACCTGGGCAGATAGTGCCTGTCCAACTTGCTTGCGTTCAGCACTTAAATTAGTGCCACAAACTCTTGCGTAGTTAGTGAAGATTTTCTTCCACTTCATCCACTTTACTGTGGGTTCTCCTGGACTTGTTAAAAAAAACGGTGGTTGTGTCACGTTCTGCATGGTAATTATGCTAGAAGCAATTTCTTTTTAAGAGAAAAGAAACGTAAAAAATAATTTTAAAAAACTACCAATAACAAATCAGTTTCTCAAATAACATGGTGTACTAATCACCATTGTTTGCAACCAGTTAGTACATTAAACTCATGCCTTAAACAATTTCCATTAACTTCCTAAACTCGTAAATAAGGTGTGTTAATCACCGTCGAATCAACACATTGGCAACAAATTTTGATAAACAGAGGTGTGCCAATCACCGAAGAACTTTGAAGTAGATACGCGATCTTACTCGATGTCGGCCCAGAAACAAAGATGTACTAATCACCAAATGTCACAAAGCTGAAATATGAAGCACAGTTGTTTGCTTGTAATAACGTGCCTGAAAACGCTCCTTTCGCAAGGTTGCTAGGCAACACAAAAAGCGAAACTCTCGGCTTTCCAAGATGACGAGAGACACCAAACCCCACGGCGCAACAGCAAAGTAGAAGGTGACTTTTTTTTTTAAATTGCGTTCGTGCGTGATCCTGCACGTAAACGTTTTACAAAGTATTTCCTCTGGATCTCCTCCCGAGTCAAAATGGCCACCTCAGCGTGACGACGTACAACGTCTCCTCTGATGGCACGCAAATGCGTTCCAACCCTCGGTCTAGCAGACTTGAGGCCTGGTCACGTAACTGAAACGCAAATGCGTTTCACTCAACGCCCCTCCCTCCAAACTCCTCACCGGCACTCGAGTAAGCGAAATCAAAACGCCTCACAATTTTTCTAAATCAGCCGCTGGAGAAGCGCAGGGTTAGCTTCTCAACGCCTAGTCGATCCGCTATCGTACTGCCGCTGGAGAAGTGTAACACACTACTTCTCTCTTGCCGAAAGTGAAGAGACGGAGGGAGGCTTCTTCTGATGTTGGGGTGAGACCACGCTCGTCGCCAAGTAAATGTGGTGTTCTCCACATAAAGAAGACTCAGGAACACTTCAAGTAAGTCTCAGGTCCAGTTTATTCACCCCAGCCATCAACTGCTCGCATCAAACTGCCAGCCACAGAATCTTATTACACAACTAGATTCTATAAGGAACAATGATGTCATTAGGTAGAGGAGTTCCATTTTGAACACAGAATGAAGTGCAATGTCACAGTTATGATGTTGTTTGAATATGTGTGCTCGTGCCGTTCCCTAGTAACAGTGGGTTCAAGACTGTTAACGGGAGGTTACTGAGGAGCCAGCTGAGCAAGAGGGCAGGAGAAGGTGCGATGCCTCCACCTTCTCATTGGTGCTTCAGGCTGGATTAAATCCTTGAAACTACACTACTTTGCAGTGTCATATTTTACAAAGTGGCGATGAGCACCACGAAGCCAGGTGTGCAGTAAAATAAAAAGGAGTTAATAAGGATTCCCCTGTAGCAGAAATCGATTCAATAAAAAGGATTAACATGGATTACTTCTGTGGATGTTGCGGGATATCTTTAAATATTTGGGAGTATTCTTCTCCATCTATGATTTTACTGCGCCTTTGATGAACCTTTGAAGGTACTTGCAAAGCCTCGAAGATAAGAGTTTCTGGTTTGGGAACTTTCGGAGGCAGCCATCGAGCCTCACTATCTCGAAGTGTGCAGATTCCAAAGTGTGGAATTTCTATATCTCAGCTTGGTAAACAGACAGTTAGCGGTTAGCGCTGTCTTACCGCGTTGTTTTTATTCCAACTGGGCATTCGATCCACCTTCTCCTCGATCTTCCAGTGATGCTCTTGGGAACGCAGCGACGACTGCGCTAACCATGGATAGACAACCAAACGTGACGCAAGCTCAATCAATCTACCTTGTTACCAAGCAGCAGGATCCCAGTGGACGTCCCTCAACATGTATCTTAGCAACTGATGTTGCTGCCGTGCTATACTGCAGAAGTAATTCAATTCGCAAAGGAATCGTTTGTTCTTTCATGAGGCGTAGTTTTGTTTGAAGAGAGTTTTTAAGTTCTGAGAATTATTCATTGACCCCTCCCCAAGCATTGTGGCCTGCTGGTGGAGAACCTTGTATGAAACGGCTTGACTGGAAGTCTTATTTCCAAAATTACCTTAATACCATTGATCTTGATAGGAAAATGAAACCATAACAAAAAAACATATATTCTAACATTCAGTTGGACCTATGGGGTTAAACGTATTTGAACAACTACCATATACTTTAGGTGTAGATGATATCAATGTTTTTGATGCAGCTATGGCTGCATTCGAGTATTTTGCACCTAATGTCTGTATAGGTGTTATCTGGTACAAATTATTCAGAAGGAAGCAGAGTGCGAATGAGAGTGTGGGTGACTACGTAGCAGCTCTACGCAAACTTTCACTTGATTATAAATTTGAAGGTTTGCAAGAGCAATTAATTCGGGACAGGTTGTTATGCGTGTTAAGGATCCTGCAATCCAAGAAAGACTTTGGATTAATGGTGATTTAGATTTACAATACATTTTGGCAATAGTAAGGAAAGCAGAGATGTCCAGCCGTAGTATGAAAGAAGTCAAGGGTGAGACTGGGGAGAAACAGGATGAGGTTATAAGCAGAATTAAGAAAGGAGTAGTATGGAAGCAGAAAGGACCAGTGATAAAGAAAAGTCTGGGAAAGGTTTCAAGTATCAGCAGAACAAAAAGAAGGAAGTTTTAAAGTGCTATCGCTGTAACAGAGAGTTGCATTTGGCATACAGTAAATCTTGTCCTGCGCTTAATGTTAATTGTGCCAATTGTGGAAAAATCGGTCATTACACTAAAGTTTGCAAGTCTAAGAAGGGCTTTACAATTAAGTGCCTTGAGGACAGTGAAGACTCAGAAGTAGAGGAGCGGGTTCATAGAGTATTTTACGCTAAAGATTCATTTATGTTGAATGTGAGAGATGATAAATTGAGAAAGAAGCCAATTTGTTTGATGAGAATTGGAGGTGTAGAAATCCATATGTATGCAGATTCTGGCTCACCTTACACCATAGTTAATGAAGAGATGTGAACCACATTGGAGAACAATTACTCCCCACAAATGTTAGACCGGAAGGTTTTTCTGGTGAAAGAATTGAAACATTGGGGTACAGGTCATTACTGTTCAGATTTAAGAATAGAGAAACTCAAGGGAAATTGTACATTGCTAGGAGAGGACCATCAGTGTTGGGATGGTATGATCAAGGCAAACGTGGCTGTAGAGGACAATATAATGAGACAAGGGGAGAGAGTAGTTCCTCCTAATAGTTTAAAAAGAAACTGGTCACCCTATGTCATAAAGGACATGCCGGAATTGTCAAACAAAGCAAAAGGTGAAACTGTGGTTTTAGTGGCCTGGGTTAGATTTATATGTGGAAAGAAAAGTGAGAAATTGTTTTGTTTGCGCCAATTCAGATAAGTCATTAAGAACATTAAAGCTCACTATGTGTGAGCCTATTGTTCTGCACGGCCCGTGGAAAATGGTGGCCACAGATATCATGGGTCTCATAGGAGAGAGACAGAAGTATGTGATAGCTATAACTGATACTTTTTCCAGATGGCCTACCATTAAAATTGTAGAGGGTTGATTCTGATGCTGTTTTGATGTTTTTAGATGAGGTTTTCCTTAATTAAGACATTCCCAGACAATTAATAAGAGATAATGGTGTGTAATTCATGTCTGGTAAGGCACAGGATTATTTTGCCAAGGTGGGGATTAAGCATAAGACCACTTCTTTATATAAACCCAGTGGCAATGGAATGATTGAACGCTTCAACAGGATGATTAAAAATGTGGTACAACTAGCTATAAAGAATAAGAAAGATTGGTAAATTGAAGTGGTAAAGACCGTTTGGGTGTACAGAACAGTGACTCAAGCTGCTTTTGGTTTTTCACCTTTTGTAGTTATAAGAAGTAGAGAAGCGAGGACAAAAGCAAATCCTGATTGGCTTTTACGTCCGATTAAAACTAATATTTCTATGGAGGAAATCAGGAAGAGAGTAGAGGAAACTAATTTAAGGAGCAATATGATTTGAGGGTGAATTCTAAAGATACCAAAGTGGAAGTGGGCATGATGGTGAAAGTAAGGAAGTGCAAAATCGGTCGCAAATCGTTTTGCGCATGCAAAATCGGTCATACGCAATGTACGACCGGCACTCACAAAACAATTTTTTGCGATGCGACTGAATACCGACTCGCAAAAATAGCGTGCGTGAATGCAAGTCCCAAATAGCGACTCGTTAATTGCGAGTCACTAATCAGAATGTACAAATCAGTCGCAATTTGCGAGCATGCGCAAATGGGCTTGTTTGCACATGCAATTTACCATAAATCAAAAACAGGTGGTAACTAGGGGTGGGCGGAATTTGCATAGTCGCGTTACGCAAAGTTCCGCGAAACGGTAAAAAATCTCTGCGAGCTCCGCAGAATTCCGCGAGCACGCGGAATTGCTTGTTCCGCCCGTTCGCGATGCGTTTTTCCTGTTCTGGGACGCTGTTTGCGTGCTCGGGGGGAAATATCTCGCGAACTTGCCCATGCGGTCGCCAATTGGCGCGGCCATCTTGTTTCACTTGTCCCGCCCGCTCGCGATGCGTGTTTCCTGTTCACGAACGCGGATGTCCGATGGCGCGTCCGAATGATGCGTTCGTGATCGCACACTCTCGCGGGATCGCGTGGCCGGATAGGAAAACTTGTCGGCGAACGCAGGGATCCCGGTAAGTCGCTCCCGCAAGCACGAACACGCATTTTGAAAGCGAACAAGGAAAAAATTTCGCTACGCCGCGGTTCGCGGAATTTTCGGCAATTCCGCGCTTTCCGCGGAACACGGAATTGCCAAAATTCCGCAACTTCCGCCAGCGGTGCGGAATTTACCGCCCAGGCCTAGTGGTAACAGGGCCCAACCTATAAAAAAACAGCCCCAGAATTCCTCTGCGCCAAGAGGGAAATTTATAAAGAAAGAAGAATTGACACCTGTGAATTCCTACCTCCCTTTCAATCTGAAGTTGCCGGTTGAGGAGAAGAGCCTGGTTCATCTTGACCATTCTAGAGACCTACCCTTCCCAAAGTACCATTCAAGGCCTTTTAGAGAGGGAAAGAAAGGACCCTGACTCCCAAGATTCATGGATAGACTGTAACCCTTGGTGAGCGGAGATCTATAGATTTCCCAAACCCCTGTTATTGATCCTCTCTCACTAAACTTAGTGGGTGAGCCTTCACTTTCAACACAGGACATAGTTATCCCCAATCCAGTCAACAAGAGAGTAGAGGTTGCATTGAAAAGAGCCTGTGATGCACTGAGCTTGTCAGAGAACTATGAAATCTATAATTCATACTCATAGGCTAATGGTTTTCAGACACTTTCCACAACCATCCAGGAGGGAGAAGACTGTTCTCAGCTACTGGGGCACATGCAATTGGAGGCTAAGTTCCTTTTAGATGTTGTCTTTGGTAACTGAAAAGCATTAGCAGTGGCTTCAGGAGGAGTGGTAGATGCACACTGGAACCTGTTCTTGAGAAGTTGGATGGCAGAATCCGCCTTAAAGAATTGTCTATGAAGAATGCCGTTTGATGGTATTAAACATTTTCGGGCAAAGTTACATAAGTCTTTCAAGATGCAGTGGCATGTTCAGCATTTCTGCCACAGACACAAGTCTTTTGGAAGGAATAAGAGAAAGTTAAAAAAATAGTTGGACACGTTAGGACTTTTCCTTTAACAGATCTTAATTTCAGCCTAAAAATACTCATTGGAATGATTCCTGTTGCCAGAGTTCAGGCCTCAAGGTGTACCAGAAGCAGCACTCTTGACTATTCCAGGAGAGGGCAGATTTGATCCCAGTAGGGGAGTGTGAGAAGTTGGCCTGGTATATGCTGTTCACTAGTTAAAGTGGACACCTTGCACCAGTACAATTCGACTCTTATGGTAGGTAGGTTTAAGACAACCTTTATAGAAAGCTATCCTAGTGGTAGCTGTGGAGAACAGCCTTCAGGCTAAGTCTTGGAGGAATGTAAAGCAGCTTGTTTTACCACACAATCTCTTGAATCACCAAATGAAAAGACACCACACAGGTATATATATCAAATATATATGTATTTATTACTAAACAACTCTCTACTAATCTCTTTATGAGATTAGAAGTCAGGAACATATGCACAAATCAACGTTTCACAATAAATTAAGCACAAATATGGCTGGGGCCTTAGGGGCTTACCAGACCATATACTAAAAAAGAGACTTAAGAACCACGACTTGCAGGGAGACAAGGCCCAGGGCCTTCAGAAGTGCTGGGGCCTCACGAAACCACCCAAGGCAGGTAAGTAAAGGACCCACGGGGGACGCGTGCAGTGAGTGAACACAGGCGCGGATCGCCGTAGACTTCAATGGGGCAAGTCGTGGTTGGAAATTAAGAGTTTAAGGGCACTTCGGGAGTAGCTACAAGCAAGTCACTTACAGGGTAAGTAGTTCTAGGGCCAACACCCACAGGAGCACCGTAGTGCTGGAGTTACCTCACCCAGGGAAGCCGGGTGCATAGGTGTCCTTTGGTGTCGGGTCGCGGCGTCGTTTTCAATGGGAGCCAATGAAGGCTTGCTGCTTGTGAAGTCCGAAGAAGTGTCCGGTGGAATCCAAGCCTGGATTCGGAAGAAGGAAGACCTGAAAGCAGAGGGGACAGTGTTCAAAGTCACTGGGCAGGGACTCGGGGCAAGGAAGATGAATGCCCACCGTCGTCGGCAGATTCAGGTCGTTCACGGGTGTCTTGACTCTTCGGCCACGAGGTCCAGGAGGCGTCGACGATGACCAGGAGTTGGATTTGGCGTGTCCCACGAAGTCTGCAGCTGACTGCGGTGTCGACAACCCGATTGGAGCCAACAAGCCTTGGTAGCAGCAAGTCTCGTGGAAAGCGTAAAAAGTCAATGGTGCAGACCAGCAAGGTCTGGGGAACTCACCCAGCAAGGATAAGTCAGGGCAGTCCTGGAGCAACCAGGGGAGCCCTTTGGTTCTTTAGAAAAGTCTTCAGGGGACCCACAAGCCGGCTGGCAAGGGATCGCGAAGACGCCTCGGGAGGATTCCTTCTACAGGGGCCCACGGTCACTCGGGACGGGGTAGGCCTCTGATCTTCGGAGGGATTCCTGCTAGAGGCTGGGACTACACGTGGTCCAAAGCACGGGTTCGTAGAACGTCGTGAAGGGGTTGCACCCGACAATAGTGCACGGTACCCAGGGATTGTGGTTCCTCGTCACTCGTGGGGTCCACTGGCCTCAGCTTCGCTGGGGACTCACGATGGCCTTTGAGAAGTCAGGAAATCCTCGTCTTGGGCTGCAGGGACCTCGGGCTCCGGCGGGAGTGGCGTAGTTTGCGACCGTCGTTGTAGTTTTTGGTGCCTGCCAAGCAGGGGAGTCACTCCTTGACTCCAAGGGAGATTCTTCAGTCTTCCAGAGGTAGTGGAACGTCGAAGGTCCAGGATTCTTCTTCAGAGCGTCGTCCAGGGGTATCTTGTTTGCAATGCACAGGTTCCCCCTCTTATACTAAAAGGAAGGGAGGGACTAGCTCTATGACCCCACGTATGGGAGGGTCAGGGGAGTGGGTGGCTACACCCACTTCCCTTTGTCCAGTTTCGCGCCAGAGCAGGGGCAGGTAGCCCCTGAGCTGGTTTGATCTGGCATATGCACAGAGGAGCCTTCTGCTCCCCCAGTGCAGGACTTCAAAGCACTCTAGGAGTGCACCCACCCAGCCCCAATACACTAAACCCTGTCTGGAAGGTGGCCACACCCTCCTGTGACAGGATTCCTATTGTTGGGCTTCCTCCACTGCGAGTTTTGATCATCAGCAGGAGGGCAGCCCAGTGTCTGTGACTGGTGGCATCCATTTTGTGATGCCAGGGCTCTTCAGGATTCTACCGCGTTTCCACAGTAGGTACATGTCTATCCCTCTAGAAGGGTGGAATGCTACCCCCGCCGCCAGAACTGGCGGGGGGTAGTATTCCAAGATGTTTGACACCAAACACGACATGTTTCCGTGCAGCCATCCCAAAGTTAGCATTTAACGCGAGGTTATAATGCGCTTAAGAGTATATGGTCAGGCTGCACTACAAACAGCATCAGAGAAGGGTCTCCGAATGCTGCAGAGGGGCTCTGCTCATGCAGGGGCACCCTCTCACATAGGAACCAAGCACTCTGCCTTCAGGATTGATAAGGCCTGCCATAGGAGTGACTTATAGGTTTATATGTGTGTATCTATGTAGTGATATAGGTAGCCTATATCACAGTAAGAGGTGCATGCACCACCTTACCCAGGCTGCAGTAGCAGACCTGTGGTGTCAGATTTAGTCTGCTTCCCAGGGGTGGCATAATACATGTTTCAGCCCCTGGTAGGCCTGTGAAGTACCTATGCCCTTGGCACCTAAGGTACCATATACTAGGGACTCATAAGGTACCACAGTATCCAATCACTAGTGCACCTAGAGTGCACTCCAAGTCGTTTAGAGAGAACAGAGAGGCTGGGGCCCTGATTGGCAGGGTCTCAGCCTGACTATAGCCAGAAACCAGTGTAAACATCAGAAAAAAAGTGGGGGCAACATAAGAGGCAGATCCTACTCTCCTACAGGGAGGTTCATTTATTTTTGTTTCTAGATCACTGGGGTCCTTAATATGCTACAGATAGACCCTCAAAGTCTCTTGAGGATACATGATAGATTTCCAGTTTGTTCAGACTCCTTGGCCCAAAAATCTGTCAGATATGACTGTGTTCTTTCCTTTCTTAAGAAGAAGTTTATACGGTATGTTCTTCCACAGGAAAATAAGTCAGGGTTGTATTCAATAAGTATTCTTGTACAGAAAGCCTCAAGACAGTAAAGGATGATACTAGATGTCAAGTCACTAAATAGATATCTTCCTACTGTCCATTTCAAAATGGACTCGGTCCAGCAGGCAATTTTCCTTGTATCGGAGTGGATCAACATTCAGGATGATAATCATATATCTGTGGTAGGGACACATCAACGATTCCTCAGATTTTCAGTGGAGGAGCAACACTAAAAACTGCTCCAAGGGTTTTCACAAAAGTTTTAGTTCTGGTAATTTCCATTTTTCACTGTCAGATCATCAAACTACATCCGTGCTTGAATGATCTTCTGATTTATTCTTATTCCTATTTTCTGATTGAAAAATATACATTGGTGATAATTCAGATCCTCAAGACTGGTTTCCTGGTGAATTGTGAGAAGTCCCATTTAGTCCGCACTCATTGCCCACAATACATCAGGGCCTGGTGCCGAGCCGATCTGGGGAATATGGTTCCTGACTGGCCATAGTGAGAAATTGTGGAGCCACGTTAACATGCTTTTACCAAAGGAGCTGCTGATCCAGGGAGATAAGGTAATTGGGAAAAATTGTGCTTTTCTCTTTTTTGATTTGTTTTTAGAATAGGAAGTGATTTTCGATCATTTATTTAGTTTCTGTTTGGCTTAGGCAGCCATATTGTTTATCATCCCGTGGGCAAGAATTAAGCCAAGCTGGGCTCCCACATTCTGTAACTGTGATCTTCGAGTTTAGGGGATTACGACACTTTCATCCAGGTGACACCAGACATTGAAGGTCAGTTGGCATAATGGTTACTTCCTTCAACTCTGGAACAAGGGGCTTGATTTTCTCTCCCAATCCCTACAACGCTGACAATAGATTTCAGCAGTATGGGTTGGCGGCAGTTCTGAAGGATTACTTAACTCATGGGTTGTGTTCCTATCATGAAAGACTTCAGTTGTCCAAGTTGATGGCTGTATGGAAACCTTTCAGTGTTCTCAGATCAAGAGTATGTCCACATGGAAATATAGTGAAAAAGGCCTAACTGAGCTTTACTCACAAGATTTGCTCTTGAGCAGAGGGGAATCTGATACATCTCAGGGCAGTGCGCAGTCAAGGGTCCACAATCTCCAAGTTGATCACTTGAGTCAGGTTTTCCCTTATTCACAGAATTGTGCCTGAATCCCTTAATCGTTCAAAAGATTTGTCTATGGTTAAGGGTCTCAGTAATTGACCTCTTTGCATACAGAGTAAATGCTCAACTAGCCCTGTTTTTCTCGAGATTTCAGGATCTTCAGACGATGAGAGTACACACCCTTTTGTTTCCTTGGCCAAGCATCCTGTTGTTGCCTTGGTGACCCTTCATCTCATTCCCAGGGCTGTAGCCAAAGTGCAGAGGGATTAGGCAGATGTTATCATGATTCTTTCTTCTTGGCCAAGAAGGGCTTGGTTTTATAGGCTGCAGTCTATTTATACATTTATTGGAATCTCTCCAGAATATGGCCTGCAATTTGGATTCACCATCCTCCCTGGTAGCGCAAAGTACTCAACGTACCATAATAAGACAGAGAGCCCAGTAACATCCCTAACCTACTGATCAATACATGAGGAAGGTGCATATTAGGCAAGTCAGTCCTATGAGACTCAAATGTATCCTAATGAACACAATCCTAATAGTAGTTACTATCAAAAAACAAACAAGATAGTGGGAATGATATTGGTGAACAAACAGAAATATTGCATCATTATAGCAGTAATTCAGAATAGTTCTGCTTCGGCTCACCAAGCCCACCCTTTCTCTCTCTGACTAAGCTACTCTTCGCACCAAAAGGAGCCTGTGTGAGTTTCTTAGATGGTCTTGCTCTCACCCACATACCTTAATGGAACAACAGAAGTATTTTTCTACAAGAAAACAGTTATCGCTTCTATCTCTGTTCTCAGCAGCTATGGAGTCTTCAGACAGGGCAATAAGCCTGTCTGGAGCTAGATGTGCCTTCCTTTATCCTTCAGAAAGGAACAGCTGTTTGCAGTTTTCATCTGCACCAACCTCAGCTGCTGTCCCTTGAAACTGAAAATTCCTCACTTCCATAAATAACTTTCTAGTGCAGCTTATGTGCTCTACTTATTCTTTGTTGAATGTAATTGAGGCAAACAGTCAATATAGCCCTTAAGGCCTTACACCTATCTATTTTCCCATGACACCTTGTTTTCTGTTTAGAAAAAAATAACTGGAAATTCAAGATAAAAGATTATACTGAAACAAACATTAAACAATATGTTTGTGCAAGCTTAATTATCACACTTATAAGAAAATGTATTATTAGTTGGAGGGATAATACACACCACAAGTAAAAAAGTCACAACCCTGTTAGATCCAGTCAAAGGTTTCAGTAACATAAACCTGCGCTAAATCCCTGATAGCTATGGCACAGAGCAAACAGGCTTAATTTACAGAAAATGTCATGAACAAAAATCCAATAAGGGGAACCAGAAATATGAATTTTAGAAGATTTGAGAAAAAAGTACTAAGAAAAAGCGCCAAAGATAGTCCATGGTTGCAGTTGACAGAGACCCAGTGCAATTTCAGTCTGACCCCAATGGAGAGCGGGTTGGCTACACCAAGCAGGTTCGTCCCGGTTGGTGATTTTACTTTGGGACTGAGGCTCTAAAATGCAAGTTGAAATTCTCCACCCACGCAAGGTTGCCGGCTGTATTCAAGGAAGTCCTGTCAAAGTCGGACAGCAGTTGGGCAAGGTCCTGCTGGAGGTGTTGGTTTGGGCGGGAAAAGTAAAATTTCACTCCCAGGGAAGTCCTCTTGTTGTCTGGATACTTTTGTACCTTAACCCAGTCAATATTTCTGCGTTTCAACATAGTCCTTTTTTGGAGCTCAGACTCCTCCAGTAGGGCAAGGATGCAGGTTGTGTCCAACGAGGCCAGATACTTTCTCGCTGAGAGCCTGCTGGTACGGATTTGCAGCTGCGAAGAAGCTGCTGCCAGAGAACCCTGCTTCTTCAGCCCAGCAAAGTCATGCCTTGGCCAGATTGACTCAGCTGGTTGGCTCCTGTCCTTTAGCAGCTGGAAGTCCAAAAAGTTCCTAAGTCCAAACCTTTTCAGAGTTGTTTGGAGAAGTTCAATTAGACACAACCAAGGGTCCCAGGATTTCAAGGACAGCACTTAGGGCTCAAGATAAACTCCAGCAGAGGCTTCAGGCAGGGTCCAGCTCAGGTCCAGTTTCAACAAGTCAGGTGGGCACTTTAGGAAAAGACCTCTTGCAGCTTGTAACCCACCCTGTACCCACAAAGGCGGTCCAGCAACGTGGGCTGCCATATTTACAGTTTGGCACTAGCTAGTGGGCAGAGGTGATTCCTGGCTCTTCCCTAGCCAATGCTGTAAACGTTTCCAGGGGCAGCCCTGTCCATTTTTCCAGCTGTTCCTGTTTGTCCTTCTGTAAACAATCCTACATAGCAACTTACTGCCAAAATCTAAAATGGAGGAACCCTTTCTCCTTCTACAGAGCCCGTTTGCCCACCCAGAGGGTTTCCTTTTCCAGGTTTCACCTTACTTCACTTATGAAAGTGAAGGCCCCTTAACTAGTTAATTTATTTCCTAGGTCCACCTCCCCACACTCAGGCCATTGTTTCTGTACTGAATCAGTTTACACATCTGATAAAGTCAAGCATTTGCGTGGGCAGATGTTGTAGAGCTAATGCAAATTTCCTTCCAGGAGTTTCAGGCACATAAAAGGTAAATTTATAAAAGTTATTTTTACTAAAATATTTCTTAAAAATCCAACTTCACCATTAAATTGGACTTTTAATAAATATTCAAATAGTGGCTGAACTATTTCTCTAGCTTTTCCCAAACCTGAGGTATTAGATTTAATATTTTATTCTGAACTCTAGTTTATTCACAGGACAGCAAGAGGTTTCCACGGTGAACATAGCTTTTGGGGGCTTGTCACTGTAGGGCTATGGTAAAATTAATTTTCTCTCTATCCCCCCTATTAAATACCTGCACCCTACCTTGTGGCTTACAAGTTCTAGAAAGGGGTGACTTATTAATATTTAAAAAAGAGGTTATTCCTTGTCAAAAGAGTTAATTTGACAGGTTTAACTGCAGGTTTAAACTGCAGCAGTCTGGCTACATTGGTAGGCCTGAAGCCATGTTTTTACTATCACATTAACAAATGGTACAATACAAGGGTGATATTTAACTTTTATTACATGATTGTAGTTTCTACACCCTATAATATGGCCTTATAGGAAAGTTAAATATGCCAATCAGGGATTAGCCAATTTCTACATGCTTTAAGGATCAGAGCACATACACTAATCACTGGACAGCAGTGCCCTAGTGCGGATCACTGACAGAATATCGGAAACACAAATATCGTGTGAACAGAATATCATGTCAAAATATAGCGAGGGTAAGTCACAATTGGTTTAGTATTCTTAACTTCACATCTACGTAGGTTGAAGATGTATATATCGTCAAGGTGCATATATTTGGAGTTATATATAGTAAAACTTTGCTTATCTATAGAAACTTACCTTCACAATATTTTTGTCCTCCATATTATTGTCACAATATTTCTGGTTCTAATATTTTGTCTGCACACCCCCCAGTGTTCAAAGTCTAAAAACTAGCAATAAAATTCAGCAAAAAACAGTGGTGTCTATAGAAAAAGGGCCATTTATCACAACACTGTAATTAAACAATTACAGAATGTTACTGACTACTATTTATTTTTAATGAAAAGAGCATGCATTTGAATAAATGAATGTATGAGTTGCAGTGGGAAGTACTTAAATAGGCAACATGAAGCATCAGTCTCTTTTCGATCTATCCTTCACTAGCTCTGGACACTTATCGACGTTTAAATTTGGAGGTTGAGTGTTGGGTCTTATTAAAGTCTGTTTCTTTCAGTGTCTCGATCAATACAAACTTGCAGATGAGATTAAACTAGGCAGGCTTTTAACCATTATAGGTCACTTTTGCCAGATAGTGCGCGCAGAGGAATCTTTCCCCTATTAATTGTCCTCCTGAAAATTGTCTTCAGTTACTTCAGGATGGCTCTGATAAATGCCTTTCAGTGTCCACATTAAAACATCAGTAATCCGCCTTTAAAGCCATTTTTTCCTCATGGGGGGGAGTTTTTATGTAGAAAGTCTGATTTCTAAACTGTCTAAGGGTAATATTTCCTTCTTGGTTCATTCCTTTACGTAGACTACTCCTTTACCACCCCAAAAAGAGGTTTCAGAAAAGTTTCTGACTGAAGGTGTGTTTTTTTTGGTAGCCAATATTCAATCTAGAAGAATGGGAGAGTTAAGGATAAGATTTATCTAAGGCGGGATCCTAATTTCCTCAAAAAGATTAAATACGTTTTGTAGGAAATTCAGCACTACGCATAAAGGATGAAGAGACTAGCAGGTGAGTAAATAATCCACATTTATTCCAAACAAGTGGAAGGTACAGTAGCCAGGCAACAAAAGCCGCAACTGTCACTATAACCCACATATATCCCCCGTCCCTGGTGTTTGAAACATGCCCACCCACACGGACAATACCACCAACCACCCAAGCACTATATGAAATAGACACGAGCGTGCAGGCAGCATCATGCCCATGTCTACTTTGTACAATAACAAAAGCAGAGATGAAAGCTCCCATGCAGGAGCGCAGCACGAGCAGCACAAACATGCTGTGCTTGTGTGTACAACACACCTCCCCCCTTTTTCAAAAACCTTTTTTTCCACGTTAGAACTAAATCTTTGAGCCTCACCTGCAATTGCAGTGCTCTCACATTTCTGGAGGTATCCCTAGTCACATCCCTATTGTTACTCCCTGAAGATTCATTTACACAAGTGTTCTTGGAGTAATCATCCTCGGGAACATCCAAAAAAACATTAGTGGCATGTTTGTCAGCGGATAATACCTACTTCTGAACAATCATACTCTGTTGAGATTCCATACCCCTCCATCATCCACGCGTACAGCATTCCTGAAAACTTCTATGACCCATACAGAATCAGACCAGTTGGAAAACCCTTTGCTCACCATGGTACCTTTCTTTAGGTGAACCATATCTCCCACTTGCACCACTTGCCTTCCTATTACACCTTTCCTCTTCTGTAAATCCTCTTTCCTCTTAGCTTTGTAAGCTTCCATCTTTGTCCGAATTTACTTGAAGTCTACTTCAGCAATGTCACCTTGCACTGTCTTCTTATTTTTCAACCACCATGGCACCAATCTGGTACCAAGTCAACGACCTCTCAGTAGCTGAAAAGGACTTACTGACATAATGGAATTAGGAGAAGTTCTAAAAGCTAACAGCATACACTGCAAAACATTTTTCCAACTCAGACCTCCCTTCACAAACAATTGAATAGCCTCTTTAACCACATGGTTAAATCTCTCAATCTGTTCATTAGCTTCCGGGTGGAATACCACAATCCTTTAATGAACAACACCACACTTCTTCAAATAATCCTCCATTTGTTTACTGATAAATTTAGGCCCATTGTTATTCACGAGTTCCTGGGTAATACCTTCTCTACAGAAAACTTCATCCAAAAATTGGATAACAACTTCAGAGGTAACATCCTTAACCATCTTGATTTTAGGCCATTTAGGGAAATAGTCTATCAATACAATTCCAAAAGCCTCTTAACTTGGCAGGACAGCAAATAGACCAATAATGTCAAGACCTAATTTACACCAAGGAGCAGCAGGGAAAACAACAGGTTGGAGATCAGTGGCAGATTTGTGACTATTCGCACACAATTCACACATCCTTACTTGATGTTCCAGGAAAGTATCAGTACCTGGCCACCAAAAGTTAACTTTGAAACGCCTTCTAGTGGCCGAAATACCAAAATGGCTCTCATGGGAAATATCCACAATAGACTTCCTTAAACTGAAAGGAGAAACATATTTGTCCCCTCGCACTACAATACAATTTTCCACTGCCCATTCCTCGCACACTTTGAAATAGCTCAATAATCCACCAGAAACTTTCCTCTCCTCTGGCCATCCTTTTAAAATACATTCTTTCACACAAGTCATTTTCCATCTCCTTATGCCATTTCTCCTCTTGCACAATGGAGAGCTCAGTACCAAGCAAAGGAACATCTTGCATAGTATAAGCCACTTCACATTCATCCATATCAACATCATCACACTCTTGTGCTGGTAGAGGTAATCTAGACATACAATCAGCATGCACCTTGGTTTTTCCAGGAACATTCTCTAATGTATACTGGAAATTCTGCAATTTAGAAGCCAACCTAGCCAATCTGGCAGACATGGTGCGTCCACCGCCTAGTGCCAACATATGCACTGAGAACTTGTGATCAGTTTTGATGAAGAACTTAGTACCTCATAAAAAGGATCTGAAATGTTCAGCTCCCCATACACATGCTACTAACTCTCTCTCAATTACTGAGTAGTTATTTTCAGTTTCACGCAATGCTCTTGAAGCATATGCCACAATCCATTCCCCTACCATGTTCTTCCTGAATCAAAACACCGCCCAACCCACAATTGCTAGCATCCACCATGACGATACAACCTTTCCCCCACCACAAAATGTTTGAGGCAAGGAGCATTTACAATCAAATCCTTCATGCAGCACAAACTACAGACATGTTATCATTCCATTCAAATTTTGCATTCTTCTTCAATAGACATCTAGAAGGGTCTACCATAGATGCATAATTGGGAATAAACTTTGAGAAGAATTCGACTAATCCCAGAAATGCTACTAATTGCTCTTTGCAATTGGAAATAGGTGCTTTGCTGATATTTTCTACATGGTTACTCTTAGGTTTAATTCCAGCTCCACTTATGTAGTGACCCAAATATTCAACTTCACGTTTCCAAATTCTACATTTATCAGAGCATAGTGTTAGACCTTTGGCTTCCAAGGCAGTCAAATCTTATTATAGATTACAATCATGCTCCATTTTATCTTTGCCAGATACCAATATATCATCTTGGAAAGCAATTGATTCATTCAACCCTTCTACTGTTTCTTTCATTAATCTCTGAAACACTGAAGCAGCACTCGCCAAACCAAAAGGCATCCTGCAAAATCTAAACAAACCCTCTGGGGAGATAAACGCAGTTAAATTTTAGATTCCTCATGTAACACAACTTGATGGTATGCTCTGTCTAAGTCAAGGCACGAGAGCCCCAGCCAAAGTAGGTACCATCTCATGCAGATTAGGGAGTGGGTGGGCATCCACCCATATAGCTTTATTAAGACTGCGTAAATCAATACAGAGGCGCAATTCCCCAGAATAGTTAACTGAACTCACCACAAAAGAAACCCAAGGAGATGATTCCACTGGTTCAATAATATTCTTTTCACACATATCCTGTAACATACCTTTCAATTTGTTCCTGTATGACTGCGGAACATTTCTTACTCTGTGACGAGAGGGAACAACATTGTCATGCAGTCTAATACAATGCTTAAAACCCTGGTACTCCCCCAGTTTATTGGTGGAAAGGTCTGGAAATGTGTGCTTTAAATTTTGCATGAAATCAGAATCGCTCACCTAATTTATACCACAGGTGATATCATCAGATGCCTCAATGGAGTAAACCGGAGGATCAGCTCTTGGGTCCAACTTAATACCAAGTTCCTCTTGATGTGGCCAACCTAATAAGGATTGTCTAGCTTTTGCTACATACGTTTTCCCAAACATACTACGTCCCTGAAACTCTGTGTTGGCCCAAAAAAACTGACCAAGTGAATCTTATGTCCAGTATACCCTCCAGGAGCAACATCTGGTGGCAATAAGATTTTTAGGCAATTTCACTCTGACCAAATCGTGGGCTAAAATGGTGTACCAAGCACATGAGTCCACTAAAACTCGTACACTCACTCCATCCACTACAATGACACATGCCAGACATTTAGTCACATTCTTGTCACTACAATGCAATGTATTCAATACAGTATTGACACCCTGTTCACAGCATTCCCATGTGGTATCACATTCCTCATAGTCTGTATAACATTCACTCTCTTAGGGGCTGATCTACAAACTTTGGCAAAAGGCCTTTTTTTGTTACACCTGGAACGCACCTTATCCATAGCAGGACACACTCTTGAATTTCTCAAATGGAACCTGCTTCCACACCTGAAACAAAGGAAAAATATTTTTTTCCTTCTGGTTTTTGCCACTTTGTTTTCACATCTGGCCTCTCTAATTTCTCTGAACCATGGGCTTCTTTGCCTTATCTCCATACTTAGCTACAATGTGCACCTCAGTTTTCTCATTGCCCCTAATCCCTCGCACACATTTTTCAGAGTGCTCATTGGCCTTAGCTATATCAATAGCAGCATTAAGAGACATGTCAGATGTAGTCCATAGTCTTTCCTGTATCTTCTTATTATTGGTGCTCATAAGGATTTGGGGGCACATGCATCAAGGTATGATTTTGTGAGTCCTTAATTGCGATTATTAAGGAATCGCAATTAAGGACTCGCAAAAGCCTATGCATGTAGGAATCGCTATAAAATAGCGATTCCTAAACATTCCTTAATTGCGACTCGCAAATTGCGAGTCGCAATTAAGAATGGCTTCCCATTCATTCCTATGGGCTAGGCCCATAGGAATGAATGGGAAATTGCATGCGCAATTTGCGAGTACCAACTGGTACTCGCAAATTGCGCATGCAATTTCAAGGGTGCAAGGGTGTCAGAAGGACACCCTGTTGCACCCCTGAAATTGTGGTGTGCACCCATGTTGCGCACACACATGCATGTGTGTAACCTGAAACTTTGAAAAATGCACTTTAGTGCATTTTTCAAAGTTTTTGCAAATTCCCGAACAGTTTAAGTTCTCAGTAATTTGCGGCCCCAAATAGCGATATCGCTATTTCAAAGTGCTTCTTGCATTGCATTTAAGGAATCGCAAATTGCGATTCCTTAAATGCAATCGCAATTTAGGAAATCGCAAAAAATTGCGATTATCTAAATTGCGCGTCCCCAACACTTTCATGCATCGCAAAAGGCCATTTTGCGAACGCAAACAGCTGATTTTTGCGAATCGCACCGTTTGCGCTCGCAAAAACCTATGATGCATGTGCCCCTTGATCCCTTAAAACCTGCTCATATGTTATATGCTCCAAGTCACTGCTAAGTGTAGACACGTGCTTTCTATGGACTCATCTGACCTCTGTTTCCTAGAATGAAATATGAATCATTCCATAACCACATTAGTCTTTTTCTCATACCGTAATGATAATTGTTTAGAAGCATAATGATAAGGGTTGATATTACCAAGATTCACTAAAGCCGGTAAGTTCTTGAATTCCTTTAAACCAATACCCCTTAGGCAATGTTTTAATAGAGCCCATTTCCTCTCAGGGTCACATTCCTCCCCCTCTAAAACTTCGACATATGCCAAAAATACTGCCTCCCATGTTCTCCAATCCTTGGGTGGATCTGCTGGAACTGTGAGAAAAGAAGGAGGTGGAACAATACCAGGCATGGTGCTACAAAGAGGCAAAAGTTGCTGACTAGAAATTTCAGTAGAGAAAAATAATAAAAGTAGTCACCGTTGTCACATGCAGAAATGGACACAGAATAGGCAGTGCTTTAAATGGGCCGGTACTCACAGGTACTGAGTACCGGCACTTTTATTTTTTTCCCTTGTGAGTACCGGAACTTCTCCAGGCCTGAGGAGAGTACCGGTACTCACTTGGGCCTGTCCGGGTTTGGGCAGAACGCTCACATGAGCGTGCACCCGGCACTCTATCATGACCATTTTCCAGTGAGCAGCCCCCGCTTTAAACGTGTGGCCTGGCGTCACCCGCGACGCTGCAGGGTGGCAGAAACGAATGGAATCACTGTAAAGGGAGTTGTTCTCTTTGGCTTTCTCTTCCTTCTTAGCTAACTGCACCAGCGCCCATATTCCCAGAAAAGAGAGGACCGGAAATTTCCAGTCAGGACCCAGGGAAGGTATTGAATAGAACTGTCGAGGAGCATCATGTCCCCTGCAGGTGACCGCCACTCGGTAGCAGGGCAGTGAGGTGCGGGTGTATAAAGGGAAAAAGGGGTAATGTAAGAAATTTAAGAATGGGAACAGGAGCAGACTACAGCCGCCACCTTTGTTAGACAAGAAACACTGGCCATGTTCGTCTTTACCTCATCTTATTCTGGAACAGCCAGGAGCTTGGAGGTGAAAAACAATTCTTGTAAAATTGTTTAAACCGTTTTATTACATGACAATTTTTCTCAGTTTGTTTTGTTGATCATTCTGAAACATTTTAGATAGCCCTCAAAGACGTTTTAACTGATCTCTTCATCTATTTGCAGGTTTAGGTTTATGTCTCAGCAGGGAAAATAATCAGGTTTCTCTAGTTCTCCCAATATTTTTACTGTCCTGCATCTAAAAATGCATCAAAAAACGGCCAGGTGTCAACCTTGGCGCAGACGCATGGGGCTGGCTCCTATCTTTCTTGTGGAGTGAAATTAGGGGGATGGCTCCAATTCTCCTGGTGGGATCATGAGACTGGCAAAGATTCTCTCTGGTACAGTGAGATCAGGTGACGGTTTTATTTCTCTTCATGGTCTAGTGAAATGAAGAGACTGGCTCCTATGCTACCTGGTGCAACAGGACGCTCACCTTAGGAGAGTTAGCAGTTTCTGCCGAGATCAGTGTGTGCTGTGCAGGTCTCACATTTGAATCCTGGGGAAGATGTTTCAGCAGTTAATCCTTCCAAGGTCAATTGACTAGATATACATTTTGAATCGGTGCTAAGAATTTTATATAATACTGTTTTATGTAAAGAGTTTAGTGAAAGTGGTATAAAATAACTCATTTTTGTTTTAGCGAATGGAAAGGTCATTCCTTTGTCACTGGCCTACTGAGTAACACAAAAACAGGTGCTGTTGGTTAAGCAGAGAGCTGAATTACTGAATCCTGTGGAAAACTCAGGGAGTGTGGACTCTGCGCAAGTTTAGGGTAACCCCTCAGTTATCTGTTTAACATGGCATAACACGCACATTGCTAGAATCTTCTGAACCTGCAATACTTGCTGGAACTCCACGTTCTAAAAAGAGATGTAAAGGTATCTCATCCAGGTGGGTGTAAATCTTAAACATACATTAAGAATAGTAAAGAGCACTGCCTTTGGATCGAAACCAGCGAGAAAAAGTGAACGGGACTGGGGACTCTGATCTCAGATTTGCATTCTGACAGTGGGGAGCATGTTCTGTGTGTTTGTGGAATCCATGTGTGGCACAGGACTTGGGCATCTCCAAGAATGGTTACAAAAATCAATTTGATAGGGAAGCCCAGTGCACCCATCTGAAGTAAGCCGCTCTGGGCCCGGCTCCAGGTTCCCCATGCCCTGTTCTGTAGACCCAAGTTTATGTGTGATTTTACTTGTGTTATTTCCTTTTGGAGGAGATTCCAAACTGTTTAAAAATGGTGAATCATTTGTTATTAATGGGCATTAAAATATGCTTGTGGACTCTTAAATGAGAACTGTCAATCTTACCAACTTGATTGGCAGTGGATTCTTGTGCAGGAGTGTGCCATGTGGTGCAGTGGGGAGGTTGGGATACTTTGGATAAAGTGTGGGTGATCTGTGGTACCACTCTCTTTAGAACAGCAGACCTAAGGTGTCTGAGGGATGCCAAGAAGGGGCACATATGATAAAGTGCCAACTCCCAATAACCCATTTAACCCCACATCATAGTGATATCTGCTGCATCGCCTGTATGGTGTGCATTCATGGTATCTCTGGGCCTTATAATAAAAAGTAGCCAGGGGAGCTCTCTGTCTTTGACAAATACTGCCTCTGTAACATGCACATTTTTGAAGCATTGTTTATTAAGTTGTAAACGCCCCATTTATATGAATTCCCTATGGGACTGTCCCCACCCATTTCCACCACTTCCGATTTTAGGTCTCTCGAGATATCTCTGGGTTGCCTCTAATTACTTCTTGGCCCCAGGTCTGTCTGCATCCATAGGCGGTGTAATATATCCAGCCTTACAAATGAGGTTTTGTCATCTGGGTGGGTTGAGGGCGTGCATTAGTGTTCTTATTGGGGTAAGATTTAATAGCTTTGGACTTTAAGGATGAAGGCAGTGTGAGCTTCTCATTGTGTCTGCCAGTGGGACACAAAGGTGCACATCCAATCTTTGGCCTCTCAGCAGAGTGCACAAAGTAATAGATCCATATTTGCCAATTTTAATTTTTATCATAAGGTAAGTGTGCAAAGGAGGTAGGCAGCTGATGAAATATTGACAAAAGATAATGGTGTTTTTACAGGTGAAGAGAGAGAGACTGAGCATGTTTGTGGCTGTGAATGAGCACAGTGAAGGGGAGGTGAGAAAGGATGCAGAAGTACATAGTAAAGACATTTGAAAAGACAGAGATACTGTGAAGATTTCAGAAAGAAAAAGGGTGCAAGTGTCTTCCCGTAAAAAGGGCAGGATGGGAATGATTGACATTCCAAGGACCACTACCCCTTCCAGACCTTACTAATGTCTATTTCAGTCTCACAATTTCAGAATTGAAATATTTTCAATTTTAATTATTCATTAAAAAAAAACTGACCTTCATAACTGTATATAGTATCAAAATTCTACATTCTCCTTGTACCATTTGTGCAGAGACAATCTGCCCAAATGTTAAATAGTAAAGGTATCCTTTGGTACATGCGAGAGCCACAAGCCAAGTCCAAAAAGCTTTATTCGACACATTGTCATAAAAGCATTTTACATAAATATCCGTGATCTTTCCAAGATATGACTAAAATCAAAGAGGACATATGACAAAAAAAAAAAAAAAAATAACATGTGATAATGATTTCCACTAGAACATGTGTTCAATTAAGAAAAACTAAAAATTACCACTTCTAAAACACATTTAAAAGTTCACAATTAAAATTATATAATGTTAAACACTCCATCTTAGTCGGTTCTGACCATAAATTGGACATAAAATTACCCACTTTTTGAGCGGTGTGGATTTCATTGCATCACTCAATCAATGGCTTTCTAATTACAAGCAATCAGTGTAAATCAAGCTACTTTTGAATTAGACCTTATGACCCACATCCACCCTAAATATTTTGCAACTCCTATAGAAATATGCGGTAGGGTGCTGGTACGTATTATCCTTTCTGCCTCCGCACTCTTCCTCGTACCTAGCATAGTACATAAGGGCTTCAACCAAATCCGGCGAGGAGCAGCATAGGCTGGGCACACAAATAGCATGTGGGCAATCGTTTCGCTATGCTACAAACAGATTGGACACCTGTCATCACCTGGGCTCGACCACCTTGACGTGAAAGATTTGAGAGGCAACGAGCCCACCCTCAACTGAAAGTACAGCTTTCTATCCAGTGGCTTTGTTATGGTGTCCCAATAAGGTTCTAGGTTCGGGATGTGTTTAAAATTCAGAAAAGATCCTGTTAGTGAGGATGATTCACTACATCTCAAGGTGTTATACGTCACCATCTCCTAATACTTTTCTTTTAGGACCTTTTTTGAGGGAAAGCATGCTGAAGTTGGATCCTCCCAAAGTAATTTCATCCCAATACCTATTAGTACATCCCTAACTCCACGTAGCCAGCTTATTTTGTGGAAGGTATCTGATTTAACAACATCCACAAAACCCAGAGCATATGACATCAATTCCTGCGTAGTCCACAATCTGCACCAGTATAATACAGAGCGATACCAAAGGGGATGATGGACGGAGCGTTAGAGCAAATCAAACACTCACCCCCAGTCAACTGATCTGGGTTTAATCCATCATCATTCTTTAGCTCACTCCACCACCCCAGTTCAGACATAGCCATATGCAAATCAGTCTGACCCTGTGCCTCATGGGAACAGTCCAGCCCGAACTGCTAAGCCATGTCTTCCCTGGACCGGGAAACAAGCATCCTGGGACCGGTTTCGGGTTCATGACCCTCATCAGCCAGGCTATCTTGAATCCAGTGGCAAAGTGAGCAAGGGACCCACGTCTGGGCATACCCTGCCAACTTAGGGCGAACAAAGCGATACCAAAGGGGATGATGGACAGAGCGTTAGAGCAAATCAAACACTCACCCCCAGTCAACTGATCTGGGTTTAATCCATCATCATTCTTTAGCTCACTCCACCACCCCAGTTCAGACATGGCCATATGCAAATCAGTCTGACCCTGTGCCTCGTGGGAACAGTCCAGCCCGAACTGCTAAGCCATGTCTTCCCTGGACCGGAAACAAGCATCCTGGGACCGGTTTCGGGTTCATAACCCTCATCAGCCGGGCTATCTTGAATCCAGTGGCAAAGTGAGCAAGGGACCCACGTCTGGGCATACCCTGCCAACTTAGGGCGAACAAAGCGATACCAAAGGGGATGATGGACGGAGCGTTAGAGCAAATCAAACACTCACCCCCAGTCAACTGATCTGGGTTTAATCCATCATCATTCTTTAGCTCACTCCACCACCCCAGTTCAGACATGGCCACCAAGCTATTCTGGCTGAAGAGGGGTGAAACCCCGAAACCGGTCCTAGGATGCTTGTTTCCAGTCCAGGGAGGACCTGGCTTGGCAGTTCGGGCTGGACTGTTCCCATGAGGCACAGGGTCAAGACTGATTTGCATATGACTGGGTTCAAACTGGAATGGCATGGTGAGCAAAAAAACGATGGATTTAGGCCCAGATCTCTGTACTGGGGTGAATGTATGACATTGTTCTGCATTCTGTCCATCAACTGTTGTTTTTGCATTTGTCACCCCGAGTGGGACGGGTATGCCCAGACGTGGGTCCTGTGCTCTCCATGCCACTGGAATCAAGCTATTCTGGCTGAAGAGGGGTGAAACCCCGAAACCGGTCCTAGGATGCTTGTTTCCAGTCCAGGGAGGACCTGGCTTGGCAGTTCGGGCTGGACTGTTCCCATGAGGCACAGGGTCAAGACTGATTTGCATATGGCTGGGTTCAAACTGGAATGGCATGGTGAGCAAAAAAACGATGGATTTAGGCCCATATCTCTGTACTGGGGTGAATGTATGACATTGTTCTGCATTCTGTCCATCAACTGTTGTTTTTGCATTTGTCACCCCGAGTGGGACGGGTATGCCCAGACGTGGGTCCCGTGCTCTCCATGCCACTGGAATCAAGCTATTCTGGCTGAAGAGGGGTGAAACCCCGAAACCGGTCCTAGGATGCTTGTTTCCAGTCCAGGGAGGACCTGGCTTGGCAGTTCGGGCTGGACTGTTCCCATGAGGCACAGGGTCAAGACTGATTTGCATATGGCTGGGTTCAAACTGGAATGGCATGGTGAGCAAAAAAACGATGGATTTAGGCCCAGATCTCTGTACTGGGGTGAATGTATGACATTGTTCTGCATTCTGTCCATCAACTGTTGTTTTTGCATTTGTCACCCCGAGTGGGACGGGTATGCCCAGACGTGGGTCCCGTGCTCTCCATGCCACTGGAATCAAGCTATTCTGGCTGAAGAGGGGTGAAACCCGAAACCGGTCCCAGGATGCTTGTTTCCAGTCCAGGGAGGACCTGGCTTGGCAGTTCGGGCTGGACTGTTCCCATGAGGCACAGGGTCAAGACTGATTTGCATATGGCTGGGTTCAAACTGGAATGGCATGGTGAGCAAAAAAACGATGGATTTAGGCCCAGATCTCTGTACTGGGGTGAATGTATGACATTGTTCTGCATTCTGTCCATCAACTGTTGTTTTTGCATTTGTCACCCCGAGTGGGACGGGTATGCCCAGACGTGGGTCCCGTGCTCTCCATGCTACTGGAATCATGCTATTCTGGATGAAGAGGGGTGAAACCCGGAAACCGGTCCTAGGATGCTTGTTTCCAGTCTAGGGAGGACCTGGCTTGGCAGTTCGGGCTGGACTGTTCCCATGAGGCACAGGGTCAAGACTGATTTGCATATGGCTGGGTTCAAACTGGAATGGCATGGTGAGCAAAAAAACGATGGATTTAGGCCCAGATCTCTGTACTGGGGTGAATGTATGACATTGTTCTGCATTCTGTCCATCAACTGTTGTTTTTGCAGTATAATACAGGGCGTAATTTTGCAATGTCAGATATGGACTTTCTGCCAAGCTCATAGAGTAAAGGGCACAGTGGTGTACTTTGGGGGAGATTAGTGATACTACGTAGGAATCTATTTTCAAAAGCTCTAAGTTTGGACATGTTCTCAAACCCCCAGACTTCAACGCCATAGAGGGCTGAGCTAGTCACTTTCATGTCATAAACCTGGAGCACAGGCCTAATTGGTTTTGTGAGTGACTTTTGTGCTCCACATTTAGTACTCCTGACAATTGCCGGTGTTTAAGTGTGGCAAAATCAATTTGCTGGTTCCACTTGAGATCACTCTGAATATTTACCCCCAAGTATGTGAACATTCTAACTTGTTCCAGTGGTCGGTTATTCATTAAAAATTTTCCTTTAAAAACACTACCTGAATTAAAAATCATAAACTTCGTCTTAGATACATTGACTTCTAGACCACGAGTGGAACAAAATTCTTCGAAAATAAACAGAGCTCGCTGGAGTCCGCTGGGGGTCTGCGAAATTATCAAAGTATCATCGGCGAACATTAAAATAGGTATTTTAATCCCTGCTAATGTTGGGGCATCAGTATTCACAGATGATATACAATCCACTATATCGTTGATAAACAACAAAAATAGGGTAGGTGCCATGGCACATCCCTGCCGCACCCCTCGCTCTACTGGAAATGTGCTAGTGTCCATACCCTGGGAACCCCATCGGATTCTAGCAGAGTTGTCCTCATGCAACCTTATTACGAGTGAGAGAAGTTCACTTGGCAACCCCATGTCCTTCAAAGTTGCCCACAATTTGGAGCGAGGAACTAAGTCAAAGGCTGACTTCAAATCCACGAAAGTGGCATAAAGACTGCCTTTGAGTAGAGCCACTACTTTCCAGTATAAAAGAATAAAGCTAAACACCTGGTCAATGGTGCTAGTAGATGCCCGGAATCCGGCCTGCAGGGGGGACAGTTTGTTATTGTCATCTATCCAGTCCTGCATTTTGTTAAGTATCAGCCTACCCATGATCTTTTGCAATGAGTCAATCAAACTAATGGGTCGATAGTTCCCGGGCAATGATTTATTCCCTTTTTTATATACGGGGACTATTACTGCACCCTTCCAGGAATTCGGGATGGGTGCTCCCTGTGCTATGGCATTTGCCAACATTTCAATGTTCCTACCCCATCGTTCTTTATCATATATGAACACATCTGCGGGGACGCCATCTGGACCTGGTGCTCTGCCACCCACCACAGCTCTAAGGGCTAACTCGACGTCCCTGCTATTAATGGCCTCTTTAGTATAAAACATGTAATTAAATTCCTCCCCGTGTTCCTCTATTGGGCATCGGGCGTACTGTGGTTTAAAATGTTTGACCCAATCTTCCTGGGAGACATGATTTTGTGGTTCGTCAGGTTGGCCACCACGATCCCATTTTATTATGCTCCAGAATAGTTCGCTATTGTTTTGGACACTAGCCTCTTTAAGGTCTTGCCAACGTTTCTCGTCCCAGGAGCACTTAGCTTTATGCATCGAGTTCTTGTAAGTCTTCCTAGCTATCCGTACTTGTATAGGCTCTCCGATTTTGATCGCCCTCCCAAGACTAGCTCTCGCCTGTCTACACTCATTGTTATACCATCGACAAGGTTTCTGGGGTTTCAGTTTCTTAGACTTACAACTCTTAAAAAAATGGGTTCTCATGTGCACAAAAAATCTTTCGTGTGACTGGATGACACACTCCAAATTCCCGTTAGTGGATAATATATTTTCTATCTCTAGCAGGGCGTTGTCAACATCTTTGGAAATGCTAATCAGTTCATCAGCATTTTCAACTAAATTTACCCATTTGAGTCGCCTCATATCGTGGGTAGGAACCACATCTAGTGGGCACAATTCTACCTCACTACGTTGTGGGGGGGTGTGCCACCACTTCCCAAGGGTTACACACAGGGGGTTGTGGTCACTTTCCAGTCGATCCCTTATTTCCATGTCATCTATTTTGTGCCACAGTTTCAGGCTCACCAAAATGTAATCTATTCTGCTATTGCTATACCCGTTGTTGAATGTACTCAACCCTGATCTATCATGCGGCATCCTCCCATTTAGCGCTCTTAGCCCTTTGTCAAGACAAATGGAATTGATCTGGATGACTACCTCCGTCCATTTCTTGACAGGAGCAAGTTCCAATTGTGGGATACCCCACTGAGCGTCTTCATCGTAAGTGAGGCGCCAGTCATCGGTAGCAAGTGGCTCAAATGTTACATTTAGATCTCCTGCTTTGATGGTATTAGAGTCCGCGGAGTATTGTTCAAGAAGATCTTCCAGTGCTGCCAAAATTTGTGACCTGTCCCCCCTTGTTCCCCTGACATAGATGTTATAAATGTCAATTGACTCTAGCGGGCTTAGCTTTAGTCTTAACACCTGGATATCATTACTGTTAGAGGGGAGTTCTTTTATGGTAATATTTAATTCCTGGCGAATCCATATAGTTAAGCCACCAGAGGGATGACCCTTTCCACCTTTCACCGCTGGGACATGATAATTTAAAAAACCCTCACAGTGTTGTGGTGTCAAGAGCCATGTCTCCTGGAAAAGACAAATGTCGAAACAATTAATGAAGGCTAACCATTCCGGTGACATGAATTTTGAACTCAACCCTGCGATATTCCAGGATATCAATGAACCCCTGGTGGAAATGAGACGAGCGTCCATTGATTCATTTACATTCTCCGATGGAGTATGCCCTATCTCATGTTGACGGTCAGAGTAAGTTTTACATAATAGTGTAGATCGTGGGAGCTTTAAAAAGTTATCCATACAATTAGAAACTACTCTTGGACTGCTACCATCAGGAACTGTTGTGTCAATAACCATCATAGGACAGTGATCATGCTCATGCTCCAGTCAATCGATACCTTCAAGTGTCGAGCTACCCATCCTTTCTATTCTAACCCTGGGGGTTGCCCTGACTGGAATCTAGGCAAAACAGTAAGTGGAGCCCTCCGCATCTGTATCGACGATGAGTCAGGCGAACAAGACCTAAATTCTAGGGCACATAGATTTTCAGCCAACTCCTCATTCTTTAGAGTCAGTTCGATACAGTCCCGTTGACTGCTAGGGGAGGTGAGCCTACGCGCCTTAGTGATATCTTCTCTAATCATGGAACGACACCCTCTAACGTGTCGTATCCAGTGGATCGCCTTATTAGTTAGAGAATCGGCACTTTCCCTGCTATTGGTAGAAGCTAGCTTTGGAACGTTCACCATGTATATTGTATGGGCGTTTTATGGCATATTGGGGCATTGTTCACCCTTTTGATCCAGACCTTTATTTTGGATGTGGCTCAGTGTTATGGGGCTATTGCTCCATTCATGTGGTGAGCAAGTGGGTGCTTTATCCATATAAAGAGGCTTAGGAATATTTGCTTCTTTAAGGAAACCTTTGCTTGTATTGGTGAGCGACGGTAAAATCTCTTTTTGTTTAGCCACCTCACTATACCAGGAGCGTCCTTAGTCTGACCAGCATTATTATGTAAAACGGGAGCCTTTACATGGGCAGATGGTTGATTTGGTGGAGAGAGAACCACAGCACCATGGGTTGCACTAACTGGGGCGCTTGCCTCTCCACGTAACGGAAACCCAACCATAGTTCTCATACTCTCCAGCAACACCCTCATAGACCTGATTTCATCCCGCAGGGTATGCACCTCATGGATAACATCATGCAGTGTTGGTGTCTGTATATTTTCAGCAGCCACCCCTTCTGTGTTGTGCGTTGTTGTTACGTGTTCGGTAGTACTACAGTCTCCCTGAACCTCAGACAATACAGTATACCTATTTGAGCAGGTAACTGCAGTCACTTGAAGTTGGGATTGCGGCTGACTATCATCTAACTCAACAATTTCAGTGTGTATGGGATGAGAAGTGTCAGCTACCCTTGCCATTTTCTTACTAGATTCTACCTTCGGGTTTCTGGAGTTTTTCTTGTGTGGTAGGAACATTACAGGGATAGCTGGACCTTTTTTTGGACTTACCCTCGCTCTTTGCCCTGTACATGGGCGGGAGTTATCACTATCATGATGGAGATCTAAGTTTGGAGCTAATATATCCGCACATTCCTCAACTAAAATATCAATTCTGTCCATTACACAATTACTACCAACATGCTTCATTGACTTCCTCGCTTTCTTCCCTTTACTGATTCTACCCACGTTTCCACCATCCCCCACACCTGCTCCGCCCTCCATGGATTTCCTTTTGCCCATGGTGAAATACTTATTTCCAGACAATCTTTCAAGATGTCCAGCTAGACAGCAAGCAACAGTCTTTGGCTTCTACACGGCTACACAAAATTAACCTGCGAACAACAGTACCTTTTTATCCAGTGATTAGCACACTCAACGCCCAGATCTACAATGCAAATGAAAGGGGGGTGGCCCTGTCCTGTCTCTTCTTGGCGGTGATGGGCGCAGGACGGGCCCGCCCTTGGCCCGGGCGCGGCCCGCGCGCGTCCCGCGCCCCGGGGTCTTCCCAGCGCTGATAAGGGCTCAGCTGGCTCCTCCCTCTCAGCTGATGGAGGGCGGGAGACTCGCGTTGCACTCTGGGACTTAGAGTCCCACCAGAGTGTATGTCCACGGCGTTTTGCGCTCCCGCGCACAGGAAGGTGTCCCAAAGAAGGCAAGGGGACAGGAGGCTCGTAGAAGGAAACAGCCCCCTCACAGGTCCAACAAGGATTTAGCGGCCCCACAAAGGATTAGCGCGTCCCCACAAGCATACTTTAAAGATAACAAATGTCTCTATGATGCGCACCAAGAAACTCTGGACCCCATCAAATGTTTGCCTTTAGCTCCACCCCCAAGCCACACCCCCTGGCCCGCCCCCTAGTCCGCAGCCAACTTCATGAGTACCTGCACTTATATTTTTCCATTTAAAGCACTGAGAATAGGGAATTAATGACACACACAAGAAAGGTCTTACTCAAAAGGTGTGCGTATCACCGTCAAAACCCAAGTTTGTGCTCATTAATGTAGCACTCGCAGGAAAATACTGTGCTCCCCACAGAATGTTGTGAACACGATAGGAGCAAATCCACACTGCTCCTTTCCAGGACACCAAAAAGAAAGCAATACGATGCGCAAAGTAATTGTGTGCGCTTCACGGACCGGAATGACCAGAAAGAAACGGAGCACGCCATGGGAACAGATGATAGCAGGACTTCCGTAGCCCAAGTATCGTAAAGAAACAGCCAATGACAGCAACTGAAACCTCCCATTAATCAGTGAGAAGGTGCAGCACAATTTGTGAATCAGCGTGAACTGTGAATCCAAAGATCTAATGCGAGCAAGGACAAACGCCTTCCAGCCAATAATATCGCACCATGAAAACGAAGGTGGATCCTTGAACAGTTACCCAATAAGGGACGAGCTCCTTCAATAAGATGCAAAAGATGACCGCCGTAAACCAGGGAAAAACATGTAGGTACGTGCCCAGATTGTCAACAGTATAGGAAATCCAGCACATGTATAAAGGATGAAGAGAGTCGCAGGTGATAAATAATTCACGCTTAATCAAAACAAGTGGAAGGTACAGCAGCCAGGTAACGAATGCCGCAACAGTTACCATAACCCTCATCTATCCCCGCCTCTGGTTTTTAAAACATGCTCACCCACGCGAACAATACCACCAACCACTCAAGCATTATATTAAATAGACAGGAGCGTGCAGAAAGCTTCATGCTGGTACTTTGAACATTAACAAAAGCTCCCATGCATGAGCGCAGCACTAACATGCCGCTCTCGTGTGTGCAACACATTTTTCACAGAGAAAAGGAGATTATTTTTCCTTCCTTCTGCAGCAGTTCCTCTTCAGATACTGATCCACTGCTCTGGGGGGCATATTCTCAAGAACGTGTGATAACCATCGCAAAAGTAACTTAACGCAACCTTCAACATCGCAGTCCAACGCAGGAAATTTACGCCGTGTTAACCAAGTATTCACAACACGGCGGTACCATGCGATAGTCTCCAGATAACGCGCCAACTGACCGCGTTAAAATCAACGCCACGCCGCAAAATGCAAAACACGAACGCAAAAAAAGCTGCGATGAGGCCAATCGCGATACGAAAATCAGCGAAACCCAGCTACAGGCCTGCAATTCACACGCTTCAGGCAGGAACAATCACCATAAAAGTAGAAAAAAAACAGACAAACAAATGCCAAACAATAGCGAAGCACAATGGACGTTGCCGGAGCAAGTATGGAGGAGAACCAGAACCCCACAAGCCCCCCGGAGGACCATCCTGGGACTTCGGGGTCAGGGAAGGGCAAGGACAAGAAGAGTAGGAAGAAGCGGTTCAGTCCGCAGGAAAACAGGATCCTGATAACGGAGGTGACAGAACACCATCAACAACTGTTCGTCACCTCCACTGTGTCATTGGCAACAAAAAATGGACTATGGCAGTCCATCGTGGACAAGGTGAATGCAGTCGGAGTGCTGAAGAGGACAATGGACGAGGTCAAGAGGCGCTGGAATGATGTCAAGCGGAAAACCAAGCTGAAACTCGCCAACAACCTGAAGGCAGCAATGCAGACTGGAGGTGGGAGCCCAGCACCACAGGAGGAGCTGGACGACATGGAGGAAATGGTGTCCACAGTCATCAGTGGGGAGACGGTGGCAGTAGTTGGGGGCCCGGTCTCTGCTCAACAGGACCCGACACAACAGCAGCAGGGTGAGTAACGACCAGGGCCTGGGGGGATGGGGGGAGATGGGCACAATGGCACACATGCACAATTAAGTTGAGCACATCTGCGGACAAACCATGCCCCAGACCACCAACTCCCACCAAGAGACCAATGTACCCAAGTATGCAACATGTCAGCACTGTACAAGCACAGAAGTCTATGGCACACCTCATGAAAGGGATAAGGGGCAGCAAAATCTGAGCTGCATGGGCGACTCCCCCAAAATGCAGCACACACATCACATGCAGAGCACATCTACATTGACAACGATGTGATACAATGCGCAAAACACCTACAACAGAACACAGGACACAACTGGTGCCGCTTGGGTGCAGACACTGGCCAATCACATTTGGCATTGCAGGGAAATGTGCGTTGATAATGTACAAGTACAAACACACACACGTCTGTTGTCGAAATGTCCACTGTCCCCCATCAAATAGGCAGCTCCTCCCAAACAGCCACAATGTACCCAGTCATGCTGTCTGTATGAAAACATGTACAATGCGACAACATACATGTGGACACATTGTTAAACTGCATCTCCCCTTCACATTGCAGAGGGAGAATCAACACCTCCTGCAGAGCAGCCCGACCCTCTCTTCTCTGGAGACGAAGAGGACCACCACAGCTTCGACTCTGACGCCCTCCAACTGCTTGTGGACAGCCTACGCAGCCCACTTCCAGGAGCTGGGCAGCCCAGCCCCTACGAGGAGACCCCACCCCCTGCACCGACCACACAGCAGGCAGCACCCACCACCACTGCTGCCTCCCAGGACCCCCACAAAGAACACATGACCTTCCAACGTAGTGTTTTGGGGTGCCAGGAGAATCTGGCTGAACAGGTGCGGGTGGGCTTCAACCGCATGGCAGACAAACTAGATGCCATACGTGGGTGTCTAAGTCCCATCAGGGACCACTCACGGTCCCTAACGGACACCCACAGTCTGCTCCATGCTCTCCAACGGCCCATGGCTGACATCGCTGGAGCCCTGACTCGGAGAATAGTACAACTGTCCAGTCAGAGTGGCTCTAGAGATGTCACACAGGAGTTGGGAAACATGCGGAGGTTAATGGAGACCATGGAGCGGGCGAATGCGGAACGAGCGCCTGCCATGGCTGCACACCAGCGAGAGGTAGCTGGGTTCCTCAATGACCTCAGGACCATCCTCATGGCATTGCTGCCACAAGGCCTGGCGCGGATGCATGCTGCTGCCACCACTCCATCCACATCTCCGCCCCCTGATGTGTCACTGCCACACAGTGCTGGAGACAGAACACCACCACCCACACGTGAGGCACATGAAACAGCAGAGGACGAAGATGCGGATGATTCTGCCCTCGTGGTAAGAAGGACGCAGCAGCATGCATCTCAGCCATAGGTCCAGCTTCAGCTTGGTACTGCCCTCTGCATTATCACCTTCCACTGTCCCCCTATGCACTCTGCGACACTCACCTTGGACCTCAACATGGACTGCCATATGCTGTTTGATCGCCATTGACACAGCAATCAGACTGCGGACTGAACTCTTCCTCTTTCTTTGGACTTGTCATTCCCTGAAGGACCGTGGCTGGCCCTCCACGGGACAACATCGTCATGTGGGGTTTGCATGGCCCTGTACTGCTCCAGATGCAACACTCCACTGAATGTGCATTAAACATTCATATTCACACAGATGTGTCATGTCTATGGTCTTTCAAGTGTGGAAGTATGGATGAATGTAGGCTCACTGGACTCCTCTTACGTCCATGTGGCTCATGTCGTAGAACAGGGGTCACAGGGTGACACTTTGCCGAATGCGGTCCGGGTGGCAGGGACACCCGCATGAGTTACTTCCTTGTCCAGCCCAGTAAGGAACCACGCCCAGGGCCCCTGGGTCATTTACACACCCTTACACTGGACTGGCATACGCCAGGCCAGCCCACTCCGCTTACGCTCACAGGGGGGGACGGCAACGCTACATGTCCCATGTCTTTCCTGTAGTGATCTGCTGCTCACAGGTCTAGTTGTCAGCATGCCACAGCCACTCCCTCGCGGCTGCTTTACACCCACACCACACCCATCCAGCACACGCGTCACAGGACATGTGACCCTGCCAATAAAAAGGGCCGGGCGCACATGCTCGATGCCATTTCCACTCTCTATCTGGGTGCATCCGTGTGGTGTCAATGTAGGCATGAGGGCCTCGGGCCCTGCAACATCACATTCCCCAGGACCGGAGGTGACATGATGGCGTCTGCAACACGATACCCAATCATACAGGGTCCATGACTTTGGGACACAGACTTGGTGGCACCGGATACATTGCGGCCTGCACAGGCACACCGCCGACGGTGACTTTGGGTGCACTGAGGTAGGGGCACCTTAAGTGCTGAGCGGGTGTGCAGCCTGCGATGATGCCCCGTCCCGGCGGTCCGGACTGCTCAGGATTTGTGTGCCCTGCTGGACCGCAGTGTAGGCCAGAGCCAGCGGGCAGCGCGGGCCTACCGCCACGTGGCGTCGCATCCCGGATCACAGAGTTAGTGGCACCTCAAGGGCTGAGCGGGTGTGCAGCCTGCAATGCTGCCGGGTGCACTGGTATGTCCTCTGCCATGGCGAAATCAAGACCCAGAATCATATGTGAGACCTGGTGGCCTGCGGAGCGGGGCTGCATGATGTGGAGGGTGCCATGTCCGCGGGCCCCGGGCATGTGGCTTGCAGTGGCACGTGGTGGGCCCTCATTGCTACACGCCAAGGGTGGAAGGTGAGAAGTGAGGCCTGGGTGCGCAGGGGCGGGCATGCACCGCTGGGGAGTGGGAGGGGCTGGGGTGCATCTGCCTGGGTGCGCAGGGGCGGGCATGCACCGCTGGGCGGCGGGAGGGGCTGGGGTGCATCTGCCTGGGTGCGCAGGGGCGGACAGGCGGTGATGTGTTGTGCAATTGTATGTACTTTGCCATTCATGTATCTGGACTCTGTTTCAGATGACGGATCTGTTTCAGATGTGTGACCTGGTGAACTGCACTACATACCGGCACGTGGTTGGAGACACACCGGTGGCAGCAGGTGAGCATTGTGGCCTGGGTGCGCATTGTCGGCACTCTCTCTCCCTGTCCATCTCTTCTGTTATCTGTGTCTCGCTCCACCTCTCTGTCCGTCTTTCTCTGGCTCCCCCTCTCTGTCCGTCTTTCTCTGGCTCCCCCTCTCTGTCCGTCTTTCTCTGGCTCCCCCTCTCTGTCCGTCTTTCTCTCGCTCCCTCTCTTTCTCTCTCTCTCTCCTTCGCTCTCTCTCTGTCCTTTGATGTGTGCAAGACACACCTTCTCATCATGAGTTTTGTCTTGCAGGCTGTGACCTATGGATTGTCCTGAGGGGAGCGCCATGTGTCTTCATTTCTGTTCTGTTCCTTTGAATACATTTTCATTTGTTACATCGAAGGTGTATGTGTGATGCTCATTTTTGTGACGGCACATGCATGTCACAAAATGTGATTGTGCGACATCAGGCGGATTATTTGGTACATGATTCCGTGTGGTTGATGTGGCCTGTCTTTGGCCGGGGGGGGTGGGGGAGTGCCCGGGGAGGGGGGTCCTGGGGGTGGTGGCGGTGGGTGTTGTGGCCATGTTGGGGCTCCGAGCTGCATGATCAGTGGCTCCATGGCATCTGTTGCCCTTCAGTTGTGGCTCTGGGCTGGGCTCCATTTTGTGGTGCAGGCTGTGGTCCGACTTTGCACCAGGTCAGAGCAGGTGTTAGTTTCCTGCTGCTAACGCGCCTTATCGCCTGTTTTGTGGTCTTGTCGCCGATCTGGCTGGTCGTTGAGAATGTTGCGGAGTGGTGTTTTTGCGGCTTTTTGCACGGGAACGCCTACTCTGCATCTCATTAGCAATAGTTGCGGGGGTCATCGGTGGCGATGTTTTTTGCGGCTGCTATCGCGGTTAAACTGATGTTATGGGCTGTTAGCACCGGCTTGTGAATGGGGTGATAAATTTATCGCGACTTTGGCTGCGATAAAGTGCCGATAACTCGGCAATAGCTCCTTGAGAATATGCCCCTGGGTGTTGCAAGAGCACTGAAAATCTACCTACAGAGGGCGATGAATTTAGACAGATCGTCTGTTCATTAACGTTGGTGCAGGTAAAATTGGTTAAAAATCCTCGAAGGTTCTAAAAAGGTCATTTCTTTAGCCTAGCGGCTAGCCTATTCAGATTCTGATCGGGATCTCTGAGGGTCAGTTCAGACTCACTCAGCCATACTAAGGCGGTCTCTTGGGATGAATGGGCGGATGTTTCGACTGTGGACATTTGCAGGTCTGCTACTTGGGCTACTTCTCCGTTGATACTCATTACAGGTCAGATATAGCCCAGGGTTCTGGTTGTTTTGTTAAAGAGATCCTGTCTAAGGCAGGTGCATTGTGATTAGTTTTCTTTTTTTGACTTGTGGGCAAATGTCTCTATTTGTTGTCGTCTAGGGTGTGGTAATAACGGGTTGTTGATTTTCCACACCTAGGTCATTTGATGTCTTCTTCTTCTTCTGGCAGTTTTGGGCATATCAGACAGTGATAAAGATATGCTGCTTGGGTATATCCTCAGGGTAGTAAGCAATGCGACGTGGAAGGTGTTAGGAGGTAACGCCTATATTACATCCCGGTTATCCTCATTACTCCGGTTCTTCCTACCTTGCCCTAGTATTTATAAGATCTTGTGATCTTTCATCAACAATCTGATAAGGGGGTTGGTAAATCCAGGAAGAATTTGAGCTGAATTTCTGCGGTAATTTAGCTCATGCGATGTCTCGGGAGGCTCTCATTTGCAGCTCACACAGAATCTGCTTCTTTCCCGTCTTTGTAGGAAGTGATATTTGCACCTGGAAAATAATTCTAATATTGCTTCATCAAATTCAGTTCATTAAAGTAAATTCAGCTGATGCGAAGGCTTTGCCATAAACATGGCATTCCCCCAGCTGTGTGCCAATCCTCCCACATAACATGCTGCAGACAGGTTCCCCTCAACTTGGCGGAATGTTGTACATCATTCCACCTGGAGATCTCAAGTGTTGTCCTTTCAAGGGTGAGATAGTGAACCAGGCCTGGCTCTCTGCCTCACAGGGCTGCACATTCTGATTCTAGTAGCATTTGCAAAGGCACAATTAGTACTACAAGTAACACAATGCAAAGCGTAGAGATGTCACAAGCCAGGACAGGCTGCACTTCTCACACAGAACATGAGATAACATCTCAGCCTTGCAATCAGTGTGCATTTCAAATCATACTCTTATATCTAGTTCTCAGATGGAGCCAATCCTCCCACCCAGTGATAAGGCCAAGCTCACACTGATAAACCGGTCATTGTGAGTAGCAATGCAGACAGGGTGTGGGCCTGTATCAGGTGAGGCTGCAGGATCACCAGATGACAGACTACGAGTCTTGTTCTTTGGTTTTACACTTCATTCTTTCTGGGCACTGAGGATCCATGGAAGTGAATGAACCAAGCCTACTTGCTTCCGAAGGCATTCATTTAAAGAAAGCCCAATGCAACAAACTTACTGTTTGGTGCCAGCCACCCTGTGCTTGGCATCTCTGCTCCAGTGGTGCATGACTGTCTTTAATTAAATGGCAACCCTTATAGTGACACCTAAATGCCTTTTTAATCATCATTTTAACAACTTCAAATCCCTAATTACATTTTATAAATGGTCGCATTTTATATATTACAATCTGTAGTGCTTCAATCACAGAATTTGTAGAGCGCACTACTTACCCGCGAGGGTCTCAAGGCGCTGGGGAGAGGGAAGGGGGGGGGGGGGATGCTGCTACTGGTCGAACAGCCAGGTCTTGAGTAGCCTCCTGAAGGTCAGCAGGTCTTGGGTCTGTCGTAGGCTTAGTGGAAGGGTGTTCCAGGTCTTGGCGGCGAGGTGTGAGAAGGATCTGCCGCCGGTGGTTGTTCTTCGAATGCGGGGGACGGTGGCGAGGGAGAGGTCGGCGGAGCGGAGCTGGCGGTTGGGGACGTAGAAGAAGAGTCGTCTGTTGAGGTAGGCTGGGCCAGTTTTGTGGAGTGCCTTGTGTGCGTGGGTGAGGAGTTTGAAGGTGATCCTCCTGTCGACGGGGAGCCAGTGCAGGTTCCTCAAGTGGGGGTGATGTGGCTGTGGCGTGGTACGTCGAGGATCAGTCGTGCGGAGGAGTTTTGTATGCGTTGCAGTCGCTTGATGAGCTTGGCCGGGGCTCCCGCGTAGAGGGCGTTCCCATAGTCCAGTCTGCTACTGACGAGGGCCTGGGTGACTGTTCTTCTTGTGTCTGTCGGGATCCACCTGTAGATCTTGCGAAGCATGCGGAGGGTGTTGAAGCAGGAGGAGGAGACTGCGTTGACTTGCTTGGCCATGGAGAGCGTTGAGTCGTGGATGACTCCCAGGTTGCGTGCGTGGTCGGTGGGTGTCGGGGCTGCTCCCAGCGTTGTTGGCCACCAGGAGTCGTCCCAGGCTGAGGGGTTGGAGCCGAGGATGAGAACCTCCGTTTTGTCCGTGTTCAGCTTTAGTCGGCTGATCTTCATCCAATCGGCGACGGCCTTCATTCCTTCATGGAGTTTGGCTTTGGCGGCGAGGGGGTCCTTGGTGAGGGAGAGGATCAGTTGAGTGTCGTCGGCATAGGAGATAATGTTGAGGTCGTGTTGTCTGGCGATGCGTGCGAGCGGGCCATGTAGATGTTGAACAGTGTTGGGCTGAGGGACGATCCCTGGGGTACGCCGCAGATGATCTCGGAGGCTTCGGATCGGAAAGGTGGGAGGCGGACTCTCTGGGTTCTGCCGTCGAGGAAGGAGGTGGCCCATTCCAGGGCCATGCCTTGCTGGGCATCAGGGTGCTCTTTGAAAATGGACAACACCTCCAATAGAAAAGAGGCATTGATGGTTCCTACCAAGAGAGAGACTTACAGAACTACCAGTGAGCACTGATTGCCAATAGCGAACTGAGCATACTGGGCACACGGAAAAGCGCCTCGAGGCCGATCGATGGGCAGCTGCTGTCAGGGCATCGTGGGCCAAAGGGCTGTGTGAAGGCATGTGGCACTTTATTTCCCTAATAATTTGCTGCTATCTGTAATCTCTTCTCTCTGTTAATATTCACTTACGTTTTTCACTTGATGAAATGTCAACTGTTATATGTATGTTACTTTTATGGATGGAAAAGCATCGGAAATAAAGTGTCAAACTGAAACTGACTGTCAACTCATTTGGCCCTGAGCAGCCCAGAAGGATTGAAGAACACTCTCCGTCCCAGCAGGCAGTGGGGATTTGATGTCCTCGTGCAGTTGAATAATGCTCCTCAGTGTTGTACAAGAACCTGATTTATTGAAAAATTTAATGTGTTTCTCTTCAGAGCGGCTTGTAAAATCGATGACTTTTTCACCTATGTAGTTGGTAAAGTGTTCTGTTGAGTTAATCATTCAAGCCCATTATTGAATGAGTATAGTTCCTCAGGGGAGAACGCCCCTGCCAAACTGCCTGGATATGGCCAGAGTCACTCGCTATGGTCACTAACAGAGTGCATCACACGGCATGTATTAAAACATATCTGAAAGAAACACGTAGTGATAGATTCCTTACCTTAGAATATCCCCAGGCGTCAGTCTGGATCCGGAAAGTTTTCGTCAGCAGTACTCCTGCGCGTCAGAAGGTGGCGTCGTGCTGCTCCGCGTCCGTCGTAGGCGTCGTGATCGCTACTTAGACGTCGCCCTCACGCGCTGACGTCACTTCTTTCTTTTTCCGCGCCAGCAAGCGCAGATCCGGAGAGAGCTGTACCCCCAGTCTTTTTTGACTGAGTTTTTTTAGATTTTTGTCTCAGCTTTTTTGAGTCGATCGACTCCTGGTGCAGTCAGGGATGCCCGGGTTTAAATCTTGCGAGGACTGTCATCGCATGATGTCGGTGACGGACCCGCACCGCGTGTGTCTCTTCTGCCTGGGGCGTGACCACGACCCCAAGTCGTGCCCCGACTGCCGGGCCATGGCGCCGAAGACTTTGCGGGAGCGGTCCCGAAAGCTGCTTGAAGCCCGGCAGTCGGCTCCGCGCCGTCAGAGGTCCCGGTCCAGAGGGAGGTCGAGGGACCGGTCGCAGAGCCGCCCACATCGGAAGTCGTCCGAATCCAAGCCTTCGCACTCGGGGTCAGGTAAGGCGAAGCACAAAAAGAAGTCGAAGAAACGTCCTCGGTCACGCGACTCGGCTGAGGGTGTGGGTGGTGCCTCCCCCGCGGCTCCGGCGGAGCCTACGCAGTCGTCGGTGACCTACCCGCCTTTCCCGGGTTCATCGGCGACTCCGGCCCAGGTACAGGAATTCCTGTCCTCTATGGCTCGCCTATTTGGGCCGTCGGGCCCCTCTGGTGCGCCTTCGGGCCCCGCGGGCCCGACTAGGAGTCCTCGCCCTTTGACGCCGGTGGCTCCGGCCCCGGCGACGCCGTCGGCTCCAGCCTCGTCGCCGCAGGACTCCCATGGATTCCGTCGTGGATCCCGGTTGACCTAGTCACACCTCCACCGACGTCGACCCCACCGGCACCACGTTGGACGGCGCCTGGCGCGCCGGACGACGTCGTCCCCGGTTTCAGCCCCGACGTGGATACGGTGCCAGAACGGTGTCGACCGACGCCAATTCCGACGCCGTTTGGGAATCTGTTTCCCTATATCCATCCTCCTCCTTTTCGGCCTGTACAACAGCAAGAGGAGGAAGGGGAGGACTGGGAGGGGTCTGAAGACCCTCTCACAGCTCAATGTGAGTATGACCCGGACTGGGCTGAGGAGCTGGGGGACGCCAGTGGTCTGGAAACCTCTCCAGACCTTGGCATGATGTCTCCCCCTACCGTGGCTACGGAGGAGGGCGCTAGTTTTTCTGTGGTGTTGCTGAGGCACTCCACCTTCAGCTACCTACTGTGGCCGTCAGGACTAACCTCCTGACAGAAGTGCTTCAACCAGCAGTTTCCTCTGCGGAGCCGCTGCTGCCCTTTAATGAAGCACTTTCTGACGTTCTTCTGGGCTCCTCTTGTGCCTACCTTTACCCCTCTACCCAGTCCTCTCCACCTCGTGTGTTTGTACCTCACCCCCTCTCACTGGTCAATTTCCATTTCCCCTCCCCTTATCCCTCCTCCATCTACCTCCATCTTAACCTCATCTCTCTTTACCTCAACTCTACCTCTCTCTTCATCTCTTTATACCTCACATCTGTTTACCATTCTCTCTCAAATCTCTTTCTACCTCACCACTCTACCTCACCTCCCTTTCTACTGATCTCCTTCTCCCTTCCCTTTCTCTTAGAGAGAGCCAGACACATCTGTACATATTGTAAGAGGAGAGGAAGGACAAGGCAGTAACAGAGGATGAAGAAGAAAGTTATGAGATTCTACCCAATGATGAAGAACTATTTTAGCAAGAATGCCACCTGTGATTACAAATATCTGGCAATGAAATCCACAATTTCAAGCACCATGGGCCTCATTTACGATGCTCTAGTGGCACTTTTTGGGCCTCCAGAGTGTCACTTTTTTGATGCTCCGGTAGCGGAATGTGCTGCAGCATATTTAGAAGGCCACGCAGAAGCCCCTTTACGCGGCTTTTCATGGCCTTGTACATATGTGCCCCTTTCACGCAGAACACTGTGTGAAACCGGCATTCCATGGGTGTTCTTGTGGGTGTTCCAATGCAACACCCATGGAACCGGAAGCATTCCCAGATTTGAGGAATCGTAAACTTGGGAATGTGTCAGATTCTAACGCCACCCCAGGGGTGGCGTTAGTGAGGCGCAATGAGGAGAAATTCCTTATTTCTTCCCGTTTTTTACTCTTTCCATATGTGCTGCACAATGCAGCACACATGGGAGGAAATCACCTCCATTGATTGATTTTGTGCAGAAAGGTGTCCCTGCCTGCACAAAATCAATTATCCCCGCAAAGCAGGCACCCTTGAAATATGGCGCATGGGTGCCTGCATTGCCGCAGGGCTGCTTTATTAGGGCTGGCGCAGGGGTCAGTACAGGACTGCACCGTATTCTTGTAAATATGGCACATTCCTGCCCTTTTAGAATGACACATCGCGGCACTGCAAAATTGCTTGCGGCACCGCGCTGCGCTATTCTATTGTAAATGAGTAACTGTATGTTTATGTCTTATGTTATCATGCACTACTCCATTGAACATCACAATTATTGTGTCTTTCCTACAGTGGGAGAATGGTTTCTTTCAACACTGACCTGCATGTAAATATTAGTGTTGCAGAACATAAATCTAGATTCAAGATACAAGCTCAACAAGCATTGGTAAAGCCAGTAGGGCTGGATTTTATGTGCTAAGGAATGCTGTGTAAACACATTAAACGTGGACAAGAACCAAAAAGAATACTGTATTGAAGGTTCCCTAACTGTAGAGTAGCCCCTCATGCAGTTCAGTGCAAGCACTGAATCAGAGGAGGAAGGGTACACACAAATAACATACCATTAGGGGAGAACCAAGACTGAATTGACAAGGTCTCAAGAAAAAGGCTGGTCAAAGAAGCTCGATGACTGAAGTGGGCTGACCCAAAGCTATTCTATGTTCATTGTAAGCGGTGACTAATTTGAGACAGTGGTTGCCTCTGAGCCACTGGGTCTCATTTTTGGGGACCGGCACTTATTTTTCCTCATCAGATATTGACCATGAGCAAAAGAGATAAAACACACAAACGAGAAAGAAGGAGATAGACGGAAAAACTGGTACAAAAGGAGAATGCAGGGACGGACCTGCAAGAGTGAGATAAAGGGGCAACAGTGTCGGGTAGTGGATTAAAGAGGCCCGAGGTGAATTCAAGATATCTCCATCTTGGTATTTGGTGCGTGGATTTTTAATAGCACCGCCAGAGCAGACCTTTGGGCACCGGCACTCATTCTTTTCCAAATTGAGCACCGATTGTAAGCTCAAGATCTGCTTGCCAACTGTGCTGGCAAGGGCGGCTCCTCCATGTGGGCGTAGGAGCGTTGCCCCACTGCTTTCTCGCAGTGCGAGAAGCAGAAACATAAAATGGTATTATAAATACCATTTTATATTTCTGCTTCTCGCACCGCGAGAAAACAGAAGGGTTTGGTTGGGGGCGGGCGGGTGGGCGGTCCTGCTCTAGGGCAGGGGAGGAGTGGCTTGCCTACTCTGAGGGCGCTGACTGTTTGGTCGGCCCCAGGGCCGACCAAACCGGTCATACGCATTCTCCCTTTTCTCTATGTAGGCCTCCCCATAGACGCCTGTGTGCTTGGCGTCCCATCCAATCACAACGCTGCCATTGCAGCGCGGTGATTGGCTAAGGGGAGGGAGGCTGCCTGCGGCTGCTTCCTGTTGCAGAGAGGACAACGCAGACCGACAACGCGGGACCGGGCCGGCGAAGGTAAGTTAACTTTTTTTTTTTTTAAATTAACCCCCCGTTCCTCCCCCCACCACGCGACCCCCCACCCGCGAGTCTTACCGGCCGCGACTGTGTGCTGGCAAAACACCGATCTAAAACTGAATGGCCACAGGCAATCCTCTCCTTTTATAATATTTGGCTGGCGGATAGCAGGCAGCTAGACTATCAAACTGCTTTTTACGTGCCCCGTTTTTGAAAGTTTTACCTAAAGCCAGTACTGTTTGGTATCATAAGGTTTGAATTAGCTGAAAATAGGTGATACATTTAGGGCCTGATTACGATGTTGGTAGTCCGACCGCCGTTGCGGCAGTCGGGATAACGTCACCAAGCCGGCGGCATCCCGACTGCCGTATTACGATTAAACCGCTGGGCTGGCAGTATTGTGTTGGCGGTGCCACGGCAGTGACATGCTTCGGCTCATAGAGAGTCTTAAGCATATGTCGCTGGGCTGGCACCGTCACTTGCACTTCGGGTGCACTGTGCACCATGTTGTGTATGGCACCCAGTGCACACACAACAGGGCAATAAGAAGGGGTCACAACATATGTCCCCATGCACTATGCCCAATGGGCAAAATCGACCTTGGGGCCCCTTCCCTGCCTTTCCACAAACGTTTTCATGGTGGGGTCCCTGCCATGGAAAGATCGTTGGAAAGGCAGGTCGTGATTGGGACGGTGGTGCAGGCATTGGCACTGCCTCCCATCCCTGCCGCTTTCTCCACTATAGCGGGATCCAGGATCGTGGCAGTGGCGCCGGTTTTGTGAAGGTCCGACCGCCATGGTCATAATCAGGTGGTCGGAACGCCACCGTGAGTGCGGCGTTCATCGGATATTTGCCCTTCACATTACACCAAAGTGCTTCTTTCCTGCACGCCTCATTACGTTGTTCAAGTTGTGGGCATTGGCATCGTTTTTCACTATAACTGTGTATAGCCGGTGTTATGCAAACTTTGGAATAATGCCCAGAGCTTTTTGGTCACTCCTTTTCTATCTAATCAGTGACCTTCCCACTTACAACATATATTATAACTTCTGGTGATGTCACTTCCGAGGATTTCAAAGGGTCATTGATAACTATGAGTCACAGTTTAGCACCCCGGAAGAATTTAGAAGTTGGGTCCTCTGGGTCTAAAAGCCTCCTGTAGAGCAGAAAGCTCATCCTTTCTTTTGTGCTGGCCATACAATGTTCTTATAGCAACAGCTTTATCTGATAATATGGAAAAATGTTGCACGTTGATGCTGTGGCAGACAATTAATTATCGCTAGCTCCTGGCATTATCTATAAAACCTATAACTTTCTAGGTAATTTATTCTGGAAATTCTGCTGCTAAGTGTAACATTTAGTTTAATTACTGGAAACTGGTTAGGGCGAGAGAACGGCCCTGGCACAGGTAGAGGGGGTCTGGGCTTATAAAGTATTTATACTCGCAGGCGGAAAACTAATAGGTTCTCGAGCATTACACTACCACAGGATATCAGAATGAGACCAGACTACCTCAAAAAGGCCAAGCTTAAAGCCAGGGGAGCCAGGGAAGTCTCTGCTGACACTGTATAAATAAATGCAGTGGCATTGTATAAATATATGCAGTGGCATTGTATAAATATATGCAGTGGCATTGTATAAATATATGCAGTGGCATTGTATAAATAAATGCTTCCATGCTCCACCCACCTAACCTGGGCATCCATGTGTCTGTTCTGACGTTACCCCATCACTCACCAACCCATCTTCACGCTCATCTTAAAAAAAAAAATTCTTTCGCATAACTTCACTAGAATTGTATTCTACACAAAGTTATCTAGATGCAACACACAGGTGATTTAGCTGTGAACACACACGCCGGCCCACTGAGTGTGTCACTGCTTAGCGATCATTGTATGAAGAGAAAGCGCACAGCTGTGTATGACTCGTTGTTTATATAACATGCATTATTATTAATGCTGCCTCTAGTAAAAGGATGGATGAGCTGGTGTATATATTCATTGCATACAAAAACTTCACGAGTTAAACTGTAGGTGGCAGTGTAGGCCTGCTTTGGTTAGATCGGGTGACGGTAATGGTGCTCAGTGCAGTTCATCATATTGAACACTTGGTGGCAGTGCTTCTCTATTGGAGATTAAAAGATACATTTCTCGCGAGGTTCTACTCATTAGAGGTCCGTACAGTTCCTTTGCCAAGAAAACTTGTCACCCAGGATTAACATAAAAATGTTCAAGACTTTCTCTATGCCCTCCACGTACTCACTAACAGAGGCAATACATATTTTACCTGTCTCCCTGCATATCCTGGCAAACAGCCCTCTCTTCTAGCATCATCTGCATACTTTGTTTAAGAGTAACAATTTTTAGAATTGGTATTATTGCTGCCACCACCATTACTGTTGTTTGCATTATTCCCTGGTCCCTTCTACCTGCTGGATGGTTTCTTGCCGTCGGTGTTCACCTCTGCTACTTCCCCCTTCCTGCTCTCTACATTTTCCATGTTCTTCACACCTGTGTTTGATTCTTCAACAATGTTGGCTGTATCTATAACTTCGTTGTGTCGGTGCTGGACTTCTTGCTGCCAACAGTCTTTCTTGCAGCTTGTTGCTAGAGGATAGCACAATCAACAGATCATTTATCTTTCACCAGTCATTTCTCCAAATTGGCACTTGATTGCTAATTATCTTCAACATGCGACAAATTATTCTACAGTTACTTTGGGTGCATGCAGCTGACTGTAGAACGTATGACGTGTCATGGCTCTGTTGAAACCCAGGCCCTCATTTATGGGGATTTGGCATAGGACAGCGCAGCAAGTCAGCCTGCTGCACTGCCCTGCGCCAAAGTGAAAGGGCAGGAATGCACCAGATTTATGCAATACGGTGCATTCCTGTCCTTCCCCCCTGTGCTAGCGCCATTTCGGCAGCCTAGCGCCAACGCAGGCACTCTTGCACCATGGTGCAAGGGTGCCCGTGTTGTCCGCAGGATTGTTTTTGTGCAGGAAATGGCACCTTCCTGCACAGAAGGAATCCTAAGAGGTGTTTTCCTCTTTCTAGGTGTGCTGCAGGATGCCTAATATAGCCTATGATATTTATTAAATACTGCTCGATTATTTTACTGTGGGACTCCCATCTCGACAACGGGGAATGATTCAAGCATGTGAATCTATGAAAGATACCTCAATACTGGATAATCAAAGTACCTGTAGAGGATATATATATATATCTTCACTTAAAAAACCAAAGGTTACAGGGATGTTATAGTTAGGAAATAGAATTTCAAAAACCTTTGAAACTCACTGAAAAAAACAAAGGTTACAGGGACATTATAGTTAGGCTCAGATTTCACTCGTACAAAACCAGTAAAATTCAGCAGTTATAGTTACCTGAGCTAAATATAACTTACGCCCCCGTAATGCACTGCTTATTACATCACTCATGACATGGTCAGTGACATCACTGATGACATCTTAGATGACATTACTGATGACATCATCAAGTGAGTGTAAGTGTTTTTAAGAGTTTATGGGTGTTAAACATATATAGTAACGTACTTCAAAAGTTAAATTAGTATACTAGGTGCATTACTACTGAGTGATACTACTTCTAACATATATTATGTGAGTGGCTGTGTGACTGTATCCTTGTCTGTATGGGTGTTGTAAGTGCCTGCATGGGTGTATAAGTGGCTGTGTGAGTGGCTGTATTAGTTAGTGAGTGGGTGTGTCAGTGGCTGTATGAGTGTCACAGCCCTAGCAACAGCCAGACCTTCTATGTGATAATTACCCTCCTTCCTGATAGGCATATTTATTCTCAAGTATGGGTTGCTGTGAGTTCTTTTCAATCGGGTGATATAGTGACACTGTCACGATTTGCTCCCTGCACTCTCATGCCCACCACCAGAGGGGTGCATGGTGTCACTTTCCTGTGTTCTACTAAGCTTCCAGATACTCCCCTGCATGCATATCCTGACTTCCATCCATTTGGTCACTATTTGGGAACTGACATCTATTCCCAATCCATGCCGGGTTTTGTGAAAGCCAGCCTGCTCATGCTTGAAGCCAACCTGCTAATATTTGACACTCTGTTACCTAGAATTCCCTGCTTCGTCTCCACCCCTGCAGACCAAGGATAGGTGGAGGAATTCAGCTCAACTGTGGCTGGCTGGTGCTAGCCTGCTCACACCTGATGCATGTGATTACTGTGAGCTCTTTTAAGCCCCAGCTCCCTTCAGGCCAAGGTTGGTCATTGTAGCTGTGTACCGGTGAGACCGACCCTTGTTTCCAGTGTTTCCTGAGCTTTTGATATCCTTGTTTCTAGTGTTTCCTGAGCTTTTGATATCCTTGTTTCCAGATTTCTTGAGCTATAGCTATTCCTTGTGCCTGAATTAGCACTGCCTGCAGTGCTACCTTCTTTCCTGAGTTCCTGAGCTATAGTTATTCTTTGTTCCTCTTCCTGAGCTTCAGCTATTTCTTGTTCCTGATTTGCACTGCTTGCAGTGCTCTCTTGACTCCATTTCCTGAGCTGTAGCTATTTCCTGTTTCCTTGAACTAGCACTGCCTGCAGTGCTACCTTGGCTCTTGAGCTTTTGCTCAATTCATGTTTCTGCTCCAGCACAGCCTTCAGTGCTACTGTGTTTTCTTGTCTACTGATTCAATACTATTCTAGTATACCCTTGTAGCCTCCCCTTCTGTTTATCATTTTCTAGTCCCTGCTTTTCTTCCCATCTCCTTGGTTCTAGTTCCTAGTTTACTGTCTTTCTATTCCTGCTGTCTTGCTTCTATTACCTTGTATGTTTGCTACTTGCTTTCTGCCAAGTGTGCCCTGTGATTTCCTTCCTTTCCTGTTAAGCACTCCTCCTTGCTAGCTCTTTGTCTATTGTGCTTGTATTTAGTTCTACCCCCTTGCTGTTACTGCCTTGCGTGTTCCTGTTTGATCGCCATGATACGTGGGCACAGCTGACAACCTAGGTGGTGTTTCTTGTTCACTGTGTGTATTGTCTTTGAGTTACATTTATAACATCACCATAGGTATCAGATCCACAGACCCTGCCCTTGCATGCATATCCTATATGTGGGTATTTGCAGTCAGTATCTGTAACAGCAATTGTGGGTGAGGAACTTACTGAGCTTCAGTCTTACCCTGTGGAGCTCCTGAGTGCTTTAGCCCACATTCCCTTTATTATTAATGTTGGGGGTGAGGGGGGGGGGAGGTGTGTGTGTGTGTGTGTGTGTGTGTGTGTGTGTGTGTGTGTGTGTGTGTGTGTGTGTGTGTGTGTGTGTGTGTGTGTGTGTGTGTGTGCGTGTGTGCGTAGTTATTCTGAATGCTAAATTACCTCTCGAGTCCCCATCTTTTGAGGCCTTAGCCATCTTGTTCACTTGTACAGGCTTCCCCTTTGGATCCCTTTCTCCTCTGACTTCCCGTGTGATCGTGGGCAGCGCTGTACTCCTCTTTGTGTACATTTTCTACCCAGTTCCCAGGCCTTGCCCAAGTCCCTGACTGTGTTCCAGACAGTCCCGGACAGTCTCTGACAGACAATCATTGGCCTTCTCAAAATTGATGCTTTACTGTCTGGAAACTTAGTGAGCACCAGAACCCTCTAGAAGACTCCAACCTTTCATTAACCCTGTGGGTGCACCTGTTTTCAATTAAAGTTAATTGCTTTTGCCTTTATGGAAGTTGCTGGACGTTTCTGTCAATTAGCCTCAAACATTGCGTGGAGCTGTTCTGAATGTTCCATGACCCTGACAGTGTTTCTTGCCAATTAAAACAAGCACTTACAAGCATGACTCAGCTGCTAGCAAATTCTAGTATTTTCCTGGTCACGCGCTCGGATAGGCAGCTGGCAATTTCTTTAAATAGACCGCCTTAACCCATTCGTTTTGCTTGGTCTCCCTGCTATTCTCTCACCTGTTTCCTGTGACTGGCTCCTCTTCAGTGCATAACCAGAACACCGCTCCAGCTTCTTCTGCGACCCACTGCACTCAGCAGCTTCTGGCTGAATCAGGAATTCGGAAAAGACAAGAAGAGATTGAAGAAAACAATAATACAGTTCCAGCTTCAAGGTACTCTTGTTATACTTGATATATACATATATGCTCTGAGCTCGGTAGCCTTCTTGAACAAATCCTTTTCTTGAGACAAACTTTTGTAAGCACTCATCAACCTCGTCTGACAGGGGTCTGTCAGACTCCAGTTATTCCTGGGCCAATCATTGAGTGCTTTCCATCTAGAATTTAAGCCGGCTGTTCTCGAGAATTTAACTTGCCAAGAGTACTACTGTTTATGACACAGCAAATCACAGAACTATTTTAGAACGCTGTGTTAGGAAATCTCGAGTGTTCAACTGTACCATCCTCCGTCAACCTTGGTGAGATTCCAATCTCCAGCCAAGGGAGAGTTCAGAAGACTCAGTCATCGGAAAGACAGTACCTTATAGATGACTGAAGGTATGGGTTACTACTAATGGGCTGTGAGAAGCTGGCCTGGTATATGATGTCCACTAATGTAAGTGGGCACCCTGCACCAGTCCAGACAACCCTTATGGTGATTTAAGAGGTCTTAGACAACCTTAGAAAGCTCTCTAAGTGGTAGCTGTGGAGAGCAGCCTTCAGTCTTAGTCCAAAAGGAGTGTAAAACAGCTTGTTTTACCAGAATGCAATCTTATAGTATAGATTAAATGAAAAAGACCCACACAAGGTATTTATAAAAATATGTATTTACTATATAATACTCTCTAACATGTTTAGATATCTCCCACCCGGAGATAAACACAATGCACACAATACTTTGCAAAGAAATAAAGTAAATAGCACAGAATACACAGTGGACTCCAGGGGAGACCAAACCATATACTAAGAAAGTGGTATAAGAACCACGACTCAGGTCAAGACAATGTCGAGAGGATGTAGAAGTGCCGGGGACCCAAGGAACCACCCAAGGTAAGTGACTAGGAACCCCATGGAGAGCGTGTGCAGTATGGGAACACGACCGCGGGCTCCATACAAATCAAGGTGTAAGTCGCGGTTAGAATTTTAAAGATTAAGGGCCCTTCCTAGTGGACCCTGAAGAAACCCTGTGGAAGACATAAGGTTGGAGAGCCACCCCACCCATGGATACCCTAGTACCCACGTTACCTACACCAGGGAAGCCGGGTGCATAGGTGTGAAGTGGTGTCGGAAACCGTCGTCGAGCCCAATGGAGGACTTCAGGAAAGTGCTGCTGCTGGAGAAGAAGAAAGTGTCCGATGGTATCCGAAGGTGGATTCTGGTTGAGAGGTACCTGCAAGCAGAGTGGACAGAGTCTATGTCACGCAGGAGTGACCAGGAGATCTGGAAGACGAATGCCCACTGATGTCGGGTGTTGCAGGAGAGTTGACGGTTACCTTGACTCTGCAGCTGTGAGGACCAGGCAACGCTGAGAAAGACCAGGAGCCATGCACGAGCTGTCCCAGGTCGGATGTCAAGTGCTATGGGGTCGGTGTCTGGCAGGAGCACCAACAAGCCTTGGCAAAGGCAACCAACGCAGAAGTCAAAGTCAAAGAAGGTGCAATGTCGGGACCAGCAATGTCCAGGGTACTCACCACAAGCAGGGGAGTCAGGGTAGGCCCGAGCAATCAGGGGAGTCCAAAAGAAGCAAAGATGACCCTCAACAGGACCCCCAGGCCGGAGGCAATTGAGTCGCAATAGAACCTCGAGCAGCTCACCAAAAGATGCAGACCACGGTGCAAGCAATGCGGTGTGGCCAAAGATTCTGGTCTCGGGAGATGCTTGGGGTTGGGGCTGCTTGGAGCCCGAGATCTTGGTGGAAAGAAGCCAACAAGCCTTTGCAACAGCAAGCCGACACGGTGCACAGGGGTTCAGTTCCTTCGGCTCCCATAAGGGATACTGGCCTCAAACTTGGTGAGAGGGCAGGGCAGGCCTCGAGAGCTGTGGAGAACTACCACCTGTGTTGCAGAACCTTTCGGAGTCCGTAGGAGCTCAGGATCAGTAGACCGGTCAGCTTGGTTGCGGTGCCTGCAGATGCAGGGAAGTGACTCCTTCACTTCAAGGAAGACTCCTTCAAGTGTCTTGGATGCCAACAGGCCTTGGAAGGTTCCTGTATGGTGCACAGGCACAGATGATGCAGCAGACTGAAAAGGGGACGAAGTCGAGCCCAAACGAAGTCCAGAGTGCCCAGACGGTAGAAGAAGTGGTGTCTGAACTGAATCTTGTTCCACGATGAATCTAGGGACCCACCCACAGGTAAGCCCTTAAGTACCAATAGGAATGCATGGGGATACCAAATGTTCCCCTCATGCAGACTGAGTGGTGCTGGCAAACACACCCACCTGGTCCCAATACACTAAATCCTTTCTGGGCGGTGGTCACACCTCCCTGTGACAGGATGCCTATCGTTCTGCCTTCCCCTGCTCAAGCTTCGCTCAGCAGCAGGAGGGCAGCATCGTGTCTCTGGTCGGCAGCAACCATTTTGTGCTATCCAGGCCTAGAAGACTGGTACCAGGAACACTGAGAGCCTAACGGAGGGCTCTTCCAGTGCTTGGAATCATACCTCCCATGCCGTTTACGGTGTGGGGGTATGATTCCAACATGTTTGATACCACACATGATAGGATTCGTTGCAGCCGTTTTCGAGATGGTCATCGCGTAATTACGCGGTGCCCCTCCATATAGTATATGGCTGCTCCACTTACAACCCGTGAGAATGGACTCCGTAGGCTATAGAGGTGTCCTACTCATGCAGGGGCACCCTCACACTTAGAACTAAGCACCCTGCCTTCAGGATTGCAAAGACCTGCTATAAGGGTGACTTATAGGTTTTAAGTGCAGTGACCCTAGCTATAGGAAACTTATATCTTTCGTAAGTGGTGCAAGCACCAGCTTACACAGGCTGCAATGGCAGGCCTGTAGTTACAGTTTGAATTGTCTCCCATGGGTGGCATAATACATGCTCCAGCCCCTGGGGGACCTCTGGGGTACATATGCCCTGGGTACCTTAGTACCATATACTAGGGACTGATAAGGGTACCCCAGTATCCAATCTGGGATGTACCTAATTATTGAACATAACAATTTAAAGGAGAAAGCAGATAGACTGAGGTCCTGATTAGCAGCATCCCAGTCAGACTAGTCAATAACAGCTTAGCACCAGGCAAAAACTGGGGGTAACCATAAAAGCAGATCCTACTTTCCTACATGGTCTATATAATATAAAGAATGAAAATCGACCTCAGCATTGTGTACTTACCTATATACCCTTGTACCTTGCAGGTACTCCTTGACCAGGTGCATCATAAGATTTGAGGCAGGTCTTTGTGAGGTTCACTGCAGTCACCGTGGGGGAGAACCACGGCATCTCGTGTCTTTCCAAACCCCAACCCCCTTTCCTCATGGGTCTGCGATTGATACAGCGTTACACCCTGGTGTTGAGCATAGACCCCTAGGAGGAATCCAGGGATCCAGCGTTGCCCCATCGGAACCACCTGGGATTCAGGTGATTGGCTTGTTACAGGTGAGTGAGTGGCTCTATGAGTGGGTAAGTGGGTGTATAGTGCCTAAGTGTGAGTGGGTGTCTGAATGGCTGTATGAGTGAGTGACTCTGTGTGTAGGTGGCTGTATGGGTTAGTGAGTGGCTGTTTGAGTGGGTGTTTGGTTAAGTGAGCTGGTGTGTGAGTGGCTGTATTAGAAAGTAAGTGCCTGTGTGAATGGCTGTATAGCTGAGTGAGAGGATGTGAGGGCTTGTATGGATGTGTAAATGGGTATGCAAGTGGATGAGTGAGTGCCCTGTATGGGTGAGTGAGTGGCTGTGGTGAGAGGCTGTATGACTGAGTGAGTGGGTGTGTGAGTGAGTGACAATGTAGGTAAATAAGTGGGTGTGTGAATAGCTGTATGGATGAGTGTGTGGCTATGTGAGTGGCTGTACGGGTGAGTGACTGGTTGTATAAGTGGCTGTATGGTAAGTGAATGGTTGTGTGAGTACCTGTAAGAGTGAGTGGGTGTGTGAGTGCCTCTATGGAGGAGTGAGTGGGTACGTGAGCATTAGTATGGGTCTGTGAATGAGTATTTGAGTGGGCGTATAAGAAGTTGTATGGGGGTGTGAGTAGTTGTGTGAGTGGTTCTTTGGATGATGTCATCAGTGATGTCACTGACCATGTCATGAGTGATGTAATATTTGAGGTCATAAGCAGTGCATTACTGGGGCATAAGTTATTGTTAGCTTAGGTTACTATAACTGCAGAATTTCACTGGTTTTGTACGAGTGAAATCTCAGCCTAACTATAATGTCTCTGTAACCTTTGGTTTTTTCAGTGAATTTCTAAGGTTTTTTTAATTCTATTTCCTAACTATAACGTACCTCACCGCCTTCATCTTGGTGAGGACTTTCGGAATTAATGGGAAGGGGGGAAAGCATACGCATAAATCCCAGACCATTGCATCGAAAGGGCATTCCCCCATGACCCTGGGAGAGGGTATCTACTGGCGTAGAACAGGCATTTGGTATTACAGTCCGTCGCAAAGAGGTCCAGCACTGGTTCCCCCACAATGAGAATATCTTGTTCAGTTGCTGTTGGCCCAGTTCCCACTCGTGGCAACTGTCTTTGCTCGCTAGTGTGTTGAGTATTCTAGACATGTTTTCCTCTTAAGGATATTTCCTGAGCTGTGAGCCAACCCCACAGCTCTTGGGCTTCTTGAGATAGTGTTAAACGAGTTCCTCCCTGTTTGTTGATATAATACATGTTGGTTGTATGTTGGTATGAACCAGCACAGAGGATTTTGCAATCCTTGGGAGGAAAGCCTGCAGGATGAGAAAGATGGACTCTCGTAGTAATTTAAGATGAGGGGGGGTGCTCTCCCCTTGGCGGAGTGGTTGGTGGATTTTCCGTAAAATCCAGGGTATGGCCATAGGTGACTAGGTTCAATACCCATCTGTCTGAGGTGATGCTTTCCCAATGATGGAGGCAATTGGATATTTTCAAACCTACGGGACGAGGTGGCATAGCTGGTACCTGGACAGGTTTGCGACCTGTGTATTGGCTCTGAGTAGGTGGTCTTCTGCGGAGGCCTTGCTTAGAGAAACCCACTGTGAAGGATTGGCGGTACGACAGTTGTGGATAACCGGGTCTGTATTGGGGCTGGTAGGACTGATACTGCTGGGAGTGCTGGTATCCACCTCTATGAGAAAAGAAGCCGCACTCACACGCTCCCTGAACGGACAATTTACGGCATTGGAGAGTGCAAAGAGATTTGGCAGTATCAGTACAAGCAGAGCATCGCCAATATTTTTACCAAGTAGTGTGTCTCTATCAGATGCCATGTCCAATATGAAATAAGTTACTTACCTGTAACTATAGTTCACCAGTATTGGAAGCTTTCATAGATTCACATGCTTGAATCATTCCCCGTCTTCATGATGGGAGTCCCTGGTACTTTAAAATAGTAGTAGTAGTAGACTGACAGGTAAAGACTAAAAAAGGCCCAGGTCTCTTAGTTTATTAACCCATCATAGTACTTATTAAAAAAGAGACCAAATTTTGCCTTAACCAATCCGCATGAATCACCCTCTAGAACCCTCCAGAGAGAAGCTCAGTACCTCAGATTTTCGAGCACTAGCGCTATAGTTAATATGCGGAGATAGAAAAAGGTGAGCTTCCCCGGGGAGGAGGGTGGGTCACGTGAATCTATGAAAGCTTCTAATACACTATAGTTACAGGTAAGTAACTTATTTCTTACTCCAGTATTGGAACTTTCATAGATTCACATGCTTGAATCAGAATAGCAAGCAGTTAAGTTAAGACCTGCAAGTAATCATCAAACAATATGACAACTATAATCATATCAATAACAATTAAGGAATATATTCCTTTAAGCGTTAAACAAAGTAAATGATTTACCCTACGTAAATGTAATACAGCAAAAGGGGTAGGGGGTAGACAGGGGTGGCTCACCTTAATGGAATAGATGCCGAAGTACTGCTTGACCCACCGCCGTGTTGTTTAGGACTGCTGAATCCAAGCAGTAATGTCTAGTAAATGTGTGTCTATTCTTCCACGTTGATGCACGGCAAATTTCTGGAAGTGACACTCCCGCAAATAAAACTGTAGACTTAGACACAGCCCTCGTGGAATGGGCTCCAACTCTCGAAGACAGTGGTCGCCCTGCTTTGTGGTGGCAATATTGAATCGCACTTGAGATCCATCTAGAGATACTCTGTTTGGAGAGCGGGAAACCTTTTCTTGGAGCACTTTATGTAACAAATAGTTGCAAAGTCTTGCAGAAAGCTTGTGTCTTTTGCAGATAAAACTTTAGGCAACGCCTGACATCCAACGAATGAAGAACCTTTTCAGCAGTAGACGATGGATTCGGGAAGAAAGTCTTTAGCACCACAGGCTCATTAATGTGGGAATCCAATGGAACTTTGGGTATGAACTTTGGATTTGTACGGAGTATAACCACATTAATCTTGAATTGCATAAAGGGTTCCTCTGTAACAAAAGCCTGAATATCACTAATCCGTCTGGCTGAGGTCAGGGCAAGAAGTAAAGCCAACTTTCATGACAAGAACTTGATCTCTGCTTAGTGAATTGGTTCGAAAGGAGATTATCAATTGTGAAAGAACAGTGTTCAACTGCCAGGCCGGAGGTGGAGGCCTTATAGGAGGAAAAACATGAAACAGTCCTTCTATTACCGTAAATAGCCGCTAGGTGAACTTTTATCGAGCTATGCAACAAACCTGCTTTCACTAACTGTGACAGGTAAGGTGTTACCTGCTCTGGAGAGGAGGACAGTGGATGTATACCTGTTTGATGGCACCAGATGCAGAAACGCTTCCATTTGAGACGGTACGTTTTGTTGGTACTGTCCACCCTGGCTCTTGCTAAGATGTCTCAACATTCCCCGGAAATGTTTAAGTACTGGAACTCATTGAATTCAGGAGCCATGCCAATAAGTGGAGGTTCCTGGGGTCTGGGTGTAGGATCTGCCCCTGGTTTATCGTCAGAAGATTGGGAAGCACTGGAAGTCGGAAGTGCGGGACCTGGGATGGAAGAAGCAGTTCTGTGTACCAGTGTTGATGTGGCCATGCTGGAGCAATGATGATCAGTCTGCATGGTTCGGTCTTCATCTTCCTCAGTACTCTTGGAAGAAGGGGAATGGGAGGAAAAGCATAAGCAAAGATGCCGGACCATGCAATTGAAAAGGCATTCCCCAACGACCCCTGTTGGGGATGCCAACTTGCATAGTACCAGCATTTGCGGTTCTGGGGAGGTGTGAATAAGTCCAATTCTGGTGTGCCCCAGCGTAGGAAGAAGCTGTGCAGGGTTTGCTGGTGCAATTCCCACTCGTGGCACGATGTTGTGAGTCTGCTGAGTGTATCCGCAATCTTGTTTTGTCGTCCTGAAACAAGCAGATTCTGTGAATTATAGCCCGTTACCACAACTTCTGTGCTTCCCTGGAAAGCTGGCGAGATCTTGTGCCTCCCTGCTTGTTTATATAGTGCATCGTTGTGGTATTGTCTGTACGGACGAGCACGGACGAGTGCTGTATCCTGGGAAGAAAAGCTTGGAGGGCTAGATGTACCTCTCTTAGTTCCAAAAGATTTATATGCGATTGAATTTGAGTCTGATGCCACTTGCTGCTCACTTGAAGCTCTTGGAGATGAGCTCCCCATCCCTCTAGTGAAGCATCTGTGGTAATCACGAAAGGTGCCGCTATGAGTTGGGTAGACAGCCCTGCTGACATATGGGCTTTGTCTTTCCACCACTCCAATGCCTTTGGACTGTGCCCACTGCTTGTCCAGTTCCTCCTGCATGGGTCGCATTTTGAGGCGACAGAATGGGATCAGTGGTATGCACGATGATATCATTCCCAAGAAAGACTTGTACCGTCGGACCGAAAGAGACTTTTTTCTTCTGATTCATTTTGTGAGCATGAGAAGCGGGTGTTGCCGTTCCTCTGCGGGATAAGCTTTTAAGCACACTGAGTCAAACTTGGCCCCCAGGAAAACAATCGTTTGAGATGGGTTCTGCCTGGATTTTTGCAAATTGAGAGTGAGACCCAGTCGCCGGAAGAGAGCAGTGCAGGCCTTTGTAGACTCACGCTACTGATTTGGAAGGTGCCTTTATCAGCCAGTCGTCCAGATATGGGAAGACTTGATGTTGATGCTATCTGAGAAATGCTGCGACCAGAGCAAGGCACTTCGTAAAACATTCTGGGCGCAAATTTGAGAACGAAAGGGGAGCACCTTGAATTGGAAATGGCGTCCGGCAACCAAAATCCTCAGGTATTTCCTGTGCCTTGGGTGAATGGGTATGTGGAAATAAGCGTCTTGGAGATCTAATGAGGTTATGAAATCATATTGGTCTAGGAGCTTCAGAACCTCCTGCAAAGTGATGATCCGAAATGATTGTTTTTTCAGGTAGACGTTGAGGCTTCCGAGGTCTAAAATTGGTCGCCACTGCCTTAGCTTCTTTCTGATTAAGAAGAACGGGAGTCGAAACCTTTGCCCCTGTGGGAGACTGGGACCTTCTAGATCACTCCTTTTTGAAGCATGGCTATGACCTTTTGTCGAAGAGCCTTGAGATGCTTTAGGTGGAAGGGTTGCGGAGGGGTTGCCAGTGGTTTTGGATAAACTCTAGTGTATGTCCCAATTGCACAAGGTGAAGAACCCACCGGTCTGTAGTAATGGTTTTCCATTGGCGAAGGTGGTTTGTAATCTTGTCAGCAAGATACGAGGTTTTTGATGGGAGAGATTGAGGAGAATGCGGTGGAGGAGTTGGAGCCGGAGCCTGTGCCATATCATTGTCGACTGCTAACCTCTTTACTTGCCCGTGCTGATTTTCCCCAGTTCGATCTGACATAGGATGTCTGAGGAGGTTGTCTTTGTTGGAATTGGGAACGTTAAGATTGATTATTCGATGAGTATGCTGGGTATCAGTATTGCTGATCACCCCCCCCCCCCATAAGAGGGCTGTCCTCTTCCTCTGGATCCTCGAAAAGGAGTTTTCCTGAGCTGCAGCGTCCCCAAAGACTTAGCGGTATCTGTGTCTGCCTTTATGGTTTTAAGGGCTTCCTCCACCTGACTTCCAACGAGATCTTCTCCATCATATGGAAGGTCTAAGATTTTATTCTGAACCTCTGGGCGGAATGAGGTGGCTTTGAGCCATCCGTGTCGCCTAAGAACTGCTTCCCCTGCCAACTGCCTGAAACCTGTGATGGCAAAGTCCATGGCAGAATTGCGATTCTCCTATTACCATGACCAGAGAATCTGGATTTCATTAAAGACACGGAGGCTAACATTATGCATTATTCTTTTAATGCAACTTCAAGCAGCCCTTTTAAAGTTATACATCACAAACGCGAAGATCTAGAATAGAATGCTCATGTGTTACAATGGCAACAAGGCTAGATAGATCTGCCTCTTTTAACCCCTTCGCTGCTAGGCCTTTTCACCCCCTGTGCTAAGCCTTTTTTTGGCTATTTGGGGTAGTTCGCGCTTAGGCCCCTGTAACTTTTTGACCACATAAGGTATCCGCGCCAAATTTGCGTCCTTTTCTTCCAACATCCTGGGGATTCTAAAGGTACCCAGGGTTTGTGGATTCCCCTGGAGGGGACCCAGAAATTAGCCAAAATACAGCAAAATATTGGGTTTTTGGGGAAAAATGGGAAAAAAGTGCTGCAAATGAAAGCATCTGGGTTTTTCCCTGCAAATTATATCAAAAAAGGGTTTGTGGGGCTGAAATCACCATTTTCCCAGCTTTTAGGGAATGCCAGACTTTTGTCAGAAAACCAAAACATTTTACACAGTTTTGGCATTTTTCTGGGACATAGCCTATTTTTGCTATTTTTTGTGCGTTCAACCTCCTTCCAGTTAATGGTAGAAATGGGTATAAAAGCAATAATGGATCCTGGAAAGCTATACATTTTAGTAAAGTAGACAAAATTCTGAATTCAGCAAGGGGTCCTTTGTGTAGATTCTTCAAGGTTTCTTTATAGAAACTAACAGTTAGATATAGGAAAAATTAAAAATTAGTTGGAAAAACAGCCTTTTGTGTCAACGTTTTCACCTGTAACTTCTTCTAATTATGACAGCTCTTTGAAAGCAATATACCGTTACATCCGCGGGACCTTACTGGTTGTGGGGATATATAGGACTTGTAGGTTCACCAAGAACCCGACGAACCCAGAGCCAATAACTGAGCAGCGACTTGCAATGGTTTTTTATTATGTACCGGGTATATAGCAATTATTTTGGGAAAATGTATACATGGAAAAATTGTTATGAAAGACACCTATGTATTTCTGAAATGGGAACAAAATGTAGATTTTAGAAACAGTAGATATTTGCACATTTCCGAAATTGGGAGTACCCATACTAGCATGAGAATTATAGGTCATTTTTCAAAATGACTTATTTTTTACACATTGTCTTTCATTTGGAAGGCAGAAATGCATCGAAAGTCAATAGGTAATAACAGTTGCTCTACAATTCTGTGTTACCCTAAGTCTCCCGATAAAAATGGTACCTCACTTGTGTGGGTAGGCCTTGTGCCCACAACAGGAAATGGCTCAAAATACAACGTGGACGTACCACATTTTCACAATGAAAAATTACCCTTTTTTTGCAAAGAGCCTAGCTGTAGTTTTTGAACCCTAGCTCTGCGGGCACTTAGGGAAACCTAGCAAACCTATAAATTTTTGAAAACTAGACACCCAGGGGAATTCAGGATGGGGTGACTTGACTGGCTCTCACCAGGTTCTGTTACCCAGAATCCCTTGCAAACCTAAATAATTGGCAAAAAAAACACATTTTCCTCACTTTTCTGTGGTGGAAAGTTCTAGAATCTGCGTGGATGCACAAAATTCCACCCGCCCCGCGTTCCCCAAGGTCTTCCAAAAAAAATGGTACCTCACTTGTGTGGTTAGGCCTAGTGCCCGCGACAGGAAGCAGTGCAAAACGCAACGTGGATGCACCACATTTTCACAGTGAAAAATGACCCTTTTTTTGCAAAGTGCCTAGCTGTAGTTTCTGAACCCTAGCTCTGCCGGCACTTAGGGAAACCTAGCAAACCTATACATTTTTGAAAAGTAGATACCCAGGGGAATCCAGGATTGGGTGACTTGACTGGCTCGCACCAGGTTCTGTTACCCAGAATCCCTTGCAAACCTAAAACATTGGCAAAAAAAAACACATTTTCCTCACTTTTCTGTGGTGGAAAGTTCAGGAATCTGCGTGGATCCACACAATTCCACCCACCCTGCGTTCCCCAAGGTCTTCCGAAAAAAATGGTACCTCACTTGTGTGGGTAGGCCTAGTGCCCGCGACAGGAAGCAGCGCAAAACGCAACGTGGACGCACCACATTTTCACAGTGAAAAATTACCCTTTTTTTGCAAAGTGCCTAGCTGTAGTTTTTGAACCCTAGCTCTGCCGGCACTTTGGGAAAGCTAGCAAACCTATACATTTTTGAAAAGTAGACACCCAGGGGAATCCAGGATGGGGTGACTTGACTGGCTCTCACCAGGTTCTGTTACCCAGAATCCCTTGCAAACCTACAAATTGGCAAAAAAAAAACATTTTCCTCACTTTTCTGTGGTGGAAAGTTCTGGAATCTGCGTGGATCCACAAAATTCCACCCACCCCGTGTTCCCCAAGGTCTTCCGAAAAAAATGGTACCTCACTTGTGTGGGTAGGCCTAGTGCCCGCGACAGGAAGCAGCGCAAAACGCAACGTGGACGCACCACATTTTCACAGTGAAAAATGACCCTTTTTTTGCAAAGTGCCTAGCTGTAGTTTTTGAACCCTAGCTCTGCCGGCACTTAGGAAACCTAGCAAACCTATACATTTTTTAAAAGTAGACACCCAGGGAATCCAGGATGGGGTGACTTGACTGGCTCTCACCAGGTTCTGTTACCCAGAATCCCTTGCAAACCTAAAAAATTGGCAAAAAAACACATTTTCCTCACTTTTCTGTGGTGGAAAGTTCTGGAATCTGCGTGGATCCACAAAATTCCACCCACCCCGCGTTCCCCAAGGTCTTCCAAAAAAATGGTACCTCACTTGTGTGGGTAGGCCTAGTGCCCGCGACAGGAAGCAGCGCAAACGCAACGTGGACGCACCACATTTTCACAGTGAAAAATGACCCTTTTTTGCAAAGTGCCTAGCTGTAGTTTTTGAACCCTAGCTCTGCCGGCACTCAGGGAAACCTATCAAACCTATACATTTTTGAAAAGTAGACACCCAGGGGAATCCAGGATGGGGTGACTTGACTGGTTCTCACTAGGTTCTGTTACCCAGAATCCCTTGCAAACCTAAAAAATTGGCAAAAAAACACATTTTCCTCACTTTTCTGTGGTGGAAAGTTCTGGAATCTGCGTGGATCCACAAAATTACACCCACCCCGCGTTCCCCAAGGTCTTCCGAAATCAATGGTACCTCACTTGTGTGGGTAGGCCTAGTGCCCGCGACAGGAAGCAGCGCAAAACACAACGTGGACGCACCACATTTTCACAGTGAAAAATGACCCGGCACCTAGGGAAACCTACCAAACCCACACTTTTCTGAAAAGTAGACACCCGGGGGATTCCAGGGAGGTATGGCTTGCGTGGATCCCCCAATGTTTTCTTACCCAGAATCCCCTGCAAACCTGACATTTTGCTGAAAAAATCCCTTTTTTCACACATTTTTGTGTGGTAAAGTTGTGGCATCACGGGGCTGACACAAATTTCCTACCACCCAGCGTTCCCCCAGGTGATAGGCAATTTTGATGTCGCCTCAATACGTTGTGGGCCCTTGCCTGTTGCGGGTACTTGGACCTCCCACCCGAGTGAGGCACCATTTTTATCGGGAGACCTGGGGGAACGCTGGGTGGTAGGAAATTTGTGTCAGCCCGGTGATGCCACAACTTTACCACACAAAAATGTGTGAAAAAAGTGATTTTTTCAGCAAAATATCAGGTTTGCAGGGGATTCTGGGTAAGAAAACGTTGGGGGATCCACGCAAGCCATACCTCCCTGGAATCCCCCGGGTGTCTACTTTTCAGAAATGTGTGGGTTTGGTAGGTTTCCCTAGGTGGCCGCCGAGCCCCAGGCCAAAACGTCATGGGACCCCCCTTGCAAAACCAGGTCGTTTTGTGATAGGCAATTTTGAGGTCGCCTCAATACGTTGTGGGCCCTTGCCTGTCGCGGTTACTTGGGCCTCCCACCCGAGTGAGGCACCATTTTTATCGGGAGACCTGGGGGAACGCTGGGTGGTAGGAAATTTGTGTCAGCCCCGTGATGCCACAACTTTACCACACAAAAATGTGTGAAAAAGTGATTTTTTTTCAGCAAAATATCAGGTTTGCAGGGGATTCTGGGTAAGAAAACGTTGGGGGATCCACGCAAGCCATACCTCCCTGGAATCCCCCGGCTATCTACTTTTCAGAAATGTGTGGGTTTGGTAGGTTTCCCTAGGTGGCCGCCGAGCACCGGGCCAAAAACCCAGGTGACCCCCCTTGCAAAACCAGGTCGTTTTGAGATAGGCAATTTTGATGTCGCCTCAATACGTTTTGGGCCCTTGCCTGTCGCGGGTACTTGGACCTCCCACACGAGTGAGGCACCATTTTTATCGGGAGACCCGGGGGAATGCTGGGTGGTAGGAAATTTGTGTCAGCCCGGTGATGCCACAACTTTCCCACACAAACATGTGTGAAAAAAGTGATTTTTTTCAGCTAAATTTGAGGTTTGCAGGGGATTCTGGGTAAGGAAACGTTGGGGTATACACGCAAGCCATACCTCCCTGGACTCTCCCGGGTGTCTAGTTTTCAAAAATGTGTGGGTTTGGTAGGTTTCCCTAGATGGCCGCCAAGCCCGGGGCCAAAAATTCATGGGACCCCCCTTGCAAAACCAGGTTGTTTTGTGATAGGTAATTTTGATGTCTCCTAAATAGGTTTTGGGCCCTTGCCTGTCGCGGGCACTAGGCCTACCCACGCAAGTGAAGTACCATTTTTCTCGGAAGACTTTGGGGAACGCGGGGTGGGTGGAATTTTGTGGACCCACGCAGATTCCAGAACTTTCCACCACAGGAATGTGAGGAAAATGTGTTTTTTGGACGAATTTTTAGGTTTGTAAGGGATTCTGGGTAACAGAACCTGGTGAGAGCCAGTCAAGTCACCCCATCCTGGATTCCCCTGGGTATCTAGTTTTCAAAAATGTACAGGTTTGCTAGGTTTCCTACGTGCCAGCTGCGCTAGGGCCCAAAATCCACAGGTAGGCACATTGCTAAAAAAAGTCGGAGCCTAGTGGGCTTTTTGCCACCCTGGGGGGAATCGGGGAGGGGTTTGTCCCGATATGCCCCCAAAGGGGGCAGAAAGACTGTGGCTATTTTTTGTGGGGGTGGGGACATTGGTATGACCATTTTGGGCAGCCCCCACCCCCACGCATAAAAAAGCCGGCGTACTCGCTGGCGCCTAGTGGGCTTTCTGCCCCCCAGGGGGCAGATCAGGGGCCACTGCCACCATCTTCCCTCCCGGGGGGCAGGAAGACTGGAATTTCTCTGGGGGTGGGGTGGGGGTATTGTCATGCCCATTTTGGGCAGCCCCTACCCCTACACTAATAAAAGAAAAAAATCCATTGTTTCTAGTGTGCTTTCTGCGCCCCCATGGGGGGGCAGATTGGGGGCTACAGCTCCATCTGCCTCCCGGGGGGCAGAAAGACTGTCATTTTTGTGGGGGTGGGGGGTGGGGGCATTGGCGTGCCCGTTTTGGGCAGCCCACACCCTAAAAACAATTGCGCAAAAAAAATCCCTGGTGGATAGTGGGCTTTCTGCCCCTCTGGGGGGGGCAGATTAGGGGCTACTGCCCCCATCTGCCCTCAGGGGGGGCAGAAAGGCTGTAATGGTGGCGGGGGGGTGGGGGCATTGGGGTGCCCATTTCGGGCAGCCCCCACCCTAAAAACAAATGCGCAAAAAAAATCCCTGGCGTCAAGTGGGCTTTCTGCCCTCCCCCGGGAGCAGATTGGGGGCTACTGTCCCCATCTGCCCCCCAGGGGGGGCAGAAAGGCTGTAATGGTGGTGGTGGGGGGGTGGGGGGCATTGGCATGCCCATTTTGGGCAGCCCCCACCCTAAAACAAATTGTGCAAAATAAAATCCCTGGCATTTAGTGGGTTTTCTGCCCCCCCGGGGGGGCAGAAAGGCTGTAATGGTGGCGGGGGGTGGGGGCATTGGCGTGCCCGTTTCGGGCAAGCCCCCACCCTAAGAAAATGGTGCGAAAAAAAATCCCTGGCGTCACGTGGGCTTTCTGCCCCCCCGGGGGGGGGGCAGATTGGGGGCTGCTGCCCCCATCTTCCCCCAGGGGGGCAGAAAGGCTGTAATGGGGGCGTGGGGGCATTGGTGTGCCCGTTTCGGGCAGCCCCCACCCTAAAGAAATGGTGCAATAAAAATCCCTGGCGTTTAGTGGGCTTTCTGCCCCCCGAGGGGCAGATTGGGGGCTACTGCCCCATCCGCCCCCCAGGGGGCAGAAAGGCTGTAATGGTGGCGGGGGGTGGGGGCATTGGCGTGCCCGTTTCGGGCAGCCCCCACCCTAAAACAAATGGTGCAATAAAAAATCCCTGGCGTTTAGTGGGCTTTCTGCCCCCGGGGGCAGAAAGGCTGTATTGGTGGCGGGTGGGTGGGGGCATTGGCGTGCCTGTCCGGGCAAGCCCCCACCCTAAAAAAATTCAAAAAACAAATCCCTGGTGTTTAGTGGGATTTCTGCCCCCGAAGGGGCAGATTAGGGGCCAATGCCCCATCTGCCCCCAGGGGGCAGAAAGACTGTAATGATTGCGGGGGTGGGGGCATGGGCATGCCCGTTTTGGGCAGCTCCCACCCTTATTTTTACTTCCTAAAAAAATCCCTGGTGTCTAGTGGTCTTTTGCCCCCCGGGGGCAGATTAGGGGCTACTGCCCCCATCTGTCCCCCAGGGGGCAAAAAGACTACATTTTGCCAAATTAAATTGGGGGGAGCAAAGGCCCTTGCCCAAGGGGCCGCTCCCCCCTCCCTGGTGTCTAGTGGGTGGATCCCTGCTTGGGGATCGCCCTCCTGTGGCGATCCCCAAGCAGGGATCCACTGGGGAGGGGTACCATTGGAAAGGGAGATTCTCCCTTTCCAACGATACCTCTCCCGTCTTTCTACGTGCTCAGGGGCTGAGATAGCCCCCTGAGCACGTAGAGGGAAACTGAAATGAGCCTCTTGGCTCATTTCAGTTTCAGTTTCACTGAAATGACATCAGCGCGACGTGCGCGCTGATCGTCATTTCAGGGAAACCATGGGGGGGGCCTCGGGAGCTGGGGAAGCTCTTCCCCAGCTCCCGAGGCTCTTGTGGCATTAAGGGAATCTCTCTGGTGCCCGCACCAGAGGGATTTCCCAGGCGATGTTTCATGACGAGCTGGACTCGTCATGAGCACACGACCACTGTGTGCCATGACGAGTCCAGCTCGTCATGAGCATCGAAGGGGTTAAATGCAATGAAAACAAAGTTCAACTATTATGAAAAAAGATAAACTTCTTCTTAGAAACTGATGGATTCCAAAGGAACAACAAAGCACGATGCCGAGACTTGCTTGGAGGGAAGAGGAGGAAGTCTTTAAACTCCAGGTAAGATCCTGCATCTTGTGTAGGAACCATTTAATTTGAATGATCTGAAAAATGATAAAATATTAAACATTTGCACTAATAAGCCTTATGTAAAAGGGAGAATAAAGAGGATTTTAAATAGTGCATTAATAAAGCATAATACATTGAAAAAACTGAGTGGTTTCCTCATTACACTTTTTTAAAAATTTTATTTTTTAAATTCTAATCTTCAAACAAATGCAATAAAGTAAATTATTAACATGCTAGCTTAAGAGTTCACTCCCGGGAGGGAAGGGTTGGGATAATGTTAGCCTCCGTGTCTTTAATGAAATCCAGATTCTCTGGTAATGGTAATAGGAGAATCGCAATTTCATTACAAGACCAGAGGCCTCCTTTATGCATGTTGGTAGTCTAGTAAAACTACATCAGACATGTGTTGAACAGGTTTACAGTAATGTTTCGCAAAGGTATAGGAACTGGACCAGTCGGCCGCCTTAAGAATATCGTCTAACTTACCTCCTTTCCAAAAGGATTGGCTGGCCATAGCGCCTCTTAAAGAATGTGCTTGAAATCTCCGGATGTCTATGCCTGCCAGTTGCATAGCTAGTTTAACCCATCTAGCAATAGTGGAAGAGGAGACAGGTTTGAAGGGTTTAACAAAGGAAATAAGAAGCTGGTTAACACCAGTGGTACAATGTTTGTTCATCCTTGCATCATACTCCTTCATACAATCTACCACACACAACTTTTTGCAAGCATTGAATCTTGGGTAAAAAAATCATGTCAGACATGGGTTTTGTTCTTTTGATAATTTCAAATTTGACACCGAAGGCATCATAAGATCTATTAGTTATTTCCAGTGCTTTAACAACCGATACTCTCCGACAGGATATTAGGCATAGGAGAGAAGCTAGTTTAAGAGAGCGTGTTTTATTATCTAGCAGACTGTTTTTGGGTCAATTACAAAATAGGTCAAGTAATAATTTCACGTCCCATGGTGTTTCGTATTTAGGTTTAGGTGGTCTTTTAAGCCTAATGCTTTTCATAATTCTACATATTATTGAGTTTTTCCCTATAGTTCTTCCATTTAAAGGGGAGTGACCCACAGAAATGGCTGATCTATAGCCGTTAATTGATCTATAGGTAAGAACTCTTTCAAATTGGTCAACAAGAAAGTTTGCTACATGCACAATAGGAGCTTCCACGGAATCCAGGTTCCTTTCCAAGCACCAACGAACCCATCTTTTCCAGATGGCGTTGTATCTATAGTGTGTACCGGGGGCCCAGGATTCTTGGAGGAGAGAAGAAGCCTGTGCCGAAAGGTCAGAGATTTAATTGGCTCTCCTGACACTTTCCAGGCAAGAAGGTTCAAAGTACCGCTCTGGAGTAGGGGGTGTTCCAAACTGTCTATGTCTCTTAGGAGGCCTGGTGGAACTGGGAGTAGAAAGGGAATTTCGTAAGCTAATTCCAAGGTTGTTGGAAACCAAGGTTGGGACAGCCAGAAGGGTGTTATTAGGATTATTGAACATTGTTCCATTCTCAACTTCTGTAGGACACGCTGGATCATTGCAAAGGGGGGGAAAAGCATATCCCCAAATCCCTTTCCAAGGTTGAAGAAAGGCATTCACTGCCAGAGCATCCGGGTCTGGCATCCAGCTGAAGTATTTGTGTAGTTGGGACGTCAGCCTGCTGGCAAAGAGGTCTACTTCTAAGGGACCCCAAAGGTAGTCTAGTCTTCTGAAGACGTTTGGGTTCAGTTTCCAGTCAGTGTGATCTACTAGGAATCTGGAATTCCAATCCGCACAAACATTGTTTATTCCTGGAAGGTATTCTGCTCTTAACGATATTTTGTGTTCCAGGCAGAACATCCATAGCTTTTTTGCTAGGTTGGAGAGGTCTGGCAACTCTGTGCGCCCTAGACGATTTATGTAGGCTACGGCTGACATGTTGTCCATCTTGAGAATGACTGACCTGCCCTGAAGGGATTTCTTGAAACTCATTAGGGCATAGAGCCCAGCGGTCAACTCCCAATAATGTATGTGTTGTGTACTCTACAAATAGGACCATAAGCCTCCCGTGTTCTGATTCTGAAAGCAAGCATCCCAGCCATGAAGGCTGGCGTCTGATTCCAGGACAAATTCCTGGGAAATGCCAAATACGGCTTTGCCACTCCATGCGTCCAGATGTTCTAACCACAAGGTCAGTTCTGTCTTGGCTTTCTGTGTCTAGACGAATTTTGTCTCCGTACCATAGGCCAGATCGAAGGGCTCTGCCCTTCAGCCTTTGGAGGGCCTGATAGTGTAAAGGACCCCGGAAAATAGCTTGGATGGACGATGAGGCGGGCCAGGAGTCTGGCTAGTTCTCCTAAGGTTAACAGATCCTGTTTCAGAACATGGCATATCTCTTTTTGAAACTTGGTTATCTTTTTCGGGGGAAGTAACAGCATAGACTTCACGGTGTCTACTGTGAAGCCCAGGATCTCTAAAGACCTCGAGGGAGTCATGATCGATTTTTCTCTGTTTATAATAAAACCTGCACTCTCTATTAAGCTTACGGTAGTATTCAAGTCTTTCAGAATTTGAGAGTGGTCTTGAGACATGAGGAGAAAGTCGTCTAGATAAATTATAAGGCGGATACCTCTTTTTCTCAAGACTGAGGCGATGGCCCTCAGAACTTTGGTGAAGCACCAGGGGGCAGAGGATAGACGGAAGGGAAGAGCTTGGAACTGGTATAGGTGATTGTTCCAAGCAAATTGGAGGAAGGACTGGGATTCTTGTGCCATTGGAATTGTACAGTAGGCGTCCTTTAGGTCTAGTTTCACTAACCAGTCTTTTTCTAAAAGCATGTCCCTGAGGAGATGTATACCTTCCATCTTGAAATTTCTGTAGGTGAGAGATTTGTTCAATTCTCTAAGATTTATTACCGGTCTCCACCCTTTGTCCTTCTTCTCCACCAGGAAAATATTGCTCAGGAAATTCAGGCGTTCCCAGGGGACCTCTACAATTGCCCCTTTAGCCAACATAGAGTTCACTTCCTCTGCCACAACAGAGCGTTGTTCTTGGGTCAGGTTTAACACTTTGGGTGTTGTAACTTGTTTGGGTTTTTCTATAAAATCTATTTTGTAACCCTGAACAGTATCTAGAACCCAATGATCTTGTGTAATTTGTTTCCAGGTGTGTAAGAAATGTTTAAGGCGACCCCCCCCCCTATCCCTGTTGAAAAGGAAGGATGAGGTGAAATGGTAGTTACTTGGAGTGTTGGAGGAGTTCTGACCTCTGGCTCTGAAGCCTCTTGAACAGAAGGGTCTGAGGGTAGAAGGAGGGATTGGTCTGGTAGGGACAACCAAAACCACGTTCTCTGAAGAAGGGTCTTTGGTAGGGACGGCTGGCAGAGCGACCCCTACTGCCGGCCCTGGCAAAAACACTAGGGTTAAAAACTCTGCGCATGTTAGTTTGCGCCTTATCCAGTGCAGTGAATGTTGCCACGTATTTGCCTAGTCCCTTTATCATGTCCTCGCCGAAAAGAAGTCCGTTTGGGTTGACAGAGGGTTCCTTTTCGGCCATATCACAAAGTTTAGGGTCAATTTTAGATAGGACAAGTTTCCTTCTTTTGGTATTAATTGTTTCGTTAGCGTTGCCGAGGATGATTAGTGTCCTCTGGTTCCATCCCCTCAATAAGTCGATGTTTGGGGAAGAGCCGTTAATGTGGCTCTCTTCAATTAAATCAATCATTCTGCACAAGGGACCTAGCATGTGGAGCATGTGGTCTTGGCAAGTTTTGAGAGAGCGCTCCATCCCCTTCCTAGGGTCCCTGCCCAGTTTAAATAAGAACTTAATAAGTTCTGGGTCTAAGTTTGGAGTGAGACAAATGTTATCTTGGACCATGGGTCTTGGGCATTCAGCCTTTAGGATATTCCTTGTGTCTCTTTCAAGGAGGTTTCTTATCCACCTCTTGATAAACTTGGCCACAAGGTTCTGAGGCCACCATTGGGAGCTCCTAGGATGTTGAATGTTATAGGGGGAGAACATTCCCCACCTAAGGGATCAATGATTATTTACTTAGAGGAAGAGGGGAGTTCATCCTCTGAAAGAGCAAAATCCAGGTCGTTCTCATCTGGATCCAGGTCGAGGATATATTCATCCAGAGACTCTGTTGCTCCTTGATCAATATCAATTAAATGGGGGTCAGATAGAGCACTTGGAAAAGTGTGCCGCTTGGGGCATCCAGATAGATTGTGTTGCTATAAACACCTGATGTCTTTGGGGCGCGTAGGCCTCCCTTAGAGTTTGAGGCGCTTAGTCCTTCTTTAGGGTGTGAGGTGCGTAAGCCTCCCAATAGGTTCGAGGTGCTTGGACCTCCCAGTGTGCTCAATGGGCTCTCCCTTTCTAAATTATTGGTTTTCCTTGACCTTTTGCCCCCGCATTTATTAAAATCTTCAATGTGCCCTCCTTGGAGTGCAGTGGGGTTGTTTGTTTCAGGTAGGGGTCTTTTACCCGCAACAATTCGGTTGATGGTTTCTCTCATGCATGAGCGCATCTCTTTTTGCATGAATTTTTTAATAAGCTCCTCATTAGGCTTGGGAGTAGGGGCCGGAGCTTGGTAATCGTCTGATTCGACATCGGACATTATGAGTGGTTGATCCCCAAAGGGTTAAATCCTTAATAAGGTGTTAACACCAAATTAACTCCCCGGTAAGGGACTTAAAAAATGATTTTGTAGGAATAAATAATGTAAATAAATGTCCCAATGCGCTAAGAACTCTTGGTTAACAAATATCCAAGGGTAAGACTGCCCTGGAATTGGGTAAGACAATAAGGGTAATATTGCCCTGAAAATGGTTAAGATAATAACTTGGCCTGTTTAAAATAAATCTGTAAATAAAATTTGGGGTCTAAAATGCTAAAGAAGCTGTCCCAAAGGCAGAAGGAGACTCAGCTGAGGGACAGTGCGAGCGATCAGCTGTTTTTGTATGCGTTGCTAAGCAACACAATTGCAACTCTTGGTATTAGAGGCCTCAAAGGGCCTCGCTGACATGCGCGGTGAGCGTGTAACGCATCGCGCAGGGCCTGCCAAGGGTCTCTCCTCAAATGCAGGCAAGACCCCTCGGAGCAGGGAAAGGCGAGGCCAAAGCGGAGTCGACAGACCGGGAAGAGCCCGGGAGGAAAAGCGGAGCAAGACGGAAGGCTCTCAAGGCTATGACTGTATCGGCGCAGCCCACACCCCGTAAATTGGAGTGCGAGAGGGGCCGTGCCAGGGCTGCATCAAGGTTTACGCTTGTAAAGGGCTGCGATAATGCGGCGGGCCCGAATGAAATAAAAATGGGCAAAGAGAAACGGCGCAGCGGTCCGGAAAGGCCGCAGAAGGAACAGTCGAGGCGCTGAAAGCGCCAAAGTACGAGGGAATACAGTGAAAAAGCGCCAAATAGTACAATGAAGACAGCAAGCATAAGGTAACAGAGTAAACAGCAATACAAATGTCCAACAAGAAGGTTGACAATATCAAAGAAAGCATAGAGAGTAATGGAAATAGAACTTATCTGCTTGAAGCCACATTTAAAAGAGGCAGCTCTATCTAGCCTTGTTGCCATTGTAACACATGAGCATTCTATTCTAGATCTTTGCTTTTGTGATGTATAACTTTAGAATGGCTGCTTGAAGTTGCATGAAAAGAATAATGCATAATGTTAGCCCCCGGTCTTGTAATGAAATCTATAATTTCATTGGATGCTCTTTCTCCCTCGTGGAGGATCTTCTTTGCCTCTTCCTTAGCATCCTCTGGTAGTTGGCTCAGTTATGGGCCAATGTCTGACCACATTTGGCGATCATAACGGCCTAAGATCGCCAAAAAATGTGCTGCTCTCTGTCAATGCTGCCATTGAAGAAAAATGTTTGCCGATGGAATCTAGGAATCTGCTAAAAAACGGATTTGTCGAGCAGCGCTGAGCAGCTTGCATGACCACGGAATCTGGTTTTGGGTGTCCTGTGAGACACGCCCGTGCATTATCCATAGCCTTGTATTTTTTGTCTAGGCGCAGAAGGACCGCTGATATAGAAGCTGGGGTCTTCATAATTCTAATACCCTCTTCTCAGATGTAATCGATAATTGGTATAGACCTGACAGACTTACAAAACGGTTCTTTGAAGTCATAATGGAAACAGTCCGACTGTTTCGAGGGCATTGGTAAAGCAAATCATTATGCTGTATGTTCCAAAAGATTATGAAAACCTCCTTTGTCCTCTGGTGGAGAATCTACTGCAGGAGGTGTTGGTGAAACAGGCAAGGAAATCGAATAATTCTCCCACTCCGTACCTGTGTCAAGAAGTTCTCCTTCTTCCCGCTCTTCATCCGAAGAAACTAGTTCCTGGCGAGGAATGGACTGTGGAGTATTTGGAACTGACAACCTTGCACTGGTGACCCCCATTGGAAGTGGAGGTTCGGCCATAGGCTCTGGAGGTGGGAATCGCCTGCGGTAATCTTCCAACACAAACTGAAGATCTGAGAGCAAGGCAGACGGCATTGTGACCTTGTCCTGCTGATACTGTCGATGGCCCATCACAGGTTGGGTATAACAAGCTTGACCGTAATATTCCTGTTCCTCCTCTTCATCCTCGTCATGGCACTCAATGTGTAAGTCCGATGGACAATACGCATCCCCAAATGGGCCCTCATCTTTGGAATCTTCCTCTTCCAGAAGATGCGTTGGCAGAAGAGATGTTATCTTACTAGGGGAAGTATGTTCTGGGGTAATCTCTGAGTCGATAAGCACCGCAGTAACCTTAGGCGATGATGATTCTGTCCCCAACAGTGATTTTGGTGGCGGAGTCTTAGCCAACGAGGTGGTTGCCGTCGACAGCTGTACCAGCATCGATAGAGGTGGGCTCTTCGTCGACATTGGTATCTTCGTTGACGACATTGTCTTCGTCGAGGACGGTGTCCCCGTCGAGGACGATGTCTTGGCCAATGACGACTTCCTCGTCAACGGTAGTGTCTTCATCGGCTCTGAATTCTCCGTCGACGACGATGATGACGACGTTCTCATTGACGGTAACTTCTCCGTCGACTGTCTCACTTTTATAGACTACAGCGAAATCTTCGTCGACGATGCCAAAGGGGTAGTCGACTAAATCAGGGCCTGAGTGGCCAACAATAGAGATGTCGTCAATGGTGAGAGGGCCATGGAGAAAGATGTTGATGTTCCTGAGGTGCATCCCCTCGTCGTCGAGGGAGTTGACAAACCCTTCTTAGATGGCAGAGAGCTTGACGATGGATCTGAAAAAGTCTTTTTAAAAGTCAATTTTAGCCATGTAGGTGGGGTTTTGGGCTCTGATACAGTCTTTGAAGGCTGTTCCCTCCTGTGAGACCCTTTTTTGCTCTCTTTGGAAACATCCTGAGAGGATTTTTTGGCACATTTAGTATGTGGTTCTTATCAGAGTGCAAAACATACCTTTCCCTTTTGAGGGAAATTCTTGAAGAAGACTGCTCACTCTCCGAGTCCGACACAGGATCAGATCTGGTTTTCCTCTTCTGAAGCCAAATGAGAAGCCATCCTTCACGGTCTCTGAGAGTCTTGCTTGAGAAGGTGCGACAAATTTTGCAGTCCAACGCCTTATGGGCTGGATATAAGCAGTAAATGCACTCTTTATGACGGTCTTCCATATATAGCCTCTTCTTTAGAACAGGTAGCTCACTCTCTGAAGAGAGCCTTTCTTGCCTTGCCTGACATGACTCAGTCAGAGCTAGTGGCAAAGCAACGGATACAAAGAGTAGAATATATATCGGCTTGAATTATAAATGAAATAAAGTCACTTTCCTGAAAGAGGAATTCCAGAAATCTTCTTTAGATGTGAGAAAGCTGAACAGAACTCAGAGGAGATTCCCTAACACAATGTGCAGTAGAAAATCTGAGGTACTGTGCTTCTCTCTGGAGGGTTCTAGTGGGTGATTTCATGCTAATAGGTTAAGACAAAATTTGGTCTCTTTTTTAATAAGGATTATGATAGTTTTTTTTAGTTTTTTTCTATCAGTCTACTACTATTTTAAAGTACCAGGGACTCCCATCATGACGACGGGGAATGATTCAGGCATGTGAATCCATGAAAGTTTCTATACTGGAGTAACTTAGATTGAACCTCAAGTCTAAACAAGGTCGCCTTGAGCTATCCTTGGGGCCTTAACACGGCTGCGCCGGCTAGTTGACCGAAGCCTGTGGAGGCGATGTCCATGGCGCAATCTATGATCTCAGAGGAGGTGCATTCAACAACAAGATCTTCTTGGCTTCAGTCAGCCTATCCTCCAGGATGAGGTCAATGATGGAGTCGATATCAGACCACATCTGGTGGTTATAATGGCATAGAACTGCGTTGGTTGTGCACACTGTAATTGCAGACATGGTGGAAAATCATTTGCCAATATTGTCCAAATGGCATCCCTCTTGATCAGGTGGTGCCGAAATAGGAGTAGATGGGTTTTTAGATGTACATTGTGCCGCTTTAGACATCACTGGGTCAGTCTTGGGGTCTCCTGTCAAGCATGAAGGGGAATCCTCAGGGGCCCGGTACCTTTTATCAGTGCAAGGGAGGACAGCCACTACTGTGGCAGGGTTCTTCATCACCTTGACTCCTTATTGCCAGATGTAGTCAATGATCGGTATAGAACATACTGATGTCCTTGCTTGTTCTTTAAAATAGCACAGGAAACAGTCCGACTGTTTCACTGACATAGGGAGATGGAATTTGGTTGCCACCCTCTCCATGAGGTTATAGAAACCTCCAATGTCTCCAAGAGGTACATCAGCAGGGTGTTGTGGAGGTGGGGACGGTGTTGGTAGAACATAGTCATCCTATTCATCTAAAAGGTGGCTGAGGCTCAGGAATCTCACCCTCTTCTATTCCATCATAATCAGATGATGATGAATCATCCCTCGGTGGCACTGCTCCTTGGGGAGCAGACGTCATTCTAGGAGTGGCTATTGGAGGGAGAGGTGTAGGAGCAAGAGAACTGACAGGTTGTGGAGGCTACCAGGCTGCTCTACAGGGGGTTGTGGAAAACGCCTCCTAGTCTGTCAGCACAGCCTGAAGATCCTGTATCAAGGAAGTAGGTAGTTGTGCACTATCCCACTTAGGTGGCGGGCCAGGGTAATAACCATAGGGCTCATAATGTCTTGGAGTAAAAGGATAGTAATATTGGTAATACTGCCCTCCATCATCATAATCCTCATCTTCCTCCTGACAGTTAACATGCAGTTCTGAAGGGCTGGGAGCTGGCCCAAAGGGGCAGTCATCCTCATCAGATTCTCCAAGATCCAGCAAGTGGATTGGAGGCAGAGACAAGACCTTGCTGGGTGAGGTGACCTCAGGACGTAGAAAGGTTCAAGTGACTTTTGAGACCTTAATCGTCACTGGCATCGACGGAGGGATGCACGAGTCCTGCTTTGGTGTCGTGATCGACGGGACCACCATCGACGGGAGCATCGCTGGAATTATCGTATTTGGCAATGTCGTTGATGGGATCGTCCTCGACTGGAACTTCATAGACACCTGAATCTTCGACGAGATGGGAGCGTTGATGGCGGCAGTCATCATCGTTTTCACCATCGACGGTCTCAATGACGAGATAATGGTACTCGTGGTCGTCGGCGATCTTGGTGTCGACAGTGAAGGTGCCGTCAAGATGGACTTAGTAGAGGATTTATGCCTCGTGGACAGGTCAGTAGAGGTGGTATGAGGGCAATCTCTGTCCTTAGTGGATGGGGTCAATCTGTCATGGCCTTTAGGCTAGTCCTGTCATGTATGCCCCCTTTTACATACATTGTCCCATCCACACAACTATAACTGTTCTGAATGGGTGTCCTTTTTCCTAGTAGCTTGCTCCTGTCTCTTCGACACAGGCTCTTAGTATACTATCATAATCCCTGGACCTGACGTACATAAACATGTCCTCAGGCACTGCATAATTAATTCTGTATAAAGGTCATCACTTTTTCATCCTTGGCCAACAGGTCAGCTGTGCATGATCGCATTTGTTTGGAAAAACATTTATGATTGTTTTCAAAACATATCGATTCTAGAAGAAACCCTGGAGTGACCACTCTAGTATATAAGACCCTTATTCCCCCTGCAAATTAAAGGAGAATTCCTTCCACGCTGACACGGGGTTCTGCATGCTGAATCTTCGACACGCAGCGGTCTGACATCCCTTGCGGGGTGTCATCCTCGGAGCAGAGACGGAGTCCTTCATTCTCTACCATCAGGTGAGGGGGTTGGTTCTTCCCTAGGGGATTCTTGGATATATATATATATATATATATATATATATATATATACACACATACATACATGCTCCACCTACATATCAAGGCTAGATACATTTAGGGAAATTACTTTGGGTGCCCATTATAGGTGTATGCAAATGCTACTGTTTTATCTGAACTGTATACGTTCATCTTCTTAGCACTATGGTAGAAACGTATCTACTGTTTACTATATTGGTACTTGCGATTTCATTCATATGCTTATGTCTCCTGATTGTCGCAGTAAATATGTTTTACACAAGACTGACGCTGGACCAATAAATACTTATTGCAACGTCCTAATCGCCATCCTGTGTATTTTCTGAGATTAAGTAAGCACGAGTGACTGAGCAAAAGTAACGTACTGTTTTCCATGATCCCTGAGGAATCAGGGTTGTCATGTTCAGTGGTTGCCAGAAACTACCTACATCACTGTAAAATACAGGGGGGTGGTAATGGCAGTGTAGAGCTAGCTGGTCTAACAGCTGACATATCCTGTGGAGGTGTCCGGAAGCGGTTTGGACACCAAGCCCTCAGTTTAGGTCATCCAAAACGCGCAGGTCCTGGGGATTCCTGGGAACTACACAACATGGCGCCGCCAACGTTGGTTTGGTTCTTATTATAACAGTTAAAATCTGAGTAGTTCAGTCGTGCTTTTTCAGAAAGCCCTACTCACACTTTTCAGAGACGTCTGAAGTGGGAAGGGAGATCCGCCTCAGCTGAGCAGATTATACCCTCTGTATTGGCTGAAGGTTTAACAAGCTTGTAAGGATAAAAGGTTCCCACATTGTGCAAAACCCCCAATTACTAAAACCTGTATACTTCTCCTGAGAATGACTGAGTCCAAGAGTGGTGGTTAGGGCTCAGGAGAAGACGAATTTGCAAACGCACTCAACATTACAGAAAATTGCAGACATGCAGTAACTATAAAGTTGTTAGAACACGGCATACCTGCAACAGTTGGCTGTGTTACCTTCATGATTGAGGTACACGAGGTGTTCGGATCAGAGGTATTCTATTCTTGGGTTAAGTTCCAGCCTGCAGATCCACAGACTAAATTGTTTCACACATACATTGTAGTTGAACCACTGGACGAATACATTCTATACGAAGACATTGAAGTCCTGTTAACTTACCAGCAACATAGAAACTGGTTTAAAGGTGCCCTCCCACACACAACATCCATCGTAAGACTCGGTCCATAGAAGGAGCGACCTGGACAATCTTAGCGACATGCACTCCACATCCTCAGATAGACACACTACCAGTGGATGAAGTCTGTACAATATACAAAGACGTAGTCCGGCTATACAGACACATTGTTCAGTTTGTCATGTGAACATTAATAGTGCAACCTGTGAGGAATGCTCTAGTCGGTCCACATCAGACCACACCTACGATTAACCCACAGACACTAAAATCAGTAATGGGAGCAATGCCTTCCAAACGGGAGCAAATTCCGTTATGGATAGCACAAAAAATTGCACAGCTCGAAGCAGTATTTCCCCATAAGGGTCCGCAGTAAAAACACAGAATGCTAACCATTATCCTGCCAATGGGGATGGTTCCCTCGATCGAGGATTGTACTACTTGGGGAACAATCTTTGCTGCTGTTTACATCAGAATACACGGTACCCCTTCCATAGCAGTCGTTCTAGAAGTCTTGTAACAGATACAGAATGAGTACGGGGCAGGACCTGCCCTGGACTTGGAGATGAAACTGATGGGTAATTTTGCCCAAGTCTCTGCAATAATGCTGATCAACATAAAAGGGGAGGCAGCAGCATTGGCCATACACCACTGCCTAAGGGAAATAGCTCTTATAAATAAGGAGCGTGAGTTACCAAAAATTATCGAAGAAACCTATGCTGCATTGGGTAGAGATAGTTTGGGAGCCAAACCGGGGAAGCCACATATGGCGGGTAGTCCCGACAAGGACAACTCGAAGCAAGCACCCTCTTATTCTAAAAAGAAATGGGATAACAAACAATCAAAAAATAACAATACAGAAAATAATTCAGGATCAAGGGGTGGGTCTCCCAAACGGGGGTCCTCTGAGAAGAGGTGTAACCTTAGGAATTGTGATAACATAAGGAATCCTGACAGGTATCAGGAAACTGATACACGTTCCTTTCGTTCCTTTCAGGGTTCATCAAAAAAATCTGGAGAGGGACGGGCGATCAGAACAAAAGACTAAAGATCGACCAAAGACAAAAAGGGAAAACATTGTAATTCAGATTACATTATCAAACAGGAAGAACAACCTAAAGCAAAGCCTCAATGCAAAAGAAGAAAGTAGCTGGCTTAAAAATGAGACATGCCCAGGTTACTAAGGACTCTTCTGAATGGGGAATGGTCTCTGACAATGCTAGACAGCGCGGAAGAAGTAACAATAGCTCGCCAGAACCTGAAGGATTTTCTGGCGACAGCAGGATTGAATGAACATATCACGATGGAAACACCTGATACAAGAGTTAGTGTCCCGCATAGACTGTACCAAATTACACTCCTAATAGAGGGGGACATCTCAAGAAAAGTTAAAGGTGTTTTTTGGGAGAACTTAACATATGGATATGACATCCTGTTAGCAGAAAAAGTTTGGCCACCAGAGTTTGTGATGGATTGCCCAAAAGGGGAAGGCATCATTTGCTTGCTTTCTTCGACCTCGTTCCAGAATTTTCAAAACATTCATACGCGAGGGAGTGGGCGCTAGCTCTGGCATTATACCGTAACCATATAGGGTGGAACGTGGAGTCTACTCACCACGAAATCCTATTAAAATCTACTCCAAATCCACAGAGACAGTACCCTATTAAGAATGATGCAAAAAGACAGGTCAAAGAAATCTTAGACCAACTTGAATACCAAGGTGTGATTGAGACTTGCGCCTCCCCAATAAACCATCCTTTGTTTCCCGTAATGAAACCTAACAATTCATATCGTCCAGTTTTGGACTACCGACATTTAAGCACATGCATACGAACATTTGCAGTTCAAAACGCACATAGGCAAACAAAACGCAGCTCGTGAGATCTGGCACTCATGAAAAAGGGCACATCTTAAACGCAACTTTCTCCAAAGAACCTAAAATAAAGATAAGGACTCCTTTGCCAGTTCTGTGGTCAGACCACTTTTTTATTCCTCTTACCCTAGCCAAAATCCAAACTCAGTACACGGTCCATAACTCCATTAAGGCAGGTAGAAAATGGCCTAGAATCATACCAGATGGTATGGTTAGCGCCTTGGAAGCCTAGATTACAAGCCTGAAAGGAACTCTTGAGGAGGCAGACAAGATATGGCCCGATTGGTTCAACCTAGTGGCAGAACAGTGTATTCAGAAAGACAGGCCAAGAACCAACCGTGCTAGGAAAAAATCTGCATTGTTCAACCCACACCTAGCCTCATTGGAAAAAACATGTTAAAAAATCGAACGAAATTGGAGGAAAACATATGACCCAGCCACCAAAATTCAATATAAGAAGGCCATTATACACTACCACAATGAAATCAAACAAGCCCAAGCCAAGCACTTCGAGGAAAAAAATCAATTCAGCCCTCAACTCTTCTAGGGAACTTTTTAAGGTTGTTCGATCCCTAACCTCCACCGAACAGGAAACTTCCTCTCAACCATCCTCAAAAGAGATGCGACGAGCTTGCGACCTTTTTCAAAAACAAGGTGGAAAAGATCTATAACTCCATGCAAGGGAGCACAGATACCAAACTTGGAATCTATGACCTTCTGGGAATGGCTATAGGGCCAATCATAGATCATTTCCCGGTGTTGAGTCGGGAATCCACGACCATGATCTTGCGGAATATTAAGTCAGGCTCCCCCCAAGACCCGGTTCCCTCACACATCTTACTGCAGGGTGGTAATACAATACTGGCCACTACATCTGATCTTCTCTCCCTATCTCTTACACAAGGGATAATTCCCAAAAATTGGAAAGACGCCATAGTTTGACCACTAATGAAGAAACCTCAATTAAACCCTTCAGACCTGGGGAATTACAGGCCAATCTTACTATTACCCCTGTTAGGAAAAATAGTGGAAAAGCATGTCAATCATACCTTGTCCCAGTTTCTGGAAGAAAATGAGGTGTAACACCACACCCAAATGAGCTTCAGACCACAGCATAGTATAGAGTCTGCCCTGCTGGTGGTCACGGAGGAACTCAAGGGAATCCTTGATCAGGGGGGTGTAGCCGCAATCCTGCTACTTGATCTTAGTGCGGCGTTTGACACTGTTGATCATAACACCATGATCCTCAGGCTGAAGGAGGCAGGCATTAGAAACAGTGCCCTAAACTGGATGTCCTCATTCTTAGAAGATAGATTCTTCCAGACAAAGGAAGGCGAGCAATTTTCAGAAGTCCTACAGGTATCATGTGGAGTCCCACAGGGATCCTCCGAGTCCCACATTATTCAATCTATACATGCAACCTTTGCCAAACATAGTGCAGAAATTTGGTCTATCCATCATATCATACACAGATGATACCCAGCAGGTATTATCGGTGACGGAGGGCCCTCGGCCCAATAGCAACCAATTGGCCCCCTGCATGAAAAAGTAGCAGAATGGATGACCAGGTGCAGCCTAAAATTGAATGGAGACAAAACAGAACTGATGTTCCTGGGAAACAATTCGGTGCCCAGAGACATCATTAGCTGGCCACCATAACTAGGCAGTCCCCCTATTCCCACAAATTCCCCCAAAAACTTGGGAATGTGGCTAGACCAGTCTTTTTATGGAAATACAAGCCAAAAAACTCGCAGCCACCTGTTATGGGATACTCCACATGATTCAAAAGATTTGAACACTTATCCCTGAACAGACCCGGAGAACCGTGGTTCAAGCCTTGGTTGTGTCATGGCTGGACTACAGCAACTCCCTCCATCTGGGCTCCCCAAATATGTAGTGAACAGGCTACAGGTGGTTGAAAATGCCGCAGCCAGGATACTACGTGGTATTCCCAGACAAGATTCAGCTAAAGCCTCACTGAAAACACTGCACTGGCTCCCGATCCAAGCCAGGATCAAATTTGAATCTTTATGTATAGCCCACAAAGCCATGAACAACAAGGGTCCTGCCCTACTGAGAGCTTGTCACTCCATATGTTCCTGGTAGGTCTCTGAGATCTTCCTCAGACCTACTCATGAAGACGACAAGAATAAAGAGATCTAGATCGGGAGGAAGATCTTTTTCACACTTGACTCCCAGTCTGTGGAACTCCTGACACAAAGAAATGTGACTGTTAAGAGATTAACTAATTTTTAGGAAAAGATTAAAAACATGGCTCTTCCCCCGATAACTCCCCTTTTCCCTGACAGCACCTTCTCCTCAGCGCTGGGAAGCCTTTGGGCAGCCATGCGCTCTACAAATCCATAAACATAGTGCCGCATTAATGAATAACATTGTGCGGAAGAAATACAAAACGTCATTAGATATCTCGAATGGATTCTTCTGCCAAAATATAGCTCCAGATAGCAGATATTTGACAGCATTTTCTGCCCTCTGCACTCAACGTCACTTCCGTAATTTGCCCCAGGGGTATAACAGCCCGGGGCTATTCTCGGCAAGAGTGTCAGAATTATTACAAACATGCGACGAGGAGGCAGTGTCCTATGTAGATGATATCTATCTGATGGACGATTAATTACTTGAACACTTGTGCAGAGTGAACAACATAATTGTGGAGTTCGCCAATTTGGGCTACAAATATAATATAAAAAATTGCCCATCTCAATGTCCTATTTTTGGGATATGAGCCATCAAGTTAAGGCAAGAGCCTGGCAGCTAACTTTTTTGAAAAGTGCGTGCTGCTTCAACCTCTGAAGGGTTTGCAATCCATTTTAGAATTTCTAAATTTTGGCAGAACATACATCTGGATAATGCAGAAAGAGTAAAACCTTTCTATGAGTTAATCAGACATGATTTCACAGCACATCAGTGGACCCAGGAACGTACAGATACTCTCCGTTCCGTTCAGGCAGAAATGATAGCATTAAAACATTTGCACACAGGTGTGCATTCCGCCAACTTAGTGAGCCGGGTGGTCCCGGGTTTATAAGGATATACATACATCACTTTCAATGAAGGTGAGACAGTCCCAACTGCATACAAATCACATTTATACACAAATGCTAATATGCGATTTTCGGCGATAGAAGAAATACTGACAGCAGTACAGACTGCTGTAGTGAGAGAAAGAGCACTAGCACAGGGGAAACGCATAATCGCTGTAACCCCGGTACCAACTTGTTACCAAAGCGAGAATTCCAAATGCAAAAGCACTGCATCCACGATGGATACAATGGGCTAATTTCCTCACTGCAACAGATGTAGATTACAAATACGATCCAACACTGAAAACACAAGCATTTCTGCAGTACGAACAAGAATACCCTCTCCCGAATGAAATCTTGCCTCTAGAAAAATATGAATACATCATTTACACTAATGGTTCTGCTCAGCCTACCAATGGAAGTAAACAACAGTATAGCGCAGCATGTGCTATAGTGAAGGGATGTATGCGGGACGGTAAATTCCAACCCAGCAATACAACTATATAATCTCTAGGAGATTGCACAGCGCAGCTGGCAGAACTAAATGCCCTGATACTAGCACTACAATATACGGATTGGGAATTCCCAACACTGATAATGTGTGATTTGTTCTACTGTGTGCAGTCTTATAATGAATATCTTCATTACTGGGGCCAGAATGGGTTTAGAGATTCCAAGGGTTGCACAATTAAGCATAAATTGTTACGAGAACAAGTGGCAAAGCTGAAGGAATGCCTGCCACGGGCTCAGGGCATTCACACCTTGAGTCATCAGCGAGTTTGCGTACACGTTGAAGGGAATTCACTGGCTGATGAAGCCGCAAAGTCGACAGTGCGAACTGCTGCAGTTGCTGCACTCACTCGTTCTAGCACGAGGATAGACGGAGACATACTGATAGCTGTCAACGCCTCGAAAAACGGCTCTGCCGTGCCAAAGGGCTTTTCACTCAAATATTCCTGTAAATTAGATGCGCAAAATACACAGTATGCTCAAATTCCAGGACTGGGGGATACAGTTACACCAAACATGGATCGCAGATTAGGTTTATTCTAGCTGCACACGAGGGTCTGGGCTCACACGCAGGAGTCACTGCCACAATTTCATTGTTGAAACAGCAATACTGGTGGCCAAGTTTGTCTAAACAAACCAAGGGTTATGTCCTAAAGTGCGACATTTGCCAGCAGATGAAAGGTTCCACCGTACCATGGCCAACGCAAACACCATTATTTATTTCAGACAGACGTCTCACATGTGTCTATTTGGACCACTGCGGCCCCTTAAATTCAGATGGGGCCTACAAGTATATGTTGGTGGCAGTTGATTCATGCTCTAGATTCCTGTGGGTTTGGCTTCAGCGCTCCGCTGACACTCTAACTGTTATAAAGGATTTGCGACTCTTCATCAGGACATACGCAATTGGCACGTTACATTCTGACCATGGTCCTGCGTTTAACCCTAAGGCTTATAAGGAAGCCATGTAAAGTATGGGCGTGGACTTGCGGTACTCCTCCCCCCACCATCCCGAGGGAAATAGGTGATGGAGAGGAAAAACCGGGAACTAAAGCAATCCTTAACAGCAAGGGTATTAGGTGCGGGTGGTAGTTGGGTCAATCACCTATATGGGGTCCAGAGGGCACTTAACAACATGCCAAGAAAATCCTTGGGAGGACGTACCCCCTATGAGATCCTGTTTGGGACAAGAATGTGGGTACCTGACCTTGATTGTGCCAAGACAGTGGCGGATGTAAAACCATTTGAACTGAATGATCGTTTGGCTGTTTTACAGGAACTCAATGAATTCCGGGCATTACATAGCAACGTCCAAGAAGTCCCGGGTCCCGAAGATTGGGGACCTGGTCAGAGAAAAGATCGTGGACAAGGAGGAGTTTGGGCCATCTTACAGAACACCTGTACCTGTCCTGGCAGTCAAAGGACCAAGAACAGTACTTTTTCCGCCTCTTGCCGTCAAAAAAGAAAGAAGCTTCATCTCCATTTATCTGTTCAAACCACACTATGTGGCTGATTCTCAACAGTAGGCCGCGTGGAATCACAAGTAGCCGCAGTTCTCCTCTTGCTACTATACAGGAAGTTCAGATGGAAAGACTAATAACGTTTCAAGACTCCGCTGCGCAAGATGCAGGAGTATCGAAAAACGGAGTACGAATTACACCAGTTGAAATTGAACATCCAAATACGACTGAAACGCAAATTGCAATTCGGCCCAATAATGACATCTACATTAATGTGCCTTCATGAGAAACACCTGCCAGTTCAAGAACTTCTGCAGAGCTACCAAAGATAGATCGAACTGCGTCTGGCTACTTCATCACCTTCAATGACTTTTCTTCAGATCCAAGTGAACCTGAGCATACACCACCCATTTCCAAAAAAGAGAAATTTCGACAATCCGATCTCTCGCTGAAAAATACTTACTTTGTGTCCCCTTGGTTGCATCTTTGGTTTGCTTTGGGAATCCTGTTCCTGGTAATTTGGATTGGTACAGTAACTATCTTTTTCCTACTACTAAATGGACATTACCTCCCACAATGCTCTGCAGTACAATCTGTGAACTTGGTCCTTTAGAAACCACATACGTCATCACACCGTGAACAGAGAGACCTGTGCCAAGTGAACATTACAGCAGTACCATTACCGACTGGTATAGTTTGGGATAGGGTTTCATATGATGTATTTGGTCCTACTAAACATTTGAAAATTCCACATGTATTTACAATTTCGTTGAATGATTTTATTACCCCAAGTACATTTTCTGATGATTGGGACATTGAAACTGGAAATACTATGCTCTCAGACTTCGAACAATCTGCTGCATTTTCTTACAGAGAATTGTATGAAGATGCACCTAATTTTGATACCATGTATTGTTACCAGCATTATGGTCATCACTTTTTGCACAGAGCTAGTGTCCCACGCACTGTTAACACTTACCATCAATGGGAACATTGCCGACACCAGCGAAAGGTAGTTCTACTTTTCAGGGTTCAATATATCAGACCCAACATCATACTACTATAAGGTTGCACAGACGAATGAAGCTGCTAAGAAAATGATGCTAACACCGAGCTTATATATTCAGCACCTTTTATCTCCCAACTGTCTATACAAGGTTTCGGCTATTGGAGTGACACAATCGACACAAAATCCATCTGGGGGACAAAAGAATGGCAGGCTCAGGGATGTGAGCCTGCCTCATACCATTACAAATAATCTTACAGAACAGTGCAACAGACTACCTGCTACGGGTTTGCAAAAATAAAAGACCTGAAAACACCACGCATCCCCTCGCCCACTCCTGTTAAACGTATATCGAGTGATACACTGATAAGTGAGGATGTACTGGGTACAATGATACAGAATGGTACATACAATTCATCAGCTCCCAATTGGAAGGGATGGTTGGTCTGGCCTATCGACACAAATGGGTGTCAATCAAGATTCAAGGGTACCACAGAAGGGTTTAGTATCCATAGGCCTGACCCACGCTATGTACACACAGACGACCTAGGGGTAGTGACTTCTTATAGTGTTGGAAAGTTATGCCTAGAATAGCTTAAAACCGCAACACTATTACAGGTAAAAAAACACTTGTCCCTTCTGTCTGATCACATGGATCTTAGGGATTTCTTGCTAGGTCCCAATAAACCGCGTAGAACACGCTTCTTATATGCCATCTACAATGAACTGTGGAAAGTCTCCCAACAGAAAGCTGCTGAGAGATTACTTGAAATTGATAGAATTAACCTAGAAAAGGCCTTAGCTGTGGTAGACAATGGAATGACCACACTCTCTTCACGTATTTATTCACTGGGCAACATTGTGTCCTCAGCAATTGACATAATGGAACACGATTTGTCTATTCTACAACACGGGCAATCTCAATTGCACTCCATTATGCTTTTAAGCTGGCCGCTACAATCATTGCGTTCTGGCCACGTGCCATGGCGGTACATGAACGACACAAATCTGTTTTCGGCTTATAATCTGACCGACAGACAACTGACCATGGCACGCAGAGATGCAAAGTACACCATGCTGATCATTGTAAAATTAGAGAAGTTACCTTTTACAGTAGCTGAGTCACCATCTACGGAATGGTTAATTCATGGCTATATCACTCTGCCAATCACGACATTCCAGTTCCAATACTGCCTTAGATACCACCAGGTAGGCAGGTATGAAGCATTGGATGAAGGGTACATACAGGAAACTTGGGAGTTACCATACAGTTATAGATGTAGAAGTAAGGACACTGAAGTTTTCTTAAGTGGTACAAACTGTGAGAAGGCTTTAAGTGAGTCTTTGGTGTGCAAGGAGGTCCCGCTACACGGAGCGTGTAATGCTTCAATAGCGAACGTATCTTGCTGTTTGAAAGGCTCCACAGCTGCAGTGATTCATTCAGTTTTTGAGTTACTCTCGAATTGGAGTTATTTAATGCTGAATGATCAAGGCTGTTGTGGGATGGTGCCAGGCATCGCATATCTAGTCACAGTAAACTTCAGGGTTGTTTGCAGTAAGCAAGTATTGTTTCCCCCAGCTCGCATAGTTAGGGAGGCACCACTGTGGCCTTCATTGAATGTTTCCAGTATAAGGTTTGATTCTCTGAGCAGACTGAAAGCCATGTTGTTTCAACAAGATGTGGCCTTAACTTCAGCCTGAGAGACTTTTGATCTCCAGGTTACAAGGTCTTCAGCAGAGATACAGGCCCTGGTCCGTACGAACTTCCCGATCCATTTCAGAGAAATGGTTCATTGTATCTTTAACATGTCTGATACAAAGGGGATCGTACACTTATTTAAGCATCTTGGATCAGATCTCTTAACAACCTTTCAGACCATCTTTGGAGTAATTCCAGCTTTCATACACTCTGTACTTGGAAAAGTTTTTGGAGGGCTTCCTTTGGTCCTGCTATCAGTGGGGGGCATCCTGATTTTAATCCCATTGATTCGCAATGGACGTCTCGATCCCTCTAGACATGGAGAGAACACTGCTGGAACAACGTTGTTGTGAGCGTATGGTGTTCTACCTGGGTACACCTCGGCTTCGAGAGCTGAGTGAGCATTGGTTCCTGTCTTTTAGACCAGTCTGGCTAGACTGCGTCCTGCCTGTGGTCCGCTGCCTCTTCTGCGGATTCGGATGCGTGTTGGACCAGTATCTGACACTTCCATTGGTTGCGCCGCCGGACATAGACGTGCTCCTAGAGCTCTTGCATGGCCAATTATAGTTGTCCACAGCATATTCCAATGTTGATGACAGCATTTTTAGAGCCTCCAAGGGATGGTTCTGCTCCTGTTGGAAGGGAAATCGGCTCTGCTCCAGAGGTACAGGCATCGGTTCCAGGCGTGCAGGCATCTCATTCTTCCCCAGCGGCTGCTGTGGGAACCAGAGATGACCATCTTTGCTCACTCGACATGATATTGGAAGTGCTGGAGGGATTGCCACCTGCGGATACAATGTTCAGCAATGTTGAGACTTCAGCTCCGGATTCATAAACAATCTGGTCTTCCCTGTGCTGGGAACTATTGGGCGACTTTTTAAAAATTTACCAAATTGAAGGTCGAAACTGACTTTGTTTTTATTTTTTTCCTTCTCTGCTCTATCTAAGCATAATGGCTTTCAAAGTGCGCAGTGTAATAATAACCGAATATATAAGTTTAGAGGACCTTTTTTGAACGCTTTTAGGGAAAATGGCTTTTCTTTTATGGATATTTTTGCAGGCTTTTAAAGAAATGCTTTTTAATATCTTGGTTATAAATGATTTTTATGCTTTTTATAGCTTTTAGCTTTATTACTATTTAGCTGACCCGGTTGACCTTTTGATGAGGAGTGGCTGTCATGTCCTTTAGGCTATCCCCCTTTTACATCGATTCTCCCATCCACAAGACTATAACGGTTCTGAATAGGTGACCTTTTACCTAGTAGCTTGCTCCTGTCTCTTCAACACCAGGGTCTTAGTATTCTATCATAATCCCTGTACCTGACGTACATAAACATGTCCTCAGGCACTGCATAATTATTCTGTATAAAGGTCATCTCTTTTTTCATCTTTGGCCAACAGGCATGATCGCATTTGTTTGGAAAAACATTTATGATTGTTTTCAAAACATTTATGAATGTTTTCAAAACATTTATGAATGTTTTCAAAACATATCAATTCTAGAAGAAACCCTGGAGTGACCACTCTAGTATATAAGATCCTTATTCCCACCTGCAAATAAGAGGAGAATTCCTTCCAGGCTGACACAGGGTCCTGCATGCTGAATCTTTGACACGCAGCGGTCTGACATCCCTTGTGGGGTGTCATCCTCGGAGCAGAAACGGGGTCCTTCACTCTCTACCATCAAGTGAGGGAGATGGTTATTCCCTAGGGTAATCTTGGCTATATACAGATATATATATATATATATATATATATATATAATCTACTGGCGGTCGCCAGTAGATAGTTATAGTTAGGACCTATTTTCCATAGGAAATACGCGACATTCTATTTGAAATAACTCTTGCGTCGGTTGACGAATCTTCGCGAAATTTTCAAACTTTATGGCCCGCTCCGGTCCTACCCTGAAAGTTTCGGGGTGATTCGTCAAGCGGTGGCCGATAAAAAAGGGGGGTCCCAAAACGTGTTTTCCCCATTCATTTTCCCATAGGAAACTTTAGCCACGGCTACAGCACGAACTGCTGAACGGAATTACACCAAATTTGGCAAAGAGGTAGTTCTTGGTTCAGAAAGAACCCTTTTTGTTAAATGGTGTAAATCCGTTCAGTAGTTCCTGTGAAAATCAAAAGGAAAATCACATATATATCTATGGCCGCGTCGGATTCGCGCACCCTCCCGATCACGAGCTGCATGCTAATTGGCTGTCAACACTCCAAATCAGGAAGTGTTGGCAGCCATTTTGTCCCTCGACCGAGGGACAGAAACAAGTGCGCAAAGCGCAAAAAGGGGGCAGGGTAGAAACACCCTGACCCCTAGGTCTGCTCAGGGGGTCCCACAAGGACCCCCTGGGCAGAAAAAAGCATTTTTTTAAATCGGCGGGATGCGCTTAGGGTGCACGAATCCCACCGAGAAAAAAAAAAGAAACAAGTGCGCAAAACGCACAAAGGGGGCCCACCCACACGAGTGAGGTACCATTTTTATTGGGAGACCCGGGGGAACGCTGGGTGGTAGGAAATTTGGGTCAGCCTGGTGATCACACAACTTTCCCGCTCAGAAATTTTAGAAAAATGTGGTTTTTTCCAGCTAAATTAAAGGTTTGTAGGGGATTCTGGGTAGGAAAACGTTGGGGGGGTCCGGTCCACGCAACCCATACCTCCCTGGACTCCCCCGGGTGTCTAGTTTTCAGAAATGTGTGGGTTTGGTAGGTTTCGCTAGATGGCCATTGAGCCCGGAGCCAAATACCCAGGTGACCCCCCTTGCAAAACCAGGGCGTTTTATGATAGGTAATTTTGAAGTCTCCACAGTACAATTTGGGTGATTTCCTGTTGCAGCCACTATGCCTACCCACACAAGTGCGGTACCATTTTTATCGGGAGACCTGGGGGAACGTTGGGTGGTAGGAAATTTGTGGCGGGCCGGTGATCCCACAACTTTCCCACACAGAAATGCGAGGAAAGGAAAATGCTACTTACCAGTATGCATCTGTTCTTGGCATGTAGAGCTGTAGATTCGTATACTTGTGCATAGATCGCCATCTGGTGTTGGGCTCGGATGTTTGCACTTTGTTTTTGTCTTGGAAGAAGTCTTTGTAGTCACGAGGTAGGTGACTCTTCCTTAGGACGATAGTGCGCATGGGCATCGACTCCATCTCCAGATTGTTTTGCCATGGAGGGTTATGATGGAGTTAATAAGAAATATAAAAGATGTCCATGTGTAATGTATCTAAGTAAGATAGTACTGGAACAGATAGAGGTATCCGGGGAGGTGGGTGGGCGTATACGAATCTACAGCTCTACATGCCAAGAACAGATGCATACTGGTAAGTAGCATTTTCCGTTAGAGGCATATGAGCTGTAGATCGTATACTTGTGCATAGATCTCCTTAGCGGTGGCTACCTGTATCTGTTGCAGTGGTTTGAAACAGTGTTCTTAATACAGCCTGGCCCACACTAGCTTGTTGTTTTGCTTGCACATCTACACAATAGTGTTTTGTGAAAGTGTGTGGTGTAGACCACGTTGCTGCTTTGCAGATATCATCTAGGGGAATGTTCCCTAAGAATGCCATAGAAGCCTCTAGTTTGCGTGTGGAATGAGCTCTAGGGTGAATGGTTAGTGTGCGTTTGGCTTTAAGATAGCATATTTGGATGCATTAAACAATCCACCTTGCAATTCCCACTTTGGAAATGGGATTGCCCTTATGAGGTGGGGAGAAAGCCACAAAGAGTTGTTTAGTTTTCCTAAAGGATTTTGTCCTTTCAATATAGTAAAGTATTGCTCTTTAAACGTCTAACGTGTGAAGAGCCCGTTCTGCCACGGAGTCTGGTTGTGGGAAAAAACTGGGAGTTCAACACACTAGTTAAGGTGGAAGGCAGAAACAACTTTAGGTAAAAATTTTGGGTTAGGCCTAAGAACCACTTTGTTATGATGGATTTGTAAAAATGGTTCTTGTATGGTTAATGCCTGGAGTTCACTAACTCTTCTGAGAGATGTGATAGCGACTAGGAAGGCTACTTTCTAAGTGAGGTACTGTAGTTCGCATTTGTGCAGAGGCTCAAAAGGGGGACCCATGAGTCTAGTAAGAATATTTAAATTCCATACTGGAGAAGGTGGAGCTCTAGGTGGAATTATTCTTTTAAGTCCTTCCATAAATGCTTTAATAGCGGGTACTCTAAACAAAGACATGTGTTGTCTGTTTTGGAGATAAGCTGCTATTGCAGCAAGATGTAGTCTTATGGATGTATATGCTAGGTTACATTGTTGTAGGTGTAGGAGATAACATGTTTTGAATAGAAGCATCTAGTGGATTGATTTTGTTATTTGTACAGTAAATTACAAATCGTTTCCACTTTGCGGCGTAACATGCTCTGGTGGTAGGAAGTCTAGCTTCTTTAATTATGTTCATGCAGTCTGGTGGGAGATTAAGGTAACCGAACTCTAAGACTTCAGGAGCCAGATCGCAAGATTGAGTTGATTGGGATCTGGATGCCTTATCTCTCCATGGTTCTGAGTGAGAAGCTTGGGTGAAAGGCGCAGTTTTTGATGATGAACTACTGATAGTTCCAAGAGTGTTGTGAACCATGGTTGTCGGGGCCCATGTTGGCGCAACCAGGATCATTGTGAGGGAATGCTGTTTGAGCTTCCGAACCACTAACGGAATTAGTGGGAGAGGCGGAAAAGCATAAGCAAATTTGTCTGACCAGTTCATCCATAGCGCATTGCCTTTGGACAATGGGTGTGGATACCTGGACGCGAAACTTGGGCATTTTGTGTTTTGATGTGTGGCGAACAGATCTATTTCTGGCTGGCCCCACATGCGAAAGAATGGAAGAAGAACTTGAGGATGAAGTTCCCATTCGTGGATCTGCTGTGTTTGACGACTGAGCAGATCTGCAATCTGATTGTGTACCCCTGGGAGGTGTTCTGCAAGCAGATATATGTTTTGCGGAATGGCCCATCTCCATATGCTTTGAGCTAGGTGTGAAAGCTGCAGAGAGTGTGTCCCCCCTTGTTTCTGTATGTAGTATATTGCTGTCATGTTGTCCGTACGGACTAGGCCAGCTTTGCCTACGAGATGGAGTTGAAAGGATTTTAGTGCTAGGAAAATTGCCAGTAGTTCCAGGTAATTTATGTGGGGCTGTTTTTGCCGAGGGGTCCATATACCCTGGATGGTGTGGTTCTGAAGATGAGCTCCCCAGCTGGTGAGCAATGCGTCTGCTGTTAGCACGGTCTGTGGAACCGGGTCGAGGAACGTCCGCCCTTTGGAAAGGTTTTGTGTGTTCCACCACTGCAGAGAGCGATGTGTGCGGCTGTCCACCAACACCAGATCTGTTAGCTGACCTTGAGCCTGGTTCCACTGACGTGCCAAACACTCCTGTAAGGGACGCATTTGGAGTCTTGCATAAGGGACGATGAGAATGCAAGAGGCAATCATCCCGATCAACTGCATGAACACTCGAGCTGGTAATGAGTGTTGAGGCTGAAATTTGGATATTAGAGCTTGCATACTGGTTATCCTGAGAGGGTTGGGGTATGCTAAAGCTTTTGAAGTGTCTATTGTAGCACCTAGGTCTTGTGTGTTGGACAGTTGGAGGTGGGATTTGGTGAGATTCACTGTGAATCCCAAGTTGTGAAGCAGCTGGATTGTTTTGTGTGTGTGTTGTACACAGCTGCTGTGTGACTTGGCTTTTATGAGCCAGTCGTCCAGATAAGGGAACACGTGAATGTGTTGTCTTCGTAAGTGAGCTGCTACTACTGCGAGGCACTTGGTGAAGACTCTGGGTGCTGTAGTCACTCCGAACAGAAGGACTTTGAATTGATAGTGTTGACCGTCCACCACGAACCTGAGATATTTCCTGTGAGCGGGGTGAATGAGAATATGAAAGTAGACGTCCTTTAGATCTAGAGTGGAGAGAAAGTCGCCTTGTGGAAGTGGTCTGACTGAATGTAGAGGTTTAACGGTCTGAGGTCCAATATTGGCCTGAGAGAGCCGTCCTTTTTTGGGATTAGAAAGTAGAGGGAGTAAACCCCTGTGCCTTGATGAGGCAAGGGGACTGGTTCTATTGCATGTTTTTGTAATAGAGAGAGAACCTCTTGTTTTAGAAGAGTGAGATGCTCTGAAGACATTGGACGCTGTCTGGGAGGGATATTTGGGGGTGTAGAGGTGAGTTCCAGGCACTAACCATACTGGATAATTTGTCTTACCCACTTGTCTGTTGTGATAGAATTCCAGACAGGTAGGAACTGTGAGAGGCGTCCCCTGACAGGAGTGGGATGATCGGGGGGAAGTGAAGGGAAGTCACTGCTTGGTGGTAGGGGAGGTGCGGGTATTGTTACCGCGACCTCTTCCCTTACCATTGTTGCCTCTGTATCCTCCACGAAAGTATCCTCTGGAGGAATTGTTTTGATTGGGGCTTTTATAGGAAGAAGAGGGATGCTCCGAGCCAATAGTTGGAGCCAGCCCTGTAAAAGGAGCGACGAAATGAACCTCTAGGGGTTTGCAAGGCCCCCATGGCTTTGGCAGTCTCTGTATCCTTTTTTATTTTCTCTAAAGATGTATCTACTGTGGGCCCAAAAAGATGTTCTTGGTCAAAGGGCTGATTAAGAATAGCGGACTGCACTTCCTGTTTGAATCTGGAGATTCGGAGCCAAGCGTGCCTGCGTAACAAAACGCTGGTATTAATAGCACGAGAGGCAGTGTCGGCTGTATCAAGCGCACATTTGATGGACGTATTTGTTATTAATTTCCCCTCCTGTATAAGGTCATTAGCTTGGTCTTTAAATTGGTCAGGAAGATGTTGCATTAGCTTTTCAAGCTCATCATAGTGAGCTCTGTCATATCTGGCCAACAAAGCTTGGGCATTGGCAATATGCCAATGATTTGCAGCTTGCGATGCGTTTTCCAGACGCGTCTAAGTTTGGATTCCTTATACGGAGGACGGGTGTCGCCTGTGCTTTGTGAATTTTCTCTCATGCGTGCATTGGACACTACAAGACAGTCTAGAGGGACCTGACCCTTAATGTACACTGGGTCATTGGGAGCTGCTTTGTATTTTTTGTCTATTCTGGTGTTAAGAATCCTGGCTCTGATGGGGTCCTTAAAAACTACTGGTGCATGCTTTAACATGCCTTTTAACATTGGCAGGGTGTGTGTGGACTTGTGTGGGTGTAAATGTTTCCAGTAAAAAGTCTTCCTCTAACGGGTCAGAGTGTAACTGTACCCCGTGGTACTGAGCAGCTCTATTAATAAGTTGCGCAAACCCAATATTGTCATCTGTTGGTAATGGCCTAGAGGGATACAGGTCCGGGTCATTGTGTGGGTCGGGATCTGTGTTGTAATCATCCCAAGGATCTGGATTGTGTGGAATAGTATCTGCATCATCATCTTTATCTGGATCTCCATTCCCACCCTCATCACTATAGTCATCTTCATCATCCTGTGGTTGAGGTGAAAATGTATGTTGTGGGGAGTGTACTGGAGAAATTAGCAGATTTGGATCAGCTGGAGAAGAAGAGAGGGGTGGAGTAGTGTTAGTGCCCATCTCTTTTCGCTTCATGGGTATTTCAGGGTCTTCTGAAGTGTCCAATTTTCTCTTTTAAGGAGGCTTGGCGACCACTTTCCCAGTCTCTGGGTCAATATAGAGAGTCTTTTGTTTCGGATCCGAAAAATCTGTTGGAAGTTGTTGTACAGGTACAATGTCCTTTGTGGGTGCCGAAGATTTAGAGTTAGAATGTTGTTTGGCCCGTGTCTCCGAAGCTTTCTGTGGTGTCTTGGGTTTTGGCATGGGAGTTTGTGGCTCTGAGTGTTTTTTCGGTTCCAAAGTTTTGTTCGGATCCGAAGACTTTTCGGCTCCAAAGACTTTCGGCTCCGAAGATTTTTTCGGCTCAGAATGTTTGTCCTTCGTTTGTTTTTATGCAGAGGGTTTCGGCACCGACGAAGAAGGGCGTGGCACCTCTTTGGTTTTGGACTTTGGTGCCGAAGGTGATTTTTCAGCACCGGAATGGGGTTGGCTCGATTCCGAGCTGGAAGGCTTTTCTTTTGGTTTCATCGCCGGGCCCGAGGGCGGGGTGTCTGAAGTGTGTTGTCGGTGTCGACCTGAGCCCGAGGGCGAAGGTGTTTCCGGAGCCTTTAGTTTAGGTTGGGAGAGGGGTTTCGGTACTCACGGACTGCTGAGCTGGGGTGACTGCCTGGTCTTCGACGTCAGAGTCGTCGGCTTCGGAGACCCCTCCTTCATCAGCTTGTTGTTCCAGTTGGAGATTGGGATCGGCTTCGAAGATGTCCGGAATCGAGCCGCTTCCGCGAGACATTTCGTGACGTCGAGCACGACGGTCACGGATGGTTTTCTTCGACCTGAAAGATGAACAGGCCTCGCAGTTCTTCTCTTCGTGCCCTGGGGAGAGGCAGAGGTTACAAACCTCGTGTAAGTTAGTGTGTGGGAACTTAGCACCACACCCGGGGCATTTTTTGAAATGAGTCCTTTCCATTGACTGCTGACGTGGTCGGCGCGGATAGGCCCAACGGCCCGCGTCAAAGATCGAGGTCGAGGATTTTATATATTTTGAAGATACTCGTCGAAAAGGAAACGCGATCGAGACAATACCGTCGAGTGGAGAGGGATTGCGCGTCGAAGGGGGTTCGAGAATGACACCAACTCGGAGCGCAGCAAATCACATCCGAACCCGATGGCGGAAAAAACCAATCTGGAGATGGAGTCGATGCCCATGCGCACTATCGTCCTAAGGAGGAGTCACCTACCTCGTGACTACATAGACTTCTTCCAAGACAAAAACAAAGTGCAAACATCAGAGCCCAACAACAGATGGCGATCTACGCACAAGTATACGATCTACAACTTATATGCCTCGAACATGTAATTTTGTTAAGTTAAATTTAAAGTTTGCTAAGGATTCTGGGTAGGAAAATGTTGGGAGATTCACGCAAACCACACCTCGCTGGACTCCCCTGGGTGTCTAGTTTTCAGAAATGTCTGGGTTTGGTAGGTTTCCTTAAATGGCCGCTGAGCCCGGGACCAAAAACGCAGGTGGCCCCCTTGAAAACCAGGTCGTTTTGTGATAGATAGGTGGGCACCTGTGTTTTTGGTCCGGGATTTGCAGACATCTAGGGGAACCTAAAAATCTGACATTTCTGAAAACTAGACACCCGTGGGAGTTTAGAGAGGTGTGGCTTGCGTTGATCCTCCAACATTTTCCTTCCAAGAATACACTGCAAACCTCAAATTTAGCTAAAAAGTCACTTTTTTCTTTAATATCTGGGTGGGAAAGTTGTGGGATCACCGCACGGCACAAGTTTCCTACCACTCAGTGTTCCCCTCAGTCTCCCGATAAAAATGATACCTTACTTGTGTGGATGGGCGAAGTGCCTATGACATGGAAGGGCCAAAAACGTGTAGAGATTGAGAGAGCCCAAAGCGGGTCCAAAAGGGCAGTTTGTTTATACGTTTTTAGGCTGACGCTACTTTGGGCACCCACACAAGTGAGGTATTATTTTTCTCGGGAGACCAAGGGGAATGCTGAGTAGTAGGAAATTTGTGTCTGCGCGGTGATCATACAACTTACCCACAGAAATGTGAGGAAAATGTGACTTTTTGTAAATTTGAGGTTTGGGGGTGTCTGGGTAAGAAAATGCTGGGCGATCCATGCAAGCCACACCGTCAGCCAAGAGTAAGTACACGCACTCCACCATCCGCACACACCACCAGCCAAGCACCATCCATGCACACTGCCAGCCAAGCACCATCCACCCCCGCCAGCCAAATGCTATCAACGCAGTCAGCCAAGCAATATCCACACACACCGCCAGCCAAGCACCAACTACGCACACCGCCAGCCAAACAGGGCCAGACTGGGAACAGCAATCAGCCCTGGCAGATGGCTGCTTGATCGGCCCTGGCAGGTGGGGGCGTGCTAGTAAAAAGCACAGCTCCCGCTTTTGTTACTGGTGCCCGATATTGCAGAACTGCTGAAAAACCGGCCCCCAGTGACAAAACTGCCTCCCACGGCCAGAAAACTGTCCACCACCCCTCCAGCCCACTGGGGAAACGTCCGTGCCCGCTACGGCCCGTCCAGACTTGCAGCCAAGCACCATCCATGCGCACAGCCAGCCAAGCACCAGTCCACGTACACCACCAGCCAAGCGCCACTCCACGCACACCACCAGGCAAGCGTCAATCTACACACACCATCATCAGCCGCAAGTCCACCTACACCATTAGCCAAGTGCAGGTCCACACACACCACCAGAAAAATGTCAGGCAAAGGTCATTACACGCAGACTGTCAGTTAAACTCCAGTTTACACACCTACAAACTCTACCTGGTTTCTAGTGGTTTTCTGCTCCCACTTGGGTACAGACGAGAATAAAAATATCACTGAAACAGCCAAAATGTGTGCCTTAGAAAAAAGGGAGCGACCCTTGCCTATGGGGCTTCTCACTGGCATGCCCATAAACATATCACTGGTGCCTAGTGGGCTTTCTTCCCCGCGGGGGATAGATAAGGACTATTGCCCCCATCTGCCTCCAGGGGGCAGAAAGACTGTTTATGTCAAAAGGAATAGGGGGGAGCAAAGGCCCTTGCCCAAGGGGCTGCTCCCTCCCCCCTGGTGTCTAGTGGGTGGATTCCTGCTTGGGCTCCACTAGAGAGGGGTACCATTTGTGTCTGCGCGGTGATCATACAACTTACCCACAGAAATGTGAGGAAAATGTGACTTTTTGTAAATTTGAGGTTTGGGGGTGTCTGGGTAAGAAAATGCTGGGCGATCCATGCAAGCCACACCGCCAGCCAAGAGTAAGTACACGCACTCCACCATCCGCACACACCACCAGCCAAGCACCATCCATGCACACTGCCAGCCAAGCACCATCCACACACGCCAGCCAAATGCTATCAACGCAGTCAGCCAAGCAATATCCACACACACCGCCAGCCAAGCACCAACTACGCACACCGCCAGCCAAACAGGGCCAGACTGGGAACAGCAATCAGCCCTGGCAGATGGCTGCTTGATCGGCCCTGGCAGGTGGGGGCGTGCTAGTAAAAAGCACAGCTCCCGCTTTTGTTACTGGTGCCCGATATTGCAGAACTGCTGAAAAACCGGCCCCCAGTGACAAAACTGCCTCCCACGGCCAGAAAACTGTCCACCACCCCTCCAGCCCACTGGGGAAACGTCCGTGCCCGCTACGGCCCGTCCAGACTTGCAGCCAAGCACCATCCATGCGCACAGCCAGCCAAGCACCAGTCCACGTACACCACCAGCCAAGCGCCACTCCACGCACACCACCAGGCAAGCGTCAATCTACACACACCATCATCAGCCGCAAGTCCACCTACACCATTAGCCAAGTGCAGGTCCACACACACCACCAGAAAAATGTCAGGCAAAGGTCATTACACGCAGACTGTCAGTTAAACTCCAGTTTACACACCTACAAACTCTACCTGGTTTCTAGTGGTTTTCTGCTCCCACTTGGGTACAGACGAGAATAAAAATATCACTGAAACAGCCAAAATGTGTGCCTTAGAAAAAAGGGAGCGACCCTTGCCTATGGGGCTTCTCACTGGCATGCCCATAAACATATCACTGGTGCCTAGTGGGCTTTCTTCCCCCGCGGGGGATAGATAAGGGACTATTGCCCCCATCTGCCTCCAGGGGGGGGCAGAAAGACTGTTTATGTCAAAAGGAATAGGGGGGAGCAAAGGCCCTTGCCCAAGGGGCTGCTCCCTCCCCCCTGGTGTCTAGTGGGTGGATTCCTGCTTGGGCTCCACTAGAGAGGGGTACCATTAGAAAGGGGAGATTCCCCCTTTTTCAACGATACCTCGCCTGGCTTTCTACGTGCTCAGGGGGCTGAGATAGCCCCCTGAGCACATAGAAAGTGAAACTGAAATGCTCGGTTTCTATGAAATGACGTCAGCGCAACGTGCGCACTTATCGTCATTTCACAGAAACCAGACATACAGCCTCGGGAGCTGGGGAAGCTCTTCCCCAGCTCCCGAGGCTGTTGGGGGGGGGGGGTAGGAAATCCCACTGGTGCCCGCACCAGAGGGATTTCCAGTGTCATGGCGTCGGATGGCCAGGAGTCATCCGACACACGAGCACTGGTGCGTCGGACGGCTCCACCGGCGCACCAAAGGAGTTAAGCTAATGTGTCCAGTGTCTGGATTGATGTAAAGCTTTTTCTGCTTTGAATCCAATCTGTCCTTCATAATGTCCAAGATTGGTTCCAGGGGATCTGAAATATCTTTCGATTTCACCGCCGAAAGTTTCGGTGCCGAACCGGACTTGTTCTTGGAAACTGAAGATTTCGGCCCCGAACCAGATTTGTCTTTCGGAGGGAATGTTTCGGGTCCGAAGAGAGTCTGTCTCGGCTCGATCCCGAGCCAGAAGGCTTGACCACTTGTTTCGGTGCCGGGCCCGAGGGCGGGGCGTTAGAAACATCATCTCGGTACCGACCAAGGCCCGAAGGCAGAGTTGGTGCCGAAGCCTTATGTTTGGTAAAAGATCGTTTTTGGGGTAAGGGGGTTTTGGTACTCACAACACCCTGTCCCGCTGGAATGTCTTTAGACTGCAACTCGAGGTCGGATTCTGGGACAGAGAAGGCCTCCTGTTGTTCCGCAGCTGCTGCTTCTTCGTGTTCGGATTCTTTTCCGAAGATATCCGGAGTGTGTTGCGTGCCTTGGCGCCGCATTTCTTGTTGTCGAGCCCGAAGATCTCAATGAGTCTTTTTTGACCTGAACAAACGACAGGCCTCGCAGGCTTCTTCCTTGTGCTCCAATGATAAGCACAAGTTACAGACCTGGTATAGATCGGTGCAAGGGTACTTGGAGTGGCAGAGTACAGAATTGAAATGGAGTCTGTTCCATCGGCAGAGTGGTGGATCGACGCGGCTAGGCCCGAAGGCCGCCCACGATGTTTGACCAAGGATGAGACTTTCCCGATCCAATGGATACACGGAGAGAGGAAAACGTGTACGATAATACTGTCGAGGGTAGAGTGGATTGCGCACTGAGGGGAACGCGAAGGACGGTTTCGAACCGGAGCGCAGCAATACACGTCCGAACCCGATGGCGGAAAAATAGCAATCTAACAATGGAGTCGATGCTCATGCGCACTATCACCGAAAGGAGGAGTCACCCTACCTCGTGACTAGGAAAGACTTCTTCGAAGAAAAACAACTCGCAAACATCCGGACCCAACACTAGATGGCAGGAGTATGCAAAGCATGTTTATCTACAGCACACAGGCCTCGAACACCCATTTCCTCTATCAAATGAGCACCCCTTTTTTGCTTTTCTATTTCTGACATACCCACCATGTCTGTGTTCACCCAATGTGTTCAAAGTATTTTGTCCCTACTGATGAATTCTGAGGCAAACAGAACATGCAGACTGGATGTTCGTCGTTTAAGGAGAACTTTTGGTGGCAATTTGAGCAAAATTTATAGCGCATGCTCAAGCTCTAAAATGGCGTTGAGGAACTCCAGGTAACCCACTTCAATCAATATTCACCGAATGCTGATCCCATCTGACAAAAACAAACCCCCAAGAAAAACCTCCCTCCAATTTTGATCTCTATTACTTCAAATACCTTCACAAATTGTTCAAGGACTCTCCTATGACTTATATAGATCTATTTTTGATTCCAAACTCTCATTTGAAAACCATGTTAACCAGGTTACTTCTCTTTCTTTTTACACGCTAAAGCTTTTGAGAAAGATCCTCCCATTTATTCCAGCCGAGCTACGTAAACTGGTAATCTCCGCACTTGTTCTGTCAAGAGCCGATTACTGTAACGGGCTTTTATCAATCTTCGGAAAAAATGCCTGTCTAAATTGCAGGTTGTACAGAATGCTGCGGCTCGGCTGCTGCTGAACATTCCAAGACACAAATCTGTGTCAAAGGTGCTCAAGGATTTACATTGGCTGCCTATAAAAAGACGTATAGAGTTTAAGGTTTTATGCATTGTTTTTAAGACCACACAGGATATAGGACCAGGTTTTTTAAAGAGGAACTTGTTACCCTACATTCCAGTCCGTTGTCTCCGCTCATCCTCTGCCCATGATCTGATTATTCCCAGGGTAAAGAAATGCTCCTGGGGGGGTAGAAGTTTTCTGTTTGGCGCAACTAAGTTATGGAATTCCCTCCCAATAGGATTGAAACAAGAAACACATCTGTTAGCTTTCAGGAAATCACTAAAGACATGGCTATTTAATCTTTAACATATCTGCGAACCTCCTAGTTTAAACCCTGTTTTTGATGAGCAAGCGCCTTGACACCCTTGGGTGATTGTTTCGCGCTCTATAAATCTCTATTTCATTTCATTTCATTTCATTCATTTCATTATATATCTATAAAAAAAAAAGAAAATAAAAAATCCGGAGACTTACAATACACCTTGGTACCCCACGGAATAACAAAAACACCTAAAATGGAGGGCACGTACATGGGCATTGTGGGATTATGGCCGACATCATAGGTACTAAGCTCATGTCGACCCCAATCAAACTCAAAAAACTTTAACACTACTGAACTCGCTAGATGGCAGGTACGCGCAAAGCATATGAATCTAGACGAGATCTCAACCTGCAAAACCCGTCATTTTGCGACCGATCTCTGCACATTTTTTCCATAGAAGAATTGTAATGGAAGAGAAGTCTGTCAGAAGTCAGCTGCGAGCTGCGAGCTACAGATCTGTGTCAGAAGGTGCAGAAAAAAAGGGACATCAGCGAGTAGTTCCTCTTAACGTGTCATCAGCACAGACTGATGGATTATAAAAAAAATACAAATTCAAAACTTTGTGTAACCATTTTGTATCCAGGTCCCAGCGCTGCCACTTTGAGTTGGGATAGAGGAGGCTCATGCATATTATGAGACCCCAACGTCATATCTGGAGCAGACGAATCTGACGTGGAGCTGCATACCAGCGGTCAAGGTGCAAGGGGAACACTTCGAAATTTATGGATCCTGTCTGTCACCTGCAGAAATGTAAAAGGTGAATAATCTGCAGTAACAATTTTCTATCAAAACAACAAGAGCTGATTCAGACATGCAAGGGGGCATCATATATAGGCCAGGGTCATCACAGCCTGGACTGGAGTCTAGAAGCACTGACAGGCAGCACTGGAGAGCTGTTGCTTGCAGAAAGTATTTCAGATCCAGTTGGCACAGAGGGATATTCACAAGGTGAGGCATCTGCAGAAAGATGTATCCATTATAAAACCCATGTCCCTTTCTGCTTAAGGTGCACGAGTCCCTGTAGTGTTCTGTGTAGGAATAAAAGTTTCCTGTGTGCATATAGTGCACCCATCAGTTAACTTGTAGGATGGTCTTTGTCTTGTGGCATACAAACGTCGTCTGAACAGGCATGCATGAACTATGATAAAGAAAAATGTACTGGTTTGTTAGTGATTGCTTCCTTGCCTTAAACGTTGCAGGTCATTTATCAGGATGCAGACGTTCACCACCATACCCAAAAAACACAAGCAAGCGCTTAAATTGCTTCAAATTTTTTATTTGATTTTCACAAGCATGTTTCAAACAGTGAGTGACCTGTAAGGTTGTGGTGGGAACAGGTGCCTGCCCACTTAACTCCCCTAACCCTGAATAGGTGTGGCTGTGTTTTCAACCCTACATCATTACAACCAAAAGCCTGCTAGCAGATAGTTATTGGGCAGACACCACACCCTCTCCACGACTACAAATAAGTGCCCATCCCCTTCAGCTCGCTCTACTGATCTCTATCCTACCCCATCCTCCCTACACCCAAATGTTCATATACAGCTCCTTATTGAGCAGTAATGGAAGACTGGTAAACTCCTTGAACACCATACTTATTTGATGGGATGCTACAAGATTTTTAGAGAACACCAAGGTAAGGATTAAGGTGACCACAGGAAACAAGTCATACATGAAAATGGAGAAATATTCTCAGGCTAGAACATGCAACTGAATGGTAAAATAAGCCTGGTGAGAGCCCAATACGTAACTGACTGATCTAGTCCTTTTAAGGATTAACCACAGTATTGCAAGCACTCCTAAACTCCCGAAGTCTACTTAGAACAAAGTAATGCTCAGAACTAATTACATGTTCTTTACTCGTACAACCCATTATCAAACGGTAAGCAACATTTAAGAGACCGCCCTGCTTGTGAGAACCTCAACACATAGAATGCTGTCCTAGCTCTCACTCCTAAGTTTGAACAATTACCTTAATTTCAAATTGCACCACAATATAAGATGCAGCATTGCAAGCCCAGCCAATGTAAAAACTCTTGCCAAGCAAGGGGTTTATCAAACTAGGAAAGATCACTGACCATACTCAGGAGCAGATAACTCAAGGTACATTTTATAAACGGTGATTAAGGATTGCATTATGGTTTCTAAGGTGCACTGTTGACAGGCTCTCAGAAAAGGCTGCGCGCAGTAGAAGTAGAACAGGGAAGGGGCACTGCTGCAATGCTTTTCTGTGACTTAATTTGCATCACAGCAGATCAAGCTGGCTCTAGCCAGATCAAACAGCCATTTTGCTGCACATATAGTTGGCACCCAGATTAAACCTGAGCAGACAAAAGGTGCTTGACGAGCCATGACTTTGAAGTCAAGTACTTTTGACATAGTGCTCACAACTGAGGTTTAAACAGAAAGACAGAAAAACATTCACACGGTGTAAAAGAAACAAAATCACCTGTCAAACTGAAAAAAGACTCCTGGTCGGTCGCCCACCCTACTGAGAGTCCACAGCATCACTGTTCATAGCCCATAGGCCTCAGAGAGAAGCCTGTCTCCGTGATGCAACAGACAAAACATGCTGTTTAAACCTGCATGTAAGTAGCCCTATCTGATAACTGTAGATGCCTATGGTCACAAACGTCTTTCCAGGTGTTGAAAAACAAACACAAATGGTACCCTCTGCACATACGAATGACTTGCCATGTTCGGTTTGCTTTAGATAGAATATGCAGAGCCGATACATTATTTTTAACACATTTACTTGACAAATAGGATGCGGTCCAGAGACCGAAACGAAATTTCATAAGGAGTTCTTCCCAAGGCCCACAGCAGTGTAGTATTCAAGCTTCGTGGGACCTCACAGGTATTCTGTCACACTAACCTTCTACCACGAGTTACATGGCAGCACTGAATACAGGAGGTTTCAGCTGGTATCAGACCACAGACTGACAAACTGGCAGAAGGTTGATGGCAGGTGGATGTGATTGGTAAAGACATCAAAATCAACAGGATAAATCAGTTATGGAAAGGCCCCATCTTCAGGTACGGTGCAAGAAAAGAATCCCAACGCAAACTATCTGTGTGCCCAGGGAGGATGGTCGAGGATTTGGCTGGTTGGTTGTTAGTCGACCTCTTCAATGGTGGGGCCAGAGGAACCACCACCAGTGCCTGCGCCAGCTCCTGGGAAACCACCAGGCATCCCTCCTGGCATCCCACCGGGCATCCCACCAGCACCCTGGTATAACTTGGTGATGATGGGATTACAGACGTTTTGCAGCTCTTTTTGCTGATGTTCGTACTCCTCCTTCTCAGCCATCTGGGGAAAGGAGAAGACATTAGGAACAGATTTGAAGCCTGCAAGTTTCTGTGTTTCGGGTTCTCTAATTCTAGCCATCTCTATTAAATCCATACGCACAGAATATCTGTCTGGTTTAATGATACAGCAACTAATAGGAATTAATCTCCTTTCAAATGCATCCCTAACTAGTTTGGGGGGGAAAAGGATAATGTTACTTACCCAGTAAGCATTTGTTCGTGGCATGTAGAGCTGTAGATTCACCTGCTTTGCACGTTGCTTTTCTTCGAAGAAGTCTTTCCTAGTCACGAGGTAACTCCTCCTTTCAGTGATAGTGCACATAGTCATCGACTCCATTGTTAGATTGTTTTCCCACAAGAGGGTGAGAATGGAGCAAGTAAGAGTAGTATAGAGATGCCCATGCGTATAAATGTATAATGAAGAACTGCAACAACTACAGGTACCGGGGGAGGCGGGTGGGCGCATGTGAATCTACATCTCTACATGCCAAGAACAGATGCTTACTGGGTAAGATTATCCGTTCGAGGCATGTGAGCTGTAGATACACATGCTTTGCATAGACTACAAAGCAGTATACTCCCAAAGCGGTGGCTAACCTGTAGATGTTGCAGTTGTCTGAAATAGTGTTTTAAGTACTGCTTGGCCTGGGAAACGGCCTTAACAACGAATCCATAACAACGAGTGTGCTAAACAATGAATCCTCAACAACGACCTTTAGCTGAACCATGACCTCTTTAACCACTACTGTACATGAACCACGACTTAATAAACCAGAGGTAAGTGTCAATAATTAAATAATTAATCTTAAATGCAAGTGTAATTATATTAAAATAATTGCAATTAGGAACGGCATGTAAGGTATTTAATTTTAATCACGCTGACGAAATATTAGTCTTTCTTTTAATTTACCGTGTTAGGCCAGTAGATGGCACTGATGCAAACTTGATCTGTGCTCGATGCGACTGGTTGTCACATTTGAAATGGTTAAAAAATGGAGAATAAACTTTTTAATATGTGTAAAATAAGTAAAATCTTTCAACAAATGAAAAAATGTAATATACGTCTTAAAAAAAAAAACAATTTTCTGTAAGAACTTGCTTATTTTAGTATAGTTTTAATTAGTGAATTTTGTAAAATTAAAAATTAATTTAGTTAGCATTCTAGTCAAAATTGAAAAAACAGATAATGGATTAGTATTTTATTGTTTAGAAGCGTTAGTTAGTGTCTTTTTGTAAGTTTGACCGAATTTGAAATAAACGATTATTTGATTGCTAATTTAAAGATTATTTAATTTTAAAAAAATTATTAAAAAGACATTTTTAATTTAATTACATTTTTTTAACAGAATTTCAAACATGCGTTTAAGAGAACGTAGTGGTAGATTCGGGAAATATTGAAATTGATTATTTTTATTGGTTTAGAAAGTCGTTGTAAAGAACGTAGTGGTTTGGCTTTGGTAGTGGTTTAGCCTTCGTGGTTTAGGCATTCGTTGTTTAAGTGGTAGTTGTTCAGTCATACATCCGCTTGGCCTACATTAGATTGTTATCGTGCTAACACATCTACACAATAGTGTTTGGTTAATGTGTGTGGTGTAGACCATGTAGCTGCCTTACATATGTCAGCTAGAGGAATGTTACCTAAAAAGGCCACAGAAGCCCCTATTTTGCGAGTGGAATGTGCTCAGGGGGAATGGATAAAGTTAATCTAGCTTTAGCGCAGTAGTATGTTTAAGTGCATTTAATAATCCATCTTGCAATGACAGATTTGGAGATGGGATTGCCTTTGTGAGGCGGAACAAATGCAACAAGCAGTTGTTTTGCGAAAATCTTTCTTTCTATGTAGCACAATAAAGCTCTTTTAAGAAATCACTTTGGGAAGGAATTTAGGGTTAGTGCGAAGAACTACCCTGTCTTTGTGTAGCTGAAAGAAGGGTTCTTCTATGGTTAATGCCTGTAGCTCACCAACCCTCCTCAGTGATGTGATGTGATTGCAATGAGGAAAGCAACTTTCTATGGGAGAAATTGTAAGGGGCACTTATGCAATGGTTCAAAAGGTGTTCCATGAGCCTTGTGAGAACAATGTTGAGATTCCAAACTGGGGCAGGAGGAAACCTTGGTGGTATTACTCTCTTCAACCCCTCCATGAAAGCTTTGATTACTGGAACTCTGATTAGTGACAGATGTTGCCTGTTCTGCAAATACGCAGCTACTGCTGCAAGGTGCAAACGAATACATGTATAAGCTAGTGCAGATTGCTGTAAGTGTAACAGGTGGTAACAGTTGTTTTGTATTGAAGCATCTAAAGGATTGATTTTGTTGTTATTGCAGTATACAACAAATCTTTTCCACTTTGCTGCATAGCAAGCTCTGGTGGTAGGCCTTCTTGCTTCTTTTAGAATACTCATACAGTCTGGTGGTAAATTTAAATAATCAAACTATGATTTCAGGAGCCAGATCGCTACGTTCAGTTCTTTGGGATTTGGATGTCTGATTTTTCCATGGTTCTGTGTGGGGAGACTGGAGGTGAGGTGTAGCTTTTGATGTGGAACTAGTAGCAGATCCAACCGGGTGTCCATGGCTGACGGGCCCATGTGGGAGCTACTAGAATTAGTGTGAAGGATGTTTGCCTGAGCTTCCGAACCAGACACGGAATGAGCGGGAGAGGCGGAAAAGCATAGGCAAATATCCCTGACCAGTTCATCCATAGGGCATTGTCCTTCGCGAGTGGGTGTGGGAACCTGGAGCCGAAGCTTGGGCATTTTGCGTTTTCTGCTGTGGCGAACAAGTCTATTTGTGGGAATCCCCATTGTTGAAAGTAGGGAAGGATAACTTGGGGATGAAGTTCCCACTCATGAATTTGCTGTCTCCTTTTGCTGAGAAGGTCGGCAAATTGATTGTTTACTCCTGGGAGGTGTTCTGCCAGAAGATAAATCCTGTGATGGATTGTCCAATTCCAAATGGCTTGAGCGAGTCTTGACAATTGGAGAGTGTCCCCCCCCTGCTTTTGCACATAATACATTGCTGTCATGTCTGTTCGGACAAGAACAGTTTTGCCTATGAGGTGAGTTTGAAAGGCTTTGAGCGCTAGAATAAACTGCTAGAAGCTCTAGATATTTGATGTGGAGGCTTTTGTGTTTGTTGCTCCACAGGCCTTGTGTTGTGTAATCTTGCAGATGAGCACCCCAACCTGTCAGAGATGCGTTTGCTGTGAGCACGATCTGTGGAATAGGGTCGATGAAAGGCCGTCCTTTTGATAAGTTTTGTAGGTTTCACCACTGCAGAGAGCGATGGGTACGGCCGTCTACCGACACTAGATCGTTTAGTTGACCCTGCGTTTGATTCCACTAACGTGCTAAGCACTCTTGCAGTGGACGCATGTGAAGTATTGCATGGGGTACAATTGCGATGCAAGATGCCATCATTCCCAGCAGTTGCATGAACACTCTGGCTGGTAAGGCTTGGTTGGACTGAAACTGTAGTATGATAGCCTGAATATTGTGAATTCTGGCTACATTGGGAGAGGCTAGAGCTTTGACTGTGTCTAGAGTGGCTCCTAGGTAAGACAGCATCTGTGACGGATGCAGGTGAGATTTTTGTGCATGGACTGTGAAGCCTAGTTGATGAATCAGGTCTATTGTGATTTGAGTGTGTTGTAGACAGTTTGGTAAGTGTTCGCTTTGATGAGCCAGTCTATATTGGGGAGGACGTGAATATGTTGTCTTCTGAAATGAGCCGTGACTGCGGCCAGACATTTGGTAAATACTCCGGGCGCTGTAGTCACTCGGAAGGGAAGTCCTTTGAATTGGTAATGCTTGCCTGATATCACAAATCTGAGGTATTTGCCATGAGCCGGATGAATTGGAACATGACAATATGCGTCTTAAGTCTAGAGTAGACATAAAATCTGCCTTCTGTAAAAGTGGAAGTACCTGTTGAAGGGTCACCATGTGAAAGTGTTCCGACAGTATGGAAAATGCTACTTACCAGTATGCATCTGTTCTTGGCATGTAGAGCTGCAGATCCTCACACTGTGCATTAGATCGCCATCTGGTGTTGGGCTCGGATGCTTGCACTTTGTTGTTGTCTTCGAAGAAGTCTTTGTAGTCATGTGATAGGTGACTCCTCCTTAGGACAATAGTGCGCATGGGCATCGACTCCATCCTCAGATTGTTTTTCGCCATATTGGGGAGTGATGGAGTTAGTAGAAAAGAAAAGAGATGTCCATGTGTGTGTATCTAATTAAGATAGGACTGGAGCACATACAGGTCCCGGGGAGGTGGGTGGGCGTGTGAGGATCTGCAGCTCTACATGCCAAGAACAGATGCATACTGGTAAGTAGCATTTTCCGTTCGAGGCATGTGAGCTGCAGAGCTCACACTGTGCATAGACTGTACAGCAGTATCTCCCCTAGCGGTGGTCACCTGTATGTGTTGCAGTAGTTTGAAAAAGGGTTTTAAGGACAGCTTGGCCCACGGAAGCTTGTTGCTTGGCTTGCACATCAACACAATAGTGTTTAGTGAAGGTGTGTGTTGTAGACCATGTGGCTGCCTTACATATGTCTTCTAGGGGAATGTTCCCTAAGAATGCCATGGATGCCCCTAGTTTGCGTGTTGAGTGCGCTCTAGGGGGAACTGATAATGTGCGTTTGGCTTTTTGGTAGCAGATTTGGATACATTTAACAATCCACCTTGCAACCCCGGCTTTTGAGATGGGATTACCTTTGTGTGGTGGAGAGAAAGCCACAAACAATTGTTTGGTTTTGCGAAAGGATTTGGTTCTGTCAATGTAATACATAAGGGCTCTTTTGACATCTAGGGTGTGGAGAGCTCTTTCTGCCACGGAATCTGGGTTTTGGAAGAACACAGGTAGTTCTACTGATTGGTTAAGGTGGAAAGGCGAAATGACTTTGGGAAGGAATTTTGGGTTTGTTCTGAGAACTACCTTTTTATGATGTATTTGTAAGAAAGGCTCTTGTATAGTTAGAGCTTGTAGTTCACTGACTCTCCTTAGAGAAGTGATTGCAATTAGAAACGCAACTTTCCATGTAAGGAATTGAAGTTCACATTTATGTAAGGGTTCGAAAGGTGGACCCATGAGCCTGGTAAGTACTATATTAAGATTCCACACTGGGGAAGGTGGTAATCTGGGAGGTATGATCCGCTTAAGGCCTTCCATGAAGGCTTTAATGGCGGGAACTTTGAATAGTGATAAGTGTTGCCTGTTTTGCAAGTAAGCAGCAAGGGCTGCAAGGTGCAGACGTATGGATGAGTATGCAAGACTACATCTTTGCAAATGTAGCAAATAGCAAATGATGTTTTGCGTAGAGGCTTGTAATGGTTGGATGTTATTATTAGTGCAGTAAATAGCGAATCTTTTCCATTTAGCTGCATAGCAGGCTCTGGTAGTTGGGCGTCTAGCTTCTTTTATAACGTCCATGCAGTCTGGGGGTAGGTTAAGGTAACCGAATTCTAGGACTTCAGGAGCCAAATTGCAAGGTTCAGCTGAGATGGATCTGGGTGCATTATCTCTCCATGGCTCTGCGTTAGCATTGTTGGGGAGAGGTGTAGTCTTTGGTATGGGACTACTGATAGCTCCAGTAGTGTGGTGAACCACGGTTGGCGTGCCCATGTAGGGGCTACTAGTATCATTTTGAGAGACTGTTGTCGAAGCTTGCGTACTACAAGTGGGATGAGTGGGAGCGGTGGAAAAGCGTACACAAATCTGCCGGACCAGTTCATCCATATCGCATTGCCCTTGGACTGCGGGTGTGGAAGCCTGGCGGCGAAGGTTGGGCATTTGGCGTTTGTGTGTGGCGAACAGATCTAAGTCTGGCTGGCCCCACATCTGGAAGAAAGGTAGAAGAACTTGTGGATGTAGTTCCCACTCGTGAATCTGTTGTGCCTGTCGACTTAACAGATCTGCAATCTGATTGTGAACCCCTGGTAGGTGTTCTGCTAGAAGGTAAATGTTTTGTGGAATGGCCCACCTCCAAATGTCCTGTGCTAGTTGGGACAGTTGTGGAGAGTGTGTCCCCCCTGTTTTTGTATATAGTACATAGCTGTGATGTTGTCTGTTCGGATCAGGACAGCTTTGTTTTGTACGTGGAGTTGAAAGGACTTGAGAGCTAGGAATATGGCTAGTAACTCTAGGTGGTTGATGTGGAACCGTTTCTGCTGAGTGGTCCACTTGCCCTGTGTTGTATGGTGTAACAGGTGTGCTCCCCATCCTGTAAGGGATGCGTCCGTGGTTAGTACTACTTGTGGAACCGGCTCTAGGAACGGCCGCCCCTTGGACAAATTGTTGGTGTTCCACCACTGCAGAGAGCGATGTGTGCGGCTGTCTACCAACACCAGATCTGTAAGATGTCCGTGAGCCTGGTTCCATTGGCGCGCTAGGCACTCTTGTAGAGGACGCATTTGAAGTTTTGCATGAGGGACGAGAAAAATGCAGGATGCCATCATGCCGATGAGCTGCATAAACACTCTGGCTGGAAGAGAGTGTTGCATTTGAAACCTGGGGACAAGGGTTTGTATACTGGCTATCCTGGCTGGGCTGGGGTAAGCTAGAGCAGTGGAAGTGTTTATCGTAGCTCCCAGATATTGAAGGACATGGGAGGGCTGAAGGTGGGACTTGGTATAGTTTATTGTGAAGCCCAAGTTGTGTAATGTTTGTATCGTTTGGTGAGTGTGTTGGACACACTGGTTGAATGATTTCGCTTTGATAAGCCAGTCGTCCAGGTATGGGAAGACATGTATTTGTTGTCTTCGTAGATGCGCTGCTACTACTGCAAGGCATTTGGTAAACACTCTTGGAGCAGTGGTGACTCCGAATGGCAGTACTTTGAACTGGTAGTGCTGCCCATTGAGAACGAACCTTAGATACTTCCTGTGAGCAGGATGTATGGGAATGTGGAAGTAGGCGTCCTTGAGGTCTAATGTGGCAAGGAAGTCTTGTTGTTGTAGTAAGGGAAGCACTTGTTGGAGAGTGATCATGTGAAAATGATCTGAGTGTATGTATTGATTGAGAGGTCTGAGGTCTAAAATAGGCCTGAGAGTGCCGTCCTTTTTGGGAATGAGGAAGTACAGGGAGTAAACCCCTGTGCCCTGCTGTAGCAGAGGCACTGGCTCTATGGCGTGCTTTTGAAGCAGGGAAAGTACCTCTTGTTGTAAAAGTGTAAGATGGTCTGTGGACATTGGACGCTGCCTGGGTGGTATGGTGGGGGGGGTAGCTGTTAGCTCCAGGCAGTAGCCATGTTGGATAATCTGTCTCACCCACTTGTCTGTTGTAATGGAGTTCCAGACAGGCAGGAACTGTGATAGTCTTCCCCCGACAGGGGTGTTGTGGTCGGGGGGGAAGTGGAGGAAAGTCACTGTTTGGGAGTGGTGGAGGTACGGGTGTTGTTATTATTACCTCGACCTCTGCCCTTAGAGTTGTTGCCTCTGTAACCACCCCTAAAGTATCCTCTATTAGGGGAGGTTTGGGTGTTTGTTCGATAGGAAGAGGAACTGTCTGCGGTGGTATTCCTGGAGCCCCCTCTGTAAAAGGAGCGGCGAAAGGAGCCACGTTGCTGCGGGGACTGCAATGCTCCCATTGATTTGGCAGTGTCAGTATCCTTCTTCATCTTTTCTAGTGCTGTGTCGACAGCAGGACCAAATAGTTGGTTTTGGTTAAAGGGCTGGTTTAGTATAGTAGTCTGAACCTCTGGCTTAAAACCTGAAATGCGAAGCCAGGCGTGTCGTCTGATAAGCACGCTAGTGTTAACTGACCTAGCGGCGGTGTCGGCTGCGTCTAAGGCGCACTTAATGGAGGCATTGGAAATAAGTTTGCCTTCTTGAATGAGGTCAGTGGCTTGTGTTTTGTATTGATCAGGTAGATGTTGAAGGAGGGTTTCTAGCTGATCGTAGTGTGCCCTGTCGTACCTAGCTAGTAGAGCTTGGGTGTTAGCGATGCGCCAGATGTTGGTGGCTTGCGCAGCTACGCGTTTGCCAGAGGAATCTAACAATTTGGATTCTTTATCAGGGGCGGAGCATCCCCTGAAGTTTGGGAATTGGCGCGTTTTCTGGCATTAGAAACGACCAGTGAGTCAAGGGGAGCTGACCTTTGATGTAGGTGGGGTCATCGGGGGCAGGTCTATACTTTTTATCCACTCTAGGATTAAGGATCCTGGCTCTGACCGGGTCGTTAAAAATTTCAGGTGCATGTTTAATGACACCCTTGATCATGGGCAAAGTTTGAACCGTTTTTTGAGACCGTTCAAAAGTGTCTAGAAGAAAATCTTCCTCTGGTTGGTCGGTGTGAATATGCACCCCATGAAAAACGGCCGCCCTATGTATGAGTTGCCCAAAACCTATGTGATCATCTGGTGGAGATGGTTTTGTGGGATAAGGTGGAGGGCTGAGGAGGTCTGTAGGGTCTGGGGGTCATTATAACCCCAGTCATCCTGTGGTGGATTATCTGGATCCAGATATAAATTATGAGGGTCATCCCCGTACCCCATGTTGTCCTCATACTCATGTGGGGGAGAATCCGCAGGTTGAGGAGGTGTGATAGGGATGTGGAGAGGAGGGGTGTTAGAGAGAGGTATAGGGGAAGAAGGAGGCATAGGGGAAGTGGAAGAGTCTTTCTTCTTCGGAGGGACAGGCTTGTGACGTGGCACAGAGGAAATATGTCCTGTTTTAGGATCGATATAAAGTTTGTGTTGATTAGGATCGATGGGATCCGGTGTAAACAGTTCCTCTCCTTGAATATTAGTTTTCGGCGCCGACTTTTTCGGTTCCGAACGTGGTGATGGCTTCTTTAAATGTTCCTTTGCTTTAGAAGGCGTCGAGGCGTCCTTCGGTTTAGCTACAGGCTCGACCGGCTTTAGTTTAGGGGGTGTGTCGAGTAGCTTCGGTTTCGGTGCCGAGGGATCCGCGTGCTTGGAGGCGGATTTGGGGACCGAGCTGGATTTCGGCGCCGGGTGGTCTTTGTGTTTCGGTGCCGAGGTGCCGGTGTAACGGGCACATGAGGTTTGGTCGGTGCCGAGGAACTAGAAGGCTTTGTTTTCTTGTTCGGTGCAGAGCCCGAAGGCGGGGCGTCCGAAACACGTTTACGGTCTCGACTGGGGCCCGTAGGCGAAGTACTGACCGGTGCCTTCGATTTTGCAGGGAGGGTTGGGGCAGGGGCAGTAGTACTCACACGCTGCCCTGAAGGGATGGAACTGTCGGAGTCCTCTGCCTCGGAGATGATAGCGAGGTCTTCGGAGTCTTCTTCCGGAACATCGGGACCCTCGTCGAAGATGTTGACGGGTTCCGGAGCGGACCTGTGCGCCATGATGTGCCTTCGGGCTCGACGATCTCGGATTGTCTTCTTGGAGCGGAAGGAGGCGCAGGCAGGACAAGTGGCCTCGTTATGGTCTGGTGAGAGGCACCGATTACAGACCTGGTGGTGGTCACTATGTGGAAACTTTGCTCCACATTGGGGGCATTTTCGGAATGGCGTCCTTTCCATGGGCAGTAGGCCTTACGGCGTCGATGGGCCCAACGGCCCGCGTCGACGGCTGGAAAGGAGATCGAGGAAGGGACGTCGAGATGTCGATGTCGGTATTAGGCGTTGAAAAGTGGAAACGCTGCAAAAAACGAGTTTCGAACCGGAGTGTCGAAATGCATCCGAACCCGATGGCGGAAAAAAACAATCTGAGGATGGAGTCGATGCCCATGCGCACTATTGTCCTAAGGAGGAGTCACCTATCACATGACTACAAAGACTTCTTCGAAGACAACAACAAAGTGGAAGCATCCGAGCCCAACACCAGATGGCGATCTAATGCACAGTGTGAGCTCTGCAGCTCACATGCCTCGAACATAATGGTTTAACTCTCGGAGATCCTGAATAGGTCCCAAGGAACCGTCCTTTTTGGGAATGAGAAAATACAGAGTAAACCCCTGAGCCCTGGTACTGCGTTGGAACCAGCTCTATAGCTCCTTTCAGTAAGAGAGATTGCACTTCCTGTTCGAGCAATTGTAGGTGTTCTGGAGACAATTTGTGAGGTCGAGGTGAAATGTATGTAGGATTGCTGGTAAGCTCCAGGCAATAACCATGTTGGAAAATTCCAATCACCCATTTGTCTGTTATAGATTGCCAAATATAGAGAAATTGTTGAAGTCGTCCCCCGACAGGTGTGGTATAGTCGAGGGGGAAGCGTGGGCAAGTCACTGCTTATTAGGGGAAGGGGAGTTACGGGGTGTGTTGCCCTTACCCCTACCTTTAGAGTTGTTCCCTCTATAACCTCCTCGAAAAAAGCCTCTTGAAGGAGAGAACTGGTTGTTACCTTTGTAGGTGGAGGTATTCTGGTCTGAGGATGTGGATTTGGACCATCCCTCGGTAAAAGGAACGACGAAAGGAGCCTCTGTTTGAAGGAGACTGGAGCGCTTCCATGGACTTGGCCACTTCAGTGTCCTTTTTTCCAATGACTGATCTACTTCAGGACCAAAAAGATGTTTCTTGTCAAATGGTGTGTTAAGAATAGATTGTTGAATCTCGGGTTTAGACCCAGAGATCCTTAACCAAGCATGTCTCCTAAGCAAAATGTTCGTGTTGACCTCTCTAGCCGCAGTATCAGCCGCATTTAGAGCACACCTTATGGAGGAATTTAAAATGAGCTTACCCTCATTTACTAAATCCTGCGCTTTTGCTTTATGCTCGTCTGGGAGATATTGACGCAATTGCTCCATTTCATCCCAGTCATACCTGGCTAGAAGGCCTTGTGTATTTGCAATGCGCCATTGATTTGCAGCTGGAGCAGCTATGCGCTTGCCAGAAGCGTCTATTAACTTAGACTCCTTATCTGGTGGAGGAGCATCCCCTGATGTTTGGGAATTAGCCCGCTTACGAGCATTAGGCACTAACAGTGAATCTAGTGGCAGATAGCCCTTGATAAATACTGGGTCGGTTGGGGAGGCTTTATACTTTTTGTCAACCCTAGGAGTCAAGATATGTGCTCGTACTGGGTCCTTAAAAATATCATCAGCGTGTTTCATCATGCCCTTAAGCATAGGAAGTGTTTGTGACAACCTATGTGTAGATGCTAAGGTCTCAAACAAAAAATCTTCTAACGATTCTTTGTGCAGTGCCACCCATTGATATTGTGCAGCCCTGGCAAGGAGTTCCTGGTGGGATACATTGTCATCTGGAGGAGATGGCTTGGCTGGGTAACGGTCTGGGTCATTATCTGCTGGAGGATCAATTGTATAATCCGTCCAAGAATCTAATGGTAAAAGTGTCCCCCCCATCATCATCATGGTGACATTGTGGAGAATCCCGAGGTGTAATCTGCAAAGGATTTGAAGGTGGAGAATGAGGTGTTGGAGGGGATGATGGTGGTGGATGAAAAGGACCGGTAGCAACAGACTTTTTCTTTGAAGGGATTTTGTAAGGAGTGTCCTCATCAAGAAGCCTGTCTTTCTGAGGTAGTTTAGTATGAATATGACCAGTTTCAGGGTTAATATACAGTCTCTTTTGCTTGGGATCCGTTTTCGTTGGAACAATGTCTAAATTCGGATCTGAAGTAACATCTTTCAGTTTTGGTGCCGATGTTTTCGGCGCCAGGTGTTTTCGGTGCCGGCGTGGGTTGGCCTTTGGGTAATGACGATTTACGGCTCCGAAGGCTGCTTGACTTTTGGCATGGAGGATTTCGGCTCCGAGCCGGATTTGTGTTTGGAACCGGAGGGCTTCGGTTCCGACTAGGTTTTTTGCCGACTCAGTACCGAGCCGGAAGGCTTGACTAGCTGTTTCGGAGCCAAGCCTGGAGGCGGGGCATCGGAAACGTTGTCTCGGTGCCGACCTTGGCCAAAAGGCAGAGGCCTTGTCCTTTTTGTGAGTGATTTGGAGGGGCAAGGGGTCTTCCGTACTCACGTCACCTTGTCCCTGCGGCAGTTCTTCGGCGTCGAGGTCTATCTCGAACTCGGAGTCAGAGTCCTGCATGGAGAAGGCTTCTTCTTCCTCTGATGCCTCAACATTTTCTTGTCCGGAATCTTCACCGAAGATGTCCGGTGTGTCTTCAATGCTCTGACGCTGCATCTCTTGACATCGAGCCGGACGATAGCAATTGAGTTTTCTTCGATCGAAACGATCTGCAAGCGTCGCAGTCTTCTTCCTTGTGCTCCGGAGACAAGCACAAGTTACACACCTTGTGTGAGTCAGTGCGCGGATACTTCGTGAGGCACTGAGGGCAGAATTTAAACGGTGTCCGTTCCATCGACGGAGAACTGAACCGACGCGGTTAGGCCCGAAGGCCGTCCACGAAGCTTTCGGATCGAAAAGTAGATCCCGTTGACCAAAAAGATACCCGGAGAAGTGGTAAACACGTACGAAACAATACCGTAGAGGGTAGAGAGGATTGCGCGTCGAGGGGAAAACGAAGGACGGTTTCGAACCGGAGCTCAGCAATACACATCCAAACCCGATGGCGGAAAAAAACAATCCAACAATGGAATCGATGACCATGCGCGCTATCACCGAGAGGAGGAGTCACCTTAAACCTTGTGACTAGGAAAGACTTCTTTGAAGAAAAACAACTTGCAAACATCCGGACCCAACACTAGATGGCAGGAGTATGCAAAGCATGTGTATCTACAGCACACACGCCTCGAACATATATTTACAAACGTCAAAACCTAAACTGCATTGCTCGAAGGCAAAATCCTCATTTTTAATAAAGGAAGAAACAGCAAAGGAAACATGAAAGCAACCGTAGTAAAAGAAACCGGGACTCTGGACAATGCTGGGACAGTTACCATCAGTTTTTTTTATCACCCAACTTGAAAAATGATCATTTGTTTATGCCACATTGTGAGTAACTGACTAAGCGCATTGTTAGAATGTTTAGCATCTACTAAGGACTCACAGAATTGTTAAGCTCGTACTGGAGAGGAGGTGGTGGGGAAGGAGAAAAAAAAAACTATCACACAAGCCTAAAAATTGAACATAGCATAGTCTTTGAAAACCATGCAAACAAACTCTTTAGTGACAGTCTGCAAATGCAGTGAGTTCATGCATCAGAGCAGTTACAATGTGGGTGGTACACCCAAATTCTAGGGTTTGTAGTGACGCATCCAGGCAGAGGAGAATATCTCTATGGCATGCTTGGCAAGTGTCTTAACTTCAGAGGTGGCCGTTTCTTCTAGAGCACAACATTTGGTTTTGAGTGGAGTGAGGTTTAAGTCAGGAAAATACAGACCGTTTTATCTTTACACAGATAGAATACATGGAGGGTGGTGGAGCATTAGAAGTTTCTGAAACAGGTTCTCGTTTTAGGACAGCATCCGATTAAGGATTAGACCCTCAAAGTACTAGTCAGCAGTTTTAAGCTTCATTTTCTGTTTGGAGGAGGCGTGGAGGGACTTCTATTCCTAGACATCTGTTGTACTGGGACAAGAGCTTTTGTCCGCACGACCAACACTACTAGGCTCCTGTTTTAAGAAAAGTGACGGCCTCAACGGTGAGCTCAAAATATTTGAGAAATATCTCAAAGTCAACTGTTTAGATGTTTAATGTCTAGAGAGTGGCATTGCTTCTTTATAGGCTTCTCGCAACAAAAGATGCTACAGGGTCCTTACAGCGAGCATATTTGAATAGTCCAGTGGTTGAACGTAGATATGTAGGACGTCAAGCGGGAGTCACAGTAATGGTGCTTCCTTTCTCCTCCATAGAACACCCTCTGTGGGAGTTGTTGGGTGGAGAAAGAGTGAAAGAAAGAAAGAGAAGGAAAGAAAGACAGAAGGAAAGAAAGAAGGGAAGAAAGAAAAGAAATGGAGAGAAAGAAATAGGGAAGGAAAGAATGACCAATGGCATTTAATGTCCTATGTCTATTTCCCTCATTGGCCTTAAAATCTCCCACCTTGCCTCGAGGGAGATTCCTTCCCAGTCCTTGTATGGTTAGACATTTTCCAGCCAAAATTAACATTTTGTTTATGTGACAGCAGATCACACAAATCACGTGCTTTGGAGGCAGCCTTCTTCCTCAGCCACTGAAGACACTTCTAAAATAGTGACCTCATATCAGGAAAATTCCCCTTCAAATGTTGCAAGAAGGTGTGCAAGCTTAAGGGCAAGTTAAGAAGTCGAAGACAAGAAAAAAGAATCCAAACATGGAGAAAAGAAAGGTGACAAATCCCTAAAAGTGTTCGGACATCTTCAGCTTGGAAAAATAACCAAACCTGTGAAGGAACTGCCAATACAAGTCATTCTGGGAGGGTGACGTTGCTGGCTCCTCACAGAGATAGTGCAGGCCGTTTCCTTTTATGACCTTCTCACATATGTTAAGGTTTTCTTTTGGACACAGTACATTCGTGTTGCAATGCTCCTTTAAAGATTTGCTTTTAAAAAGGGATGAAGATGACAGAAACAGGTAGTCTGCTAGGGTTGTGCATGTTTGTGTCAGCGTTTGGGAAACCGGACTTGTCACTTCATTTAAAATACTTTGTCTGCGCTGTAGTAAATGTTCCAAGGTCCCTTCCCCATGCAAGTGACAGTCTTCTACATGTATGACCATCAGTAGGAGGCAAAAGCTATGCATAAAGAAAAAAATGCATGTAACCCTGAAAAAAAGGGGGTGAAAAATGAACTGCCATCAATCAAGAAAAAGCTGAGTGAATACAATCTAATGTTCTAAGACCTCGATCGACTTGGCTGTTAAAGATAGCGCCTTGATGCTGACCTTTGAAAGTAGGTGAAACTTGCATTACAAAACTGGCACTCTACTTTTGTTAAACGTTGTAGTTAAATATACCTTCTCTACTAGGGTTTTTTTTTTTTAAACGCACAGAAAAAAAAAAGTTGTAAAAAATTATAACAAATAATAAATCTATTGTTATGAATCTGAAGGCTCTCATACTAGGCACCCAAACTTCCCAAATATCAAAACAACATCAGAAGGCACCAGAGAGCCCCATTCCCACCTGGTTCCTGTCCAGCCAGGAGATGACCTCGTTGCACTTGTCCATAATCTTCTGCTTGTCCTCAGCGCTGATCTTGTCCTTCAGCTTCTCGTCCTCCACCGTGGACTTCATGTTGAAGGCCAGCGACTCCAGGGAGTTCTTGGCCGCGATCTTCTCGCGCTGTATCTCGTCCTCGGCCTTGTACTGGTCAGCCTCCTGCACCATGCGCTCAATCTCCTCCTTGCTGAGGCGTCCTGGGGGCGAAAGAGCAAGCAAGGGAGTCAGACTGATGGGAATAACTAGAGCCAGGGTAGGAGCCGAGACAGCAAACAAGGAAGTCAGACTGATGGAAGAACTAGAGCCAGGGTAGGGGCGAGACAGCAAACAAGGAAGTCAGACTTATGGGAAGAACTAGAGCCAGGGTAGGGGCGAGACAGCAAACAAGGAAGTCAGACTGATGGAAGAACTAGAGCCAGGGTAGGGGCGAGACAGCAAACAAGGAAGTCAGACTGATGGAAGAACTAGAGCCAGGGTAGGGGCGAGACAGCAAACAAGGATGTCAGGCTTATGGGAAGAACTAGAGCCAGGGTAGGGGCGAGACAGCAAACAAGGAAGTCAGACTGATGGGAAGGACTAGAGCCAGGGTAGGGGCGAGACAGCAAACAAGGAAGTCAGACTGATGGGAAGGACTAGAGCCAGGGTAGGGGCGAGACAGCAAACAAGGAAGTCAGACTGATGGAAGAACTAGAGCCAGGGTAGGGGGCGAGACAGCAAACAAGGAAGTCAGACTTATGGGAAGAACTAGAGCCAGGGTAGGGGCGAGACAGCAAACAAGGAAGTCGGACTGATGGGAAGAACTAGAGCCAGGGTAGGCACGAGACAGCAAACAAACAAGTCAGAATAATGAGAAGAACAAGAGCCAGGGTAGTCTTTACAAAGCTCCTCGCCAGGTTTCTGTAAATGCTCTTAAATGCTTTCCCCAACCAAAAACTGCTGCTCGGCGTTGAGACCTCCCCCGGGCACATCTTTCTGCTCGAAGTAGAAGCCATCCCGGAGGGTGTTTCACTGAATACAACATTAACAAGAAGGTGGCACTATGAGGGGGACAGACGAGAACTAAAGAGCAGATGGGTCGTAAGGCAGGAGGGAAGGGGAAAAACAAATGTTAAAGGGAAGACTGGAATGGAAGGGAGCGAGGAATTAGACTAACAAATAAATGTGACCATGCAGAGAAAGCGAGTAGCACGAGGCTGCAGCGGGATGCCAAGAGCACAAGCAGCCTCAGAATCTAGGCTGGTACAGAAGTCCTTGCCTGAAGCACTAGGGTCACAGCCTGAATGTCCTGCAGCTCTTCACATGGGATGGATGGAAGGCCTCAGGGCGAGGATTCCAGAAAGGCCCTGAGAAGGGAGTCTTCTACACTACCTGGAGATGGGATGTGGGCTTGGTGAAGAACCCCTGGACGGCCAGCAATGAGGTGCTTTGAGGCTAGCTGACAGCCCTCTGTCAACACACATGAATATCTCTGGCATGCAGAAATGTGGTGCTGCAACCGATATGACCTTCATAAGGCCCAAAAGGGTAGATCTAAGTCTCAAGGGCAGTACAGTAAATTGTAAGCAGCCCAGCCCTCCCACCCCCTCAGAGCAAGAATATACTTGCAGCATCTTGACTATCATGTCAGTGAAGTCTTTGCACCCTAGGGCAAAGCTGGTGACGCCTCAGGTGCCATGTTCTAAAGGGAATATGTAGAACGGGCAAAGACAAAAACTGAATTAAAGACATGTAATGCCAAACTGATACAAGGAAAGACTTTGCCCACAATATTGATTATTTGATACAGTGTCTGCAGGAGAAATTAGAGAAAGAATTCCGGTTTACCCTCGCCTGTACCACAAGGCTCACAAGTGTTGGAGGTTGCATCAAATGTTTACATCACCTGGCAATGACCACTGATGCACTGCAACAGGGAGGCTCACAGCTGGACATGAAAACTGTTTTGACAAAGCAGCCACGACAGAGCAAGTCAGGGCATTGCTGAACAGCAACAGGAGCTCAGAGATTGACAGGCCAGGTAGCCTCTGAGGACAGTGGTAATTACAGACGTCCCCACCATGGGATACACTACCACGAAGAATACACCACGAAACATTGTGGAAATAGAGCTAAAGGTCAGCATCACATAATGAGGTGGAAGCAAATGACCTGCCTCCTCAGTCATCACGTAGGACAAGTTTTAGGCCCTGAATGGAGTGCAAGTCTGATACAAAAATGTGCACCATCTCCAGCGAGTTCTGTTGCCGGAGCAGAGGGACTACAGGGAAGCCCTCATCATTTACATTTCTAGGTATTATAAATATTAGTGTTAACCTCCAAGGGGGCCTTTTTCTATAAGCCCCTCCTTCTGTTAATTTTGATCTTTTATCTACCAAGTTGCAGATAAGAGGCCCATCACCCCACACCCCCTCCCTCGCTGTATCTGCTAAAGCAGGGGGGATTCACAACACCCTTGCCTGGGTTGCTATTATACATGGACAACATTATATTTTTTAAATACAACACAGTAGAAGGTTTTGTACAGCTCACATCCTGGAGTAACGTATTTTAAATTAAAGTGAAATAAAACAATACCTTAGGAACATACGCGTGGGGAAGCCGGAATGGATCCCAGGTTTTCTGGTTTCACATTGTGCGATTCAGCCCTTAGATGTATATGCTTCGCTTCCCCCTACGTCCACTTTCCACGTTCACCCCTTGCTGGCATCAATGCGGCCCTCAGTCACGCCAAAGACCAAACCTTTTGGCCCTTGGAAATAAGAGTACCCATGCCTTGACTATTGCTCATTAGTCTCCCTTGATCTGCTGGCCTGCATGATTAAAAGACTGCAGTGGGTATAAAACTATGCCAACACAAGGAGATGATGGACGGAGCGCTGAAACTTTTCAGACACTCACCCCCAGTCACAGATCTGGGTTGAATCCATCATCATTCTTTAGCTCACTTCGCCACCCCAGTTCAGACACAGCTATATGCAAATCAGTCTTAACCCTGTGCCTCATGGGAACAGTCCAGCCCGAACTGCCAAGCCATGTCTTTCCTGAACCGGAAACAAGCATCCTGGGACCGGTTTCGGGGGTAACACCCCTTTTCAGCCAGGCTATGCTGCCAGGCTGATGCTCCGATTTAAGCTTACATTTCTCTAGTTGTGGCCTCCTGGCTCAGGGTTCTGGTGCAAGACCAGATTATATTCAAATCAGTGTGTCTTGTACACTAAATTCAATTTTCCAAATTGTGGCTCTGCTCAGTTCCGGTTTAACCCTGAACGAGCCATTGAATTTTCTGAGACCTAGGAATAAACTTACTGCCTGTTCCAAAAAACCACCTCAAAACTTCTGCTGCAGTACTTTTCAGTAGCCTCTGCCATAAGGCGAAATTTTCTGCCATTAAATTTGAGACTGGTGTCCGACATCACCAAACTCAGGAAACCTCTAATGATATGGTTTTCTCAGTTGCAGTAAAAGGGTAATTAGGTGAAAGGATGGTGGATGAGTGGGTGTGAAGATGGGTGGATGAAAGGATGACAGTGAATGGAAACCTTAGAGGATGGATGGGTGGGTGGGTGAGTGAGTGAAAGGATGGTAGAGTGAATGGAAAACTCAAGAGTATGGATGGATGGAAGGCAAAGTAAATGAAATTCTGAGGATACGGGATGGATGGGTGACTTTAGGTGAAAGGATGACAGTAAATTGGAATATGATAGGATGGATGATTGGGTGTAATGATAGCATAGTAAATGGAAACCAGTATGGATGGAAGGCAAAGTAAATGGAAATCTGAGAGGATGGATGGGCATGGGTGAAAGGAGGGCAGAGTGAAAGGATGGCAGAGTAAATGGAACTCTAAGCGGATTGACTGATGGATGAGTGAAAGGATTGTAGAGTGATTAGAAAACTCAAGGAATAGATGGCAGAGCCATGGAAATCCGATACGATGGATGGATTGGAGGGTGAAAGGATAGCAGAGTAAAATGGAAATCTGAGTATGGATGGATAGCTGAGTAAAAGCGAAATATGAGACGATGGATGGGGTGTGAGGATGGCGAGTAAATGGAAATCTGAGAGGATGGATGAATCAGAGGGTGAAAGGATATAGTAAATGGAAATCTAAGAAGATGGATTGACAGATGAGTGGCATAGTAAATGGAAATCTGAGAGTATGGATGGCAAAGGAAATGGAAATCTGAGAGGATGAATGGATGGACAAAGATAAATCAATGGATGAAAGGCTTTATTGATGGATGGCTAAATCAAATGATAGATGTGTGGGTGAATAGATGGATGCATGCATGGATGATGGATGTGTGAATGGATGGATGAAATGGCCAATGAGTATATGGAATTGTGAAAAGGTGGATAATGAAAGGGTAGATGGAAGGGTGAAAGGATGAATGGATAGATACAAGAGAAAAGGGAGCTCTTCTTGAGAGGTTGGGGCTCCCTTGGTGCCGTTAGAGTTCCGGTTCCAAATGATGGGGGCAGGGGTATTTTAATTTTCTGGCTACTCCCTTGAACCCAGGCCACTCAACGGGTGCACATAACAACTGACTTGCCTCTTAGTTCACTACTGGCATTGTTGTTAGGGCGGGTGGGAAGCATGAATGTTTAAATTAACCCCTTCGATGCGTCGGGCGGCCCCCGGCCGTCCAACGTCACAGTGGGCGTGTGCGGAGGACGGCCGGAGGCCATCCGAACCCCGCCCACTCAATAAATCACCAGCACTGCAGCGGAATTTGCGCCGCGGTCAAGGTGTTAATGTTTGAAAATATCAATTTTGAAAAACTACTTCTCGATGTACTGAAATAGGTTCATGAAATAAACTTTCCTCAAAATTCAAAAAGTGTATTATATTTTTTCCACATTTGTTGCAAGATAGCTTTAAAAATTAAGGTGTTCCTAAAGTTAAGCGGTGCAGGACGCCCTAGTTACTTCATGTCTTTAACTTCAATTAGCCTGTAAACAAAATCTTGCCCGTTTATTTTACTTATTTTTAATGTTAGTGCAGAATCGACCAAACAGCATTCCAGTGCTGCTGCTGACCGGGGGCCGCATGTAAAGGCCAGGGGGGCCGCATGTAAAGGCCAGGCGGGCTGCATGCAGCCCCGGGCCGTACTTAAGAGTATCATGGAGTGAAGGCGTCCTGAACTGACAATGTGTACTTGGTGATAAATGTAAATAGGCATAAAATACTTCCTAAGATGGAAATAGTAAGCCTTGACCACAGCATTAACCTTTTATGCGTTATCCAATGAAATGCAGACTGGTATGCCCAGATGCAGGTCCTGTGCTCACCTTGCTATGACTGAAGCTACACCTACTGAAGAGGCCCATACAAGCCAAAACTAGTGTGAGGTTGCTTGTGTTCCTGTTCGGAGGGAACCCAGCCTGGCAGTTTGGGATGGAGTGTGTTGTGGCCAAGACTGGTGTGTATGTCTGCTTCCAATCTGAGGTGGCATGGTGAGCAAAAAAAACAAACAAAAAAAGAAAACTGGAATGGAGTCCCAAGTATTTACAAGAGGCTGAGATCAAATCAAACATTCCACCCTTCACTTCTGCACTGCATTAACCTGGTCATTCATAAATAAAACAGGCTATTTTTACTCTTACTTTACATTTCTTACACAGATCGAGAAGGCTGGTTTCAGGGTCTACAGAAGGATGATGCCATAACAGTAAGGCTTTGGCAGGACATGGGATGCCGGCCTTATTGCTGCTAAATCTCAGTTACTCAGAAGTAATTCAACTTTAAAAACTTTGGATGGACGGCAGTTAGGCTGCGTGGCTGCAGAATATCTCACTAAATCTTCAACATGGTCTGTGCATTATCAGTGTAAAGAAACCAATCAAAACCACTGGAATTAATAAGATGGAATAGTGGAGTCATGTGTAAATCACGCAACAAGTGAGAAAGACTCGAGCCCTGGGGGACCCGCAGTGGAGGAATCGAATGGTGGAAGTCAATGAAGAGGCCTGGAATGTCCTGCCAGCTAAAAGCACAAGTTACTAACTTGTGTAACGATATATCTGTAAGAGACAGTAGTTAGTGACAGATTCCTTACCTTAGAATATCCCCAGGCGTTAGGCTGGATCCGGAAAGTTTTTGTGTAGCAGTACCCTTGCGCGTCGGTAGGCGGCGTCGTGCGGCTCCGCGTCCGTCGTCGGGACCGCCGGGATGACGCCGCGGGCAGTACTTAGACGCCGCCCCTGCGCGCTGACGTCAGTTCTGTACACGACTTTCCGCGCCAGGAACGCAGAGCCATGCAAGAAGCTGACATAGGTGTCTGAAAAATACTAGGGCCCTGAAAGGGATGTCCTTAACCCTAGAAATCAGTTCGCAGAACGGGGAGGATGGGTGGGGCGGTAAGGAATCTGTCACTAACTACTGTCTCTTACAGATATATCGTACACAAGTTAGTAACTTGTGCATCTGAAAGAGACACGTTAGTGACAGATTCCTTACCTTAGAATAGATACCCCAGAAATACCAACCCCGGTGGTGGGTCTGCGAACAAAGATCAGACAAGGAAGTCCCGGAGGACAGAACGGCCAAAGAAGCCGTCCCTCCGGACCTGACTGTCAAGGCAGTAATGCTTGGTAAACGTGTGCAGCGAGGCCCACGTAGCTGCCTGACAGATATCCTGCAGCGGAACACCGCGGCCTAAGGCCGTGGTAGCAGCCGTTGCCCTGGTGGAATGGGCATGCAGCCCAACAGGAGGCTCCTTCTTAGCCAAAGAATAGCAGGCTTTGATACACAAGGTTACCCAGCGGGAAATGGTTCTCTTGTGCACCGCCCGACCTTTTTTGGCACCCACGTAGCCAACAAAGAGCTGGTCATCCACCCGGAAGTGTTGTGTGCAGTTAATATAGAAGGAAAGCGCATGTTTTGGGTCCAGACGGTGGAGCCTCTCTTCCTCTCTGGAAGGATGCGGAAAGAAGGTGGGCAAAGTGATGGTCTGCCCAATGTGGAAGGCAGTAACCACCTTTGGCAAGAAGGACGGACGCGTCCGAAGAACAACCTTGTCTGGATGGACAGACAGAAAGGGAGGTTTGCATGATAGAGCCTGGAGCTCACTCACCCGCCGAGCGGAGGTGATGGCCACCAGAAAGGCTGTCTTCAGAGTCAGAAGACGAAGAGGACAGTTATGTAGAAGCTCAAAGGGAGCGCACATGAGAAAGGTAAGAACCAAGTTCAAGTCCCACTGAGGCATCACAAACGGAACAGGAGGGAAGAGGTGTGTAATGCCTTTTAGGAACCTGTTAACAAAAGGGGACTTGAAAAGGGAGGGCTAATCAGGAAGGCCGAGATAGCACAAAGATAGCCCTTGATGGTACCCAGGGCAGAACCCTGTTGGGCCAGAGAAAGAAGGAACAGAAGAACAGTGGCGTAGCTAGGCACTCTGCCGCCCGTGGCGGTCCCTGCCTTTTGCCGCCGCCGAACGCCTAAGAGCAGGGGGGGTGCTGGCGATAAATTTACCTGCCGCCCCCAAATCTCGTGCCGCCCGGGGCGTACCGCCCCCTCCGCCCCCCCCTTGCTACGCCAGTGCAGAAGAACCTCAGAAAGAGGGGCAGAGAGGGGATTCACAGCCTTTGCTGTGCACCATGCCACAAACTTGTTCCACCTGCAGGCGTATACCACCTTAGTGGAGGGACGCCTGGCTGCCAGAATCACATCACAAACTTCGGGAGGCAAGTCGAAAGGAGTCAACTGCCGCCGCTCAATCTCCACTCAAGCAGGTGGAGACTGGACAGGGTCGGGTGGAGGACCGTCCCCTGCTGCTGCGACAGAAGATCCTCCCGAAGAGGCAGACGGATCGGGGGATCGACGCTCATACTGAGTAGCTCGGGATACCAAACTCTTCGAGCCCAGTCCGGAGCCACAAGGATGACTTGGGCCCGGTCGCGCCGAATCTTCTTCAACACTCTGGGTAGAAGTGGTATAGGCGGAAAGGCGTACAACAGACCGCAACTCCACTCGCGACGAAAAGCGTCGCCGAGCGAGTGCCGCCTTGGAAATTCCAACGCCCAGAACTGATGACATTGCGCGATCTCTTCGGTGGCGAACAGATCTAACCAAGGCTCTCCCCACTGCTGAAAGAGACCTTGCGCCACCTCCGAGTGAAGACGCCATTCGTGATCCATCATGCACCTGCGGCGGAGTTCGTCCGCCCTGGCATTTAGGGAACCTGCCAGGTGTTGAACCTTCAGGAACATGCCCTGATGTTCCAGCCATGTCCAGAGGCGCAGAGCCTCCTGACAGAGGGTCCACGACCCCACCCCGCCTTGTTTGTTGCAGTACCACATGGCGGTGGTGTTGTCTGTGAACACCTGCACTACCTTGCCTTTGACAGAGGGAAGGAATGCCTTGAGTGCAAGTCGGATCGCCCGGAGCTCCAGAACGTTGATATGGAGCCGGGACTCCGCCGGAGACCAGAGGCATCTGATCTCCGCCTCTCCCATGTGACCGCCCCATCCCAGAAGGGACGCGTCCGTCACAACTGTGTGCTCTGGCTGGGTAAGGGAGAGGGATCTGCCCATGACCCATTGCCGGTTCGAGAGCCACCACTGCAACTGTTATGCAGTCCCCTCCGAGATCTGGACGTGATCGGACAGGTTGCCCTGGTGCTGCGCCCACTGGAACTTCAGGTCCCACTGCAGAGCCCGCATATGCCATCTGGCATGATCGACCAGCAGGATGCAGGAGGCCATGAGGCCCAGCAGCCTCAGGGTCATCCGTACCGAAACCCAGGATAAAGGCTGAAAGATCGGAATCATAGCCTGAATATCCCGGACTGCATCGTGTCCAGAACTGCTCCGATGAAAAGGAGCTGTGGAGAAGGAATCAGATGCGCTTTTGGCACATTGATGGAGAACCCCAGCGAGTGCAGGAGTTCGGCCGTAGTCTGGAGGTGGGAGACGACTGCCTGGGACGAGCCCGCCTTCAGCAGCCAGTCGTCGAGGTAGGGGAAGACTGGAACCCCTGCCCGGCGCAGATGAGCTGCGACCACCGCCATCACTTTCGTGAACACCCGAGGGGCACTGGTAAGGCCAAAGGGGAGCACGGTGAACTGAAAATGCTCGAGGCCTACCGTGAACCGCAGGTAACGCCGATGGGCCGGCAGGACGGGGATGTGGAAATAAGCGTCCTGTAAGTCCAACGCTACCAACCAGTCTCCGGGGTCGAGGGCAGTCAAGACCTGAGCTAGGGTGAGCATCTTGAACTTCTCCTTCCGGAGGAAGCGATTGACGTTCCGGAGGTCCAAGATAGGACGCATGTCCTCCTTGTCCTTTTGGGCACCAGAAAGTAGTGGGAGTAGCAACCACGTCCTACTTCTGGGGTCGGAACATGCTCGATGGCCCTCTTGGCCAAGAGGGCCTTGACTTCCTTCTGCAGAAGCACCAAGTGATCCCCTGACATGCGGTGGAATTGAGGTGGCATGGCTGGGGGGGTGGGGTCTCGAAGGGGAGGGAGTAGCCCCTTCGGACAATGTCCAAGACCCACCTGTCCGAGGTGATGGCACGCCAGTGGTGAAGGTGATGGCGGACCCTGCCCCCTACTGGCGTGCTGTGCACCTGAAAGGAAGGACTAGGAAGGCTTGGAGGCCGCGGACGGGGCGGGGTTGGTGGCCTGACCCGCACGCTGGTTGCCTGACCCGCCACGGCGGGAGCCACGTCCTCGGCCACGCGAAGACGCTTGCTGCGCGGGCCGGTGGCTGGGCAGCGGACGTGACTGGGCGCCCCTTCCGTGGCCACGAAAGGGGCGAAAAGCAGAGGTTAGCGGAGGGCGCACAGCAGAAAGGCCCAGGGACTTGGCAGTAGCCTGTGAGTCCTTAAAACGCTCCAGCGCATGGTCTGCTTTGGTACCAAAAAGACCGACTCCATCAAAGGGCATGTCCATGAGTGTGTTTTGGACATCTCCCGAGAAACCAGTCGTCCTCAGCCAGGCGTGGCGACGCAGCGCCACTGTCGTTGCAAGCGATCTGCCCAGCGAGTCGGCGGTATCAAGGCCACAACGGATGGTGTACTTTGCCGCATCCCTTCCTTCCGCAATGGCGCGGGAAAGCAGTGTCTGGACCTCCTCAGGACACTGGGGCAAAACGAGCGCCACAGAGAGTGGGAGTATCGGCCCAAAAGGCAAGCGGTGTTGACGGACCGCATGCCAGCACTGGAAGAAAAGGCCTTCTTCCCAAATTGATCCAGGCGTTTGGATTCCCTATCCGGAGGGGCGGTAGGGAAGGCTTTTTGGGAGGCAGAGGCTTGGACAACCAAGCTCTCGGGGGTGGGATGTTGAGAGAGAAACATGGGGTCGCCCGGAGCAGGGCGATGGCGTCGGGCCACGTTCCTATCCACAGGAGCCCCGGTGGCGGGCTTGGACCAGGTGCCCAAAAGAACGTCAGAAAGTGCATCATTAAACTGCAGCAATGGCTCCGAGGAGGTAGCTGCCGGCTGAAGCACTTCCGTCAGGAGGTTAGTCCTGACAGCCACTGTAGGCACTTGGAGGTGTAAGGCTCCAGCTGCTCTACGCAACACCGTTGCAAAATTTGCTCCCTCCTCCGTAGCCACGGAAGGAGGAGACAGCATGCCAGTGTCAGGGGAAGTGTCCAGACCACTGGCATCCCCAAGTTCCTCTGCCCAGTCCTGATCATAGTCACACTGCTGTGTGAGAGGGTCATCCGACCCCTCCCAGCTCTCCTGGTCCTCCTCAGGTTGAAAATAAGGAGGAGGAGGGACGTCCGGGACCCAAGGTCTCATCGGCGCCGGAGCCGGCGTCGGGCGACGTCGGTCCGACGCTGCGTCCGGATCCGGAGATAACTGGGGAACGACGCCGCCCGGAGCCCCGGGCGGCGTCAGGAACGGCACCGGGGACATCGGCGGAGGCGTGGTTAGGTCAACCGGCGTCGATGGGGGTTGCGGTACCACCGGAGCCGGGATCGAGGCCGGGGCCGAAGCCGGGAGCGAGGCTGGTGGGACAGGCGGCGCCGGGACCGGAGTCGTCGGCGGCGCCGGGGCAATCCCATTAGGGCCCGCGGGGCCGAAGGCGCACCGGAGGGGCCTTGAGGCCCGAAGAGGCGGGCCATGGCCGACAGGAATTCCTGTATCTCGGCCGGAGTCGCCCCCGAACCCGGGAAGGACGGGTAATGCGGGGGCGGCGCCACAGGCACATCCGGAGCCACAGGGACAATGCCGACAGGGGCCTCAGCCGAGTCGCGAGACCGGCGAGGCGAAGTCTTAGAGCGATGGTGCTTCTTAGACTTTTTGTGCTTTGACTTACCCGAGGAGTGCGAAGACTTGGACTCCGAGGACGGGCGAGGACTCCGCAACCGGCCCCTCGACCTCTCCCGTGACCGGGGCTTGGTGCGGCGCGGAGCTGACTGCCGGACCTTGAGGAGCTTTCGAGACCGCTCTCGCAAAGCCTTCGGGTGCAAGGCTCGGCAGTCGGAACACGACTTCGTGTCGTGGTCGCGGCCGAGACAGTAGAGACACTCTAAGTGCGGGTCTGTGATCGACATCATTCGACCACAGGCGTCGCATGGCTTGAAGCCGGGCATCCCTACCGACACCGTGGAGCCGAGATGACTCAAAGAAAACTGTGAAAAATCACCAAAAAGTTAGTCAAAAAATGACTAGGGCACTGCTCTTCCCAGATCTGCTCTTACTGGCGCGGAAAAAAGAAGAACTGACGTCAGCGCGCAGGGGCGGCGTCTAAGTACTGCCCCCGACGTCATCCCGGCGCCGACGACGGACGCGGAGCCGCACGACTCCGCCTACCGACGCGCAAGGGTACTGCTACGCAAAAACTTTCCGGATCCAGCCTGACGCCTGGGGATATTCTAAGGTAAGGAATCTGTCACTAACGTGTCTCTTTCAGATTCTAAAAACCCAAGAGTGCTCATTTTGAAAGGTCTGTTTAAACGAACGATTCAATGTGTTGAAAGCAACAGAAAAATCCAAGACTCAAGGTGGCAGGTAGGACTATCTGCACAGTGACGAAGGTTGTCCAGCGCACACCACGGCTACCTCAGCGGTGAGGCCAGGCCGTGAACCAACCTGTGAGGGCTGAAGAGCCAAATGCGTGCCCACAAGATCCGGATGCCAGAGAAAGACTGCACATTCTAATGAATAGTTTAGTCATGTGAGGAAGTGGCGCTATGGGGCAGTAATTTAACTATAACACATTAGATTCCAGATCCAGCCTGGCACCTGCGGAGATCCATACAGAGAGGAATCTGCGGTTAGAAGTATCCATCGGGGAAAGGAATTAGGAACGGATACGCCCAGTTCAGCTCGACACAAAGAAGTCACACGTGGGTAAATTCAAATTTACTGGAGCTCACCGAGGTCCGACAAGGCTTAGTTTGGGTCAGCTAAGGGTTTTGTTTTAATGAAGTGATCCTAGCTCTTTCTGGGGCCAACTGTAGCAAGGGCGGAGAAGTTTGAGGAGATCAAGGAAACCTGGTAGATATTCTAGGCAAGTATTCGATTGACCAAAAACTCCAGTGACGGAAACCAGTGGAGCTGAACCAAGATTGTGTGCTGGTGATGAGCAATGGCAGGTGTACCCCTCCCACCCTTAAACCGCTGCCAAGCCCACCACCCTTACCCTTGTCATTGGTGATCGTGATCTTGTTCTCCTTTCCGGTGCTCTTGTCCACAGCAGACACGTTCAGGATGCCATTGGCGTCGATGTCAAAGGTCACCTCTATCTGAGGGACACCTCGCGGCGCGGGCGGGATTCCGGTCAGCTCGAACTTTCCAAGGAGGTTGTTGTCCTTGGTCATTGCGCGCTCTCCTTCATAGACCTAGGGGGAATCGGCAGAAGGAAATAGAGGTTAGCCTGCTATGATCAATACATTGATTCCTTCCGTTCCATATTGTCCCATTTCAAAGAATGCTTACTGAAGAATATTTATGAAATAAAATATATAAAGAATTTGAAAAAAACACGAACAGTATGGGATGGGTGTCTGTCATTTCTGGACTTTTTAAATGTCAGAATCCAAAAGGGTTGCGCGGATTCCTCTCTGGGATAATGTTGCAGAAAACTCTGTCTCAAAGCAGGTTCAGAAATTAAGAGAAATCTCGCAATGTAACTTTTTTTTTTGTGAATCTAACAGGCGTTTTGGAAAACCCCTCCTCCCCATATCTCTTAGAATCTCTTTAAAATTTGACATTCTCCCTTTCAGCCTCAATACAGTTCATTTTTAGGTCTAGCCTACGCAGCGCACATGCGCTGCATAGGAGGAGACCTCTTGAAATCGATTCGGTTTTTCTGCCAAAAACGTGCACGCATTGCATTGCTTTCAATGGCAACGCGTGCACGTTTGGCGATTCCCTTGCGGGAGCGAGCTTTGAAACCATCTGTTTGTAATTAACTTTCAAACAGATGGTGCTCTTGCTCGCTCCCGCAAGGGAAACACTGTGTGTGGCTTTCCCCATCCAGAACTAGGGATGTGCTGCCACCTTGTGGCCGTTAACAGCAACATGCCAAAACCACAAGTGTCTGTGATAACCAGCCTGAATGAACTAATTAGCTCTTCCTTAATTCAAAGCCAATAGTACCTTTTTTTTTTATAAAAATGTTACTACCCTTATTCTAAGCATACCTGTCTGCTAAGAACCACGGCTGTCTTAAAATTATATGTGATGGTGCAAGCACAAATGCCAGTTTCATGTATGGAATATCACTGGCGTGTTGACAACTATCGTGACTGCAAGTGACTGTCATGATGGGAAATGCATGCTAAACCTGAAAAGTACACCGCGCTGTGGAAAGCAGTGCATTGCTCTCTGCTCCGCTCGAACATTTATAATACACTTTTTAACGTAAGTAACTGCGACTTGATCCTCGCTCGAAGGGGACTTGAGAGTACTTGTTCAGAACTTGACAGACACTTGTATGAGTGCAAATCTTGCGATTAAAGTAGCTGTGGCTGGCATGATTAGTCCACGGCCATTAAACTGACTGATTGGTTCTGCCAGCGGGGCTTTCTCTCGGCGCTCACGCTGCTCGGCTCTCTACTTAAGTACCGCGTGGCTCCAATTTGTTGCAGCCGCCTGTTATTACTCGTAATGACATCCTGTGCGCTCCACGGCCCCGCTGGCTGCTCTCTGGCTCCCACGTGCGTTGCTGCGGTTTCCTGATGTTGTAATCCGATGAGTTGCGCGTTCTAGTCTCTCCCAAGGGCGCTGTGTGGTGCAGTGGGCATTGCAGACGCCGCAGGGTGGGTGCCCGAATGGAGCTCCTAAAAGCAGCTTGCATTAGCAATATATACAATGAAAACGTAATGTTATTTCCTCACTCTAATTGTTTCAAAAGCAAACGTCCCCATACAAAGCTGCTCTGTGAAACGCAGAGAGAAGGCACAGCCTCTGTTCCTACAACTGTGTTTGGGATCTCACAAAATGGCTGAGAGCAGGATGCCATGCAGAGTTTTGTGAGAAGGAAAATGCTACTTACCAGTATGCATCTGTTCTTGGCATGTAGAGCTGCAGATCCTCACACTGTGCATTAGATCGCCATCTGGTGTTGGGCTCGGATGCTTGCACTTTGTTGTTGTCTTCGAAGAAGTCTTTTGTGGTCAGGTGATAGGTGACTCCTTTGGACGATAGCGCGCATGGGCATCGACTCCATCCTCAGATTGTTTTTCGCCATAATGGGGAGTGATGGAGTTAGTAGAAAGAAAAAAGGATGTCCATGTGTGTATATCTAAATAAGATAGGACTGGAGCACATACAGGTCCCGGGGAGGTGGGTGGGCGTGTGAGGATCTGCAGCTCTACATGCCAAGAACAGATGCATACTGGTAAGTAGCATTTTCCGTTCGAGGCATGTGAGCTGCAGAGCTCACACTGTGCATAGACCTTACAGCAGTATCTCCCCTAGCGGTGGTCGCCTGTATGTGTTGCAGTAGTTTGAAAAAGTGTTCTAAGAACAGCTTGGCCCACAGAAGCTTGTTGCTTGGCTTGCACATCAACACAATAGTGTTTAGTGAAGGTGTGTGTTGTAGACCATGTGGCTGCTTTACAGATGTCTTCTAGGGGAATGTTCCCTAAGAATGCCATGGAAGCCCCTAGTTTGCGTGTTGAGTGCGCTGTAGGGGGAATTGATAATGTGCGTTTGGCTTTTTGGTAGCATATTTGGATACATTTAACGATCCACCTTGCAATCCCAGCTTTTGAGATGGGGTTACCTTTGTGTGGTGGAGAAAAAGCTACAAACAATTGTTTTGTTTTGCGAAATGACTTGGTTCTGTCAATGTAATACATTAGAGCTCTTTTGACATCTAGGGTGTGGAGAGCTCTTTCTGCTACAGAATCTGGGTTTTGAAAAAACACGGGTAGTTCCACAGATTGGTTAAGGTGGAAAGGAGAAATTACTTTAGGAAGGAATTTTGGGTTTGTCCTGAGAACTATTTTGTTATGATGTATTTGTAAGAAGGGCTCTTGTATGGTTAAAGCCTGGATCTCACTCACCCTCCTGAGAGAGGTGATTGCAATTAGGAACGCTACTTTCCATGTAAGGAATTGAAGTTCACATTTATGCAGGGGTTCAAATGGGGGTCCCATGAGCCTAGTAAGCACGATGTTAAGATTCCACACTGGGGAAGGTGGTAATCTGGGAGGTATGACCCGTTTAAGGCCTTCCATAAAGGCTTTAATTGCGGGGACCCTGAAGAGTGATAAGTGTTGCCTGTTCTGTAAGTAAGCAGCAAGTGCTGCTAGATGCAGACGTATAGATGAGTATGCCAAATTACATCTTTGCAAATGTAGTAAGTAGCAAATGATGTTTTGCGTGGAGGCCTGTAGTGGCTGGATATGATTGTTAGTGCAGTAAATAGCGAATCTTTTCCACTTTGCTGCATAGCAAGCTCTGGTGGTAGGGCGTCTGGCCTCTTTAATAATGTTCATACAGTCCGGTGGTAGGTTAAGGTAACCGAACTCTAGGACTTCAGGAGCCAGATCGAAGGGTCAGTTGAGATGGATTGGGGTGCCTCATCTCTCCATTGCTCTGCGTTAGTAGTGATGGGGAGAGGTGTAGTTTTTGGTGTGGGACTACTGATAGTTCCAGCAGTGTGAACCACGGTTGGCGTGTTTGTCCATGTGGGAGCTACTAGGATAATTTTTAGAGACTGTTGTCGGAGCTTGCGTACGACAAGCGGAATGAGTGGGAGTGGCGGAAAAGCGTACGCAAATGTGCCGGACCAATTCATCCATATCGCATTGCCCTTGGACTGCGGGTGTGGAAACCTGGCGGCGAAGGTTGGGCATTTTGCGTTTTGGTCTGTGGCAAACAGATCTATGTCTGGCTGGCCCCACATCTGGAAAAAAGGTAGAAGAACTTGTGGATGTAGTTCCCATTCGTGAATCTGTTGTGTCTGTCGACTTAACAGATCGGCAATCTGATTGTGAACTCCTGGTAGGTGTTCGGCGAGAAGGTATATGTTTTGTGGAATGGCCCACCTCCAAATGTTCTGTGCCAGTTGGGACAGTTGTGGAGAGTGTCCCCCCCTGTTTTTGTATGTAATACATGGCCGTGATGTTGTCGGTTCGGATCAGGACGGCTTTGTTTTGTACCTGAAGTTGAAAGGATTGGAGGGCTAGGAATATAGCTAGTAGCTCTAGATGGTTGATGTGGAGCAGCTTTTGTTGAGTGGTCCACTTGCCCTTTGTTGTATGATCTAACAGGTGTGCTCCCCATCCTGTGAGTGATGCGTCTGTTAGTACTATTTGTGGAACAGGCTCGAGGAACGGCCGCCCTTTGGACAAGTTTTTTGTGTTCCACCACTGCAGAGAGCGATGTGTGCGGCTGTCCACCAACACCAGATCTGTAAGTTGTCCGTGAGCCTGATTCCATTGGTGTGCTAGACACTCTTGTAGGGGACGCATTTGAAGTTTTGCATGAGGTACGATGAAAATGCAAGATGCCATCATGCCGATTAGTTGCATGAACACTCTGGCTGGGAGAGAGTGTTGAATTTGAAACTTTGTGATGAGGGATTGTATACTGGCTATCCTGGCTGGGCTGGGATAAGCTAGAGCTGTGGAGGTGTTTATTGTGGCTCCCAGATATTGATGTAGATGGGAGGGCTGGAGGTGCGACTTGGTGTAGTTGATAGTGAACCCCAAGGTGTGTAGCGTTTGAATGGTCTGATGAGTGTGTTAGACACACTGATTGAATGATCTGGCTTTTATGAGCCAGTCGTCCAGGTATGGGAAGACATGTATGTGCGGTCTTTGTAGGTGTGCTGCTACTACTGCAAGGCATTTGGTAAACACCCTTGGAGCAGTGGTGACTCCGAATGGAAGGACTGTGAACTGGTAGTGTTGTCCATCGAGTACGAACCTTAGATACTTCCTGTGAGCAGGATGTATGGGAATGTGGAAGTAGGCGTCCTTGAGGTCTAGTGTGGAAAGGAAGTCTTCTTGTTGTAGTAAGCGAAGCACTTGTTGGAGAGTGATCATGTGAAAATGATCCAAATGTATATACTGATTGAGGGGTCTTAGGTCTAGAATTGGCCTTAGGGTCCCATCCTTCTTGGGGATTAGGAAATACAGGGAGTAAACCCCTGTTCCCTGGTGTAGTAAAGGGACCGGCTCTATGGCGTGCTTTTGAAGCAGTGAGAGAACTTCTTGCTTTATAAGTGTAAGATGGTCTGCGGACATTGGACGCTGCTTGGGTGGTATGTTTGGGGGGGCAGCTGTAAGTTCTAGGCAGTAACCATATTGGATAATTTGTCTCACCCACCTGTCTGTTGTAATGGAGTTCCAGAGAGGTAGGAACTGTGCGAGTCATCCCCCGACAGGAGTGGAATGGTCGGGGGGAAGTGGAGGGAAGTCACTGTTTAGCAGCTGGGGAGGTACGGGTGTTGTTGCTACCTCGGCCTCTCCCTTTACTGTTGTTCCCTCTGTAACCTCCTCTAAAATATCCTCTATTGGGGGATGTTTGGGCGGTATTTTTGAAAGAAGATGAACTGTCTGTGTTGATGTTTCTGGAGGCTCCTCTGTAGAAGGAGCGACGAAAGGAGCTACGCAGTTGCGGAGACTGCAACGCTCCCATTGATTTGACAGTTTGTGTCCTTTTTCATTTTCTCAAGGGCAGTGTCTACAGCCGGACCAAAGAGTTGGTTGTGATTGAACGGCTGATTTAAAATGGTGGTTTGAACCTCCTGCTTGAAGCCTGAAATGCGCAGCCATGCATGTCTTCTGAGCAGTACGCTAGTGTTGACAGACCTAGCGGCAGTGTCAGCTGCATCAAGGGCACACTTAATGGACGCAGTGATTAGTTTGCCCTCTTGAATTAGATCATTGGCCTGCGTTTTGTACTGGTCAGGCAATTGTTGTAACAGGGTTTCTAATTGGTCATAGTGGGCCCTATCATACCTGGCCAGCAGTGCCTGAGTGTTGGCTATGCGCCAGTGATTGGCGGCCTGCGCAGCTACTCTTTTGCCAGATGTGTCTAGCAATTTTGACTCTTTATCAGGGGGCGGCGCGTCTCCTGAGGTTTGAGAATTAGCTCGTTTACGAGCATTGGAGACTACTAAGGAGTCTAGAGGGAGTTGGCCTTTAATGTAGGCAGGATCGTCAGGGGCAGGTCTATATTTTGTATCGATCCTAGGGTTAAGAATTCTGGCACGTACAGGATCTTTAAATATGTCAGGAGCATGCTTGATGACTCCTTTAATCATGGGTAAAGTTTGTACAGTTCTCTGGGACTGTTCAAAAGTGTCTAGTAGGAAATCTTCCTCTGGTGCGTTTGTGTGCATGTGTACCCCATGAAAAACAGCAGCCCTGTTAATGAGTTGCCCAAACCCAATATTGTCATCTGGAGGAGATGGTTTTGTTGGGTATGGTGGAGGGCTTGGGAGGTCTGGGGGGATCTATTGGATCGTTGTATTCCCAATCATCCTGTGGTGGGTCATCTGGGTAAGTGAATGGGTCATCAGGGTCACCACCGTCCCCCATATCATCTTGATAATCATGTGGTGGAGATGTTACAGGCTGAGGCGGTGTAACAGGTATGTGGAGAGGAGGGGTGTTAGATGGAAAGACAGGGGAAGAAGGAGGCATAGGTGAAGTGGCACAGTCCTTCTTTTCCACAGGTACGGGCTTGTGGCGTGGTACAGCTGTGAGATGTCCAGTTTTGGGGTTAATATGGATTTTTGTTTGGTGAGGATCAACAGGATCCGGGTGAAAAAGCTCCTCTTCCTGGATAAGTGGCTTCGGCACCGACTTTTTCGGTTCCGAGCGGGGTGGTGGCTGATTTTTGTGATCGTTGGCCTTAGGAGGCGTGGAAGAATCCTTAGGCTTGGAAATCGGCTCCAAAGGCTTTGGCTTAGGGGCTGTGGCGTGGTGCTTTAGTTTTGACGCCAACTTATCCCCATGCTTTGATGTGTTCGAGGCGGGTTTTATTTTAGAGGTGGACGGAATCGTTGTGGATTTCGGAGCAGAGTGTTCTTTTGGCTTCGGCGCCGAAGGTGCCGGTGGAACTAGTACGTGTGGCTTGGTGGGTGCCGAGGTACCGGAAGGCTTGAGTCTTTTCTTCGGCGCCGGGCTCGAAGGCGGGGCGTCTGAAGCGTGTTTTCGGTCGCGACTGGGGCCAACAGGCGAAGTCTTGACCGGTGCCTTATTTGGTGGGGGGGTTGGGGCAGGGGCAGTAGTACTCACTCGTTGCCCAGGAGTGATGGGATCGTCTGAGTCCTCTGCCTCCGACACGATCTGGAGATCTTCGGAATCTTCCTCAGGGACATCGGGGCCTTTGTCGAAGATGTCCACCGGTTCTGGAGCTGATCTCTGCGCCATGACGTGCCTTCGAGCTCGACGATCTCGAATCGTTTTCTTCGAACGGAAGGAGGCGCAAGCTGGACAGCTGGACTTGTTGTGGTCGGGCGAGAGGCACAGGTTACAGACCTCGTGATGGTCACTGTGGGGGAACTTTGCTCCACACTGCGGGCATTTCCGGAAGGGCGTCCTTTACATGAGCCGTATGCGTCGAGATTTCAATGTCGATAGAAAGTTGTTGCTAGTTTTGCACGATGAAACGGTTGAAAAGTAGAGTTTTGAACCGGTGCGCGAAAATTGCATCCGAACACAATGGCGGAAAAAAACAATCTGAGGATGGAGTCGATGCCCATGCGCACTATCGTCCAAAGGAGGAATCACCTATCACCTGACCACAAAAGACTTCTTCGAAGACAACAAAGTGCAAGCATCCGAGCCCAACACCAGATGGCGATCTAATGCACAGTGTGAGCTCTGCAGCTCACATGCCTCGAACAGATGCTTACATGTGGACAGCTTTGAGCCAGGTCCGTCACTCAGTTTCTCAGTGCTGGGAACTGGTTTAATAGATTTAAAGAGTTTCTTATGTTGTCAAAGACATTACTTGGTCAGGGAGGCTGCGATACAGATGGGTGAGTCGGTGGGCAGCACAGTGATTGTGAGAACATCACTCTTATCTTGCTGTCCCTCGCAGCCCCTTCTCAGGCCATCTCCCTCCCAGACTTCAGTTCACAGTTATCAGTGCACATTATCTCGCAGCATGTGCAATATTTATACTTCCTCCCATTAAAGGCTTGGGTTACATTTGTAGGTGCCTCGTTCGAGTACACTACAGGCGAGGACACGCTCTGCAGCTGTTCCCATGACAGACCCGCCCTCCTCCCCCATCGGGTGTTAGGAAGCGTTTCAGAGCGAAGTCAGACAGGAGGTGGGTGGCTGGCCCCACAAAGCCGGCCATTTAGGAGCTGGGCACAGAGGCCTCGCCACCTGCACCCAACCAGGGCTGCCGGTGCTTGCTGGTTCTCCAAACCACCGTGGGCTGAGGCTTGTGCCCGAGACTGCAACTCCCAGGATGCACCGGGGCGTTGAATGACAGTCCTCAACTGGAATGTGGCACCTGTGGGGAGAAGGGGGGAGGCTGTCGTCGCTGTCTGAAGGGGGGCGGCCTTTGGCCTGCAGCTGGTTAATGCTGGTGTCTGCCCTCCGATATTAGACAGGGCTGTCATTATTACACATATGTCATATGTGATGCACCTCCCATGAGTGTGGTAATGTGCTATCATGTTCGGTCTGGAGAGGGGCAGCTCTGCCCTGCAGCTGCGGACACGCCTCTCTAGCACAGATGTGTATACGTCTTTCGTTCTACAGATGTTCCGGCTTCTCTAGAAGTCTGCTGATGTGCAGATTTTTTCATGCTACAGATGTGCAAACTTCTTTCTTTCGTCAGATGTGCAGACGTCTTTCTCTCCCTTACATAAGCGCCGACCGCTCTCTCCTACAGACATGCAGACAGGCGTCCTTCCACAGATGTGCACTTTTTTCATCCTACCTTCGTGGAGAGCCGTTGTCCCATGTACAGATGTGCAGCTCGACCTCTCTCGTGTAGATGTCACATATGCCTTTTCCTAATGAGCTGAGGCGTCTTTCCTCCTAGGAGGTAGGATGGCTCACCGGTTTAACGCTCACCGCTGACGTCTGCTGTGGCCTACAGTTAGCAACTCAGCCTTCCATCCTTGCGAGGTCGTTAAGCCGAGTTCAGTTGACTTGTGTAATAGTAATAACAGTTGTGTGCAGCACAGATGTGCGACATGAACTGCCATATTTCAAATAAATCACGTTATTCCAGACAAGCATTGGCATAGCCAATAGGCCTCGCTTTTGGGACCTTATAAGTATTTAGTTATGCAGCACAATATCCTTGGTGCAACATCAACTGTTGCATGGCTAAACACTTATAAGGTCCCAAAGGCGTGACCTATTGGCTATGCCAATGCTTGTTTTATATTGTTATGAGAGGCCTTGCTCCTCATCTCTTAACTAAGGGCCAGATGTCAGTAGGATTTTCTCATTCTGAGTCAATCCCTTCCTTTATGAAACCGCTTTTAATTACCCTTAATTCCCAACGTAACAGTAAATAATTATCTGGCCCATATGAAAAGCATCGACAACGTGGGCTAAAATAATAGGGGGCAATGGGCCAAACTTATCAAAAAGTGGAGGGTGAAAGAACAGTGAGTGCCGGAGTTACTCGGACCCCGAAGTAATAAACACAACAGGTCAAAGTGGGCAAATGTGCCCAAATGCAGATGGCATCACAAAAGGTTCAGATGCCACTGTGCGGCGGTTCAAAGAGGGCAGGCAGGATGGACAGAAAGATACAAATGCAGAACAGAGCAGCAGGTATTTCACAGTCGCCACAGCCAGACCTTGCTGCACAAAGAATAAGGCAGACCTCAGTAAGTCAGGCACGCAAGATGTAAAGGGATGAATGACTTCCAGCTCACAGCAGAAGCTCGTTCCATCTCCTGCATTTAGGGATTTGGTGGAGGAGTACTGGCCAGAGAGGTTTCTGAGACCTCAAGGAGGGGAAAGGATTCTAAAGCTGGCCATGACCACTCTCCACTCGAGTAGCTGCAGTCTCTGCGAAACGGGGGGAGGGCCCGACCATTCTGCTGCAAAGTCAGGACCTCTGTGTGCAAGAGGAAGCAGTGATCGTACACGGAGAGCCCAGCAGATCAGTGCACCAGATCCTCTGCGCAGTGTGGAGAGATCCGAAGCAGCTGCGTCTGACCCTTGCGCACTCTGCGGTACTTTAGAGAGAAGCGAATCTGCGGCCGTGCACACATTACACCCTGAGATCAGCTGAACCTGAAGGCGCTCATCATGAAACAATCTCGAAGAAAGTGTAGGGCAAACTGTGACCGTGGTGAGGAGACCCAGAAGGAACTCCCAATATGAAGACGAATGGCTCCATCAACTCCCTCATACCTCCCACTAGGGTCTTCCAACAAGGGACGACTGAGGGCATTCACTTTTACACACACACAGAGCCTGCGGGATGGGCAGCTACTGGGAAGATACCCATTGATGTCACCCCCCCATGGCCACAGGAGACTCTCCTCCCAATATGGGCTCTAAGATCAGACTTAGCCTTGTTTCTTGACATGGACCGATGAGGCCTTCAGGGCAAGACACCACACAGCTCAAGCAAATGTATGTGCAGGCACTGCTTCGACATGGACGAAAGGCCCCAAGTCGTCGAGTCGCCCAGATGATCACTTCATCTCAGTGAGGCCTCCAGAACCGCGGCAGATCTCTCAGAAGGTTCCATCACTGCAGATCTTGATGCGTCAATCCTCATCTGCACCAGTCTTGACTGGAGTTCCAGACACTACCTCCTCAGACACAACCAAAGCGCTCTCATCCCCCTCTCCCCACCCCCACCTGTCGTGGTTTGGGAACCACTGATTTATGCTATGAAGGGCATACCCTCAACGGATCAGCTGGCCCCGTCAGTGGTCCATCGTGACTGCCTGCTTCCCATCACAAAGTGAGGTCGTGAGGAGGAGCCAGGGGTGTGGAGGCGGCAGAGTACGAGAAGACATTGAAGATGGATGCACTGCTGGTGATGCCTTCTGGATTCACTGACGGGCTGAGGCTGTTGCCATGATCAGGACTGCACAGCCCTTTATCATCCACAAACATCAATACAGGGGGACCGGGGCACCCACAGACCACTGTCCAGAGTCAAACCACACTTCAGGATCAGCTCTGAGGCCTGTAGACAATTACTCACCAGGTCACACCGATTCCTCTTATGGGCTGCCAGTCGTCAAGTTTTGCCAGTTCCCTTAATGTATTTCCTTAAGATATGTGGCATTAGATGTGCCGAGAGCCAAGATGCCAGCCCAGTTTCTAAGATAGCTTGCCTGGGGAAGCCTAGGAAAGGGGAGGCGGAAACGTGGCAATGTTTGCACAAAAGCCTGGACTCATCTGCTGCTTCTTCACTGAACTGGTCTTTTGCTGGATGTTGAACAACCATTTGCGGTAACTTCTTGAATCTGTCACAGACTCTTTTAAAGAAAGCCTAATCTACCAGCATCAAGTCTCCAATAACTGAATAGAAACAATTCGGAGATTGTCGTAGTGTGGGGCCCTGTGGGGTTCAGTAAGTCACGCAAGATACACCTACGCTTCATGTACACCTTCTTGACTATTAAACCATTAAGACAACACAGACTTGAAGCCAAAATTATTAACAGCGAGCAAATGCATCAGACTAAAACTACCTACCCCTCGCTCCCCAACCACCCTCTACAAGCCCTCCCCTCATCTTTCCCCTACCCCACCGCGGCTCGCCACATCTCACCTGGATGAGCACACCTGGCTGGTTGTCGGAGTAGGTGGTGAAGGTCTGCGTCTGCTTGGTGGGGATGGTGGTGTTGCGCTTGATCAGGGCTGTCATGACCCCTCCTGCAGTCTCGATGCCCAGGGACAGGGGGGTCACATCAAGCAGCAGCAGGTCCTGCACGTTCTCCGATTTATCCCCAGACAGGATGGCCGCCTGGACAGCTGCAAAGAGAAAATGAAAGGCCACAAACACTTCAAATAATGCAATTCAGATGAAATGTAGATACTGCCCCACCCAGGCTTCCTTCCCTTGTTCTTCCACCACAGTTGCAGCCTATATACAAATTGGGGTGCATGCCCTTTGTAGTGTACCTGCAAACTGTTCAGCGCACCCGCAGTTAAGCTGCAGTATGTACCTCCAGGGCTGCATCTGCTCCAGGTGCATTCCACATTCCTTGCAATACTTTCCAGAGGATGAAAGCTCTGCCTAGTCAGATGCACCAGCAGTGCAGGCAGCAAGCCTGCGCTGGAGCTCCAGATTCATGTGAGCATGGCATAATGTCTCAGCTACTTCGAGCCACTGCTAAACTGCACCCAAGTGGCTAAATAAAATATACCATGCCTGCTGCAGATTTAAAATTTACTAACATTTTTTTTTAACAAGAATGAATCACTTGTGTGAAGGGAGCAAAAGAGATATCCAAGCAGAGCACAAGACCACAAAAGTATCATTCACTGAAGTTTTTCCCGCAAGGAATAAATCTATAAAAAGTATAAGCGCTCTTTGAAACGAGCTCTTCTATTTCCATGTTTATGGAATAGAAATACTTCCATTCTATACTAGTTCAATAGCTTGTTGTGAAAACAGCCATCAGATCTGCACAGCAAGGCTCTTTCGACTCTCAGGACAGGCTTCAACTTCAGCATTCATGCAATCTCAACTCGCTCATCCAGCCCCTAATGTGCCCCCCAAACTACAGACACCCCCATTTGCACACGTCCACTCCAGCGATGTGGAATCATCTGCTGAACAAGCGGGCCCCTTCGGCTGCGCGCAGCCAGGTAGACCGGACTAGCTCGCCACTCACCGGCCCCGTAGGCCACGGCCTCGTCGGGGTTGATGCTCTTGTTGAGTTCCCGCCCATTGAAGAAGTCCTGCAGCAGCTTCTGGATCTTCGGGATGCGGGTGGAGCCTCCCACCAGGACGATGTCGTTGATTTGAGCCTTGTCGAGCTTGGCGTCGCGCAGGGACTTCTCCACGGGCTCCAGGGTCCCGCGGAAGAGGTCGGCGTTGAGCTCCTCGAAGCGGGCGCGGGTGATGGACGTGTAGAAGTCCACCCCCTCGTAGAGGGAGTCAATCTCAATGCTGGCCTGCGTGCTGGAGGAGAGGGTGCGCTTGGCGCGCTCGCAGGCCGTGCGCAGTCGGCGCACTGCTCGCTTGTTGTCGGTGATGTCCTTCTTGTGCTTGCGCTTGAACTCTCCCACAAAGTGGTTGACCATACGGTTGTCGAAATCTTCGCCCCCCAAGTGGGTGTCGCCCGCCGTGGACTTCACCTCGAAGATGCCATCCTCGATGGTCAGGATGGAGACATCGAAGGTACCGCCGCCCAGGTCAAAGATCAGCACGTTCCTCTCGCCGCCCACCTGAAGAGGAGTAAAGAGCAAGACATGAGCGCGCGCCAAGCTCGGTCACTACGCTTTCAATGTGTAATGATCTCTTGATAAGTGGAGAGCCACTGTAGCTTACATTGCTGACTAAAATACACTCCGCTAACTCCTCTGTACTTTTCTGTCAACTATGAACTTTATTTTAAGTAATCATGATAAACTACCAATCTGTAATACCGGTTATCTAGCCTGGAAGATGTCCAGGGATAGTTACTGTGTGTAATATAAAACACTGATTAAGTCTCAACTTATACAGCTTTTTTGCTTCATAAATGCAAAGATTTTTTATTTCTTGGGTCCACGTTGCATCAAGAGGCTTCAGTTTCTCACCTTGACGGAATTCATCAATTGAGCAACAGCAGGATCAGGGAGGGGATTTAGACGTTGTGGTAATGCAGTACATGCTCCAGCGCAGAATCCCTCGCTAATGTCCTTGGAAAACATTTTTTTTTCATTTGCAAAGAGCAACGTTCACCTGGCAGGCATCTTGGCGCTATCAGAGTTCACCAGAAAGATCAAAAAGACTGGAAACATCAGTTCTTGGTTTATTTAGGATAGAGCCAGGTTTTTAGGTTCTTCCTAAAACTAAGGTGGTCTCTGATCTAAGGGAGCTGGGCAGCTTTTGCAGGCTTGAGCTGCCTTAACTTGAAACGCTCCCCCTCCTACCCTGGTTTTCCTAAACCTGGGCACATGCACCAGGATAGCTGAAGACGATCTCAGCCTCCTTGCTGGTTTATAATCAGTACATTTATCCTGTAGGAGCCTGGGTCCTGATCCATTTAGGGCCTTATGGACGTATACCCATTGCTTTGACAATGCCTCTCTTTCACTGGCAGCCAGTGGAGTTTTTTCAAAGTTTCATTTGCGGAATCAGCCCATGATTTATTAAGGGCTAATTTAGTCACCACTACCTGTGTTCGAAGTAGTCTTTTAAGCAGATAAGTCTGCAATTCCCAGTAGAAGGGCATTACAGCAGTCAATCCTGCTTAGAATTGTGCACTGCACCACCAGCTTTCTTGCTGGCTGTGGGAGCAAGGGAACGATATTCCTCAGGTTTCTCATCAGACCATTACAAGCGGCCACTGTCTTATTAACTTGAGTTTCCATGGAGAGTTTCGTATCTATCTGCACTCCTAATTTTCGCACTCATTTAGCCATACTCAGATCCACGGCTTTTGTCCATGGCCAGAAGTTATCTGGGAGTCGGCCGGGAACTTTGTTGGAGGAGCAGCACAGGAACTCTGTTTTGCCTCTGTTGAATTTTAGTGTGTTGTTACTGAGCCAGTTTGCCATTTCTGTAAAGCAGACATGGAGGTTGTTCGGGTCATCATTATCCAAGAGATATAATTAACTGGGTGTCATCTGCATAGTTTATGGAAGACAACCCAAAGGATTTAATTAGGATTAGTAGGGAGCATAGTTACACATTGAATAGAATAGGGCTTAGGCCGACCCTTGTGGCACTATATGTACAAGCTCTTTGAACTCTGTCTGATCTGAATGGGGGGGCGGAGGGGGAGACAGCCTGCCATCTCTCTCCTAGGTAGGATTCGATCCATTTCAGGTAGGTACCTTCCACCCCAATCTCAATCAGTGGTTTGCAGCGGATTCTGGGTAGGAAAACAATGGGGGATCCACACAAGCTACACCTCCCTGGACTCCCCCAGGTGTTAAGTTTTCAGAAATCTCTGGGTTTGGTAGGTTTACCTAGATGGCCGCCTAGCCCGGGACCAAAAACTCAGGTTCTCCCCCCCCCCCACCCCTTGCAAAACCAGGCATTTTGTGATGCATAGTTTTGATATCTCCACAATACATTTTGGGCCTTTCCCTGTCGCAGGTACTTGGTCCACCCACACAGGTGAGGTACCGTTTTTATCGGGAGACCTGGGGGAATGCCGAGTGGTAGGAATTTTGTGTCTGCCTGGTGATCCCACAACTTTACCACACAGAAATGCCAGGAAAATGAGACATCTCCCTGGACTCTCCGGAGTGTCTATTTTTCAGAAATGTCTGGATTTGGTAGGTTTTTCTAGGTGGCCGTCGAGCCCGGGACCAAAAACGTGGATGACTCCCTTGCAAAACCAGGTTGTCTCATGATAAATAATTTTGATGTCTCCACAATATGTTTTTGGCCATTTCCTGTTGCAGGCACTAGGCCTACCCCCACAAGTGACATTTTTATCGGAAGACTTGGGGACTGCTGGGTGGGTGGAAGTTTGTGGCTCCCCGCAGATACCAGAACTTTTTATTACAGAAATGTGAGGAAAATGTTTGTTTTTTTACAAAGTTTGAGGTTTGCAAGCTATTCTGGTAACAGAACCTAGTGAGAGCCACACAAGTCACCCCATCCTGGATTCCTCTGGGTGTCTAGTTTTTAAAAATGGACAGGTTTGCTAGGTTTCCCTGGGTGCTGGCTGAGCTAGAGCCCAAAATCCACGGCTAGGCACACTGCAAAAAAAAGGATCAGTTTTTACTGGAAAAATGTGACGTGTCCCCGTTGCGTTTTGGGCTGTTTCCTGTGGTGGGCACTAAGCCTGTCCACACAAGTGAGGTACCATTTTTATTGAGAGTCTTAGGGAAACAAAATAATAGAACAAATGTTATTACTATTTGTCTTTCTAAGCATTTCTGCCTTCCAAATGTAAGACAGCGTGTAAAAAAGAAGTCAATTTGAACAATACCCTCTAATTCACATGCTAATATATGTACCCACAAATTCAGAGATGCACAAATAACCACTGCTTCTAAACTCCATATCTTGTTCCAATTGCAGAAATACATAGGTTTACTTGATACAGATTTCTCACTCTTTATATTTTACCAAATGAATTACTGTATACCTGGTGGGAAACGTAGTTTACCCCGCATTTTTTACTCCGCAATAACTTTTACAACGTTGGGCTTTACACCGCAAAACTGTTACAACACATTCCCTAAACTAACGCCCCCCCTGGAGTTAGAATAGTAATTGCGTTGGAATGGGGAATGCGTTGTAACGAATTGCGTTGTAAGGACCTGTGTTGTAAAAGATTTTGCGGCGTAAAAACTGCGGGGTAAAAGCATGCGGGGTAAGGTCACATAACCATACCCGGTACACAATGAAAAAGCATTGCAAGGTGCAACTCCGTTATTGGCTATGGGTACTTCGGGTTCTTGGTGAACCTACAAGCCTCATAACCCTGCAACCAGAAGGGTCCCGCTGACAATGGTATATAGCTTTCAAAAATCTACCATAGTTAGAAGAAGTTACAGGTGAAAATGTAGGCACAAATGGCTGTTTTTTCCAACTAAATTTCAATATTCATTTTTTTCAACTGTTACTTTCCATAGGAAAACCTTGAAGGATCTACACAAATGACCTCTCGCTGAATTCAGAATTTGGTCTACTTTTAAGAAATGTATAGCTTTCCAGAATCCATTATTGGTTTCACACCCATTTCTACCACTAACTGAAAGGAGGTTGAAAGCACAAAAAATAGGAAAAATAGGCTATGTCTCAGTAAAATGCCAAAACTGTAGAAAATTTTGGTTTTCTGACAAAAGTCTGCTTGTTCCTGAAAACTGGGAAGATGGGGATTTTAGCACCACAAACCCTCCGTTGATACCATTTGCAGGGAGGAAACCAGACGCTTTCTTCTGCAGCACTTTTATCCCATTTCCCCCTAAAAAACCCTACATTTAGCTGTATTTTGCCTAATTTCTATGTCCCCTTCAAAGAAATTCACAAACCCCTGGTACCTTTAGATTTCCCAGAATGTTGGAAGAAAAGGACGCCAATTTGGCGTGGATACCTTATGTGGACAAAAAGTATGGGGGCCTAAGTGCAAGCTACCCCAAGTAGTCAAAAAGGGCGTGGCACGGGGTAGGGGCGGCCTGGCAGCGAAAGGTTTAAGATTTATCAGGTTTGCCATCGTCAGTGGGATGAGGCAGGTCCAGAGGCTCTGCCCTAGGACCACAACTTTAAAGAGGCTCTTTCTCAGGTTGATGACCCCATTGGGGAATCAAGGGCCAATTCTGGAGAAATATCGATCAGTGGCATTATGCAAGTCCACAAACAAGTAAGTATCATTGTAATGATGTAACAATTTGTCTGCAACCTCATCTTCATGTTAAGTAGATTAAAGGCACTATAAGGCATCAGAGTCGTATTCAAAAGTAGCAAAACAGACAACCCTACTAAAGTGTTGCTCAGGAGGCGAGGGAACCGGAAAAGAGTTCTCTCAAGAATGGGTTATGCCTTGGTAATGGTACAGTATGACATGGGATGGACACTTACCAAAGTTCTGTAGCAAGAGCAGAAACCGGTCAGAGAACAAGTGCCACAATGGAGGAGCATCTGGAGAGCCAATCGGCAGGAGAGCAGATGCAAAGGCCGGCGCCAGGGGCGAGCAGGCTAACTTGTGCCAGGCCTAATCGGTCCAGGGCTACTGAGGCTTGGGACCCTGCTAGGTCCATGTGCAAAAAGATGCACCAGCGGGCACCAGGATGAACTTAGCAGCATCAACTCTTTGAAGGCCTCAACCTGTTGCACAAGTTACTAACTTGTGTAACGATATATCTGTAAGAGACAGTAGTTAGTGACAGATTCCTTACCTTAGAATATCCCCAGGCGTCAGGCTGGATCCGGAAAGTTTTTGCGTAGCAGTACCCCTGCGCGTCGGTAGGCGGCGTCGTGCGGCTCCGCGTCCGTCGTCGTGATCGCCGGGATGACGTCGCGGGCAGTACTTAGACGCCGCCCCTGCGCGCTGACGTCAGTTCTGTACACGACTTTCCGCGCCAGGAACGCAGAGCCATGCAAGAAGAGCTGACATAGGTGTCTGAAAAATACTAGGGCCCTGAAAGGGATGTCCTTAACCCTAGAAATCAGTTCGCAGAACGGGGAGGATGGGTGGGGCGGTAAGGAATCTGTCACTAACTACTGTCTCTTACAGATATATCGTTACACAAGTTAGTAACTTGTGCATCTGAAAGAGACACTTTAGTGACAGATTCCTTACCTTAGAATAGATACCCCAGCAATACCAACCCCGGTGGTGGGTCTGCGAACAAAGATCAGACAAGGAAGTCCCGGAGGACAGAACGGCCAAAGAAGCCGTCCCTCCGGACCTGACTGTCAAGGCAGTAATGCTTTGTAAACGTGTGCAGCGAGGCCCACGTAGCTGTCTGACAGATATCCTGCAGCGGAAGACCGCGGCCCAAAGCCGTGGTAGCAGCCGTTGCCCTGGTGGAATGGGCACGCAGCCCAACAGGAGGCTCCTTATTAGACAAAGAATAGCAGGCTTTGATACACAAGGTTACCCAGCGGGAGATGGTTCTCTTGTGCACCGCCCGACCTTTTTTGGCGCCCACGTAGCCAACAAAGAGCTGGTCATCCACCCGGAAGTGTTGTGTGCGGTTGATATAAAAGGAAAGCGCACGTTTTGGGTCCAGACGGTGGAGCCTCTCTTCCTCTCTGGAAGGATGCGGAGGCGGAAAGAAGGTGGGCAAAGTGATGGTCTGCCCAATGTGGAAGGCAGTAACCACCTTTGGCAAGAAGGACGGACGCGTCCTAAGAACAACCTTGTCTGGATGGACAGACAGAAAGGGAGGTTTGCATGATAGAGCCTGGAGCTCACTCACCCGCCGAGCGGAGGTGATGGCCACCAGAAAGGCTGTCTTCAGAGTCAGAAGACGAAGAGGACAGTTATGTAGAGGCTCAAAGGGAGCGCACATGAGAAAGGTAAGAACCAAGTTCAAGTCCCACTGAGGCATCACAAACGGAACAGGAGGGAAGAGGTGTGTAATGCCTTTTAGAAACCTGTTAACAGAGGACTTGAAAAGGGAGGGCTGATCAGGAAGCCTGAGGAAGGCAGAGATGGCACAAAGATAGCCCTTGATGGTACCCAGGGCAGAACCCTGTTGGGCCAGGGAAAGAAGGAACAGAAGAACCTCAGAAAGAGGGGCAGAAAGGGGATTCACATCCTTTGCTGTGCACCATGCCACAAACTTGTTCCACCTGCAGGCGTATACCACCTTAGTGGAGGGACGCCTGGCTGCCAGAATCACATCACAAACTTCGGGAGGCAAGTCGAAAGGAATCAACTGCCGCCGCTCAATCTCCACGCAAGCAGGTGGAGGCTGGACAGATTCGGGTGGAGGACCGTCCCCTGCTGCTGCGACAGAAGATCCTCCCGAAGAGGCAGACGGATCGGGGGATCGACGCTCATACTGAGTAGCTCGGGATACCAAACTCTTCGAGCCCAGTCCGGAGCCACAAGGATGACTTGGGCCCGGTCGCGCCGAATCTTCTTCAACACTCTGGGTAGAAGTGGTATAGGCGGAAAGGCGTACAACAGACCGCAACTCCACTCGCGACGAAAAGCGTCGCCGAGCGAGTGCAGCCTTGGAAATTCCAACGTGCAGAACTGATGACATTGCGCGTTCTCTTCGGTGGCAAATAGATCTAACCAAGGCTCTCCCCACTGCAGAAAGAGACCTTGAGCAACTTCCGAGTGAAGACGCCATTCGTGATCCATCATGCACCTGCGGCCGAGTTCGTCGGCCCTGGCGTTCAGTGAACCTGCCAGGTGTTGAACCATCAGGAACATGCCCTGATATTCCAGCCATGTCCAGAGGCTCCTGACAGAGGGTCCACGATCCCACCCCGCCTTGTTTGTTGCAGTACCACATGGCGGTGGTGTTGTCTGTGAACACCTGCACTACCTTCCCTTTGACAGAGGGAAGGAATGCATTGAGTGCAAGTCGGATCGCCCGGAGCTCCAGAATGTTAATATGGAGCCGGGACTCCGCCGGAGACCAGAGGCCTCTGATCTCCGCCTCTCCCATGTGACCGCCCCATCCCAGAAGGGACGCGTCCGTCACAACTGTGTGCTCTGGCTGGGGAAGGGAGAGGGATCTGCCCATGACCCATTGCCGGTTCGAGAGCCACCACTGCAACTGTTTTGCAGCCCCCTCCGAGATCTGGACGTGATCGGACAGGTTGCCCTGGTGCTGCGCCCACTGGAACTTCAGGTCCCACTGCAGAGCCTGCATATGCCATCTGGCATGATCGACCAGCAGGATGCAGGAGGCCATGAGGCCCAGCAGCCTCAGGGTCATCCGTACCGAAACCCAGGATAAAGGCTGAAAGATTGGAATCATAGCCTGAATATCCCGGACTCGCCGTTCGGGAGGAAAGGCCCGAAACTGCGTCGTGTCCAGAACTGCTCCGATGAAAAGGAGCTGTGGAGAAGGAATCAGATGCGACTTCGGCACATTGATGGAGAACCCCAGCGAGTGCAGGAGTTCGGCCGTAGTCTGGAGGTGGGAGACGACTGCCTGGGACGAGCCCGCCTTCAGCAGCCAGTCGTCGAGGTAGGGGAAGACTGGAACCCCTGCCCCGCGCAGATGAGCTGCGACCACCGCCATCACTTTCGTGAACACCCGAGGGGCACTTGTAAGGCCAAAGGGGAGCACGGTGAACTGAAAATGCTCGAGGCCTACCGTGAACCGTAGGTAACGCCGGTGGGCCGGCAGGACGAGGATGTGGAAATAAGCGTCCTGCAAGTCCAACGCTACCAACCAGTCTCCAGGGTCGAGGGCAGTCAAGACCTGAGCTAGGGTGAGCATCTTGAACTTCTCCTTCCGGAGGAAGCGATTGACGTTCCGGAGGTCCAAGATAGGACGCATGTCCTCCTTGTCCTTTTTGGGCACCAGAAAGTAGTGGGAGTAGCAACCACGTCCTACTTCTGGGGTCGGAACATGCTCGATGGCCCTCTTGGCCAAGAGGGCCGTGACTTCCTTCTGCAGAAGCACCAAGTGATCCCCTGACATGCGGTGGAATTGAGGTGGCATGGCTGGGGGGTGGTCTCGAAGGGGAGGGAGTAGCCCCTTCGGACAATGTCCAAGACCCACCTGTCCGAGGTGATGGGACGCCAGTGGTGAAGGTGATGGCGGACCCTGCCCCCTACTGGCGTGCTGTGCACCGGAAAGGAGGGACTAGGAGGGCTTGGAGGCCGCGGACGGGTTGGAGGTGGTGGCCTGACCCGCACGCTGGTTGCCCGAACCGCCACGGCGGTATCCACGTCCTCAGCCACGCGAAGACGCTTGCTGCGCGGGCCGGTGGCTGGGCAGCTGACGTGACTGGGCGCCCCTTCCGTGGCCACGAAAGGGGCGAAAAGCAGAGGTTAGCGGAGGGCGCACAACAGAAAGGCCCAGGGACTTGGCAGTAGCCCGTGAGTCCTTAAAACCTCCAGCGCATGGACTGCTTTGGAACCAAAAAGACCGACTCCATCAAAGGGCATGTCCATGAGTGTATTCTGGACATCACCCGAGAAACCAGTTGTTCTCAGCCAGGCGTGGCGACGTAGCGCCACCGTCGTTGCAAGCGATCTGCCCAGCGAGTCGGCGGTATCAAGGCCACAACGTATGGTGTATTTAGCCGCATCTCTACCTTCCGCAATGGCGCGGGTAAGCAGTGCCTGGACCTCCTCAGAACACTGTGGCAAAACAGCCGCCTCCGAATCCCACAGGGAGTGGGTATATCAGCCCAAAAGGCAAGCGGTGTTGACGGACCGCAAGCCAGCACTGGAGGAAGAAAAAGCCTTCTTCCCAAATTGGTCCAGGCGTTTGGATTCCCTATCCGGAGGGGCGGTAGGGAAGGGGGTTTGGGAGGCAGAGGCTTGGACAACCAAGCTCTCGGGGGTGGGATGTTGGGAGAGAAACAAGGGGTCGCCCGGAGCAGGGCGATGGCGTCGGGCCACGTTCCTATCCACAGGAGCCCCTGTGGTGGGCTTGGACCAGGCGCCCAAAAGAACGTCAGTCAGTGCATCATTAAACGGCAGCACAGTCTCCGTGGAGGAAGCTGCCGGCTGAAGCACTTCCGTCAGGAGATTAGTCCTGACAGCCACAGTAGGCAATTGGAGGTGCAAGGCTCCAGCTGCTCTACGCAACACCGTTGCGAAATTAGCTCCCTCCTCCGTAGCCACGGGAGGAGACAGCATGCCAGTGTCAGGGGAAGTGTCTAGACCACTGGCATCCCCAAGTTCCTCAGCCCAGTCCTGATCATACTCACACTTGTGTGAGAGGGTCTTCCGACCCCTCCCAGCTCTCCTGGTCCTCCTCTGGTTCAAAATATGGAGGAGGAGGGACATTTGGGACCCAAGGTCTCATCGGCGCCGGAGCAGGCGTCGAGCGACGTCGGTCCGGCTCCATGTCCGGAGCCGGAGATAACCGGGGAACGACGCCGTCCGGAGTCCCGGACGGCGTCAGGAACGGCACCGGGGACATCGGCGTCGGCGTGGTTAGGTCAACCGGCGTCGATGGGGGTTGCGGTACCACCGGAGCCGGGATCGAGGCCTGGGTCGGAGCCGAGATCAAGGCTGGCGGGACAGGCGATGCCGAGACCGGAGTCGGCGGCGACGCCGGAGCAACCCCATCAGGGCCCGCGGGGCCCGAAGGCGCACCGGAGGGACCTTGAGGCCCGAAGAGGCGGGCCATGGCCGACAGGAATTCCTGTATTTCGGCCGGAGTCGCCCCCGAACCCGGAAAGGACGGGTAATGCGGGGGCGGCTCCACAGGCACGTCCGGGGCCGCGGGGACGGTGCCGACAGGGGCCTCAGCCGAGTCGCGAAACCGGCAAGGCGAAGTCTTAGAGCGATGATGCTTCTTAGACTTTTTGTGCTTCGACTTACCCGAGGAGCGCGAAGACTTGGACTCCGACGACCGGCGGGGGCTCCGCGACCGGCCCCTCGACCTCTCACGGGACCGGGGCTTGGTGCGGCGCGGAGCCGACTGCCGGACCTCGAGTAGTTTTCGAGACCGCTCTCGCAAAGCCTTCGGGTGAAGTTTCCGGCAGTCAGGGCACGACTTCGTGTCGTGGTCTCGGCAGAGACAGTAGAGACACTCTAGACCACAGACGTCGCATGGCTTGAAGCCGGGCATCCCTACGACACCTAGGAGTCGATGAAGACTCGAAAAGAAACAGTGAAAAATTCACCAAAAATTTAGTCAAAAATTGACTAGGGCACTGCTCTTCCCGGATCTGCGCTTACTGGCGCGGAAAAAGAAGAACTGACGTCAGCGCGCAGGGGCGGCGTCTAAGTACTGCCCGCGACGTCATCCCGGCGATCACGACGCCGACGACGGACGCGGAGCCGCACGATGCCGCCTACCGACGCGCAGGGGTACTGCTACGCAAAAACTTTCCGGATGCAGCCTGACGCCTGGGGATATTCTAAGGTAAGGAATCTGTCACTAACGTGTCTCTTTCAGCTGTGAAGTTTAATATGGCCCAGGAACTCAGTGCCCATCAGCTCCAGATTTATCATCAGGTTCAAAGGAAAACGACAGCAGCATCTGATGTCTTAACACTTATTGGAGTTCTCTAAAGAGCAGGAGCCTCTGTTCATTTAAGAACCTGGTTTACTCATCCTGTGCTGCTGTTTAGACTTGACCCTGGACAAGGGCTGGCATCACGATCTGGGTTGAGAACGGCCCCATTTCTTGTGTCAAGTGCCTTCTCGCTCCCTCCACCCCCTTCACATGGCTTTGAGATGCATTCGGCAGTATTTGTCAGAGGACTAGAAGTCCAAGGGCAGGGCGCTGTGCAGATCCATAACGACATATACTTTCAACACGATTTTCAAGCATGTCGTATTTAAGGGCATGTCAACAGAGATATACAGGCATGCACCCCTTTCCTATGAAAGCACCAGGTCTAGGTAGACCGTGATAAGCCAGGAAATACCCAAGTCAGTAGGGTTGGGTCCAAGTCCCAGGCCTGGCATACTTAACATCTAACAAATCCAGTGATGTCCAACCAGCCTGTTTTCCTCTAGGACAGTCACCTCTGACCACAGAGACCCAGCAAGGTTCAATCTAAGCAGGTCTTTTGACCACTGTTGGAAGTGAGCTTATGCCAGCACACTGGGCATGTGTAAAATGCGCATTACAACACGTTCAGTACCTTCTTATCGAGTCCATAGGCGATGGCAGCAGCTGTAGGCTCGTTGATGATCCGCAGCACATTCAGGCCAGAGATGGTGCCCGCGTCCTTGGTGGCTTGGCGCTGGGAGTCGTTGAAGTAGGCTGGCACCGTGATAACCGCGTTGTTGATGGGCTATGGAAAGGGAAAGAGGAGAAGATGGAGTTAAAGAAGAGGGGGAGCCGAGTGAGGACAGCACCCGTTACATGCAGGGGACAAGCAAGCGGACATTCATCCTTACTCTTGCCTGTAAAACTGTGGCCAGAGCATCACACACAGATTGCAGTACTTCACTTTTCACAGCAGTACTCTTTACAGGAGTACTTCACTCTTTACAGAAGCTCCAGCCGAATCGTGAACCTTCTGCCAAGGGTGCAAAACTACGCATCCCAGACACTCAACATTTTACTACCCTGGCTACCTAGGATTGGTATTTTGCAGTTTCGGAGTCTGCCCGTTGGGTCTCTATCCCGCATGGTACACGACTGACACAACGGGGCAGCTGGATTCCGCTGTGAGCCTCCGTGGAAACGGAGTTCTGCAGGAGCTGGCACGGCTGCAGACAAAGGGTGTCATGCAAAACATTGTAGAAATAGCCTGCCAGTGTTAAGTGTGGGACCCTGCAACAACCCTCCCCTTTGAACCACGCCCAAAGCCTAGCCAGAATAAACGTGTTCAACTACACACTTGTTTTAAGAGTAGAACTAGTTCTAACCATCTTCACTGGTTTACACCAGGGTTTTAATGCTGTGCAAGTATTTCCCAATCCCAAAATAAGAACGAAGAAAGGAGTGGAGATAAAGATGGCACAGAGATGAACAGGTGCGCCCAGCCTCAAGAGCAACAAAGCACGAGAGGCAAAGATAAAGAAAAGCGGAGAATATGAAAAGAAAAATTGGAAAGCCAAGCCAGACAAACGAAAAACGAATAAAGGAGAAACACAGAGTAGCCATAATTTGCACGCCATATCAGCATAAGCCTGCTACCCACACCTGCGCAAAAAAACAAATGACAACACAGCACTGGGCAAATCCTGTAACACAAGGGGCCTAGTAACAGAATGTTAATCCTGAAACGAGAACTATCGAGAGTTGGAAAAAAAATTATATAAATGAACTTCATGGGCGTTACTCCAAGACCTCGAACAAACATGTATAAAATAAAAATACAACCATTTATTTACATAGAAGGCATTCCCCAAAACTGCTACAAGTGCAAAACGTGGAGTGACGCTACAGTGCGGTGCTCGGGGATCACGTAATTATGTGACTGGCAAATGGCAGGTTATGTACACAAAGCCTAGAACTTGACCGATGCTGCACAATATCAGTGTACTTGCGGTGAACATACATTTCAACATGACATTGCAAGTTCACACTATTGCCTCATGTGTAAACACGGAACTGCACCTCTCAAAACAGCACTCCTACATCTGTCACCATTGCCCCTCTCCATGAGAATGCTGCACCCCTCGGATGCCACCCAGTCACCTCGTATACAGAACGGAAAGCATCTACACAAAACTATCCAACCAGTTACCTGCTGCATAATGTCCACTCACATTTGGTCACATTTTATTAAGTGAAATACTTTGCGTCTCCCATCCCACCCTCACTGAATGAAGTTGCTCATCTCACCCTCATGGAAATATGCTTTTCGTTTTTCCCAGAACAGGACTTTAATTCACAGTTTCTTAAGCTATTCGATTTCGTCTGCTTATTAGTCTTTTCGTATCATTTTTAGGTCAAGATTTGCCAGCACGCATGCGCGGTCTGCAAGACCTGCTGTAATCAACAATACAACGCTATTCCCGCCTGCTACTTACCATTGGTTCAACTCCTGTGTCACTTTTCTTTGCTGCCTTCCAAGTCGTTCAAACAGCCGATACCTCACTTCCGCTAAAGCCCGAGGAGCACCAGTTTCCTTACACTTGCACTCCTTATCTGTGGTTTGGAGAACTCTTTTTTTTTTTTTAATAATTTCTAAAAGACAGCCTTCAGTAGTGTTTCTGGAAGACACCAGTCAAATATCTTAATCTTATAGTTCTCTTATGCCCACTCATGGAGTTCTGACTGCCCACAAAACTCAATCCTTGGTTAAATGTTTTCACAATATTAGGAGGGCAACCTAATTTCCATGTTCACATTGAACTTTCTGATTCGAATTGCAGGTATCTGTAATCCCTCTTTTGTTTTCAATTACTTTCCATATTTCGTTTTTCAGGAAATTAATTGAAAAACAAAACATGGAAAGTAACTGAAAACAAAAGAGTGATTACAGATACATGCAATACGAATTGGAAAGCTCAATGTGAACAAGGAAATTAAGTTGCTCTCCTAATATTGTGAAAGCTCTTTTACTAAGCTTTGTTTTCCGCCTGTCGGTGCTTTTTTTTTTTTCTCTTCACGTTATGAACTCCCCCACCCCCCCAACCTCCGAGCACGTAGCAACATTAACGAAGCGTGCATAAAAGGTACCACATGCAAAATCGAAAAGGAGCACTTTGGAATAGAAACTGCTATTATTGTGCTATGTGTCATTCAAAAGAGATGTACACAGAGCGGTAATCAGGGACGAGATTCCTGAATTCATAACGTACCAGACACAATTCTTATCTATATGTACGGGAGAGGGTAGGCAGTGACTGCTTGGGCCCCTCCTCTAAGGCCTATCTGGAGAGATGCAACGCCATTCTTTAGCCTGGGAGGACGGGTGCGCTTCTTTCCTTGGAGGCACTGAAAGTGAGGATGATGGACGGCCGCGGCACAGTTTGTGGCACAGTTCCGGGAACTTATTAAATTTTACCTGCTGGAAGAGACAGCCTGTAATATTCCCTGTCGCTAAAGAACAAATAGTGTGCGGAGGAAGGGGAAAAAGTCCCTGTTAATTGTGAAATAATGTTACAAAGCAGCAACACTGCCAGATCTGTAGCTAAAGGCCTCTGCCTTGCGTACCGTCAGAAGTGCCTTCTGACGCCAAATCAAAATTAAGGCGCTGTTTAATATCAATGCTGCTGTGACTGTGGGTGCCAGTGCATTGAATTCTCACGTCAGTACCTGCTGCAATTGGGACTTTCAAATCTAGACCATGAAGCCCAGGAGTGGGAATGGAACATACAAATTCTAGAACTGCAAAGTCCAGAATGCAATGGGAGAGCAGCAAGCAAGGAAGCGCTTTTAATGCAAAGAAACACACCAAAGGTCAGTAGGGCTGGTTTGTCGTAGTGACCCACCCTATTTGGTATGCAAGAGTATGTAAAATAGTACCCAACTAGTATTTTTTTTACATACCCTCACCTGCCTTTGTGAATCATCCCCATAACAGCTGAAAAGGGAATGAAGGGAGAATGTTCGGATTCTATTCATATACAATTACCACAAGCAGAAAGGACTGCGCCCTCTTTGCAGTTTTACTAATGTGGAATTTAGACAGTTCATGGCCGACTCACCAAGGCGTGCAAGGGTACATTAAAGAGTGCCCCTGTAGTGTCACTCTCCAAGCTCATGAATGCTTTGTGAATCGGCCAATAGCCTTGCACTGTGGAGTGATGGCCACTCCCTGCGTGTATTGTACCTTTACTGACTGCTTGTACAACCTTCAGTAAGAGTGCGGAGGGACAGGTGGACAAGCAGTCACTGGCAACTGACAACCACCGGCTTGAAACGATTGCTGACATCACGGTATTCTACAGCAGATGATGTCGCAGAAAGAGGCTTAATTGCAATCTCTGCCTTACGAGCAACAAATTTACAAAAGTTAATGCAGTAAACCGAGAGCTTATTTTTGTAAATGTTCCTCCGCGAAGCATATTGTCTTGCAAAGTTACTGGCTTGTAATTATGCAGAGTGCTTCCTGTTTAATTCGGGGCACACGGGTAACCTGGATGGTGCAGGGCGAACATCAATGGAATACACACCTGGGTTCATTCAAAATGCACAGCAGCAAATTGTAGATGAGGGGTTTCCTTTCTGTTGTAGGCCTCTGTAATGTGGTGCGCCAAGGCACACCCTGGGCGTTATGGCGCTGTGCCTTTCCTGTGCAGTTCCAGGCAGTATGCTCTGCAGGTGTGGGCTCTCAGGCCAGCTAGAACTAATGAGGATATACATTTTATCAGGGTGGTAGTTTGTAATAGCATACTTACCCACCATACTGTCGGCCTACTCGAAGATCACGTGAGATGTCTAAATTCAGAGGGAGGGCGAGAGCCAGAGGCTCGGGCTTGCAGGCAACTGCGAACACTGTGCACGGTGCCTTTGTGCTTAGCTACCCCACGGTGACTGCCTTTTCCCAGCCGGCATTCTGAAATAACGTTTAGCACTTTTATAGTTTATGCTTTACCCCCCAGTTTACCTTTGACGCACCCCGTTACAGAATCCCGTGGGTCCAGAAACCCCTGGACTCCAAGTGGCATCGGACGAGGCCCGAGTTCAGCCTCTGGCAACTACCCACAAGCAGTTCACCCGTTCCTGGGCTCCGCTTACACTCAGAGTCCTTCTTTGTGAGTCTCGGGGAAGGTGGTTATTGTAGTTGCAGGGCCATCTAGGCTCGCATTTTGTTTACCAGTTTAATAGCCCTTGTTGCTGGTTAGACAAACACTGCTGCTTATTCATTCATCTTACCGCTTAGTGAAAGTGCACCGTTCATCGCTGTGACCACTAGGTGGCAGCGTCTACCAGCTAGAGGGCCCAAGCACGAGACGCTTTAGAATACGTTGATTTTAAGGTGCTAACACAGCGTGTTCATATCACACTTCAGCCATTTCTAATGACTGTACATAACATAAGTAATATATGCACATCGCTTAGAGCAGAGGTCTTCAAACTATTTCGGTCTGAGCCCCCCTTAAGCAAAATATTTTCAAGTTGGGCCCCCCTCCAAAACTATATGGCAAGGATTTGGGGAGTGGGAGGGATGATCACAGGGGACAGGGATCATGAGACCATTTCAGGTGTGCTTTTGTGTAGCTCGTAATCCACACTAAATGTGCAGCACCAAGCAAGAACAGAATTGACCACAAACACTACTGCCCATAATTGGGGTGCCGTTGGCCCCAATGCACTCCACCTGCTGCACTAATGATGGCTGTAGCCCTGAGAAACAAGCTATTTCCTCTTCTTTCATTCCTTCTCCACCATGTCTGACCATCACTTCAATCTCAAAACAAGTCCAGGCTCTGTCTGAAAGAAAATTAGCTACTGCATGCTTCCCCAGTTGTTTTTCGCCAATGGCATCATCTGTCCTAATGCTAGCAAGGGAAATGAGCCCCCATGGCCAAATTCTATTGTAAAACATTCATAATTGTGATGCAGTGGGCCCCTTGCCTTGGCAAAAGTGTCACTGTACTTGCTTCACTAATATTAGCTGCTGCCTTGCTGTCGCCTCTGACCGTTCCCAACATGGGATCCCATCTCACACCAACCCTCTCCCTCCCATCCCTCCTCACTCTCACATCTCTCTGATGCCCAAATCAAGGTGTCGCCTCTGTTTAATTTTCCCCCTCCCTTGGGTCATTGCTCCAAGGCTCAAAGAAACACTGGCACAGGAAGTGTGCCCTAGAGCTCTTATGCAGCTGCATCATCAAAGATGCCTACAGCTCTGCAAAGCAGACTGTCTACTCAGCTGGGCTAATACTTATAGGTCAGATGCCCAAAGCAGGCTTTCTCTAAAAATAACCACACGAATAGCACATTTAGCCCCCCCCCCCCTTCCGCTGCTTGGGCCCTGTTCCGTGCGGAACAATGGTGTCCTGGGCCCTAATGCTAGCAAGGAAAATGCACCCCATGTTCTTTTTCATAGCAAGACTGCCATAACTGAGATCTAGTGCCCACTTACAGAGTGTGTGTGGAGGGGAAGGCTCCTGTGCTGCAAAACAGATTGAGAACTAAAGAAGGAACATGCCTTCTCATCAAGGTGCCCGCTACCTGAAAGAAATGCAAATGTGTGCAATGATTGGAGCCAGTGTAGGCTTTAATTATTAGAGTCACTCAGTTTCATGGTGACAAATATTTATTCTTTCTGAGAGGTAATATATGTGTCTATTAAAAGGAGTGCACCCTTTTAATGGGCATATATAAAAATATTTACGTTAGGTATAGTCTGGATTCTTGTCACTAAAATGTATATTTTTAAAGCACTTGTTTTTATCTTAAACCGTATTTTGCTGCAGTCTGTTTTATACATTGGAATACAATTTTAAAACAATGACATTCACAGTGCTTTGTGTCACAGACTGGGACATTGTAGCACTATTCCTCACTACACCAATCAGGATCTAATTCTGTGACTCAGTCGTCACACACGAAGACATCTGCAGTGATCACATTAGCTAACTGAGGTTCCATAAGGTAAGAGTATATTTCCTTTTGGTTAGTTTAACTTGCATTTATTTTTCAACTAAGGTGTGTGCGTCTTTATTACAAATATAATTACATCTTCAAAAATAGAACATACATTAGATATTGCATTTTACAAAATGTAATGTAGTCTCGCAGATACTAAGATGTAGTTTCTATGACAAACCAGATGTCTCTAACTGCAAAACCTCAAAGTCCTTTTACAATCGTCACTGTGGTGCAGTAATTGAGTGCAGGACAAGTCACCATTATGTCTGTCAATGCCCCAACGAGAATGTTAGGTGATAAATGCCATCCATTTATCACTCTCCTGCCTGCAATCTCCACACTTGAAAACAAAATCGGAAACATTGTGAGCACTTTATTCTCACCAGCTCCAAAATACAAAAATGCAGCAGTATGTCCCGTGAGGTTGTACTTGTGCAAAGTTTATTTTTCACAAAAGAAAAATCCCTGGTTTGCTGTGCCTCCCAACAAGTAGTTCTTAAGTACTTTTCTCTTTGATACCTTTCAATGACCACCGGTAGTTTGGATGGAAACTCTGTTTATATCACCCACCGCACCTTTCCGAGTTGCTAAACACTTTCAGTTTAAACAGGATTGGGTTTTAGTTCCTCCGCAGACATTCCATTCCATTCCCCCACAGATTTACGCTGTTGCCTGATGACCCGGCACTACACCACGCCCTATACGCCTAATTAACCGTTAATTGATAATTTGTCCTCGAGTTGTGTGCGTGTTTCTATATGTAGTTATTCCAAGGTGAACAGAAAACAATGGAATGCAATTTTTTTCCTTCTTTTTAGCCTGGTCTTTGACCCTAACTTCACACTCGCTGGCCTCCCCAGTGCCACTTACTTATACGTCCTTTCACTTTTTTGTGGCGTTTAACTGCTGCATGTAAATGAAGACAGCCTAGAACGGCGCCTTTCGCGCTTCCAGGCTATGTTCATTTACATGTAATTGCAGACCTATTTGCGCCCCCCTGGCAGCACATCCTCGCCCCCCCAGGGGGGCGCGCCCCACAGTTTGAAGACCTCTGGCTTAGAGTGTGGTGGGCAGCACTCCAGGGAGGCCCCCCTCCATCAAGTATTATTGTGAAGTTGGTTCAGTGGAGCGTGACGTGATTCATACAGCGAGGCATGGCTTTTCTCAGACAGACCAACCCCTCTGCTGCCATCACACGGCTTCTGTTTTTTTCCAAGTGTGATAAACTGCAAATATCATTCATTGGACGAGCCTCAAGCGAATCTATGCCAGATGGTGCCTACGACATTTCAGGTCTGTAGGCAACTCTTGACGGGCTGCCAAAGTTCGTCCTCTTTTTTTAACAATCGGTTATTTTGGTATGGGTGAGGTGTGTGACCAGGTAAACATCGCACAGTATTACCACACAAGTTCACCTGAAGAAACTGGTAACGGACTATAGCTTTATATTGGTCTGGCGCACGGGGCATTCCTTCGTCGTGTGGGTTCAGGTAGATTAGAATACGAGTTTCTGAAGGACACTTATAACTGCCGAGTCCTCGCCCTTATGAATATGGATCCAAAAACCTTTCATAGCAGTGCTCCCGCACACCACTAGGCGGCAGTATGAAGGCCCACGTAGGCTACATTCCACCCCGGAAGGGACAGAGCAAAGCCCCATACAAGTGCTACCCCTGCATACCGACATCAGTTCCTTTCCTTCTGCACCGCTGAAGCATAACCAAAGGTCAAGCTGCCACTTTGTCTTTCGACAACTGCCAGACCAAAATCCAGCACGTAAAGAACAATGGCCTCTACTAAAACTGTAGGCTTCAAACCACACCGTGACTGCAGAAAACCGACTGCGGCCATTGAACGGCAGGAGGTGTGTCTTTAGGGCTCGGGCACAGCGCCAAGTCGTGAGATGACCACCCCCACCGCCCACCTTTACCTGAAGGCGATTCTGGACAGCAAAGCAAAGATGTAAGCCACCAAACACAGGAATAAGTCATAGGCCTTGACAAGTCCTACTCTCACTCCACAAGATGCTGCGAGAAAGTGAAGGTGCTAATTTATCTGGCTCCTGATCTCTGGTTAAGGAGCCGATTTGCCCCTAGTTTCCCAGGCCACTGTTAACGCCAGTTCAGTTCAAGACCTCAAAGAGGGCCAGGCTGAGCATCTCTAGAGTAGAACGAGAAACTGAAGTTCCTAGTTGAAGGAATATGCAGAAATGATGTGCAGTCAAATTACAATTTGAATCAATTATACAACTAAAGTCACAAAAAGAGTGCAGCGAATGTGCTCAGTGCTCCTTCATAAGTGACACACACACACACGATAAACACAATCATCTTGTGTCAAAACGCCAAGAACACAGCCCGTCATAACAAATTATACTTAAAAGTTGGTCTGCGGTCTAAGTGGTCAACAGCATTTCGATCCTCAACACCAGGATCATCATGAGGACTCTAACTTATATCGTGAGCCCGAGACCGTATAAGGAACCACTAAGAAGCGCAATAACTCCCCAGCAGACATCCACGGAGAAAGGATTCATCCGAAAAATTCACGCTTCCAACACCAAGGTGAGCACTAAATCATTCCCTACAACCCCCTACCCCTCAAGACAGGGTCGAGGAGGATGGAGGCCTTCGGAAAGCAAATGTTCTCTTCGGCTAGCACAGCACCAAGTTCAGCCAATGCAGTTTACTGGGCCGATGTAAGCATGCTTCTGCATTGTGAGATCTTGCAGGCCCTAAAGAACTTATGGCCTCTTTGGCTCAGACCTTTCAAGATGCTGCCTTACTACGCTACTTTTGCTGGCCTTGATAATACTAAGTCTGGGGTGAGCAGTTTGCACCAGTGTGGTGCTTCATCACCATGCATGGTCGCGATCCACAGGTTTCTCAGGCTGCCATGCTAATCGGGGGTAGCCTTTGTGGTACCAAGTTGGCGACCACATATGGGGCGCCATAAAGATTGCTAATAAATATGGAATGGTATGCATTTGTCTATAAAACCTTATCCTTTTTTATAGAATTTCCCATTAGGATCTCTATATCAACCACAACTTGCAAATATGTAGTCGAGCAGGCCCTCTGACCAAGGCCCGAGTTTGCTGATTGATAGGTCACAGGTGGGAGGGTGCGTAGCGGGCAGGCTAACGCTCAGGCAGGAGCGCACATGACTGGACGGGGTACGTTTGCTCCTAAAATCACCATAAAGTAAGATGCAACAAAAGTTAGGAAAACATAGCCAATCAGGGCCTTGCACACATAGTGATCACGTCCTCCCCATGCCGGACACCTACACGTGTATACACTGGCCAACGTTGTGCACACGTGAGGTAGACAACCCATCTGTGGTAACCATTAGACAATGAATTTATGACTCCAAAGGGAGCAACTAACATTTCTCACCATATATGGTATACCGGAAACTTTTACAGCTTGTCAGATTTTTTATGCAAGAAGAACGTTTACAGATTGTAAATTGAGACAGTCCTCAGACCCTGTGGCTGTAACTGTTCTTCCGGCCGTAATGTTTAATTAAACAAACTGTTCCTATTTTGCCACCTGTGCCTGTACCGGTTCTCCCGGCCTAAATGTTTAAACAAACTGTTCCTGTTTTGCAAACACCTCGTCTTCTGTTTAAGGGATTTCTAACTCAAGTAACACTGCTGTGCCAATCACACCGTTGCCTGTGTGCAGGAGGAGGAACCGTGACCCCATATGCCAGAGGGGGGACCACCGGGGCAAAGCAAGAAGAGTGGTCTGGTCAAGATAGTCAACGGAGGAAGGATGCCGCCATGGTGACCCAAACTATGACTGAGGACCAGCGCCAAAATCGTGGCATACTTCTCTACCCACGAGGAACTTACAGAGCATCAGAGAAGCATCGAGAACCCCCTCTTGGCCGTAGCACTAGAGGACACCCAGCCGCAGCCCTCCCGAGCCAATCAAGTGAAAGACTTACCCGAGGCAGCTACTGCAGCTTCAGTGCCCACTAAGGAGGCGCGCACAGAGAATGGTTACTCTGATCCTGGTGGTACGGTTAAGACTGATTTAGAGGCCAGACGGCCCTGTGGGAAACTTGCTTACCAGATAGCATTTCAGTGCTGAACACTTGACTTTAAAACACGAGTCGGAGTGGGACTCCTGAGACGGACCATTAGTGGGATATAACCTGATTGTTGCCTATAGTAAATGGGGAATAACCACTACCACTAGCTAGAGGGGAGCGAGAGTCAGGGACCCACCTATTAAACACTAGAGCCCGGACCTCAGGAATCTGTATTGTTTGTGAACATCGCATTTTACTTTTTGGTCTTATAACTCTTTCATAAAAGCAAGTATTTCACCGGACAATCATTTATTGCTGCCACTACGTAGCCCCACTTCTTGCAATCACTTCAGTGAGTCTTCGTATTTTAGTCAACAGACCTGAACTACCACCTGGAGAACAACAACGACAGCAACTCCTCCGCCCTGATCGACAACCTCGGACTGAAACAGCTCGTCACGACGCCGACCCACATTGCCGGACACACGCTCAACGCCATCTTCTCCTCAAGCCCCAACGTCGCCTTCAGCCACGCCTCCGAACTCACCTGGACCGACCACCACTGCATCCATTTCACCTTCCGGAAACCCGCAGCACACCACCGCACCCTACAGATCCCCCGCCGCTGCTGGAGCAAAATCAGCGAAGAACAGCTCCAGACAAACCTCGCTCTCAACCCACCGACCGACCCCACCAACCCCGACGATGCAGCACGCAACCTCAGACGCTGGATGGAAGACTGCGCCAACACCTTAGCCCCGCTGAAAAAACCAACCCACAAAGACACCAGCAAGAGAGCCAGCTGGTTCACCCCGGAACTCCTAGCATCTAAACGCACCTGCCGGAAACTGGAGAACAAATGGCTCAGCGAGAAGACGCCGGACAGCCATGCAGCCCACAAAGACGCCATCCGCAACCACCATCACCTCATCAGGACCGCCAAGAGGACTTCCTTCAAAGACCGCCTCGACAACAACGCACACAACAGCAAGGAGCTCTTCAACATCGTGAAGGAACTCTCCAACCCCAGCGCCAACGACATCCCGCCGTCGCAAGCCCTGTGCGATTCCCTCGCCACCTTCTTCCACCGCAAGATCGCCGACATCCACGACAGCTTCGACTCCCGGACGACCCAAACAGGCCCCGACACGCCGGACCCACCGCACCGCACCCCATCGACCACGACCCCCTGACAACCTGGGCCAACGTGAGCATCGAGGACACAATCAAGACCATGGGCACAATCCACTCCGTCTCCCCGTCAGACCCTTTCCCGCACCACATCTTCAACAAAGCCGACAGCTCCATCGCACCCCACCTGCGCAACGTGATCAACCTCTCTTTCGAGACCGCGACCTTCCCTGAGAGCTGGAAACACGCCGAGATCAACGCCCTACTTAAGAAACCCAAGGCGGACCCGAGCGACCTCAAGAACTTCCGGCCCATCTCCCTGCTTCCATTCCCAGCAAAGGTCATCGAGAAGATAGTCAACTCCCAGCTCACCCGCTACCTCGAAGACAACAGCATCCTGGACCCCTCCCAGTCAGGATTCCGCAGCAACCACAGCACCGAGACCGCCCTCATCGCCGCCACCGACGACATCAGGATCCTGCTGGACAACGGCGAGACGGCGGCCCTCATCCTCCTGGACCTCTCCGCCGCTTTCGACACCGTCTGCCACTGCACACTACGCACCCGCCTCCTTGACGCAGGGATCCGAGACAAGGCCCTGGACTGGACCACCTCCTTCCTCTCCGACAGAACCCAGAGAGTCCGTCTACCCCCGTTTCGATCCGAAGCCTCCAAGATGATCTGCGGCGTCCCCCAGGGATCCTCCCTCAGCCCGACGCTGTTTAACATCTACATGGCCCCACTCGCACGCATCGCCCGACAGCACGACCTCAACATCATCTCCTACGCCGACGACACGCAGCTGATCCTCTCCCTCACCAAGGACCCCATCACCGCCAAACCCAACCTCCACCAAGGAATGAAGGCCGTCGCCGACTGGATGGAGAACAGCCGACTCAAGCTGAACACAGACAAGACGGAGATCCTCATCCTCGGCCCCAACCCATCAGCTTGGGACGACTCATGGTGGCCCTCATCGCTGGGCCCCCCCCCACCCCCCGACTCCAACCGACCACGCACGCAACCTGGGAGTCATCCTCGACTCGAAACTCTCCATGACCAAACAAGTCAACGCAGTCTCCTCCACCTGCTTCAACACCCTCCGCATGCTACGCAAGATCAACAGATGGATCCCGACAGACACAAGGAAAACTGTCACCCAGGCACTCGTTAGCAGCAGGCTCGACTACGGAAACGCCCTCTATGCTGGAGCCCCGACCAAGCTCATCAACAGACTGCAAAGAATCCAGAACGCCTCTGCACGCCTGATCCTCAACGTCCCACGCCACAACCACATCACGCCCCACCTGAGAAACCTACACTGGCTCCCCGTCGACAAGAGAATCTCCTTCAAGCTCCTGATCCACGCACACAAGGCACTGCACAAAACCGGCCCAGCCTACCTCAACAGTCGACTCTCCTTCTACGTTCCCAACAGGAGGCTCCGCTCCGCACACCTCTCCCTGGCAACCGTTCCACACATCCAGAGAACCACCATCGGAGGCAGATCCTTCTCCCATCGCGCCGCCAAGACCTGGAACACCCTCCCCTTCAACCTACGACAGACCCGAAGACCTGCTAACCTTCAGGAGACAACTCAAGACCTGGTTATTCGACCAGTAACAGGAGCCCCCCCCCCCCTCTTCCCCCAGCGCCTTGAGACCCTCGCGGGTAAGTAGTGCGCTTTACAAATCCTATGATTGATTGATTGATTGAACATCACGTTGCTTTTTTTGACATGCAGCATCACATTTAACTGTGCACGGAATGGGACAAAAATGTCAGCATTATAAGTAAGTTTGGCCAAAGTGCAAGGTATAGGTAGGTGTCACACAACGAAGTGTTAACATTTTTTTGAAGTCCTCTGAAGTCGCTTGCAAATTTTTTGAACCTTTGCTTACATTATTGTTTCATTTCACTTTTGGAATTACAAGACAAAATTAAGATGAACAGTGCTTTGTCAATTTTTTAATAAGCTACTCTTACCCGGCAAAAGCATGATTGCGCATCAATTGTAATGACATTTAATAGGGTTGCCCTCAAGCCCAGTAAAGTTCTTTCGTTTGCACAATTTAACGTTTTAAAGAACTGCGATAAAATGTTTGTATTTGGGGAGTGGGGGGGTGTCTCCTAATGAAATTATTTTACTTTAAGCGGGCGTGGCGTTGAAGTTTGAAAAACACGGCGCTACCTTGTGATGCAGTAACACCTTGTGCTAGTTTTTCACTTTATTATAGGTGCCTAAAACTTTAGTGTTGCCTGCCCTGCTGACAGTCACCCTTCATTTCAATACAGAGTCCAATCACAACCGCACTTCTTCACTCACTCCAGCAGGAGCCTTAAGTCCTGAGGCTTCCTCGCACTCACCTTGCCCAGGTAGGCCTCTGCAATCTCTTTCATCTTGGTGAGGACCATCGAGGAGATCTCCTCCGCATAGAAAGTCTTGGTCTCACCTTTGTACTCCACCTGAACCTTTGGGCGCCCGCTGTCGTTGATCACCTGGAAGGGCCAGTATTTCATGTCAGAGTGCACGATTGGGTCGTCGTAGCGCCTGCCGATCAGCCGCTTGGCATCTAGAAAACAGGGCAAACACAAGGAGATGATGGACGGAGCGCTGAAACTTTTCAAACACTCACCCCAAGCCACCGATCTGGGTTGAATCCATCATCATTCTTTAGCTCACTTTGCCACCCCAGTTCAGACACAGCTATATGCAAATCAGTCTTGACCCTGTGCCTAGAAAACAGGGTACATGGTACCAGAGGTGGAAAGGCCTCCTTTCTGATCTTTAAAGTCTCTCTGAACAGTTAGCAAGCTCTTAGGTCAGAGCATGAATTTATTATTAAAGAAACAGGGAACATTAAAAGGGCTACGAAATGAAAAACAAACACGTTTAACGTTTCCACTGAATAAGATATACCAAATTCCTGACATCCATTAAACAACGTACATGAATAAAATCTGTTCCTTAGAGATCCTTTGGGCAAGGAACCATCACTCATGTGGATCTTTACCCAATACTGAATACTGTTAAGTGCTGACTCTCGAACTAAGATTGAATTAAAAAAATCAAAGAATTTAATGTCTAGCTGCACTGGGAAGGCCACTTCGTGGCATTATAAGCACTTCAATACCAATGACTAAATAGAGGTGAAAAAATGGAAATGCTAAAGTGATAAAATTCTAAAATACACATTTTGCATGAGAAATTGAGAAGTGATAAAGAAGTTTGAATACCAAATATATGAAGTGCAAAATGTGTATATTTCAATGAGTTTAAAAAAACTTTATGCCCAGCATTCTTTTGGAATTAAAACATTTTCCTTTAAAAACAACTCTAACACTCCTGAAGCATATCTGGACGGAAGGCAAATGGTTAAGGTTCTAAAAAATGATAAACACCAAGAGAAACCTCCATTTGCCAACAGTACCTCCCACCCAATCAAACTTTTTTCTTTCATTTGCGCAAAAATGTGGAGATGCCATGAGCCCTAAACTCTTCTCACTGGTTCTTCCCCCACCATGCCGCTTAACATCACTTGCTTATGCAACAATTCATTACCAGTCACGATGCCGCTGAAACACTTAGTAGACCTAGCAGAACTTTTTATACTTAGGTCTGGCTGACAGAAAAGACCTGATGTGAGCAACAGAAAAATAACTTTAAGAAGCACTACTGAGCATCTGCTCGCAAGCAGATTCTGAAGTACAGATTTTGATTGGGCAGATGTTGCACACTTCTGCTGAAAGTGCTTCTTGTGCACTTCTGCCTGGTGGAAGTGTAGACTCAACAGCTTAAAAGCTTGTAAATGGCTATTTTGTTAGAGGAAATCTCACAGATTACCATAGCAGGCAAGGGTTTGGTTATCCCCATGACAAACCTACAGGGTATAAACTTTGTGAATCCTTGTTATTCCATTTTTAGAAATGGTTGCATTTTGTTTTGACAACTGTAATTTTGCATCCATTTGTAATTTTAGAACTCCACAGAGAAAAGTGCCTTGTGGGAACACTTATGCAAAAACAGTAGACCCGAGTCATTTATGTTCACAAGCTAATCTAATACCTATAGTTCTAATTGGCTCATTGCAAAACGTCATGTTTGAGGCCATAGGTCTAATCTGATTATGAAAAACACAATAAGCAAAAAAAAATGACGGTCTCGGGGGCTATTTGTCTCTGCGTGATTTGGAGATTAGAGACCAATAGATACCGAAACTGTCATTTTACATTTTAATTCAAAACCTGCAGATCCCTTCCAGCAATGAAACAGTCATAACTGAATAACCACCTTGTCACAAGAGCTTCAACGTGCCCCTTGCATAAACCTGCAGCACCCTTGAGGCCACTGTGTAAGTCCCTAACCACCCAGTGTATGAAATATATCTGAAATTATCTAGGTGAAGGAGGAACTATAACAATTAAGAGTAGAAGGACCTTACCACATATTTTCTCACTGGTCCAGATGAAGCCACCTACCACCAAGAAAGCGGGTTTCAGCCAGGTTTCTGCCTGAAAGAGCAGGGAGGCCTGGTGCATTGATTCTACCGCAGACTCAATTTCCTCTCAGTGGCACCAGCTGACCATTGAATGTATTGTTTCCCTAAAGAATGGTCTTCGTGTGCAAAAGCCTTCCCACAAGGGTAGGTACACTGTGATGGTCAAGGCTCCTCGAGCGACACTTACCGAAGACAGTGTTGGTGGGGTTCATCGCCACCTGGTTCTTGGCTGCGTCTCCGATGAGCCGCTCCGTGTCGGTGAAGGCCACATAGCTGGGGGTGGTCCTGTTGCCTTGGTCGTTGGCGATGATCTCCACTTTGCCATGCTGGAAGACCCCCACGCAGGAGTAGGTGGTGCCAAGGTCAATGCCCACTGCTGGGCCCTTCGACATGTTGCCTAAAAGACATCGACCAGACAGGAGTCAAAAAGTGGCACATCCGGCTCACTAACCGCAGAAAGTAAGACAACTTGTGCTTTTTTCATAGCCCTGACGCCCCGGGTGTAAGTATTGTACACAAGACCGGTATTAATTAGGCAACAGCATTTAACAGTGATACCTGTCAGGGTTAAACGTCTCTAGGCAAGGGGCTGGTTGTCAATAGAGATGCATGCTGCAGACTGTGATCAAGAAGCGAACTCTGAGGGCTGGTTACAAGGTTCACTCGTGTAAGAATCCTAGTACGGTTTACTGTTGCCTTGCTCCCATTTTACCTGCCCTGCATGCAAGTACTGCCAATCAGGAAAGCGCTGTGTAAGTAGGCCCTGGAGTTTTGAGTAACACTTTTTACACTAAATTCCTGAAATAAGGCAACGGCGAGTATTACACTGCAGCCACACGTAACATGTCAGCGCTAGAGAACGGGAACAATGCGGACAACCAGAAAAGAACGGCGGGGCCGGCATCGGCCACGCCAAAAGTATGGCGGTCGTGCCGGCCCCCTCCGGAGACCACAGGGGCAGGCCTGTCGCGCGCGCTGGTGACGCGACGGGCGTGCCTCACCAAGTATTGGTCACATGACGGGGGGCGTGCCCCGGAAGTGATTGGAATCACTTCCGGGGCACGCCAAGAAACGATAAAAGGCTGGTGAGCGCGGGAGTAGGTCTCTTTGCTCCTCGCTCCCCAGCCCACCACACCAGCCTCGCTAGGGGCTGTAACCTAAATTTGTTTTTTATCCACTGCAGGCATCGAGTCCGGACTTCACGACGCTCGGACCCAGGAGTATTCGGTGGCCGCGTCGAGTCGCGAGTTTCACGGCGCCCGGGCCCAGGAGTAGTCAGCGGCGGCTATCGGCAGCGGGCGTGGTCGGAGGCGAGGCCCAATCTGTTTTCGGGGCAGCGGAGCAGCGGAGCACCGCGGCGGTGCGGGGAGACGGAGTAGGACCCTGAAAGCAGCAAGCGGGTCGTCGGGGAGCCGAGAGCGGGCTGCAGAGGACGTCAGGTACCCGGTTGCGGTGGCGCTCGACTAACGAGGGCGCGCACCCTTCCGGTTTTGATTACTGTGTCGGCATTTGTGGTGTGTGAGAAGCACGTGCAGGGCGCGAGGCGTGAGTACGCTCGGGTGTCCTGATTGTGACACTGTGTTTTGGAGCACGTGCTTGGGTCACTGTACAACGCTCCTTGGTGATCCAGTAGTTAATATTTGGCGCACTCACAGCGGGGCCGGTTCCATTCCCGGTCAAGGAAGGGTGCTTTTAAGGTTTTGACGTACTGAGGGGAATAAAAGGGCTTTGCATACTTGCTGACTCACTGCACTGTCCCAGCACTAATTACTCCCAGGAGTCTCATTCGGCGTTAGCAGCCAGCGGGGGCAGTGCAGTAGTGACTGTAGAAGGAGGCACATATTGAGGGACTGTTGAACATGGCTGGGAAGGCAAAGAGGGGGGGCAAGCCCTCCCGCATGGAGAGCTTTATGGAGGCGATGTTTAAGAAGGTAGATGAGTTAGGGCAGGGCCTTGCGAATCTCACCGAACGGGTAGACGCACAAGGGAGGAATGAAGAGGGGGGAGAAGAAAGATCCAGGCGCAGTATGGTGCCCCCGAGGTCGGCGTTTCCTCCCCTCCCCAAAAGGGTTAGGTCGATCAGGGGGGGGCGGAGGGAACCAAGCTTCCCATCGTCACCGGCCCCGGTTTTGCCTACAGAGGAGGCACCACCTGCGGAACAGGTACCGGTTCCGCCAGTTGCGCCAGTCCCAGCGCCAGTCCCAGCGCCAGTCCCAGCGCCTGTCCCAGCGCCTGTCCCAGCGCCTGTCCCAGTGCCTGTCCCAGTGCCAGCTCACCAGCCCCCCGTTCACCCGGTCCCAGTCCCCCTGCCTAGTGGAGGGCCTGGACCATCAGGGGATAGCCCACAATTGCCAGTGTTGCCTGGTATGGGTGGGGAAGGCACTCCGCAGGATGTGGTGTCACATTTAGCGGCAATACTTCCGTGGTTGGGACAAGTGGGGATCCTGGCATCAACGGTGGGGGATAAGGGCGGGGATCCGCTGGTAGAGGCGAGGCGAATAGTGGCCCAGTTTCATGGGACACCAGCGGACAAAACAGGGGGGGGGCAGGGTGCGTTGTCCCCTCTCATTCCAGCTGGGGGGGCAAAGCCACTTGGACACAGCGGGGAAGTTCCGGGGAGCAGCTTGACGAAAGAGAAACCGTCAGGGGCAGCCGGGTCCACAGGAGGAGGTAAGCTGATGACACTGCCAATGTTGAATGTGGGGGAGTCCCGCACGGATCGGGAGAATTTGGGGAGGCATGTAACACAGGAAGTAAAGGATAGGATTTGGTCGGGTTCGTACATAAACATGTTCTCGTTGCTTATTTGTGAAAAAGAGAGGGAAGAGGCCAGGAAGAACAAAGACTGGATGCTCCCGAGAGAATGGGCAAACGAACTCATGAAGTACAGGGTTGAAGAAAACTTGTTGAATTGGATTAGAGGTTTTTCCATTTTCATGGCAGTCATGGCTGAGCGTTTCCCTAATTTACAGGCGGAGATGGCATGTTACCAAAACAGGATTGTGCTGGCGCATGATAAATACGGGGGAGAGGGATGGAAGGAATATGATAAGAGCTTCAGGAGAACTAAGGCTTCTGACACATCCCTATCATGGGACCGTCTAGACACAATTGCATGGTTAGACCAAATGGGCGGTTGGTTTCAGGATAGGTCCAGGAACCAGTCCTTTCGGTCACAGCCAAACACAGGTGGCCCCAGCAATACAAACACCGGGGGAGGGCGTAAAGGGACATGCTGGGATTTCAATAGACGTACTTGCACTAGACCGCAAGGCACGTGCAGGTTTAAGCATGCGTGTTCCATCTGCGCGAACCCATCTCACCCCGAGTCCAAGTGCTTCAAGAAACAAAAGGACAAGGGAGGGAAGAAGCATGAATGAGGCTCATAGTCAGCTAAAGGCACGGTCACCTATTGATGTAACGGCTTTGACACCATGGCTAAACAAATATCCTTGTCACACCACCGCAAAAATGCTGCTAGATGGTTTCAGGTGCGGTTTTAGGATACCGGCGCCTGACTACGTGGGGGCATCAGAATGCAAAAACCAACTTTCAGTGCGAGCCAAACCTAGCGTGGCAGCGAGGAAGATTGAAAAAGAACTACGAATGGGCAGGGTAGCTGGCCCATACAATTCTATCCCGGTAGAGAATTTCGTCTGCTCTCCTTTGGGCGTGGTCCCCAAGAAGGAGAGTGGGGAATTCAGACTCATACACAACCTATCAGCACCCAGGGGAAGTTCATTGAATGAAGCAATTGATGAAGGGTTGTGCAGCGTGAGATATGCTTCTTTTGATCAAGCGGTGGAGATGCTCAGGGGCTTGGGCCCCGGAGCCCTTTTGGCAAAATCAGACATAGAGTCCGCTTTTCGTCTATTACCAGTGCACCCGTCTGATTTTCATCTACTTGGTTTTCAATTTGGGGGGAAATTCTACATGGATATGTGTATGCCCATGGGTTGCTCTGTCTCCTGCGCATATTTTGAAAAATTCAGTTCATTTATAGAGTGGGTTTTCAGGCAGGTGACAGGGCACCAGTGGGTGATGCATTACCTGGATGATTTCCTTGTCTTGGGGTCACCGGGATCGCGGGAGTGTGCGTGGGCGCTGCAGGAGTTTTGCGCACTCATGCGTACTTTTGGGGTCCCCTTGGCCCCGGGAAAGACAGTGGGACCGAGGACAACGATCGAGTTCCTGGGGATTGAGTTAGATTCCATACAGGGGTGTTTCAGGTTGCCCGCGGACAAGATCATCAAGTTTAGGTCCACACTGCAGCAATGCTTGGTTAGTGAGAAGGTTACATTGCACCAGTTACAACAGACGGTAGGGCAGTTGAATTTTGCACTAAGGATCATTCCTATGGCAAGGCCATTTTCCCGATCCATCTCACAGGCAATGACAGGGCTCCAAGAAAGACACCACCACACCAGGCTGTCAGCAGAGGTCAGGCAGGACATGCGCATTTGGTTGGCATTCCTGCAGGACTTCAATGGCAGGGTAGTGTGGCCCGGTCCGCCCACTACCTCCGCGGAGTTAGGTTTAATGACTGACGCCGCGGGGAGTGAGGGATTTGGCGCCATACTCGGTACAGAGTGGGTGGCGCAACGGTGGCCAGCATGGTGGGTAGAGACAGGTTTGACGTGCAACATCGGTTTCCTAGAATTATTCCCCATCTGGGTGGCATTGACAGTGTGGCCAGAACAACTGCGTAATCAATCAGTGGTGTTCTGGTCGGACAACATGACAGTGGTAGAATGCATCAATCAGCAAGCGGCACGGTGTCGGATGATTCTCCGGCTGCTGAAGGAGATTGTACTATTATGCATGAAGCTAAATTTGCAGTTTAAGGCCAAACATGTGCCAGGGGTATTAAATCATGCGGCTGATGCGCTTTCTCGCTTTAAAATGCAGGTGTTCAGGGCTCACCTCCCGGCGGCGGCGGAGCAGGCCACCCCTTTCCCAGAACAACTTTGGCAAATTGGTGCCCCCAACTACCGGACCTCGTGGCAGCTAGCCTAGCACCCAGGACCAGGAAAGCATATGAAGGAGCGTTTGAGGCATATTGTTCCTTTTTAGGAGATGAGTGGGCTGACAATTGGTACAACGCAGGGGCACTCCTTCATTACCTAGGTTTTTTGAAGGGGGAGGGGCGCTCAGCGGCAGCTGCAAAACGACATGTGGCGGCAATCTCCTTTTTTGCCCAAACTAGGGACAAAGGCAATCCGACCAACAGCTTCATAGTCAGGAAAGCACTGAAGGGTTGGCAGCGCCTCCAGGGGGCTACCCCAGATACTAGGCGGCCAATCGGGGTGGAACTGCTAACGTCTTTACTAAGGACCCTCCCATTGATTTGCACCGCAGCAGGGGAAGTTATGTTGTTCACCGCCGCCTTCTCATTGGCCTTTTATGGTGCTTTTAGAATTGGGGAACTGTTGGCCCAGAACAAAACAGATGTGCACGGCGGATTGCAGTTTGAGGACGTGAAGGTGCGGGGGGACATTCTAACAATAACAATTAGGAAGTCTAAGACGGACCAAGAGGCACGGGGGGACAGAGTAGTACTCCATCGGGCACAGGACAATCCGTGTTGCCCCCTGGCACAGGTGGAGGCTTTCCTACAATATAGACCTACTAGCAAAGGGGGCCCTTTCTGGTGCATGCGGATGGAGTTCCACTTACACGGTTTCAGTTTAAAAGGGTCCTGGATATGGCAATACAGAGGGCGGGGCTTAACCCAAGCTGTTTTGGGACGCATTCTTTTAGGATAGGGGCGGCCACGGAAGCAGCAGCTAGGGGTTTACCCAGCACCAGCGTCCAAAGGATTGGGAGGTGGTCCTCCAGTTGTTACAAGCGCTATGTGCGGTTGCATATGTTATGAGCAGGGCAATTGCCAGGACCTGATGCATATGTCTTCTCTGTTTCATCTACAGTTTCTCAAACCTGTCACGCAGGGGAAACTGCGAACGCCGAAAAGCACCAAGCAACACAAAGAACGTCATCACCAGGGCAGGGATCACAGGTCGCATGGATCATTGGTCACTCGTATGTTAAGCGTTTGTCTAATTTTTTCCTTACAGGGAGCTACAAGACTAGGGTAGAACGAGCAGGTTTTAGGGTATCATTTCATGGGAAGGGGGGCCTGTGTTTGAGCCAGTTTAGGGGTTTCACATTGGGGCTAATAGGGAAGGGTGGCCCCCGTCCCAGTATTATTATCTTACACCTAGGGGGGAACGATCTGGCAAGCCTCGGTAGAAGGGGGCTAGTGGAAGCAATTCTATCAGAAGTAAGTTGGTTAGCAAAGACATTCCCGGGGTGTACCATTGTATGGTCACAAATGATTCCAAGATTACAGTGGAGGGGGGGGGAGTCGGTAAGAGCACTGAATCATTCTGTAAGGAGAATCAATAGAAAAATAGACAGGCTTTTCAGGGCTCCCTGTCTACAGACAATCGCCCACGGGTGTATCAGGGGTGAGTCTTGCTTTGTAAAGGACGGGGTCCATCTGTCAAGAGTAGGCAATGAGGCTTTCCTAGAAAATGTTCTGGCATGGTTCGATCTCCAGGGGCAGGGTATGACCTCCTAGTGAGCGCAGGGGGGCCAGATAGTCGGTCAACTATGCTGGCCTGTGGCGGTAAGGTCATGATTGGTGAGCAGTAAATTTAAGGTCCTTAGAGGGCGGCGCCATTCTTGAATGGGGTCGCCCAAGTGGGAGGGACAAGTGGTCTCTCCTAGAACTCCAGGGGCAGTTTACAGCCGGTTGGCTGGATGGGTGCGGGGGAGGGGGAGTCACGCTTTCCCTAGGCTGGTTGGCCACCCCGCATGTGCACAAGGTCGCCAGTAAACGGCGCAGAACTGCAAGGGCCCCTTTATGGAGATGATATACAGAGCGTACGGGGGTAACCGGGGGGGGGAGTACCCTCACGGTAAACGGGCCCTCTGCGCATGCGCACTCCGGCTGGAGGGCGTGGTTAAAAGTTGATAAGGATCTGACACCAGTTAGTGACCTTGCCGTAGGCCCAAATAGGATACGCAGAAAAGTAAAATGCTGTGATGAGTATTAAAGATATGTTAGATTCGGATAGGAAAACCTTTGTATTAGAGTCATGTTAAGGTTAGCCAACCGACATATGTACTTATCAATTGTAATCAGTGTAATGCATAATTTTCTGCGTAAATTGTAAATATTGTATATATTAATTATGTTTTAATTTGTTTTAATAAATACGGCCGGGGGTTTACGACCCCCACATCCAAACCCTTCTCATGTCAGTTAATCGGGGTACATTGATGGGAGGAGGGGGCGTAGGTAGTACCTGGCCATAAAGAACGGCGGGGCCGGCATCGGCCACGCCAAAAGTATGGCGGTCGTGCCGGCCCCCTCCGGAGACCACAGGGGCAGGCCTGTCGCGCGCGCTGGTGACGCGACGGGCGTGCCTCACCAAGTATTGGTCACATGACGGGGGGCGTGCCCCGGAAGTGATTGGAATCACTTCCGGGGCACGCCAAGAAACGATAAAAGGCTGGTGAGCGCGGGAGTAGGTCTCTTTGCTCCTCGCTCCCCAGCCCACCACACCAGCCTCGCTAGGGGGCTGTAACCTAAATTTGCCCACCCACCGTCCCCTAAAGCAAATGTATTGGGGTAGATAAGCAACAAGCTGGTTTGAAGTATTCAGGGGTATAAGTATCAAATTTGTGTTTTCCCACTAACGTTTTCAGTTTACAGGTCTTCAATCGTCGTATTTAATGCTATTCCTAGGTCAGGCGGTAAGGTCATGATTGGTGAGCAGTAAATTTAAGGTCCTTAGAGGGCGGCGCCATTCTTGAATGGGGTCGCCCAAGTGGGAGGGACAAGTGGTCTCTCCTAGAACTCCAGGGGCAGTTTACAGCCGGTTGGCTGGATGGGTGCGGGGAGGGGGAGTCACGCTTTCCCTAGGCTGGTTGGCCACCCCGCACGTGCACAAGGTCGCCAGTAAACGGCGCAGAACTGCAAGGGCCCCTTTATGGAGATGATATACAGAGCGTACGGGGGTAACCGGGGGGGGGGAGGGAAGTACCCTCACGGTAAACGGGCCCTCTGCGCATGCGCACTCCGGCTGGAGGGCGTGGTTAAAAGTTGATAAGGATCTGACACCAGTTAGTGACCTTGCCGTAGGCCCAAATAGGATACGCAGAAAAGTAAAATGCTGTGATGAGTATTAAAGATATGTTAGATTCGGATAGGAAAACCTTTGTATTAGAGTCATGTTAAGGTTAGCCAACCGACATATGTACTTATCAATTGTAATCAGTGTAATGCATAATTTTCTGCGTAAATTGTAAATATTGTATATATTAATTATGTTTTAATTTGTTTTAATAAATACGGCCGGGGGTTTACGACCCCCACATCCAAACCCTTCTCATGTCAGTTAATCGGGGTACATTGATGGGAGGAGGGGGCGTAGGTAGTACCTGGCCATAAGAGCGGGGGTTGTTTTGCGCACAAATGGATAAAAGTGCGAAAGCGCATAATTACCCCATATTTAACAGAACTCCGCAAAAGCGAATTCCACTAATTTTCACAGCCCTGATTAGTGTAACACTAGCATCAAGTGCGCACCGAGGATTTAGCTACAGCGTCCTGCTCCATCCCCATCTTACATCTGCAACAACGCTTGTGACTCGCAGGACTTCCTGGCCAAGGCCCGTCGACCTCACTCACTGCCGGTGCCAAGAAGGACGTCACACTGGTCATGGCATTCATAAGAGGTCGTATGGCAGCAGCTTTACACGCCATACGGGGCCTATCCGCCATTACAGGCACCAGAGCAGCAGTATTAAGGGGAAGGCGCTTCGCGTCATTACACAGTGACTGCATCTGTGACTATCTCTGGTCCGTAACTAAGAAAAAACATTATCAATAAACCTTTTCCAAGAATTCATTGCCCCATTTCCCCCTTCAACAGCTCCATGTTGGCTTGACAAGGATCAGGTGGTTACAGTATCTGCAACAGATCATAAACAATGAAGTAGGACTAGAGACAGACTAATCTTAATCAAAAGTCTAGGACTGGCAGAAAGAACTTGTGTCAGGACAGTCTCTACAATTATCTCTCTGGATTCTACTCCAAAGCACTGCCTTCAAAGGGGTCTGGAGCCAAACCCCAAAGCCTCAGCTAGAGAGCAATTTTGCATATGGTCCTTTATTTTTACTTGTCCCACCTGCACACCCCTGAATTATGAGTCTTTGGTTCTTTTTACTTCGTTACCCTCTCCACTCCCCCTGCCCTCACCTCTACATCCCCACTACCATAGAACGCCCACCAAGCGGGTAAAAGTTGGAGCCAACTGTTACAAGATTATTTACCCACCTAACCTTTCCAAAACATCCGGGAAAAGGTTCAATACACCCTTGCACAATTTCCTGACACTCTTTTTGTCGACCACTACCACAGTGGACAGTAAAGAAGGCTGAAAACAGATCTCATTTCCTTCACCCACAACATCTCATCTTGGCTATCTTCGACAACCCACTTAACGTGACATTCTCCACCAGAATGCCACATGGCTGCCAGCAAAAGTCTCCCCTTCAGCCTGCTTCAATGGATCAATCACCGGCTCCTTATACAACAATGGTAAAGTCATGATTCAAGCTAAAGATACCCATCTCTATCTGACCACCTTTTTCCATCCCTGTTCGCTCCCCCTGATACTCAGACCACTCCTGTCTCACTAACATATTCCATCCTCACTTCACACTCCCAATCCACCTTGGTGATGGAAGGCCGTTCCCCCAACAGGTACTGGATTCCCCTCTGTCCCACCCGTTCCCTTCATCTCTCCAGCTCGTACTTCACCCTAAACACTGTCCCAACCATTGACCAGTATTCTCTTCTCCCCCACAAGTGCCTTCCAGGGACCTCAAAGAAACCCCCCCCACCCCCAACCAGGATAACTACTCCCTTAACAAGACCATACTACCAACATTTAGACTAGCCAGCTCACATATTGCCCTCTCCTCCACACAATCGTCCTCCTTATCCACCCCACCTTCCACTGCTCCCTCTCCTCTTAGTCTATCCATGCCCCACACACCTCTCCCCCCCTCCTTCCTGCACAGTCACTCGAACCGATGTTCCCCATGCTAATCTCTCCTCTCCCGTTTTCTTTAAACAGGAAGAACTTTCCTCATTCTGCATTTATTCTCCGGGACAAATATTCACCTCTTCCACACAAGTTCCGGGCTCCTCACACTCATCCAACCTAGTTTAAGTGCCTGCTTCCACCCTACAACCCTCTTCACTTCTAACTCCTTGGACCTCTTACCCCTCTTCTATTCCAGACTCACCCCTCCAGCCCACATGCCTCTGTCCTATAACAGCTACCAACCCTTCCTCGCCCCAACCACTACACAATACGTATTTTTCTGCCAATGACTGCCTTGATATTCTTCACTACACTAGAGCACCTCCCACACTTCTCTCCAACCAACACCACTTGACACTGCACCCTCCACCTTCCAACCGAATAACCCATTATCACCCCAACTCCCTCCCCTCCTTACTCTGCCTCTCAAGGAGTACTCGCCTCAGAACCTGCCACCCCTACCAAACATCATACCATTCCCCATATAGCTCAACACATCCTTGAAAACAAACTAGGCCACCTCTTCTCCACAATCTCCCAGCTTAAAGTCACTATTTCCCACTTAAACTCTAAACTTTCCACTGTTTCTGACTCCCTACTCCCCTCGGCAGGAAAAGAATACCCCAAACACTTAATCCTGAGAAGTACTCTTCTCCCACGCCCCAAAAGAGCTGCGCGCACAATCTCTTCCAAACCGATATTACTAATTTACTTGCTAGCTATAATAATACCCCTACCTCCTCCAACATCTCCTCTCCAGACAACACAAAACAATGCACTATACCGACCATCTCCCTGTCCAAACCAAATACCAGTCATTTACAACCCAGGCTCTGACCTACAGGACCATCATTTCTTTTAGCACCAAAAGCCTCAACACCCCCTACACCAAAACAGTCATCTCAGAGCCGAGTTGTATGCTTCACAACTGCAGATCTGCATCAAAACAAAAACTGGAAATCTCAGATACCCTCACTCACTGCAACCTGGACCTTCTTATCCTCACCGAGACCTGGTTCAATGACACTTATCACACCATTCTCGAACTTATGCTCTCCCCTAATTATTCAATTTTCAGGAATTATAGGCTAGATAAGAGTCTGGGGAGACGTTGCTGCCATCTTCAGAAACTCCCTTAAATGCAGAGAGCTACCCAGTAACGCTTTCTCTTCATTTGAATGCCTTACTCTGGAACTTCACATGCTGCACAACTCCCCTATCAGGATTAACACCATTTACCACCCACCAGGTGACAACTCCACCTTTCCTGAGGAATTCATTGACTTTGCAAGTGACCATCTCACAAAGCGATAAGCTGATCTTTCTAGGAGACTGGTCTGGGAGACCTCCCTGGTGCACCTTGGAAGACTGTCAGCCAGCTTGCCATATTTCTCTCTCGAAATGATCTTTCACAACACAACTCTAAACCAACACACTCCAGAGGCTTCACGATTGACCTATCTTCAAATATGACCTGCTCACAGTAGATGACCCTATATCCACAGACTGGTCTGACCATGTCCTTATCCCTTTCTCACTTCACCTCTCTCATGCTGCAATCCTGGGCCAACCAAAAAGGGCAACTACCTGGTGTCGCAATATAAGGAACAAAGACCTCAATACTCTCAGCAACACCGCTAAGAAGGTACTCCCAGACATCAGCCCCAACTCTGACATCAACGACCTGACCACTCATTGTTTCACCCATGTATCTGTCTTGATAGACAATGTAGCTCCACTACAAAGCAAGAAAAGCCCCACACCCTCCGCACCTTGGTTCAAGAAGTCCCTCCATGACGAAAAGAAAGGGCTAAGAATCCTGGAGAAGAAATGGAGACAGTCACCTTCCGTCGTTAATCTTTCACTCCTCCAATACGTAAGATAACATTAACAAAAACATATCTCTAGGGAAAAATCAAATCACTTAAAACCTCTTGTTGACTCTGCCAAGAACCAAAAAAACTTTGACCTAATCACGAGCAATCCCTCCGGCATCCTCAACCATCAAATTTGACAGCCCACCCAAGAAAGCACAAAAATATGTACAAATCTTTGACGCAAAAGTTAAATCGTTCCTTGATCATGATACATATCGAACCCCACATGAGGTATGCAAATCCAAAGGCTCTTGGTACAGTTTTGAAGTCATCATTGAAGATGCCCTCCTTAAGAACATCTTGAAAACCAAACCATTGAATCACTCTAGACCCTATCCCAAGCAACATTGCAATAGACCTATATACCCACACGCTCCTCTACTGGACAATGCTTCTTTCTTAGCCAAGGATCCTTTCCTGATGCCCTCAAATTTGGTCAGGTGACCACACTACTAAAGGAACCCTCTGCTGTGGTTGACCATAACTTCCTCACCAAAATCACTGAAAGGTGTGTAGCGGAGCAACTCACCCAACACATCAAGGACAACAATCTTCTTGACGAATTTCAAACCTGCTTCATTCAAGGTTGCAGCACCGAAACAGCCCTGCTTATCGATGATGCCCTGAGTCCTAGACTCAAGCAGCTCCTTGCCTCCTGATCCTTCTGCAGCCTTTGATACTGTAAACCACCACACACTTAACACACTAAAACAAAAGAGTGGGAACTGAAGACAGTACTTTAATGGTTTGAATCTTACCTCAGAGGGAGATCTCAGATTATTAAAATTGAAACCTGTCCCTCAACTCCAAGTGTGGTAGATCAAGGTGTCCCTCCAGGCTCTATCCTTACTCCGATCCCATTTAATCTCTGCATTGAACCGCTAAGTGCCCTACTAAAAAAAAGCCAGGATCCTTTGTCATGTCTTTGCTGACGGCACCTACTCTACCTCAAGGTGTCCCACGCACACAACATCTCACTTCTCTCCACACCCTAACTACATCCAAGAATAGACAATGTCTCCTCACCTAAAATTGAATCCATCTAAAACTGAACTCTCCGCTGGCTTCCTACTGTAGCTAGGACCATATATAAGACTGCTTGCATTATCCATAAAGCCATTCACACCTCCACCCCTCGCTTCTAACAAACTCAAGTTATCAGGTGGCTGTAGAATCTCATGAAATGCGGAGAATCTGCTGCTCGATCCTCCAACTTTCAAAAGGGAAAGACTTATGGCGCAATCGTACTCCGCATGAGTACGATGCAACTAGAATGTAGAACTCGCTACCTCCAAACCTTCGCACCAGCACCTATTTCCTCATCTTCAAAACGGACCTCAAAACTCTTCTCTTCCAAAGATATTTTTCCCAATAACACTCATCGCCAAGCTCCCCACCAGGTATATGCCCTCGCATTTAATAGCATGACGCTGACTGTTACAGAACACTCCTAAGAGTCATAACTTGGTAACTTAACTTGTCAGTAACTCCTTTAATATTTACCTGTGTAACCTGAGTCGCTTTAACAAATATGTAACCTGTAATTAATATGTAATTTGTAAATCTGTATCTCTTACCCCGAGTGACGCATTGTCCCCGGTTATTCTTAATCTCTCATGTTTCGTTCTTCCCTCTATTGTAAAGCGCTCTGGGTAATGTCCGAGCTATATAAAATCGCATAAATAACCATTACTTGTAATCCTACCAAGCAAGGGCTGTCTGCACATCTGCACTGATCCTTGCTGTGTTTTCCTACGGTGGAGGCGCTATAGCGGCTAGAGTCGGTGTGCGGCGCAGTGGCACCAGGCGTGTGCACGCGGGGTGGGGGTTCTGCTCGGATTGAAAGCACCACGCATGGCCGGGGGCCACTTGGCAGCCGTGACTCCTTCGGGAAGCTTCTGCCGTGGGAGGAGCGCCCGGACCGTGGCAGGGTCGCTTTGGATGACTCCCCCAGCCGGGGAAGTATTTATAAACTAATGCAGAAGCGGATGGGACGTGTGAAAGAAGTCTCGTGTTTTTTTCTCTCTTTCTTTCTGGACCCCTCCCTCCCCGCCACAAGGGTACCCATGGCTTGTGTGACAGCTTCAGCCTTCACCTCCGGGTCCTGCACACCTTCACCGCCGGTGCTGGCTGCAGATTTCACCACAGAGGGTGGGGCTGGGCGCCTTCAGTCTGCAAGGGAGGGCTCGGGTGCCCCGCCCCTAAAAAAGGTAACGTCACTTACCTGGGCAGTCTCTAATGCTGTTAGCTCGGATACTGGCTGGTATAGTGCCTTAGCACCCGGGTACATAATTAAGCGCTTTCTAGAAAGATCCACATGGGATACAGGCTGCAGACGCCGCCCATGCCCGTCCATTCATAGTGCTTGGTGCCAGTATCGCCCATTCGCAGCGCCCTATCTCTCACAAACAAGCCTTGCTCTTTTTCTGAGCCAAGAAGTTGTCCCTCCGCCCCTCCTGAAATACTTCAGCCTGCATGTTATGCCTCCCCCGAGGGGGCCGAAATCTTATGTCTTCCAAGTGTGCCGGCCGGTTACGACACATCTCGGTTCTGGAAGGTTCCAGAGAGCATTCAGCGCTCGTTGCACGCGCACTGGTGTAAACTGAGCACCCCGCAGCCATGGTCGTCCGACAGCACCCCGCGAAGCAAGACCCGAGGATGAAAGAGATGAACTGGAGGAGCCATCCTTATTTACACGCCGGTGACAGCTCCCGCTGGCAGGGGCTGCCGCCATGCACCAGACCCGGTGAAACCTTTTCCATCGATATTATAGCGCAGTGGGCCGGGCGCCTGCTGCAGAGGTGCGCACCCGATGACAGCCCGATCCCAGCTGTTTCACGCCCGTTACACCCGAGATCGGTGCATAACCGCCGGTCCCACGCCTAATGAAGGTAGCTCAGCTGGTGATGTGCCTGCTGCATGGATCCCTACACTGCATGCAAACTGCAGACACGGTGCACCAGCCAAGTGTGTTACTGCTGTTTCAAGAAGGATCGTGTGACACCCCCACCTCTCCCCCCCCAGGTCACAAAAGGCCCCAGTCCCAAATGAGAGTAGTTTGTTCGGTTATAGCACGTGCTGCTGAAGTGAAAGATTGTGAAACTGTTGCACTTACTATGTGGAGACGGTGACGGGTCCTACACTCATTTGGTTAACAGTCCTGCTGCATATGCAGGTGAATAACCCACGGGTGCAGGCTGCAAAGCCAGTGAAAGTGCACAGCGGGTTAATGCACCTGCTGAACAACAAACTTGGTCTACAGGGCAGCATGCTCTAAATACAGAAAAAGGCTCCAATTAATTAAATACATCTTTATTCGTCAGGCTACAACAAGGCAGGTTAGTGGATTAATGTTCCAGTTGCAGTGGTTTATTAAACAGCAGTTCTTAAATCACACAACCCCGCACATACAACACCCCAATGCAGATGTTTACAGCCCGTTAAGCAAGAAACTCGCATTTACTTATCTATACACAGAACAACTTCTATACTCTTTTCCCTTTTGTATTATTAGCATTTTTTTTCTAAAGGCAACGACAATATGATTACGACCCGACTATGTTTAAAACTTAAGAGTGAGCCCAAAACCCAGAAAGGATTAGAACGCAGAAGAGGAGCTATGAGCATCCCACCAGCTATGGGCGCACAGCACCCCCCCCCCCCTTTACCCCTTCCCCTGCATACGCTACCTGTCTGTTGCCTCTGTGTTCGGAGCACACACGGGAGCTCGGTCCGGGTCTAGCACCGCTGCTGCTGATGTGGGGAGCGTGCACCGGGCGGGCAGAGCCTAAAGAAGCTTCTAGATTCAGCACTGAGCCGCGTGCATCCGCCCACCGTCCAATGACACACGGCTGCCGTCAACTAGGGCGCATCCTTCTCCTTCAACGACCCAATCAGAAACCAGCCTGTACACCGGCTGACCAACGAGGCGCGCCCCCAGGACTGCCAGTCACTGTAAGCCCCGCCCACCGGGAGCCGTGCCAGGGCTGCCTGCTGCTGACAGGGAGTGTGCAGGCGGGTGAGGGGAGAGGCGGGAGCTGCTACATTTTTTCCACCCTCCCTTTCTGGATCTTTCTGTCCGTGACGCAACCGCTAATTTTACTCAATGAGGGGGACCTCATTTTGATTCAAATGTCAGGAGCCGAGGTGAGCTGGGGGGGGGCACCTTCAGCTCAAAAGAAAGTTTAAGCTGAGTTCCCTTCTGTACAATTCTGTTTATATTTTCGTATTTATCTCTGTTTACTTTTCATACACTTGTTCATACATGCCAACATTTTAGAAGAGGAAAGTGAGAGATTTAAAACAAGCATTGGTAAATGCAGCATGGTGAATAGTTTTGCAATATAAGTTACTAAAAGTCTGTTCAAGTGTTATGAATTGTTTTTTAAGAAAGGCAATATATTGTGCTTTACTGGTGTTATTTTAAAGTGGTAGATTAGTTGAATGGGTTGGTACTATAATAACATTTTTTTTACCTGATAAAATATATAAAAATAAAAACAGCAAGATTTACTCGTGGAAGAGAAGTAAGGCGAAGCTGAACTTTTCTAGGTGTGCTGTAGGACTCACAGCTCTGTAATGACTCTGGTGGTACAGGTCCCCGTCAGGGCCCCTTCCCCACATGAAGACAGCTACCCTCCCCTTATGGGAAGAAAACACAGCAATTTCAGCTTCCCACCTGTCTAAAGCAGAATGAATGAATGAACAAGTGAAGACCCTTATGTAGTGCCCCCATGTGAACTGAATCACTTCTAGACACTTTCTAGCTGAAAGAAACTGAACTGTGCACTGCTTCCCTATAAAAAGAGCTCAGTCTGCAGGTGGATGAACAGACAGCATATGTATCATAGCACTTCACAGTGAATCACCTTTAAGTGCTTCATGCCTAAAAGAAGTCAAAAACAGGCCGCTCCAGGATGAACAGATGAATGAACAGCACACTGCCACAAAGTAAATCACTATGCACTTCCAATCCCAAACAAGGAAAGATGGTGGAGGTGGGTGGAAATCTAACAGCAGGCATTGGGAGGAAGGCGAGGATGGGGAGGAACAAATAATGGACAAGGGGAGGAGGGCAGAAGTTGGAAGGGTGCAACACAAGTGTGCTGTGGGGGAGTGGGGAGGGAGAAGTAACAACGGACAGAGTACGAGGCTAAGAGCGAGACAGAGCTACAGGAGAGAAAGCGCGGGGGCATGCTTCAAGCGAGAAAGTGACAGAGAGTGAAAAAGAGAAAGAGTGAGGAGAGTCGCAGAGAGAGAGAAAGAGAGAGTGATGGACAGCCAGAGGGGGCATAGAAAGAAAGTAGAAGGCGAATAAGAAAGCAAAAGAGACTGAGAGAGAACAAATGAGAGACAGAAAACAAAAACAGTTTCCTTTGAAAATCTTAAAAGATTGCAAACATAAAACAAATTGCTGATCTTTATAAGGGGAAGGGGGTAATACTGTGCTGTCGTTCCCTTTCCTGGTTGCTACACGCAGGTCTAGCGAATCGAGAGAAACAAAAGTACCCAAACCGACCATTGAACAAGTGCCCCCAATCAAAATACATTGTGTAAGTTTTGCATTTGGATGCAAGCAATTTCATATCACAGTACCTGTAACTCGAGTCAGCAGAGAATTCTATGCAACTGTGTAAGTAGGTAAACGTAAACAATTCTAAAGAAATGCAGACAACTGAGGCAAAGCAACACCAGGCTAACACCACCCATACAGTGTTCAATGATCCAAGAACACTGTTTAAAAATATGGCCTATGGTAAAGATGCAGCGCCGTATACCATTCACCTCATACCATGGCAATGCGACTGGGTGCTGCAAATGCAGGAAAGTAGTCATGTGATTCAGAACTGGCATTTATTTTCTGTGATTACCTACATCCATTACACAATACGTTATAGTTCAGTTTTAGCAGAAGTGCGAACCTGTAGTACATATGAATGGCATCGTCCCCATTTACACATTTTCAACCACAAGACATTAGGAGGGCAATCAATCTCAATGTACAATATAAATAAAGTATATGACAGGTAAACTTGTTGTAAATTCCTCTAATGTCCTCTCAATGTTCTAGTGGTATTTACACAGATAAAACCTCATCACGTTGCATTATGGTATTATGGGATATGACATATGTACCTGTTCAATCAGTAGCGCTCCCCACAGCAGGGGAAGCGTCCTCTGAAAGCACTACTTAAATCTCTAACAAGGGATGTATTCTGCATTTCAACAAATAATTCCAGATATAAACCATGCAAGTTCATATGTAAAGTTCATCCATTTTATTCCATCAAAATTGCAGTGTGCAATATCATATTCCACGTCTATTTGATATTGCACTCCAAATAATCAAATGTCAGTCGTCCATTCTTGCAAAGCGTCCCTATGCATTTTGGGTGGTGCCCTTCACCGGGGGACAAGACAGACAACATCGCTCGCCATCTTCGCAAAAAACCTCAAAACCTGGCTCTTCGACAGAGCCCCCCCCCCCTTGATGGACTGGACCCTGCTAACCCCCCCCACCCCGCCCCAGCGCCTTGAGACCCCTATGGGTGAGTAGTCGCGCTTAACAAACGCCTGATTGATTGAAAGTGAAAATCCAAGCTATAACCCTGAAAAAAACTCAAGAGTTGAATAATACGTTTGTTCATATGGAAGTTGACACGTGGGTTAGCGGTGGAATCACTGAGAGATTGGTGCAGTTGATCGGAATGAAACAACATTATGGAGAATGCGAATCATTGCATGTATGGGTTAACATGAAGGGGGTGACCGAAAGATTACAACTGTTGATCTTAATAACAGTTGCATCGCAAAAAACACTGAACAAACCGTACCTTACATAAACATTCAAGGGGTGCCCTCGTGGTGAAGAAACCAGTAAATCCTCGTAGAATGAGGTCGTGAATAGTGAATGGACAATATACAGGGAAATGATGTGTACGAATAAACTCAAAAGACAGAGGGAAAAAAATATAGCCAATAATACCGTTATTCAACCATTAAGCCCTGAATCGTGTGTGTCAAATAAATGTAAACAAATGAATAAATGAGTCCGGAGGAGGCCGGGCTAGGCCACCCCTCTGAGCCCTGCTACCGGAGATGCATGGGCATGAAATTTTAATTTGGCAAGAGAGTTAAGGTCAGTGATTTTATCATCCTGTTCAACCGTTTTTGCTGTCCCAGTATCTGTAAGCAGCTTTATTCTCCCTGTGTCACATTTTTGTCCACTATTCTTTAAAACCACAATTTTGACTCTTGTACTGGGTAATCGCCTCTAACGTGAATCATTAGGAAGCCCGACCGTGGCCGTAGCCATTAAAAAGGACTGGGTCGCTCTCACACGCCACCTGCAAACATGGAAAAGCACACTTGTGTGGGGAAAATTCAAACAGCACCCTTGCAACCTGTATCATCCCTTCAACCAACTTCAATTGATAGAATGCTCCAGAGGGCTATCGGTGTAGTAGCCACGGAAATTGAACTGACTGAAAGGCGCCTATCACTAACTCCGGATTTAGCCTTACCCTGTATCAATCACGATCCCGCAAGTTCTCCACCAGCCCTGGCCCAGGATTCTCCAACACTCCACCCAAGGACACGTACAATGGGCTGCGTGACGCATACAGCTGAGTTACATCTGGAGGGTGCCCATCCTAAAAAAGGGAGATAAAAACCCGCTGTAACCGAGGGACCTAAACGCAAAAAACAACCCGTGGATTGCGTAATGATTGGCGACTCTGGTGAGGCCAGGCCAGGGGCTTTATCTCAAGTAGGCATGGAGCAGCCAGCATGGTTGACTAACTTGGTGGTGGACTTACAGGTCCAAATAAGGACCATTGTAAAGGATGAACTTAATAATTTGCTGGAGCGGGTAGACAAGCTTTCGACATTGGTTGATCCATGGGTTGGCAAGTCAGAGGTAATTTTAAGGGGGATAGGGACGGCAAAGCTTGTGAATCCACAACCAGCCCCTCCCACTACTAGGTCTGAACCCCTAGCAACAAACAATACGACCACCACCACTAGGGCTAACCATATCAATCAGGAGGGAGCAGGTAAACGCTTGAGTAACCCACTGACGCTAGGAACAGATGATAGCACCCACTGCCAGGGGCCCACCCAAGGGGCAGAGATAGGAAGTATTATTAGCCCTCCATTAGCAAGGCCGCAAGAATATGACCTCTCCCAACAAGAGCCCAGTCACAGGGGCGGCGCAAGGGCTGCCCCTCGAGAAGAAAGCCTTGAAACTGGACCAGTCCTGCCTTGCATTAATCTCCCCCCGGCCTCAACACCCTATGTAATCGTACTAACAGGAGTCCCAGAGCTGAACCAAGGGTGTTGAGAATCCCATTTTGATTTAAAAAACAAATGCATCTTTTGGTTAGCTAAACACAGGCAATTCTCCTACAAAGATGCTAAAGAAATTCTCCTGACGCGTAGGGTGGGTTGTAGGCCAAAAGATGTCCCCGGGGATTGTGTAGTGATAAATTTCAGAAACACAACGGTTTTGGAAACCCTTCTAGATCGCAGCCACCAAAGGAAGAAGGGGGGTATTGGGTCCCTCCCCTTGGGTTACTTTTTCCCCCCAGGGTTTACACCACACAATAGAAGGAGAGATGGTCATGAGAGGGGGATGTGGAACCAGAATAAGCAATATGCTACTCTGGGTCAGGACAAACCAAGACCATTATTTTACAATCTAATGGTATCAAATAGATACAGTCCCCTAGAGGCAGTAGATTGACTTTCGAGCATTGGACCCCCACATGAGAGATCAGTCGGTCAAAAGGAGATTACAGGGGGCATACCCCTGCAGGGGAGTCAGCACAGCGGAGAGGGATCTGGAAGCAGAAAGGGGCACAGGTGATGGCACACCTGGGTGGCGAGAGAGGAGTAGAAAGTGGAAAAGAGAAGAAGGCCCCTATCAGTTCTCCATTGCCTCAGCCACCCCGACAGGGTTCACAGGTAACCAAATTTGATCAGTCGGTAGCTGTAAAGCTCCTACCCGCCCAAGTTGGCCACCACGAATCCAGAACTGGCCCAAGGCTGATGGGGCTGGAGGGGATCAAACAACTCCCCCCGGGCCACACAAAGAATTGTGGCTCCCAGTCCTACAGTCCAGCTAATGGTGTTGGCCCTTCTAGGCTGCAGTTTCTCTTCTGGAACATAGCGGGACTCACCTCCAAATTAGATAATCCAGAGTGGGGGCTATTTATAGAACAACACAAGATCTGCATGTTCCAGGAAACCTGGGCTAGGGTGGACACACACAGACTGGGTTATGCGTCATTTAGCATTTCAGCTACCCATGGGGCAGGGGAAGGCCATCTGGGGGACTGTGCATCTGGGTTGGCGTGCACCTGGGCAGTGTGGCAAAACAGATAGAGACCTCATCACAAGATATTCTCTGTATCTTCCTGACCTTCTCCACAAAAGTCAGAATTGCTCTGATTAATGTCTATTCACGGCCGGTTTGTTATGGCCAAGAATCAACTACTCTTGACCAATTGACTACCTTTCTCTTAACAATCCCTGACAATTTTTGGGTAACCATAGGTGGGGACTTCAACTGCCAGTTCGAACCTTTGAATGGATTGGCTACAGGCATCTCCAGTGAGGAGAACTCACACTGGGCTATTCCAGAGCCCAACATTTCCCCTATACGGGCATGGACTCCACTGGTGTTGCAGATGAACACACTCACACTGAATCTCTCACTAAGAACATGTAATGGCCGTACTATATCTGATACCCCAGGGAAGTACATCTTTAATAGACCAGGGCATGCCTCGATTATAAATTACATCTTGGTAGACACCAAATCCTGGCACAGTACCCGTCCAAATCCCTGTTTAGATGGAAGACCACTAGAGAGAGTATCCATTTTTGAGTACCTGGGGATAACGCTTACTGAGAAAATGGACTGGGGCGCACAAATAAAGAAAGCAAGTGTAAAGTTGGCCCAGACAGCGGGGGGCATCTCAAAGGTATATAGGAGCTGTACCCACAAATTGGTTGGCCCGGCGGTGGAAATTTACAAAGTACAGACTAGGGGCGCCGTGTTGTATGGAGCTGAAATCTGGGGTCACTGTTCATCAGGCTCTCTATTGCATACTGAGAATTCCTTTGCTAGGCAACTTATGGGTCTTCCTTCTAGCTCCCCATTAACACCTCTTAGAATGGACCTCAGGATTATACATATCACAGAAGAAGTCGCTCTCAGACCTCTTCTATTTTGGCGACGTCTGTGGAGCACCACTGAATTGGTTCCATATAGGAATGAGCTGAGTGAAATTGTGGGCTTACATGGAGCGGGAAAACTGTCATGGTTGGCATATATTAGGAATATCTGTGAGGCCATGGGGAGGGGCAACCTGTGGAATAATGCAGAAGAAACTTGCCACACGACCTCTAGAAAGGTCTTGATGGAGAGTTATAGAGAACATAAACTCGCCCAGCTACAGAGGAGGTCTACGTCTGGTCGATTGACCCGTAGGTTTCTGGAAGTAAAAGACCAATACAGCTTAGAATCGGTCCTGGACGATATACAGCCGCTCCTTGCCAAGAAGCTATATCTGCAATTCAGACACGGGGTGCTCCCGCTGCGTACATTTATTAATAAGTGGGCGGGCTCTCCCAGTCTGGTTTGCCCACCTTGTTATAATGCAGATGAGACTGAAATACATGTGTTATTTTTCTGTCAAGGTTATAGGAGGGCAAGGATCCGTTGGTTGCTTCAGCTATGTAGGAACTTGGGGTCCAGACATTGTAGCGAGGTTTTTAGGCTATTTAAATATGATACCAATATGCCCATTGTGTTCTCTATCTCACGCTTTCTATTCTCCATGTGGTACACTTGCAGAGCTATCCTAAAGAAGAACTCATAGGTCTGCCCAGCTTATTCTCATCCATCATGCAAATTGGGCCCTGTCCTCTCGCCTTTCAAAATGAATGAAATCAACCGATGATTTTTAATGTTCATTATTTTAACTAAAGTGCTCTATTAATCGCTGTTTTTATAATTTCTCATTTTTAACTACTGAGAATGCTGGCAGGTGTGGGTTTCCATCACAGAATTAAAATATCTTGGTTCCTCACTGTAAATGTAATGACCTCTGCACCACCCAAGTTTTGTATATGTATCTTAGAATGTGTGGCTTAAACTTAAAGCAGAAAATCTCCACGCTGCTGAAGCCTCGCATGTGCACTTTCTTCTTTTTCAGGAACTGTAAGCCAAGTTAGTGGTTTTATTGTATTACATATGATTACTGTAATGGTTATCTCCCTGCCTAGATATGGCTTATGCACTTTATTGACAGTATCTTTTCAAATATTGCAACCGTCACCATGTTGCTCAAAGTTTTGGACATGCACTTTTTTCATATTCGAGCGAAGATTACTTTTTGCTAGAGTGTTAGACCTGGCATCCTTGGCGTGGGTCTCCCTTCCATTTTTTTTTATAATGCCTCCACTGTTGCCGATATGTTTTTGCTGGACTAGATGCTCATGGGCACTTTGCCGCTGCTAATCAGTGCCAAAGTGCAAGTGCTCCCTATCGTTAATTGATATATGTATTAGTGACTCCATGATTGGATGATTGGTTTACTTGTCAGTCCCTAGTACAGTGCACTCAGTGTGCCCAGGGCTTGTAAATCCAATGCCGCTGGTGGGCTTGCAGCACTGGTTGTGCCACCCACAGAAGCGGCTGGTAAAATGTGTCTCAGGCCTGCCATCGCAGAGCCTGTGTGCAGCCTAGGGCTGCCATGTCGACTTGGTGAGTACACCCACTTACCAGTCCCTAAAACCTTCCCTTTACTGCATGTTGGTCACCCCTAAAGTAGGCCCTAGGGCAGGGTGCATTGTAAGTATAAGGTAGGACATGCCCTGGTGTGTGTGGCATGTCCTAATAGTGAATTACAGCCATTTTCGTTTTTCACTATTGCAAGGCTACCTGCTCCCCATAGGCCAGAATGGGCAGACTGACTATTACACCTTATAGTCAGAACTGACCCAGGGAACATGGTAGAAAAACGAATTTAGTATGCCTGAACTCAGGATGATAAAATACATCTTTTAGTGAAGTTGGTTTTAACATTCTGTGTTCGAAAATACCACTTTTAGAAAGTGGGTATTTTCTTGCCTAACTATCCAAGCCTGCCTCTGCTAGGTTGTGTATTCCTTGTCTGGAGATTGAGTGACAGGGGCTGGGGGTGGCTACCGGAGACAGGGTGAGTCAGCGCAGGGCTGAATAGAAAGATCTGCATCCAGAGTGGAGGGAGGAGTTGCACCTGGGTCTGAATAGGGCTGTGCCTGCCTTCCACAATGCTGGCTCCACCTCCTGCCGGGCGGCTGAGCACTCTGCCCCACATTCTGAAAGGAAAGAAGGAGTCAGAAAAACAAAGTGCTCCAGGACTGACCAGAACTGGTTTTGGACTAGGCAGAGGCCTCTCTGCCTCCAGAGAACAAAGAGAATCAGGGTATAAGAGGGGCACCCAGACCCCAGGAAGATTAGATCACTTTTGGGAACAAGAAGAAACCTTTGCTGAGGAGCGGAACCAAGAAGAAACTGAGGAGAGACTATCCCTAAGCCTGAAGTGCTGCTTGGGGGATTGGCCTGCAGTGGTTTGCCTGACTGCCAAAGAGAGGAGAAAGGAACTTTTGCTTTGCTGTGACTTTCATCAACTTGTGAAGGATCTCCAAGGGCTTGGAAGAGAGCTTGCCCCCTGACCGAAGTCCCAGGACCATTGGACTTCACCCCCTTTGTGAATTGCTGCTGGAAACTCTGTTTCAGTGGCTACAGAGGTAGGGAGCTGTGACCGACTCTCACGACCGACTCGGTGTCCTGCAAGCACCGCATCGAAGCACCGTCTCGCCCTGCAACGCACGGCCCTGGTCTCACCGACTCCGTCAACGAGCCGCTGCCTGCACCGCATCGAGGGACAACGCGTCCTGCAACGCTTCGCTACGCCGAATCGAACTGGTCCGACCGACACGGTCACTGCTGCTGAGTTCGAGTCCTGTGACCGCACCGGAGTTGGGCACCGCTCGCACGCTTTGTGACGCACCGCCCGACTCGCACCGCTGTCCGGACTGATCGACGCCAGCTCCTGAATCCGGCTCCGCCGCCGCACCGCAACCTGCCAGCACCGCATCGAAGCACCGTCTCGCCCTGCAACGCACGGCCCTGGTCTCACCGACTCCGTCTCGACGACGTCAACGAGCCGCTGCCTGCACCGCATCGAGGGACAACGCGTCCTGCAACGCTTCCATTTTTGCATCGCGACCGCGACGAACAGCCATCCGGCTCGCACGCCCGTGCCTGCCGCTTCAAGTAAAAGGTACTGTGACCGAGTCTGTCTACGCTGTGTTGGCCCGTCTCGACGCGGTCAGCTGGATTTGTTAGACTCTGTTTGTTCTCGACATCGCCGTAGCCGGAGGAGGCTACCGACTCGCACAGAACCTTGAATTAAGCCTTTTTGATCAGAACTAAGTATTCTTAACAGTATTGTGGATTATTTTTGTCGTTTATGGTCTTGTGATAAATCTATATAAAGTATACCTATTTTTAGAAATATATAACCTGTGTGGTGTCCATTTGTAGTGTTGTCACTTGATTACTGTATGTGTTCACAAATGCTTTACACACTGCCTCTGAACTAAGCCTGTCTGCTCGTGCCAAGCTACCAAGAGGGTGAGCAGGGGTTATTTCGGGAGTGTACCTACTTTCCCTGACTAGACGCCAGGGTCCCTATTTGGACAAAGGTACATACCTCTGCCAACTAGAGACCCCCAAATCTAACATTGGTGGTCAGCGGTGAGGATTCTGGACTTGCATTTGTGACTCATGTACAGTGATTGGTGAACACTACTTAGTGAGTGCAGACCAAAACGCAACCACATACTTTAATAGCATTTTTTCTGGGATTTCCTATTTTTGCAAATGCCAAGTTCAGTCACTATGGAGAAACCAGCATCAGTAGCCTCTGTTGAATGTGATTGGGAAGAAGAGAGGCTAGAATGCTACACCCTTAAGCAGCTCAAGCAATTCTGCAAAAAGTTTAAAGTGTCCATGACCGGGATCTCCAGGAAGGAGGACCTCCAAAAGGCGCTGAGGGCCTGGGTCGAATCAAGGAGTGCCCCTGTGGAGGGGGCTGAGAATGCGGAAGGGCAGCTGGAGGGGCTATTGGGTCTAGGGGCTAGAAGACCACCTTCCCCAGTAGGTAGCAGTGTTTCTGCCAGAGGACTGTCTCCAGAGGAGTTGGAGGACAGGAAAGAGAGTAGGATGCACGAAATGGAGCTGACCAAACTCAAGCTGAATAAGCAGTTAGAATTCGAAATGCAAACAAGGAAATTAGCCCTAGAGGAAAAGAAAATGCAGTTTGAACATGAGAAAGTTTTGAGGGAGTTGGAATTGAAGGCCAAGAGCTTAGAGATTACTCCCTCTGGTGGCAGTGTACCGCCTGTGCCTGTTGAAGCTAGGGTGTATATTCCCAAAGATGTGGTGAAGGAGTTTTTTAAAAATGACGACATAGGGCAGTGGTTCAAAGCCTATGAGGTAGCCATGTCTTCCCACCGGGTCCCTGAGAAGGATTGGGGAGCGGGGTTGTGGGGACGGTTCCTCAGTGAAGGGCGGGATACCTTGTTGGATTTGCCCTCTGAAGTCTATAATTCGTACAGCCACATGAAGGATGCCTTAATGACTAGATATGGTTTGACCCCTGAGCTTTATAGGCAAAGGTTCAGGAACTGTAGTAAGATTGAAAGCAGTACCTGGGTTGAATATGTGACCTTCTTTTGCAGAGCCTTGGATGGTTGGGTAAAGGGTAGCAAAGCGACTGATTTTCAGGCGCTCTTTGATTTGATTGCCTGGGAGCACTTGTCCGGTAATTGTTTTCCTGAGCTACGCCAGCACCTGATTGATAGTAAGCTGACTAACCCTAGGCAGCTTGCTGAGGAGGCGGACCGCTGGGTGAGTACCCGGGTCCACAAGGGTCACGTGGGAGACTCCGCCAAGGGTGGGCAGGGTCCCCAGCAGAAGAGTGGGGGGACAAGGGTAAACAGAAGGAGTTCCATAAAGGGCCCCAAAGTAGACCCCAAGGGAACCAAGGGAAAGGTTCCCAGCCTCCCCTGAGAAGAAGCCAGTGGCCCTGACAGGCCCCCTGTTCACCAGGGACCACTGGTATGTTACAAGTGTGGCGCCCCTGGCCACAAGGCAAACGATCCTCGTTGCCCTTTGCATGGAAAACCAGCACCCACCAGTGCAGTCCCCCGGCAGTTGGCTAGTGTAGCCCTGGGGGAGGAGTTGGGTGCCCAAGGTGGGGGGATCCCACAGTGTTTTCCCTTGTCTCATTAGGAGACTCTGAGATGGTCCCTAGGACCCCGCTGCCTGAGAACACTAAGAAATACAGGCAGTGGGTGACCATCAATGGCCATAGGGTGGAGGCTCTGAGAGACACAGGAGCCAGTGTGACAGCTGTCAAATGTCACCTGGTGTCTAAAGAGCAGGTTATCCCTGATGCATTCTATCCGGTTGTTGCCGCTGACAACACAGAGAGTCACTGCAAGGTGGCTCAGGTTCCCTTTGAGTGGGGGGGGTCTCGGGTACTCTTCAAGTAGCTGTGAGGCCAGCCATGCCTGTTGACTGTTTGTTAGGGAACGATTTGGAGAGCTCACCTTGGGCTAAGGTGGAGCGGAGTGCGCATTTAGAAATGTTGGGCTTGCCTGATTGGGCATGTGTGACCACCCGGTCAATGGCAGCTAAAGGTGTTCAAGAGGACCTGGAGCCTGAGAGGGAGGCCCAGGTGCCTGCCGGAGAGAGAGGAGGCAGGGGGCGCGGGAAACCGGCCCCCGAGGTTCCCACGGTCCAGGAGGAGGCAGACCCTGAGGGGGATGCCCTGGAGCCTACAGGGGAACAGGTAGCTGAACTGGGGGACCTACCTGAGCTGACCCATTGGCAGCAAGAAGGAGGACCCTCCAGGGAAGAGTTCTGCAAGGAGCAGAACACATGCCCTTCTCTCGTGGGTCTGAGGCAACAGGCCACAGACCAGGCAGCAGGTGATCAGTCTGGATCACATTGGGTTTACTGGGAGAATGGTCTCCTGTATTCAGAGCCTAAGGTTGCTGAGCCTGGGTCAGCCCGTGTGCTGGTGGTACCCCAGCGCTTCAGAGCCTTCCTACTGGGGTTGGCTCATGATGTACCATTAGCGGGACATCTGGGGCAGGACAAGACCTTAGACAGGCTTGTTACCCATTTCTATTGGCCCCAGATGCGCAGGAGTGCCGCCACTCACTGCAGGACATGCCAGACTTGCCAGGCAAGTGGAAAAAGTGGGAGGAAGCACAAGGCTCCTCTCCAGCCATTCCCTGTGGTCAGCACCCCCTTTGAACGGGTGGGTATTGACATTGTGGGGCCACTGGACCCCAAGACAGCCATGGGCAACAGGTTTATCCTGGTCTTGGTGGACCATGCCACCCGGTACCCTGAAGCCATCCCTCTGAGGACAGTGACGGCCCCCGTGGTGGGACGGGCACTGATGGGAATTTTCTCACGTGTGGGATTCCCTCAAGAGGTGGTGTCTGACAGAGGTACCAACTTCGTGTCCAAGTACATGAAGTCCCTGTGGCAGGAGTGCGGGGTAACTTACAAGTTCACCACTCCTTACCACCCTCAAGGAAATGGGCTGGTTGAGAGATTCAACCGGACCCTCAAGGGCATGATTATGGGTCTGGAAGAACCCATGAGGCGTAAATGGGACGTCCTCTTACCATGCCTGTTGTTTGCATACCGGGAGGTGCCACAGAAGTCTCTAGGGTTCAGTCCCTTTGAGCTCCTCTATGGACACCCGGTGCGAGGACCTCTGAGTTTGGTCAAGGAAGGCTGGGAGCAATCTCCCAGGAAACCTCCCCAGGATGTATACAGTTACATGCTGGCCTTCAGGAACCAGACTAGGCGTTTCAGAGAACTTGCTGAGGCAAATCTGGAAGCCAGCCAGGAGGAGATGAAGCGGTGGTACGACCAGAATGCCACTCTGGTAGAGCTTCAGCCTGGTCAGAAAGTGTGGGTCATGGCCCCTGTGGAGCCCTGTGCGCTCCAGGACAGGTGGACCGGCCCTTTTACGGTGGTGGAGCGCAAGAGTCCAGTTACCTATTTGGTGGACTTGCAGTCTCCCAGGAACCCCTTGCGGGTCCTGCATGTGAACCGCCTGAAGCCCCACTTGGAGAGGTCCCAAGTGGGCATGCTCTTAGCGACAGATGATGGAATGGAGGAGGAGACCGAGCCTCTTCCTGACCTCCTGTCAGCCCGAGAGCAAGATGGATCAGTGGAGGGAGTAAACCTCTCTACCTCCCTGACACCTGAGCAGCAGGGTGACTGTCGCCACTTGTTGGGACAGTTCCCTGACCTGTTCTCCCTGGTTCCCAGTGTCACTCATTGGTGCGTCCATGATGTGGACACTGGGGACAGTCTTCCTGTGAAGCACAAGGCTTACAGGGTGACTGACAGGGTCAGAGCCTGCATCAAGGAGGAGGTCTCCAAGATGTTTGCGCTAGGGGTGATTGAGTCCTCTAACAGCCCTTGGGCCAGCCCCGTGGTCTTGGTTCCAAAAGCTGCCGCGCTTGGTGCCACACCAGAACTCCGGTTCTGTGTGGACTACAGGGGACTCAATTCCGTCACCAGGACTGACGCCCACCCCATCCCCAGAGCTGATGAGCTCATAGATCGGTTAGGGGCTGCGCGGTACCTCAGCACGTTTGACTTAACGTCTGGATACTGGCAGATCGCCTTGACTGATGGGGCAAAAGAGAGGTCAGCATTCTCCACACCAGATGGGCACTACCAGTTCCGGGTGATGCCCTTTGGGATGAAGAATGCCCCTGCCACCTTTCAGAGGTTGGTCAACCAGGTGTTGGTTGGACTGGAGGAGTTCAGTGCCGCCTACCTGGATGACATCGCAGTGTTCAGTGCCCGTTGGGAAGAGCATCTGCGCCACCTCTGGGAAGTGTTGATGGCGCTGCGGAGGGCAGGCCTCACAATCAAGGCGAGTAAGTGCCAGATTGGGCAGGGTTCTGTGGTGTACTTGGGACACCAGGTTGGGAGCGGCCAGGTGGCGCCCCTCCAACCGAAAATTGATACCATTCTGGCTTGGGAGCCCCCAAGACCCAGACAGAGGTGAGAGCCTTCCTAGGACTCACCGGGTATTACCGGAGATTCGTCAAGGGGTATGGCAGCATTGTTGCCCCCTTGACCGAGCTGACTTCCAAGAAGCAGCCCAGGAAAGTGATTTGGACTGACGCCTGTCAAAAAGCTTTTGACACCTTGAAGACTGCCATGTGCACGGCGCCTGTGCTCCAGGCACCCAACTTCTCCAATGAGTTCATTGTTCAGACCGACGCTTCAGAGCATGGTGTAGGGGCTGTTCTATCACAGATCAATGAGGAGGGCCTAGACCAACCTGTAGCCTTCATCAGTAGGAGGTTACTTCCCCGGGAACAGAGATGGAGTGCTATTGAGCGTGAGGCATTTGCTGTGGTCTGGGCACTGAAGAAGCTGAGACCATACCTGTTTGGGACTCACTTCCGGGTTCAGACAGACCACAGGCCCCTCAGATGGTTGATGCAGATGAGGGGTGAGAATCCAAAGCTGTTGAGGTGGTCCATTTCCCTACAGGGGATGGACTTTACGGTGGAACACCGCCCTGGTACAGAACACGCCAATGCTGATGGACTGTCCAGATTTTTCCGCCTTAGCGATGAGAACTCCCTAGGGGTAGGATAGTTCTCCCCACATTTCAGCTGGAGGGGACACGTGTTAGACCTGGCATCCTTGGCGTGGGTCTCCCTTCCATTTTTTTATAATGCCTCCACTGTTGCCGATATGTTTTTGCTGGACTAGATGCTCATGGGCACTTTGCCGCTGCTAATCAGTGCCAAAGTGCAAGTGCTCCCTATCGTTAATTGATATATGTATTAGTGACTCCATGATTGGATGATTGGTTTACTTGTCAGTCCCTAGTACAGTGCACTCAGTGTGCCCAGGGCTTGTAAATCCAATGCCGCTGGTGGGCTTGCAGCACTGGTTGTGCCACCCACAGAAGCGGCTGGTAAAATGTGTCTCAGGCCTGCCATCGCAGAGCCTGTGTGCAGCCTAGGGCTGCCATGTCGACTTGGTGAGTACACCCACTTACCAGTCCCTAAAACCTTCCCTTTACTGCATGTTGGTCACCCCTAAAGTAGGCCCTAGGGCAGGGTGCATTGTAAGTATAAGGTAGGACATGCCCTGGTGTGTGTGGCATGTCCTAATAGTGAATTACAGCCATTTTCGTTTTTCACTATTGCAAGGCTACCTGCTCCCCATAGGCCAGAATGGGCAGACTGACTATTACACCTTATAGTCAGAACTGACCCAGGGAACATGGTAGAAAAACGAATTTAGTATGCCTGAACTCAGGATGATAAAATACATCTTTTAGTGAAGTTGGTTTTAACATTCTGTGTTCGAAAATACCACTTTTAGAAAGTGGGTATTTTCTTGCCTAACTATCCAAGCCTGCCTCTGCTAGGTTGTGTATTCCTTGTCTGGAGATTGAGTGACAGGGGCTGGGGGTGGCTACCGGAGACAGGGTGAGTCAGCGCAGGGCTGAATAGAAAGATCTGCATCCAGAGTGGAGGGAGGAGTTGCACCTGGGTCTGAATAGGGCTGTGCCTGCCTTCCACAATGCTGGCTCCACCTCCTGCCGGGCGGCTGAGCACTCTGCCCCACATTCTGAAAGGAAAGAAGGAGTCAGAAAAACAAAGTGCTCCAGGACTGACCAGAACTGGTTTTGGACTAGGCAGAGGCCTCTCTGCCTCCAGAGAACAAAGAGAATCAGGGTATAAGAGGGGCACCCAGACCCCAGGAAGATTAGATCACTTTTGGGAACAAGAAGAAACCTTTGCTGAGGAGCGGAACCAAGAAGAAACTGAGGAGAGACTATCCCTAAGCCTGAAGTGCTGCTTGGGGGATTGGCCTGCAGTGGTTTGCCTGACTGCCAAAGAGAGGAGAAAGGAACTTTTGCTTTGCTGTGACTTTCATCAACTTGTGAAGGATCTCCAAGGGCTTGGAAGAGAGCTTGCCCCCTGACCGAAGTCCCAGGACCATTGGACTTCACCCCCTTTGTGAATTGCTGCTGGAAACTCTGTTTCAGTGGCTACAGAGGTAGGGAGCTGTGACCGACTCTCACGACCGACTCGGTGTCCTGCAAGCACCGCATCGAAGCACCGTCTCGCCCTGCAACGCACGGCCCTGGTCTCACCGACTCCGTCAACGAGCCGCTGCCTGCACCGCATCGAGGGACAACGCGTCCTGCAACGCTTCGCTACGCCGAATCGAACTGGTCCGACCGACACGGTCACTGCTGCTGAGTTCGAGTCCTGTGACCGCACCGGAGTTGGGCACCGCTCGCACGCTTTGTGACGCACCGCCCGACTCGCACCGCTGTCCGGACTGATCGACGCCAGCTCCTGAATCCGGCTCCGCCGCCGCACCGCAACCTGCCAGCACCGCATCGAAGCACCGTCTCGCCCTGCAACGCACGGCCCTGGTCTCACCGACTCCGTCTCGACGACGTCAACGAGCCGCTGCCTGCACCGCATCGAGGGACAACGCGTCCTGCAACGCTTCCATTTTTGCATCGCGACCGCGACGAACAGCCATCCGGCTCGCACGCCCGTGCCTGCCGCTTCAAGTAAAAGGTACTGTGACCGAGTCTGTCTACGCTGTGTTGGCCCGTCTCGACGCGGTCAGCTGGATTTGTTAGACTCTGTTTGTTCTCGACATCGCCGTAGCCGGAGGAGGCTACCGACTCGCACAGAACCTTGAATTAAGCCTTTTTGATCAGAACTAAGTATTCTTAACAGTATTGTGGATTATTTTTGTCGTTTATGGTCTTGTGATAAATCTATATAAAGTATACCTATTTTTAGAAATATATAACCTGTGTGGTGTCCATTTGTAGTGTTGTCACTTGATTACTGTATGTGTTCACAAATGCTTTACACACTGCCTCTGAACTAAGCCTGTCTGCTCGTGCCAAGCTACCAAGAGGGTGAGCAGGGGTTATTTCGGGAGTGTACCTACTTTCCCTGACTAGACGCAAGGGTCCCTATTTGGACAAAGGTACATACCTCTGCCAACTAGAGACCCCCAAATCTAACATAGAGCAACCCCACTGGCTAGGCACATGCATTTTACTGATTTTTATCGTTTGGTTAATGTAAAGGCCACATGTTGCACGTACATTGTACAAGTATTTTACGTCTCTTACAATTGTGGTAAGGCTAGTGAGAGGGGGAGTCGATCTCGCTAACCAAACTAGATTGGAATTCTATTTTATTAATGTACTATCTGGTTTCAACTAGTTTAATGGATATCTTGTATGAGCTGTATGTAATATATTGTATTTTTATTTGTGCTTTTATGGCCCTACAGGCCGAAATTAAGTTTTATGAATGAATGAATGAAAGTCTGACATCATTAGAGAATCAAGCGTTTAAACAAATAAACATGCCGGACCAAAATATAGTACCGTAAATGGTGCGCAAAAGATCAAACATTCCTTTACCAAACTGAGTCCACAGGCATGAAGAAACCTTATATCCCCTTGTTTATCTCACCCGACAGCTAAAGAACGGAGCTCTTCCCGATATGTTCAATTGGCGTCTACGATAGTCGCCATGTTGTACTCACATTAAATCTAGTACTTTCACAGATATAGAAGCAGGACTTGTGATGTGCCCGCAATATCGGGCACCACGTTTACTCGTGAAACGAATGAACAAGTTTAATCACGGAACAGTGATCAAAGCATCAGGGTAAGAATAAAATAACGTTAAAGTCAACAAAAAAGTCCTAAGATATCACACCACTGAATGCCATGTTTGGCAGGAATCCCACCATAAACACAACTGCTACAACCAACTATCATGTTCTTAAGTGTGTATAACATTACTTCTGTTATGAAAACCATCTAGCAAAAGTATCCATGTGTAATAGAATGACATACAGATGCCTGTTCCACAGCCTTTGCTTTAGAATGCAATTAGCGTTTATATGCAGAGAGTAGTTCCAGCCATCAAAGACGATGAGAAGCGGATGAGAATGAGTAAGCAGGCCTAGGAAACTGATAAGCGAAGCACACCAAAAAACAAGCATTGGTAAAGGAATTACAACGCTCAACCAATAGATACAAAGGAAAACTAAAGCGACAAGCCCACAGAAAATCAAGAAATAGAGGTGGGATATAAGCCCCTTTTAAGATTTATATTGAAAACAATAGATTTCACAAGCACAACGCAAACGCCATGCAGGCGACACCTAAAAAATAATCAGAAGAATCTGTTTCCCTCATTAAGGTCTATTGAAGGAGAGGCAATTTCAGGCGGAGCCAAAATAAAACTGACATCACAACCAAAATAAAGCAATTTTTGTCTTTAAAAATCGTTATTCAGGCGTGTCCAAGATGGCTCCGCGGTAGGACGCAGTTTCTTGTCCCTCCGGCGCTGCCGTTTATCAGCTTTGAAATATCGCCTGCTCCCGGGGCCATCCGTCTATGATTTGAGACGGTGAGCCTGCAGAGGGGCTCAGGGATCCAAGGTGGAGGAACGCGCAGCCGAATTGGTGCCTCGCCGCTGCTTCCGAGCCTCTGCATGTTAGAGGCCTGCTCGGATCTGTCTGCTGGCCGGGAGGCGGCGCGGCCCTCTCCGGGAGGGTGCGCATTGGTGCGGTGAGTGCCCCTCGTCTGATGCTGAGGACCTCGCAGCCTGCCTTGGGCGAGCATTGCTGTGCGGCTGATAGATGGCGGAGAGAGCGCCTGGCAGAGGCGGGACACTCAGCGCCTGTGGAGGCCCATGCTAGACATACTGCAGTGCGTGGTCGGCCGGAGGTGCGGCCGGCCTGGAATTGGCTCCGGCACTGCCGCGGTAGTCTGATCGCCTTCTGTGGGGGGCAGGAATCTCCCGGGTGTAACGGGATCCAGACGACGGCCCAGTAGCGTGCGCTCCCGGCTGGCGGGGCACAGCGGAGGGGGGAGCGCGCGCAGGAGGAACCGGATCTGGGTCTGGCCTAGTCGGTCCGCGGATCGGCGGACAACACGCGCCTAGATAGCAGCCACGCCGGACACTGACCTTCGGAGCGCTGCATGGTGCATGGCCAAAGCCCGAGTGCCGTGAGGTGTGGCGTCTGGACGCAGCGATACCGATCCGGCCCCCGGTGAGCTCACTAAAATGGCGCCAGCAGGTGAGAGGAACGGCTGACCCCCGGGTGGAGAACAGAGCGGGCGGTGGGCGGACCCCGCGGCCTCGTATGCCCTAGCTCGCCCAACAGTGAAGGGAGTGGGCCTGAGGAGTGGCCTAGCCGGTCCGTAAATCGGTGGACAGTGCCTGAGGTGTGGTGCGGGCGGCGGGCCTAGACCGGGGCGCGACGGTCCGCGGATCGGCGGACAGGCGCTGCCTTGACTGGGTCCCTGACGGTCAGCAACCTACTGGACACGGCGTGGTTGAGGTACGTGTCGGCAGAGCAACGGTGTCACCACCCTGTCCCTGGTAGATCTGCGCCGCCGGCACTGGCACGGCTGCATGCTGGGAAATAGAGGTGAGCAACACCTGCGCAGTGGCCTGAAAGGACAGGAAACACTCCCGAACAACTTATCGGATTGGGCTCGCTGTGAGGCTTTAACGGTCCGCAATTCGGCGGACGCCTTATCTCCGAGAGAAACTGTGCAGGCGGTCACGCAGGGCTTCATTGTTCTGGAAGGCGCGCAGGGCCAGTGCAGTTAAATCAGCATTGCTAATCAGAGTGACCACTGTGACTTGTCGTGCCTGTGAGGGGGATCCACGCCATGGCAGCAGCGCGAGCCCGTAAAGAGAAATCGCTAAAAGAGCTCCTTCTGAAGCAGCCCGGACAATCCATGGCCCAAAGTGAGAAAGGGGCCGGCACAATGGAGGGCGACGACTCCCCAGCGACCAAGGCCTTTATGGTAGAGCTCTTCGCGGCCATAAAAGACGATATTCAAGAACTTAGGTCCCAACTGGCCTCGGATCTAAAAGATGTGCGGCGCGAGGTGGACGAAATCGGAGAACGGGTGGCAACCCTTGAAGAGCACGACGTTAACAGGGACGAAGAACTCCACCACTTACAACAAGACATGCTGCGCCTCAGAGAGCAGAACATCGATCTCCAGGCCCATGCGGAGGACCTGGAGAACCGCTCCAGGCGGAACAATGTGAAAATTAGGGCCGTTCCATGGAAGGAGGAAGGGGACGATCTCAGAGCATGCGTCAGTGCACTCTTCCAACAAATCCTCGGGGATGAGGAGACCCTGAATATTCAAATGGACCGGGCCCATCGTGTGGGCCTCCCTCGAGGTAATAAAGTGCCCCCTCCAGATATCCTGGTGTGTGTTCACGATTTTCAATTAAAGGAGCGCATTATTCGGAAAGCACGTGAAGCCCACCCCATACACTTTCGCGGACACCAACCAGCTATATTCCAGGACCTGGCGGCCTCTACTCTGGGTAAGAGGCGGGCGTTCAAACCTGTGACTACGCACCTGCGCGAGAACAACATTCCTTATTCATGGGGCCACCCATTCCGCCTGATCTTCAAACACCAGGGCAAGCTGCTGCAGATCAGATCACTGGAGGAGGCTATGGAGCTCCTCGGTCTAGAACAAGCCGCACCTACAGAGGGCGATGAACGGCCCAACTCTCAGCGTGCACGCCGCACATCGGGATGGCGGCGAGTGGGCAAGCTGACACCGGTCACGAAACCCGATCAAGCTACGAGAGACATAGAGAAAGAGGCTGTACTTTCCTCTCTATCACAAGCCACAGAACGCCCTGCTACCCCGTGAGGTTTACAACGGATGGCTCTGGGGCAGGCCCACAGAGGGGTGTCGGAGGGACGGAAGGCACTGTCTGGTTCATCGTCTTGATAGTACCTCATCGTTGAGGTGAACGCTTGTCGAACTATCCACAGGCTGGCGTTAGCCACAGCCACGATCCCTTAGACTTTCTTTACTGTGACGAACTTTGGTCATGACTTACTTGTTAAAAAAATTTCTTGGTTGTTGTTGGGGCGGGTTTTTCCTTCAGGGTTCGGGAGGGTCGTCTCCCCAGTGAGCTTCTCTTTCTTTTGTGCTTGCTTTTATCCAATGGTGTTCCTCCTCCCCCCAATGACCTCTCCTTTGGTTCAGCCCTCAATTCTCTCAATTGGGGCTTCAACCATTCCGCTATTTGACTTGTCCCCTCTAAATGGATCTTAAGATTGTTAGCTTCAATGCCCGGGGACTCAACAACCCTGTCAAACGGAAAGCGGTTCTTTCCTTACTTGAACACTCCGGTGGGGATGTTTGTCTCCTTCAAGAAACCCACCTACTCCATAATGACACACAGCGCATGCGTCACAGCCACTTTCCTTTACAATTCTGGTCCTCTGGGAATAGTAAGCGGGGTGGGGTAGCCGTCCTTCTCTCTAAATGTTTCAGGGGTTCGGTGGTAGGACCCATTGCTGAGATCAAAGGACGCCTCCTTGCACTGCGCCTTATTGTGGGACACTCACACTTCACTGTAGCTTCTATTTATTCCCCCAATGTGCGGCAGGAGAAATTCCTAATAGATGCATATGCGGAAGTCTTGCACACACCCGACCCTATAGTAGTGGTGGGAGGTGATGGACAACTTAGTGATGGACAACTTAGTGATGGACACCGGGCTGGACCAGTCAGACTCACGAACCGGGGACGCGGGGGCCCTGTCAGCGGGAGGCGGTGACTGGTTACGCGATGCAGGGATTCGAGACGCCTGGCGCCGCCTACATCCGGACGAGCGGGACTTTTCATATTACTCGGCAGCTCACAAGACCTATGCCCGTCTAGATCCCTTCCTTGTTACTCCTGCGGCATGGGCCTGCACCACAGCTGCCACTATTGAGGCCCGCTCCTTGTCTGATCCTGCACATATTACCCTGACCATGCGTCTCCCCGCTGCACGATCCTCCCCCACCTCCCACTGGCGCCTGCGAGACTCAATGCTCCGCTCCCCAGCTGTAGTGACAGACATTAAGCGTTGCCTGACTGACTATTTAGCGACTAACGACGTGGGCTCTACACCGCTTTCGTTGGTATGGGAGGCGCTTAAACTAGTTGTGAGAGGAGCGCTGATTGCCAAATCAGCTTACGAAAATAAAGCCAGACAGTCCAAGCGTGCAGAAATGGAAGCTAGGGTCAGAGAGCTAGAAGCAATTCACAAGCGCACTGGTGCTCCCAGAATCTGGAGGCAGTTGGAAAAGGAACGCCTTCAGCTTCGGCAGTTAGACCTCGATTCGGCCGAACACGCGGTAGTGCGACTGAAACATAAATACTATGTGGGCTCAAATAAGGGGGGACGCATGTTGGCTCACTGCTTGCGCAGTCAACAGGCAACGCAGGCCATTAAGGCACTACGGGGGGAAGACGGGTCGGCAATCATGGATGCCGCCGAAATGATGTCGGCATTCCGTTCTTTTTATAAGAATCTCTATACTGCGGATCGTTCCCTGTTGACTGATCCTACTGAGTTCCTTCGAGGAGCGGCGGTCACTCCCCTCCCCACGCACGAGGTAGAGGCCCCCATACGCATCGAGGAGGTGATCTCTGCCATCGCTCGACTGAAGACCATGAAAGCGCCGGGCCCAGATGGCTTTAGCGCTCTTTTTTATAAAACCTTTTGTGTCGAATTGGCCCCGCTGCTTACTCGCTTGTTCAACTCTTTCGTGGATACAGGGTCCCTCACAGCCTCAATGTTACAGGCCTCTATATCGGTCATCCCTAAACCGGGGAAAGATCCGGAACTCTGCAGTTCCTATCGTCCGATTTCCCTATTGAATATCGATGCGAAGCTGTTTTCTAGCGTTTTGGCCGCTCGGTTGAACTCCCATATGCCTGGACTGGTCGACCCGGATCAATCGGGCTTCGTCCCGGGCCGGCAATGTGGGGACAACACCAAACGACTCTGCCACTTAATTGATAAAGTACAACGGTCCAAAGAAGAAGCCTTACTACTAGCGGTTGACGCCGAAAAGGCTTTTGACTGTGTGCATTGGCCGTATTTATTCGCTACCCTGGAGCGATTTGGACTGGGGCCTAGATTTGGTCAATGGATTGCAAGCATTTATAGCGCTCCAACAGCAGCAGTGAGGGTCAACGGCTTACTCTCCGATAGTTTCGCAGTGGAGAGGGGGACGCGGCAGGGCTGCCCCCTCTCTCCCTTGCTTTTCGCTCTTTATATGGAGCCCTTTGCCCAACGGCTTCGGGACAATCCTATGGCACGCGGTATCCCATTTGGCTTAGATCACCATCTTATTAGCCTTTACGCTGACGACGTCATTTTTTCGGTGGCCCATCCTATGACCTCACTGCCGGCCGTTGTGGAGGATCTACAGGCCTTTATCCAGGTTTCTGGCTTTCGAATTAATATGCAGAAATCTCAAGTACTCAACCTCACCGCTGCCCAACCGACGGTAGACGCCTTGCGAGCTAACTTCGCCTTCGACTGGGTATCGGATGGCATCACCTATCTCGGTCTGGTCCTTCACAAAAGCCTCGCGACAACGGCGGCCGTGAACTATGCAGCCCTTCTCTCTCGTATCCGAGCTGACCTGGCCCGCTGGCGGCGCCTGCTCTTGACGTGGTTTGGTCGGCTGTCCGCTGTTAAATTGAACGTTTTACCGCAGGCTTTATATTTGTTTCAAACGCTCCCCCTGGAGCCCTGTCCGCATTCACTGCGACATATACAGACTGCGATTGAGCACTTTGTGTGGGGTCCGATCTCCCCCGCTTACAAAAGACTTTGCTACAAAGCCCTAAGAAGGAGGGCGGCCTCGCCTTCCCTAATATTACCCGTTACTACCAAGCTTCACTGCTACGGTACCTAGTAGAGTGGAACCGCCCTATGACTGAGAAACACTGGGTCTTCATGGACCAGACGGTGGTGGGCCACCACATCTGGCGTGACGTCTGGCTTCCGCGCGTCTGGGATAGGGTTTCAACGCGGGCAAACCTGACCACGTTTCCATCGCCAATGACCCCAATTTTCTCCAATCCCGCCTTCCCACCTGGGATGGACAAAAAGCTAGCAGTGCGTTGGTTGGAGGGAGGCTGCAAGCGCTTAGGGCATCTATTCGACATACAGGGTCTCATCCCCTTTAAGGACCTGTGGGAGGACTACGACCTCCGTAGCTCTGACCTCTTTCTCCATTCCCAGATGACTCATTGGATTTCAGATCCAGCGACTCGCCCCCTGGCACACCGACCAATGCGACCGTTCGAGAAATGGCTCACTCGTAAAAAGGACGATCGGGGGCCTCATTTCTGAAATATATTCCTTTCTCACAATGGGCATTCCTAAAGTTCGCACAGCAGGGCAGAAACGCTGGGAGAAGGAACTGGGGCGTACACTGTCCGATAAGGAATGGGAGGATATTTTTTATCGAGCACACTGCACACTCCATGGGCCACGCGGAAACTGCCTTTAAGATTGCGTCCTATTGGTATTATACCCCAGCTCGACTCGCCAAGTGGCAATCTGGTTGTGACGGCCTCTGTTGGCGGGGATGTGGCAGCCCTGGCACCCTCCTCCACTTGCTGTGGCATTGCCCAAAGCTTACGCGTTACTGGGAACAAATACTGGACGACATTGATAAGGTCTTCCACACCACCATCACTAGGCTTCCAGCTTTATGTTTATGTTTATGTTAGGGAATTTATTAAGCGCACGTATACCAAAGGTCTCTTGGCGCTATGAGGGGAGGGAGAGCCTTCCAGAGAAATACTAACAATAGGCTGAAGTGAACAACCAAGTTTTCAGTTTTTTTCTGAAAATGGTGTACTCAGATGAAAGTCTGATGTCTATCGGGAAAGAATTCCAAAGTGTAGGGCCAAGAACAGAAAAACGGGAACCGCCCGTTCTCTTGCGCTTAAATCTAGGAATAGTCAACATAGACATTGTGGCGGATCTGAGATTTCGTTTGGGTAAGTACCTTGAGATCTTTGCAGATATGAATTTGGGGCCTTTTTCGTGAAGTGCATTAAATACCATGCAGCCTGTCTTGAACATGAATCGCTGGGTCACCGGGAGCCAGTGTAACTGCTTCAAAAGAGGTTTAGTATGGCAGTGTCTTGGTTGCTGAAAGACCAACCTAGCTGCTTGATTTTGAATCAATTGCAGCCTGTGGGTCTGATTAGCAGGAAGCCCTAAATAGATGGCATTGGCATAATCCAGCCTGGACATAATCAGAGCAAGCATGATAACCATGCTTGCTTCCCTGGTGAAACATTTCCTGATTTTCCTAAAGGTCCTCAGGTGGTAAACACAGGAGGAAGTATCCAGGTTAAGCTGTTCATGCATGGATAGCTTAGCATCGATTTTAATCCTTAGACTTTTAACTGAATTTTTGGGAATAGGTGGAATGCCCAAGGCAGCTGGCCAGTGTACTGGCGTCCACTGATTGAGTCTGTTATTGGAGATGACTATCTCAGTTTTGTCTGAGTTTAATTTGAGATAGTTATGACTCATCCAATCTTTGATGAATAGCATAGTATATTGGAAGAAATCCTTAGATTCCTCCGTCTCATCAATCGGGAAAATCAGCTGCATGTCGTCTGCATAATTATATACCTTCACTCCCCTTGTTTGAAGAGCATGAATCAGAGGACAGATGTAGATGTTAAACAGGTGCGGTGAGAGAGATGAGCCTTGCGGTACACCACATGTGGTGTTGACCCAGGCTGATTTAAAGGGTGCCAGCCTGACAGATTGAGTGTGTTCCTTTAAAAAAGAAAGCATCCAGTCCAGCGCCTCTCCCCTCAGGCCCGCCGCTTCCACTCTATCCGCTAATATGGTATGATCCACGGTGTCGAAAGCGGCGGATAGGTCTAATAACACCAGGGCCTGTGTACACCCCCTGTCTGCACCCTCTTTCAGATCATCCACTACACTCAAGATAACTGATTCAGTGGAGTGTGAAGGCCTAAAGCCTGCCTGATGGGAATCCAGGAAGTTAGTCTCTTCAATGAAGGCAGAAAGGATTTTTGCAACATGTACCTCCAATATCTTCGCCGGGTATGGGAGGAGTGATATCAGTCTATAATTAGTCATTAAGCTAGGATCTACTCCAGCTTTCTTTTGCAGCGGAACTAGCACTGCCTCTTTGAAAGCACGAGGGACCACCCCCTGCTCCAAAGAGATGTTGAGAAGGGAGAGAAAAGTGTCCGGAAATTGTGTAAAAAGATCTTTTTGAATCCTAGCAGTGCAGGGGTCATTAGGGGATCCAAATTGTATCTTATTTCTAAGTTCTACTAGCCGATCTAAGGTAACATTTTGGAAACTAGACAAGGTCATGGAATTAGTATATCGCTTATGTAATTTCCAGTCTTGAGAGTTAGAGGAGATAGATTCCTGGATGACCTTAATTTTGTCAACAAAGAAAGTATTCAAGTTGTCGCATAAAACTTGTGAAGGAGTAATGGCCGATATGATGCGATCAGCAGTAGAGAGTTCTCTAACTATTTTGAAAATATCTTTGGATTTATTTTCAGAGCTAAGCACCCTATTTGTGTAAAAAGCCTTTTTAGCCTCCACAATGGCAACTTTATACTCAGTTAATGCTTTTTCATACCTTTTCCGATCAGTTGGTGAGTAGCTTCTCCTCCATTTCCGTTCCGCCTGGCGGGTTTTAAGTTTTACTAGTTTTAACTCTGGAGTAAACCAATAAGAGGTTTCATGCCGCCGCGGGACCCTCTCTTTCCATTGTAATGGGGCATGTATCTCACAAGCCCATAGTTGCCAGTTGAAAATAGCTCTTTCCATCTCATTAACATTATCTGTTATGAGCGGGAGAGTAGATTCCAATGTTTTAAGGAACTCTGGTAGGTGAACACGATTCCAATTTCTAGTCAATAATTTCGTGTCATTCATCGATTTACATAAAGATAGGCCATTTATAGCAAAGTGTATCAAGTGTTGATCTGACCACACACATGGCTTGAACATTAAGTTACGGACCAAAAGATTAGAGGTCCATAATTGGTCTAAGGCATGCCCTTTAATATGGGTGGATTCCATTATATGCCCTTCTAAATTCAGATTATTCAGTAGGTCTGTGAGCTCTTTGGAACCCCGGCTCCCCCTTCCTCTGTAGACCAACAATTCAGGTCTCCAATTAAAACAATTTGTGCAAAGTCTATAGTAAGTGGGGTCAGATAGTTAGCTAATTCAGTGACAAAATCTCCTATTGCAGTACGGGGTCTATAAATCAATATGCACACTAATGTCGATTTAGGAAATATTAATTTTAATGTGAGACTATCCACTGAGACAAATTCAAATGGGCAATGGAAGTGGCCGAGAGATCTTTTATAATGATTGCTGCTACTCCTCCTCCTCTTTTCCCTGGAAGTCTATTTGCCTGCATCAAGTAATAATTGCTAGGGAGAGCCGCTAGGATGTCAGGCTTAGATTCCAGCGTAAGCCAAGTTTCTGTGACTAATAACAGATCTGGTGCTTCTGTTTCTAAGAGGTTAAATATTTCCAATTGGTGCTTAACCAAGGAACGAGTATTGAGATAAATTAAATTTAGCTCTTTCAGATCATAGGTCTTTATCCTGGTAGTGACGTGCTCATTCTGAATTGAGGACGGGGATTCAAATGCTGGGATGGGCAATGGGGCAATAGGGTCAGGAATCAATAGTCCATGATGTTCCAACTTATGTCTGATGTGAGGTTCAATTCTTTGGTTAGCTTTAAAGGCCAGAGAATATAATTCCTGCGAGGAATATCTAATTAGTTGAGCATTGTGACAGGCCCCCAGCCCCGATCGGCCGCGGACGGGCGCAGACGGGCTTGCCTTTGGCGCGCCTTCGGCGCGCCCTCTGCGCGCCCGCTTCTCCATCTGCTTATAAGGAGGACGTGGCAAGCTCCAGTCCATTAAGCAAATCCTGGCCCCTCCTCCCCGCAACCGGAAGTGAGTGGATCAGGCAAAGTCAGGCAAGATGTCTGCCCCCCTCCGCATCAATCAAGCACTTAGCTCGCGGCGGACCGAGGGGGCAGCACTCCAATCCCCCCACAGCAGGACTCAGGTAAATGCCGAATAATGAGCTGTAATACTGTAATACTGTTTAAAAACAAAGTTAAAAACGCAAGTTAAGAATATAAAAAGCTGACCAACAGACAAAGATGCAGTGTCATGAAGGTAAATCACTCCAACGATAAGGCTAACGTTTGGGAGCACTCAAGAGCTTACACTCTTCTAGGCCTTCCCAATGCGCTGACCTTCCCCCCTGCGCTCTATTAGAGGGAGACAGATGGCACTTGCGCTGAATGCTGCACACCGAGTGATTCTAGCTGGGTGGAAATCGGATAGGATCCCGGACCATACACAATGGCTGCACCAACTCTGGTATCTCCTAGGTATGGAGAGGCTCTCGATGGCCACCCTAGGGACTTACGCAGACTACGCCAAGATCTGGGCCCCATTCATAGCCATCCTCTCCACTGAATTTCGGGAACTAACTTGTCCTAGCTATCTCCAGCTTCTGAGACTAATTCCTGAGAGCACTCCCTCTGCATAGCGTGGTAGATCTTGGTTGGTTACGCTAGCCCCTTAGCCTATTGGAGGTCCCGCACCTTAAAGTGCTCATGGATTAAACTCTTCCCTTTTTCATTTGTTTCCTGCTCACTGGGGAGGGTGGGAGGGGAATTGGTTTTGTCTGTTTAACACTGCTATGAAACTATGATCAGACTCGGGCTGCCGGTTTCCGCAGCTCGCATGTCTGGCAGCATACTGGAACACTTGGTTACACATGCACCGGGGTGGCGGTTATCGCCTCCCTCCTCCCCCCATTTTTTTCCACGCGGCCGGCCCTCTTTGGGTTGTAGGCGACATGCTGTGTTAACTAATAGTCGGTATATTCTCCTTCATTGTCTCGTTACCACGACCTGATCAGATGTCGGCCGGCCCGTTGGGTTGTAGGCGCCAGTGTCCTGTTTGCTTTGCTTTGTGCTCTTCCAATAAAATCGATTTAATACTAAAAATCGTTATTCAGGTCTGTCGGCATGTATGCTTGTTTGCCGCATTTGGCTCTCTTTTAAGAGTGCCCATTTATTCCTTCTCTTAATTTTGTGTACTTGTTGCTTTGAAATGACGTTTTAGCAAACAGCAAGTTTACAATATACAATTTTTTTTTGTTTTTGTAAAACTTTTTTATTTTTTTTAAAAACAAGCTTTACAATTTTCTTTAGGCTGATAGTTTGGAATACTAAAAAGGGAGACTTTTAGCAAAATAAATTGGGCAAATATCCTTTCCCTTTATGGAGTGCTTGATCTTTTAAGAGAGGGAAGGTCTTGTATTGTAACATTTGTATAGTGCTTACTACCTTTATGTGTGGCACTGATTTGCCCCCCTACATGGGTATCATGCAATTCCATGTAGCATGTTTGGTTGGAAGGTTTTTGTCTTTTTCATTCCATGTGGGAAACATTCCCATGTCGTGTGTGATGACCAGCAAGGGTATTATTGCGGTATGGGAGCAGCACTTTGCAGTCTGATGGATAGAGTGTGCCAGGTGTGCATATCATGGTTTTTAAGTAAGCTGGGAGTTCTAATCTGTTCTGCAGGTTCCTTTATTGGTATTATGGCCGCACTTCACTAAGATGGTTATGGCACATAGTTGTCTGTTCTCATGTTTTTTGCTATGTTTATGTTCCTAAATATAAATGGGTTGGAGGAAGAGATAGCCAGGGGATGGGCTTCTTTAAGTTAATCTTTTAAATGATTATCATTATGAGATGTCAAGAAGCGGTCATACCATATTGTTAGTTGGGAACTGTAGTGGTGAGCTAACTTAGAGAGCTACTGCAGTATGTAGTAGATCTCTTCAGTTCTTCCATGCCTGTTCAGTTAGTGATGGGTGACTTGTTGCTGCGGACTGGTACAGTACCGGGAGATCAACATGACCTCTAGACAGACCCCCCAGGATATTGCGGCATGGATTAGCAAATTTAGCGGCACAAATATGGAAATTTAGCGGCACAAATATGGAAATTTAGCGGCACAAATATGGAAATTTAGTGCCATTTTTGTTCACTTTATGTTACTCATAATCATTCATTTTCAGCCTGAAATCAATGGAAACTGTTTTAGCAGAGTATTCCACTTTGAAATAGGTATGTTTAAAGTGTCTGCACCTCTATGGAAGCACATCTCCAGTCCTAACCTCATAGGAGGGAGCTGTATTTCTCCCTGGGATGTTCACACTTGGCCAGGCAGACAGCAACTGTGATTTAGCCATTCACTAACACACCAAACACCCCCCCCCCAAAAAAAAAATCTAAGTTCAATATGCACCCAGGGCACTACCTCGGGGTCCGCCACGCCATCCTCCTCTGGAGATCCAGCCTGCCTCCCATCCGTCGTCTCTTGCTCGTCGCTAAGCCCCCCCAAAGCATCTCCCTGTGACCCACCCCAACGTCTGCCACTGTCAGTGCCCATCCTCAGCAGTCTTCCAAGGCTGCCATACTTTTTCAAATTTTCAAGGACTGCCCGGGCTTTGTACACCATCTCATCGTCCCTCATGCACCAATCCAGATTAATTTCTCACTCTTGCAGTGTGGGTGTAGTGGGACTCCCCCATTTCCGAACAACTTCCCGCCGTGCTACAGCCAGGGACACATTGCAGAAGAGAAGCATATACCTTTCTAGCGTCTGCTCCCCCTACATACCCAGGGTAATCAGTTGAGGCGTAAGTTGTATCTGCACCTCCATCACTTCCCACAGATGTACCTTCTCCCAGAATCTTCTCTCCGGTGGGCAGTCCCACAATGTATACAGCAAGGTCCCCCACTGACCGCAACCCCTCAAGCATAAGGCAGATTTTCCATGCCCCATTTTGTACAGCCTCTCCCTCGTATAGTACGCTCTACGCAGCAAATTCAGCTGCACCAAGCGTAAACCTGCTCGTATTGCCACCCCATGGGTCTTCCTCCAGCCTGCCCAGGTCCCGCTCCCACCTGTCCCTTACTGTATCCAGTGGGGGCAAACTATGGGCCAACAATGTTGTTTAGATCTGGGAGATAGCATGTGCATGTAGGGGGAAGCCAGTATCTGGAAATCCAGAGGGTACTCCTCCTGTATATCCTCAAAAATAAGCCTAGTGCTTATCTTAGATAATGAGCCACTGAGAGATCATACTCCACCTGAAGCTCCAGGAAGGAAATCAGCCCCGTCCTTCCAGACATCCCTCACCACTGAGATTGCCAGTAAATCAGAGCATCTGTGACTCTCAATCTCTCTCAGTTCCCTGACTGTCTCGGACTCCCACAAAGACGTGGCCAGAGTAAGACTCCCCTCGTAACTAATAAGCCCTATAGCCTTCTGCCATGTATCCACCATGAGTGCAGTCGGTGAGGGGAGCAAACGTATTCTCCCCTGGTCGTACAGATGCCTCAAGCCAGATTCCCTTTGGTCGGTGGAGACCCGTTCATTCACTACCACCAAGTGAGCTGCCCAGATACAGTTTCAGGTTTGGCAGGGCGATACCCCTGTCCCACGCTTTCCTAGTCAGCGTCACCAGGGCAATTCTGGGAGGGTTTCTATTCCATAGCAAAGCTCTGGTAACCTCGTCTACCTGACTGAAGAACCCCTCCGGCCTATGTATGTCTCTACCCTTGTCTGGGATGTAGTGGCCAGGGCCCAACCAACTCCACCATTTCAAGCCCTGTTGCGGCCTAGACTGCTTGCCTACTGGGCTTTAGATGGCAGTGCTGTATCGCGATTGGGCCTTATGAGGCCCCTCCAAAGGCCCTGAGTGAAATTGGCTCACGTGTGGCACCTAATACCGAGCCCATAGCTGCCCATGGCACATGACTGTAACTGGAGAAGTTCTGGAGGCCACGATAGGACAGTGTAATTATATGCTCTTAAGTCAATGCATTACACTACTGATGTGCCCACCTCAGTTTGTCAATATGACATGGTACTCTATCGAAATTCATGAATCCAAGCAAGGGCCCGAGGATATACAGTAATGTATGACAAGACACCTTCCCCTTATGTACTGTCCATAATAAAGAAGCAGTCTAAAGAGGTATTTAAAAACAAGTATTTGCAATGCAGTAGGTCTCGCATTTGCGAGCGTGTAAGCTATTTGCATTGTGAATGACAATGCCTTTTATTTATGTTTTAAAAACTAAAACATAAATAAAAGGCATTGTCATTTAACAATGCCAATAGCTCAAAGTCTCGCAAATGCGAGACCTATTGCATTACAAATACTTGTTAATCATGCAATAATATTGTGGACATCATAAAATAGCCGCAAGAGGTCCTCGTTTCTCAAAAGTTGGGAATGGAAAGGTGAAAATATCTGTTGTTTTCAGCCTCGTAAAAAAAAAAAAAATGATCACATTTTCACATGTTCCAAATTTCACGGGCAGTTTTGTAAAAATCGCGGCATTTTTACAAAACTGCCGATTTTGCGATTTTTTTGCAAATCGTGAAATCCTGGAGGGTCTGTCTAGAGTTTCTGCCTTCTGTGATGGTAAGAGGGCTAAGCTAGTTTGAACTAGAATCGGCTGCGTGACAACTGTGTGTTATAGTATTAGTAAGAGCGAGGTAGGGTATGCATTACATATTTATGTAATACCTAGGCAAGACAAAGGTCATCCCGTTGTACCTTAAACTGTGCATAAAAAGTTGTTAGAAAACGTAACCTGTGCATAAAAAGTCGTTAGAGTGTTTGCCGACATGAGTAGCGTGTGCTCGTCGGGCTGTTCCAGTTCAGTGATTTTTGATCCAGGTTATGTCTGAGGGTTATGGGCTGGTGTAGTTATCTTTGAAACAGCCATGTTTTTTTGCCTCTCTTCCAGTCGCGGCCAGCATGACTCGCAGGTGGGGTGGCAGGGGGGTCGTGCGGGGAGGGGTTCGCGCGGGTGGGGGTTAATTTTAATTATATAAAAAAAATTAAGAACTTTCCTTAGCCGCCAGATCCGGTCCCGCGTCGTCTCTGCTCCTCGCAGCCACAGGAAGCAAGCAGGCAGCCTCCCTCCCCTCCCCTCCCCTAAGCCAATCAATACGCTGCAATGGCAGCGTTGTGATTGGCTGGGACGCCGACTGCACAGGCGTCTATGGGGAGGCTGTTTTCTCCATGCAGGCTGCATGCAGTCTACATGGAGAAAATGGCAGAGTGCGCATGACTGGTTTGGTCGGCCCTAGTGGGCCGACCAAACAGTCAGGGCCCGCAACATTGGGCTAGCCACTCATCCCCTGCCCTGTTGCAGGACCGCCCACCCCCCAACCAAACCCTTCTGCTTTCTCGCAGTGCAAGAAGCAGTAACATAAAATGGTATACCATTTTATGTTACTGCTACTTGCACTGCGAGAAAGCAAGTGGGGTGACGCTCCTCTGCCCACATAGAGGAGCCGCCCTTGCTCTCTTCTGAAGTGTTAATTGCTCCTCGATGCTTTGAATGTTGGTTGATATTAGGTACTATTGATTGGCAGTTTGTACTTAGAAAGCAGTGCTGTCTATGGATTTGTTATAAGAAGGTGGTGTGATGATCTATGGTGCAAGTGTGGAGCACAGTGTCCTATTTTGTACACTTTTAATTAAATTTGAAGGCCTAGTGGTCCCTTTCCACGGGATACTCTCTGGACAACGCAAAATGCGTCTCACCCAAAACCGAGTAATCAATAAGTGAAACATTTAGGGAGATTAAATGGGCAGAACCAATTTGCTACAGCAGAGAAGAACCTTGCTCCAGTGACTTGGTGAGTAAGATTCTGGCTACCTGCCATGCCCAGGTTGTACCACAGATATTTTTGAAGATTTTTGGAGATGCTGGGTCTAAAGGTGTTCCTGATGGTATGCTTGAAATGATAATGTTGTGAATTTCTTTTTCTGAGAGTTTATTTGAAATTATTAAGAGTCTGAAGATGGGTGTTGCCCCTATTTGTGGTGGTTGAGTCATGTGTAGGGGGAGTATTAGCAGTGTTCTTTTCAATTCTTGGGATCAGATTCATGAAGATTGTGTCCCAGAAGGCTTGTGATCGTAACAATCCAATTTTTTGTAGGAATAGGTACATCTCCAGCTATTAGCAACACAAAAAGATGATGAACGAAATGCTGAGCATTGTCAAACATTCACCTCCAGTCACAGATCTGGGTTAAATCCATCATTTTTTGCTCACCATGCCACCAAAGTTTAGACCCAACCATATGCAAATCAGTCTGGACCCTGCTCTCCATGGGAACAGTCCAGCCCAAACTGCCAGGTCAGGTCCTCCCTGGACTGGAAAACAAGCATCCTGACACCAATTTCAGGGTATCACCCCTCATCAGCCAGGCGAGCTTGAATTCAGTGGCATAGTGAGCACGGGACCCACGTCTGCGCATTCCCTTCCCACTATGGGCGACTATAGCAGCACAAAAAGATGATGGACGGAATTCTGAGCATTGTTAAACATTCCCTCCAGTCACAGATCAGGGGTGAGTAGTTGAAAAGTTTCAGCACTCCATCCATCATCTTGTTATGTTTGCTATGTTCGCCCTAAGTGGCCAAGGGTATGCCTAGATGTGGGTCCGTTGCTCGCTTTGCCACTGGATTCAAACTAGCATGGCTGATGAGGGGTGATACCCTGAAACCAGTCCCAGCGTTATTTCTTCCTATCCAGAGACCAGAGCGGGACAAAATCACAAGTTCGGGCCGACCACGATGGAGCGTAGGCCGACTACAGGGGCGCAGTTAGGCCCCCTGAACAGAGTACCTTAAATCCTAGTTTCAAGCGTTCTGAGGATTTGCGTCGAAGATGCATTGCGCAGCCGAAGTGATGCGTTGGTTCTGAAATGCGGTGAGGCTGCGGCGCGAGATCCCGCTGTGTTGTCATTGATGATCCTGTCGATGAGGGCTTGTGTTGCGAAGTCCAGAGTTGAGGATTCGTCGCACAGTCAGTGCGATGCATCGGTTCTTATGAGCTGCAAGGCTGCGTGCAAAGTCCGGCATCGTCGTCAAGGCTGCCGTCGATGAGAGATGGGCTGAGGATGTGTCGTGCAGCGGTGGGTCCGATGGTGCGACGGTCTGCGATGCGATGTAGGTCTCTGCAGCAGTTCCAATCCACACAGCAGCACAGTTCTGCTCAGGGTTGCGCCGCGCAGCAGAGGAGAAGCGTCAGTTCCACTGGATCCACAGAGGCTGGCAGAGCACCTTATGTTCCAAGGGTCCCGGACTGGGATGGAACCACTTGGCAGGGTGGGGTCACAGATGGCAGGGTCCAGGTTCAGGATCAAGGTTATTGGAGCCTTCTGTTCCTGACGCTCAAGTCAGGAGGCCAGCCAACTAGCCCTTGGAGTCACTCTGGGGTTCTGGTTTCAAGAGATGCAGGTGTGGTGCAGCGGCCAGGGCAGCTGACTCCAGAGCACAGGGTTCACGGTTCGATCCCCGGCTCCGGCGGCAGCTCAGTTCAGCACCATGTGACTCTGGGCAATAGCTCACTTAATTTCCACTCCGGCCCCCAGCGCCTTGAGACCCGTAAGGGTGAGTAGCTGCGCTATATAAAAACGGACTTACATTTTTACATTTACATTTACTTACAAGTCCTTCTCACCCAGGTAAAAGGGCAGGAGGTCAGCACAGCAAGGCAGCGACACAGCAAGACAGTAGTACAGCAGGGCAACAGTCCAGCAGAGTGGCAGTCCTTTAGCAGTACAACAGTCATTCTTCCTGGCAGAGTAGCCACAGGTCGAGAAGTGTACTGAAGAGTTGGTATCTGAGGTCCAGTATTTATATCCCATTGTGCCTTTGAAGTGAGAGAGAAGCTTCTAGAGTTTTACCTTTGAAGTCCCCAGGCATCCTGCCTTCCCTGTCCTGGTTCCTTACTAACCATAGGGGTTATGCAGCCCTTTTGTGTGGAGGCAGGATACAGCCTATTCAGGTGTAAGTAGGGCTGGGTCCAGCTGCGCCCTCCCATTCTGCCAGTGATGGCCCATCCAGCTACACCTAAGCCCTATATTGTGTGTGGCTGTTTAGGAGGAATACACAAAGCCGAACTGTCAGCTACACCCAGTCATGTGATCAGAGACAGGCTACAGGCACTAAATTGTTAAGGAAGGAAAATGCCAACTTCCTAAAAGTGGAATTTTCAGAATTGTAATTTGAAATCCGACTTCACCATAAGTTACGATTTTTCATTACAATTCCAAAGATACCAAACATGAACTGATTACCTGCTCCCAGTGGGAAATTACATCTTATTAAATGTAATAAGGTAACTCCAGTGTTAGTCAATAGAGAGGGAGGGCTTGCAGTAGTGAAAGCACCATCAGGACATATAAAAATTAAAAGTACATTTCCTACGTTTTAAATACATTGCACCCTGTCCTGTGGACTGTTTAGGGTCTACCCTAGGGGTGACATATCTTTTAAAAAGTAAGATTTGATCCTGGCAAATGAAATGGCATTTTAAAAATTGCACACAAAGGCTGCAATGGCAGGCCTGAGACATGTTTAAAAAGGCTACTTAAGTGGGTGGCACAATCAGTGCTGTATGCCCACTGGTAGCATTTAATTTACAGGCCCTGGGCACATGTAGTGCCACCATACGAGCGACCTACAAGCAAATTAAATATGCCAATTGTGGATAAGCCAATATTACTCTGTTTCAAGGAGTGAGGACATGCACTTTGGCACTTGTTAGCAGTGGTAAAGTGCACAGAGACCTAAGGCCACCAAAAGCAAAATCGCAAAAAAAGAGGAAGAATGTAAAAAGTCTGGTGGAAGACCACCCTGAGGCTGACAGGTCTAACACATGCTTATGCACAATTTCAGGCCAACCTCGATGGAGCAGAGGTAGGCTATACCCAGCAGGTGGGCCAATTAAAGTTTTTGCCGTATGACAAATTAAAATCTTGCAGCTGGGCAAGGTTGAAAGCTGTATAAGGGAAAGCTCTCTACATATATGTAGGAAAGTGCCCCTTTTGCATGGTTAACCCCCACTTTTGCCTGACACATGATGCACTTTTGACTTGGTGTGCCCTGGGTCACTGCCAATCAGGTTCCCAGGGCCTGTGTTCTTTCCCAAAGCTGTACTTCTGTACCCCCAATTGGCACATCTCTGGCCACAGGTAAGCCCCTTGTAAAAGGTACCATGGGTACCAAGGGCACTGTGACCAGGGAAGGCCTCTAAGGGTTGCAGCACCTACTGTGCCACCCTTAGAAGCCCTGTACCTTAACACCAACACACTGCCATTGCAGTCTGTGTGTTTTGGTGCAGAGAAAAGTGAAGAGTCGACATGGCACACATTCATGTGTGCCATGCCTACAACCCACTGCCTGAGGCCTAGGTAAGCCACCCATCTAGCAGGGTGCACTAGCCCTTAGGTGAGGGTACAGTGGCATGAGCCCTGTACCCCTGCAGTGTCTAAGTCCATTCTTAGACTCTGTAAGTGTAGTAAAGCCATAGAGAGTATATGGTCTGGGAGTATATGGTCTGGGAGTTGGTCAAAATGGACTCCACAGCTGCATAATGGCTTTACTAAAACCTGGAAAGTTTGGTAGCAAACTTCTCAGCACATTAAACCCACACTGATGCCAGTGTGGGATTTAATGTATAATGCACTCAGAGGGCATCTTAGAGATGCCCCCGAAAAATGACCAGCCCTGGTATGGTTTCTGAATGGCTGCCCGCCATTTGCCACCACCAGACAGGTTTCTGGACCCCTGGGTAGGGAGCCTCCGCTCTCTGGGTCCAGAAACAAAGCCCATCCTATGCAGAGGTATCATGCCTCCACTACCAGGATGGGCTGGGTCCACAAAGGGGAAGCTTCAAAGGCCTGCCACCTTTGTGAGCTGTCCCTGCCTTTTGCTGCCCCCAGCAACTGGCTCCCACCGGTTCTGACCCCCACTTTGGGCAGGAGAATCTGGGGGAAGCCCAAGCTAGTAGAAGAGGTGTGCCCTCCTTTGCCAACCCCACCCCTCAGGTGGGGGAGGCGAGGTGAAGCACACATCTCAGTCCCCTCCATCTTTAAGATGGGGGGACCCAACCAATCATGAAGAGGCTCATGCCTCCCTCCCACTGGAGGTTGGCATAATAGGGGATAAACACACCCCAAGGAAGGGGCCCATTGGTCCTGCACACCCCTTTCAACGCCCCTAAATCTAGTATTTAGAGGACACCCTGAACCTTGCCTCCTTAGATTCAAGGAAGAAAGAAAAAGGACCGAAGAGGCGTGCTGACCCAAGAAGAAGAGGACACCTACTGCTTTGGCCCCATCCCTACCAGCCTGTCCTGTCTCCGACCTGCCTACAGCCAAGTACCTGCTGTGTCCTGCAGCCAGCGGCCCCCCAGAGCCCGGAGAACATGCCCTACAACCATCTAACAGACTCTGTCTCCCGTGAGCACCGGATTTGCTAAAAACCAAGGCTCACTCACAGAATCCGGATTCGAGCGAGTTTGCCATTCTGCACCACTCTGCACCCGGCACCCACGGCCTGACTTCAAGTGGCCCAACACCACTAAGAGGTCTTTCCAGCGATCCTGACTTGGGATCTGGTGATCTCTGACCTGCCTCAAGACGACGCCTGCAGCCTCAACCTCAAGGATCCCCCCGACCGGAGATGGAAAGAAGATCGGCAGCAAAAGACAACCCTGCATACGATGCCCCACGGCCTCGGGTGGCCCAACCGACGGTGTCCAGGCAGCCCCAAGAACCCAACTTACCTCTCCAGCTGGTGGTCACCTTCAGAAAGCCTACCTGCTCGAGCCTGCAGCAACTTTGCTGAGCCAAAAGTCCCCGTTGGAAAGCACAGGGTCCCCGACGTCTCCTTGGCACACTGTAGCCAGCTGCCCTTGTGCTGCTGGTGGTACAGCTCCTGTGCTGATTGTTGGCTCCTGCAGTGCTGACCTTAACCCCAGGAGCTTTGCTCCCACACCTGAGTGGCCTACTTGTAAGAAGGGTCAAATAACAAAATCCTCTTTGGCACGGTCAATCACTCAACTTTCATACAACCCATATCACCAAAACATGAGCTGTAAAACAATAAAGATAAAAATAAATGAGAATATCAGTACTCTCACATAGCCAAATTTATTCGACCAGTTTCCTTTAAGTATTTGATATAAAAAAACTTCACATTATTCATTAAAAATGTCATTGTATATCAATACAGATTAAAAGACAACAATAGTTGTACCATAAAAAACATACATAAATTGACACAAATAATACAATATACAAAAATCCATGCAACTTCATAAAATAAACAACAACACAGTGGGAGAACAAATCAGACAAAATATCATGTCATTAAACCAGCACTAGTCTGTGTCGGATCATACGTTTCGAGTCTATTCTTTAGTGTCTTATGACTCACACTGTCCCAAAGATCTAGCGTTCTAAGAAATAACAGAGCATCGACGCGTTTCGGTGGGTATTGTAATAACACAGCCACCTTCTTCAGGAAAATGACATCTACCAGCACCAGTTTGTTCACTCTGTGAATCTCAGTTAACGGACTTCTGGCAAGCCTCACTGAAAATAGAAGGATTCGCCCAGTAGAGTTGAAGACTCAAATATTATGTGGCCTAAATCAAGAGACCTATTTGTGCCGTCCAAAAGATATCTTTGCACAATTAGATTAATGAACACTTCCGGTACCTTAAAATTGGGTCAGTGGTATTTCCCGCGAATAAGTAATGAAATACGGAAGAAAACTTCTCGTTCAGAGGAACCCTTAATCGGTGGGTCACTCCTACCTCACCGTCAGGCACTTTTCATCTCTTAACTCATTGGCGTCTCAACGGGGCAGTATCCACCGTGTTGTAAGCAGTCCCTAACCGAAGGCCCCCTTAGCCCCATTGGCTAACATTGGGCCCCTGCACTCTGCACCTGGCTCCCCAGTACCACTGGTGGTGCAACTTGAGTGTCTACCTAAACCTTTAGGAACCTTGGTCCTAACCCCCAAAACTCCAACTCGTGAGACGATTACTAACCTGTGAAACCGATCACCATTTTTCTCCCATCGGAACCCATGTTATGAGATTTTGGACCTAAAATGTTCGAAGTGTTGAACTGTTTCTATGGGGAAAAGATAACTAAACTGCAAAGTCTAAAAAGTCTTACTTACCTGATGTATTGTGAGATCCCTCGATGTGGCATCTAGGCATACCACTCCAAGTAGTCAATGTAATCTGAAAGTAATGAAAAAGTATTCTAATAAAGTAATTACGGTGTAATTTAAGCTGCTTTTTGAAGTCATACCAACCTGTAACAATTGCAAATCCATTCCCAATTGCATTTCTGTGTAAAGGTTTACAGTTGAAAGTATATTTTACCTACCTGTACCAAGTCCTGCTTGGTTCTAGAAATAAACTACAAGTATACCTTTTTTATACTTACCCAGTTGGTCTGGATTCTGTCTCTGAGTGTGTGTAATCAGTCCTTGAGTGAGTGAATACAATAAATGCTTAACACACCCCCTTGATAAGCCTAACTGCTTGCCCACACTACCACAAAGATAAGTGTTAGTACTTACTTAATTTAGCCTCTGTTATACCTCCGGGGACTCCCTGGACTCTGTGCACATGATACCTGACTTTGGTATAGTATATACAGAACCAGCTTCCTACAATATGTCCAGGGGAGCAGTCATTGCCAGATACCACTTCACACCTGAAGTGATCCTTGACATGGGTGCAGAGTGGAAGCAGGAGCTTGATTCATCTACAACCCTCAGCGCTGACAGCATAGGTAATTGATTGATGTCATAAGTGCTGGCCAATTAGATATAAATACTTGAAAGGAAACAAACTCAAAAACACTTAATGTTTTGTAAATAAATATACAAATAACATGCAGAAAATGCACTGAAAGGATTAATGATAAGATATACAAGTATAGGTCAGATATTCCCAGACTTACCTGACTGACGGATGGTAGAAGGCCTAACTGCTGCTGCCAGATAGCATTGGTATTGTTGTTTGCAAGGTGGACCAGGAGCTGTTGTAGCTGATAGGAGAGAGAGAGAGACTATAGGAAATTTGCCTTTTCTGCATGGTCATCCTCAAATTTTCGCCTTTTGCTAGACCATATATTTTTACTGGCTTTAGAACTCTTTGCACTTTACCCCTGCTAATCAGTAGTAAACTCCCTTAGCTCCCCCTTTAAACATGGTCGAATTGCCATATTCCAAATTGGTCTATTTAAATTATTATAAGTCCCTAGTATATGGTGAAAGGTGTACCAGGGCCCGGAAGTAACATTCCACCAGTGGACTGCAGCACCTATTGTGTGAGCCACTACAGTGGCAGTACAAACATGGTCCAGGTCTACCAGTGTAGCCTGACTGTAGCAGTGTCAAAACTGAAATTTGACCTGCCAAACTAAACCCTTTTGACAGGTCAAAACTTTCCTTTTAAATATTACTAAGTCACCTCTAAGTAGGCCTTGCCACCCTGTTACTCGGTGTAGGAAGCTGGCTCAAAGTAAGGTATAGTGTGCACAGAGTCCAGTGGATCTCCAGGGGCCGTATTACGTATCGGCATTGTTTGCGCCCAGTGCATCTTTGAAAAGGTGCGCCGGGCACAAACATTGCCAATGTGCCCCATTATGGTGAATGCGCTGCCCTGGGGACAGCCGCGGACTTGCGCTGCCCTGGGTGCAGCACATTCATGTGAAAACATGGAGCAGCTGCTCCGTGTTTTCCACAGTGCAGGCGGCAGCCACCTGCACTTTCAAAGGGGTTTAGAGATCCCCTTGCAGGCGGGTGCAGTCAGTGACTGCACCCGCCTGCAAGGGGATGTGTGGGGGGTCCATGGGACCCCCTTTCACCTCCTGCAGAGGGTTGCTGACAGTGCGCCACCTTTTAAATGGCGCACTGTCAGTGCACCTCCTGAGGGCTTCTTGACTCTTCGCCCACGTCTGTAATATGGTGAGGGGGCAGAGTCATAGGAATTCCCTTATTTGCACGTGTAAAGATGCAAGGTTCCAGAAATGTAAGTAAAAATTAAGTTTATTGAAGAAACGGCACAGCACATCCAACGATGCAGGGAAGAAGCAGTAACTGTCAAATCAGAACTCTGGAACATGGAATCCAAAACGTACAACGCAGGTACATGGTTCCATGTTCCAAGAGGGGAAAGAGCAAAAGAGGAAAAAGACGGAAGAGGAAAGAGGGGAAGATAAATAGGGATAAATAGGAAATGTAACACATCTCACCCCTAAAAGAAATGAACAGAAGATAGCAACAGAAAACAAGGAGGAGAAAATGCAAAGACAAAAAGTCAAGACAAATATCTAGCAGGTAACAAATTTGGTCTATTATTACTCTTAACTCTGGATGCTACAGATTGAGCAGAATGAGAACACGGTGGAAAATCATCTTCTCTGTCCATCAATCAATCAATCAATCACAGAATTTGTAAAGCGCACTACTTACCCGTGAGGGTCTCAAGGCGCAAGGGAAAAAAGAAAAAAGGGGGGGGGTGCTGCTACTGGTCGAACAACCAGGTCTTGCGTAGCCTCCTGAAGGTCAGCAGGTCTTGGGTCTGTCGTAGGCTTAGTGGAAGGGTGTTCCAGGTCTTGGCGGCGAGGTGGGAGAAGGATCTGCCGCCGGTGGTAGTTCTTCGAATGCGAGGGACGGTGGCGAGGGAGAGGTCGGCGGAGCGGAGTTGGCGGTTGGGGACGTAGAAGAGGAGTCGTCTGTTGAGGTAGGCTGGGCCAGTCTTGTGGAGTGCCTTGTGTGCGTGGATGAGGAGTTTGAAGGAGATTCTCCTGTCGACGGGGAGCCAGTGCAGGTTCCTCAGGTGGGGGTGATGTGGCTGTGGCGTGGTACATCGAGGATCAGGCGTGCGGAGGCGTTTTGTATGCGTTGCAGCCGCTTGATGAGCTTGGCCGGGGCTCCCGCGTAGAGGGCGTTCCCATAGTCAAGTCTGCTACTGACGAGGGCCTGGGTGACTGTTCTTCTTGTGTCTGTCGGGATCCACCTGTAGATCTTGCGAAGCATGCGGAGGGTGTTGAAGCAGGAGGATGAGACTGCGTTGACTTGCTTGTCCATGGAGAGCGTTGAGTCGAGGATGACTCCCAGGTTGCGTGCGTGGTCGGTGGGTGTCGGGGCTGCTCCCAGCGTCGTTGGCCACCAGGAGTCGTCCCAGGCTGAGGGGTTGGAGCCGAGGATGAGGACCTCTGTCTTCTCCGTGTTCAGTTTTAGTCGGCTGATCTTCATCCAATCGGCGACGGCCTTCATTCCTTCATGGAGGTTGGATTTGGCGGCGAGGGGGTCCTTGGTGAGGGAGAGGATCAGTTGAGTGTCGTCGGCGTAGGAGATTATGTTGAGGTCGTGTTGTCTGGCGATGCGTGCGAGCGGGGTCATGTAGATGTTGAACAGTGTTGGGCTGAGGGACGATCCCTGGGGTACGCCGCAGATGATCTCGGAGGCTTTGGATCGGAATGGTGGGAGGCGGACTCTCTGGGTTCTGCCGGCGAGGAAGGAGGTGGCCCATTCCAGGGCCTTGTCTCGGATCCCTGCGTCGTGGAGGCGTGTGCGTAGAGTGCGGTGGCAGACAGTGTCGAAGGCGGCGGAGAAGTCCAGCAGGATGAGGGCTGCGGTCTCACCATTGTCCAGCAGGATCCTGATGTCGTCGGTGGCGGCGATGAGGGCAGTCTCAGTGCTGTGGTTGCTGCGGAACCCCGATTGGGATGGGTCCAGGATGCTGTTTTCTTCGAGGTATCGGGTTAGCTGTTTGTTGACGATCTTCTCGATGACCTTGGCTGGGAACGGAAGCAGGGAGATGGGCCGGAAGTTCTTGAGGTCTCTCGGGTCCGCCCTGGGTTTTTTGAGTAGGGCGTTGATCTCTGCGTGTTTCCAGCTCTCTGGGAAGGTCGCGGTCTCGAAGGAGAGATTGATGACGTTGCACAGGTGGGGTGCGATGGAGCTGCTGGCTTTGTTGAAGATGTGGTGCGGGAAAGGGTCTGACGGGGAGCCGGAGTGTATTGTGCTCATGGTCTTGATGGTGTCCTCGATGTTCACGCTGGCCCAGGCTGGCAGGGGGTCGTGGTCGATGGTGTGCGGCGGGTCTGGTGCATCGATCTTAGTTGGGGCTGTCTGGGTGTTGAAGCTGTCGTGGATGTCGGCGATCTTGCGGTGAAAGAAGGTGGCGAGGGAATCGCACAGGGGTTGCGACGGCGGGATGTCGTTGGTGTTGGAGCTGGGGTTGGAGAGTTCCTTCACTATGTTGAAAAGCTCCTTGTTGTTGTGTGCGTTGTTGTCGAGGCGGTCTTTGAAGGAGATTCTCTTGGCGGACCTGATGAGGTGGTGGTGGTTACGGATGGCGTCTTTGTGGGCTGTGTGGCTGTCCGGTGTCTTATCACTGTGCCATTTCTTCTCTAGTTTCCGGCAGGTACGCTTGGAAGCTAGGAGTTCCGAGGTGAACCAGCTGGCTCTTTTGGTGGTGTCACTGTAGGTGAGCTTTTTCAGCGGGGCGAGGGTGTTGGCACAGTCGTCCATCCATCGTCTGAGGTTGCAGGCAGCGTCGTCGGTGTTGGATGGGTCGGAGAGAGGGCTGAGAGCGAGGGTTGCCCGAAGTTGGTCGTCGGTGACTTTGCTCCAGCAGCGGCGTGGGATCTGTTGGGTGCGGTGGTGTGTGGTGGGTTTCTGGAAGGTGAAATGGATGCAGCGGTGGTCGGTCCAGAGGAGTTCCGTGGTGTGGCTGAAGGAGACATGGGAGCTTGAGGAGAAGATGGGGTCAAGCGTGTGGCCGGCGGAATGGGTCGGTGTTGTGACGAGCTGGCTCAGACCGAGGTTGGCGAGGCTGTCGATCAGGGTGGTGGAGTTGCTGTCGTTGTTGTTCTCCAGGTGAAAGTTCAGGTCTCCGAGGAGGATGTAGTCGGTAGAGGTCAGGGCGTGCGTGCTGATGAAGTCGGCGATGGAGTCGCTGAACTGGGGTCGGGGCCCAGGGGGTCTGTAGACAAGGGTGCCTCTAAGGGTGGTGTTGGGGTCCGTGTGGATCTGGAAGTGCATGTGTTCGGCGGTGCTGAGAGTGTCGTCGGTGCTGGTCGAGACCCTGATGGTGTTCTTGTGGACGATGGCGATTCCTCCTCCTACTGCGTTGATGCGGTCTGTGCGGGTGATCTTATAGCCATCTGGGATGGCTATGGCGATGTCGGGGGCGGAGGAGTCGTTCATCCAGGTCTCAGTCAGGAAGGCGACGTCTGGTGATGATGTGTCGAGCAGGTCCCAGAGCTCGACGGCGTGTTTGCGTGCGGAGCGGGTGTTCAGTAGGATGCACCGGAGGTGGTTGGGGTCCTTCTTGGCGGGCGCCTCGGTGGCTCTGAGGCTGGTGTAGCTGCAGTTCCGGCAGGTGAAGGGACCATGGGTGCGTTTCGGGGCGGCCTTGAAGCAGTTGTGCGTCTGTCCGGGGTTGAGAGCCTGGAGTGTGGTGGCATCGTATCGGCGTCGGTCCTCGAGGCTGGAGCGGGGGGCGCGCGGCCCAGGGGTTCTGGCGCTGGGCGCGGTCCAGTCGCGGACGGGCGCAGACGGGCTTGCCTTAGGTGCGCTTCGCAGCGGCCGCCATATATGGGGAGGTGGGAGGGAGGAGCAGCTGGGAGGCAGGGGCAGCGAATGGGCAGTCAGGGGGGCGGGGCCGCAGGGGACGCAGCAGGGGGAATGGAGAGAGGCAGCGAGGGGCACAGAAGGCAAAGTGGACACAAGGGAGGTGGGGGCAGCGAGGGAAAACAGAAGAAAACACAGGCACAATACAGTGGGGGCAGCGAGGGCACAGAAGGCAAAATGGACACAAGGGAGGTGGGGGCAGCGAGGGAAAACAGAAGAAAAACACGGGCACAATACAGTGGGGGCAGCGAGGGTACAGAAGGCAAAATGGACACATGGGAGGTGGGGGCAGCGAGGGAAAACAGAAGAAAAACACGGGCACAGTACAGTGGGGGCAGCGAGGGCACAGAAGGCAAAATGGACACAAGGGAGGTGGGGGCAGCGAGGGAAAACAGAAGAAAAACACGGGCACAGTACAGTGGGGGCAGCGAGGGCACAGAAGGCAAAATGGACACAAGGGAGGTGGGGGCAGCGAGGGAAAACAGAAGAAAAACACGGGCACAGTACAGTGGGGGCAGCGAGGGCACAGAAGGCAGAATGGACACAAGGGAGGTGGGGGCAGCGAGGGAAAACAGAAGAAAAACACGGGCACAGTACAGTGGGGGCAGCGAGGGCACAGAAGGCAAAATGGACACAAGGGAGGTGGGGGCAGCGAGGGAAAACAGAGGAAAACACGGGCACCGAGGCCACAAGCGGAGGGGCGAGCTTACCAGCAGCAGCAGCGGGCGGACAGCACAGGCGGAGCTGTGTGGTGGGGGAGCGACCTACCTGGCAAGGTCAAGGGTCGCTCCATGTCCATGTCCATGGTGGGCTCGTGAGATTTGCACTTAGCAACCCTTCTCACATTCCACACTCTTCCATCCTGAGTAATCACAGAGTTCTTGCAGACCTTAACAATTTTAATTGGCTGACCGAACTTGGAAATTCCTTTGGCCAAAAACCCAGGTTTTTTAATCCTAACCCACTCCCCAACAGTAAAGTCAGGAACCTTTACATTCATGTTGGAGTCAAACAACGCTTTCATCTTGCCCTGCTTAACTTCCACATGCTTAGCAACAAGATCCAAATCAATACCATCGACAGCCTTGTTGACTTTCTTGATCCACTACGGACAAATATCAGAAATGGGTTCTCTGTCCTTCAAAAGTCTGAAAGGGCTTACTCCAGTAACCGAGTGGGGGGTGATGCGGTACATCCATAACCTTTTTCTTACCACATCCCTCCAGGACTCACTGGACTTACAAGCAGAATCAATGCCATCCTTTAGAACCCGGTTGAATCGCTCCACTTGGCCATTCTCCCTTGGCTCATAAAGAGATGTGGTTAAATGCTTAATTCCACACATGCATAGGAAACTCTCCATCTCCTGTGATATGAGTTGTACCCCGTTGTCCGTCACAAGGACCTCGGGGGACCCCTCACGCGCAAAAACTTCTTTGAAGAAAGTAATAATGACTTGAGTGGTGGCACTTCCCACAAACTTGACTTCTGGCCATTTAGAATGGTAATCAACCATCACCAGAGCAAAACGTGCATTAAAATGTAGATGATTGAAAGGGCCTGAAATGTCGAAGGCCACTTTTTGCCACGGAAACTCAGGCCACGGAACAGGTTTGAGAGGAGCAGAGGAAACCTTTAGCATCTTGTCACTACTTATGCACTCGGGACATTCCCTAACAGTTCTATCAACCATTTTGTCAAGTCCAGGCCACCAAAAATTAGCCCTAATAAGGCGTTTCATAGAGGACATACCAAAATGTCCCTGGTGGGCAAGCAACAAAATCTTACTTTGCATGGAAACTGGAGGAATGATCTTTCCCCCTTTGAAAAGTAGACCACCATCCTCCTCAATCTCGTCAGAAACTTGGCAAAAAGGGGCAATATCAGCAGAGGCGGATTTTTCCTTAGGCCACCCTTTTTTTAAACAGTCACGAACAAGTTGAGACACAACGTCGTTATTCATTTCAGTCATCCATTCGGATTCAGACAGACTAAAAAATTCTTCTGAGACAAAATCTTTAACAGTGGCAACTATGTCTACCTCTTGTTCATCATAAAGTGTACAGTCATCAGAGCAAGGCAATCTGGAGAGGAAGTCGGCAGTAACATTACACCTGCCAGGGACATACACAACCTCAAAATCATACTCCTGTAGTCTGGATGTGAGCCGAGCAATACGAGCAGTAGAGTTCCATCCTCCCCCCCCCAAGGGGATAAAATTCCGATGAGGGGTTTATGATCCGTCCTCAAAAGAAACCTGTTTCCCCACACATAGTTGCGGAAATGCTCTATGGCCCAAATGCATGCTAATAACTCTCTTTCAATAACAGCATACCTTCTTTCAGTAGCCGAGAGAGTTCTAGATGCGAACGCTACACACCATTCTTCCTTCCCAGAACACTGACTAAGTACTCCTCCCAACACATAAAGGCTGGCATCAACAGTAATGATGCATTTCTTATTTAAGCAAAAAGACTTGAGAGAAGGAGCATTCACACTCTCATTTTTGATTTGTTTAAAAGCTGTTTCCTGTCTGTCAGACCAAACAAACTCGGTGGACTTCCTGGTCAATTCTCTGAGGGGCTCCATCTTGGTGGCAAAATTCTGTATGAATTTACTATAGTATTCACACAGACCAGCAAAAGAGAGAAGTTTCTCTCTGTTGTCAGGTGAAGGTGCATTGATAATGGCATCAACCAAAGACTTTTTGGGCACCACACCTTCACCCGAGAGAGTGTGACCAAGATACTCCACCGATTTGCGGAAAAATTTGCATTTGCCAGCTTTAAGTGTCAAACCACTCTTTCTCAACCTTAGGCAAACTTCATTTACATGTTGGAAATGAACATCTTCACTCTTAGAAAAAATGAGGATATCATCCTGGAAGCATTTCACAAAATTACCAACATCCTTAAATATGTGGTACATGGCTCTTTGAAAAACGGATGCCGCCGACGCTAGGCCGAAAGGCATCCTTTTGAACTGAAACAATCCAGGAGGAATGATAAATGAAGTGAAATGTTTGGAGTCGTCAGTGAGCTCAATTTGGTGGTACGCAGAGCGAAGGTCAAGAGTGGAAAAAATACAGGCACCATCCAACATACACACCATCTCGTTGATATTAGGGAGTGGGTGGCAATCAGCAACCAAGTTGGCATTCAACGCTATCATGTCAACACACAACCTAAGGCTTTTGTCAGGCTTCTGTGTCAAAACAATTGGAGAAACCCATTCGGATGACTCAATCTCTTCAATAATACCACCACTAACCATATCATCCAACATAGATTTTAACTCGGCCCTAACACTGATGGGGACCCCCCTAAGCTTTTGCTTGACGGGTACCGATCCGTCTCTTACTTTTATCCTATGGCTGAAACCTTTAAGCTTACCAAGTTCTTCAGAAAACACATCAGGAAATAATTTAGTAAAATCATCAGCACAGGAAGCAGTTATAGCAAGAACAGACACAGGTTCTTTCTCCCTAGGATTTAACACAATACCAAGTTTGGCCTGGTCACGCCACCCCAGCACATTTACATCTTTGAGAGCTACATAAAGCTTAATAAAAGCACTGCTCTCTTTGAATTCAGTGAGTACTTCTTTGAAACCTATAAAGTCAATATTGGATCTGTTAGACCTGGCATCATTGGCCCGGGTCTCCCTTCCTCTTTTCTCTTCTGACCTTTTATGTTGGCTGGATTTAGATGCTCTGGGCGCTGTGCCACTGCCAATCAGTGACACAGCGCGAATGCTCCTTGTGTAAAGATAACTGTATGAATTGGAATAATCATAATTGGCTCGTTTGGTTTTCCTGTCAGTCCCTAGTATCAGGGCACTGCGTGTGCCCAGGGCTGACAGACCAAATACTGCTGGTGGGCCGGCAGCGCTGATTTTCGCTACCCACCGAAGCAGCTTTGAAAGTATGTCTGTGTAGCATGTTCTAATAGCGAGTTACCCTCCATTTCACTGTTCACTATTGCGAGGCCACCCGTTCTCATAGGCCAGAATGTGCAGGTTGAGTATTGCATGCCTTAATCCTCCCTGCCCCCAGGAACCTGATAGGAACGTCGAATTTGATATGTGTAAGCTCAGAACATGGAGATGCATCTTTTAGTAAGGATTATTAGCGTAGCCCGTGTTCGAAAATGCCTCTACTAGAAACGAGGTATTTTCTGGTCTGAAGCTTTCCTGTAGGCTTTTGCTAGCGTGTGTATTGGCCGTCTGGTTTTGGAGCAGCAGGGCCAGCTGGGTCAGACCTGGCCGGAGAGAGAGATCGGCATTTAGAGTATGGGGAGGGGTGACTCTTTGATCCGAGCAGGGCCGTGCCTGGCAAGGTGAATGATGGCTCCATCTCCCACTGGGCATCTGATAGCAGACCCCCAGATTCCCAAAGGGCAGGATGTCGCCTCGTAAACCAAGTGCTCCCCGACCCCACCGAACTGGTTCTGACTGGATGCAGTGATTTGTGACTGCAGAGAACAAAGACTTTCTAGGTATAAAGCGCTGCGCTGAATCCTGTTTCAGGTGTGTTCCTTCTGGATGTCAAGACGAAACTCTGTCCGAGCGGACAGAGGAAAGGACTTTGAAACTTTCACCAAGCTTGCTGAAGAAACTACCCAAGGGCCTGAATTGAGAGCGCCTCCTGCTGAAGTCTCAGGGACATTAGACTTCACCCCATCAGCCGCCCGAATTCCTTCGCTAGGAATTCTACTTGCAGGTGAGGCCTCCGTCGAGTAATCCGGAACCTCTAGTTCTACTGTGAGGAACGCGGACTGGTAACCTTTGTGAACTCTGTGTGTGGGCCGCCAGCACAAGAGAGAGCTGCCGCCGCTGAGTGCCCGCCTTAATTTGAATCTGCAGAACCTGCGCTGAAACTGTGTGGGCCGCCGCAGCTAAGAGAGAGCTGCCGCCGCTGAGTGCCCGCCTTAATTTGAATCTGCAGAACCTGCACTGAAACTGTGTGGGCCGCCGCAGCTAGAGAGAGCTGCCGCCGCTGAGTGCCCGCCTTCATTTGAATCTGCAGAACCTGCGCTGAAACTGTGTGGGCCGCCGCAGCTAAGAGAGGCTGCCGCCGCTGAGTGCCGGCCTTAATTTGAATCTGCAGAACCTGCGCTGAAACTGTGTGGGCCGCCGCAGCTAAGAGAGAGCTGCCGCCGCTGAGTGCCCGCCTTAAATTTGAACCTGCGCTGAAACTGTGTGGGCCGCCGCAGCTAAGAGAGCTGCCGCCGCTGGATGCCCACACTCGTGTTAATTGTGCCACATCGTGGATTGTCCTTTGAGCCGCCGCAGCTAAGAGAGAGCTGCCGCCGCTGAGTGCTCGCACCGTTGCTAACTTGGCATCACCGTGATTTGTCCTGTGAGCCGCCGCAGCTCAGAGAGAGTTGCTGCCGCGGAGTGCTCGCATCCTTGCTAACTTTGCATCCTCGTGAATTGTCCTGTGAGCCGCCGCTGCTAAGAGACAGTTGCTGCCGCGGAGTGCTCGCACCCTTGCTAACTGTGCATCATCGTGATTTGACCTGTGAGCCGCCGCAGCTAAGAGAGAGCTGCCGCCGCTGAGTGCTCGCACCCTTGCTAACTGTGCATCATCGTGATTTGGCCTGTGAGCCGCCGCAGCTAAGAGAGAGCTGCCGCCGCTGAGTGCTCGCACCCTGGCTAACTTTGCATCCTCGTGATTTGTCCTGTGAGCCGCCGCAGCTAAGAGAGCTGCAGCCGCGGAATGCTGGCACCCTTGCTAGTGCCCACGTCTTTGTCAACCTTGCACCATCGTGAATCGTCCTGTGGGCAGCCGCAGCTAGAAGAGCGCTGCTGCCGCCGCGAGCCCACCACGGAGCTGCACGACGAGAGTCATCGCCACCACCAGCCCAGGCCGCCGCAGCCGCGTGCTGCTGCCGCTGAAGGCCCGCCTGTCCCGGAGTGCCCGAATCGCTGCGAGTGCACTTTGCGGACCACTGCCATCGAGAACTGTGGTCGCTGGGAGTCCGCCTGTCACCGTCTCCGCTTCTTCGAGAAGCTACATGCTGGGTCCCCGTCCAACGGCAGGTATCTGGTGCGCAACGGGTCGCGTAGACCCAGGCCTTGAACTCAGTCAGTGCCACGTTCTGGTGAACACGTATTGCCTTTTTAAGTCCCTAATGATTTACATGCCTGATGACTGGTTAAAACGCTTCTGAGAGTCTCGTACCAAACCTTAGATAAAGATACTATTTTTTCTATACCTACTTGAGTTGTGTCCTTTTGTGGTGTCGTTACTGCCTTATTGTGCATGGTCATAAATGCTTCACACACTGCCTCTGAGATAGGCCTAGCTGCTCGTGCTACGTCACCACAGGATTGAGCAGGGGTTATCAAAGGGGTAGCCCACTTGCCCTGACTTGGGGAGAAGGGTCCCTATTTGGACAGTGGCGCCAGCCATTGCCAACTAGAGACCCCCATTTCCAACATTGGCGGTGTGAGGATGTCGGGGAAGCGCCGGACCGGAAGAGGAACAACTCGGGCTGGGACCCTGAAGAAAGACCGGAAGAACCCAGCGGTCTAGTGGCGCTGGGGAGAGATGACGTCTGGGCGTCGTCACAAGCGGACAAACATAAGGGCGGAGTTTCATACACAAGGGGGCTTGGCGGGAAAGGCAGAGGAGCAACGGAGGTGAAGCCGGAGAGCAGAGCGCGAGAAGGAGCGAGTGAGGAGCCCAGCGGAGGAGAAGCAGAGGAAACGCCGAAGAGTGGAGAGCGTGAGGACTCGGGAGAGGAGCCCAGCGGAGGAGAAGCGGAGGAAACGCCGAAGATTGGAGAGCGTGAGGACTCGGGAGAGGAGCCCAGCGGAGCGGGAGACGGGAGTTCGGAGACATCGGTTACAGCATACACTGTGGACAAGCCCGGCGGCCCAGAGAAGGGAGAGGACGCCCCGGGTCCCAACGCCACGGCCCTGATCCCGGGTCGTGGCCCAAGGCAAGTAGCGTTAAAGGGATCGTTTTGGTGGGGGTGGTGGGGTTTTCCGGGGTATTAAGACAAGTGTGGTTTGGACGCACTTCCCGGTCACGGATCCCCTGTAACCCGGTGTTTTCCCGTTCCCTTCCCCTACACAACGCGTGGTGGCGGTAGCACTTAGATCCCTAACAGAAGGCCTTGAGCTAATCCCGGTATTTTTCCTTTCCCTTCTTGTGGTGCACCTGGATGTAAGAGGCAGCAAGACCCACGGATACCGGATACGAGCCCCTGAAGACGGTCAAGAAGGAGAAGACTATCCCCTACCTTTTTTTGTTGTTGTTTTTTCATTCGTTGGACTCAGCCCTTTTACTTTTCTGAGCATTTTACAAGGTCTATGGGACTGATAAAAGGACGTGCCCATAAGAGACGGCCATACAATAAAAGAAAGAGCCTGAAAAGCTACTACTGTGTGCGTCCCGTGTTCCCTTCCACTCGCCGGGCCATTGTGCCGCTTACAAAGTGGTGTCAGAAGTGGGATATCTCCCCTATCCCTGCGTGTCGAACCATGACACAATCCGTGCCTGTGGAGGATGTCCTTGCACAACTGGCCGAAGGACAAAGACACCTACAGTTGGTTTTCGAACAGCAGTTGCAGGCGGCACAGATGGAAAGAGAAGCCCTACAAGGGGCATTGAAAGACCAGGCCAGCCTACTTACTACGAACCAACAGGTGCAGGATACGGCCATTTTGAGGCTCACTGACGCCATAGTGAATACCCGCGTACGTCCGAATGTCCCTGGAACAGTCCTCCAGAAGTATCAGGAAGGGGACGATCCTGATTACTTCTTTCTGAATTTTGAGCGGGTGGCATCCACAGCAGCTTGGCCCCAAGAGAGGTGGGGTCAATACATCGCCCCACTCCTCTCAGGCGAGTTGCAGGCTGCATATCAGGCAGCCAATCCGGCTGGGACTACAGCATATGAAGACGTGAAGAAGGCAATACTGGAGAGGCTAGGGTTCGATCAAGAACACTATAGGAACAAGTTCAGAAAGGAAAAATGGTCCGTTGAAGACAATCCTCTGGCATTATATTACCGGATAAGGGACATCGGCAATAGATGGCTAACCCCGCATGCGTCCACAGTAGAGGAAGTTGTAGAAAAAGTCTATCTGGAACAATTCCTAGATGCCCTACAACTCAGTACACGGTCATGGGTGAAGCAACACCCGAATCTCACTCCCACATCAGCCGTAGAGATCGCTTGTGCCTTTCACCGGGCCCCTGATTTCAGAGCCGGTATCACACGGTCCCAGTACCCTCTTCCCTCAACACGATCCCAGTCATATCCGTCCCCGAGAACCCCCATAAGAGTAGAAAGCAAACCCCAGATACCACCCCGCCTAGTCCTTAGGCCATACGTCCCACCGTCAGGCACAAGCGGACAGGGCCCCCAGTGTTTCAATTGTGCCGAATGGGGCCATATAGCCAGACAATGCCCTCACCGTACCCCTGCAGTAGAACCCATGGAGGTGGGATATACCCGGGGCAGGATTTTAGTAACAGGGACGGGTCCTCGCCTGTACAAGAAGGAGGTGTTTCTCAACGGCAAGAAAAGGCAAGCACTGTTAGATACGGGGTGTGATGTCACAGTCGTGGATAGGTCATTGATTGCCCCTCCCCAGATCAGGGACGCAGAACAAGTGAGGGTAACATGTGTGCACGAAGACACCAAGACGTACCCCGTTGCTGAAGTCTTGTTAGAAGTAGATGATGACCCTCACCTGAGAAGGGTAGGGGTAATACCCTCCTTACCAGAAGCGGTGATTATAGGGACTGATCATCCCAAATTTGAGACATACATGGAGGGAACAAAACGAAGCTCCCAGGCCAGGTTACAAGAAGCCCCTTTTAGCAAGGTTGAACTAGATGAACCAGATAGTAGGGTTAAAAAAAGTAAGCAGGAGAAACGAAGAGAAAAAAGGGACTATTCCTACTCGCAACTGTCATGTCCTGCTTTTCCTCTTTCCCTTTCAGACCCTGGTGGGACGAAACCCAGTAGTTTCCGTGCAGCCCAACGGGAGGACAGTTCTCTCACACACGCCTGGGAGCAGGTCCATGAACAACCACCGGAGCAAGTAGGACCTTATTTCTTGGTAAAAAGGGGTTTGTTGTATCGAGCTGTAAAAGGGGATCCACAGCCTAGAACACAATTGGTTGTACCAACCTCCTTTCAGGAGCATGTACTCCTATTGGCCCACAACAAAGCAGGGGGTGGACACTGTGGCAACGAGAATACGCTAAAGTACCTTCTGGAGAGATTCTACTGGCCAGGTGTGTACAGAGACGTCGCGAAGCACTGCGCTGTTTGTATTCGCTGTCAATACACAAATCCTGGGGTTGTCACAAAGGCCCCTTTACAACCCCTACCTATCATCGATATCCCCTTCAAACGGGTTAGGATGGACCTGGTAGGCCCCCTTACTCCCTCAGCCAGAGGACACCGCTACATCCTGGTTATAGTAGACTATGCCAGCCGCTATCCTGAGGCCTTTCCTTTGTCAAGCATGACTACTCCCGTTATAGCACAAGCCATGGTAACCCTATTTACAAGAGTAGGATTTCCGTCCGAGATCCTAACGGACCAGGGGACCCCTTTTATGTCTCGTCTGATGGCGCAGATATGTTCGATACTGGGGATAAAAAGGATCAAGACCTCAGTTTATCACCCACAGACAGACGGTCTTGTAGAGCGGTACAACAAAACGATTAAAATCCTCCTCCGCAAGGTCGTCTCTGAAACTGGGAGGGCCTGGCACCAGAAGCTACCCCTGGTTCTCTTTGCTCTACGGACGCACGAGCAGAGATCCACTGGGTTCTCCCCTTTCGAGCTGCTATTTGGGCGAAAGCCCAGAACCCTACTGGACATGGCGGCCGAACAGTGGGAGGAGGAAGACGAGGAGGGAAAACCCCTGTCGAAATATGCCGCTGACCTGAAATCCTCCTTAACCCAGCTTTGGGAGATGGTACATGACCACATGAAAGAGGCACAGGCGACACAGAAGAGATATTATGACCGAAACAGCCGCCTAAGAGAATTCCAACCAGGTGAGAAGGTCCTTCTTTTGCTCCCTTCCACCGAAGACAAGCTGCTGATGAAGTGGCAAGGGCCATATGTGGTAGAGAAAAAAGTGACACCAGTCACCTACAGTGTATTGCTACCCCACCGCGTTGGGGGTAGACAGATATACCACGTGAACCTCCTGAAAAAATGGGAGGAACCACAACCTTCCTTATTGGTGAGGGCTCCAGCCTACCTGGCCTGTACCAACAAACCATTGGACATACCCCTCCTGCCTGTCCAAGACCACGTAACACCGACTGTGCCCACAGGGGAGGTATTATCACCCACACATAAGACCCAGTTAGGGGCTTTGCTGAAGACCTTCCCTGACCTGTTTTCCACCAGTCCTGGTTTAACCCCCTTGGTCCAACACGAGATCGTGTCCCTGGAGAATAAGATCATAAAACAAAGACCATACCGCATCCCGGCAGCCCGTAGGGAAGCGGTGGAAAAAGAAGTGACCGACATGCTCCAGTCAGGGATAATCGAACCCTCCCAGAGCAATTGGTGTTCCCCGGTGGTAATCGTGCCAAAACCAGACGGCAGTCTGCGTTTTTGCATCGATTTTAGACAAGTGAATGCGATAACCAAATTCGATACGTATCCCATGCCCAGAATAGACGAGATGGTCGAACGTTTGGGCAAAGCCAGGTACATGTCGACCCTCGATCTAACAAAAGGGTACTGGCAGATCCCTTTGGCCTCCACCTCCAAGGAAAAAACAGCGTTCGCAACCCCCTCGGGCCTTTACCAGTTCAAGGTACTCCCTTTTGGGTTACATGGGGCGCCAGCAACATTTCAAAGATTAATGGACCAGGTCCTTAAACCCCACCAACAATATGCCGCAGCATACCTCGACGATATTGTTGTTTTCAGCCTAACCTGGGAGGAACATCTCATGCATCTAGGGTCCATCTTCACGACATTACAATCCGCTGGCCTTACCATCAATCCAAAGAAATCCCTACTTGGTACAAACACAATACAGTATTTGGGTTACACCATTCAGGGAGGACACATCAAACCCCATGTAAATAAAATAGAAGCCATTAAAACCGTCCCTAGACCCACAACAAAACGGGAGGTACGTTCCTTCCTAGGTTTTATAGGGTACTATCGCAGATTCATACCCCGCTTTTCTGCCATAGCCAGTCCTCTAACGGATCTCCTGTCAAAAGCACACCCCCACACGTATACACACCTGGACACCCACACACGAGGACAGCTTTAGGGCCCTAAAGCATGCCATATGTACAGCCCCAGTGCTGCGTTGCCCTGATTTCGACCACACGTTCGTCCTCCAAACCGACGCTTCTGGCCACGGTTTGGGTGCTGTGCTTTTCCAACCTGATTCCAGCGATGAGTTAAAACCTCTGTTGTATATCAGCAGGAAGTTGTTCCCCCGAAAATCCCACTACTCGACAATAGAGAAGGAGTGTCTAGCCATCAAGTGGGCCATTGAATCTTTGCAATACTATCTGTTGGGAAGACGGTTTCTTGTCCTTACTGATCATGCCCCTCTTACCTGGCTGGCAAAGACTAAGGATACCTATCCTCGCATCCTTCGATGGTTTCTCGCCTTACAACCTTTCTCATTTCAGACCATCCACGTCCCTGGCGCGAAACAGGTCTGTGCTGATTACCTGTCCCGACACCCGTCTTCTGAATGGCCCCTACGTCCATTCCTGAGGGGGAGATGTGTGAGGATGTCAGGGAAGCGCCGGACCAGAAGAGGAACAACTCGGGCCGGGACCCTGAAGAAAGACCGGAAGAACCCAGCGGTTTAGTGGCGCTGGGGAGAGACGACGTCTGGACGTCATCACAAGCGGACAAACATAAGGGCGGAGTTTCATACACAAGGGGGCTTGGCGGGAAAGGCAGAGGAGCAAGGGAGGTGAAGCCGGAGAGCGGAGCGCGAGAAGGAGCGAGTGAGGAGCCCAGCGGAGGAGAAGCGGCGGAAACGCCGAAGAGTGGAGAGCGTGAGGACTCGGGAGAGGAGCCCAGTGGAGGAGAAGCAGAGGAAACGCCGAAGAGTGGAGAGCGTGAGGACTCGGGAGAGGAGCCCAGCGTAGCGGGAGACGGGAGTTCGGAGACATCGGTTACAGCATACACTGTGGACAAGCCCGGCGGTCCAGAGAAGGGAGAGGACGCCCCGGGTCCCAACGCCACAGCCCTGATACCGGGTCGTGGCCCAAGGCAAGTAGCGTTAAAGGGATCGTTTTGGTGGGGTTTTCCGGGGTATTAAGACACGTGTGGTTTGGACGCACTTCCCGGTCACGAATCCCCTGTAACCCGGTGTTTTCCCGTTCCCTTCCCCTACACACCGCGTGGTGGTGGTGGCACTTAGATCCCTAACAGAAGGCCTTGAGCTAATCCCGGTATTTTTCCTTTCCCTTCTTGTGGTGCACCTGGACGTAAGAGGCAGCAAGACCCACGGATACCGGATACGAGCCCCTGAAGACGGTCAAGAAGGAGAAGACTATCCCCTACCTTTTTTTGTTGTTGTTGTTTTTTAATTCGTTGGACTCAGCCCTTTTACTTTTCTGAGCATTTCACAAGGTCTATGGGACTGATAAAAGGACGTGCCCATAAGAGACGGCCACACAATAAAAGAAAGCCTGAAAAGCTACAACTGTGTGCGTCCCGTGTTCCCTTCCACTCGCCGGGCCATTGTGCCGCTTACAGGCGGTCAGCGGTGAGGATCAGAACTTGCACGTACAATAACTGGTAGACACCACTAGTGAGTACAGACCAAAGCGCAGACACGCGCGGATTTTTTTTTTCTCTCTCCGAATTTTTTTTTAGTTGGTTGTTTAGTATTGAATTGTTGATCGCAGCCATGAGTACTGCTAACATGGGAAAGCCAACCTCCAATGCTTCGGACGATCTCGCCTTTGAGGAGGGAAGATTAGATACCTATACTGCCAAACAGCTGAAGTCATTTTGTAAGCACTTCGCAGTCCCCGTGATAGGTCTCTCTAGGAAGGAGGAGTACCACAAGGCGCTGAAGGCCTGGTGTGAAGCGAGAGAGTCCGCTGTGGATGAGGAAGAGAATTCTGGAGGGCAGCCGGATGACGCAGTAGAAGGGGGGGAGATAGAACACCCTCCAATCCAGGTACTAGTGTATCCCAAAGGAGCCTGACCCCAGAAGAGCTGGAGGACAGGGAGAGAGATAGGAGGCATAGTTTGGAGATGGCTAAATTGGAAGGTCAGAAGGACCTTGAGAGTAAGAAGTTAGACATTGAGAAAAATCGATTGTCATTTGAACTTGAGAAAATGAGAATGGAACATGAGAGAATGTTGAGGGAGATAGAGATCAGGGCGAGGAGTGTCCCGGTCTCCCCCTCTGGTAGCAGCATACCGTTAGTAACTCCTGAGAGTAGAGTTTATATTCCTAAGGATGTCATTAAGGATTTTCACAAGAGTGAGGATATTGGGCAATGGTTTGCCGCATATGAGATAGCAATGGTGTCCCACCGGGTCCCTGAGCAGGATTGGGGGGGCGCTTTGTGAGTGATGGTAGGGATACCCTGTTGGACCTGCCTGAGGAGAGCAGGATGGTGTATGCCCATATGAAAGAAGCTTTGATGACACGTTATGGTTTGACCCCAGAAATGTACAGGCAGAGGTTTAGGACCTGTAAGAAGTTAGAGGGTACCACGTGGGTTGAATATGTGTCTTTTTTCTGCAGAGCAATGGATCGCTGGGTAAAAGGTAGCAAAGTGGAAACTTTCGAGCAATTGTATGATTTGTTTGCGTGGGAGCATTTGTCCAGTAACTGTTTTCCAGAGCTGCGCCAGCACCTGATTGATAGCAAGCTGACTAACCCTAGGAAGCTTGCTGAGGAGGCGGACCGCTGGGTGAGCACCCGGGTCCGCAAATGTTTTGTGGGAGACTTCGCCCGAGGTGGGCAGGGTCCCCAGCAGAAAAGTGGGGGGGACAAGGGTAAACAGAGGGCGTTCCAGAGAGGGCCCCAAAGTAATTCCCAAGGGAACCAAGCAGTGGTGTCCCAGCCTCCCCCTGAGAAGAAGCCAGTGTCCCCGACAGGTAGGCCTGTTCATAGGGGGCCCCTTACTTGTTTCAAGTGTGGTCAAGTGGGCCACCGGTATTATGATCCCCAGTGTCCCCAGAGGGACCCCCATGCATCCCCTCGTGCACCACCCCGTGCACCATCCCGCCAGATTGCCAGTGTGGCCCTGGGGGGGGGGAGGAAATGGAGGTCCAAGGTGGATGGGATCCCGTAGAGTTAACCTTTGTCTCGCTAGGGGACTTCGAGAAGGTCGCTAACCCCACACTGCCGACCAACACTCAGAAGTACCGGCAGTGGGTGACCATCAATGGCCATAGGGTGGAGGCTCTCAGGGACACCGGAGCTAGTGTGACTGCTGTCAGCTCCCGGTTGGTGTCCAAAGAGCAAGTTGTCCCCATGCATTCTGCCCGGTAGTGTCAGCAGACAACTCAGAGAGCCAGTGTGAAGTGGCTCAGGTTCCCTTCGAGTGGGGGCGGTCACAGGAACTCTTCAAGTGGCTGTGAGGGCCGCCATGCCTGTAGACTGTCTGTTGGGCAACGATCTGGAGAACTCCCCGTGGGCTACGGTGGAAAGAAAGTCTCATTTGGAAATGTTGGGGTTGCCTCAGTGGGCGTGTGTGACCACTCGGTCCATGACAGCTCAGAAGGATGTTCAGGAGGGTCTGGAGCCTGAAAGTATGGCCCAGGCCCCTGCCTCACAAAGAAGGGGTAGGGGGCGCGGGAAACCGGCCCCACGGTTCCCACGGTCTTGGAGGGAGCAGACCTTGAGGGGGATGCCCTGGGACCTACAGATGAACAAGTGGCCGAACTGGGGGACCTACCGGAGCTGACCCTTTGGTAGCAGGAAGGGGGGCCCTCCAGGGAGGAATTTTTCGAGCAGCAGAGAACCTGCCCTTCTCTTGAGGGGGTGCGGTGACAGGCCGCCGCCCAGGCAGTAGGTGACCAGACAGGGTCACATTGGATCTATTGAGAGAACGACCTCCTTTACAGCGAGCCTAAGGTTGCTGAGCCTGGGTCAGCCCGTGTGCTGGTGGTACCCCAGCTCTTCAGGACCTTCCTACTGGGATTGGCTCATGATGTGCCACTGGCCGGACATTTGGGGCAGACCAAGACCTTTGAGGGGCTGGTCACCCACTTCTATTGGCCCCAGATGCGCAGGAGCTCTGATGCTCACTGCAGAACGTGTGAGACTTGCCAGGCAAGTGGGAAGAGTGGGGGAAGATTAAGGCCCCACTACAGCCCTTTCCCGTGGTGAGCACCCCATTCGAAAGAGTGGGCATTGATATTGTGGGGCCTCTGGATCCCAAGACAGCCATGGGCAACAGGTTCATCCTGGTCTTGGTGGACCATGCCACCCGGTACCCTGAGGCCATCCCGCTCAGGACAGTGACGGCCCCCGTGGTGGGACGGGCACTGATGGGGATTTTCTCCCGTGTGGGATTCCCCAGAGAGGTGGTGTCCGATAGGGGAACTAACTTCATCTCCAAGTACGTGAAGTCTCTGTGGGAGGAGTGTGGGGTAACGTATAAGTTCACCACTCCTTACCACCCCCAGGGGAATGGGCTGGTTGAGAGATTCAACCGGACCCTTAAGGGCATGATTATGGGCCTAGGCGAGCCCATGAGGCGTAAGTGGGATGTCCTCTTACCATGCCTGTTGTTTGCTTACCGTGAGGTGCCCCAGAAGTCCTTAGGGTTCAGTCCCTTTGAGCTGCTCTATGGTCACCCGGTAACAGGGCCTCTGAGCCTGGTCAAGGAAGGCTGGGAGCAATCTCCCAGGAAACCTCCCCAGGATGTGTTTAGTTACATGCTGGCCTTCAGTAACCAGACACGGCGTTTCAGGAAACTTGCTGAGGCAAACCTGGAAACTAGCCAGGAAGAGATGAAACGCTGGCACGATCAGAATGCCACTCTGATCGAGTTTCAGCCTGGACAGAAGGTTTGGGTCATGGCCCCGGTGGAGCCCTGTGCGCTCCAGGATAAGTGGACCGGCCCCTTTGAGGTGGTGGAGCGCAAGAGTCCTGTAACCTACGTGGTGGACTTGCAGTCTCCCAGGAACCCCTTGCGGGTCCTGCATGTTAACCACCTGAAGCCCCACTTTGAGAGGTCTGAAGTGGGCATGCTTCTGGCCACAGATGCTGGGATGGAGGAGGAGAGCGAGCCCCTTCCTGACCTCCTGTGTGCAGGGGAGCAAGATGGGTCAGTGGAGGGTGTGGTCCTCTCCACCACACTGACCCCTGAGCAGCAGGGTGATTGTCGCCACCTGGTGGGGCAATTCAGTGATCTGTTCTCCCTGGTACCTAGTGTCACTAATTGGTGTGTCCATGACGTGGACACCGGGGACAGTGCTCCCATTAAGCACAAGGCTTACCGAGTGACTGACCGGGTAAGGGCCTACATTAAGGATGAGGTTACCAAAATGTTTGCCCTTGGGGTGATTGAGTCCTCTAGCAGTCCTTGGTCCAGCCCAGTGGTCCTGGTACCAAAAGCTGCAGCGCCTGGTACCACCCCCGAACTTCGGTTCTGCGTGGACTATCGGGGCCTCAATTCAGTCACGAAGACTGACGCGCACCCCATCCCCAGAGCTGATGAGCTCATAGATTGGTTAGGGGCTGCCAAATACCTCAGCACATTTGATTTGATGTCTGGGTATTGGCAGATCGCCTTGATCGAGGGGGCAAAGGAGAGGTCAGCCTTCTCCACACCCGATGGGCACTACCTGTTCCGGGTGATGCCCTTTGGAATGAAGAATGCCCCTGCCACCTTTCAGAGGCTGGTCAACAGGGTGTTGGTTGGGCTGGAAGACTTCAGTGCCGCCTACCTTGATGACATTGCGGTGTTTAGCTCCTCTTGGGAGGACCACCTGTGCCACCTCTGGGAGGTATTGATGGCACTGCGGAAGGCAGGCCTCACAATCAAAGCCAGTAAGTGCCAGATTGGGCAGGGTTCTGTAGTGTATTTGGGGCACCAGGTAGGGAGCGGCCAGGTGGTGCCCCTTCAGCCCAAGATTGAAACTATCCTGGCATGGGAACCCCCCAAGACTCAGACGCAGGTGAGAGCCTTCTTAGGACTCACGGGGTACTACAGGAGGTTTGTCAAAGGATATGGTAACATTGTTGCACCCTTGACTGAGCTGACTTCTAAGAAGCAGCCAAAGAAGGTAAACTGGACTGACACCTGTCAGAACGCTTTTGACGCCCTGAAGACTGCCATGTGCACTGCACCCGTGCTTCAGGCGCCCGACTTTTCAAGGACATCGTTGTCCAGACAGACGCCTCAGAGCATGGTATAGGGGCTGTTCTGTCACAGATCAATCAGGAGGGACTAGACCAACCGGTAGCCTTCCTAAGCAGGAGGTTACTTCCCCGGGAACAGAGGTGTAGTGCAATTGAGAGTGAGGCATTTGCTGTGGTCTGGGCGCTGAAGAAGCTGAGGCCATATTTGTTTGGGTCTCACTTCCGGGTTCAGACAGACCACAGGCCCCTTAGATGGTTGATGCATATGAGGGGTGAGAATCCCAAGTTGTTGAGGTGGTCCATTTCCCTACAGGGTATGGATTTCACGGTGGAACACCGCCCTGGTACAGAGCACGCCAATGCTGACGGTCTGTCCAGGTTCTTCCGCCTTAGTGATGAGAACTCCCAAGGGAATGGTTAGTTCTCCCCACATTTCAGCTGGAGGGGACGTGTGTTAGACCTGGCATCATTGGCCGGGTCTCCCTTCCTCTTTTCTCTTCTGACCTTTTATGTTGGCTGGATTTAGATGCTCTGGGCGCTGTGCCACTGCCAATCAGTGACACAGCGCGAATGCTCCCTGTGTAAAGATAACTGTATGAATTGGAATAATCATAATTGGCTCGTTTGGTTTTCCTGTCAGTCCCTAGTATCAGGGCACTGCGTGTGCCCAGGGCTGATAGACCAAATACTGCTGGTGGGCCAGCAACGCTGATTTTCGCTACCCACCGAAGCAGCTTTGAAAGTATGTCTGTGTAGCATGTTCTAATAGCGAGTTACCCTCCATTTCACTGTTCACTATTGCGTTCTCATAGGCCAGAATGTGCAGGCTGAGTATTGCATGCCTTAATCCTCCCTGCCCCCAGGAACCTGATAGGAACGTCGAATTTGATATGTGTAAGCTCAGAACATGGAGATGCATCTTTTAGCAAGGATTATTAGCGTAGCCCGTGTTCGAAAATGCCTCTACTAGAAACGAGGAATTTTCTGGTCTGAAGCTTTCCTGTAGGCTTTTGCTAGCGTGTGTATTGGCCGTCTGGTTTTGGAGCAGCAGGGCCAGCTGGGTCAGACCTGGCCGGAGAGAGAGATCAGCATTTAGAGTATGGGGAGGGGTGACTCTTTGATCCGAGCAGGGCCGTGCCTGGCAAGGTGAATGATGGCTCCATCTCCCACTGGGCGTCTGATAGCAGACCCCCAGATTCCCAAAGGGCAGGATGTCGCCTCGTAAACCAAGTGCTCCCGACCCCACCAAACTGGTTCTGACTGGATGCAGTGATTTGTGACTGCAGAGAACAAAGACTTTCTAGGTATAAAGCGCAGCGCTGAATCCTGTTTCAGGTGTGTTCCTTATGGATGTCAAGACGAAACTCTGTCCGAGCGGACAGAGGAAAGGACTTTGAAACTTTCACCAAGCTTGCTGAAGAAACTACCCAAGGGCCTGAATTGAGAGCGCCTCCTGCTGAAGTCTCAGGGACATTAGACTTCACCCCATCAGCCGCCCGAATTCCTTCGCTAGGAATTCTACTTGCAGGTGAGGCCTCCGTCGAGTAATCCGGAACCTCTAGTTCTACTGTGAGGAACGCGGACTGGTAACCTTTGTGAACTCTGTGTGTGGGCCGCCACAGCTAAGAGAGAGCTGCCGCCGCTGAGTGCCTGCCTTAATTTGAATCTGCAGAACCTGCGCTGAAACTGTGTGGGCCGCCGCAGCTAAGAGAGAGCTGCCGCCGCTGAGTGCCCACCTTAATTTGAATCTGCAGAACCTGCTCTGAAACTGTGTGGGCCACCACAGCTAAGAGAGAGCTGCCCCCGCTGAGTGCCCGCCTTCATTTGAATCTGCAGAACCTGCGCTGAAACTGTGTGGGCCGCTGTGTCCTGCTTTTCCTCTTTCCCTTTCAGACCCTGGTGGGACGAAACCCAGTAGTTTCCGTGCAGCCCAACGGGAGGACAGTTCTCTCACACACGCCTGGGAGCAGGTCCATGAACAACCACCGGAGCAAGTAGGACCTTATTTCTTGGTAAAAAGGGGTTTGTTGTATCGAGCTGTAAAAGGGGATCCACAGCCTAGAACACAATTGGTTGTACCAACCTCCTTTCGGGAGCATGTACTCCTATTGGCCGCCGCTGAGTGCCCGCCTTAATTTGAATCTGCAGAACCTGCGCTGAAACTGTGTGGGCCGCCGCAGCTAAGAGAGCTGCCGCCGCTGAGTGCCCGCCTTAAATTTGAACCTGCAGAACCTGCGCTGAAACTGTGTGGGCCGCCGCAGCTAGGAGAGCTGCCGCCGCTGGATGCCCGCACTCGTGTTAATTGTGCCACATCGTGGATTGTCCTTTGAGCCGCCGCAGCTAAGAGAGAGTTTCTGCCGCGGAGTGCTCGCACCCTTGCTAACTGTGCATCATCGTGATTTGACCTGTGAGCCGCCGCAGCTAAGAGAGAGCTGCCGCCGCTGAGTGCTCGCACCCTTGCTAACTGTGCATCATCGTGATTTGGCCTGTGAGCCGCCGCAGCTAGAGAGAGCTGCCGCCGCTGAGTGTTCGCACCCTGGCTAACTTTGCATCCTCGTGATTTGTCCTGTGAGCCGCCGCAGCTAGAGAGAGCTGCTCCGCGGAGTGCTCGCACCCTTGCTAACTTTGCATCATTGGGATTTGTCCTGTGGGCCGCCGCAGCTAGCGAGAGCTGCTGCCGCTGAGTGCCCACGTCTTTGTCAACCTTGCACCATCGTGAATCGTCCTGTGGGCCGCCGCAGCTAGGAGAGCGCTGCTGCCGCCGCGAGCCCACCACGGAGCTGCACGACGAGAGTCATCGCCACCACCAGCCCGGGGTGCCGCAGCCGCGTGCTGCTGCCGCTGAAGGCCCGCCTGTCCCGGAGTGCCCGAATCGTTGCGAGTGCACTTTGCGGACCACTGCCATCGAGAACTGTGGTCGCTGGGAGTCCGCCTGTCACCGTCTCCGCTTCTTCGAGAAGCTACGTGCTGAGTCCCCGTCCAACGGCAGGTATCTGGTGCGCAACGGGTCGCGTAGACCCAGGCCTTGAACTCAGTCAGTGCCACGTTCTGGTGAACACGTATTGCCTTTTTAAGTCCCTAATGATTTACATGCCTGATGACTGGTTAAAACGCTTCTGAGAGTCTCGTACCAAACCTTAGATAAAGATACTATTTTTTCTATACCTACTTGAGTTGTGTCCTTTTGTGGTGTCGTTACTGCCTTATTGTGCATGGTCATAAATGCTTCACACACTGCCTCTGAGATAGGCCTAGCTGCTCGTGCTACGTCACCACAGGATTGAGCAGGGGTTATCAAAGGGGGTAGCCCACTTGCCCTGACTTGGGGAGAAGGGTCCCTATTTGGACAGTGGCGCCAGCCATTGCCAACTAGAGACCCCCATTTCCAACATTGGCGGTGTGAGGATGTCGGGGAAGCGCCGGACCGGAAGAGGAACAACTCGGGCTGGGACCCTGAAGAAAGACCGGAAGAACCCAGCGGTCTAGTGGCGCTGGGGAGAGACGACGTCTGGGCGTCGTCACAAGCGGACAAACATAAGGGCGGAGTTTCATACACAAGGGGGCTTGGCGGGAAAGGCAGAGGAGCAACGGAGGTGAAGCCGGAGAGCGGAGCGCGAGAAGGAGCGAGTGAGGAGCCCAGCGGAGGAAACGCCGAAGAGTGGAGAGCGTGAGGACTCGGGAGAGGAGCCCAGCGGAGGAGAAGCGGAGGAAACGCCGAAGAGTGGAGAGCGTGAGGACTCGGGAGAGGAGCCCAGCGGAGCGGGAGACGGGAGTTCGGAGACATCGGTTACAGCATACACTGTGGACAAGCCCGGCGGCCCAGAGAAGGGAGAGGACGCCCCGGGTCCCAACGCCACGGCCCTGATCCCGGGTCGTGGCCCAAGGCAAGTAGCGTTAAAGGGATCGTTTTGGTGGGGGTGGTGGGGTTTTCCGGGGTATTAAGACACGTGTGGTTTGGACGCACTTCCCGGTCACGGATCCCCTGTAACCCGAAGTTTTCCCGTTCCCTTCCCCTACACAACGCGTGGTGGTGGTAGCACTTAGATCCCTAACAGAAGGCCTTGAGCTAATCCCGGTATTTTTCCTTTCCCTTCTTGTGGTGCACCTGGATGTAAGAGGCAGCAAGACCCACGGATACCGGATACGAGCCCCTGAAGACGGTCAAGAAGGAGAAGACTATCCCCTACCTTTTTTTGTTGTTTTTTCATTCGTTGGACTCAGCCCTTTTACTTTTCTGAGCATTTCACAAGGTCTATGCAACTGATAAAAGGACGTGCCCATAAGAGACGGCCATACAATAAAAGAAAGAGCCTGAAAAGCTACTACTGTGTGCGTCCCGTGTTCCCTTCCACTCGCCGGGCCATTGTGCCGCTTACAAAGTGGTGTCAGAAGTGGGATATCTCCCCTATCCCTGCGTGTCGAACCATGACACAATCCGTGCCTGTGGAGGATGTCCTTGCACAACTGGCCGAAGGACAAAGACACCTACAGTTGGTTTTCGAACAGCAGTTGCAGGCGGCACAGATGGAAAGAGAAGCCCTACAAGGGGCATTGAAAGACCAGGCCAGCCTACTTACTACGAACCAACAGGTGCAGGATACGGCCATTTTGAGGCTCACTGACGCCATAGTGAATACCCGCGTACGTCCGAATGTCCCCGGAACAGTCCTCCAGAAGTACCAGGAAGGGGACGATCCTGATTACTTCTTTCTGAATTTTGAGCGGGTGGCATCCACAGCAGCTTGGCCCCAAGAGAGGTGGGGTCAATACATCGCCCCACTCCTCTCAGGCGAGTTGCAGGCTGCATATCAGGCAGCCAATCCGGCTGGGACTACAGCATATGAAGACGTGAAGAAGGCAATACTGGAGAGGCTAGGGTTCGATCAAGAACACTATAGGAACAAGTTCAAAAAGGAAAAATGGTCCGTTGGAGACAATCCTCTGGCATTATATTACCGGATAAGGGACATCGGCAATAGATGGCTAACCCCGCATGCGTCCACAGTAGAGGAAGTTGTAGAAAAAGTCTATCTGGAACAATTCCTAGATGCCCTACAACTCAGTACACGGTCATGGGTGAAGCAACACCCGAATCTCACTCCCACATCAGCCGTAGAGATCGCTTGTGCCTTTCACCGGGCCCCTGATTTCAGAGCCGGTATCACACGGTCCCAGTACCCTCTTCCCTCAACACGATCCCAGTCATATCCGTCCCCGAGAACCCCCATAAGAGTAGAAAGCAAACCCCAGATACCACCCCGCCTAGTCCTTAGGCCATACGTCCCACCGTCAGGCACAAGCGGACAGGGCCCCCAGTGTTTCAATTGTGCCGAATGGGGCCATATAGCCAGACAATGCCCTCACCGTACCCCTGCAGTAGAACCCATGGAGGTGGGATATACCCGGGGCAGGATTTTAGTAACAGGGACGGGTCCTCGCCTGTACAAGAAGGAGGTGTTTCTCAACGGCAAGAAAAGGCAAGCACTGTTAGGTACGGGGTGTCATGTCACAGTCGTGGATAGGTCATTGATTGCCCCTCCCCAGATCAGGGACGCAGACAAGTGAGGGTAACATGTGTGCACGGGGACACCAAGACGTACCCCGTTGCTGAAGTCTTGTTAGAAGTAGATGATGACCCTCACCTGAGAAGGGTAGGGGTAATACCCTCCTTACCAGAAGCGGTGATTATAGGGACTGATCATCCCAAATTTGAGACATACATGGAGGGAACAAAACGAAGCTCCCAGGCCAGGTTACAAGAAGCCCCTTTTAGCAAGGTTGAACTAGATGAACCAGATAGTAGGGTTAAAAAAGTAAGCAGGAGAAACGAAGAGAAAAAGGGACTATTCCTACTCGCAACTGTCATGTCCTGCTTTTCCTCTTTCCCTTTCAGACCCTGGTGGGACGAAACCCAGTAGTTTCCGTGCAGCCCAACGGGAGGACAGTTCTCTCACACACGCCTGGGAGCAGGTCCATGAACAACCACCGGAGCAAGTAGGACCTTATTTCTTGGTAAAAAGGGGTTTGTTGTATCGAGCTGTAAAAGGGGATCCACAGCCTAGAACACAATTGGTTGTACCAACCTCCTTTCGGGAGCATGTACTCCTATTGGCCCACAACAAAGCAGGGGGTGGACACTATGGCAACGAGAATACGCTAAAGTACCTTCTGGAGAGATTCTACTGGCCAGGTGTGTACAGAGACGTCGCGAAGCACTGCGCTGCTTGTATTCGCTGTCAATACACAAATCCTGGGGTTGTCACAAAGGCCCCTTTACAACCCCTACCTATCATCGATATCCCCTTCAAACGGGTTGGGATGGACCTGGTAGGCCCCCTTACTCCCTCAGCCAGAGGACACCGCTACATCCTGGTTATAGTAGACTATGCCAGCCGCTATCCTGAGGCCTTTCCTTTGTCAAGCATGACTACTCCCGTTATAGCACAAGCCATGGTAACCCTATTTACAAGAGTAGGATTTCCGTCCGAGATCCTAACGGACCACGGGACCCCTTTTATGTCCCGTCTGATGGCGCAGATATGTTCGATACTGGGGATAAAAAGGATCAAGACCTCAGTTTATCACCCACAGACAGACGGCCTTGTAGAGCGGTACAACAAAACGATTAAAAACCTGCTCCGCAAGGTCGTCTCTGAAACTGGGAGGGACTGGCACCAGAAGCTACCCCTGGTTCTCTTTGCTCTACGGACGCACGAGCAGAGATCCACTGGGTTCTCCCCTTTCGAGCTGCTGTTTGGGCGAAAGCCCAGAACCCTACTGGACATGGCGGCCGAACAGTGGGAGGAGGAAGACGAGGAGGGAAAACCCCAGCCGAAATATGCCGCTGACCTGAAATCCTCCTTAACCCAGCTTTGGGAGATGGTACATGACCACATGAAAGAGGCACAGGCGACACAGAAAAGATATTATGACCGAAACAGCCGCCTAAGAGAATTCCAACCAGGTGAGAAGGTCCTTCTTTTGCTCCCTTCCACCGAAGACAAGCTGCTGATGAAGTGGCAAGGGCCATATGTGGTAGAGAAAAAAGTGACACCAGTCACCTACAGTGTATTGCTACCCCACCGCGTTGGGGGTAGACAGATATACCACGTGAACCTCCTGAAAAAATGGGAGGAACCACAACCTTCCTTATTGGTGAGGGCTCCAGCCTACCTGGCCTGTACCAACAAACCATTGGACATACCCCTCCTGCCTGTCCAAGACCACGTAACACCGACTGTGCCCACAGGGAGGTATTATCACCCACACATAAGACCCAGTTAGGGGCTTTGCTAAAGACCTTCCCTGACCTGTTTTCCACCAGTCCTGGTTTAACCCCCTTGGTCCAACACGAGATCGTGTCCCTGGAGAATAAGATCATAAAACAAAGACCATACCGCATCCCGGCAGCCCGTAGGGAAGCGGTGGAAAAAGAAGTGACCGACATGCTCCAGTCAGGGATAATCGAACCCTCCCAGAGCAATTGGTGTTCCCCGGTGGTAATCGTGCCAAAACCAGACGGCAGTCTGCGTTTTTGCATCGATTTTAGACAAGTGAATGCGATAACCAAATTCGATACGTATCCCATGCCCAGAATAGACGAGATGGTCGAACGTTTGGGCAAAGCCAGGTACATGTTGACCCTCGATCTAACAAAAGGGTACTGGCAGATCCTTTTGGCCTCCACCTCCAAGGAAAAAACAGCGTTCGCAACCCCCTCGGGCCTTTACCAGTTCAAGGTACTCCCTTTTGGGTTACATGGGGCGCCAGCAACATTTCAAAGATTAATGGACCAGGTCCTTAAACCCCACCAACAATATGCCGCAGCATACCTCGACGATATTGTTGTTTTCAGCCTAACCTGGGAGGAACATCTCATGCATCTAGGGTCCATCTTCACGACATTACAATCCGCTGGCCTTACCATCAATCCAAAGAAATCCCTACTTGGTACAAATACAATACAGTATTTGGGTTACACCATTCAGGGAGGACACATCAAACCCCAAGTAAATAAAATAGAAGCCATTAAAACCGTCCCTAGACCCACAACAAAACGGGAGGTCCGTTCCTTCCTAGGTTTTATAGGGTACTATCGCAGATTCATACCCCGCTTTTCTGCCATAGCCAGTCCCCTAACGGATCTCCTGTCAAAAGCACACCCCCACACGTATACACACCTGGACACCCACACACGAGGACAGCTTTAGGGCCCTAAAGCATGCCATATGTACAGCCCCAGTGCTGCGTTGCCCTGATTTCGACCACACGTTCGTCCTCCAAACCGACGCTTCTGGCCACGGTGTGGGTGCTGTGCTTTTCCAACCTGATTCCAGCGATGAGTTAAAACCTCTGTTGTATATCAGCAGGAAGTTGTTCCCCCGAGAATCCCACTACTCGACAATAGAGAAGGAGTGTCTAGCCATCAAGTGGGCCATTGAATCTTTGCAATACTATCTGTTGGGAAGACGGTTTCTTTTCCTTACTGATCATGCCCCTCTTACCTGGCTGGCAAAGACTAAGGATACCTATCCTCGCATCCTTCGATGGTTTCTCGCCTTACAACCTTTCTCATTTCAGACCATCCACGTCCCTGGCGCGAAACAGGTCTGTGTTGATTACCTGTCCCGACACCCGTCTTCTGAATGGCCCCTACGTCCATTCCTGAGGGGGGAGATGTGTGAGGATGTCAGGGAAGCGCCGGACCAGAAGAGGAACAACTCGGGCCGGGACCCTGAAGAAAGACCGGAAGAACCCAGCGGTCTAGTGGCGCTGGGGAGAGACGACGTCTGGACGTCGTCACAAGCGGACAAACATAAGGGCGGAGTTTCATACACAAGGGGGCTTGGTGGGAAAGGCAGAGGAGCAAGGGAGGTGAAGCCGGAGAGCGGAGCGCGAGAAGGAGCGAGTGAGGAGCCCAGCGGAGGAGAAGCGGCGGAAACGCCGAAGAGTGGAGAGCGTGAGGACTCGGGAGAGGAGCCCAGTGGAGGAGAAGCAGAGGAAACGCCGAAGAGTGGAGAGCGTGAGGACTCGGGAGAGGAGCCCAGCGTAGCGGGAGATGGGAGTTCGGAGACATCGGTTACAGCATACACTGTGGACAAGCCCGGCGGCCCAGAGAAGGGAGAGGACGCCCCGGGTCCCAACGCCACGGCCCTGATCCCGGGTCGTGGCCCAAGGCAAGTAGCGTTAAAGGGATCGTTTTGGTGGGGGTGGTGGGGTTTTCCGGGGTATTAAGACACGTGTGGTTTGGACGCACTTCCCGGTCACGAATCCCCTGTAACCCGGTGTTTTCCCGTTCCCTTCCCCTACACACCGCGTGGTGGTGGTGGCACTTAGATCCCTAACAGAAGGCCTTGAGCTAATCCCGGTATTTTTCCTTTCCCTTCTTGTGGTGCACCTGGACGTAAGAGGCAGCAAGACCCACGGATACCGGATACGAGCCCCTGAAGACGGTCAAGAAGGAGAAGACTATCCCCTACCTTTTTTTGTTGTTGTTGTTTTTTCATTCGTTGGACTCAGCCCTTTTACTTTTCTGAGCATTTCACAAGGTCTATGGGACTGATAAAAGGACGTGCCCATAAGAGACGGCCACACAATAAAAGAAAGCCTGAAAAGCTACTACTGTGTGCGTCCCGTGTTCCCTTCCACTCGCCGGGCCATTGTGCCGCTTACAGCGGTGAGGATCAGAACTTGCATTTATGATCCACGTACAATAACTGGTAGACACCACTAGTGAGTACAGACCAAAGCGCAGACACGCGCGGATTTTTTTTTTCTCTCTCCGAATTTTTTTTTAGTTGGTTGTTTAGTATTGAATTGTTGATCGCAGCCATGAGTACTGCTAACATGGGAAAGCCAACCTCCAATGCTTCGGACAATCTCGCCTTTGAGGAGGGAAGATTAGATACCTATACTGCCAAACAGCTGAAGTCATTTTGTAAGCACTTCGCAGTCCCCGTGATAGGTCTCTCTAGGAAGGAGGAGTACCACAAGGCGCAGAAGGCCTGGTGTGAAGCGAGAGAGTCCGCTGTGGATGAGGAAGAGAATGCTGGAGGGCAGCCGGATGACGCAGTAGAGGGGGGGGAGATAGAACACCCTCCAATCCAGGTACTAGTGTATCCCAAAGGAGCCTGACCCCAGAAGAGCTGGAGGACAGGGAGAGAGATAGGAGGCATAGTTTGGAGATGGCTAAATTGGAAGGTCAGAAGGACCTTGAGAGTAAGAAGTTAGACATTGAGAAAAATCGATTGTCATTTGAACTTGAGAAAATGAGAATGGAACATGAGAGAATGTTGAGGGAGATAGAGATCAGGGCGAGGAGTGTCCCGGTCTCCCCTCTGGTAGCAGCATACCGTTAGTAACTCCTAAGAGTAGAGTTTATATTCCTAAGGATGTCATTAAGGATTTTCACAAGAGTGAGGATATTGGGCAATGGTTTGCCGCATATGAGATAGCAATGGTGTCCCACCGGGTCCCTGAGCAGGATTGGGGGGGCGCTTTGTGAGTGATGGTAGGGATACCCTGTTGGACCTGCCTGAGGAGAGCAGGATGGTGTATGCCCATATGAAAGAAGCTTTGATGACCCGTTATGGTTTGACCCCAGAAATGTACAGGCAGAGGTTTAGGACCTGTAAGAAGTTAGAGGGTACCACGTGGGTTGAATATGTGTCTTTTTTCTGCAGAGCAATGGATCGCTGGGTAAAAGGTAGCAAAGTGGAAACTTTCGAGCAATTGTATGATTTGTTTGCGTGGGAGCATTTGTCCAGTAACTGTTTTCCAGAGCTGCGCCAGCACCTGATTGATAGCAAGCTGACTAACCCTAGGAAGCTTGCTGAGGAGACGGACCGCTGGGTGAGCACCCGGGTCTGCAAATGTTTTGTGGGAGACTTCGCCCGAGGTGGGCAGGGTCCCCAGCAGAAAAGTGGGGGGGACAAGGGTAAACAGAGGGCGTTCCAGAGAGGGCCCCAAAGTAATTCCCAAGGGAACCAAGCAGTGGTGTCCCAGCCTCCCCCTGAGAAAAAGCCAGTGTCCCCGACAGGTAGGCCTGTTCATAGGGGGCCCCTTACTTGTTTCAAGTGTGGTCAAGTGGGCCACCGGTATTATGATCCCCAGTGTCCCCAGAGGGACCCCCATGCATCCCCTCGTGCACCACCCCGTGCACCATCCCGCCAGATTGCCAGTGTGGCCCTGGGGGGGGGGGAGGAAATGGAGGTCCAAGGTGGATGGGATCCCATAGAGTTAACCTTTGTCTCGCTAGGGGACTTCGAGAAGGTCCCTAACCCCACACTGCCGACCAACACTCAGAAGTACCGGCAGTGGGTGACCATCAATGGCCATAGGGTGGAGGCTCTCAGGGACACCGGAGCTAGTGTGACTGCTGTCAGCTCCCGGTTGGTGTCCAAAGAGCAAGTTGTCCCCATACATTCTGCCCCGTAGTGTCAGCAGACAATTCAGAGAGCCAGTGTGAAGTGGCTCAGGTTCCCTTTGAGTGGGGGGGGGTCACAGGAACTCTTCAAGTGGCTGTGAGGGCCGCCATGCCTGTAGACTGTCTGTTGGGCAACGATCTGGAGAACTCCCCGTGGGCTACGGTGGAGAGAAAGCCTCATTTGGAAATGTTGGGGTTGCCTCAGTGGGCGTGTGTGACCACTCGGTCCATGACAGCTCAGAAGGATGTTCAGGAGGGTCTGGAGCCTGAAAGTATGGCCCAGGCCCCTGCCTCACAAAGAAGGGGTAGGGGGCGCGGGAAACCGGCCCCACGGTTCCCACGGTCTTGGAGGGAGCAGACCTTGAGGGGGATGCCCTGGGACCTACAGACGAACAAGTGGCCGAACTGGGGGACCTTCCGGAGCTGACCCTTTGGCAGCAGGAAGTGGGGCCCTCCAGGGAGGAATTTTTCGAGCAGCAGAGAACCTGCCCTTCTCTTGAGGGGGTGCGGCGACAGGCCGCCGCCCAGGCAGTAGGTGACCAGACAGGGTCACATTGGATCTATTGAGAGAACGACCTCCTTTACAGCGAGCCTAAGGTTGCTGAGCCTGGGTCAGCCCGTGTGCTGGTGGTACCCCAGCTCTTCAGGACCTTCCTACTGGGGTTGGCTCATGATGTGCCACTGGCCGGACATTTGGGGCAGACCAAGACCTTTGAGGGGCTGGTCACACACTTCTATTGGCCCCAGGTGCGCAGGAGCTCTGATGCTCACTGCAGAACGTGTGAGACTTGCCAGGCAAGTGGGAAGAGTGGGGGGAAGATTAAGGCCCCACTACAGCCCTTTCCCGTGGTGAGCACCCCATTCGAAAGAGTGGGCATTGATATTGTGGGGCCTCTGGATCCCAAGACAGCCATGGGCAACAGGTTCATCCTGGTCTTGGTGGACCATACCACCCGGTACCCTGAGGCCATCCCGCTCAGGACAGTGACGGCCCCCGTGGTGGGACGGGCACTGATGGGGATTTTCTCCTGTGTGGGATTCCCCAGAGAGGTGGTGTCCGATAGGGGAACTAACTTCATCTCCAAGTACGTGAAGTCTCTGTGGGAGGAGTGTGGGGTAACGTATAAGTTCACCACTCCTTACCACCCCCAGGGGAATGGGCTGGTTGAGAGATTCAACCGGACCCTTAAGGGCATGATTATGGGCCTAGGCGAGCCCATGAGGCGTAAGTGGGATGTCCTCTTACCATGCCTGTTGTTTGCTTACCGTGAGGTGCCCCAGAAGTCCTTAGGGTTCAGTCCCTTTGAGCTGCTCTATGGTCACCCGGTAACAGGGCCTCTGAGCCTAGTCAAGGAAGGCTGGGAGCAATCTCCCAGGAAACCTCCCCAGGATGTGTTTAGTTACATGCTGGCCTTCAGTAACCAGACTCGGCGTTTCAGGAAACTTGCTGAGGCAAACCTGGAAACTAGCCAGGAAGAGATGAAACGCTGGCACGATCAGAATGCCACTCTGATCGAGTTTCAGCCTGGACAGAAGGTTTGGGTCATGGCCCCGGTGGAGCCCTGTGCGCTCCAGGATAAGTGGACCGGCCCCTTTGAGGTGGTGGAGCGCAAGATTCCTGTAACCTACGTGGTGGACTTGCAGTCTCCCAGGAACCCCTTGCGGGTCCTGCATGTTAACCACCTGAAGCCCCACTTTGAGAGGTCTGAAGTGGGCATGCTTCTGGCCACAGATGCTGGGATGGAGGAGGAGAGCGAGCCCCTTCCTGACCTCCTGTGTGCAGGGGAGCAAGATGGGTCAGTGGAGGGTGTGGTCCTCTCCACCACACTGACCCCTGAGCAGCAGGGTGATTGACGCCACCTGGTGGGGCAATTCAGTGATCTGTTCTCCCTGGTAACTAGTGTCACTGATTGGTGTGTCCATGACGTGGACACCGGGGACAGTGCTCCCATTAAGCACAAGGCTTACCGAGTGACTGACCGGGTAAAGGCCTACATTAAGGATGAGGTTACCAAAATGTTTGCCCTTGGGGTGATTGAGTCCTCTAGCAGTCCTTGGTCCAGCCCAGTGGTCCTGGTAAAAGCTGCAACGCCTAGTACCACACCCGAACTTCGGTTCTGCGTGGACTATCGGGGCCTCAATTCAGTCACGAAGACTGACGCGCACCCCATCCCCAGAGCTGATGAGCTCATAGATCGGTTAGGGGCTGCCAAATACCTCAGCACATTTGATTTGATGTCTGGGTATTGGCAGATCGCCTTGATCGAGGGGGCAAAGGAGAGGTCAGCCTTCTCCACACCCGATGGGCACTACCAGTTCCGGGTGATGCCCTTTGGAATGAAGAATGCCCATGCCACCTTTCAGAGGCTGGTCAACAGGGTGTTGGTTGGGCTGGAAGACTTCAGTGCCGCCTACCTTGATGACATTGCGGTGTTTAGCTCCTCTTGGGAGGACCACCTGCCCCACCTCTGGGAGGTATTGATGGCACTGCGGAAGGCAGGCCTCACAATCAAAGCCAGTAAGTGCCAGATTGGGCAGGGTTCTGTAGTGTATTTGGGGCACCAGGTAGGGAGCGGCCAGGTGGCGCCCCTTCAGCCCAAGATTGAAACTATCCTGGCATGGGACCCCCCAAGACTCAGACGCAGGTGAGAGCCTTCTTAGGACTCACGGGGTACTACAGGAGGTTTGTCAAAGGATATGGTAACATTGTTGCACCCTTGACTGAGCTGACTTCTAAGAAGCAGCCAAAGAAGGTAAACTGGACTGACACCTGTCAGAACGCTTTTGACGCCCTGAAGACTGCCATGTGCACTGCACCCGTGCTTCAGGCGCCCGACTTTTCAAAGGACTTCGTTGTCCAGACAGACGCCTCAGAGCATGGTATAGGGGCTGTTCTGTCACAGATCAATCAGGAGGGACTAGACCAACCGGTAGCCTTCCTAAGCAGGAGGTTACTTCCCCGGGAACAGAGGTGTAGTGCAATTGAGAGTGAGGCATTTGCTGTGGTCTGGGCGCTGAAGAAGCTGAGGCCATATTTGTTTGGGTCTCACTTCCGGGTTCAGACAGACCACAGGCCCCTTAGATGGTTGATGCATATGGGGGGTGAGAATCCCAAGTTGTTGAGGTGGTCCATTTCCCTACAGGGTATGGATTTCACGGTGGAACACCACCCTGGTACAGAGCACGCCAATGCTGACGGTCTGTCCAGGTTCTTCCGCCTTAGTGATGAGAACTCCCAAGGGAATGGTTAGTTCTCCCCACATTTCAGCTGGAGGGGACGTGTGTTAGACCTGGCATCATTGGCGCGGGTCTCCCTTCCTCTTTTCTCTTCTGACCTTTTATATTGGCTGGATTTAGATGCTCTGGGCGCTGTGCCACTGCCAATCAGTGACACAGCGCGAATGCTCCCTGTGTAAAGATAACTGTATGAATTGGAATAATCATAATTGGCTCATTTGGTTTTCCTGTCAGCCCCTAGTATCAGGGCACTGCGTGTGCCCAGGGCTGATAGACCAAATACTGCTGGTGGGCCGGTAACGCTGATTTTCGCTACCCACCGAAGCAGCTTTGAAAGTATGTCTGTGTAGCATGTTCTAATAGCGAGTTACCCTCCATTTCACTGTTCACTATTGTGTTCTCATAGGCCAGAATGTGCAGGCTGAGTATTGCATGCCTTAATCCTCCCTGCCCCCAGGAACCTGATAGGAACGTCGAATTTGATATGTGTAAGTTCAGAACATGGAGATGCATCTTTTAGTAAGGATTATTAGCGTAGCCCGTGTTCGAAAATGCCTCTACTAGAAACGAGGTATTTTCTGGTCTGAAGCTTTCCTGTAGGCTTTTGCTAGCGTGTGTATTGGCCGTCTGGTTTTGGAGCAGCAGGGCCAGCTGGGTCAGACCTGGCCGGAGAGAGAGATCGGCATTTAGAGTATGGGGAGGGGTGACTCTTTGATCAGGGCCGTGCCTGGCAAGGTGAATGATGGCTCCATCTCCCACTGGGCGTCTGATAGCAGACCCCCAGATTCCCAAAGGGCAGGATGTCGCCTCGTAAACCAAGTGCTCCCCGACCCCACCAAACTGGTTCTGACTGGATGCAGTGATTTGTGACTGCAGAGAACAAAGACTTTCTAGGTATAAAGCGCTGCGCTGAATCCTGTTTCAGGTGTGTTCCTTCTGGATGTCAAGACGAAACTCTGTCCGAGCGGACAGAGGAAAGGACTTTGAAACTTTCACCAAGCTTGCTGAAGAAACTACCCAAGGGCCTGAATTGAGAGCGCCTCCTGCTGAAGTCTCAGGGACATTAGACTTCACCCCATCAGCCGCCCGAATTCCTTCGCTAGGAATTCTACTTGCAGGTGAGGCCTCCGTCGAGTAATCCGGAACCTCTAGTTCTACTGTGAGGAACGCGGACTGGTAACCTTTGTGAACTCTGTGTGTGGGCCGCCACAGCTAAGAGAGAGCTGCCGCCGCTGAGTGCCTGCCTTAATTTGAATCTGCAGAACCTGCGCTGAAACTGTGTGGGCCGCCGCAGCTAAGAGAGAGCTGCCGCCGCTGAGTGCCCACCTTAATTTGAATCTGCAGACCCTGCTCTGAAACTGTGTGGGCCACCGCAGCTAAGAGAGAGCTGCCACCGCTGAGTGCCCGCCTTCATTTGAATCTGCAGAACCTGCGCTGAAACTGTGTGGGCCGCCGCAGCTAAGAGGGAGCTGCCGCCGCTGAGTGCCCGCCTTAATTTGAATCTGCAGAACCTGCGCTGAAACTGTGTGGGCCGCCGCAGCTAAGAGAGCTGCCGCCGCTGAGTGCCCGCCTTAAATTTGAACCTGCAGAACCTGCGCTGAAACTGTGTGGGCCGCCGCAGCTAGGAGAGCTGCCGCCGCTGGATGCCCGCACTCGTGTTAATTGTGCCACATCGTGGATTGTCCTTTGAGCCGACGCAGCTAAGAGAGAGCTGCCGCCGCTGAGTGCTCGCACCGTTGCTAACTTTGCATCCTTGTGAATTGTCATGTGAGCCGCCGCAGCTAAGAGAGAGTTGCTGCCGCGGAGTGCTCGCACCCTTGCTAACTGTGCATCATCGTGATTTGACCTGTGAGCCGCCGCAGCTAAGAGAGAGCTGCCGCCGCTGAGTGCTCGCACCCTTGCTAACTGTGCTTCATCGTGATTTGGCCTGTGAGCCGCCGCAGCTAAGAGAGAGCTGCCGCCGCTGAGTGTTCGCACCCTGGCTAACTTTGCATCCTCGTGATTTGTCCTGTGAGCCGCCGCAGCTAAGAGAGAGCTGCTCCCGCGGAGTGCTCGCACCCTTGCTAACTTTGCATCATTGGGATTTGTCCTGTGGGCCGCCGCAGCTAAGCGAGAGCTGCTGCCGCTGAGTGCCCACGTCTTTGTCAACCTTGCACCATCGTGAATCGTCCTGTGGGCCGCCGCAGCTAGGAGAGCGCTGCTGCCGCCGCGAGCCCACCACGGAGCTGCACAACGAGAGTCATCGCCACCACCAGCCCGGGGCGCCGCAGCCGCGTGCTGCTGAAGGCCCGCCTGTCCCGGAGTGCCCGAATCGTTGCGAGTGCACTTTGCGGACCACTGCCATCGAGAACTGTGGTCGCTGGGAGTCCGCCTGTCACCGTCTCCGCTTCTTCGAGAAGCTACGTGCTGAGTCCCCGTCCAACGGCAGGTATCTGGTGCGCAACGGGTCGCGTAGACCCAGGCCTTGAACTCAGTCAGTGCCACGTTCTGGTGAACACGTATTGCCTTTTTAAGTCCCTAAAGATTTACATGCCTGATGTCTGGTTAAAACGCTTCTGATTGTCTCGTACCAAACCTTAGATAAAGATACTATTTTTTCTATACCTACTTGAGTTGTGTCCTTTTGTGGTGTCGTTACTGCCTTGTTGTGCATGGTCATAAATGCTTCACACACTGCCTCTGAGATAGGCCTAGCTGCTCGTGCTACATTACCACAGGGTTGAGCAGGGGTTATCAAAGCGGGTAGCCCACTTGCCCTGACTTGGGGAGAAGGGTCCCTATTTGGACAGTGGCGCCAGCCATTGCCAACTAGAGACCCCCATTTCCAACAGGATCCATCAAAATTCTGTGCCACAATATCAGGTTTGCATAAAGAACTCAGATCAAGTAAGTTCCCAAAAGATTCCAAGAAGTATTGCCTCGTGATAATTGTCCAAGGTGACCCAGATTCTGCCATAAGTTCAAGATTCCTTCCAAGAATACAAACAATACATTTAGGTGGACCAATCTTGTCAGCTTTAGAATCATCGAATGAGTCACGAATGGAGACTACAATTCCAGTCTCTAACTCAGACTGGATATCATCACCCAAGGATAGATCGTGAGAAATACAAGAAATTTTACCTTTGGAGTAGTTGGAAGACGAAGCAGAAGAAAAACTTTTCTTCGTATTAGTATCCTTGCACATTTTAGAAAAATGGCCCATACGTCCACATTTACTACACTCTTTCCCAATGGCAGGACAACGTTGAAAAGAGGCTATGTGACCAGGATTACCACATCTGTAACAGTAAAAACTTTTGGAATTAAGGTTACTCCTGAAATTAGTATTGTATGGGCCTTTAGAAGTACTAGGCGTGACACTGTTCACTTCACTTGAAATGGAAGGCTTATTCTCTTTGCTGAGGGACTTCATCCACTTTTCCGATTGTTCTAAAGCTTTGGTAGTGCTGATGGCAGTCTCCAAATTAGGGTCACCCAAAATCCAAAGTTGCTCTTGGACTTTTTTACTTCTCACGTGAACAATGATTTGGTCCCTGATCATCTCATCAGTGATCAAACCAAAGTTACAATGCAAAGACAATGCACGAAGGGCAGTAAGAAAATCATCAAAACACTCTCCCTCTTCTTGTGCTCTAGTGTAAAACTTAAACCTATTTAAAGCAACACTAGTAGTAGGTTTAAATCTGTTCGCAATGCGTAAAATAGCTTCATCGTAGTCATTATAATCACCCCCAGACCTGACAGGAGGGAGAGTCCTGTAAACAACTTGACCCTCAGCACCTAAACAATGAAGGAAAATGTTCTTCTTTCTCTCAGCAGACATGCGTTCACCATCAATAGCTTTTAAATAAGTGATGAACTCCTCTTTCCACCTTGTCCCCTGAATTGGTGGTTCTCCTTTACTCTGCAGAAGCTTACTTGGTGGATCAAACTGCATAGTAATAATATATTAAACACAATACTTATAAAATAACTGTAAACCAATAATGTGAATACAATAAATGCAAAAAATAAATTAATGGCTTTCAGAGAGAAATAATAGTTGAGGTGGAACACCCTAAACAGCTTTAAGATGAATGGTTAAAATGTTTATCCTTTGCATGAAAGATGTATAAAAATCAAAGTGTGCCTGTCACCGTAAAAACAGGCTGAGAATAAAGTATCCAAAAATTCACATTATAATAGCAAAATATGGTGTGCCTGTCACCGTAATATGAACAGGCATCCTACCGTAGTGAACGCTGAAGCCGACTGCTGAACGAATAAGATGCTGTTGTTGTTGTTAACTGAGAGCAGTGAAAAGCGCTCGCAAAAATGAAAGCTCACTGTTCTTACAATACGATGGTTTCTTCCGGCCTCAGGAAATTTTCTGTGAATATCAAAATGGCCACTGTCGTGATGACGCACGACGTGGCCGACGTGAAGAGCAAAACCAATGTGACGCGTAGGGAAGAACGTCAAAGCTGTGGTATCCAAGCAACAGCGATACACGCAGCCAGGAACGTAGTGACGAAAACGTCTGGGCAACCGTTGCTAAAGACAAAGGATACGTCACAACGGGCAGAGACGGAGATGGCCGTTGAAGTCGACAAACTTGCCAAAAGGAACAAAATTCGCTGGACACACCTCGGAAGAGTGAAAACAATGCGTCTTCACCAGAGTACGTCGGAATTTCACCAGAATCAACCAAAACTCTTCCGGTGGACGAAAGGCATGCAGAAAATGAGGATTGGGTCCGGAGGACGTCGCTGCACCTGTGCCGCAGTAGGTATGTAGCATGCAAAGTCCTCAAAGAATCGTCGCCACTTGTAAAGATGCAAGGTTCCAGAAATGTAAGTAAAAATTAAGTTTATTGAAGAAACAGCACAGCACATCCAACGATGCAGGGAAGAAGCAGTAACTGTCAAATCAGAACTCTGGAACATGGAATCCAAAACGTACAACGCAGGTACATGGTTCCATGTTCCAAGAGGTGTAGGAAAGTGACTCTGAATATACTGCACCAAAGTAAGGTTCAGTGTGCACAGAGTCCCCAGTCCCCAGAGGTTTGGCAGAGGCTAAAGTTAGATATAACCTTACTCTCTAAAGTGGTAGCTTGGTCGAGCAGTAAGGCAGTATCAGAGGACAGTGTAAAGCATTTGTTGTACACACTCAGTCAGCAAATAAAGCCACACACTCAAGAACTGAACTCTAGGCCAATGGTTTGTATATAAAAAAAAATATATGCTTGTTTTATTTTAGAACCAACAATAGGGTCAAAATATACTTTCTCAGTATGAGATGTTCTGGTTAGCCACCTTACAAATAGGCAATAGACTTGTTGGTGGTAATAATCACAGTTGGTGCAAGAGGCAACACAGGGTCAAATACAATGCAACATTGAGCTTAATGGAAAATTGTGATCAATTACAATTAATGACTTTGTAGGTTACTTTTCTAACCACAGGACTGGATCCTGGATTCAGTCCTGGGACACTTCCTGGAAACAGGTAAGAAAAAGCGTTTTGGTTATTGTAGTGATTTTTGAGGAATATTACTGTATTTCAAAAGTGTGACACTTAGAAACTTTTCTGGGTAAAATTACCAATGTTATCCTATGGAAGGAAATGCAGTTTGCAAGCAAAGCAGGTTTACGTTACTTTTGTAATCCAGTGCTGGGTTCTCGGGTTCAGCACTGGGGTATCTAGCTACAACAGGTAAGTAATTACGTTTGTATCGTTGGCACGATTTTTAAAGAATATTTGTAAAATGCAGAAATCGACACTTGGAAACTTTTTCAACAAAAACAGGCAATGATATCCTATGAGAGGAATTTCGAGTTACTGGTAAGTACGGTAAAAATTACTTTTCATGGTTGGTACTAGTCTAAAAGAGGCAGTACTGACGTCTCTCCTGATAGCAGGTGAGTAGTTCGGAATTCGTTACTGTTGTGATTTTTAAACAATATTTTAGTATTTCAAAAGTAGACACTTAGAAGAAATTTCACAGAAAACCAGTCAAGGGATCCCTATGGAAGAAATTGGAGGTAGCGGTAAGTAACGTTGGGATTACTTTTTAGGGCCAGTGTTGGGCACCCCGGTCCAGCACTGGGGCCTCTTCTAATGCCAGGTGAGTATTTTCGTTTCGTGACTCGGTTGATTTTAGGTGAATATTTTAAAGTTCCAAAACTCCACACTTAGAAGAAATTCCGGGTGCGAGCCAGTCAGCGTTACCCTATGGAAGAAAAGTGAGTTATCGGTCTTTGGGTCAGTACTCGACTGGCAGAGTTAAGGTTCTGGGCATAGACTCAGGGGTCCCCCAGTATCAGGTAAGTACAGTTGTTACACCCTCAGCGGCACAGGGGCGGCCGGGTGCAGAGTGAGTAGGCCCAATGTTATCCTATGGCCGGCAGGGGCCTCGGGTTGGTGGCTGCTGGCAAGCAGGCCACGCGGCTGTGGGAGCTGGGCTCCTGGTCACTTGCCCAGGGCAAATGGGGAAGTAGGTTAGGGTAGAGGTTGCACTTCCAGGGGCACTCGGCGGCTGGGTGCAGGGTGCTTTTGAGCCGTCGGGCGCTCAATGTTAGCCAATGGAGATCTTGGACGGTGAAAAAGGCTGCAGGCTCGGGGACGGGTGATTCTTCAGGGGCGACCAACACTTTGGGAGGTAAGTTGGGGTCTTGGAGGATAGGTAGACACCCAGGAGTTGGGCACAGGGGGCCGTGGGGCGCCGGGTGCAGGGGTGTCTTTTGAGGTCGGGAAATCTTACCCCCTGATGGTCGCGGTTGGAGGGGTCCCTTGTCCTGAGGCTGCAGGCGTCGGTCTGGGTCGTCGAGGAGGGTCCTTGGGCACTGGATTCCAGGTCAGAATCGCCGGGGACGTCCTCAAAGTCTTGGTTCACTCAGGCACAGGCCGGGCTCGGCGGGTGCAGAGGGTGCAGGTTTCGCGGTTCCGTGCCAGGGCTGGGTCTTTTGGAGTTTGTTCGTTTGAGCAGTACCACTGCTCGTGGGAGTCCCTGGGTTGAAGGCTGTGGCACAGAAGTCAGGTCCTCTGGGGTTTTTGAGGTTGCTGAGGCCGGGGTTCCGCAGGAGCAGGTTCAGAGGTCGACAGGCCGGTAGGGCTGGGGCCAAGTCAGTTGTCGTCGCCTAGCAGCTGCACAGCTGGTCTTCTTGCTTCGTCTTCTCTTCTTGTTTTTGGATTCGGGAACTGAGGAAGGAAGGTTCAGGGAGCCCCTAAATACTAAATTTAGGGGTGGTTGCAGGTAGGTAAGGGCAGAGGCCAATGGGTCCCTTCCCTGGGGTGGGTACACCCCCTATTCTGCTCCTCTCCAGCGGGAGGGGGCAGGAGCCTGTCCCTGGTTGGCTGGGTCCCCCATCCTCAAGATGGCGGGGACTCGAGTTTGGGCTTCACCTCGTCTCCCCCACCTTAGGGGTGGAATTGGCAGAGGTGGGCACAACCCATTTCCTGCCTCTGGTTTTCCGCCGGTTCTCCCGCCAGAAGTGGGGTAGAACCAGTGGGGACCAGTTTGCTGGAAGCAGCAAGTGGTCTGGGAAGCTCAAAAGGCGGCAGGCCTTTGAAGCTCCCCTTGCCCATCCTGGGGGAGGAGGCTTTGGCACCTCGCCCCAGGATGCGCATTCTTGAAGGCCCCTGAGAGCAGAGGCTCTCGACCCAGGGGTCAGAAACATGTCTGGTGGTGGCAGCCTGGGCAGCCACTCAGTCCGGACACTGGAGGTCGGGTTGGTTTCAGGGGGCATCTCTAAGATGCCCTCTGGAGTGCGTTTTACATTAAATCCCACACTGGCATCAGTGGGGTTTAATGGGCTAAGAAGTTTGATACCAAACTTCTTAGTTTTCAGTGGGGCCATTATGGTGCTGTGGAGTTCGTAATGACAGACTCCCAGTACCATATACTCTTAATGGCAGCACTGCATCTTACAATGCCCAAGAATGGACTTGGGCACTGTAGAGGCACAGGGCTCATGCCTCTAAGCTCCTCACCACTGGCATAGTGCACCCAGCTAGAGGGGTGGCTGACCTAGGCCAGGGCAGTGGCTTGTAGGCATGGCACACAGGGATGTGTGCCATGTCGACTCTTCGCTTTGTTCTGCACCAAGACACGCAGCCTGCAAAGGCAGTGTGTGTGTGTGTGAAGGTACAGGGTCCCTAAGGGTGGCACAACAAGTGCTGCAGCCCTTAGGGGCCTTCCCTGGTCACAGTGCCCTGGGTACCCATGGTACCATTTACCAGGGGCTGACCTGGGGCCAGGGATGCCAATTGGGTGTAGGTATCAATGCAGTTTTGGGGAAGGAACACAGGCCCTGGGTACCTGGTTGGCAGGAGCCCAGGGCACACTCAGTCAAAGCACATCAGCATTTCAGCAAAAAGTGGGGGCATACCATGCAAGAAAGATGGCACTTTCTCACAAGAGGGGAAAGAGCAAAAGAGGAAAAAGAAGTAAGAGGAAAGAGGGGAAGATAAATAGGGATAACTAGGAAATGTAACAGCACGCCCCTATGCAAATGAGGGAACGCCCTCTGTTGCTAGTGCTGGCGCTTTAAGTGCACCAGTGCTATCGGTATTATAGAAGGGGACACACAAGCGTCTGCGCCCCCTTCTATAATACTAAAGTGCCCCGGGGGGGCGCAAAGCAGACGCAAACGCCCGTTTGCGCCTCCGGGGCACCTTAAGTAATATAGCCCCTGGTGCTTTATAGAGGCTAAAGTAGATAATTCTAATGCTCTTTTTTGTGGTATTGTGGGCGAGCAGTTAGGCTTACCAGCGGGCTGTGTTAAGCATTTGTTGTACACACTCAGGCAAGAAATGGTTACACACAATCAATGACTAAATCCAAGACCAATTGTTTTGTAAAAAAAAAGAAAATATTACTTTGTTATTTTATTCCTAAAAGCAAAGAAACTTAGTTGCAGGTAAGTACAGTGCAATATTGGCAATACCTTTGAGATGAACTACTGCTCATATGCAATACTTTTCAATGTAAGCAGTGATTACTTGCAAGCAATAATTCACTTCAATAAGGTAAGTAAATTTCTTTAGAAATAGCAGACTTTTAGATACAGGAAAACACACACAGTGCAATATTCAGGTTTACCGATGTTATCCTATGGAAGGAAAACAGAAATGCAATTTACCAGGTAAGTAACACACTTACAGTTCTAGTCTTCGGGACTTAGGATCAACGCTGGGAAAGGTTTCATTGGGCACAAAGACTGCACCACCAGCAGCAATGGGGCGGCCGGGTGCAGAGGTCAATTTCGGTGTCAGGTGCCCAATGTTAGTCAATGAGGACTGGGGGCATTCGAAGAGGTGCTGATAACCAGTATGTAAAACGGTGTTGGGGGGCAATCTCTGGGGGTTAGGACAAGCACTGGAGGGGCCACAAGGTTACACCCAACATACACCCTCAGCGGCACGGGGTGGCAGTGTGCAGAGGTCAGTTTGGGTGTCGGGTGCCCAATGCAAGTGAATGGAGATTGTTGGTTTCACAAAGAGGCTGCAGACTTGGACCAGGGAGCTGGACGAAGGAGACCAGTGGCTGGGCAGGTAAGTTGAGATCTTGTTGGATGCCGGGCATCATCGGTTGGTCTCCCCAAGGCCAGGGCACTGCATATGCAGGGGTGTCTTTAGATGTCAGAAAATCTTCACCAGAGCCGGTCACGGTCAGGGGGTCCTTTGTGTTGAGGCTGCATATGTCATTGTGGAGTCCAGGGGGGATCAGCCCATGGTGGACGAGGGCTCTGGATCGCTGGGGGACCCGGCTGGGACCGGTGATGCCACCTGGACTCGGGGTGGAGACATCGGGTGCGCGATTCCTCAGATCACAGAGGCCTCACTTGGAGTTTCTTCTTGAACAGGGCCACTGTTCTTGGAAGTTCTGGTCTTTGTTGAAGGCAGCAGTCCCTCCAGAGGCTTTTGGAGGCTGCTGGGCTGTAGGAAGAGTTGTAGATTTTTGCAGGATCTTGAGGGCTGCAGACAGGCCGGTAGGGCTGGGACCAAGTCAGTGGGTATCTTCAGTCTTCTTCGGCTGCATGGCTCTTCTTTGTCCTTTCCTTCATAGTTCATCAGGAACTGAGGATTAAGGTTCAGGGTTGCCCTTAAATACTCAATTTAGGGGCATTACATGTGCTGGCAGGTAGTAGCCAATGGGCTACTTACCTTTAGGGTGACTACACCCCTTTGTTGTTATGTTCACTCCCTTTGGGGAGGGGGCATACCCCTAATCCTATTTGCTGAAATCCTCACAACCAATATGGAGAATTTTCAAAGGAGGGGGTCACCTCAGCCCTGGACACCTTACGGGTGGTCCTTACTGAGAGGGGCACACCTCCCTGTTTACTAAATTTCCAGCCAACCTTGCAGTCAAAAGTGGGGCTTGGTCAGGGGTGCGGGCATCTCCACTGCTGGAGATGCCCTGGCTAACATAACAAAGGACAGGAAGCCTTTGAGGCTCACCGCCTTGGAATGCTGTTCCTGCTTGGGGTAGGTGTGAAGCACCTCCACTCAGAGCAGGCTTTGTTGCTGACCAACGAGAGCACAAGGCTCCTACCTCAGGGGTCAGAAACATATCTGGAAATGGCAGGCTGGTGCAGACCAGTCAGCTACATACTAGTGGTTAAGTACATTTTCATGGGGCACCTCTGAGGTGCCCTCTGAGTGCATTTATTAATAAATCTAACACTGGCATCAGTGTGAGCTCACTAATCTGAGATGTTTGATACCAAACATCTTAGAATTCAGTGAAGCCATCATGGAGCTGTGGAACTCATAATGACAAGCTCCCAGCCAAAGTACTCAGTATGGATTCACTGTACACTTATAATGTCTAAGAATGGACTTAGACACTATAGGGGCATACCTGCTCATTCAGTTATGTCCTCGCAAGAGGTATAGTACACCATGCCTCAGGGATGTCAGGCCTGCTGTAGGGTTGACTTATCATTGCCTCTTGAAGTGCTGGTAGGCCTGGCACACAGGGATGTGTGCCAGGTTGACTCTTCACTTTTAGCCGCACCAAAACATGGAGGCTGCAGTGGCAGTATGCATGTGTTTGGTGAGGAGTCTCTTAGTGTGGCATAATACATGCTTCAGCCCTTAGAGACCCTCTCTGGTCACAATGCCCTTGGTACCACTGGTATCTCTTACAAGGGCTTATATGTGGGCAAGAGGTGTGGCAATTGGGGACACAAAAGTACAGTTTTGGGAAAGAACACAGGAACTGGGAACCTGGTCAGCAGGAACCCAGTGCACATTCAGTCAAAGATGCATCAGAGACAGGCAAAAAGTATAGGGGTTGGGGTACTGCAATAGAAACCCACTTTCCTACTTCGAATTTAGTAGGACTGTTCATTAGATCAACAAAACATCATAACATAGGGACTGAGTATTCTTAAACTATCAGTAAATGTTGGTTCAGCTAGCTCACAGTACCACATCTAAACTCCTAAACTTCTAGAGTTACAGATACTGTTGGTAACCTTGAACATGACCACTCTGATTTGCAAGGAATTCATGGAAACAGATCTAACCCTTTCCTTTGCCACTTTTGCATGGCAAAAGTTTCACAAAGAAAAAAAATAATAATACATTTTCAAATGTTTATTGAAAAAATCTAATCCTTGTAATGAAAACATGAACTGCGATTATTAGACAGATGAGACACATCACTGTTATAAGCATTATTAGAATGGCGAAAAACACAAACAATTCAACCATGTTGATTGGGCCTAATGTTACTCCTATCTATCACTAATGCCACTATTCTAGCGATAGCGTTGTGGGGTTACCCTTCTGCCAGACCCTGTTGGTATGATCTAACCCCGTACCTTGGTGCTATGTCTCAGGAAGTCGGCATCCGTGCATTAACAAATGCACTCTGTCTGAGTGTGCAAGCCAGCACACATCTGCCTGTAGTTATCGTCTCTTTAATGATGAATGTCGGGGCCTGCGGAACTGCATCTTAGTAACAGCTCTCAGAAGCTTCCATGATAACTCCGGCGTGGAGTGTCTCTCACCAAATTCAAATCAGACGCTGTTTAAATAATAAAACACCAGCCTTATCTCATTCTGCCAGAGACGCAGAACATCTTTTTGCTTAGCCTGGGGAAAAAAGTTGTCTCCTACAAGCACAAAATAAAGCAAGTGCATTGCTTTCTAGTATTTATTTCTCCGAAACTAACAGTGCAGACTATAGAACAACAATGTCTACCAAAAATAAATGCATGCATGACATTTTCTCATGTTAGTGAAAACCAAGTTCAAACCACCATCTTAAAAAGATGCTAACTTAGAAGGAAAAACTAAAATAAAGACTAAATATAATCGCTATAACAACCCAGAAGGCAGGGAACATGGTATTTAAAAGTAAGACATGTATAAACCTAACGTCAACATGTCCTTACAGTGACTAGCATTCAAAAGATATTTTTTACTGTGGCAGGCCTAGACCTATGTAGAAAACCAGAGTGCAGAATAAAATTCCAAATACTATATCTCGGGAATGAGACTAGCTAGAAAAGTAATTAAGCAACTATTTTTAATAGTTACTAAAAAATCTAATTCAATGGTGACATCAGATTTCTAATGAATATTAAGGAAAAGTAACGTTTAGAAAGTTACCTTTTCTCTGCCTGAAGTTCTTGGGGGCAAATTTGCATTTGCTCTCAAACTTCTCCCAGCCACTAATTAGCATTTGAATAGGTGTGAAAAAGGTGTGAAATGCCTTCCAGGAACTAACAATAGGCTCACCTTAATGGACAGAAATGACTCCTCTGTACCTCTTAGAATTTGCGGGGGGTCTGTTAGCATCCTTTTTGACATTACAGTGTCAAATCCTTCTTGATTTTCAAACCCTGTTTGACAGGTCTGCTGGGTTTACATTTAACACTTTCGGGCAAACTTTAAAGGAAGTGGAACAGGATGGCAAAACAATTCTTGTGTATCCACTGCCCGTTTGCTGGAAAACCTTACATTTGTTCTACCAGGCTTCTGTCTCTGGGCTTATTGTGGGTACAGTGGCTGCCTCAAACTGGATTTTATTGTTAGATACGGGTAGATCCTAAGATTACCACAGTACACTCCCCAAACACACAACCAGCCCTCAGAGCCTAAGATGAGTGTGATTGAAAACCTTTGCCATCTTGAAAATAACCAAAGTGGGTAGGGTTAGTCCCGGGAACTCTTACCCCATTGGTTAGAGCGTGCCCAGGAGTCCATCCCACTCACTAGCTCGAGCCAAGCAGAAATATGGCATGTCCAGGCACCAACTGTAGAAATGGACTGAACCTGCTGTCTGTGACCTGAAAAGAGACCTGAAGGACTAGACCTTCTCTCTCTTGTACCTAGGACAAAGAAGTGGACTCCATGTGTCATAATGCTGACCTGTTCAAGCTACAAAGATACAACAAGTTACAAGAGGCTTTCCTGCAACTGACCAATAGTAACTGGACGTCGACTGAACCCTGCAGTTGGCCTCTGCCTGATACCCTGTGAGTCTCTAAGTGCCTCCCCTAAAGTCCAAGAGGTCTTTAGAAGTATACTCCAATAATGGATTGGGACTTAAAGGACTGAAGACACAAAGTAAAATCTTTGACTAGGACAAACCCACACTCAATTGCGGTAAGAGTCAAATTGCATCCAGGTCCCAGTCTTCCTTGGCCACTGTTATGTTATGCAGATCTGTAGAGCACATTATCACCCGGAAGGGTATCCTGACGCTGATCAGGTGTGAGTCTAACCACAACAAGGCCCACAAAAAGTAAGGTCTTCAACTTGTTGCGGAATTCAAGAAGTGAGGAAGAGGCTCTTTTGTGTAGCGGAGGTTGTTCCACTCTTTAGGGGTGATATAGGAGAACTCTCGAATGCCGGATCTGGTTTTCAGTATGTGTGGAATTAGGAGTCAGGATGAGTGGAGGTGTCTGGAAAGTTTGTGAAAGCAGATGCGATTGTTGAGGTATGCTGGGCCAGTGTTATATAGTACCTTGAAAGTGTGGATGTGGTGTTTGTGTTATGCTCATTTGTGAATGGAGAGCCGGTTGAACTCCTTCAGGTGTGGTGTAATGTGAGTATGGCATAGATTAAGAGTTATTCTGGCAGGTGAGTTCTGAATGGTCTGCAGTCTCCTGGTGAGTTTTTTGTTGATCCCGGCATAGAGGGTTGTTTCCATAGTCCAGCTTGCTTGTGCATGATTGTTTTCTGGGTGCGGCTTGGGAGCCATTTGAAAATCTTCCTTAATATCTTCAGGGTCTGGAAGCATGAGGCGGTAACGACATTGACTTTGGCGTTCATGTTGAGTTTGCTGTTGATGATGAGCCTGTGGTTCTTGGCGTGGTTGATAGGGGTATGTGTTGGTCCTAGCTCTGTTGGCCACCAGGTAGAGTCCCATGGTGATGTGCTCTTTCCGAAGATCTCAATTTCGTTCTTCTCGGTATTCAGCTTAAGTCAGTTGATCTTCATCCCTTGGCCAATTTCAGTCATGCAGGCATCAAACTTGATCATTCCACATTAACTGTCATTGGCACTTGATGCTTCCTTGCGCTATTCCTATTTAAAACATACAAATTTCATATTTCCAGTGCCCCTTATTGGATTTTTGTCATTTCCTTAACATTATGTTTAATAATGTTTACTCTATTATTCTAATTCACTTTGGGATTTTCATTGTTTTGCATTTTGACTTTATTACTGCTTTGGTACTGCAAAAATACTTTACACATTGCCTCTAAGTTAAGCTTGTCTGCCCTATGCCATTGCTAACAGGGTGTTGAGCTCATGTTTATTTAGCAACTTTAGTGATTCACCCTGATTATTGCTTGAGTGGGTTGTCACTCACCTCAATTAATAATCCAGTTTTGTATATACACATATATAGAGGAGTAGGCCATCCTGAGTCATATCTGGAGATGATGATATTGTATGAGACCCTCACAGATTCCTCTCCTGCAAGTTATCACAAGACATAAAATATGTATGATAGCGCTGCCCTTATAATGCTATGGTTAATGATAAATTAAAATGACAAAGTAAACCCTAATTAGCAATTTTACTAAATATTGACCAGTGGGGATATAGGGTTCGTGTATCAGGTCTAGCAACATAGGCTCTTACCTGGTAAGGCCCACAATGTGGCTTTCTCAGAGGCGATATCGACCAACATCCTTTGCTCCAACATCTCTACCCTAGATGTTCAATGGTTCACAAGCATAGAGGTAAGAAGGTGGGAAGGAGCCTGGCTTGGCAATGGTTGATGTATGACAGCCATCGACCTTAAAGAAAAGGTGATACATTGTGTCTATAACCTTGGTGTGTTTGCCCGCAACCTCTCTAACCCAGCAATCCATTTCTCAGAGTAATTGTTATGTATTCTACCTACGAAGCAGTTGGAGGAAGGAGCAAGTGGATGTTTTTATGTGTTCTTCAGCCAAGTTCCATGGGGTTTTGGATGTGGTTACAGACACTTGTCAGTAGTTAGATCCATAAAGCATACCGAATCGAGATTTAATCATCAAAATCAACAACACAAGAGCTATGAGAACAGTAACGCATTAATCATGCACATATAAACCTTTTAATAATTCCAAATGGTTGTGATGCTTCACACAACAGGCGTTGAACATTTCAGCATTCCCAATAATATACAACCTCTCTTATTTAATATTTAGCTTGCGCATGCAAAGAAATTCACTGTTACAAATGTTTGCGTGTTAGGATAGGATAGGATAGTCATTTTTAAAGCGCTCCAATGCCATGGCGTCTTGGCGCTGGGGGTGTACGGAAGAGAGCTGGGCGGTAGCACCGATGGTTTAGTTTGACGGAAACAGCCAGGATTTTAGCGCTTTCCTAAAAAGCTGCCGATTGGGTTGAAGTTAACACTCTTCGGGCCAGATGTATCAAGCAAAATTGCGTTCGCAAACGCCGAATTTCGGCGTTTGCAAACGCAATTTTGCTTAGTGGTATGTATTAAGGCAAAACTGCCTCACAAAAATTTGCGATTCCCTATTTTGCGATTGCATTCAAGGAATCGCAAATTGCGATTCCTTAAATCCAATGTAAGAAGCACCAAAAAAGTGCAATTTGGTCTTAAGGTATGCAAATTACCACCAACTTCAAGTTGGTGGTAATATGCGATTTCTTTGAAAAATGCACTTTTTAGCATTTTTCAAAGTGCCATGTGGCGCACATACATGTATGTGCGCCACATGTGCACACATACATATTTCAGGGTGCAACAGGGTGTCAAAAGGACACCCTGGCACCCTTGAAATTGCATTCTCAATTTGCGATTCTCTAATTGCGATTCGCAAATTGAGAATGTCTTCCCATTCATTCCTATGGGCCTCTACGCCCATAGGAATGAATGGGAAGGTATTCCTTAATCGTGAATCGCAATTTGCAATTCGCAATTAATGAATATTAAGGAATCGCAATTATTATTGCGATTCCTACATACATAGCATTTTGCGATTCCTTAATAGCAATTCGCTAAAATTCGCTATTAAGGAATCGCAAATGCAATCCTTGATACATCTGCCCCTTCGTCCTTGCAAGTTTGCACTGCAAATCTTTGTTAACATCCGATAGCTTTTTGCAAGTCTGTAATTTGCGTTAATAACAAAGTCTCTTTCAAACTTTCACATGTTATGCTATTTGGTACATTATTATGAAAGAAGCATGCTCTTCTTTGCTGCTTTACTTCTCTTTCTTGGCAGGTACTCGATGAGCGTGATGTTCCTGTGTGGCTGAGATCGAGGTGACGTGTGTCGGCGACAACATAATCCTTTCTTCAGGTAAGTGGGTAATGCGGGCGTCAATCAAATCTTGGTGGGAACCATGAGACAAAGCACGCAGTGGGCATAGGGAGCGGTTTAAACAGAACCGAGCCCAAGATGGCCATCGTAGTGGCTATAATCTCGCGAGAAGCAGGATCGAGCATCAAATGTAGCACCCTGTGCTGGAAGAGTCACAAGTGCTCAATAGTGTGCATCAAATGATATGGCTTGTCATTGCAGCACAAACAATGACTATTATAGCATAACAATGACTATCACATTGGGATACATTCATGTCACTATGAATACATATGTGCTTGGGAGGGCTGAGCTCCTTCTTTTATATTAAGTAAGCGCTTCAGGGACTGGGTAATGGGAGGGCATAAATGCGGGAATGGAAATGGAACATGTAAAGGTCACTGTAAAGGTCTGAGTTGGTTACGTGGTAGGCGGAATTTCCGCCTCTGGGCCGGAATCTCCGCCTCCGGACCGGAATACCCTCATTTAGGCCGTTTGAGCATTGAAACGGCCTAAATGAGGGTATTCCGGCCCGGAGGCGGAGATTCCGGCCCAGAGGCGGAAATTCCGCCACAGGGCCGGAATCTCCGGCCCGGGAGCGGACATAAAGTTAGTATTTGTAAGTGTATTCTGTGAATACCGAAAATTAATAACTTTACGTATTTCACGTAAGTTAGTTCTGTGAATCAGGCCAAATGCAAATATTGTTCCATCATTTTGTTTGTCTTTTCAGCTTGTCTGTCTGTTTGTGGGTGGTAGCTACTAGACGGACACACATCCATGTCTAAAGATTGGCACAGGGTTCTCCAAAACTGGGAACGAATTGAATTCCTCTGTCCATGATTAATACTGAGGGCAAACCATGTAACCAAACTGTGTTGCATAAACACAATGGCCAATTTGGAAGCTGTGGGAACATGGGTTAAGGGTATAAAGTGCGCCATTTTAGACAAATGGTCCACAACAGTGAGGATAGTAGTGTAACCATTGAAGGTTTGGGTAATTCAACAACCAGGTCCATGGGCACAGTATGCCATGGTTGGGGAGGTACTGGGATTGGTCGTAGAGGACCACTGGGAGCTGCATGCTTTGACTTGTTTTGGATACAAGTTGCACAGGTGTTACATACTCTTGTGCCTTTGTAGTAATGGATGGCCACCAAAATTCACGTTGTAACAATTGCAAGGTTTTATGTATTCCTGGATGGTTAGCTAATAAGTTATCTGACACAGTCTTAAAGCTTGCAGGTGGAAGTCTTGGTTTGATAAATACAGTTTGTCATGAAATTTTAGGAGACCGCCTTGGCAGATTAGATCCTTGTGTACTGCTTGCCAGCAGGTAATTGACTTTGTACTTACTTCTTTTTATAAGTCTTCTAGAAATGACAAGGTTATGATAGAACCTTGAAAAGAGTGTGGTGCAATGATGGGCACATGATTGTTTGAAGATTCTGATGAGTCAGACTCCCAGAGACAGGATATGGCGTCGGCTTTAGCATTCTCTTTTTCATGGGAGGTATTTGTAATCGTAAGATTATAGTCATTAAAAAACAGTGTCCACCTCAATTGCCATGCTGGGAGAGCTCGAGTGAAGCCTACATTTTTTTAATTTCTGTGATCCGTATAGATGGTTACAGGGTTTTTAGCTCCAAGCAGGTAGTGGCGGCATTCTTCAAAAACTGTCTTTATAGCTAAGAGTTCTCAATCTATTATTGTGTAGTTAGTTTCTGCAGCCTGAAACCTGTGGTAATAATATGCTTCTCCTATGGCAGTCTATGAGACGTCAGCCTCTACGATGTAAGGACTGTTTGGGTTAGGATGGGCAAGAATCGAGGCTGACATGAACATCGCTTTGAGTGTTTGAAAGGCATGTTCGGCCTGTGTATCCCATGTAAATTGTACTCGTTTTTGTAGCAATTGTGTGATAGCTGTAATAATGTTGGAAAAATTAGCGATAGACATGGGATAGGGGTACCCTTTCCAGTCCACTAGGTAAAATACCTTCCCTTGTGTGCAGCGGGAGTCTAGAATTGCCTTAACCTCAAATTCTTCATGACCATCGATAATGACTGGTGAAGGGGATGAGGTTAATCGAGTGCCTAAGCTACAGGGTTGCAGGAGAGAGGTGTTAAATACTGGGTGTATTTTCAGGTTAGGAGGTAATGTCAGCTGGATCACGACTGGATTGATGATTTCTGCTACTGGATATGGGCCAATAAATGTGGGAAGACTTTTTTTCTGTCCTCGCAAGGCAAAATTCCTTATAGAAAGTCATACATTGTCTCCTATCTGATATGTGGGTGTTGGAGTGCGGTGCTGGTCCGCAAAGTGTTTCAACAACTTTTTAGCTTGCGCCAAGGAGAATCGAGCAGTGTCCCAAATTGTTTTGAGGGTTTTGTGAAACTCATGTGATGAATCCCCTATAAAAATGTGCAAACCTAGAAATCTCTGGATTTGTTTGACATTGGTGGGCGAGGGCTCATTGAGTGGAAGAGGTGTGGCGCAGCGGCCAGGGTGCCTGACTGCCGGTGGCAGGTTAGCCCAGCACCATTGTGACTCTGGGCAGTAGCTCGCTTAATCTTCCCGAGGGCCCCCAGCGCCGGGACACCTCTCCGGAGGTAGCTGTGCGCTTTACAAATGCGGGTTTTTTATTTTCATTATTTCATTGACAATGGAATCTACCTTTTTAGTGTCCATGCTGATTCCCTTTGGGCTCAGAATATAGCCAAGGAATTCTACCTTGGTAGTGTGGAATTTGCTTTTTTCCAATTTAACATATAGATTGTGTTTACGCACTTTCTGGAGAATGGTGCATACTTGCTTTACATGTTCAAAAACAGATCAAGAGTAGACCAAAATGTCATAGATATATACCACACAACATGTATCAATGAACTCCCATAAGACTTCATCTATAAAAAATTGAAAGGCGGCGGGAGCATTACAAAACCCATAGGGCATCACTTGGTACTCAAAAATACAAAATTTTGCCCGAAAAGCAGTTTTCCACACATCTCCGCTCCCAAATCTAACCAAGTGATAAGTTCCTTGCAAGTCCAACTTGGTATAAATCACGGCGTCCTTTTCCTGATCTAACAAACTGGGTGTTATGGGTAATGGATAATGATTTTTTTTTACTGTAATATTGTTTGAGGCACGATAATCTATACACATTCTAAGCACCCTTGCTTTCTAAGGGACGAAGAAAAGCGGTGATGACATTGGCGATTTGGAAGGCTGAATGAAGCCATTCACGAGATATTCATCCAAATATTGTCACAAATGTTCTGTTTCTTTTCCAGTTAAGGTATACACTCTACTACAGGGGAGTTTGGCCCCTGGCACTAGATCAATTCAGCAGTCAAATCTGAGTTGTGGGGGTAGGGTGTTTGCCTTTTGTTTGTCAAATATTTCAACTAAATCAGCATATTTTTCAGGAATACCATTAACTACGGTATGTTTTTATCAGTATTTTGACCTTGAATGGCTGTAATTTGCCACTGACTACAATCAGGTGAGTAACAATGTGTTCTGCAGGAGTGTGGCCCTAGTGTTATCACTAGTTGTTCCCAATCAATTTGGGGATTATGTTTAATGAGTCAGGGGAGTCCCAAGATAGTTCTTTCCCATCCATAGCCCTCACTACTTCTGGTTTATCTTTACGTCGAGTTTATGTTCCTAAGGTGGTAGGAAAGTGTGTGTCAATGAAATTATCAGTAGCCCTGAGTCATTCTGGGCTTCTACCTGCCATTGATTACCTGTGGCCAAGCTTAATGTTACTGGAATTGTTAGATGATGAAACATAACACATGAAGGGCTGAGGGAGGCCAAACTAGCTGGTGCACTCAAAAGGTGAGCCTTCTCACCTATCGAATCATCTCGTTTTTCATCACTTCAGTCACTGTAACAGGGCTTTTGTGGAACTGGTTTTGGAAAACGTAGAAGTCGTTTGGTTGTGAAGGGCACTCTTTTATAAAGTGTCCCGATTTGCCACAATACAAACATTGATTTAACTTCTGACGTTTATCTTTCTACTCCTTGGTGAGTGGACCTCTAGTCCTACCAATTTGCATAGGATCCACTGGGTTCACAGTGGCTCGTGGTTGTTCAGTTTTGGGTTTACCTCGAAGTACTGTGAGCCTATTCTCAAGGTTTTTACCCTTTTCTGATCTTTGTTCATGAAGACAGTGATTAAGCCTCACCACAAGATCTATTAAATTTGCTGTGTCTTCAGGGGGGATTCAATTTGTGATAACAAATACTTAAGGTCTTACCTAAGACCTCGGCAGAACACTGAGATGCGTTTTGCTTCTGGACAGTCGGCCTCTATCATAAGGCGATTCAAAGTAGCATTGTAATGGAACAGATCAGAAGACCCCTGTTTTAAGCTTAATAACTCATTGCCTACGGCCTGCAAGAACATGAGGCGTGCAAGTAATTTACGAATAGCCTCCTTAAAGTTCTTGTAGTTATATAATAGCGGATCGTCCTGATCCACTAAGAGTATGGACACCAAGCGGGGTCACCCCCCAAATAGGAGAGGATGAAGTCGACCCTAGAAGCATCGTCAGAGAATACAGTTGACTTAGCCATGAAGTGCAAATGGCACTGATTCATAAAAACTGCGAATTTGGTATTGTCACCATAAAAACGTTCTGGTGATGCTAAGGGTACTGGGGTAATCACTTGAAATTGAGTGGTACTTCCAAAAGCATTCTCGGTAGTAGCAGACACTCCCCCCTCTGATATGGAAGTTAATGGATTTCAAGACAGGTTTTTTTTAGGTTAAAATGACTGTGGCAATTCCCTAGGATTGCACCCTTTGGTTTTGGTAAATTGGGCCTGGAAGGACAGAGCATCATGACGTAGGGCTTGATTTTCTGACTTGTATGGCCTGTAATATAGTTGCTATGTCCCATAAAGAGACACATTGGGGCTCCATATCGTCTGGGCAAAGCGATAATCTTGGGCTTTGCCTTCTATCAGGTTTAGCAACTAAGGGACAGATGTACGACCCGTTTTTGCATGCGCAAACGGGTTTGCAAACCTGTTTGCACATGCAAAAACATCACGGGCCATGTACAAAGCCTATTTAGCGTGTCACAATTTATTTGCGACTTGCTAAATAGGTTTTGCGACTCGCTATTTGGAAGGGCGTTCCCTTCCAAATAGCGAGTGGTCACCCATGAGTGACATAGACTCTGTCCGCTCTGCTTACAGGTACTCCAATTCAATAATCCACGGTTGGATTCCTAAGGACACTTTCTCCTCTTCCAGCAGTGGCACTTTCCTGAAGTCCTCCATTGGGTTCTACTGCGGTTTCCGACGCCACTTCACACCTATGCACCCAGCTTACCTGGGATAGGTAACTTGGGTACCACGGTATCCACGGGTGGGGTGGCTCTCCAACCTTCTGTCTTCCACAGGGTTTCTTCAGGGTCCACTGGGAAGGGTCCTTAATCTTTAAAAATCCAACTGCAACTTGCACATAGACTTGTACGGAGTACAGGGTCGTGTTCACACACTGCACACGCTCTCCGTGGGGTCCCTATCTACTTACCATGGGTGGTTCTGTGGGTCCCCAGCAATTCTACGTCCTCTCGACATTGTCCTGACTCGAGTCGTGGTTCTTATACCACTTTCTTAGTATATGGTTTGGTCCCCCCCCCCCACGGGCCCACTGTATATTTCATGCTATTTACTGTGTTACTTTGCTAAAGTATTGTGTGCATTGTGTTTATCTCCGTGTTGGAGATATTGGAACATACTAGAGAATTATTATATATTAAATAAAGATTTTTATAAAGACTTGGTTTGATTCTTTTCATTTAATCTATACTATAAGATTGCATTCTGGTAAAACAAGCTGCTTTACACTCCTTCAAGACTAAGCTTGAAGGCTGCTCTCCACAGCTACCACTTGGATAGCTTTCTGATGTTGTCTAAGACCTCTTAAATCACCATAAGGGTTGTCTGGACTGGTGCAGGGTGCCCATTTACATTAGTGGACAGCATATACCAGGCCAGCCTCTCAAACCAGTAATCCCTTTTTCAGAGTAATTGTGAAGCAGCTGGAGGAAGGAGCAAGTGGATGTTTTTATGTGTTTTTCAGCCAAGTCCCCTGGGGGTTTGGATGTGGTTACAGACACTGGTCAGTAGTTAGATATAAAAAATATACAGACTTGAGATTAATCATCAAAATCAACTACACAATAGCTATGAGAATAGTGATGCATTAATCATGCACTTAATGGCATTACCTATAAATCTTTTAATGATTTCAAATGGTTGTGTTGCTTCACACAACCGGCGTTGAGTGATCCAGGTTTCCCAATATTATTCAGTCTCTTATTTAGTCTTTAGCTTGTGCGCACAATGGAATTCGCAGTGACAAACGTTTGCATGTTAACACCCTTTGTCCTGGCAAGCCTGCACTGCAAATCTGAGTTCACATCACATAGGATTTTACAAGTCTGTATTTTGCGTTAATAACAAAGGCTCTTTTAAACATTTACATGTTATACTATTTGGTATCTTATTAAGGAAGAAACATGGTCTGTGCTGTTTTACTTCTCTTTGTCTTTCTTGGCAGGTACTCGATGGCCACGATGTTCCTGTGTGGCTGAGATCGAGGTGACGTGCGGTGGCACCAGAATCAGTTTTTCAGGTAAGCGAGCGCTAGCAATGAGGATGACGATCCAATCTTGGCGGGCATCACGAGGCAAAGTACTTTTCTGTCATGTTGATGGAGCCATCTGTCAAACTCTCAGTGCATTTATAGAAACCACTTTGCATGAAATCTCTGCTGGCCAGGCATAAATCTCAAAATTGGCGGGTGGGTACTCCCTCAGGGCTTTACTCAGAAGTAAAATCCTGTCCGCCAAAGTCTAAAACAGGCCCCTTCTTCTCAGGATCAGAATATTGTAACAATGACTGCACTTTAAATAATACTTGACCTATCGAGAACTGTGATGAAAAAGAAATGACACGCTGTGTCAATTTCAAAACAAACATCTACTCTTGAAGCTTATCAGAAGGACTGGGATCTCTTTTATCAGCCTAATGAAAAGGATTGTCACTCCGTTATTTCTTTCATTGTTGCATCCATCTGATTCCTGATGCGGTTGTTCCCTTTGGGCGTATTTTTTCTTTATCTCCTTCAGAGAAACTGGCTTTTCCGTAATAACGTGATGCCAATCTCAAGAATGGTCTAATCATTCGATATATGTCTCCAGCAGGGGCATCATTTTGTTTTTGTGCCAAAAAAGGACTCAACTGAACTGCTACCTTGTATCGATTATGAATGCATTATGCCCTAACAAAGTTAACTATCAAGGATTGATATCCACTGCCTCTAAAAAATGATATTCTGAAGCAGTCCAAGAAGCAAGATATTTCCCAAGTTATACTACAGGGGGCATATCATGTAATCTGAAAAAAAGGCAGGAGACATGTGAAAAACTGCCTTTGAAACACCCTTGGAGCCTTATGAATATCTTGTGGAGCCTTTTGGCTTGTACAATGCCCCATCAGTTTTCCACCACTCCATGAACACCATTTTTTATGATCTCACCCTCCACTAAGTGGTGATTATAAGGAAATACCTATTTTGTTTAATGGTTTTTCAACTTTGAGACCGCACTGAGGGCTGCCAGCCAGACCTAAGGCCAGTGCCCTGACCCTAAAGTGTATGTCAAATTGGCTATATCCAAATGGCTAACTTACCTGTAAGTCCCTTGTAAATGGTACCCTGGTACCCAGGGCATATAAGTTAGAGGGGTACTCCAGGGCTTGCAGCACTGATTGTGCCACCCTGAAGGTCCCCCCAAGTAAAACAAGTCCCCCCAGTCCGCCAATGCAGAGTGGTAGAGCAGTCATGCACTGCTAGCCCGACTTTGCCATTGGCAAAACCACCTACATGTGAGTAGGTCACCCGTCTGGTAGGCCTACCGAGCCCTAAAGGCAGGGTGCAACATATGACACAAGCAGAACATGTGCTTTACATGTCCTGTCAGTAAAACATGCGAAACAACAGTTTTTACTGTGGAAAGACTGGCCTGCCTAATTGACAAGTACAGGGTTAAATGCTCACCCCTGAGGTGTGCGAACTCCTGAACGGTTCGACGAAAGTGGGCCCTCCAAGGTATCAAACAACTTGTTACATTACACCTGACTTGTATCTCAAATCGAAATTAATGTAACTTATTGCAGTGTGCAGCTTTAGCAAAGCTGCCACTTTCCTGCCTTTAAAACTCCTGTGCCTTCCAGGCACACATGGAGCCTGCTTCACGAGACCACTTTCTGCCCTCCTGGAGAGACAATGAGGGATTGCAGGTCACTCCTTCCTGCATGAAGCCACTTAGGTGTTAGCCCCAAAGGCAGGCTTCACAGGTTAAGCCGCCTTTCAAGAGCAGATGTAGGACACAAGGGGGGAGCGCTGCCCCATTGTTGAGGTAGACAGGCTGGCACAGGAGGCAGAGAGCGGAAACCAGTTACCAAACCAGTTTTCCCAGAAGCATGTAACACTGAGGTAGCCACACCCCAGGGGTGGGCTACAGAGGCCTGTAAACCAGGAGAGGGGTCACACCATCTTGGGAGTGGGCAGAATGGTGCATTGTGGGATAGCCAGATGCCACACTCCACAGGAAGTGGTTACAAGGTGGGAGGGAACCTGGTAGCCCATTGGCTACCAACCACATCCTGCCCTGAGGGCACTTTGCGAGCATAAAGATAACACCACTGGCACCTCCGATCTCGACCGACTCAGGAGAGACCAAAGAAGGACTGCCCTGCGGCACCAAGGAACCATCAAAGAGTGGGTGCTCCCTCGTACCTGCACCTACTGCACTTGGTGGCTAGCGAAGAGAGGGACTGTACCTGCTGTGTCCTGCTCAAGGAGAAGCCATCCCTCCCAATCAAGCCAAGAGAACTCTAAGGGCCAGCTGACAGGCCTCCTGTTCGCAGCACAGGGACACAGCAGCTGAAGAAGCCTTCTGGGGCAAGTTGGTAGCCCAAAGTTTTCAAACTGCTACCCCTTCTGCCGTGCAGCACCGAGGACCAAGAGCCGACACACAGAGTTCCACCTGAGTCCACTGAGCCCGAGATTGCTGTCGGAGAGTTGCTGGGACCCTCAGAGGGTGAGTTATCGAAGGATTGACCTATGAGTGCGACAACGGCAACTGGTAGTTCAGTGGTGACTGGACTTTGGGCACACCTGAGAGGACTTTCTGGGATGTCGACTTTGCAACTAGGTCCTCCTCACCATCTGCGTGGACCGAATCACTGACATAATATCGACAGACATATTATCGACCAACATTTTTTTCGACACAAAATTATCGACAGCAATAATATCGAGACTATATACTTATTTAAAAAAATACAATATTATCGAAACCATAATATCGTTCTTCAAAAATATCGACATCAAAAATATCGTACACATAATTATCGTTTTTAAAAATATCGGACATTGTTTAAATACATACACCATGTCTAAAATATCGACCACAAACATATCGACAGCTAAAATATCGTTATTTTATCATTATCGACTATCCAAAACTTGAGCAAACATACAAAATTAAACACCATAAATATAAATAAATACCTAAACATACATTACATATCAAATTCAATTAACCACATATTTTTTTCAAAGAATAAAAACATAATTATAAATTAAATTATAAAATACACAATTAATAACATTTATACATGTAAACTTTCATCATATAAATCATTTTCTTGCATTTCATATATATTATAACACATAATCCAATAATTCTAAAAGTAAGGAGGAAAAAAATTAACTGACTCTTAATTAGCGTTTTCCATATAAGGAAAACAAATTCCAAATCAATTAAAACAATATAGATTAACCAATAGAAACACACAATTTTAAATCCCACCAATAAAATTAAACTAACAATTAAGTAAACCCTATCTAAACAAACAAAACTTACTCTTATTTTCCACCTCAAACCAACAAGGCAAAAGAAGGCGAAACTCTGCTGGTTTTCTACCTGAAGCAAGAAAATCATCAAACCAAAACCTCTATAAATCTACTAAAAGTAAGTAAATTAGAATGTCCTAAATAACAGTTAAACTAATGTTCTCCAAATAATAACTTTCATACTCAAATAAATAATTTGTGTCTTTGTTCTATTTTATATTTCCACTACAGACAACTCTAAACACATCAACAAAATTACAGAGGACACCCTAAAACCATCCACCTAATAAAGTAAGTATTATTCAAAATGCATTTAATAAACCTGTAAAACACCCACCCAAACCCAAAATCCATTCCAAACACCCACCGCACCCCATGTAAAATTATTGTAAAACAAATAATAATATCTGCTTTCATTTTTTTTTCAGAAAAAGAAACTACTTAAGAAGATTCCACACAGAAAGAATAAAAATCATAATTTTCAAGCATCTAAATACGAACTTTGTAAGTATATTGTGAATTTTTTTTATTTTTAAAACATTAACATCTATAACAATAATTTTAATAATTCTTATATGCATTTATTATAGAGTTTTCTACATCACAATGACAGAAGGCGCACAATTTATAACATCACAAAAAGGAAACATTTTATTATGTTACATGGGGTATGTCTACACCCAGGAGAAACAAACTGGCCTAAAAGTCAATTGGAAATGTTCTAAATATTATTCCAATAAATGTTACGGTCGTGCTACTACCAGAGAAACAACTGTAATGTACACCAGGGAACATAATCATCCTCCTAATATTACAGAAATTGAAGTTAGGGGTGCGCTTGAAAACATTAAAGAGGCTAGCACAAGCTCACAAAGACCTACCAGTGCAATTCTAAAAGAACAGCTGCCTAGAGTCCCCAAAGAAGCAACTGGACAAATGCCATCCATAACTTCATTAAAAAGAACCATAGCTCGCACAAAAAGAGCTACAACAACTCCTACACCTACTCCTAAAACTTTTGAGGAAGTGATAATTCCCCCAGAACTAGCTATTACTTTCAATAAGGAACCCTTTATTCTCAAGATCAAGAAAGCTTTATTCGATTGTAAGCAAACAACCATAAAAGCACAATAGCAGCATTTCAAACACATTAAAAATTCATATAAAATACGTTAAAACAAAAAGGTAAAAACATTATTAAACTTCACAGGCTTTCCTGAGATTTAAAAAGAAACGTTTAAAATAGAGACAATTGTTTTCTTAGGCACAGAACATTTTTCAAGAAAGTTACCATCCTAAAAACAGTATGTACATTGTCTAGTTGTTGTAGTGCCAGAAGAGCAGGTCGACATTGGCGAAGCCCAAACCGTTTTAACACGGGGACTATACTCGTTCTCCTGGCACTGGAATAAAATTTACAAAAGAGAATAACATGAATCGAGGTCTGCTTGGAGATTTTATCAAAAGGGCACAACTGTAAAACTTGGGACCAGTCATTTACTTTGGGCAGAGTAACTAATCTATAAAATATTCCCAGGCGGAAGCGAATTAAAAGGAACCTATCAAAATCACTCAGGGCCAAGGTGAGGTAGGGTTGAATATTAAAAGTAATTAAAATCAACTCGTTATGCAGGACTGTAGGTTTTGCAATTTCGGTTGATAACCTGGCGGAGTCTAGTAGAGACAAGCCCTTTGCTTTTAATTCCTTCCTAGTTATTTCCCTGATGGTACTGGGGTTGGTGAAATACTCTGGATGGTCAAGATCTTGAAAAAACCTTCGGACATAGCTTATCCATGGGATCTTCAGGGCCCTATCCAGTTTCAAAACGTCCATAACGATATCTCTGTTTAGTTTTGTCTCTTCCTTCGTCCAGAGTCTGTGCCATAACAGCACAGGCTCAAGTTTTATTAGATCTGAAACAAAGGAGAGACCCAGCTCCGCGTGACAAATACTCGCGGAAGTGCCGTTCGGGACAGATAAGATGTATTTTAAATAGGAGTTTTCTACTCTTTGAATGGGAAGCAAATCAACTGGTCCCCAGACCCCAGTTCCATAGATTGCCGCTGAGACACATTTAGCTCTGTATATTTTGATGAGCGCCTCCGGTGGTCTTTTGCCTAGTTTAATCGCAAAAGCTCTAAGGGCAGATGTAGTGCGCAGTAATGCCAGTTTTTTTGCCGACACCGCCTGTGACCAGGAGTCATTGTGTGCAAAAAGAATGCCCAAGTATGAAAATTTCTTAGTGACTCCGATCTTTTGTCCTGACACAAACATATTTTTAGGTTTTTTAATGCTGGAACCACAGCGCATAATGAAGGTCTTAGAGGAATTAATTCTTAGTCCTAGCTCGTTCATAAATTTGGAAAAGCTATCCAATACCCTCTGCAGCCCTATGTTGGTACGGGACATCAGTACCGCATCATCTGCGTATAAAAGGGCTGGGATGGGTCGTCCCGCCACTTGGGGGAAGTCATGATTATCTTTTAAAAGGGCCTCTCCCAGACCATTTATATACAAGTTAAAAAGAAACGGAGCAAGGACACAACTTTGCCTGACTCCGCTTTTGATTGGGAAGGGAGCCGAACGTTCACCTTGCATACCACAGCGCACTCGTGCATTAGCATCACTATAAAACCGTTTAAGAAAATAAATAATCTGTGGATCAACCCCCATCATTTCTAAAATTGACCAAAGTTTGTTGTGAATCACGCAATCAAATGCGGCTGTGAGGTCAACAAAAGCTAAAAATAGATTCCCCACCTTGGCCCTGGTGTATTTACCAACTAAAAGAGACAGGTTCAAACCTTGCTCGACAGTGCCTACGCCGGCTCGAAAGCCATATTGCAGGTCCGACAGGACAGAGTTCTCCTCCGCCCACGCCTGAAGGCGTTCCAGAATTATTCTGCCTGCTACTTTTGTTATGGCATCTAGTAAAGAGATGGGCCTATAGCATGTCGGGTCCTGTCTATCCCCCTTTTTAAAAATGGGGACAATAGTTGATTCTACCCAAGTGGGTGGGAAGTCAGCTACACAGCTAGCATTTAGAACTTGCGTCAAGAGAGGTCCCCATAGAGTAGTGTTAGATTTAAACAAGTCTATTGGTATCCCATCGGGACCAGGTGCCTTGCCACCCTTGCTAACAGACAGAGCCCGCTCTACTTCATCCAAAGTAAACATTAGTGCTTTTGCTTGGGAGAGGAGATTCAAATTGCAAGCATCCTGGGTGGGACAATCCGTCAGAATATGGTTTCTCGTGCCCTGATAAACCTTGATGAAATGATTGATCCATTGCTCCTCAGTTATTGCTATTTCAAGTGATGGGCTATCCTCTCTAGTCAGGAAAGGGGCCCTGACGACTTTCCAAAAGGCCGCGCTGTCATTAAGTACTGTCGCGGTAAGTAATGCATCCCACAACTCCTTCTTAATAGTGGCTTTCCTATCCCTGATTGCTAGTTTGTATGCATCTCTGGCCGCCTTTACTTCAGTGTTATTTCTTGGGGTTTTATGTAGTACCTTTTTTAAATGGGAATAGGCTTGGGTGCACCTGGAGTCAAACCATCCTTTATTGGGCCCCTTGGTGTTACTGCGTTTGGTTAAAAACTCTCTAACGGCGTTCGAGATGGCCTGAAATGAAGCTAGAATAAATTCTGGGGTGGCTATATCACTCAGGCACGTCTCTACCGCTAGTTTAGTTTTGCCCAGTACTGATTTAACCAGAGCATCTTGATCTACCATGGTCCAACGCAAGGAATACCCATTGGTGCTCTTTATAGCTAGATTACCTGGCAAGTGATTGATCTTTTCCGATCTTGAAATTATATTGGATGGTAAAGAGAATGCTAGGCAAAGAGGGAAATGATCGCTAAGGGCATTTTCAGACACATAGAAAGAATGGAGTATGTGTGCGTGGCTGTTAGAGACTAGAACATAATCAATAGTGGAGCAAAGACCCCTACCATTGAATGTGCGGGGCATGGGGGACGGGATTGGGCACATTTCGTTAGCGAATCCCAAGTCAAGGGTGAAAATAAGCTCGTTAAATTGTTCCCCAAAGCTGAATGTCGGAAATGGGATACACATGCCCCTTCATCGTTTAACGCTTCGCATAGTTTATCCCCAGCATTCGCACATACGGTACAGTTAAAATCACCGGCCAAAATCAGCATTGAATCTTTACTACTACCTACATTTTTTAATGTTTTTAACATGTTATAAATCACAGCTCTCACATTATCAGAGGGAATATTATTATATAAGTTAATAACTACAATCGAAAGCCTAGAGTCTAGGTCCAGTTTAACTAGTTGGTAATACTTATCGTGTGCATACAATGTTATCTTTTTAGAGTTAATAATACTCGATATATATATGCAAAGACCGCCCTTAGCCCTACCACTCAGACTGCTAATTGCTGGCGTATGGTAAGTCCTATAACCGTTCAGGTGAACCGCCTCCTTAATCCAGGTCTCCTGAAAGCACAGGATCTCAAACTGGCTAATCAATTCTCCTCATAGAGGATTATTTAGCTTAGAGGATATACCGGCAATGTTCCAGGAAAGAACTTTGCAAAGGTCAGATGTACTACTCACTGGATTTTTAACTGTATCTGTCTTGATTACGTCCTCTGGAATGTTATTAGAGGGTAGAGAAGTATTTGGGGAATCCACAAGATCATAAGATGGTCTAATCTTCCCTTCTAACTCTATTTCAACCACTAGACTATAACAAGACTTGGGGCGACTAGGGGACAGGTCGATTGAGTCCTCGCTGGGAGGGCTAAGAAATCGCCCCATACTAGGCCCTTCTACTACGGAAGTTGCAGGTGCTCGAATTCCCGTGTACAGTCAATCTATATCCTCCAGTGAGCGCAGAGCATCAAAGCGGTTAAACACTGGGATTGGGAATCTGGGCTCCCTGAAACTCCTCGAGAGGCCTCCCAAAGAGGTAGTACCTCGGAGTTCAAAGGGATTCGGTGGTTTGTAGAAATAGCCTAGGGGTAAGATGTGTATGTCACTAGGATTGGGGGGCCCATAGTTTCTCCTCTCCAGGATTGTGCGCACCAAAGGAGGTGAGCTAAAAGTTAACACGACACAATTCCCTTGGAGAGTCTTCTTTGAGGGGCCAACCCATCCTATTCTACGGGCCATTTTAAATTCAGAAAAAAGAGGATTGCCTGGAACAGTTTTTAGACCCAAATAGTGAAGTGACTTGTTTTTTAACGCTGCCCAATGTTCGAAAGTATTATGGGGTAAAGGAGGAACATTTGCCAGGACCACTGTATAGGGGGTGACATCTGGAGGAAAATTTAGAGTAGATGTAGGGGGGTTAGGGGACTCAGAGTAGTCCCTAGGGGCGATGTCTCTATCACTATCTTTAAGATGACCTGACGACCTAGGAGTCGGAACTCCGCTCACTGCATCATTCTCTATGATAATAAATGTAAAGAAAAGAGAATAATTATGGGGCCTATTACGATGGCGGTCGGAAAACCTCCCCGACCGCCATGGTAGCGGGAAAAGACTTCCTGCATGGACCGCGACATCACCGCCAGTCGAATTACGATGACCCGCGGTCGAAATCCGACCACGGCGGTCGGATCGCGGGCCTTAACAGTGCGGCGGTTGCTGCTGCCCACAGCACCGCCGCGATGTCCAAAGGAGCATGTCCTTCATTTCCCTGCACTGCGTGGCAGGCACTGCACAGTGCCTGCCACCTGGTACAGGGAAATGTAGGGGGACCATGGGTACCCCCCCAGTGCACCCACACCCCCCCAAAACATTGGGGGCCCGCAACGGGCCCCCGGAAGACAATCTCCGCATGCCTTTCCATGGCGGTCTGACCGCTGAGGAAAGGCTGGCTACCGCTGGCATCATAATCCTGCCGGCGGAGCCTGCTCTGCACCGCCACCATTATCCCGGTCCTGCTCCGTCTGCCAGGCAGGAGTGCGGATGGCAACCAGCGGAAAACCGGCGGTCGGAATTTCCCACCGCCGCGGTCACCACCGCCATCCTAATCTGACCGGCGGTTTTCTGGCTTGCGATCGCGGTCGGATGTCCACCGCCGGTCCGGCGGTGGACATCCGACCGCCATCGTAATAGACCCCTATGTTTGGTACAGCAAACAATTTAGTAAAGCTTCAACAAACTGAAATATGGATGATGGATGGTACTTTCACAATATGTCCCAAACCATTCTTCCAACTCTATACTATCCATGGCCTACATCAAAATTCTAACATTCCCTTTATTTACGCCTTACTGCCTAACAAACACAATGCAACCTATGTAGAAATCCTAAATAAAATTAAACAAGAGTCAAATGATTATTTCCCTCAGAAAATAATTATAGATTTTGAACAATCTATGATAAACGCTATACTCAAAGCATACCCACATACCTCAATTCAAGGGTGTTATTACCATTTTAATCAATGCCTATGGAGACACCTACAAAAATCTACACTCAGGGGCCGATTCCGATTCGGGCAGAAAATCTCTCCGACCGAGCTGGACCCGGAGAGATTTCCGACCGAATCGGACCCAAGCAGTCCGGCCGAACGAGTACGATGCGTTCGCATGCTATCGGACTCGATTCGGTCGGACTCCCATTGAAGTCAATGGGAGCCGGTCGTACAACCCGTACGCGGGCTCCCATTGACTCAATGGGTGCGAGGCGAACAAGGGCGCCCCCTATAGCGGGTACGCGTCGAAGCGGGTCGTGCCGTACACGCACAGGTAGGGGGACCCATGGGTCCCCCCTGTGTGCGACTCACGCGGCTAGGCGTACAGGGGGGTCCGACACGGACCCCCAAAGTGCGGCTCCGACTGCACTTTCGAGCCAGACGGCGCGAGTCGGTCGGACTGCTCGCGACGCGCATCGTACTTACCCGGCCGGGGAACGTCTCCATTGCGCGGTGCGAGTCGTGTCCGTGCGAGTCGGTCGGAGCGGTTGGGTCCCGCGAACGAGTCGGTCGGCGATTTCGCGTACGTTCGCATCGTACTCGTTCGCCCGGACGCACGTCCGACTCGGTCGGAAACAGGGCGTCCGAATCGGATCCGGTAAAGCCGAATCCGATTCGGAGCCCTAACGGCCGAGATCGGAATCGACCCCCCAGTGTAGAGTATGCAACAAACACAGCTTTTGCATACCAAATTAAAAAACTAATTGCATTAGCCTATGTACCAGTAACAGATGTTGCTGAACATTACAACCTTCTCCTAGAAAGCCCTTTTTACCAACAACATGAGCAACAATTAAGTCCCCTCCTGGACTACTTCGAAGACACCTGGGTGGGAAGACTACATAGATCAGGCCATAGAAGACAACCCAAATTTCAAATTCCCTGGTGGAACGTCTATATTTGCACACTTAACCAACAAGCCAAAACCAATAACGCTGTTGAAGGATGGCATAATGCCTTCCAACAAACCACAGGAAGAGTCACACCTACACTACACAAACTAATAACCTCCCTACAAAAAGAACAAAGCTATCAGGAACTCCGAATGGAGCAATCTGTCACTCAACTCAAACCAAAAACCTCTAAACAAACTAAGCAAATGTACCAATACCTTCAACAGCAAGTTAAACTATACCCTAGTACAAAAGGCCTAGAATACCTAGGAATAATCGCCAAAAGCCTACTTTAAAATGTCCATACAAATTAAATACATAAAACTTTTCTTTTACTTCATAGCCATCAATAAAAAAATATATTTATTACCTCACAATTATAATTATTGTGTGTAATATATTTTTAAAACGAAAAAATAATATATTTACACACATTAATTATATATCTGAGAAAATACAAACACAATAACAATAAAACATAACATTATTTCCCTCCCACAATTAAATAATTTTCAAAAACTTACCGTGTCCGTTGTTGTAGATTCAAAATGCCACATCTTCTAAAATAGGTTTCAATAAAATATCCATAAAAAATTTCCCCCCAAAAAATGCAATAATACAGCTGTACCAAAAATTAAATCCTCCATCGATAAATCCACAATACGGAAACCATCAAAAACCCGAAAATTTATTTTTAAAAATAAACGCTCCATGAAACCCGAAAAATTAAGTAAGTGTAAAGAAATATTAGTTAGTAAAACTAATATACACTTCCTTAATTAAAAAAACGCAATCTTCAGGCACTCGCAACTTCTTTAGATTAAAACCTAGAAAATAAAAACACAAACATTCCCACCCACACAAAACCACACATAATTCACTTAATTACATTATTACTAACATTGTACTATTAAAATAAACACATTATGATCACTCCCCAGTCATTGCCTCCTTCAGGCTCCCTGACTCGCGACCACCGTCGCGGCATTGGCGCTTAAGGGACGCCCTATTGCACCGGACTTCCACAGTTGACCAAATTAACGCGGCCATCACAAACTACCTCGCCCTCAACGCAAACACAGCTACCTCTCGGGCGACTCAATGGACTGCCCTCAAAGCGGTGATACGGGGGAATTTATAGCCATATCAGCGGCTGAGAACATAGAACGTAGCCGCAAACGGGCCGAGCTCACCCAGCGTGTCGCGGAGTTGGAGCAGATGCACCAACGTACAGGAGCCAACGGGGCCTGGCGCCAATTATGTGTGGAGCGGAAGCAACTTGCGGCGCTTGACCAAGACCGGGCCGAGTACGCGGCCCTCCGTCTCCGTCACTCCTACTACACTGGAGGCAATAAATGCGGTCGCCTCCTGGCCCACAAATTGCGCGAGACTAGGCAGACCCAGGGAGTGCAGACCATTCGCGCCCTGGGGGGCGAGCTGGTAACGTAGGACGCGGCGATCGCGGAAGCCTTTCGAGACTTCTACGCAACACTCTACTCCGGCGCTGCACTGGACACACACTACAGCGCTGAGTACTTGGCGGCAGCACATATACCCGCTATTACTAAGGCGCAAGCGGACAGTTTAGACAGGGATATAGGCACGGAGGAGGTGATAGCTGCGATCTCACGTCTTAAATTGGGTAAATCACCGGGGCCGGACGGCTACACGGCCATCTTTTATAAAACCTTCTGCTCCCAGATAACTCTCATATTGCGTGTCCTATTCAACGCTTTTGCTCAGGATGGGGCCATTCCAGAAGAGATGCTGGAAGCCTCACTGGTGGTCATTCCGAAACCCGGAAAGGACAGTACATATTGCAGCGCGTATAGGCTGATCTCCCTCTTGAACGTCGACATTAAGCTTTACACTAGCATACTAGCTACTCGCCTCGTACATGGCACAACTAGTAGAGCCAGACCAGGCTGGCTTCATTCCCCAGCGTCAAACGAGCGATAACACCAAGAAACACCAAGAAAATACCCCATTTGATAGAAAAAGCGTCCCGCACGGCAGGAGAGTACATGCTACTGGCCATCGATGCCGAAAAGGCATTCGACAGAGTGCATTGGCCCTACCTGGAACAAGTGCTGCAACGGTTCGGTTTCGGCGACAAACTACGCTCCCGGATCCTCAATTGTTATCGCTCACCCAAAGCGACGGTGCGTGTAAATGGCCGGACGTCTTCGCAATTCTCCATAGGTAGGGGCACTAGACAGGGGTGTCCTCTCTCCCCCCTCCTATTCGCGCTCTACATGGAGCCACTCGCCCTGCGAGTCAGACAGCACCCCCTTATCACGGGAATCAAATTCGGGGGGACGTCCACACCATCAGCCTCTATGCGGACGATATTATGTTCTCTATCTCCAACCCGGTAGCCGCGATACGTGCTCTCTCTATAGAATTGCTCTGCTTTGCTAAAGCCTCTGGATTTAAGGTTAACTTTGACAAATCCATTGCACTTAACCTTTCGCTTTCCCCCGCCACACTGGCTCATCTGCAGGAGGAACACGCCTTCCAGTGGTCAGCCTCATCGATCCCCTATTTGGGAATCCAATTGGGGCCCAACCTGTCCGCCACTATTGAGCTTAACTACTCCAAACTTAGGGAGCAGGTCCGCAAGGAATTGGAGCGGTGGAAGCACCACACGCTTTCCTGGCTTGGCAGAATCGCAGCCACTAAGATGACAGTGCTCCCCCAGATACTGTACATCTTTCAGACACTGCCCCTTTGTCCTCCCACGGGCTGGATCCAGCAGACACAGGCGGACCTAGCGAATTTCATCTGGCAAGGCCGCAAGCCACGGTTTAAGCAAGCGGTCGCGGTTCTTCCGCCGGAACAGGGGGGAGTTGGGATCCCGGACTTACAGCTTTACTTTTACGCCGTCCAGCTTCGGTACTTAGTAGAATGGCAGCTTCTCGAATCAGAGAGACACTGGCTGTTTCAGGATCAAGCGGTAGCGGCTATGCCCCTACAGGGCATTCCCTTCCTCCGGAAGAAACACAGGCCACTTAACCTCTATGCGTCACAGATCACGGGCACACTCATGGAGGCGTGGGACCGCACTAACACCGCGCACGAGTTGACTTCCTTCCCCTCCCCACTGACGCCCCTCTTTAATAACCCAGATTTCCACCCCGGCACCGATCCCAAAGCCTTCGCAGCCTGGCGCTCCACGGAGTGTCGATGCCTTGGCCACCTCTTCGACTTAGAAGGGATCATCCCCTTCCCACAAATCAAAACGCTCTATGGCATTGCAGAAACGGAACACCTACCCTATCTCCAACTACGACACTGGGCGCTTCAACCGCACACCAAACCCGGCGCTCAGCGTTTTCTTAGCCCATATGAAAAATGGCTTCTCACCCGCACCTCCGACAAACGAATTATTTCTGACCTATACAAGCAGTTGCTCTTGACTACTAAACACACTTACAACGCCGGTCGGGCGTGATGGGAGCAGGAGCTGGGGAGGACACTTAGCCACAAGGAGTGGGAGGGCGTCTACTATAGGGCGCGACACTCAGCTTACCACTCCGGACTCACAGAGACACTGACGAAGGTGGCCACCTACTGGTACTACACGCCGGAGCGTCTTCACCAATTTGACGCCAGACAAAGTGCCTTGTGCTGGAGGGGTTGTGGGGAAGTGGGCACCCTTACTCACATTCTCTGGGACTGCGCTAGCATCCAATCCTACTGATCTCATATACTTAACGAAGTCGACAGCCACCTAGACACTACACTCCCTCGCTTCCCGGCCTACGTCCTTTTGGGATTGCCCAACCCCCTAACATATCCTCTTAGGTCTAGGAGGGGCCGGCTGATCGCCATCGCACTGGGCGCTGCTACACAGAATATTCTCGCGCATTGGCGCTCCAGTCAGCCGCCGACTCACTCCGGGTGGTTACAGAGGCTCTGGCAGGTGCTGGGAATGGAAAAGCTCACCCTCACTCTTGCGGGCAGGGGGTCAGACTTTCCGGAACTATGGCGACCCTTTCTGACCCTTCTCACGGCAGAATTCCGAGAACTGACGTGCCCCAGATACCTCCGTCTTCTTCGCCTTGCGGACACACAAATCCCGCAAGCTTCTTCCTCGGGTAAACCAAAGCACCCCGCTAACTTTCGGAACGCTCCTATGGACGAGGGGAGGGGTGGAGGGTGGAGGGAGGTGGGGAAGGGTTTTGTATTGTTTGTTTTGTTTTCTTGTTCTCATGTATGATTTCTTTCTGTGGACCCGCTCCGCGCATCTTACTTTGCTAATGCCAATTCTAGCGACCTTTGAGGTCTTCACTGTGCTGTCCTCAGGGAGCTGAGGGTCTCTTTGTTCTTTGTTGAAAATCAATAAAAGAATTAAACCATAAAATAAACACATTAAACACTGTATTTTCACATTTCTAACTAGGCCTCAATTACGTAAAACTAGATAAACAGTTGATACCTAACTATCGCATATAAAACCTCAAAACATCACTAACAAATCTCTAAATATACTAAATAGACTCAATTCAATTCAAATCAGCTTTATTCGGTTAGATAATACACAAACCATAAAAGCAATCTAAAATACATCATACATTGCTGCATATATCACAAACTCTAAAAAGGAATATCCAAATTCATTAAAAATGGAGAAAAGGATGAAGAAAAGAAACCCCACACAAAACAAGCCGTAATACCACCTTGAAAAAACACAAGTTTCAATATTTCAGGAATCTTTTCGAGATAAAAGAAAGACCCAATATATCAAATAATTACTTCCATTAAAACCTTTCGACATAATAAACAGTTATTAGATATTTGTAAGGATATCAAAAATAAAAATAATTTAAAAAAGTCAATTTTCTTAATTCATAATGCATTCTATTTCAGGTATAAGCAAATTCATTTCAGGCTCAAACTTCGTTCTCATAACTCAAAGCCTCAAGATGAGAGTTATTATTACGTATCATAATTGATGTCTTGATGTAAGTCACCACTGCATTACAGATTCTTATGTTTGCAAGACTACAAATATACTCAAATGCTACCTTATAAGAAAAAAGTTTCTCCTTTAAAAACAGCGGTCGTAAAAAGCATTTCCTAGGATTCTTATAAAAACCACAAAATAACATAAAGTGCAAAGTTGTCTGTTGTGAAAAACCATTACATGGACACTTAGGAAGATTTCGACTCCATCTTCTCTTTATCGGGAAAGCAATTAAAAAGTGCAGAAGTCCCATCCTCAATCTAGTTAAATAAAATCTGTGCCTTATATTGGTGACCTGTAATAAATATATAGGTATTCCAAGGCCAAACGTCCGGTCCATGTAAGCTTTAGTTATCGGTTGCTGGTCTGCTTTTAGGTCCCTAAACAATTTTCAGTTTTTCCAGTAATTTATTCTTCAGGTCTTTTTTACAATGACTAGCTATTTGATGGGGATTTTTAAAATCAGGATTTTGGTCACATTCATCTAATACATTTTTGATATAGAGTAACCACGGTATTTTAGTTCCATATTCATGTGCGATACAATCTTTAATAATATCATGGGTAAATTTGGTGCCTTCTTTGCTCCAGATACCATGCCAAACATTTACGCTTGTTGTGCCTATAAAATCATGTATATAAGGGGCATCTAATTCTTTATGGACACTAAACACCGGGGTTGAACTCGGGACTGCTAACAATCTTCGCAAAAATTTATTTTCTTGTATGTAAAGAATGTTACAATTTTCTCCTCCCCACAATGTAGCCCCATAACAAGTTCCACTAAGGCACTTACTTTTATAAAGGGTCATTATTTCCCTAACGGGCTTATTTCCCATTTTTTTGAGAACCTGAAGATTGACTCCGTTATTCTCATAAACTTTAACTTACTGTTCTCAATATGGGCTTTCCAGCCCCCCTTATCGAAAAAAGTCAAACCTAAATATACAAAAGAATTTGTTCTACTAATAGGGACATTATCGATATGATGATTCTTTGTTTTGGCTTTCCCTTGTCTACAGACCATTGTGAAAGTCTTTTTTAAATTAATTAATAAATCCTTGTCCTGCATATATTTAGCAAATCTATCGATCAAAGTTTGTAGCCCATTCGCCGTTCTTGATAATAACACAGCGTCGTCCGCATAAAGTAAGGTCGGGACGACACGTTTAGCCACTACAGGGGCATCCGCATTTAGCTTCTGTAGTTCTTCATCCACACCGTTAATATATAGTGAAAATAATAGTGGCGCGAGTACGCACCCGTGCCTAATTCCTCGTTTCACTCTAAAACTGGCAGTGCATTCCCCGTCTGGCCCATTGCGGACCCTTGTAGTCAAATGACTATATATCTGTGAAAGATATATAATAATATCTTCCGGGGCGCCCATTTTAGTTAATGTCTGCCATAATTTCTTGTGGTTTACCAAATCAAAAGCACTAGTTAAATCAATAAAACATAAGTGTTTTTATAAGCGTATATTTACTGATCAATAAATGTAGGTTGATGCATTGTTCTATCGTACCTATTTCCCTTCTGAACCCAAACTGCGATTCTGTAAGGATCTTTTTTCTTCCGCCCAAATTTCCAATCTTTCTAGCAGTATTCTTCCCATTAGTTTTGAAGTGGTATCAAGAAGGGAAATAGGGCGATAGCACTTAGCATCAGTTCTATTACCCTTTTTAAAAATTGGTACAATAATACTCTCTGTCCATGATTTGGTATTGTACCTCGACCAACCGCATTAAAAACATTTTGTAAAACGGGGGCCCAGAGGCTGGAGTCCTGTTTAAAAAAGTCTATTGGGACCCCGTCTACACCCGGTGCCTTCCCGTTTGCACAACGCGCTAATGAAAGAGTCACTTCATCTAATGTGATATAAGATAGTTTTGGTGAATTAAAAGTGATAAAAGTTTGATTTTTGGATAATTCCGTAACCCCTTCGATATTAATTTGTCCTATGAAAGAGGGCGTTTCATTTTCTTCATTAAAAACGTTACTAAAATGGCAAATCCATTCTTCTGGCTGCACAAGACTCTCAACTTTAGTTGCACAATTTTCTTTAAAAAAAGGGTGATTTACAGTTTTCCAAAATAAAGAGGTATCTTTTGTATTTGCAGCCAAAATAAGCTTCTCCCAAGCATCTATCTGAATATCTTGTTTTCTTTTTGCTAGTGATTGTTGTACAAAAGTCTCCATCTTTTAATAAGTTCGTTATCTCTAGGCTTACTTTTTAAGGCATTTTTTAAAGATTGATTTGCCTTGGTACATTGTGTATCAAACCACCCAATTTTTTTCTTTGTCTTCCTCTTACTCTTAATTTTCAAACCTCTTGAAATTTCTGCAGTGATCTTACAAAAAGAGCCCATAATCTGGTTATCAGTGCGATCAACCCTATTACAAATTTCTACCTCTTGTTTACATTTACCAATTAAGTCCTCCATAAAAACTTTTGGGTCTACTCCCGACCATTTGATAGACACACCATTTTCCCCTGAGTAGAGACAAAGGGGGCTAGACAAGGGCCACTATGGTAAATGTCATTCATTCTAACCGTTAGGAGGAGTGGGTGATGATCACTGACAAAAACTATTTTCACCTCCATATTCTCTATTTGTTCTAATGCCTGTTTCGAGATTAGAATGTGATCAATAATTGAACATTTACCACGGCCATCAAAGGTCGGCAATTGAGATGATCCATCAGGTAGGTATTGGTCTAATAAATCCAAATTGTGTTTAGACATTACTTCATTTATGGATTCACCGTAAGGATTGTGAGGGAAATGGGGGCTACTATCACCAGACTCATTTCCATATCCACAATGGTTTCCCTCTAAAACGCTACATTTTTTACTATTGAAATCTCCGGCCCAAATCAGGATATAATCCCTCTTTATTTCTTTTAAAAATATATCCAATTCCCTCTCAAGTGTCAATATCACCTGATTTTTTGAATTATTAAAAATATTATTATAAAAATTAATTACAACAAAGCATTGAACAGGAGAAAAAAGCCACACAAATTGGAAAAAGGGAGACTCAGTATAAACTTTCTTTATCGACAACGGGCATGTTACCGATAATAGAAACATTAGACCACCCTTAGCTCTTCCGCTTGGTGAGGGTATCGCTCGAGTATCCACGATTGAAAACCCATCAATGTAAAAAGATTTCGTATGCCAAATCTCTTGTAGGCAGATTAAGTCACAGTCATTTAAAAAAGCGGGCCATGACCCATAAAGTAGTTTCTTTTCTACGCCTGCAATATTCCAAGATACAAGGGATAATCTCCTATAGTTCTGTTTATGTTTTACGGGTGATTTTTCTAATAACTCAGTAATGGGATTAAAATCTTGTACAGAGACTTCAGGTAGTCAATCTACATCACTACAGTATGTAGACAAAACCAGTACATTAGACAAAACCAGAGGTCTCAGTTCTTTCCTTGTTGTGAGGTCCTGGCCGTAATGGTTATGATTTATAATGTCTGGTTTATAAAAATAACCTAATGGGACTCCAGTAATAACATTTTTTGATTGCCTATATAATGTGTCCCAATTTTCTTAACCATCTCCTGATATCGAAAGGTAACTACAACACAATCCCCATTACATCTCTTTGGTTGTTTCCCCACCCAGGATACTCTTCTTACCATAATAATACTTTTTGATAGAGTGTTTACATCATATACACAAAGGTTACTAAACCAGGACAATATTTTGTTTTTTAAATCGTCAAAATCTTCATTTATGCCATCCTTTAATTCCGGCACACTTTTCAGGACAATTGTATACAGTGTAGCTTCTGGGGGGAGGTGAAGAGGTTTTTGGTTCCCGTTGAGGGTCGATGTGAGGCTAGATGTAACTACCATTTTATTATCTTGGTTTGCCAGAGACCTAAGACGTGCCCCAATATCTGGTGTTTCCTTATTCATTTGATCACCATTATTTCCCCCTCTTGGCAATTGTGTCAGTACATTACGGGACTGTACAAAAGCATTTATGCCAATTTGCGAATTTCTTACAGTGCCACATGTTTCATTATTTACTTGTTCTATAACAGTTTGTACATTTCCCATTTTGTTTTCCTCTTGCTTTGTAGAGTCCGTAATTAATTTAACAATACCAGCAACATCATCCTTAATTTTAGAAATTTCAGTCAATAAATTTCTTTCGATCGTGTCAATTTTTCCGTGTAACTTTTTAAAAAGTAAATCCAAGTTTAAAGGGTGGTTGCAACATTGGGCTGTTTTTTCCCGCCCACTCTGGTTTTGGGCACATGACTGTTGTTTTTTTATGAATGTCATTTGTGGGTGGTTTCGCTTTACCATTCCGCTGTAGTTTTCCCTCAGTCATAATAGCTTGTTCTTGGCCTTCCACTAAAACTGATATCTCCAAAGGTGTCGACGATACGCAAGGTGCTATAACGGTATTCTGGGAAGTAGAATTAATTAATGGGCGTGCCGATATTGTATCTGCCATTGGATCCTCAACTACATTGTTTAGGGCAATCTTTGTCGCCGCTAAACGTTCTTCGACATTAACTATTTCAGTGTTTATTAGGCCCATTGCAGTATTTAAATAGTTGGTGATCGGTGCACTTAGTCTGGCGTTTTTATTTTTACTGCCAGTTGCGGCACCAATAAGCTTACGCTTCCCCATGATTATTGGGCCGACATGCAATCACTGTTATATGCTTTCTATCGTATGCAAAGTATAGCCACTCTTACCGTATTGCCAGCTTCTCCAGTTCTCCAAAACACTGGGCGTAAGGGATCTAGCCCAGCCCAGCCTCTATCCGGCCGCTGACGGGCGCAGACAGGCTGCGAGAGCCCGCGGAAGATTCTGTTGGCGCCTCCGGGCGCGTCCTGATGATGATTTGCGGCAGCGGCCGCTCGGGAGTATGGGACTGGAGGTCCCTGTATCAGCTGGACAAACAGGCAAACGGGCGATGCACTGGAGGTAGAACGGGCTTACTCTTAACAGCCACCCTAATGAAGGGCAATGCTCTCACAAGCTCGCTCACCTGCCTCTCCGTGATTGCTGACTGAGCTGATGGCGAGGCTCCAAGCTCCAGGCAACTCTCCCAACTTGGCGATTCACCCCACCTCTACTCCTGGTAGTAGTCCGGCGATCACGGTGGTCACACAGTGGGCGGAGAATAGATAATGGTGGCCCACAGCACAACCGCACTGTCGGGAGAACCGCAGGCTGGCGAGAACCCGTGACTCTAACTACCTTCAAAATAACTTTAAAATATAGTTAAAATAAAGAAAATAAATCTTACCTTGCTCGACGTGAAGCAGCTTCCAACCGCGAGCTTCTCTCCTTCCAAATGACCCAAAACAACAGCGAGCGGTTACAAAATACAAGGCCCAAACAAATATGGCAGCTTTAAACATAGTAAATAAAACCATTTTAATTATTAAAACCTTTATTTCACGTATTAAAAATGTTATTATATTTAATTTAAATACTGCAAATAACATGTTATTTTTTTAAATGCATTACATTACTTTGAAACTTTGTAAAATTATAATTAAAAATATTATAACACATATAATATTTAATATTTAATATTATAATTCCATAAAATGAAAACTAACAATAAACAATATATTAAACATTGTACTATTTTTTTATGTTATTATAAAAATACACATTGTTAAAAAAAATTACAATGTAAAACATATGTAATAATTATTAATATTAATATATTATGTATTAATATTATTAATTAAAATGTATTATATTATTGTATAAAAATCAAACTATGTTTATATTTCTCAATTATATGAAAAATGTTTAAACTTTCATTTATTAAAATATTACCAATATATGTGATAATGTAAAAATTGTTAATAATACAAAACAATTATTAACAATATTTTCTAAAATTATATTATATTTTGAAATGTATGCAAAGTATTGTAAATATACAGTATTGTATTGTACCAAAATTATAAAAAAACAATACTGTTCTATTATTTGTGCAATAAAGAATATTTTTTATATTGTCTTTAACATTTTTATATGTAATAAAACATTATATTTACATTTGCATACTACGTTTTCTTCATAATAAATATGTTACAAAATTAATATGTCTAATTTATTGTCTACCATTTTATATTTTAAAAGCCAATGTTTTATTTTACATATATTTATATAAATTACACTGTATTAAATAATGTTATAATGTATATTTAACCTTTATTAATTTCCTGCACAACTATTTTTTATTTATATGTTTATACTAATTTAAACTGTATAAATATATTTATAAAATATTATAATTATAATTGATCCTAAATTACTCTTACAAGTCCACTTTACATAAATACAATAAACATACTAAACACAAAGGGCCCGATTCTGATGCGGGTTGGAAAAGCTTCCCGACCGAGGGCCTGATTCTGATGCGGTTAGGAAGGCCTCCTAACGGCATTTGCTCCTTCCAAATCGGATCGGGAACGTGTCTTCCCGACCGAGGGCCCAATTCTGATGCGGTTAGGAACAAATGTTCCCATTGAAGTCAATGGGAGTTCAACCAAATCGTATCTGGAAGCATCCGGATGCATCCTACTCCGCCGGTCGGACTTTCCCGATCCGAGTGGGTCGGACACCATTTCCCAACCGATTCGGTCGGGAAGCTTTTCCAACCCGCATCAGAATCGGCCCCTAAGTTGAATTAAATTACTATTCCCACTCCAGTCAGTATTAAATTGGGGTAGGTGCAGCACACTAAACTTAATTAATTTACTATTCCCACTCCAGTCACTATAACATTTTGGTAGTTGCTGGACACTAAACTTAATTAATTTACTATTCCCACTCCAGTCAGGATTAAATTGGGGTAGGTGCTGGACACTATACTTAATTAATTTACTATTCCCACTCCAGTCATAATTAAATTAGGGTAGGTGGTGGACCTTAAACTTAATTAATTTACTATTCCCACTCCAGTCTGTATTAAATTGGGGTAGGTGCTAGACACTAAACTTAATTAATGTACTATTCCCACTCCAGTAATTATTAAATTGGGGTAGGTGCTGGACACTAAACTTAATTAATTAATTATTCCCACTCCAGTCAGCATTAAATTGATGTAGGTGCTGGACACTAAACTTAATTAATTTACTATTCCCACTCCAGTCAGTATTAAATTGGGATAGGTGCTTAACACTAAAATTAATTAATTTACTATTCCCACTCCAGTCATAATTAAATTAGGGTAGGTGGTGGACATTAAACTTCATTAAGTTACTATTCCCACTCCAGTCAGGATTAAATTGGGGTAGGTGCTGGACACTAAACTTAATTAATTTACTATTCCCACTCCAGTAATTATTAAATTGGGGTAGGTGTTAGACACTAAACTTAATTAATGTACTATTCCCACTCCAGTAATTATTAAATTGGGGTAGGTGCTGGACACTAAACTTAATTAATTATTCCCACTCCAGTCAGCATTAAATTGATGTAGGTGCTGGACACTAAACTTAATTAATTTACTATTCCCACTCCAGTCAGTATTAAATTGGGGTATGTGCTTAACACTAAAATTAATTAATTTACTATTCCCACTCCAGTCTGTATTTAATTATTATAGGTGCTGGACACTAAACTTAATTAATTTACTATTCCCACTCCACTCAGGATTAAATTGGGGTAGGTGCTGGACACTAAACTTAATTAATTTACTATTCCCACAACAATAAGGATTAAATTGTAGTAGGTGCTTGACACTAAACTTAATTAATTTACTATTCCCACTCCAGTCAGTATTAAATTGGGGTAGGTGCTGGACACTAAACTTAATTAATTTACTATTCCCACTCCACTCAGAATTAAGGGGCTTATTAGGATGGCGGTCGGAAATACGATGGCCCGCGGTCGAAATCCGACCGCGGCGGTGCGATCGCGGGTTTTAACATTGCGGCGGTTGCTGCTGCCCGCAGCACCGCCGCGATGTCGAAAGGAGCATGTCCGGCATTTCCCTGCACTGCGGGCTGGCACTGCACAGTGCCTGCCACCTGGTACAGGGAAATGTAGGGGGGCCCATGGGTACCCCCCCCAGTGCACCCACAGCCCCCCCAACACATTGGGGACCCGCAAAGGGCCCCCGGAAGACAATCTCCGCCTGCCTTTCCATAGCGGTTTGACCGCTGCGGAAAGGCTGGCTACCGCCGGCATCATAATCCTGCCGGCGGAGCCTACTCGGCACCGCCACCATTATCCCAGTCCTGCTCCGTCCACCCGGCAGGAGTGCGGATGGCAAGCGGCGGTCGGAATTTCCCACCGCCGCGGTCGCCACCGCCATCCTAATCTGACCGGCGGTTTCCTGGCTTGCGATCGCGGGTGGATGTCCACTGCCGGAACTCCGGTCGCCACCGCCGCACCGGCGGTGGACATCCGCCCGTCATCCTAATCAGCCCCTATATTAGGGTAGGTGCTGGACACTAAACTTAATTAATTTACTATTCCCACTCCAGTCAGTATTAAATTGGGGTAGGTGCTATTCCCACTCCAATAAGGATTAAATTGTAGTAGGTGCTGAACACTAAACTTAATTAATTTACTATTCCCACTCCACTCAGCATTAAATTGATGTAGGGGCTGGACACTAAACTTATTTAATTTACTATTCCCACTCCAGTCAGTATTAAATTGGGGTAGGTGCTGGACAGTATACTTAATTAATTTACTATTCCCACTCAAGTCATAATTAAATTAGGGTAGGTGCTGGACATTAAACTTAATTAATTTACTATTCCCACTCCAGTCAGTATTAAATTGGGGTAGGTGCTGGACACTAAACTTAATTAACTTACTATTCCCACTCCAGTAATTATTAAATTGGGGTAGGTGCTGGACACTAAACTTAATTAATTAATTTATTATTCCCACTCCACTCAGGGCCCGATTCTGATGCGGGTTGGAAAAGCTTCCCGACCGAGGGCCTGATTCTGATGCGGTTAGGAAGGCCTCCTAACGGCATTTGCTCCTTCCAAATCGGATCGGGAACGTGTCTTCCCGACCGAGGGCCCAATTCTGATGCGGTTAGGAACAAATGTTCCCATTGAAGGCAATGGGAGTTCAACCAAATCGTATCTGGAAGCATCCGGATGCATCCTACTCCGCCGGTCGGACTTTCCCGATCCGAGTGGGTCGGAAACCATTTCCCAACCGATTGGGTCGGGAAGCTTTTCCAACCCGCATCAGAATCGACCCCTCAGTATTAAATTGGGGTAGGTGCTTAACACTAAAATGAATTAATTTACTATTCACACTCCAGTAAGGATTAAATTGGTATAGGTGCTGGACACTAAACTTAATTAATTTACTATTCCCACTCCAATCAGTATTAAATTGGGGTAGGTGCTGGACACTAAACTTAATTAATTTACTATTCCCACTCCAGTCAATGTTAAATTTGGGTAGGTGCTGGACACTAAACTTAATTAATTAACTATTCCCAGTTTAGTTAGTATTAAATTAGGTTGGTGTGGGAAACTAAATTTAATTAACTTACTATTCACACTACAATAAATATAAAATTAATATAAATACCAAACTATAAACTTAATTATTTGAATAATAACACTACAAACACTATTAAATTACAAAACTTGCTGGAAAATAAACATATCTTAGAATAAATTACTTAGGGGCCTATTACGATGGCGGTCGGAAAACCTCCCTGACCGCCATGGTAGTGGGAAAAGACTGCCCGCATGGCCCGCGACTCAACCGCTGGTCGCATTACGATGGTCCGCTGTCGAAATCCGACCGCGGCAGTTGGATCGCGGGCTTTAACATTGCGGCGGTCGCTGCTGCACGCAGCACCGCAGCGATGTCAAAAGGAGCATGTCCTGCATTTCCCTGCACTGCGTGGCAGGCACTGCACAGTGCCTGCCACCTGGTACAGGGAAATGTAGGGGGGGACCATGGGTACCCCCCAGTGCACCCACACCCCCCTCAAAACATTGGGGGCCCGCAATGGGCCCCCGGAAGACAATCACTGCATGCCTTTCCATGGCGGTCTGACCGCTGAGGAAAGGCTGGCTACCGCCGGCATCATAATCCTGCCGGAGGAGCCTGCTCTGCACCGCCACCATTATCCCGGTCCTGCTCCGTCCGCCAGGCAGGAGTGCGAATGGCAACCGGCGGAAAAGCGGCGGTCGGAGTTTCCCACCGCCGCGGTCACCACCGCCATCCTAATTTGACCGGCGGATTTCTGGCTTGCGATCGCGGGGGATGTCCACCGCCGGTTATTTGGTCCTTTTAAAATTAATAGAATGGGGGCGTGGCCAAGATGGCGGCCAGATAAGACGCGTTTCATGGTCTCTCCGGCTTCGCCGAATAATCCCATTGCTATAGCCGGCTCTAATAGATAGCCACTGACCGAAGGGGCGCGGACTGGGCTCCAGAACACAGTTGGAGCCTCTGGGAGCGCAGAGAGACCCGGGGACCAGGGCGGCGAGCCCCAGAGGGGGAGAGCTGGTTGCGGCCTGCCCGGAACAGAGTGAAGGCTGAGGCATGCGGTATGACTGCCTGGGCCGCAGTTAACGGAGAGGGCGGTCCTTAGCCCCCATGCGCTGCTTCTACTCCCCGCAGCGTTGAAGTTGACCAGGGTGAGAGCGAAGGAGCACTCCGGGAGCTGCAGAGACTGGCCCTGAGTCGAGCGAGTGCAGAGCAGAGCCCAGGCGATCGGGCCCTGAGGCCGGCCTTGCTGCAAGGAGGGAGCCGGGGCTACCAGAGCTGACATCACAGGATCCGTGAGCGGCGCAACTACGGGCTGTGTGCGATGTAGCGGAGGGCCTCCGGCGCCCGCCGCACAGGTGACCAGGGTGAGAGCGAAATAGCACTCCAAGAGCAGTGCAGACTGGCCCTGAGTGCAAAGTGGAGCATGGGCAGTTCAGCCCTGTCGCCGGCCTTGCTGCGTGGAGGGAGCCGGGGCTCCCAGACCTGAAGACATTGGGGCCATGAGCTACGTGACTCCAGACCGTGTGCGACTGCACCAGCAGCCCCACCGGCGGCAGCCTCACGGAAGAGACAATAGTGCAGATGGTGAGTGCGGTGCGCGGGGAGTGAGACCACCAGATGTCCCATGGGCCTGGGTCCCCTCGGAGCCGAGGCCCTGCAGGCACTATAATGCACCTAAAGAGGCAAGGTAGCGGCAAGGGCCCCTGGATGCGGAGCGGCAGTGCGTTAGATTGACTGGATCCCACATCGCATTGCCTTAGCTTAGACCTGAGGAAATTGCCACTGAAAGAAGGCATCCCCGCTAACGGACGACGGGGCTTAACGAGGAGGTCCCCTCGGACAGCACTGGCACACGGGGTCCCGGGGAGCGATCTGAGCACGTGGCCCGCCTGGCAACGCGGCCCGACCCACCTCTAGAAGAGAACAGTGCCCAACAACGACAGTGGGCCCATCCCCACGCACTTCGTGAACCACGCGCTGAAGAGCAAAAGCAGCACCCCCCTGGGACACACCTGGTCGGTGAAATCATTTAACGGGGAAGAACCCACGACCCAACACGCACCCAGGGAATCCCCCCACATCGGGCCCGCACGGTCCGGGCGCAGGAAAGGGCGTTAACGACACCTGTGGCATGGCGATCGAGGAACCAGAACACATAGATAGAACTGAAGCGGGGCAAAGGCGCAAGTTTCCAAATGGCTAGTGCCTGGCTAAAGAAAGAGTGCTCTGTCAAGGAGATGCTGCTGAAACAGCCCTCGCAGGGAGCTACCGGGAATTTGGGCCAAGACGAGGAGGGCCTGCAGGGAGGGCATAAGGGAGCCGATGCCCCAGCCACAAAGGCCTTTATGACCGCGCTATTCACATCCCTGCATGGAGACCTACAAGAATTGAAAGGGCAACTCACAGCCGATCTAAAAGAACTAAAGCGCGATGTGGAAGAAATAGGCGACCGTGTAGCGACCCTAGAAGAACAACAAACAGGAAGGGACGAGGAGCTGGAAATGATGCAAAAAGAAATTATTCGGCTAAAAGAGCAACATATAGAGATACAAGGCCAAGCGTAGGACCTGGAAAACCACTCCCGCCAAAATAATGTACGCATCAGACCCTTGACCTTGCCAGGTAGGTCGCTCCCCCACCACACAGCTCCGCCTGTGCTGTCTGCCCGCTGCTCCTGTAGGTAAGATCGCCCTCCGCTTGTGGCCCCGGTGCCAGTTTTGTCTGCTTGTCTCCCCTTTTCCTTTCTGTGCCCCTCGCTGCCCCACTGTTGTTGTGCCCGTGATTGTCTGCTCTCCCCCGTTTTTCCTTTCTGTGCCCCTCGCTGCCCCACTGTTGTTGTGCCCGTGATTTGCCTGCTCTCCCCCGTTTTTCCTTTCTGTGCCCCTCGCTGCCCCACTGTTGTTGTGCCCGTGATTTGCCTGCTCTCCCCCCGTTTTTCCTTTCTGTGCCCCTCGCTGCCCCACTGTTGTTGTGCCCGTGATTTGCCTGCTCTCCCCCGTTTTTCCTTTCTGTGCCCCTCGCTGCCCCACTGTTGTTGTGCCCGTGATTGTCTGCTCTCCCCCGTTTTTCCTTTCTGTGCCCCTCGCTGCCCCACTGTTGTTGTGCCCGTGATTTGCCTGCTCTCCCCCGTTTTTCCTTTCTGTGCCCCTCGCTGCCCCACTGTTGTTGTGCCCGTGATTTGCCTGCTCTCCCCCGTTTTTCCTTTCTGTGCCCCTCGCTGCCCCACTGTTGTTGTGCCCGTGATTTGCCTGCTCTCCCCCGTTTTTCCTTCTGTGCCCCTCGCTGCCTCTCGCCATTCCCGCCGCTGCGTCCCCTGCGGCCCCGCCCCCTGACTGCCCATTCGCTGCCCCTGCCTCCCGCCTCCCAGCTGCTCCTCCCTCCCACCTCCCCATAAATGGCGGCCGCTGCACGCGTGAGGAGAGCGACCCTTGACCTTGCCAGGTAGGTCGCTCCCCCACCACACAGCTCCGCCTGTGCTGTCTGCCCGCTGCTCCTGTAGGTAAGATCGCCCTCCGCTTGTGGCCCCGGTGCCAGTTTTGTCTGCTTGTCTCCCCTTTTCCTTTCTGTGCCCCTCGCTGCCCCACTGTTGTTGTGCCCGTGATTGTCTGCTCTCCCCCGTTTTTCCTTTCTGTGCCCCTCGTTGCCCCACTGTTGTTGTGCCCGTGATTTGCCTGCTCTCCCCCCGTTTTTCCTTTCTGTGCCCCTCGCTGCCCCACTGTTGTTGTGCCCGTGATTTGCCTGCTCTCCCCCGTTTTTCCTTTCTGTGCCCCTCGCTGCCCCACTGTTGTTGTGCCCGTGATTTGCCTGCTCTCCCCCCGTTTTTCCTTTCTGTGCCCCTCGCTGCCCCACTGTTGTTGTGCCCGTGATTTGCCTGCTCTCCCCCCGTTTTTCCTTTCTGTGCCCCTCGCTGCCCCACTGTTGTTGTGCCCGTGATTGTCTGCTCTCCCCCGTTTTTCCTTTCTGTGCCCCTCGCTGCCCCACTGTTGTTGTGCCCGTGATTTGCCTGCTCTCCCCCGTTTTCCTTTCTGTGCCCCTCGCTGCCCCACTGTTGTTGTGCCCGTGATTTGCCTGCTCTCCCCCGTTTTTCCTTTCTGTGCCCCTCGCTGCCCCACTGTTGTTGTGCCCGTGATTTGCCTGCTCTCCCCCGTTTTCCTTCTGTGCCCCTCGCTGCCTCTCGCCATTCCCGCCGCTGCGTCCCTGCGGCCCCGCCCCCTGACTGCCCATTCGCTGCCCCTGCCTCCCGCCTCCCAGCTGCTCCTCCCTCCCACCTCCCCATAAATGGCGGCCGCTGCCGCCGCGCAGCGGACGTGCGCAGCGGGCGCGCCGCTGGCGCGCCGAAGGCGCGCCTAAGGCAAGCCCATCTGCGCCCGTCCGCGACTGGACCGCGCCCAGCGCCAGAACCCCTGGAACCCACCAACGCAACACTACTCGACGGACCTACGACGCCGCCACCCTCACCGCACTCAATGCCGGCCGGAACCCTGCCTGCTACCGAGCCTCACCGAGACGCACCCACGGACCCTTCACCTGCCAAACCTGCCGATTCACCTGCCCCCTGACGTGCACCACCTCCGCCAAGTCGAGCAACAGCAGCAACCACCTGAAATGCATCCTGCTGAACACCCGCTCCGTCCACAGGCACGCCGTGGAACTCTGGGACCTGCTCGACGCAACAGCACCGGACATCGCCTTCCTCACCGAAACCTGGATGAACGCCTCCTCAGCGCCTGACATCGCCATAGCCATCCCGGACGGATACAAGATCACCCGGAGGGACCGCGTCAACCAGACGGGAGGAGGCATCGCCATCGTACACAAGAACACCATCCGCATCTCGACTAACTCCGACGAGACCTTCACCGCCGCCGAACACCTACACTTCCAGATACACACGGACCCCAAGACCACCCTCCGAGGCACCCTCATCTACAGACCCCGGGACCACGCACACTATTCAGCGAAGACATCGCAGACTTCATCAGCCCGCACGCCATGCCCTCCGCCGACTACATCCTCCTAGGGGACCTCAACTTCCACCTGGAGAACAACAACGACAGAAACACCACCGCCCTGCTGGACAACCTCGCCAACCTCGGACTCAAGCAACTGGTGAACACGCCCACCCACTACGCCGGCCACACGCTTGACCCCGTCTTCTCGTCCAGCAAGCACATCTCCTTCAGCCACGCCACCGGACTCCACTGGACCGACCACAGCTGCGTCCACTTCAGCTTCAGAAAGACTGCGACCCACCACCACCCGCAACAGGCTCCCCGCCGGAGCTGGAGCAAGATCACCGCCGAGCAGCTCACCGCCTCCCTCAGCCAGAACACACCCACCGACACAACGGACCCAAACGAAGCAGCCAGCAACCTCGCCAAGTGGCTGACCGCCTGCGCCGACGACCTCGCACCACTAAAAAACCCTCCCAGCAGACCCGGAAGCAAGAAAACCCCTTGGTTCACCAACGAACTCAAGGAATCCAAGAAGAACTGCCGCACTCTCGAGAAAACCTGGCGACTCGACCAGACCACAGACAACAGGACCGCCCTCAAGCACGCCACCCGCAAACACCACCAGCTGATCCGTGCCACCAAGAAGTCGGCACTCAAAGAACGACTGGACAACAACGCCCATGACAGCAAGGAACTTTTCAGCATCGTCAAAGAGTTCTCCAACCCCAGCGCCGGAAACAACGACATCACCCCCTCGCAAGACCTCTGCAACTCACTCTCCGCGTTCTTCCACCGCAAGATCACCGACATACACAACAGCTTCGACGCACAAACAACGCACCCTACCGCCGAACCAATGCCCGCCACCACCACCCTCTGCAACTGGACCCCGATCAGCACCGAAGACACCACCCGCACGATGAACTCCATCCACTCCGGATCACCAACCGACCCCTGCCCACACCACGTCTTCAACAAAGCCGACGCCACCATCGCACCCCATCTCCGGGACATCATCAACTCCTCCTTCCACACCGCCACCTTCCCGGAGAGCTGGAAGCACGCCGAGCTTACCGCCCTCCTGAAGAAACCAACGGCGGACCCCACCGACCTCAAGAACTACCGCCCCATCTCGCTCCTTCCGTTTCCGGCCAAAGTCATCGAGAAGACCGTCAACAGACAGCTTGCCGCCTTCCTCGAGACGAATGGATCCCTCGACCCCTCGCAGTCCGGGTTTCGGGCCAACCACAGCGCCGAGACCGCCCTTATCGCAGCCACCGACGACATCAGAACCCTAACCGACAACGGGGAAACAGCTGCCCTCATCCTCCTGGACCTCTCCGCGGCGTTCGACACCGTCTGCCACCGCACCCTAGTGAAGCGCCTCAGCAACATCGGAATCCGAGAGAAAGCACTGGAATGGATCATCTCGTTCCTCGCCGGAAGAACCCAGAGAGTCCGCCTCTCCCCGTTCAGATCCGAAGCCACCGAAGTCATCTGCGGCGTTCCACAAGGATCCTCACTCAGCCCGACCCTCTTCAACGTCTACATGAGCCCCCTCGCAGCCATCGCACGCCGACACAACCTCAACATCATCTCCTACGCCGACGACACCCAGCTGATCCTCTCCCTCACCAACGACCCCACCACCGCCAGAGCCAACCTACACGACGGGATGAGAGACGTCGCCGACTGGATGAGGAACAGCCGCCTTAAACTGAACTCAGACAAGACGGAAGTCCTCATCCTGGGCTCATCACCCTCCGCCTGGGACGACTCCTGGTGGCCCCCGGCCCTGGGCACCGCACCCAAGCCAACGGACCACGCACGCAACCTGGGCTTCATCCTGGACTCCTCCCTGTCGATGACCAGACAAGTCAACGCCGTCTCATCTTCATGCTTCAACACCCTGCGCATGCTCCGCAAGATCTTCAGATGGATCCCCACTGAAACCAGGAAGACCGTCACCCAGGCACTCGTCACCAGCCGACTGGACTATGGGAACACCCTCTACGCCGGAACCACAGCCAAACTTCAAAAGAGACTCCAGCGCATCCAGAACGCCTCCGCACGACTCATCCTGGACATCCCCCGACACAGCCACATCACCGTACACCTGAAAGACCTGCACTGGCTCCCCGTCAGCAAGAGAATCACGTTCAGACTCCTCACCCACGCACACAAGGCCCTCCACGACCTGGGCCCAAAGTACCTCAACGACCGCATGTCCTTCTACACGCCCACACGCCAGCTACGATCAACCAGCCACGCCCTCGCCACCGTACCACGCATCCGCAGAACCACCGCCGGAGGAAGATCCTTCTCCTACCTGGCGGCCAAGACCTGGAACTCCCTCCCCACTCACCTTCGGCGAACCCAGGACCATCTCGCCTTCAGGAAGCAGCTCAAGACCTGGCTGTTCGAGCAGTAACTTACCCCCTCCCCCAGCGCCTTGAGACCCTCCCGGGTGAGTAGCGCGCTCTATAAATGCCGTGATTGATTGATTGATTGATTGAGTGCAATCAGGCATGGAGGGAGAGGATATTAGGGCGTTTGTGCTGGCCCTCTTTCGACATGTGTTAGGCGACGACCACACAGCCGACATTCGGATTGAACAGGCACACCAGGTAGGCTTGCCGCGAAGTGGCAAGGCCCCTCCAGCGGACATTTTGGTATGTGTGCATGACTTTCAGCTGAAGGAGCTGATCATCAAAAGGGTGACAGACGCACACCCAATACAATTCCGCGGTCACCCGCCAACATTTTTCCAGGACCTGTCGGCTACCACCCTGTTCAAACGAAGAGAATTTTGCCCTATTGCACTGCACCTGAAGGAGAAAGGAATAGCATACTCATGGGGTCTCCCTTTTTGGATCATCTTCCGCTACGAGGGCAAGATCCAACAGCTACACTCGCTTCAGGAGGCCAGGGAGGTCCTGGGGATTGCAAAACCTATGTCCCCGGAAGTGCAACGCAAGTCATTCGAAGGGTCGAGACACACACAGCCCCGCTGGCAAACAGTAGGGAAACCCTCCTCCTTCCACAAACCGGACACAGCAACCGTCAAAGAACGGGAGGAAAGAGGTGTGGCGCAGCGGCCAGGGCAACAGACTCCGGAACCGGGGGCCTCACGGTTCGATTCCCGGCGCCGGTGGCAGATCAGCCCAGCACCATGTGACTCTGGGCAATTGCTCGCTTAATCTTCCAGACGGCCCCCAGCGCCTTGACACCCTCGGGTAATTGTTCGCGCTTTACAAATACTGAACATTTACATTCCTCATTGACCACTGGCCCAGTCCAGTCATCCCCCAGCTGAAAGTTTAAAGAGCACATGATGGGCACAGGAATGAGGCGGTGTTGGAGACCGCCCTCACTTTACTTTGAAGGACTGCCTTGGGCCTTCGCCCCCTCGAACAGTTCTACTCAGACAAACTTCTGTCTCAAGCGTTTATAGTTTTTGTTCCATCCTGAATGATGGGAGATATTATACTCTTAGTATGTTTTGGGATTATACTTTTTTGTGAAGCCTGCACCGGTCACTGGGTCGTTAGATACTCGGATGCATTGATACACACCATTTGACCTACCCTACCCTACTCATCCTATCATGAACATACCTCGCAGTGCCACGCTGACATCTGTTATGTCCCATGGGTAAAGACCTCAAGATTATAAATCTTAATGTACGGGGCCTCAATCACCCAGTAAAACGTTCAGCCATTCTCTCCCTGTTGGAGAACTCTGGCCGAGATATCTGTATGCTGAAAGAGACCCACCTCTTATCTAGAGACACAGCCCGCATGCGCACACATCGATTCCCACACCAATACTGGTCCTTTAGCGCTGCTAAAAAGAACGGAGTAGATATCCGTTTTGGAGCAAGATTCAAGGGCAAAGTAATATCAACGCTCTACGAGGTGAAGGGACGGGTACTCGCACTTAGAATTCGGTGGGGCTCCACACATTTCACTTTATTCAACATTTATACCCCAAACACGCAACAGGAACTATTCATTGTTAGGTCCCTTTCAGAGGGTTTAGCATCTCCCGACGCAGCGATCCTGGTGGGAGGAGATTTTAACTTAGTGATGGATAACACCAAGGATCGCTCTTGCCACATATTTGCACAAACAGGGGCCCTCTCGCCGGAGGGTAGACGTGGTTCGAAGAAAATGGTTTGCATGATGTTTGGCGCCAGCAGCACCCAGAGATACAAGACTACACACACTACTCGGCAGCAAACAAATCTTATGCGCGTCTAGACCATTTCCTGGTTTCCACGGTGCTGCTATCTAGGGTGAGGGATGCAACTATCAAGCCAAGATCCCTCTCGGACCAAGCACTGATCACAGTCACTGTTCAACCAGATGATGTCCGACATAGAATTCACTAGATGGCGCTTAAGAGAAGGCCTGCTGCAATCCCCAAACATGGTGAAGGAGATACTCACAAAACTAGTAGAATATCTACAGCACAACGATAGGGAGGACACACCCCTGATCGCCACTTGGGAGACATTGAAATTGGTAATGAGGGGGGAATTTATGGCAGTATCATCAGCCCACAATAAAAGACGCCGGGAAACTCGACAAAACATAGAGCAGGAGGTTAGAGCGCTAGAGACTATTCACAAGGGCACAGGTGCACCAAGGGTATGGAGAGAACTGGAAAAGGAGCGGCTCCTTCTAAAACGTCTAGACCTAGACAGGGCAGAATACTCCCTACTCCGCCTATGACACAAATTCTACCTGAGCAGTGACAAATGCGGGAGAATGCTTGCTCAAAGGCTTAGAGCTAAGGCGCTGGCGGCGGCAATCTCGTCAATCAAGCAGACTTCGGGCGAGGAAGTACACACGGACTCTCAGATAGTAGAGACCTTTAGGCAGTTTTACCAATATTTATATGCCGAAGATGAAGCAGGACAACAAGAAGCTCGCGCGTATCTCGAGGCAAGTAAGTTCACACGCCTCCCTGAGGCTCTGGTGAGCCAACTCGACGACCCAATACGCCCTGAGGAAGTCATTTTGGCCATTGCTCGGCTGAAATTGAATAAAGTCCCTGGCCCAGACGGGTATCCAGCTCTGTTTTATAAAACTTTCTGTATGGAGTTGGTGCCAATGCTGACGCGTCTATCCAATTCCTTTTTGGAGAGCGGTGCAGTCACTGACTCCATGCCAGAAGCGTTGATCTCTGTGATTCTCAAACCTCACAAGGACCCCTGCGCATGCGGTTCATACCGCCCAATATCGTTGATTAACCTAGATTCAAAAATCATTGCCGGGATATTAGCTGCTCGACTACACCCGCTGATGGCGGGCCTCATCGATCCCAACCAAGCGGGATTCATCCCCACGCGTCAGGGTGGTGATAACACTAAGTGACTCCTACATCTCATGGATAGTGTACACAGATCCCACAAAGAGGACTTATTCCTGTCAATAGACGCAGAGAAAGCGTTCGACAGACTTCAGTGGAATTATCTTTTTGACACACTCCGTTGTTTTGGCTTCGGAGAGCAATTTATAAAATGGGTCCGATGCATATACCAGGCCCCTCGGGCATTTGTCCGGGTGAATGGGATGTCAGAACCATTCCCAATAGCACAGGGCACGAGGCAGGGGTGCCCGCTTTCGCCCCTCCTCTTTGCTCTATACATGGAGCCACTTGCCCAAAAGATCCGGGACCATCCGCAGACAGGGGGGCTATGATTCAGAGGTGAAATACACAAGATCAGTCTCTATGCGGATGACGTAATTTTATCACTCTCAGAACCACTCCCTGCCAGCTCTCCTGAACGAGCTAGAGGACTTCGGGAAAGTCTCGGGATTCAAAGTAAACCTGAGCAAATCACAGGTTCTCAACCTATCTTCCCCCAGGCGCATGAAGAGCTCTTAAGGAAGATATTCCCCTTGCAATGGGCAAAGCAACCGATAACTTACCTGGATATCCTCCTGGCTCCCACTCTGTCTAGGACACTGGCGCTGAATTACTCGGCGCTGGTGGAACAAACAACGAAAGCCTTGGATGGGTGGTCAAGACTAAAGCTGGCCTGGTTTGGGCGTATAGCAGTGGAAAAGATGACGGTGCTACCGCGGATTCGATATACTTTTCAAACATTACCTTTTGTCCCCCCACCGAAAGCTATACGCACACTACAACTAGCTATCAACAAATTTGTTTGGGGTGGGAAGAAGGCACGATTACCTATATCCCAAATGGCGCAGCCCAAGCAGGAGAGAGGAGTGGGCCTACCGTTGGTGCACAGATAGTTGCAAGCCTCCCACCTCCGCTATATTGTGGAGTGGAACCGCCCGCTCTCCGAAAAGCACTGGACCTTCATGGATCAGGGAGTAGCTGGAGCAAATATCTGTAGGGAGGTATGGCTCCCACGCAAACAGAGAGCCTGGGGTCTTTACTCTTCCCCTGTTACTGCTGCAACACTGAAAGTGTGGGATACCCTGGCACTAAGAAGGGGCCTAACGACATTTCCCTCCCCTATTCCCTGATAGTGGATAACCCCGACTTTCCACCAGGCTGCAAATCAGAGGTCTTCCAGAGGTGGAGGGAAGCGGGATGCAAGAGGGTGGGTTCTTTGTTTGATTTAGAAGGCATAATCCCATATGAACAATTGAGACTAGACTATGACCTCCCCAAATCCGATGACTTCCACTATTTACAACTTAGGCACTGGGTCTCATTCCCGACCTATCTCACGAAGGCCTCTCGGCAGCTCACTGCCTTCGAGAAATGGCTAGTATGCAAAAAGATGTACACCATGCTTGCCACAGGGAAGAAGGGAGGGTGTACCAAGGGACAATTGCGTTGGGAGGAAGAGCTGGGTAGGGCCCTGTCGGACAAAGCTTGGGAGAACATCCATTACAGAGCGCACCATATGGCACATAACACAGCAGGGGCCGAATCGGCATACAAAGTCATATCCTTTTGGTACCTCACACCAGCCCGCATTCATAGCTGGGACAAAAATCATACTGAGAAGTGTTGGAGGGGATGTGGTCTCTCAGGTTCTTTAGTACATTTACTTTGGCACTGCCCAAAACTGGGACGCTTCTGGGAGGGTATGTTGAACGATATTGACAAGGCTTTTGATACAGAGATCCCACGCTTCCCGGCCTATACACTTTTGGGGCTACCAAACGCGCTGTTTCCCTTACGCTCACTGAGGGGAAGGCAGATGGCACTGGCACTGCTTGCGGCACGACAAACAATCCTTGCGCAGTGGGGCACCACGAATGTCCCAGACCACACGGCCTGGCTACCCAGACTGTGGCTGACTTTCGCCATGGAACGCCTCTCCTTGATTCAGGATTATAAGGGCGAGACCTATGCAGAATTGTGGGCCCCTTTCATTCAGTTGCTGTCAAAAGAATTGAGGGAGGTAACATGCCCCAAATACCTACAAATACTGCACCTGATCCCTGGGGTAGAGGATGCAACGACGAGTTTCGCGTAATGGCTCAGATCTTAGAAGAGGCCTGACAGATTAAGGTGTAAGGCATAAATGTTTGTTAAATTATGACCGGTGCAGGATCTTTTTCTTTTCTTTTTGGGGGTGGAAGGGAGGGGGTTTCTTCTCATTCTTAAATGTGTTGCTTATTGCTTAAGTCTCTTTTCCTTTTTATAGATAGGTTTATATAACACGATCCAGACATTGCTGCCAGCCCCTGGGTTGTAGGCACTGAAGCTGTGTAAACTTACTTACGTTCAATTACTCCACGCTGCCGGCCAATGTGGTTGTAGGCACACAGCTGTGTATCACCTTAAGGATTGTTTATCAATATTAATAAAAAGATTGGTTCCATAAAATAATAGGATCATGAATCCAGTTATTGTGAGGTTAAAGTTACCTCTTGTCTGGAAAACTCATTTCTCAGTCCATGCGTCTCTTTCGAAACTATGCATTAAAAGACCAGATGTAACAAGTAAGAAAAGACCGCCACCAGTCGTTGTGGATGGTCAACCTGCATATGAGATCCAGGAAATCTTTGATTCATAATGGAGACATTTCAGTTCCTCATTGGCTGGAAACATTATCACCCCTGTGACGATTCCTGGAAATCTGAGGAAGCTGTTCATGTCCCACTTCTAAACAATCATTTTTTCAGGGGGTACACTAATGAACCTGGACCTGTTAAGTTTAGCAGAGTATTAGGGTTTTGTACTTACATGGTGCTAGTTGAAAGAGTTTTTCTGGCTTCCAGTTTTTTTCCCTTCCAACTACATTCAACTTCCTGAGTAATGCTGGGGTTCATGTTCAATCCTGAATCCTTTACTTGCTGTTGGTGATTGAAGGCTGTGTTTTTTAACCAAGAAAGCCTTGAAACTACTAGTAAAAAGACCTGCCCTTAACACCATTACCACTTCTCATGGACTACTCAGTAGAGTAAGACACGGTAAAGGTCATCTCCAAGTGAACAAAATGTTTTCACTGTTGTCATTGTTGGAACATTCAATGCTATCTTGTACTGCCCTCTCAACTTCCAGGTCCACCCTAGGCACCAAAAGTGTATTCTTCATAATTGTTAAGTTTAATTAATTCCAAAATGTGCTTCATGAGACAAATTAATACATTTACCTTCATTGATTAAGGCAAGATTAATTGTGTTCCCCTAAATAAAGCATATCCTTTTCTGCTAGTTCATCTCTCACACTCCAAAATGGATGCACCACTTCCTTCACCCCCTACTTACCTTTCCAACCTTCCTTTAACTTCTTCATCATCTCCAACAGTGGAAACATCTTCCTCATCCCAGCCTTCTATTCTTCTCCCAACACAATAGCTCTAGTTATTATGCATACATTTTCCATACACCATTTGTCTTCCTTTAAGCCCTCTAGTTCCCTCTCACTTCCTACCTCCTTCTAGAGGACTTAACCCACATCTCCCTCCCCCCACCATAGGAATGTTATAAACGTGTTTAATGCCCTATGCAGAGCCAAAGCCTCTCTTTTTCATTTACGAATTTAGCTCTACTCCATGCAATGACCTTGATGCAAAGGCAATGGTCTTTTTCTTTCCCTCCAACTTCTGCGACAATAAAGCCTCAAGTTGGTTGGAGATGGGTTCACTAACCACAACATTCTCCCTTCCTGTTTTAAGCACCTGCAGATGAAGGGCTTCTGCAAACTCCTCCTTTACCAACAAAAAGATTAAGGGATGCATACTTGTTATCCCATAGAAGCTCAACTTTTTTCCTTAACAGTCTTGTCGTGTTGTAAGTTTTATCCACTAACCTCTCAATGAACTGGCTATAAAATGTTATCATGCCGTAAATGACTTCCTCCTCATTTCTCTGCCTTTGCTACTTCAAAATCAGTTCCATCAACTCCTTCTTTGGCTCCACCCCCCACTGTCAAATTTGATGACCCGGAAAATCTATCACATAATTCCCAAATCAACACTTCTCAGCTCTCAATGTCAAGCCATACTCCCTGAACCTGTTTAATACCGTCTTTACTCTCTTGTCATGTTCATCTCTTGTTTTGCCATAAATAAGTTAATTATCCTGGTAATAGTTTACTCCTTCAAAATCCTTCAACATGGTTGACATTGCCCTCTAAAATACAGAGACCATCTTGGATCAACACAGGATTATCCCCGTTGATCAGCTCAAAGCGGATTGTTCTTTGACCGACGCTGACCGCATTAAATATCTGCAGCTGCATCATTGGGTGACGTCGCCGGAGTACAAGCAGGCAGAGGGACGATCTATGACTCCTTTTGAGAAGTGGATACTTCTTAAAATGGATGATAAGCTTCTCATTACTGAACTGTATTCCCTGCTGAGGAAGGAGGGTTCCCTGGCAAGGTCCAAGGGGCAGACACATTGGGAGACAGATTTGGGTCGGGCCCTTACCACCAAAGAATGGGAGGATATTTTTATAGGGTACACCACACAGCACACACCATGGGCAGTACCGAAACTGCTTATAAAATTGTCTCTTATTGGTCCCTGACCCTGGTGCAAATCCACAGGTGGAACACTGAGCTCTAAGATGAGTACTGGTTGTGATGCTGTAATATTGGGACCTTCCTCCACTTTCTTTCGCACTGTCCAAAACTCACTCAGTGCTGGGACCAAGTGCTAACCGACATTGAAACCGCCTTTAATACTTCCATCCCAAAGTTCCCAGCATAAATTATCCTTAGACTCCCGAACTCCCTGACATATCCTCTACGCTTCGCCCAGGGGAAACAAATGGCACTTGCTCTGGGGCGGCACAACAGGTGATTCTTTCTCTATGGGATACCGGTAAGATTCCTGATCATACCTCTTGGTTACACAAGCTATGGTTCATTCTGGGGATGGAGAAACTCTCTTTGTCAATAGACTAAAACTGCACCTGTTATCCTGATGGATGGGCACCCTTGAGTTTAGGGAACTAACTTGTCCGACCTACCTGCGGCTACTCCGTTAGATCCCTCGTGAGATTCCTATCACAGACTAAGCATTTCTCAATACTATACTGTTTCCCCTTTTATGTATCGAACCATGAAGCCCACGCTACTGATCATAAACCTGTTGATAGACGGAGGTGCAGGGGGTTGGGTGTAGTTTGATGGGTTGGTTTTTTTGTTACCTTAAATGCCTGGCTTATGCTGCCGGCCCAATGGGTTATAGGCATTCAGCTGTGTTATATGTGCTAAATATATTCCTTAACGCTGCCTGCCATCGGTTGTAGGTGAACAGTCGTGTATTGCACATAAGAGGCTTTAATAAACAGAATTGTTCCATAAAATACTAGGGCCACAGAATCTAAACCAAATGGCATTCTCTTGAACTCATAAGCACCTATGGGGGCTATAAACTTGATGATATGCTGACAGTAGATCGAATGAAGTAAACACACTTGCCCCAAAAATACCTACATCATTTCTGAGATGTTAGGAAATGGATACCTGAATACAACCACTGCCTTTTTAAATGCCATTAGGTCCACACAAAAAAGGATGCCACCGTTGGCTTTCCTGGCCACCACATCACTCACAACTGAGTTGCAAACAGATTACACACTTATTTGTAATCTTCTGAGCTTCAGCACCAGTGTAAGCACATTTTTTAAACGTTTTGTCTGGTACACATATGCTTTCAATTATCCCAAATTCATCTTGAAAACCTCAAGAAAGTCTTCCTAACTCAACTTGACATACCTGCAGCTGATGTCGGATACTAGGTTCCAAAAATACTCCCAAATCTTTCTACTGAGGCCAGCCTAAAAAGTTGTCCTTTTTAACTGATACATAGATCTTCCCTGTAGTTATCCTATTCCTGAGCTCTTACATGAACATAGTCGTTTATTTTCATCAATTGACCATCATAACCCCCTGCACGAATTTTCATCTTCTGAAACTTTACCATCCCATTAAACAAGTTCATAAAAGTTTCATCACATATAATACACAAACGAGAATTAATCCAGCCATATTACTGGGTACCCAGGCAGCCGTGCTGGCCGATAAACTCTCCAGATCGCTAGAGGGCTGGGAGATGACTGACAGGTGGTGCTCAATGAGACCTAATGACAGAGAATTGTTTTATTATTCTCATGTCCATGCACCACCCATGAGGATTGATTTATTTTTATGCAGCCCCTGATTCTGAGGGGAAATCCTTCACTCAGAATATTTAAGTAAAATGGACTAGGATCATGGCCCCCTGAAATTGGGACTAGCTTGGGGGACCGTCCCAACCAGAATCTTGATGCAGACGTTGCAGCCTGTGGCCCTCCTTGATGTGCCATATAAAAAGAAACTCTGGAACACAGACTTTTTTAGCTGAATGCTGGCATTGCCAGGGAATCTACAGTAGAAAGAGCGGCATTCTTGAGAACAATGAGCGGTAGTTGTATGGGAAAGACATATGGAATCCGAAAAGAGTTGGCGAGATTAGTGGCCTTGGAAACCATATTTAAATCCCAAGAAACTAAAACTGTTATTGGTGCATCGAAACGTCCTCAACTGAGACATCATAACTATAGGCATACAGCACTAAGAAACAAAGGGAAAGTGATAAAGCAGGCAGGATGTTTGCCTGGCTGATTGGGTCAGAGAGAATGCAGGGACCCATTACTGCTCTACACAGCAGTTAGTACAATAGTCAATACTCAAGTTGATATTAACAATGTCTTGTGAGTATTTAATGCCAAGCTTCATAGTCAAACTGATGGGCACACTGTAGAAGGACAACAAGCGTACATTATTAACGCTCGAATAATACATTTAACAACTGATCACCGAGTACAACTGGATTCACCGGTAGCACCTGCTATAGGGACCTAAGCCTGAGCACCAAGAGTGTGGGTGTAAGCGTGCGCTGGCGCTTACTCCAGCCGGGGGGAGACAATGGTACACGATGTACACAACAAGTTGGGGGGGGGGCAGAACATGTGCTAATTGGCTTTAGTACGACCCCCTTAGCTGAGCAGGCATTATGGTGATGTTATGTGCGTTGCACGATGGTTTGACATACAGAAACAACCTGGGGAGGCAAAGTAAACCCTCATGTCAGCGTGGCAATATTCAACTATTAAAAGCACATGTTAGTCCTGGCATCCTCAGCGTGGTTTTCCATCTTTTTGCCTCTGACCTCCTGTTTTGCTGACTTCATTTTTGTTAGCTTTAGGATTCTGCACAGTTTACCACTGCTAACCAGTGCTAAAGTGCATGGGCTCTGTACTCTAAACATGGTAACATTGGCGTATCCCCAATTGGCATATTTACTTTACTTATAAGTCTTGAGTAAAGTGCACTATCATTGTCCCAACCCTGTAAATGAAATACTATTAGTGGGCCTGCAGCACTGATTGTGCCACCCACTTCAGTAGCCCTTTAAACATGTCTCTGGCCTGCCACTACAGAGCCTGTGTGTACAGTTTTAAACTGCCATTTTGACCTGGCAACATAACCCGCTCCTGAGACTCTCATGGTCCGGAAGGAGGCTGACCCTGAGGGGGACACCCCAGTACTTACAGGGAAGGATGTAGCCGAACTGGGGAACCTGCCTGAGCCGACCAATTGACAGCAAGAAGAGGTCCCGCCAGGGAGGAGTTCTGCAAGGCTCAGAAGGAGTGCCGTACTCTTGTGGGTCTTCGTCAGCAGGCTGAGGCCCAGGCAGCTGGTGATGCCTGTGGCCCAATTTACTGGGAGAATGATCTCCTGTATAGCGAGCCTAAGGCTCTTGAGCCTGGTGCAACATGTGTGTTGGTGGTACCCCAGCGCTTCAGGACCTTCCTACTGGGTCTGGCTCATGATGTGCCACTGGCAGGTCATTTGGGGCAAGATAAGACCTTTGACAGGCTTTTCACCCACTTATATTGTCCTCAGATGAGGAAGGCCTCAGATGCGTTCTGTAGGTCTTAACCTACCTGCCAGGTGAGTGGCAAGTCAGGGGGGAAGTGCAAGGCCCCCTTGCAACTTATTCCTGTCATTAGCACCCCCTTTGAGAGGGTGGGCATCAACAATGTTGGGCCTCTGGACCCCAAGACAGCCATGGACAACAGATTTGTTCTGGTCTTGGTGGACCATGCTTCCGGGTACTCAGAACCTACCCCTCTGAGGGCAAGGACTGTGCCAGGCATGGCCAGGGCACTGATGGGGATCTTTACCCGTGTGGGTTTCCCCAAGGAGGTGGTGTGTGACGGGGGTACCAACTTCATGTCCATATACATAAAAGCCATGTGAAAGGAGTGTGGGGTAACCTACAAGTTCACCACTCCTAACCATCCCCAAACCAATGGGTTGGTTGAAAGGATAAAACGCACCCACAAAGGCATGATTATGGGTCTACCAGAACCCATGAGGCATAAGTGGGATGTCCTCCTGCCATGTCTTTTGTTCACCTACAAGGAGATACTTAAGAAGGGGGTTGGCTTAAGCCCTTTTGAACTTCTGAATGGGCACCTTGTGAGAGGACCTCTCAGTTTGGTTAAGGAAGGCTGAAAGCAAGCTCCCACGAAGCCACTCCAGGATGTAAAGAGCTACATGCTGGCATTCCATAATCAGACAACCCGCTTCCGGAAACTCACACAGGAGAATCTGGAAGCTACTCAGGAGAATATGAAAGACTGGTCTGGACCTTATGAGGTGAAGGAGTGCAAGAGTGATGTCACCTACTTGGTTGACCTCAAGACTCCAAAGAACCCTTTTAGAGTCCTGCATGTTAATCACCTCAAGCCCCACTTCGAGAAATCTGAGAATACCTTGCTTCTGGTTACTGATGATAGGGTGAAAGAGAAGAGTGAATCTCTCCCCGACCTCCTATCCTCCAAAGAGCAGGGTGGGTCAGTGGAGGGTGTCAGCCTCTTCCCTACACTGACCCAAGATCAACAGAGAAACTGCTGCCAGTTGCTGGGGCAGTTTGCCTCTTTGTTCTCCCTTACCCCAAGACTCACTACATGGTGTGCCCATGATATTGATATTGGGGCCAGGACACCTGTGAAGAACAACAGTTTCAGGTTGTCTGACAAAGTGAGAGCTAGCATTAGGGAGGAAGTCTCCATGATGCTGGTGCTAGGGGTTATTGAACCCTCGAACAGCCCTGGGTCCTGCCCCTTGGTGTTAGTCCCGAGGCTGCCCGTCCAGGTGTCGCACCTGAACTTATATTCTGTGTGGACTACAGTGGGCTTAATGCAGTCCCTAGAACTGATGCACACCCCATCCCAGAGCTGATAAGGGTGGTGAGACAGAATATTAAGTTAAACATTTTTACTGATCATAATATTGAGTGAAACATATCGTGTAATGGCTATATCGAGTGCAAGAATATCATTGCCAAGAATATCGATTTTAAGGTAAGTAATATCGATTTTTTTAAAAATATACAAGTCATTAATATTGTTTGTAAAAATATAGGACCTAATTACGATGTGGTCAGAAACGGCCTCGACCACCGGTCGGAGCCTTTCCGACCACATCGTAATATGCCGGTCGGATGCTGCATGGTGCCTGCCACGTAGGGATATGTAAAGTGTCCCATTTTTGCATTGCGGTGGGTACTGCAGCCAGCAGCACCCGCTGCAATGCAAAATATAGGCATTGCCACCGCCGTGGTGGTGGCCACATCGTAATGCCTCGTGAGGGACCGCTGACAGCCTGTCAGGCAGTCCCATCTGTGGGCCCACCATCCTAATCCTGGTCATTGTACCCGGACGCCGAGTGGCATCTAACCGTTTTAGCACACATACACGGAGCATTGTCCCGCACAGATTCAACCATCTTCATTCCTGCCATTACATTCAGTGCATCCTCACTGATACAGCACAAACAAAGGGAATTGTAAGACCGCTACGGCCGTAGTGCGTCCATTATCAAGAGCCGTCTGGGCCGAACTGTACCCATTGATTGCCAGCCTCACTCACATTGAGTACCCGGACGGGTCCTCAAGTGAGTTTCTTTCTTCATTCTCTTCCTTCACGTGTGGCACAATCCTTCACAAGGCTGCGCAATTTCGTACTCAGATGTCCCTACATCAAATGTCCTGAAGAGACCCTGTATTAACTGTAGGGTTGAAACGTCGTCGACACACATAAAGAGCGAACCATTACCCAGCGCGTGTCATTGTATACAGCCGCTGTCTACATTGGAGTTACAGAATAATGGTCGACTCTTTTATACTGTGGAAACCATTTATATAGATGTCACTTTTCTCACTTAGGTTTGGGTTCTCACCTCACTTGGGACATCATGCACAAATGTTATTCTCAAATGTAAATGGAACAATTTATGGATTACTTAGTTTTGAAAGATAAAATTAAGTTTTGTTTTGAATTATCTGTGTTTGTGGTTCCTTCGCCCTCTGACATTTTCCAAACCTTCTATATTGCGATTGTGCTTTTTTATTCCAAATATTAGCTATATTATTCCACAGGAACCGTTGTTTTTGCTATATAATTACCCTGGTTCCATAGTGAGATGGGTTCCCCTGTCTTCCCCTGTGGCAATGCAAAATATAGGCATTGCGACCGCCGTGGTGGTGGCCACATCGTAATGCCTCGTGAGGGACCGCTGACAGCCTGTCGGGCAGTCCCGTCTGTGGGCCCACCATCCTAATCAGGCCCTAAGTCTCGCAGGATTTTGGGAGGTTTCCCGGTCCTGGCTGCTATTTTGGGTGTGGGTTGAGTATATCAGCCACACCCAAAACTACCAACCTTGCTTGATATCCAGATTTCGTGAGGAGCAGGAGATCCCCAGATTTAGGGGTCGATTCCGATCTCGGTCGGAGACGCACCCAACGCCATTCGGTCGGGAAAAAAGCCATGCGAATGCCTGTTTCCCGACCGATCCGCACATGAATCCAAACGAACAAGTACGATGCGCACAACAGCACAGATTCCGACCCAGTCGTACTCACCAAATCCAGGTCCTGATCCCCGACCGAGCCGGATCCGTAAACGCAGATACGAGTCGCCCGGAAGCCAAAAAGCAGCCCCGTCCGGCCGGACAAGTACGATGCGCTTCCCGTACGCGCCGAACCCGTCGCTCACGCACGGCACGTCAAAGCATCCGGGAGAGGCGCACATAAGCTCCGATTCGCGCCACAACCACGATCCACGGCTACGAGACGAACACGCAGCGGCGAGGACGAGGCGAAGCAACGACAAAGACGAGCGAGGCGAACCAACAATGAATCCCATCGTTCCGATCCTACCAATATTCTACATCTACTACCGGAACAGGCACGGACGCGTACGGCGCAGAAGGTAGGTCAGACACCAACCACAAACACAAACTACACGTACCCGACATATCACACACACACACAGGGATGCAGAAATTACTTACTCCAGAAACAGCAGCACCATAGGGGCGGGATGCCCATCACCAATGCCACATAGACACATAGGGGCCCGGATGCCTGTCACTACTACCACCCTTACCCAGGGGGTGCCAGGTGCCTACCACTACTACCACCTCTACCCATGGGGGTGCAAGGTGCCTACCACTACTACCACCCATACCCAGGGGGTGCCAGGTGCCTACCACTACTGCCACCTCTACCCAGGGGGTGCCAGGTGCCTACCACTACTACCACCCTTGCCCAGGGGGTGCCAGGTGCCTACCACTACTGCCACCTCTACCCAGGGGTGCCAGGTGCCTACCACTACTACCACCTCTACCCATGGGGGCTAGATGCCTGTCACTACTACCACCCTTACCCAGGGGGTGCCAGGTGCCTACCACTACTGCCACCTCTACCCAGGGGTGCCAGGTGCCTGTCACTACTACCACCCTTGCCCAGGGGTGCCAGGTGCCTACCACTACTGCCACCTCTACCCATGGGGGTGCCAGGTGCCTACCACTACTACCACCTCTACCCATGGGGTGCCAGGTGCCTACCACTACTACCACCTCTACCCATGGGGGCTGGATGCCTGTCACTACTACCACCCTTGCCCAGGGGTGCCAGGTGCCTACCACTACTACCACTCACACCCAGGGGGTGCCAGGTGCCTACCACTACTACCACCTTTACCCATGGGGGTGCCAGGTGCCTACCACTACTACCACCCATACCCAGGGGTGCCAGGTGCCTACCACTACTACCACCTCTACCCATGGGGGGCTGGATGCCTGTCACTACTACCACCCTTGCCCAGGGGTGCCAGGTGCCTACCACTACTACCACCCATACCCAGGGGGTGCCAGGTGCCTACCACTACTACCACCTCTACCCATGGGGGTGCCAGGTGCCTACCACTACTACCACCCATACCCAGGGGGTGCCAGGTGCCTACCACTACTACCACCTCTACCCATGGGGGCTGGATGCCTGTCACTACTACCACCCTTACCCAGGGGTGCCAGGTGCCTACCACTACTACCACCTCTACCCATGGGGGTGCCAGGTGCCTACCACTACTACCACCTCTACCCATGGGGGGCTGGATGCCTGTCACTACTACCACCCTTACCCAAGGGGTGCCAGGTGCCTACCACTACTGCCACCTCTACCCAGGGGGTGCCAGCTGCCTACCACTACTGCCACCTCTACCCAGGGGGTGCCAGGTGCCTACCACTACTACCACCCTTACCCAGGGGTTGCCAGGTGCCTACCACTACTGCCACCTCTACCCAGGGGGTGCCAGGTGCCTACCACTACTACCACCTCTACCCATGGGCGGCTGGATGCCTGTCACTACTACCACCCTTACCCAGGGGGTGCCAGGTGCCTACCACTACTGCCACCTCTACCCAGGGGGTGCCAGGTGCCTACCACTACTACCACCTCTACCCATGGGGGTGCCAGGTGCCTACCACTACTACCACCTCTACCCATGGGGGTGCCAGGTGCCTACCAATCCTACCACCTCTACCCATGGGGGGCTGGATGCCTGTCACTACTACTACCCTTAACCAGGGGGTGCCAGGTGCCTACCACTACCGCCACCTCTACCCAGGGGGTGCCAGGTGCCTACCACTACTACCATCTCTACCCATGGGGGCTGGATGCCTGTCACTACTACCACCCTTACCCAGGGGGTGCCAGGTGCCTACCACTACTGCCACCTCTACCCAGGGGTGCCAGGTGCCTACCACTACTACCACCCATACCCAGGGGTGCCAGGTGCCTACCACTACTACCACCTCTACCCATGGGGGTGCCAGGTGCCTACCACTACTACCACCCATACCCAGGGGGTGCCAGGTGCCTACCACTACTACCACCTCTACCCATGGGGGGCTGGAGGCCTGTCACTACTACCACCCTTACCCAGGGGTGCCAGGTGCCTACCACTACTACCACCTCTACCCATGGGGGGCTGGATGCCTACCACCACCAACACCCCCACTCACAGGATGGCAAATACATGCCACAAGAAGCACACACCAGCAGAAAGAATGCAACACAAAGACATCCCCCAACACCATGACAAGCGTGTGTAGACTGTGTCAAATGCCTACAACACTGAACAGGACTGTGGACATACAATGTGACCCCCTATCACAAGTGCCACACATAAATGTGTGTGGCACCCACAATGCAAGCAGGCCATGACCATTGTGGCAATGGGGTCCAAACCCCCATCATCACAGTGCCCAAAATGTAAGTGTGGGGTCCATAGCTGAAGCACATATTGAACATTGTGGCAGTGGGGTCCAAACCCCCATCATCACAGTGACCAAAATGTGAGTGTGGGGTCCATAGCTGAAGCACATATTGAACATTGTGGCAATGGGGTCCAAACCCCCATCATCACAGTGACCAAAATGTATGTGTTGACAAAGAATAAGCTGCAACTGCCAAACTGCATGGATGATTCCTGGTCACAGAACAACAAACACATCAGTGGCAAAGTAGTGCTTGTGTCCCATAGCAACATAGAATGGGGGAGGCAAACAGTGCAGTGCAAACAAGACATACCTTTGGCCATGTGCAGACAAACATCACCCATGGGGGCTGACACTGTCAACATTCATCAATGACACAATGACAGAAGTGACCATCAGAATGCAGACCCACATATTTGCACCAATGGGCACACAAATTCAGATACCCAGTGGAGACTGTAGAAGGGAGGTGAACAGATACCATACCATGGCAGCAATGGGACACACACACAATGATCATTGTGCTGACTGATGACCTAGGAGTCCCAGGGACAGCAGGGCAAACACACCAAACAACATACAGCCAATGGCACACCTAAGATATGCCAATGCAGTGGTGCCGATGCACATACACAAACAGGCAGACCCACACTGCACATCAAACACAACAGGTGAGGGGGGGTACCAGTGTCCCCAGGCAACCACACAACACATGAGGAGGCCTGAATACCAATTACACAGATGTGCATACAGTGCCACACAAAGGTAACTCATGGATCCAAATCCCCTATGTGGGCAATCAGGCATTGTCAGATGAGAGGGAGCACAAATCACACATGTCACACAAGCATGTAGGAACAGCAACTGACACAGCAAGACACACAGACACCACAGCACCACACCCAGGGCCCCCACAATGTGGTGACCCTGGGCTGCATTACAATCCCACTGTGATGACAAAGCTAGATGTCGTTCACACTGTGAACCACAGTCATGTGTCCTGAGCAACAAACTACCATCACACCTACACAAGCACAAATCAACCAGCACGGCCTGTCAGCCAAGGCCAACATGGAGGCAGGGGTCTAGCCGGGCAACAACTCTCATCTGCACACACTCAACACCACACACCTCGACCTCCAACAATGTGCAGCAGTGAAGCTCACATGCACTGGTGACATTGCACATGCACCCATGACAATCCCAGGGGGTGGTGGGAACCAAGGTGCAGAAACACATCACACATGGCCACTCTACCAGATTCCTGAATGTCTGACACACTGCACACTACGCTGTACATGGACATGACGGCAATACCACACCAACCAATGGGATCCCAGCCACAGTCACACACCTATGAAGAAGCCAAGGTCACCGACAAAGAGCACACATAGACAACTACCAACATTGCAGCCCTGAGGAGTGCCAGCAGTCACACACACAACGTGTCACAACCAATGAAAGCTAACACAAACCAGAAATCACATGACAGGTGTAAACAACAAGTGCAAAGGGGAATCCTGACTGTGACACATCAGCGTCTGCCCACAAACTCAGCCCTGACAGCAAACACACCTATGGGTGACACCCTGATGACCAGTAATGTGCCATGCACCCACATCACAGAGAACCCAGGGAGAAGACTTTGGGGGAACATAGCTCAACTCAGCAAGCATCACAAACAGGAACATCACTAGGGATCCCAGCATGCACAGCAACATGGAAGTGAACACACACACATGCTCATACAACACACACCTTGGGCGCACGAGATGTCACAGGAGTACACACTGCCATGAGGGGACTCCACTCCTGTGTGAGGAAAGCTGTGCCATATGTCGCATCAGTAGGGCTCCATCATGTCAGCAGAACACTTGGTCACACAGTCAACAATTAGCACCAAATGAAGGCTCCCGTCACATCAGCCTGGTCATGGGAATGTCAACGAAATCAACAGCACAGATCCAACACACATGTATAGCAAGTTGCACTGACAACACAGATGAGTCCTTCCCCATTGATGCCCAAACCTGCATGTCCAGTGGAGATGGCCACACGGTCAGGGAACTAGACTAATTGAACAATGGCAAACACAACAGATGTGCATGGGTGGAACCCACAGATGTGACATTGCTAATGTAAGTAGGAAATCCCATTGCCAAATATTGAAAACATGACACCCTCAGATGCTGCTAAGGACGACATGGATTCACCACAGGATAGGACACTGTCCCCCTGGAACACATGGGTTCCTGCACAGTAACACTTCATTTTCATGAGTCCAAATATCACCATCACTGCAGCAAGGGCATGGTTAGCGTCATCAACATCATGTACATCAGAAGTAAAAGCACTAGAGAACAGAAAGTTGCTTTATTCAGCATGTGGGTTCAAAACTTGGAAGAACTGTAAGGTATCAACAAAGGCCAATGGCCAGTCCATCAAGGAAGTCTATACAGGGTGACAGTGGCAGATGTCACCCTACGCAGGCCTGCACTGATCACAACCGGGGACAATCCCCAAGGAGGGGCATACGGGGGGCAGGCCAGGCACCGCAGGGACAGGATCAGGGCTCACCAGGAGGAGGCAGGGAAGGGGTGGTGGGTGCTGGAGAGCCACTGACAACTGCAGTGGAGGTGTCTGACATGGTGTGTGCCGGCACAACTGGGGGCATGACTCAGATGCTGTGGGTGCCGGCACAACTGCAGTGGACCCTGCAGATGGAGTGGACAGGTCCGCCACTGCAGCGCCCAAGTCAGACAGGGTGATAGTGGACTCCACTGCAGTGCCCACCTCCAGGGGAGGAGAATGGGGATCAGGTAAGGTGGGCAGGACAGAGGGGAGGACACCCTCACCACATCAGTGGTACAGACAAGCGCAGCGGGGGGTGTGGGGCCGGAAGAGCAAGTGGCAGGGGAGAAGGCCTGACCCTTCTGGGGATGGTGTATCTGTGGGTGGGGGAACCTGGGGCAGGGTGTGGTGGGGGCACCTGTGGAGTGGGGGCCTGAGGGATGGAGGAAGGAGACTTGGTGCCTGAGCTGCAGGGCGGCGGCGGGGTCTTGCTCTTCCGGGACCAGGGGGACTTGCGGGTGGGGGCCTCAGTCGGTCTGCGCCTGGGGGATGGTGTCCGGGGGCCAGGGGCACTCCGCTCCGTGTGGGTGGGCTTCCTCTTCCCCCTGAATGCTGGATCAGCTGGGTCGGAGGGGAGAGGCCAAGGTCACAGAGGAAGAGCCGCTGTGTCTTTGGGGTTGCAGCTGAGGCAAGGGAGGGGTCTTTGGAGGGAGAGGCAACTGAGGACTGCGCAGTGCTTGTGGATGCGTGTGTTTGTGCCTGTGCCCCATCCCCTGTGAGTGTGGTTGCAGTCCCCTGACGGTGCGTGCGTGTGCGTCTTGTTTGTGGCGTGTGTGTCCGTGTGCTGCATGTGTCTGTGCTGGTGTGTGCCTGTGGCAGTGTGTGTGTGCTTGGGACGGGTAAGGTGCTGGGGAGTGTGGATGGGGCAGAGGCAGGAGGGGTGAGGGACTGTCGGAGGAGGGACACTGCTGCCGTCAGGGAGGAGTCCATGGACCTATTGCCCCTCTGTAGGTCAGACATGCCCGATGAGATGCCCTCCATGAATGACACCAGCTGAGTCAACAGACTGGTGTGTGCATGGAGGACACTCAGCATCGCTGTCTGTCCTACATGGAGCTGGCGGAGGAGGTACACAGACTCCTCACTCAGGGCAGCAGGGGACACAGGGGCAGGGGTGCGGTGCCTGGCCCGAAGGAGACACGCTCCCGAACATGGGAGCCTCCACGGACCTCAGGAATGGGAGCCGACGGGAGGGCGGTGGTGGTGGTGGTGGTGGTGGCGGGGACAGCAACACTAGCTGGGGTGTGGTGGCTGCTGACACCCGCCTCCATAAGGGAGTCATCGTCCGAGTTGCTCTGGTCCTCAGCTGAGGTGGATGGTGCTGAGGACTCCTCGGTGTGGCTCCCCTCGCCCTCCGTGCCACTGGGTCCCTCCGACCACTCCTCGGCTGCTGACCCAGTCTGGCTCTGCGGCTCCTCCTGGTCCGTGGAGCTGTCCCCTCCTGTGGCCGTGGATGTATCTGCAATCAATAGGGACACAGACAGACATCAGTCACCTGCACCAAACGCACACACCACAGTAAGTACAGCACATTACAGAGCAAGCCCTGGCATCCTTAGTTGAACATTGCTAAAACTGCACAAACAGAACAGGAGAAGTCAATTGTCAGTCTGATGGTCAACCATGGCACTCACATCCCACCTGGCCTTGCACCCATCTGTCTGGTGTCTGTTGGATGGCAATACCCCAGTGTGGACACATGCACCACCTACACAGTATTTGGACGGTGCAGTGAACCCGGTGACGCATGTGGACATGCACACATCACAACTCTTGCCACTGAGTCAGTGCAGGTGTCCGGATGAAAGGGATGCCCAGAGTCAAATAGGAAATGCATGTGATGCATACCAGCGACAGACACCATGATGCACCCATGTCCTGATAGCCATTGCCACAATGGTGTGCATGTAGCACATGTCACTCCCCTGCAGGATCACTAATAGGAAGTCACATGCCATGGCACAGCCATGCCTGCTAAGTCATACATCACTGTCTCCAGTCACATGGGCAGGGCAGCCAGACAACAACACTCTGCACTGTGTCACAATAGTAGATCATGGGGAATGCAAGTCCTGGAGCTGAACAAGTGCACATGTACATCCCCCACACACCACATCATCTGTACCCTCATCTGTCCAGGTCATACCCATTGGACATATGGGAGACCTGTAACACTACCCTCTGCACCTGAGCACATCACAATCTGCTGTGAATGGGAAACAGCTGCCTGAACCTCATATTCGCATACCCCAGTCTGCACGGTCAGGTGATCAAACACCTATGTGTCACACATGTATCATCTCCTATGGTCACATCTCCGGTGGCATGCGGAGCCCCAACCGAGGAACACCCCAGCAGACCTGACAACGAAGCCACAGCACACTGACACAGAGGCAGACACCTGAGGGGACAAATCACTGAGCAAAACGTGTCAGCTGATACACGGCAGTGGGAGTACAGAGTGTATTGTATGGCCTGGAGTAGGCATGACTGTCCTGTCCCACATGAATGAGGGATGAGCCCTGGACAGTAGGCAGCTGGCTAAGTATGTGTGACACACGTTATATACACACTCCTGGGGCACAAACATTGTTCCCACCCGCAGCATGGGTGTGTGCCAGATACCCCAGGCACATGTGGTGGATCAGCTCAGCAATTGGGCCACATATCAAAATGACACGCAGAACACGTCAGAACACAGGCAATGTGTAAGCAATGGACCCACCCATGATGCCCACCACAGAGTCAGGGAAACAGATGCTGTCCCCCACCTTGAGTCAAGCAAACTGCAAGGACACAGTACCCAAGTGACACAATACCCTGACTGTAAGGGCCACACCTGGGTATCAGATGAGGAGTGGGCAGTGCACAATAGAGGGACATGGGTCCTGGACCACAAGACTGATGTACTGTGGAAGTTTAACCAGGCCAGAGGAGGGCACATAGCATGTCAGACAAAGTGCACAGTGCAGTCATGGACTCACCCCCTCCTTGCTGCTCTCTGGCCTTCAGCTGCCCATCCAGATCAGGGAAGACCACCGCCAGGATCCTCAGCATGTGGGGGTCAGGGTCCGGTGTCCGCCCCTCCTGCGAGGAGGCGACAGCTTCAGCTGGACCCGTGCGATCCTCCGGGTCCAGCCCCGAAGGTCCTGCCACCTCTTCTGGCAGTTGCGGATCCGGCGCTTGTAGACCCCCACGGATCTCACTGCCCGGACGATGGTCAGCCATATCTTCTGCTTCTGGTGGGCATCAACCTGTGAGGATAACAAAGTGAGAATGCCATTACTACACATGCAACATATCCGTGCATTACACAGTTGGATATACATGTCTCAATCACAGGGGCACATGATGTACACAGGCAGTGCAACGATGGCTATGGACAGTATGCCAGCAGTTACTACATGGTATCATTGCCTGGGAAGTAAAACCTTGTTTAAATGCACTGTCACTGCACTATACCTGTCCAGTGCATGTAACTACACACTATGGGGGTGACAACTACTCAGTGAGCCTGCTAGCCAGTGGCGTGCAGACTGTTAGCTTTGCTAGTCAGACAACATGCACATTTAGAAAGGCAGTGGACAGAACACTCACCTGCTCCCCTGCTTTCCCATACAGCTTGCTGTACTGTGAAAGGAGGCCATCCAGCAGGGCCTGGTTCTCCTCAGTGCTGAAGGCTGGTGCTCTCTCCACAGTACGTGCCATTGCAGGGTCCAGAGGGTGCAGAAACAGCAGCAGTGTAGTGGCAGATGTCGTCCTGGAGCATGTAGTGCAGGCAAGTGAGCTCTCAGGGGAACAGCCAGCATTATATGTGTGCTGCAGAGGCAGATACTGTCCCATGTGTCCAAAGTGATAGGTCCAAGTCGTTTGCATCATCTGAATCTGGCCAATCCATGGAATTGCACCACTTACACACGCCCCAGCATCCTTCAAATGTTCAACTTCATGACACCCATGAAATTGCAACATTGTTGTGGGTGACCAACTGAATTTACAGCATCAGACTCGTTCAAATTTTGAAACGCGTCCGTTGCCAGCCAGGCCATAGCCAATGGGTGCGCACCGATCGGACCATTGCTGTTCAACGCGTACATGGGATACAACGCGTACCCGCACACATTGAATGCAATGGGCCGGCCGGGAACACCGATCGGACCATTGCTGTTCAACGCGTACATGGGATACAACGCGTACCCGCACACATTGAATGCAGTGGGCCGGCCGGGAACACCGATCGGACCATTGCTGTTCAACGCGTACATGGGATACAACGCGTACCCGCACACATTGAATGCAATGGGCCAGCCGGGAACACCGATCGGACCATTGCTGTTCAACGCGTACATAGGATACAACGCGTACCCGCACACATTGAATGCAATGGGCCGGCCGGGAACACCGATCGGACCATTGCTGTTCAACAGCGTACATAGGCTACAACGCGTACCCGCACACATTGAATGCAATGGGCCGGCCCGGGAACACCGATCGGACCATTGCTGTTCAACGCGTACATAGGATACAACGCGTACCTGCACACATTGAATGCAATGGCCAATGTGTGCGCACTGATCGGTCCATTGCTGTCCAACGCGTATTGCCAATACAACGCGTACCAGCGCACATTGAATGCAATGTCCAATGTGTGCGCACTGATCGGTCCATTGCTGTCCAAGGCGTATTGCCAATACAACGCGTACCAGCGCACATTGGATGCAATGGCCAATGTGTGCGCACTGATCGGTCCATTGCTGTCCAACGCATCCCTGTACAAGTCACTGGCATATGTCACCATGCCTGTCACAGGTGAACATATGCCAGCCACATATACTTCCCAGGCAGTGAGGGGCACACCTACAACACCACAGCCTGTCCAAACTGTATCCTAGGGCATGTAAGGCTGCATTACCTATTCCGTGTATGGGGGTGAACATGTTGTTCTGTGGGTGTCACTTGGGGGCAGCCACCCCCAGGCTGTGCACGTGTTTATGGGGACAGAATCCTTGGTGTTTCGTGTACATGACCACTGTGATGTGCAACTGTTCATATCTGAGCATGTGGCATGGTCACAGTTCACGGTGGTGTATGTGTATGTCATGTCACATACCCCCTGAGTCCTATGTGGGACGTTATGTTCAACCCAGGGTGACCCATTGGCACAATGGTGATGGTCCTCCACAGTCTGTGTGCATGTTGTGATTACAATGTCTCTGATTTCATGTGCACAATGGGAGGCAGTCTCCACATCCACGTTGTTTGTGCATGGACTTTGATGTTGTGCGTGTGTGTGTCACAGACGTCCATGTCTGTCCTGCCGAGGCAACAGGGACCACTACCTGTGGGGCTCATGGTTGTTTTGCTGTGGTGTATACATGATACACCATGTCATGCCAGTGTCCATGTGGCAATACAGGGTCCCTGGGAATCTACCTGTCGTTGAGCTGTGATGCCTGGGGCACATCAGTCCTCACATGTCACTGTGGCGTGTGTTTGTTATTTGGCAGCAGGAGATGGGAACTGGGACACGGCCTCATGGTATCCAATGGCACGACCTGGGACTTATTGATGCCACTTGTTGGACTGTGATGTTAGATATTGGCCATGTATGTGCCATACATATCCGTACGGAACTGCACACATCATGTACTTGTGCCTCATTATGATGTATCATGTGATGTTGAGTGTGTTCAATGCCACATATGTGGGGTGACTGACAATCTTGCTTTCTTCACCTATGCACTGCAGGGCACCAGCTGTCCATAGACCATTCTCTGACCTGGCAACGATAGTGGAACGTGACAGCATCCGACGGTACCGCTTCACCAGGCAGCTGATTGAGGATTTGGCAGTGCGCTTGGCACCACATTTGCAACCTGGCCGTCCGTACCCTACAGCGCTGACCCCCAAGGTGAAGGTGATGGCAGCCCTACACTTCTTTGCCACTGGTACCTTTCAACACACTCTGGCGACTGCTGGTGGGATGTCACAGACCATGTTCAGCCGTGTGCTCCGGGATGTTTTGGAGGCTATGTTGATATACCTGAACCAGTACATCTATTTCCCTAGACTCCAACGACTCACTGGCGTGAAGAGTGACTTCTATGCCCTGGGGAGGATGCCGCATGTCATTGGCTCCATTGATGGGACACATGTGGCTTTGGTACCACCACAGGCCCAAGAGCAGGCCTACCGTAACCGCAAGCACTACCACTCGGTCAATGCACTGGTGGTCTGTCTTGCAGATATGAGCATCACACACGTGTGTGCCCGTTTCCCTGGTTCTGCACACGATGCCTACGTGATGAGGAGTAGTCGCATCCCGAGGATGATGGCACAGATGCGGAACCAGCGTGCCTGGCTTGTAGGTGTGTACTGACTTTGTACCATTGTGTGTGTTCTGCTATGTAGTGTTCCACCCTCTTTTCCAACTCTGCTAATGTGCAATTGTCTGTATGTAGGTGACTCCGGATACCCCAACATGCCGTGGTTGCTGACGCCCCTCAGGAACCCTGTGACACCAGCCCAGATGCGCTACAATGAGGCACATGGTCGGACCAGGAGAGTGATTGAGCGGACATTTGGTCTCCTGAAGAGCCGCTTCCGCTGCCTCGACAAGACAGGAGGGTCCCTCCCATATGCCCCAGCAAAGGTGTGCAAGATTATCATCGTCTGCTGCATGCTCCACAACCTGGCAGTGCGGAAGGAGTTGCCTCTCATCCTGGATGACGATGACCAACGTCCGCCACCTGTGGAGGATCCTGGCCTGGACCACGATGCCAGTGATGATGATGATGATGTTGAGGGTGATGTCCGCACACAGCTCATCACCAACTTCTTCAGCTGAATGTGAGTATCCAGAGATGGCATGTCAATGATGTGAGTTTGCATGATATGTGTTGGTGGTGCTCTGGTGCTGTTTGAGTGTGTCCATGGGCTACATGTCTGTATGCGTGTAGCGATGTGTCCTTGCAGGTAGTCTGTACTCCCCAACAGTGTTGACATGCTAACTTGGTTCTGGGTGGGTATCTTGTAACATGTATTGTGCATGAGTATTGCAGTTCTGTCCTGTTCTTCAGTACTTTTGACTGTGTGTCATTTCTGTCCTTCACAGGGTACTTTCTGAGTCGTTTGGTCAACTGTGATCCCCAACACCGTGATTCGACTTCCCGGGTGGTAGCTGTTGTGTCCCTACAGGTGATGTGCACCACACCCATGGACTTCCTTCCGTCTACACTTGTTGACTGTGTGCCCGCTGCCAGGTGGGATTACCTTGCATCTGTGGTGGTTACAACATGTTGCAAATGTGTAATAAACCTGTGCTTCACTTTGTGATGTGCGTTGTCTGTGGTCACACATCTGACTGACATTTGCTTACTGCACCAGTGGGCTAGTTAACACAGACTGTGAATAGGTGTTGGGTCTGTGCAATGCAACGTATTTCCTGGCAACACCAGTGTAGGCGATGAGTCAGATGTCCATGGTGTGTATGTGTTGTGTAGCCCTGGTGGTGTGCCTCCCCATATGTGTGAAGTCGCCATGACTCACATGCCGGTGTTGTACTTGCTGTAGCAGTTAGCATGCACAGTGTCATTCCCCGATCATCATCGCAACTTCTGAGACAACATAGGAATCACAACAGAGGCAAGTATGGTGTATAAGTGAGTTTATTGACATACATGTGTGAGTATAGTGCACAGGTTGTTGGGTGCTGTACATTGTGATTGTGATCCAAAGTTCCTAGATAATTTGGAAGTCCTGGTAGCAGAAATGTCCAGAGTAAAGTCCACAGTAATCAGAGACATTGGTCCAACTTGGGCTCCCCATGTCATGTGGGAGAGTTGTGTTGCAATCAACAGGGTGAACAGTTTGCGCACAAAGGTTTTTCTCCAGAACAGGTTTTGGCTTCCTGGGGGTTGCACATGGCCATCGGCCTCTCACTTGCCCCTCCTCGGACTGCCCCTCTTCTTTGGGGGGGGACCCTCAAGTGCAGGCTGCTGCGGTGCAGGGGACTCTCCGCCAGAGTCACCCTGCCTCCCTGTGGCAGTTGCAGTTGTTTCAGCAGCAGATGTTGTGGGCACACAGGGAGGTGTTGACTGGTTGCTGCTCATCTGGCGGAGGCATTGTAATATGTCCCTATGCACCGCCGTCATCTCTTGCAGTGTGTCCCACTTGGACTCCACGCGGGACATGTGTGAGTCCAAGCGGGCATGATGGGCAGCCTGCTGCTGTTTAATGTCCCTGAGGAGCCCCACTACCTGGCTGAACTCTCCGGTGCTGGACTGGTACGCATCGGCTATGCGTGCCAGTTGTGGGTCATCATGCAGTCCAGACCCCTCTGTGAGCAGCGACCTATGTCTCCCACCCCTCCCACCACCCCTGGCGACACGTGCAGTACCTGAGGTGGCAGGCACAGGTGACCCTGGGCCACCTTGTGGGTTGTTGGTGGTGGTGGTGTCCATGGCCTCACGTTGGTCCAGGGTCCCTGTGCTGGTGGTGGTGCTGCTCCTTGGTCTGTCCATGTCGGCAGGGGTGGTATGTGTGTTGACAGTCGTTGGAGGGGTGGGTGCAGGGGTGCAGCTGGTGGTCCTGCTGGTGCTGCATGATGACTTGCTCCGGAGGTGCCAGGTAAGTCTTCTTCATCCGAGGAGGGCAGAGGCTGTTCCACACCAGTGAGCTCCGTATCCTCTTGAGCCTGGGACGAGGACTCCTCAGCATCTGCTGCTGTGTCCCCATCATCACCTGTTTTTGGGAGACACACACAATGTATGTTATGTTTCTGCAGGCATCAATGGTTGACACACCTGACAGTTGTGACTGTGCCTCTGGATGCGGGCCTGTACAATGCATTGTCCTAAGTTGTCACAGTCAGGGGTTGATATTGGTGTAGCACATTGTCCTGCATTATTTGGGCATTTCTATGTGAATGTTGGGGTGTGTACATGGTCTGCATTGGTTGTATTTGGTTGTCATCCGCTCCTCCTTCCCACCCAGCCAGATATCCCACCATGGACCGTGCTTCCATTGCAGGGAGTGCAAGTTGTCTTTCAGGATGTCAGTCAGTGGTGTCCTGCTGTTGGTTGTTGCACAGTTGCCAGCAGGGCCTTGTGCTCCCCACAGCAGTAGCCAGTGTCAGCCATCTTGTGAGTCCTTTTCCACTCCCTGTGATGTGAGCATGGTTGAGTGTGGTGTTGATGGGCCAATTGTGAGGGTGAGCAATATCTGTGCCTACAACTCCCATCATGCTATTGCCTCCACCCCCTTCCCAGCATGCCCATACTTCCTTCCTTTTGACTCTGCTTCCCTGTGGGGTGGGCTGCCTGTGCTGACAGGATGGCTGGGAGTGTTGTCCGGGCAGTTGTTTGGCTAAATGTCCCAGGAGTGTCCCTGTGCTTCACACAGCATGACCCAGGGTGGTGGTTCTTTGTGGGACCTTGAGTTAGGATGTGAGGCATTGCATTCCGCCAGGTGGCTTCTGTGGAGTATGTGTTGAGGGGATGTGTGAGGGGAGGTGCTTGTAACTATGGTCAGTGCTGTGAATCCTCCTTCCCACCCAGCCAGATATCCCACCATGGAACGTGCTTCCATTGCAGGGAGTGCAATTTGTCTTTCAGGATGTCAGTCAGTGGTGTCCTGCTGTTGGTTGTTGCACAGTTGCCAGCAGGGCCTTGTGCTCCCCACAGCAGTAGCCAGTGTCAGCCATCTTGTGAGTCCTTTTCCACTCCCTGTGATGTGAGCATGGTTGAGTGTGGTGTTGATGGGCCAATTGTGAGGGTGAGCAATATCTGTGCCTACAACTCCCATCATGCTATTGCCTCCACCCCCTTCCCAGCATGCCCATACTTCCTTCCTTTTGACTCTGCTTCCCTGTGGGGTGGGCTGCCTGTGCTGACAGGATGGCTGGGAGTGTTGTCCGGGCAGTTGTTTGGCTAAATGTCCCAGGAGTGTCCCTGTGCTTCACACAGCATGACCCAGGGTGGTGGTTCTTTGTGGGACCTTGAGTTAGGATGTGAGGCATTGCATTCCGCCAGGTGGCTTCTGTGGAGTATGTGTTGAGGGGGTGTGAGGGGAGGTGCTTGTGACTATGGTCAGTGCTGTGAGTCCTCCTTCCCACCCAGCCAGATATCCCACCATGGACCGTGCTTCCATTGCAGGGAGTGCAAGTTGTCTTTCAGGATGTCAGTCAGTGGTGTCCTGCTGTTGGTTGTTGCACAGTTGCCAGCAGGGCCTTGTGCTCCCCACAGCAGTAGCCAGTGTCAGCCATCTTGTGAGTCCTTTTCCACTCCCTGTGATGTGAGCATGGTTGAGTGTGGTGTTGATGGGCCAATTGTGAGGGTGAGCAATATCTGTGCCTACCACTCCCATCATGCTATTGCCTCCACCCCACTTCCCAGCATGCCCATACTTACTTGCTTTTGGGTGGACTTCAGTGTGTGTGAGTGTGAGAGCAATGGCAAGATGGCTGACAGTGGTGTCCTGATGTTGGTTGTTGCACAGTTGCCAGCAGGGCCTTGTGCTCCCCACAGCAGTGCCCAGTGTCAGCCATCTTGTCAGTTGTTTTCCACTCCCTGTGATGTGCGCATGGTTCAGGGTGGTGTTGATGGGACAGTTGTGGGGGTGAGCAATATCTGTGACTACCACTCCCATCATGCTATTGCCTCCACCCCACTTCCCAGCATGCCCATACTTACTTGCTTTTGGGTGGACTTCACTGTGTGTGAGTGTGAGAGCAATGGCAAGATGGCTGGCAGTGGTGTCCTGATGTTAGTTGGTGGCCAGTTCCCAGCATGGCCTTGTGCTCCCTACAACAGAGAACCAGTGTCAGACATCTTTGATGGGGCTTTCCACTCTCTGTGGGGTGTGCATGCTTGAGTGTGGGCTTGCTGGGCCATGTGGGTGGGGGATGTTGAGCTGTGACTACCACTCCCATCATGCTATTGCCTCCACCCCACTTCCCAGCATGCCCATACTTACTTGCTTTTGGGTGGACTTCACTGTGTGTGAGTGTGAGAGCAATGGCAAGATGGCTGGCAGTGGTGTCCTGCTGTTGGTTGGTGGCCAGTTCCCAGCATGCCCTTGTGCTCCCCACAACAGGGCACCAGTGTCAGACATCTTTGATGGGGCTTTCCACTCTCTGTGGGGTGTGCATGCTTGAGTGTGAGCTTGCTGGGCCATGTGGGTGGGGGATGTTGAGCTGTGACTACCACTCCCATCATGCTATTGCCTCCATCCCACTTCCCAGCATGCCCATACTTACTTGCTTTTGGGTGGACTTCACTGTGTGTGAGTGTGAGAGCAATGGCAAGATGGCTGACAGTGGTGTCCTGCTGTTGGTTGGTGGCCAGTTCCCAGCATGGCCTTGTGCTCCCCACAACAGGGCACCAGTGTCAGACATCTTTGATGGGGCTTTCCACTCTCTGTGGGGTGTGCTTGCTTGAGTGTGAGCTTGCTGGGCCATGTGGGTGGGGGATGTTGAGCTGTGACTACCACTCCCATCATGCTATTGCCTCCACCCCCCTTCCCAGCATGCCCATGCTTCCTTCCCTTTGACTCTGCTTCCCTGTGGGGTTGTGTGCCTGTGCTGACAAGATGGCTGACAGTGTTATCCTGGGGTTAGTTTTGCTACAAGTCCCATGTGTGTCCCTGTGCTTCACTCAGCATGACCCAGGGTTGTGGTTCTTTGTGGGATATTTGATTGGAGTGTGAGGCAATGCATTCTCCCAGGTGAGTTTTGTGGAGTTTGTGTTAGGGGTGTGTGTGAGAAACGCTGCTGGTAACTATGGTCAGGGCTGTGAGTCCTCCTTCCCACCCAGCCAGATATCCCACCATGGAACGTGCTTCCATTGCAGGGAGTGCAAGTTGTCTTTCAGGATGTCAGTCAGTGGTGTCCTGCTGTTGGTTGGTGCACAGTTGCCAGCAGGGCCTTGTGCTCCCCACAGCAGTAGCCAGTGTCAGCCATCTTGTAAGTTGTTTTCCACTCCCTGTGATGTGCGCATGGTTCAGGGTGGTGTTGATGGGACAGTTGTGGGGGTGAGCAATATCTGTGCCTACAACTCCCATCATGCTATTGGCTACACTGACTTGCCCAGCATACACATATTTCCTTTCTTTCAGTGGGCTTCACTGTGTGCTGGTGTTGTAGTGGTGGCTACTTGTCTGGATGTGTTTGTCAGTTATATTTGTGCCACTGCCTAGCTGTAGTTGTAGTTGTGTTTGTACATGTGATGACACAGTTAAATGTCACTTTGTGATGGCATGTGTTGTGTTTCTCTGAGTGACATACACATTTTGGGATGATTCTGTTCTGGTTGCTGTGTATTTGCTAAGAGTGCATGGTTTGACTCTCCCCTTGACAGTGATGTGTGTGTGTAGTCGCAGAATATTGTGTACATTTGTTGTGTACTCACCAGGCTCTGGGATGTTTTCTAGTCCATAGACGCTCACTGGTGGTAGGATGGCCCGCACCTTCTCCTCCCAGGGCCTGAGGTATACTGGCTTGGCAGGAGGGCCACTGCCGGTGTATTGGCTCAAGATGTAGTCCTTCTTCAGCAGCTCCTTGACCCTCCTGCGCACGTCATACCACCTGTTCTGGATGTCTGTCTTTGTGCGCAAACATGGTGATTGTGCGTTCACCCTGTCGACGATCCTCTCCCACATCTTTGTTTTCTGTGACATGGGTGTCTGTTGGACCAGTGTACCAAAGAGCTGTGGCTCTACCCTGAGGATCTCATCTACCAGGACTTCCAATTCACTATCTAGGAACTTGTGATTCTTCTTTGGGGGCATGGTGATGGGTGGTGATGGTGAGTGATGTGTGTGTTGGTGTGCAGGTGAAGGTGTGTGAGTGTGTGTTTTGCTAGGTGTATGTGAGGTTTCTATTTGTTGTGGTGCTGATGGTGTGTGGATTGTGTGATGGATGAGCTGTGGGTGTGTGGTTGCTGTCTGTTGAGTGCTGGCAGGTAATTTGAATTTGCAAAGGATCATGGTAGGGATTTGTGTCCTTTATATGGGTGGAGTTGTGGGTGTGTCTTTGTTCCCTGCCCCTCCCCCAGTATTTATTGGCTTTGTAATTGCTTGTTTGGCCTTTTTTGTGTATTTTCCCTTTGTACTTTTCGTGCATGTAGGAGACGTTCTTGTGACCGAGTCGGACCCTGCAGTTGTCTCGTACGGGCTTGTCCGTTTCGTTCACGCTGTGTTTGTGCTGTTTTCTATGCTGCGTACGTGTCGGTCGCGGTGTTTTGGGTTGCTTCGGCTCGCAGTTTTGTATGCGTGTCGGTCGTACGGCTTGTCCTCCGTGCGACTCGGTCGTGTTTTCCACGCCTTGCATCGTACTTGGCGGGTGGGAGTCCGCGGGTACGTCTCGTTCGGTATTGTTCCGGGTGCGAGTCGGTCGGTTCAAATCGCGTGTTTTTCCGGCCGGATTGCTGTTTTCCGCGCGGCTCGGTCCTTCGGCTTGTGTTCCGTATGAGTCGGTCGGGTTTTGCTCGCTTCTCATCGTACTTGGCGGGTCGGGCTGCACCGGTACGTGTCGGTCGGTATTTATTCTGGCTCCGAGTCGGTCGGTACGTTTTCCGGCCCGAATCGGAATCGGCCCCTTAGTGTGTGAGAAGATCTTGACAAGCACTTACCTGTGGCATTGAGGACAGAAAGCTGTGCACTGTAAACCTGTAAGTAAGAGAAAAAGGGATGTGAGTCCTAGTGCCAAGTTTAATCAAAACTAGGAAAGGTGCATTGCGCACCTTATGTAGAGAGGTTACTTAAAAAACTATGTCATAATGACACTTATCTGCATGAATATCTGAAAAATGCAAAACCTGTAAGTAGAAAACGAGTAAAGTCTAATTAGAAACACTTTGTTAGTAATGTGCACAATAAGAAAATCATAGATAGGAACTTGTAAGGGCTAAAGACTGAGAAATGTGTTCCCAATAATACATCTGGTAACAAAAGGTTAATAACGAAGAATCCTGATCTTCCAACTCTCAGAGAAACTAATTTATGACTTTTGACAACTGCGCACGCCAAAGTGATATGCAGATTTATTTGCAGTAAAGAATCTAAGATAATCTTGTGAAAATAACCGGTAATTGGAAACTATGCAAAATACACTAGGTTAAAGGAATATTAGAGGGATTGTGTTAAAAGACTTAACTGTATGTCATTCTTTCCAAGAACAGGTCAATGAAAAGAAACATTCCTTACCAACAAATAGTGAAGAACAGGCGAGTGTCACATGTGGGAGTATGCCAGACGTTCACTAACTGAATGTTCTTAACAGAAGCTGTCTTCAGACCACAAGTGGCAACCCTAGACAGACAAGACTTAATTTGGTGGTGCAACAACGTAGGAGCCTGTGATGAGGACCAGTTTCTCTCTCTTCTCATCCACACCCCTTTCCCCATGCCTTAGTGTTCGGGTTCACTGCATGTGTTTGGTTTGGGAATGGAATTAGCAATAACAAGTGCTTCTGCTTCATGTAGCCGCCCTCCCCCCAGGAGAGGCACAAGGTTAGTGCTCTGTGTCTTGCAGTCAAGGTCCTGGCCCCTGGTAAAACCACGGGCAGCACTGGTCTGCCCCAGGAGTTTTACGCTGCCTATGGCATGGCAACGTACCTGCACCTTGACTATTGGAGGTATGTTTGCCATCCAAAGAGGCAAATGCACGCCCTCCCTCTGTTTCAGTAGCCATAATAATCACCATCTTGAAACCTGACAGGGATCCCCTTGATGTGGTATCATATTCATATCACCCTTTTTTTAAAAAAATATATCTTTATTAACCTTTTTTGTACATACAGGTTATACACATATCAACATTTAGGATGGCAGGGGTATATTACATCCAGTGGGCGCCCTTCAAATCTCGTAAGATATACACAATATGCAACACCAGTGCGATACAACTTTTTCCTCAGGCGTCCCTACCTCCTGCTCCACTTGTATACAGCTACTATATAAGCCGCCGTCATGAACATCCCTGAAGACCCCTGTCATGGCCACCCCCCCGGACCCTGACTCAAAAAAACTGTCCCCCCTATTCCCCACCCACCCCCCTACCTTAAAAAAATGTGGTATCATATCACCTTTTATCTATGCATTTATCTCTGCATGTCCAGAAAGAGTTCTGAAGAGTGTGTCTGGGTATTCCAAATTTATGCCTGGCAGTAGCCAATAGGTGGAGGTGCCTCCAGGCCCCTCCCTTATAAATGTGGTTAAAAAAGATCCCGGGGTAACCCTACCCACTTTTACAACAGTTCCTGGCTGCCCTACTGCAAACGGGCCCAAAATGCCATGTGTTAGGGCATTTTTAAGATGGCAAAAGTCTTGTGCAAAGTGTAGCACAACCACTAGAAAGATGTGGTCAATAAATTGAGCTCTGAGGGCGGTGTGTGTGTGTGTGTAGAGTATATTATGGTAATCCTAGTGCCCTCCCACATCTAAATCCCAATTTGAAGAAGGTACTGTACACACCACAAACCCATAGACAGAGATAGACGTCTGTTAGGACAAGAACAGGGTTCTTCAGCAGCCAGACAGTGGATCCACAAGAATTGCCTAGGCATCCTGTTCTCTCAACAGACATGTCAAGCAGGATTGGTAGTGTGATGTCACAGGATGCCCAGAACTCCAATCTGAATATTCTGTGGCGTTCAGAGGAGTCATCTCTGTCCATCTGCCCATCCAGGGCAGCCTATTGTTTGCTCCTGGTAGGCATGTCATACCTATATTACACCTATTCACGGCTGAGCACAAGCTAAGAGCTGGCAGGGGCTTAAGCTAATTAGCTGTCTGACAGTTCACTGGAGTAAAGTGCAACTTTCTAAAAGTAATTTTTCTTTAATATTTATAAAACAATCTGACCTCACCATTGAATTGGATTTTTAATAACTTTTGTAAATAGTTATTTAATTATTTTCCTAGCTGCCCTTTCTCGCGATACAGTATTAGTAGTTTAATCTGTACTCTGGTTTTCTACATAGGACAGCTAGCCTTGCCACAGTGACAGTAGGAACATGGTAGCATTAATTTTCTACATATCTCACTTCTAACTTCCATGCACCCTGCCTCGTGGGCTACAAAGCCTACATAGGGGTGACTTACTAATATTTAAAAGGGACGTCTTTACCTGTCAAAACAGGTTATTCTCATAAGTCACACTGCAGCAGTCAGGCTCCACAGGGTATGCCTAAAGCCATGTTTTCTTTTGTCACAATAGTGAATGGCACAGTAAGTGCTGCTGTCCACAGGTGAGTTGACTTTTATGCCATGGGTGTATTTTCGCACCATATACTATGGCTTTATAGAAAAGTTGAATTCGATAATGAGGAATTTGCCAATTTCTCCATGTTTTAGGGGGGCAGAGCACATACGCTGTGCATTGGACAATAATGTCCGAGTGTGAAGAGTCTACAAACCAGAAATAAAATAGGGTCCAGCAAAAGGTGAGACATCTGGGCTGACCATGCATACAGAAAAGGCATATTTACTACACTTAGAAATCACCTACGGCTCCAACAGTGAAAACATGGATGAAATAGTTGGAGAAGTGAGGGTAAGGTGATACGATCAACATACTGCAACTGCGCGGTAGGAGAATAGTGAGCAACTTGGTGTGGAATGAGATGATCATTAACTTGAAGTCCAAAACAGATAATCGACCCATCCTACCCCCTCTCCCCAACCAGGTCACTTTGGAATCAGTGGGGAGGGGACAGAATAGGAATAGAGGAAGCACAGATGGGTGCTGCTGTGTAACAACAGAATGAATAACTAGATTTAATATGCTCAAATTAACCAATTGATACTGGAATACCCAAACCCAAACATCAGCTAATGGGAAGCTAGCTTCCCTGCTCTGCTAAAATCCACGGATATGACACATTCCCACAAAATAGGATTCTGTATAGTACAAAATACAAGATGCATGCATAGCTCTCCCCCTGATGCTTATATATAGTACAGAATATACCTTCTTTGTTGTTTTGATAACCGTACTGTTGTTAAACACATTCTATATATTTGACGTACAACATACTTGATGTAGCATTTCGCTGGAGTGTTTTCAATGTATGTATAAAAAGCTCAGAAAACAGATTTTTTTTTTTAAAAGGCCATCAATTTGACCTGTGCATACAATCAAATACAAGAATTGAAAACTAAACCTAGGATTGAAGAATGGAAAACATATAGAGGAGAATGCATTTTAACATTAAGGACAGGAAGGTCAAAATATCTCCCTGATGACGTAGTTCTTCTACGCATATGCCTCAGAGCCCCCAGTATTTTGCCTGTGAGGAATGGGGTCATATTTGGGTCATTTTCCGAAACAAACACTAGCCAATCAAGGTAGATAGGATTTGTTGGAAAACATGTGTACTGTGTAGGAAAATCAACAAAGAGCTTTAAGTATCCCATGTGGGCAAATAGAAAACCTGTGGAAGCATTGGGCGATATGGTTTGCCATCAATCAGAATTACCTGTGTATTTGGAGACAAGAACGAATAACCCATAGCAAAGATACCCCTACAAAAGAGAGGTCAGATTATAGAAGTTAGGGTGGGAGGAATGACGCAATTACTTGAAGACTTTATATTGGCTACAGATAATCCCCATTTAACGAATATTTGAAGGACTTAATATAAAAGGAACAAGAGGCAACCCATTCACAAATAGATCTCAGAAATACTGAAAGGACTCAGGAACACAACTATATACCATGACAAATGGCCCATCTGCATTAGATTTAGGAGTAGAGTGGTAAGGGGATCGAAATTTGTGAAATGCACATCAAGGAGACCACATGAAGAGAAGCATTACAGAAGGCCAAGGAAGAACTGGATCCAAATGTATATCTCCTTAGATTATTAGGTTATTATGTAGAAAGGTATTCAGAACAAGACAGAAACAAGTAATAGTCTCTAAACCCTTTAAAAGGCTGGTATTGTATTCAGAACATACTCACATAGAAGGAAGAGGATACTTTGGGAGGGAAAAGACTGAAAAAGCAATGTGAATTTTCTTTTTTTTTGCCTCCAATCTTTGCCTATATCAAACAATATTGCAAAGAGTGTTCTATATCTCAACAGGTCTATCATAGTCATGTTTCAAAAGCTCCTTGTCAAGCCCTACCTATTATAAATACTCCCTTTCAACGATCAAAGATGGATATAGTGAGTCCTTAAATTCCTTTCACTTGTGGTTATCATTATCTTTTGGTGATTGATTATGTAACACATTACCCAGAAGTAATTCTTTTGCAAAATACTATAACATATCATATAGTCAATACTATGATAGACTTCTCCTGTTGTACCAGATTTCCAACAGAAATACTGATGGACCAGGGAACGCTTTTTGTTTCCAACCTTATGCATCAACTATTTAATATGCCCCGAAATGGCAAATACACCAATAAGCCAGACCTTCTGTAACTCCTTAGCCACTTTCTTTCAGGACAAAGTCAGTTCAGTTTATAGTGGCTTTCCACCTCTCTCTCTCAAGATGCAACTCTCTCCCGGGGTACACCAGCTACTCCCAGCCGGACAATGGAAATCTTTTCAGCTATCCCAGATATTAGTGACCCCCCCGAACTATCCCTTTTTCCTTCACTGACATATGACCAGGTCATTCATCTTCTTCTGTCCACTAAATCTGGTTCCCCATTAGATCCTTGTCCCCCCAAAGTTTATCATCTGCTACCAGAAACAATTGCCTCCCATTTGTCTCCCAGCTTTAACCAAATGTTCTCCTCAGGCATATTCCCTACTAACTGGAAACTGGCATCTGTTCTCCCTCTCCTAAAAAAAGCAAACCTAGACGGGCAGATCCCAATAATTACCGCCCAATTTCAAGACTCCCCTTGCCTGCAAAAATGGTCGAAAAAGCCATGAAGGTGGTATTATCGGACTACATTGAGAAACATGCCTTTTTGGATGCCACCCAGTTTGGCTTCAGAAAGCACCATAGTACTGAACTGGCACTGATTTCAGCGTCCAAACAGATTAGGCAGACAGTCGATGCAGAGGGTAACGCAGCACTTGTGCTGCTAGACCTCTCTGCCGCATTCGACACTGTCAATCATAAAAAAACTATTGGAAGTCCTGGAAAGAATAGGCATCAAAGGAAAGGCTCTCACTTTACTTAGATCGTTTCTGACTGGCCCTGAACAGTTTGTGGCTCTTTCAGAATTTAAGTCACCTAATTTCACACTGCCATGTGGAGTCCCACAGGGATCATCATTGAGCCCCACCCTCTTTAATATTTACGTTGCTCCTCTGGCAAGGTTAATCAGATCTCTGGGTTTTTCAGCAATTACCTATGCTGATGATACCCAGATTGCGGTTTCAGTGACAGACTCGCCTTCAGACACAGAAGCACAGTTCTATACCTGCCTTCGCCAGGTTGGGGATTGGATGGCCACTAACTGTTTGAAACTAAATTCCAGTAAAACCGAGGTCTTACTCTTCAGTAGCAACACTAATTTCTGGTCCCCTGCTCTGTGGCCTTCGGAGCTGGGCACGCTACCCATCCCTACAAATAAGGTAAAAAACCTGGGAGTCACTTTCGACTCCATGCTCTCCTTTGAGGGCCATGTAAACCAGGTCACCTCTGTATCTTTCTATACACTAAGCTTACTTAGAAAGATCCTTCCATTTATTCCCGTTAATTTACCGAAGTTAGTGGTCTCGGCTCTCATCCTGTCCAGAGCCGACTACTGCAACGGTCTTTTCATCAACCTCCGGATGAAATGTCTAACTAAGTTGCAGATTGTGCAAAATGCCGCAGCTCGCTTGTTGCTGAACATTTCTAAGCATAAATCTGCCTCTGCGGCACTGAAAGAGTTACACTGGTTACCAGTGAAGAGACGGATCGAGTTTAAGGCTCTCTGTATTGCATTTAAAGCAACTCATGACATAGGACCTGTCTTTTTTAAAAAGAACTTTCATCTATACACTCCTGCTCGCCATCTACGCTCAGCTCACGCTCACAATCTGGTGAGCCCCAGGTTCAGAAAAAGTTCCTGGGGTGGGAGGAGCTTTCTGGTTGGCACGACCAGACTCTGGAACTCGCTTCCACAGCAGTTAAATATGCAACTCACTTGTTGGCCTTCAGGAAAGCGTTAAAGACGTGGCTTTTCAATCTTTGATTCTGTCTTAAGACCTTTCGGCATTTTTCCACCTGATGAGCTAGCGCCTTGACACCCTCGGGTAATTGTATCGCGCTTTATAATTTTATTTTTCATTTCATTCATTCATTTCATTTCATTTAAATCTGCAAACTAAGATGCTCTGCATATCACCCACAAACCAAATAAAAGGACTAGTTGAGCAGTATAATTCCACCAGAAAGTATCTTTAAAAAAAAAGTTGGATGAAAGAGGAAAGAATTTGGACCTTATCCCACCTTTAGCATTATTTGCCTCAAGGTTCAATCTTCCATTAGTTACTCACCTTTTGAGTTATTATTACAGAGGAAACCTAGAACACTTCTAGATATGGCCTAAGAACAACCCAATACTGGAAACCTATTATGAGCATGTATATGCCAATTAAAAGATCATTTGGCTAAAATCACCTAGATAATTAAAAATAAAATATCTAAAGCCCAACATCATTATTATAACTATTATGTCAAACTACGAGTTTTCGAACCTAATGACTGGGTACTGGGTTTTACGTATTCTTTACCTTCATGGAATTTTTTTCCCTGTGAAATGAACTATTCGACCATGGAAAAAGATTGATTTGCCATTGAACCATTGCATTATTATTTGGAAAGTCGTCCCTTTATTTTATTTTCCGACCACTTCCCTATAGCATGGTTAGCTAAAAATAAATAGGAACTAATCCTCATATTTTGCAATGGTTCTTAGCACTTCAGTCATATCAGTTTCAAACTGTAAACAGAGCAGGACGCAAAAAAAATAATACAGATTCTTTCTTGAGGTTTCCTTCAATAAATCTTCAATAGGTTGGTCACCTGATCCACACAACCACTGCCAAGTTGAGAGACCAAATAAAGCATTAAAAAAATGTAATGCTGTCTTTTCTCACCTTCATGCCATTGAGGACTGCAAGAAGAGGTTCCAGGAACTTAAACGCTGTGTGATGGACATCCTTTCAGAATCCCTATGTGAAAGCAACTGGACAAGGACAAGCTTCTGACCTAGACCTGACCATATAGGAGGAGGAGGTGTGCATCATCATCAGCCTGACCAGTATTGAGGGGATACACCATGGAGTAGAAGCTCATAGTGTGGTGGAGCCAGGGGATTGATTTCAATACATTCGCTATCTTTGCAATTACATCCATGATACTCAGTTTCAGGAACAATTACATATGCATTAGGTGACACAAATGAGCACTTTGGCCCTCACAAGTGATAGGTAAGTGCTGCACAAATACAAATACAAGACAAAGGAATGTAATGAGAAGCTATAAATAGCCTCCTTGTGAGAAATGACGATAAAGGTAGCTGGATTTGCCAATGTAGAGGCACACATTTACAAGCAGTTACTCAAATCTTACCAAGTTAGGGACACATATTGTTCCACAATTGAAAGCCTGATGCATAACCTGCAGTCAAGGAAGGAGGGAGTATACCATAACCCTGCGGCATAGTATCTGGAGGGAAATCGGCCATTTGACAGATGGCCGACAGGTCTATATGTTACAGTCCATTACAACATTGGGAATTTCATGGGAAGGTGGTAGCACTTAACATATAGCTGAGATGAAGCCCCATGAATATGCATGTGCTCAGTTGCTAGCGCCTGGTCATTAGGTGCACCTCAACTGAACTTGCCAATGACCCTGCGTAGGAGGACAGCCACTGCATAAGAGCTCAGCGAGTGCCCATTGCAAGCCGTGCACCACCTGTCATAACTGCTCAGTCCCTCCTGCAGTCAGTGTGAGAAGTTGGCCTGGTATATGCTGTCCACTAATTATAGTGGGCACCTTGCACCAGTCCAAACAACCCCTTATTGGAGATAGGTTAAAGACAACCTTATTGAAAGCTATCCTAGTGGTAGCTATGGAGAGCAGCCTTCAGGCTAAGTCTTGAAGGAATGTAAAGCAGCTTGTTTTACCAGTCTATAATCTCTTGAGTGATCAAATGAAAGAGCACCACACCAGGTATATATTCAAAATATATGTATTTATTGCTAAACACACCCCTCTAGTCTCTTTATGAGGCTAGAGTTCAAAGTACATAAGTTATAAGTTATTAAATCACAGTAATAGCACAAATACACGTTTGGGCCCTAGGGGCGTACCAAACCATATACCAATAAAGTGGTATGCGAACCACGACTGAACTAGACACTAGGCCTAGAGCCTCTAGAAGTGCTTGGACCACAAGGAACCACCCAAGGTAGTGACACAGGGGACCCACGGGAGACACGTGCAGTGTAAATACACAACCGCGATACGCCGTTAACTTCTATGGAGAAAGTCGGGATCGGGAAAATAGAGGAAAGGGACACTTAAAAGAGGACTAGGCCAAAACCCTTTGAGATCTAGGACTTTGAAGAGTCTCTACCCACGGGAGCACCGGAGTACTCGTGTTACCTCACCCAGGGAAGCCGGGTGCATAGGTGCCTTTCGGGGTCGGGTTTCGTCGTCGATTCGAATGGCGATCTGCTGCAAAGTGCTGCTGGCGGCCAAGAGAAAAGTGTCCGGGTGGATCCAAGAGTGGATCGGAGTTCTGAAGAACCTGAAAGCAGAGGGGACAGAGTCTGGGTCACTAGCCAGTGACCAGGAAGGCGATGGACAGATGCCCACCGATGTCGAGTGCTTCAGGTGCGTTGACGGTCGTCTTGACTCTTCAGCCACGAGGTCCAGGAGGCGTTGTCGGCGACCAGGAGCAGGATTCGGGCTGGTACATGATGTCTGTCGAGTGCTGAGGTGTCGGCGACCGGATTGGACCCAACAAGCCTTGGCAACGGCAAGTCTCGGTGAAGATGTAGATCGTCGATGGTGCAGACCAGCAAGGTCTGTGGAACTCACCCAGCGAGGGTAAGTGAGGGCAGGCCTGGAGCAACCAGGATGCCAAGTAAGAAAAGCATTGGCCTTCGTTAAGGGCTACTAGCCAACGGGCTAGCGACCGTGAAGGAGCCTCGTGACGCCGCACGTGGATCTGGCTTACAGGACACTCGTGGAGTGGGGGCCAGTGATCTTCGGTGCAGGTGGTGCTGGAGGCTAGGGCTACTCGGAGCCCAAAGCACGACTTCTTGGGAGACCCAGAAGATGATGCACTTGCAAATGTGCTCGGTGTCCAGGGGTCACGGTCTCAAGTCACCCACGATAGCCACGGGCCTCAGCTTTGCTGGGGACTCAGGGTAGCCTCGGGGAAGTCTGAGAATCCACCTCTGGTGATGCGATGACTTCGGCGTCCGACGGGAGCTTCAGAAATGCGAACCGGACAGATGCTTCTTTGGTGCCTGCCAAGCAGGGGAGTCACTCCTTGACCCCAAGGGAGATTCTTCAGTCCTCTAATCTTGTCGTAGAGCGTCGAAGGTCCAGGATTCAGTTTCAGAGTTTCGTCCAGGTATAATCTAAAGTCCTAAGGACTGGGTTCCTACCTTTATTCTAAAAATAGGGGTTGGACTACTCTGTGGCCCCACCTATGGGTGGGTCAGGGCAGAGGGGTGGCTACACCCCTTTCCCTTTGTCCAGTTCGCGCCAAAGCAGGGGCTGCAAGCCCCTGATCCGGTTTGAACTGGGGTATGCACAGGGACACCAAATGTGCCCCCAGTGCAGGACTTCAAAGCACCCGAAAGTGCTCCCGCCCAGCCCCAATACACATTATCCTGTCTGGGGAGGTGGTCACACCTCCCTGGGACAGGAACCCTATTGTCCAGGCCTCCCCTGCCGGAGTTTCGTCCAGCAGCAGGAGGCCAGACTCGTGTCTGTGGCAGCAGCATCCATTTTGTGATGCCAGGGCTCTGGAAAGAAGTTACCGGACTAGTCAGAGTTAACATGTCTTTCCCTCTAGAAGGGTGGAATGCTACCCCCGCCGCCAGTATTGGCGGGGGGTAGTATTCCAAGATGTTTGACACCAAACACGACATGTTTAGGTGCAGCCATTCCAAAGTTAGCATTTTACCGCGAGGATATAATGCGCTTAAGAGTATATGGTCAGGCTGCACTACAAACAGCATCAGAGATGGTCTCCGAACGCTGCAGAGGGGCCCTGCTCATGCAGGGGCACCCTCTCACATAGGAACCACACACTCTGCCTTTAGGATTGATAAGGCCTGCCTTAGGAGTGACTTATAGGTTTATATGTGTGTATGTATTTCGTGATATAGGTAACCTATATCACAGTAAGGGGTGCATGCACCACCTTACCCAGGCTGCAGTAGCAGACCTGTGGTGTCAGTTTGGATGGCCTTCTAGGGGTGGCATAATACATGCTGCAGCCCCTGGCAGGCCTCTGAGGTACCTATGCCCTTGGTACATAGTATACCATATACTAGGGACTTATAAGGGCACTCCAGATCCCAATCAGTGATGTGCCTAAGGCACATGGAAACCATTTTAGAGAGGAAGCAGCTAGGCTGGGGTTCTGATTAGCAGGGCCCCAGCCAGACTAATGTCGAAAAACAGTGAAGCATCAGCAAAAAGTGGGGGTACCCATGTGAAGCAGATCCTACTCTCCTACACAACCCCCCCAAACGTAGGGACATTAAACTAACCTTGCCCAGTTAAGTCTTCATGTTCTAAGTGGAAATACCTAGAGAGTCCATCTGCATTCGCATGGTTACTCCCAGGCCTATGTTCCACTGTAAAGTCCATCCCCTGTAGGGAAATGGACCACCTAAGCAGTTTGGGGTTTTCACCCTTCATTTGTTTTAGCCATAAGAGGGGCTTATGGTCTGTCTGAACCAGGAAGTGGGTACCAAACAAGTATGGCCTCAACTTCTTCAGAGCCCAGACCACAGCAAAGGCCTCCCTCTCTATGGCTGACCAACGTTTCTCTCTAGGGGTCAGCCTTCTGCTAATGAAAGCTACTGGCTGATCCTGACCTTCTTCATTCAATTGTGACAGTACAGCCCCTACCCCCAATTCAGATGCATCAGTTTGAACAATGAACTTCTTGGAGTAATCAGGACTCTGCAGAATTGGAGCAGTGCACATGGCCTGCTTGAGGTCCTCAAATGCCTTTTGACAGCTAACTGTCCACTGAACCTTTTTGGGCATTTTCTTAGAAGTTAAGTCATTCAGGGGTGTCACTATTGATCCATACCCCTTGACAAATCTCCTATAGTACCCAGTCAGGCCTAAGAAGGCTCTCACCTGAGTCTGGGTAGTGGGAGCAGTCCAGTCCATGATGGTCTGGATCTTGCTCTGCAAAGGTTGAACCTGGCCTCCACCCACAAGGTGGCCCAGGTACACAACTTGACTCTGCCCTATCTGGCACTTAGTGGCTTTGATAGTCAGGCCTGCCTTTTGCAGGGCCTGTAAAACATTCCTGAGGTGGACCAGGTGATCCTCCCAGGTGGAGCTAAAGACAGCAATATCATCTAGATAAGCTGCACTATAGGCTTCCAGTCCTGTGAGAACTGTATTCACCAACCTCTGGAAAGTGGCAGGTGCATTCTTCAGACCAAAGGGCATTACCACAAATTGATAATGCCCACTAGGGGTTGAGAATGCTGTTTTGGGCTTTGCAGTATCAGCTAGTCTGATCTGCCAGTAGCCAGCTGTTAGGTCAAATGTGCTGAGATATTTGGCAGAGGCCAAAGTATCTATGAGCTCATCTGCCCTGGGTATTGGATGGGCATCAGTCCTAGTGACTGCATTGAGACCCCTGTAGTCCACACAAAACCTCATCTCTCTTTTTCCACCACTGGTGTGAGGTTTCGGTACAAGGACTACTGGACTAGCCCAAGGGCTATCTGAGGGTTCAATAACTCCCAATTCCAACATTTTCTGGACTTCAGTCCTGATACAGTCCCTGACATGGTCAGGTTGCCTATAAATCTTGTTTTTAATAGGCAGACTGTCCCCAGTGTCCACTTCATGAGTGCACCAGGTGGTCTGACTGGGTGTCAGTGAAAACATATGTCTAAACTGATTGAGGACTTGCCTGCAATCAGCTTGTTGCTGGGTAGTGAGGCTGCCTGCCAAGGCTACACCATCAACTGACCCATCGTCAGGGTTCTGTGAGAGCAGGTCAGGGAGTGGGTCACTCTCTTCCTCCTGCCCTTCATCAGTAGCCATGAGCAAGCCCATGTCTGCCCTGTCCACATATGGTTTTAACCTGTTGACATGGAGAACCCTGTGGGGACTCCTGGGTGTTCCTAGGTCCACTAAATAAGTGACCTCACCCTTCTGCTCAACAATAGTGTGGGGTCCACTCCATTTATCTTGGAGAGCTGCTGGGGCCACTGGCTCCAACACCCACACCTTCTGTCCTGGCTGGTAAACAGTCAGAACAGCCTTTTGGTCATGCCAGGCCTTCTGAAGTTCCTGGCTAGCCTCAAGGTTTTTGGTTGCCTTTTTCATGTACTCAGCCATCCTGGAGCGGAGACCAAGTACATAGTCCACTATATCTTGCTTTGGGGGCTTGAGAGGTAACTCCCATCCTTCCTTCACCAAGCACAGTGGACCCCTCACAGGGTGGCCAAACAGAAGTTCAAAAGGGCTGTAACCAACCCCTTCTGAGGCACCTCCCTATATGCGAATAAAAGGCAGGGCAAGAGTATGTCCCATCTACGCCTAAGCTTTTCTGGGAGCCCTTTAATCATGCCCTTCAAGGTTTTGTTGAATCTCTCAACTAAACCATTGCATTGTGGGTGATAGGGTGTGGTGAACTTATAAGTCACTCCACACTCCTTCCACATTGCTTTCAAGTACCCAGACATGAAGTTAGCACCCCTGTCTGAGACTACCTCCTTAGGAAAGCCCACTCTTGAGAAGATTCCCAGGAGGGCCCTTGCCACCACAGGTGCTGTAGTGGTCCTGAGGGGAATAGCTTCTGGGTACCTGGTGGCATGATCCACTACCACCAGGATAAACCTGTGCCCAGAGGCTGTTTGGGGATCCATGGGACCAACAATGTCAATCCCTACCCTTTCAAAGGGCACCCCCACCACAGGTAGTGGTATCAGGGGGCCTTTGTAGTGCCACCTGCCTTGCCACTGGCTTGGCAGGTTACACAGGAGCGACAAAACTCCTTACTGTCTTCAGACATGTGGGGGCAGTGAAAGTGAGGGACAATTCTGTCCCAAGTCTTGTTCTGGCCCAGGTGACCTGCTAAGGGAATATCATGGGCTAGGGTCAATAGGAAGCCCCTGAACTTCAAAGGTATTACCAACCTCCTGGTAGCACCAGGCTTGGGGTCTCTACTCTCTGAGTACAGGAGTCCATCATCCCAGTACACTGTATGGGGACCACTAGCTTTCCCAGCAGCCTCAGCAGCAGCTTGCTGTCTGAGGGGTTCAAGGGAGGGCAGCTCTGCTGCTCCTAGCTCAGATCTGCCCTAGAAGGTCCCCCTGTCCCCAAGAACTCAACCTGGTCAGGTTCAAGTTCCTCTGGGACAGTTCCTTCTTCAGGGCTGAGATCATCCCCCTCAAGGGACTGATCTTCCTCCTGAGCCAAGGGGGAAGGCACTGCCTTAACCCTACTACTCCTCCTCTTGGAAGGCACTTGGTCCATTCTTCCAGAATCCAAGGCCTGTTCAGTGCTAGACATTTTGGCTTGTGACCTGGTCACAGCAAACACATCTGCAGGGATCCCCAGCATTTCTGCATGGGTCCTGAGCTCCACTTCTGCCCAAGCAGAAGTCTCTAAGTCATTGCCAAGCAAGCATTCGACTGGTAGGTTTGCACTTACCACAACCTTCTTAAGGCCAGTTACCCCTCCCCAGGAAAAGTTAACAACTGCCAGAGTATGGTCTGTTCTGACATTGCTAGCATTGGTCACTTGGTACATTTCACCAAGCATAACTTGCCCAGGAAGCACAAGGTCTTGTGTCACCATTGTAACACTTGCCCCTGTGTCCCTAAATGCCAAAGCCTCACGTCCATTGATTAAAGGCTGTTGTCTGTACTTGCCCAGATTACTGGGACTCACAGTGGAGGTCACATCCATACCTCCATCACAGACTAACACAGCCTGAGTCAGTTCTCTGACTAGGTCAGAGCCCAACTCAGTTCCCAGGGTGAACCCTACTAAACCCTTGGCTGGAGCACTCCCACCAACTGTACTAGGGGAACAGGTGCCTTAGGGGCATTGGTGGGTGCTGGACTGGAGTCTTTGGACTTGGTGCAATCACTGGTCCAGTGGGTCTTTTGCTTACAGACCTTGCACCATGGTTTTCTTTGGCCTTTCCCTTTGGTAGACTGTGAATCCCCACCAGAAGAAGATTTTTGGGGGCCTGATGAAGACTTTTGATCTTTACCCTTCTCCCCGCCCTTGTCAGAGTTCTTAGCATCTTGCTTCTTGGTTTCCCCACCTTGGTTCTGTACCTTCTGCTTCACCCTGGTTCTGACCCATTTGTCTGCCTTCTTTCCCAATTCTTGGGGAGAGGTCAGATCAGAGTCTACCAGGTATTGATGCAACAGCTGATTTTGACAGTTATTAAGAATCTGCTCCCTCATTATCAGATTGTACAATCCTGAGAAGTCACACACCTTACTGCCCATCAACCAGCCTTCCAGAGCCTTGGCAGAACAATCCACATAGTCTACCCAGTCTTGAGTCTGTGCTTTTTGGGTGTCTCTGAACATCAACCTGTACTGTTCAGTGGTTAGGCCTAACCCATCAATAAGAGTACTCTTCAAGACCTTGTAATTATCAGCATCCTCCTCTCTAACAGTGAGGAGCTTATCTCTACCTTTGTCAGCAAAGGAGAGCCACAAGATTGCTGCCCACTGCTCCTGAGGGACCTTCTGTACTTTACAGGCCCTCTCTAATGCAGTTATCCATTTGTGGATATCATCCCCACTCTGGTAGGGAGGGACAATCTTGCTCAGGTTCCTATGGTCATAGGACCTTTCCCTGTCTCTAGGGCCATGGCTGCCACCATGGGACTCTAGTCCCAATTTTCTTCTCTCTCTAAGGAGATCTAGGGATTCCCTATCTAAAGCCAATTGCTTTTTTCTGATCTCCAGCTGAGTTTCCTCATACTGGACCAGTCTGGTTCTCCTCTCATGAGAGGATTCCCTCCTGTGAGATGAGACAGAGCTCCCTATAGAGGTGCCAGAGTGGTTAGACTCCTGAGAAGGAGATCTAGACTTCCTGGGCACACTCTTAATCCTTCCTGGGGGACAAAGAGGGCATCATCTTGATCATCCTCATCATCATCCACAGGAGGGATTGGGTTTTCCAGGTCAGGGTCATTGTCACCCTCCTGGCCAGTTTCAGAGGGGGGCTGGGGGTACTGGTACCCCTGGCCTCGTCCTCTTCTTCTGCCCCACCCTCAGCTCCTACCCCTTCAGTCCCTACAGGCTTACTAAGGTCATAAGCCACCAACAACTCCTTGAGGTGTTGGGTGGTGGGGCTTTGGCCTGTCCTTATTTTTCTCAAGTTACATAAAGCTCTCAATTCCAAGAATGGGAGTGTATCATACTTGGAGGGTGGAAGCTCAATGGCTTCCTGCAAGGATTCTTTGGATCCTGCCCTTAAAGACATTACTAGTGTGGTGTGGTGTATGCACTACCTACTCTAGTGTGGCCTACTAAACTCTCTTGAGTTGTAGAAAGGGTTGTGCTATCCCTTAACACACAACTCTAAGTTCAGTAGAACTTACTGTATTCTAAGCTTAAATTATATGTACCTTAGGTACCTTTAGTGGTTTTCAGTTGATCAATTCAATTGAGATTATCTGGTAAAACAATAGCAAGCTGGAATCCCACACGCTGCACACCAATGTGAGAAGTTGGCCTGGTATATGCTGTCCACTAATTATAGTGGGCACCTTGCACCAGTCCAAACAACCCCTTATTGGAGATAGGTTAAAGACAACCTTATTGAAAGCTATCCTAGTGGTAGCTATGGAGAGCAGCCTTCAGGCTAAGTCTTGAAGGAATGTAAAGCAGCTTGTTTTACCAGTCTATAATCTCTTGAGTGATCAAATGAAAGAGCACCACACCAGGTATATATTCAAAATATATGTATTTATTGCTAAACACACCCCTCTAGTCTCTTTATGAGGCTAGAGTTCAAGTACATAAGTTATAAGTTATTAAATCACAGTAATAGCACAAATACACGTTTGGGCCCTAGGGGCGTACCAAACCATATACCAATAAAGTGGTATGCGAACCACGACTGAACTAGACACTAGGCCTAGAGCCTCTAGAAGTGCTTGGACCACAAGGAACCACCCAAGGTAGTGACACAGGGGACCCACGGGAGACGCGTGCAGTGTAAATACACAACCGCGATACGCCGTTAACTTCTATGGAGAAAGTCGGGATCGGGAAAATAGAGGAAAGGGACACTTAAAAGAGGACTAGGACAAAACCCTTTGAGATCTAGGACTTTGAAGAGTCTCTACCCACGGGAGCACCGGAGTACTCGTGTTACCTCACCCAGGGAAGCCGGGTGCATAGGTGCCTTTCGGGGTCGGGTTTCGTCGTCGATTCGAATGGCGATCTGCTGCAAAGTGCTGCTGGCGGCCAAGAGAAAAGTGTCCGGGTGGATCCAAGAGTGGATCGGAGTTCTGAAGAACCTGAAAGCAGAGGGGACAGAGTCTGGGTCACTAGCCAGTGACCAGGAAGGCGATGGACAGATGCCCACCGATGTCGAGTGCTTCAGGTGCGTTGACGGTCGTCTTGACTCTTCAGCCACGAGGTCCAGGAGGTGTTGTCGGCGACCAGGAGCAGGATTCGGGCTGGTACACGATGTCTGTCGAGTGCTGAGGTGTCGGCGACCGGATTGGACCCAACAAGCCTTGGCAACGGCAAGTCTCGGTGAAGATGTAGATCGTCGATGGTGCAGACCAGCAAGGTCTGTGGAACTCACCCAGCGAGGGTAAGTGAGGGCAGGCCTGGAGCAACCAGGATGCCAAGTAAGAAAAGGATTGGCCTTCGTTAAGGGCTACTAGCCAACGGGCTAGCGACCGCGAAGGAGCCTCGTGACGCCGCACGTGGATCTGGCTTACAGGACACTCGTGGAGTGGGGGCCAGTGATCTTCGGTGCAGGTGGTGCTGGAGGCTAGGGCTACTCGGAGCCCAAAGCACGCCTTCTTGGGAGACCCAGAAGATGATGCACTTGCAAATGTGCTCGGTGTCCAGGGGTCACGGTCTCAAGTCACCCACGATAGCCACGGGCCTCAGCTTTGCTGGGGACTCAGGGTAGCCTCTGGGAAGTCTGAGAATCCACCTCTGGTGATGCGATGACTTCGGCGTCCGACGGGAGCTTCAGAAATGCGAACCGGACAGATGCTTCTTTGGTGCCTGCCAAGCAGGGGAGTCACTCCTTGACCCCAAGGGAGATTCTTCAGTCCTCTAATCTTGTCGCAGAGCGTCGAAGGTCCAGGATTCAGTTTCAGAGTTTCGTCCAGGTATAATCTAAAGTCCTAAAGACTGGGTTCCTACCTTTATTCTAAAAATAGGGGTTGGACTACTCTGTGGCCCCACCTATGGGTGGGTCAGGGCAGAGGGGTGGCTACACCCCTTTCCCTTTGTTCAGTTCGCGCCAAAGCAGGGGCTGCAAGCCCCTGATCCGGTTTGAACTGGGGTATGCACAGGGACACCAAATGTGCCCCCAGTGCAGGACTTCAAAGCACCCGAAAGTGCTCCCGCCCAGCCCCAATACACATTATCCTGTCTGGGGAGGTGGTCACACCTCCCTGGGACAGGAACCCTATTGTCCAGGCCTCCCCTGCCGGAGTTTCGTCCAGCAGCAGGAGGCCAGACTCGTGTCTGTGGCAGCAGCATCCATTTTGTGATGCCAGGGCTCTGGAAAGAAGTTACCGGACTAGTCAGAGTTAACATGTCTTTCCCTCTAGAAGGGTGGAATGCTACCCCCGCCGCCAGGATTGGCGGGGGGTAGTATTCCAAGATGTTTGACACCAAACACGACATGTTTAGGTGCAGCCATTCCAAAGTTAGCATTTTACCGCGAGGATATAATGCGCTTAAGAGTATATGGTCAGGCTGCACTACAAACAGCATCAGAGATGGTCTCCGAACGCTGCAGAGGGGCACCCTCTCACATAGGAACCACGCACTCTGCCTTTAGGATTGATAAGGCCTGCCTTAGGAGTGACTTATAGGTTTATATGTGTGTATGTATTTCGTGATATAGGTAACCTATATCACAGTAAGGGGTGCATGCACCACCTTACCCAGGCTGCAGTAGCAGACCTGTGGTGTCAGTTTGGATGGCCTTCCAGGGGTGGCATAATACATGCTGCAGCCCCTGGCAGGCCTCTGAGGTACCTATGCCCTTGGTACATAGTATACCATATACTAGGGACTTATAAGGGCACTCCAGATCCCAATCAGTGATGTGCCTAAGGCACATGGAAACCATTTTAGAGAGGAAGCAGCTAGGCTGGGGTTCTGATTAGCAGGGCCCCAGCCAGACTAATGTCGAAAAACAGTGAAGCATCAGCAAAAAGTGGGGGTACCCATGTGAAGCAGATCCTACTCTCCTACAGTCAGCAGCAGGGGCGGAGCTCTGCTCCCATAAATATCCTCTTCCGGACGGGAGGAGTGCTTCGCGTTCCAGTTCTGGCAAGCGTTTTCCTTCCCATCCGGCTTTGCACGTCTTAACTTCTGGGCCACGGCGGCAGCAGCCGCATTCTCTGACGCCCGGCTCCTCGAGTCGGGCACTCTGTCTCCTCGCTCTCCGCAGCCGTGCTTCCCTCGGTGGGGCCTCTCCTCAATAACAAACACCTGAAAACTAAGAATATGTACCATTGTGGTAACGCGCTTGTGTGTGTGACAGACGTCTGTGAATGAGTAGCAAGCATATTCTTCTCTGAAGGACTTTTGTGGCTAACTTGAGCATCTGCATTTCTTTGGGGGCATATATTCTTAATGGCATAAATTATTGAGGTCCGAATTGCGCACTCCTGAAGTAAGGAGGCACCTTATGTTTAGTCGTTCCTGGCTGTGAGAATTAGTACAGTCAGCAGCATTAACTCCTGAAGCAAGGAGGCACCTTATGCTCAGTTCTTCCTGGCTGATCACTCCCAGATCAGCCGCCCCTCACGAACTCCTGATTATTAAGGAGATGAAATATGTTTAGCCTGCTCCTTTTTGCATATTTTGTTACCTTACTTAGACTGATGCAATTGATTCGGCCTTGATTATTTTTGGACTAAGAGCTAATTTTCTACATTACCTATATTGGTAAGCATTATAATATATATTACATCATTACACCTTACATTTATGTACCCTCAGTCATTTTCTCTCTCTGTTCTTTTCATGCAGTATTATTTATTGATTCCTGATTTCATTTGTTGGACGCTAGTGGAAGTGGGGAACAAACCAGGTAGACATCCGTGATGTATGTTTGATGGTTAATTGTGGTTATATTTGTGTTACAGTAGATCTCAGAGTAGGTTATTGACGATACTTCGTTCACAGGATCACTGACATCTCCAGTGACGTATCCTTGCTGCCCAGGTCGTGCCGAGGGATCCTCTTCTGTATCCTTGCTGCCCAGGTCGTGCCGAGGGACCCTCTTCAGTTTTCTTCCCCCTTGTTTCCCCTCTTCCCCCTGCTCACTGGTCCTGCTTTGACTTTGTTGGGCGGACTGGTGGTGGTGGGAAGTTGGGACCCATTCATCTGTCTCCTGCCTCTCGTTCCCGTGGAAACATCAGGTGAGACTTGATACCACCCACCAGAAAGAAGACCCAGCAGCAGGACAACCCTGGTATTCACTGCTCCCACCAGTTTTTCAGCCACATCAGTGGCCACCACCACTGCTAGCCCTGATGCTAAGAGCATACCCCCTTCAGTGCTGTACAACCTACCACCCACCCAGCCTGCCTGCCATTGGCCCTGTTACAACAGGACCATCAATCACCTGTAGTTTTGCAGGTGACCGTAGCTCTGCCTCCAGCTACCACCTGCACCTCCCAAACTCCATCTGCTGCATTTTGGATCGTGTGGCACATGGGGTTGGCTGTCAGACTCCCCGAGGGCACACAGGTAAGCACGTTTAAGTGGTGGTGCCGCCCTTTTAAGACTGACAGTTAGTGTTAACTCCTTGCGACATACCAGGTGAGCACTCTAGATGGAAAGGGAATGTCACTAATACTTAATAAGATTCTGATCATTCAGTTATTTTGCTAGTGTTGCACGCAACGGGAGGCCCTTCGTCGTTAATAATAATGTATGATATTCTGTTTGCTTTATTAATCACTTGGGAGCAGTTTTGACAGCTACGCATATAAAGTGGTTTCTTTTTATGTTTGCTTTTGAAGTTTGCGGATCACTGACAGAATATCGACGACAGGAATATCGAGATACAGAAATATCAACACCAGAATATCGAAGTCAAGAATATCGACATCCTATCTACATAATGGTAAGTACAAAAATATCGGGGAAAAAATATCGATGTCAAAAATATCGTTGTAAAAAATATCGTTATTTTTAAATATTAAAAAATAATGTAATTAAAGAAAATAATATATATAATTAAAATAAACATTGTTAAAAATGTTAAAAGATGTTTAAACGTAATAACTAACACATATAATGTTAAAAAAAATAAACATATACATTTAAAATATAATATATATAATTAGTCCATAAAATGCAACAGTAGGGAAAGCGTTGGATAGTGTAGGGGTAAAAATTACTATTCCCACTCCAGTGAGTGCAACAGTAGGGAAAGCGTTGGATAGCGTAGGGGTAAAAATTACTATTCCCACTCCAAAGAGTGCAACAGTAGGGAAAACGTTGGATAGCGTAGGGGTAAAAATTACTATTCCCACTCCTAAGAGTGCAACAGTAAATAAAGCGTTGGATAGCGTAGGGGTAAAAATTACTATTCCCACTCCAGAGAGTGTAACAGTAGGGAAAGTTTTGGATAGCGTAGAGGTAAAAATAACTATTCCCACTCCAGTGAGTGCAACAGTAGGGAAAGCGTTGGATAGCGTACGGGTAAAAATTACTATTCCCACTCCAGAGAGTGCAACAGTAGGGAAAGCGTTGGATAGCGTAGGGGTAAAAATTACTATTCCCACTCCAGTGAGTGCAACAGTAGGGAAAGCGTTGGATAGCGTAGGGGTAAAAATTACTATTCCCACTCCAGAGAGTGCAACAGTAGGGAAAGGTTTGGATAGCGAAGGGGTAAAAATTACTATTCCCACTCCAGTGAGTGCAACAGTGGGGAAAGCGTTGGATAGCATAGGGGTAAAAATTACTATTCCCACTCCAAAGAGTGCAACAGTAGGGAAAGGGTTGGATAGCGTAGGGGTAAAAATTACTATTCCCACTCCTAAGAGTGCAACAGTAGGGAAAGTGTTGGATAGCGTAGGGGTTAAAATTACTATTCCCACTCCAGAGAGTGCAACAGTAGGGAAAGTTTTGGATAGCGTAGGGGTAAAAATTACTATTCCCACTCCAGTGAGTGCAACAGTAGAGAAAGCATTGAATATCGTAGGGGTAGAAATTACTATTCCCACTCCAATGAGTGCAACAGTAGGGAAAGGGTTGGATAGCGTAGGGGTAAAAATTACTATTCCCACTCCAAAGAGTGCAACAGTAGGGAAAGGGTCGGATAGCGTAGGGGTAAAAATTACTATTCCCACTCCGAAGAGTGCAACAGTAGGGAAAGCGTTGGATAGCGTAGGGGTAAAAATTACTATTCCCACTCCGAAGAGTGCAACAGTAGGGAAAGCGTTGGATAGCGTAGGGGTAAAAAACAACATACTTAGCAATTAAATAATTTTTGTAATAAAATTACAATTTATTAATAAATTAACAATAAATTAATTAAAAATACCAATAAATCAAAAATATTAATTACTTTAATAACATTAAATTACTTCCCACCCTATTCCAAAATAAAAACACAACCCGCAAAAATAATAATTTAATACAATTAATATAATTATCAATTAATCAATTAATGATAATTTATTAACAATTAATAAATAACCAATTAATAATTATTTAACAATAAATTACCAATACCAATAAATGAAAATGATTAATTACTTAATTACAATTAAATTACTTCCCACCCTATTCCCCTATAAACACACAACTCGCTCCGATAATAAATTAATACAATTAATATAATGAACAATTAATCAATTAATAAAAATAAATTACTAATTAATAATTAATTAACAATTAATTAATTATCAAAACCAATAAACAAAAATTAATAATTACTTAATTTCAATTAAATTACTTCCCACCCCATTCCCTATAAACCCACAACCCGCTGCAATAATAAATTAATACCATTAATATAATTATCAATTAATCAATTAATAAAAACTAATTACAAATTAATAATTATCAATTAATTAATTATCAATACCAATAAACAAAAATTAATAATTACTTAATTACAATTAAATTACTTCCCACCGTATTCCCCTATAAACCCTCAACCCGCTACAGAACTGAAACGCAAAATTTAATTAAAAATAATTAATAATTCCTCAAAAATATTATTTAATTAACTATAGTTAAATTACTTCCCACCCTATTCCCCTATAAACCCACAACCCGCTACGGTACTAAAACGCATAATTTACTTTTTTTAAAAATACTAATTTCTAAAAAATGTATACACATATTTTAAATAAAGTACAATACTTAACAAAAAACATAGAACACAGACATATAAAATTCATACTAAAATACATAACACTAATATAAACATCGATATTATTAACATCGATATTTTTGCTATCGATATTAATGACTTCGATATTAACAAAAATGATATTACTAACCTTCAGGTCGATATTCTGGTCATCGATATTCTCCACATCGATATTCTGTCCCTACGATATTGCAAACTCGATAATAATGTACATTGATAAAAAGAACTCGATATTATGTCTGCACACCGAAGTTTGCATTTCAAAGAGGACTAATACTGGCCCAGTTTTTATCATCATCCTCGACATGAAAATACTGGTCATGTCAGCAAGACAATGGTCTATTTCTACGGTACCCTGAACAAGTGAGATTGCGGATGAAACATGATGAGGTACCATACATCCCAACTCTCAGTTTAGACATGACACGCCATCATCTAAAAGGTAACATGTCTTCCTGTTAGCTGTCGATTGAGGGGGAGGCCAGATGCATAACTGCCAACCCTCCGTGCCCAAAGAGAAGTAGCATTTTTTAAACAAATTGTTTTAATTAAGTTTTTAACATAATCAGAACAATTAGCAGAAATATCGAAATAATGGGATGGCACTAAAATCAGCTAGGACAGACACAGGGAATAGGGGCTATTTATGAGAGGCTTGCGCAGCCGGAGCGCCACTTTTATTGACACTCGGGCGGCGCAAGCCTCTCAATCATATCTATAAGGTGACGCAAAGCCACTCTGTGTGGCTTTGCGTGGCCCTCATAGATATGGAGCAAGGCAAGGCAGCACAAGTCACTGCGTTGCCTTACTATGCGCTAGTGAGGTGTTGCACGTGTTCCCACGCAACACCCATGGATTTTGATGCTATCCCAGATTTACTTAATCACGTAAGCCTGGGGCAGAGCCAAAACCTTACACCTCCCCAGAGCAGGCGTAACGAGGAGAAATATTTATATTTTTCATCACACATAGAAAGAGGAAAACGCCTCTCAGGATTGTTTTTGTAAAAGTGAAGCAAACCAACACAAAATGTTTTTATAATATTTAATTTCCAGCACAAAACTTGTTTTCCACTGGAAATTTACTAAAAGTGACGCAAAGTAGCGGAAAGCATCAAAGGGGTGGGATTTAAGTTTCCTTTTGACGTGGCGCAGACAGAATAGGGTCAGGATTATTTTCAAGCGCGTCGACGTTTCGACCAAACAGTGTGCAAAGTGCTAGTAGTCACGGAGGGTCTCCCTCAGAACAAAAGGAACACAGGGACAGCCCGAAGGAATTGTAATAGGAAACTTAAATCCCAAGCACTTCAGAGATTTATGTACCTAGGGATGGATGTTATCTGAATGATCATTTTTAAACCAGCAATGCATCACTGTATATATCCTGTTCACAACCAGCACTTTTTTGCACCTTGTCACTTTAGCACTTGCGCCGTTTTTGTTTATTACTTGTGGCAGCCTTGTAGTGTCATCTATACACTATAAAATGTAAAAAGAACAAAAGAATTTTTTTTGCATCAATATATTCCTTTGATTTACTCAAGATTGGTGTGTTCCTTTGTTTTCCCTTTTATGCCATTTAATTGCAATAACACAAATGTTTGAATAAGTGTTCATCTTTTCTATTTATTCATTAATCAAGAAAAGCAATTTTGTACCCAACAGAACCGACAATACTCCATTTCTTCACACCCAGGTTCTGAGGGGCACTGGGTTACCCCATTATACTAGATGTAGACTCTAAATGAGACCCATAGTTTGTACGTGGCCTACTGCAGAGTCTGTGACTGGTCTCAACACACCTGCATGCCCATTCCGGTGTCTGCACTCCAGATGAGGCGCGCTCACTCACATCCACTGCAGGTGCTGTGACTGGTCTCAACACACCTGCATGCCCACTCCGGGGTCTACACTCCAGGTGAGGCACACTCACTTACATCCACTGCAGTTGCCGTGACTGGCCTCAATAGACCTGCATGCCCACTCCAGTGTCTGTACTCGAGGCTACGCACGCTCACTCACATACACTGTAGGTGCTGCGACTGGTCTCAACCCCACTGCATGCCCACTCCGGTGTCTGTACTCGAGGCGAGGCGCGCTCACTCACATACACTGCAGGTGCTGTGACTGGTCTCAACACCAGTGCATGCCCACTCCAGTGTCTCTGCACTCCCGGTGAGGCACACTCACTCACATCCACTGCAGGTGCTGTGACTGGTCTCAACACACCTGCATACCCACTCCGGTGTTTGTACTCCAGGCGAGGCGTGCTCATTCACTTCCACTGCAGGTGCTATGACTGGTCTCAGCACCCCTGTATGCCCACTACGGTGTCTGTACTCCAGGCAAGGCACACTCACTCACATCCACTGCAGGTGCTGTAACTGGTCTCAGCACCCCTGTATGCCCACTCCGGTGTCTGTACTCCAGGCAAGGCACACTCACTCACATCCACTGCAGGTGCTGTGACTGGTCTCAACACACCTGCATACCCACTCCGGTGTCTGTACTCCAGGTGAGGCGTGCTCATTCACTTCCACTGCAGGTGCTGTGACTGGTCTCAGCACCCCTGTATGCCCACTCTGGTGTCTGTACTCCAGGCGAGGCGCACTGACTCACATCCAGTGCAGGTGCTGTGACTGGTCTCAGCACCACTGTATGCCCACTCCAGTGTCTGTACTCCAGGCCAGATACGCTCACTCACATCCACTGCAGGTGCTGTGACTGATCTCATTCTCAACACACCTCCATGCCCGCTCCAGTGTCTGTGCTCCAGGCGAGATACGCTCACTCACATCCACTGCAGGTGCTGTGACTGATCTCCACACACCTCCATGCCCACTCCGGTGTCTGTACTCCAGGCGAGGCGCGCTAACTCACATCCAGTGCAGGTGCTGTGACTGCTCTCAGCACCACTGCGTCCCCACTCAGGTGTCTGCACTCCAGGCGAGGCGCGCTCACTCAATCCACTGCAGGTGCTTTGACTGGTCTCAACACCACTGCATGCCCACTCTGGTGTCTGTACTCCAGGTGAGGCACGCTCATTCACATCCAGTGCAGGTGCTGTGACTGGTCTCAACACCACTGCGTGCCCACTCCGGTGCCTGTACTCCAGGCGAGGCGCGCTCACTCACTTCCATCCGCACACCAGGGTGGGAAGTTGCTTAGAAAGTCCTTTGGCGGCTTTTACACTAGTCCCTTCCCATGCAGGCCTGATCCTGGCCCCATACTGCACGCTGAGCCAGTAACCCCCAGAGGGATGGAGAAGAGGAAACTCTTCTTTAAGCTCCAGCTTTCCCAGCAAGCATCATTCACCTGCCAAATGTAAGGAACACCTTTCACTCGGGTCCCATTATATGCCGCTTGTGGTGAGGGGCTTTCTGGCAATGGGAGAAAGAAAAAATCATCTTTAAGTATTTCTGCATTTCTTCCTAGCAGCACAGAAAGATATATCAGAATTTTAAGAGGATAAAAGCTTTGCCATGCCATGAAGTAGACCAACTTCTCAGGTGAGTTTGCAAAGAGTCTCACTGGTAAGTGCCGCTGCTCCCCTTCTGGGGCTACAGCCCACGAGGATGAATTCCGAGTCCAGGGACGCCCTTTGCTGCTGTGTGTAACTGATGCTGCAGAAGTTACCTTCAAACACACTCGGTGTAATTCGCAGGACTGTTCAAAACTGCGGCCAATGTGAGTGCACTAAATGTGCCAGGGGCTTAGAATGAATTCTGCATTATTCTCAGAGGAGGCGGGTGTGCAGCTAGCTCGCCTCATACATGATGCCCTAAGTTTACCAATTTTTGATTTTGCACACATATCTAGTCTGTTTATGTTCAGCTTTTCTGTTGCTTGTGAGGAATGGGTGCGTGCCTTCACAGATGGCTGGGCGGGTACAGTGTGCAAAGGGATGGCGTTTTGAGGAGGTATTTTTGTCCCCTGGTTTTGTGTCCCATAGTTAGGAGTCTGTAGGTCCATGGAGAGGTTCCGAGGTCGGGTTTGTGCAGCCCGCACCATATGTGTTATCAGACGGAGGCTTAAAGCTGATAAACTGATGTAGCAGCGTCTTTCATTTCATTTTTGGCTTGGAATGTGGATGGGATCATTCCCCCTTGAAAATCCTGAGCACTGCTTGCGTTTGCTGCCAGGCACAGGGCGCGAATACTGAGCCTGCAAGGAAAGTACCTTCTGCCAGGAGCATCTTCCTGTGGCCTCTTCTTCAGGCTGTCACAGATACTTGTCCATGTACTCTAGGTACACCTAGTTACATTTGAGGAGTCTGGAATGGATCCAGAGGGTAGCCTCCCATTAGTGATGGGCATTCTGGACAGTCATCTGATCAAAATGGGGAATTTCTATGGCCCTAATATCTGTTCCTTCGCTTGTGTGAACACCTTGATGAAAAGGCCCACCTGGAGGCTGTGGAGGTGTGGGGCAGTGATTTCAGCCTTGTACTTGAGTGTGGTTGGATTGGCAGGTGGGCAGCACCGCCTCTATGGTTAAACCGCTTGACTGGATGGAGTACTAGAGATTGCTTGACGCCTGGAGGAACAAATGGTACTTGAATGGAGCGAATGTGACTCGCTAGATAGGGAATACAGGGCTGTTTTAGAGTTTGGTGGATGGGATATGGATGGGATACTCCATCACAAACTGTCCGGTCTGCCATATTATAAGTACTTTATAGCCTACAACAGTTGTAATGCGGCAGAAGGGATATCGGCTACACTTTGACAGACTATCCCTGTCCGCCTAATTCTAAACAAGGCCCATGGTTTTTATTTTGGGGTTCGCCATACTGCTCCTAACTTGATTATTATCAGCTTTTGAGACCCTCCTCTGCCTGGCTCGAAGGTTGTTCAATGTCTCCGGTTGAATCGGTTGGAGCAGGAAGTCAAGGCCTGTCTGACGCGCCATGACCTTGATTCCACCCCAGCATCTCCTGCCAAGGTCCAGTTGGTGCTTCAGACCTTTGCAGAAGCAGCTGCCGGGAGGTGACATTTCTGTGCTAGGAAATATTGAGAGATGGAGAGACCTGGCAGATTCCTGGAATGGTTAATCGATAGGAATTGAAGCAGCTCCAAGTTTCATATCGTCCTGCTCACAGATGCCTTAGAAGTTGAGGTCTGCAAAAAGAACAATTAATGGACAGAATGCAGAACAATGTCATACATTCACCCCAGTACAGAGATCTGGGCCTAAATCCATCGTTTTTTTGCTCACCATGCCATTCCAGTTTGGACCCAGCCATATGCAAATCAGTCTTGACCCTGCGCCCATTGGGAACAGTTGATGGAGCGAGCAAAAAGAAACAAATTTCTAATAAGCTAAAAAAAAAAAAGATTAATGGAAACTGCATGTGTTTACTAATCAACAAATATATATTTTTTTTTTCAAAATGTAATTAGTAAACAGAACACGTGGGTAACGCTGCAAAACACGCAAATAATATTATTAACATATTTTTGATGTCATAAAGTAAATAACCTAACCAAAGTAGTCTTAGCAATAAATGTTATATGTTTGTCTTATTTTTATTCTTTTTACGCATCAAAATATTGGACGATTTGGTAAGTTCAACTGCTTGAGTGACGCTTTTGCTAGAATAATACTAATATTGGGGTTTAGAGCAATGGGTAAACATAAAAACCTTATTTTCTATCGTTAATACTGTCCTGTGTTTGTTTTACATTAGTTTCGATTCGGGCCTACTAGGCCATGTTCTCAAAATGGCCGCTGTGATGGATAAATATGCGCGCGCAGACAAGGATGGCGGATGATCTTCTACACGTGGTGCAGAGTGTTTCAGGATGCCCGACAGGCCAAGGACAGTACCACCATATCGGAGGACAAGTGCCAAGACGAAACCGTGTGAAAGTCCTAAGAACGTTCAAGCGATGACCAAATGACCCTGGAATAAGTGAAGCTCTATTGTTGAACTGCAACAAATGGATTTCGAATATTTGGAACTTTTAGTTACTCATATTGAACTTTAAAATATGAAAGGACTCTTTTGAATTTTTTGCAGAATGACAAGTTTGGTGAAGTGAACGTCATCTCCGTGAAGTAATAGACCAATTAGAAGTCTTGTATTTTCTTTTACATGTCTAATTTCTGCTTAGTCAGTTAGGCGAGAATATAAATGATACTGGCTGTCAGGTTCTGGGCGCTCGCTATTTTGCTTTCCGTGAGACGAGATATGAGTGATGTATTCTCGGATGCTGGACTGAGACGCTGAACTTGCGCAGAAGAACTTTATTTCTTTTTTTATCAAACGATTTTACCACTTTGGTTTCCGAATGACTTTGAAAGATTCTGCCAGTATGGAACTTTGATGGGAGGTACGAGACCGTTTTGTTATTTTATCGAAAGCAGGTTGGATGGGCGATGCACGAGGAGGTTAGTGGGATAGATAGTTAGGTTGGGATTTGTGAAATTCTTAAATGTTTCATCTTTCAGGTTGCTAATATTTCTGGATCAGTGCTCCATGGCCAGGAGTAAGGATTTGTTTCCTACTTTTAATAAATACGTGTTTACTATTTTGTTCTGAATATATATGTTTATTAAAGCGATCAATTTTATTTCTTATAAGTTTGATAAAGATTTATAAAATTTAAGTACGACTTTGTGCTTTATTTATTAAGAAATGTTGATTTAGGAGTTAAAAGGTGACTTAGCTGGTCTAGATCGCCACACCCTAATTCTACTAGTTGATTCAGCAGACCTCATAGAAAACCCGAACAGAGTACTATGCATATATGGTGTGAGAAATGGTAAGAGTATTCTGTTCTGAAGGTACACAATAAAGTTGAGTAAAGAAAAACCATCCTTTATTCCTTTTGAGGCACAGGGGAGTGTAATTTAGGGAGTGGGAGAGTGTTCGATGTTATGGGCCCCATCGATTGGAGAAATTGTTAGTTGTGAGCTTCCTTTTCCCCTGTGTTTGGTGATGTCGGGATGCGGGAGTGATGTTCTGACCTAAAAGGGATAAAGGAGATAAATAATTTTGTTTACCCCCGCTGCGTCAGAATTCGTGGTAGCAGGATGATGGTTACTATAGATTAGGTTGGTGGTTATTGATTTTTTAATTATTGATTATTAATGTTCTAACCCTATATGTTGAGTTTGTCACGTTAAATATAGTCTGGAATTTTTAAGCTTCCGGGAATTAGGAAGTGGAATCGTGTGGCAAGAGAAGTCACATGGAATAGTGCATTGTCTTGATTTCCAGTCATTTATAGCACTGGTGTGTTATATTAGGGATTTTTTTCGCGCATAAAGGTTTGCGTTGTAAGAAAGAAAACAGAACGTATTCTTGTGAAACTCTGGACTAAATTCCTAGGAGCGGTATAGTCTCTGCATAACGGGGTTTCTCCAGAGAAACGGGTTTACTCTGTTTGATTGAAGGGTAAAGTAGAGGGAAGTGCTGCTTTATCGGCATAGGTGAAAAATTCCGTAGTAGGGAAGAGGTAAGCGCTGCCTACAGGAAAGACGGGATTCTTGAATGAGTGTGAACTATCTCTTTGTTTAGTGAAATAAGGCAATGGCATGTTGCTTTTGTTGTAACTAATCGAAATTAATACGAAGAAGCAGAAATCGTAAAAAGGGGGGTCAGCCGCTGCAGGAGTAAGAAGCTGACGTAGGAAGACCGTGTTGTTATTGGTCTATCGACAGAGGGCGTAAATTCTCCTTATTGGTGCGTTAGTGTGAGACGCCCTAGGATTGGAGGAGAAAATACTGACGTAAATGCTCGTAATTGGTGCGTTAGTGTGAGACGCGCTAGGATTGGTAAGGAGATCTGTGGTGTAGAAAGATGGCGTATTATTATAATGAACAGAAAAAGGAAAACCTTTCGTTATTTACGAAGTTGAAGAACTTCTTTAAAAAGGACAAAAAGATTGTGACAAGACAAGGGGAATTGGTTCCTCCGGCATCTTACATGATGGTGAAACATGGCTATCATACGTGTATATGGTTGGACAATTGGGCAAACTATACTAAAGATGACGGAATTCTTGCGTTTCCCGAAAGTGGTTCATTCAGTACAGCAGTGCTTCGAAATTTGAGAGAGAGAATGACGAAGCTTGAACCAAGACCTAGACCCACACAGTTTGAAGCGTTGGGTGAATGGGAGGATGAAATGTATGAAAGAGAAAAGCATAGAGGTACTGGAAATCATCGTATGATGGGGAGGATATGGGGTGAGAATCATGACGACAGGTTAAGACGGTGGCGATATGCTAGTATGGCTGAAGGTTTGTTCCCTATAAGAACCATAGAAGAATTAGAAGGACGAAAGTGTGTAGAAAAGAGGAAAAATTTGAGGACAGAAGGAGAGAATTACGGAACTAATGAGTCAGAGGATGAGTTTTTGGAGGATATTTTAAGCAGACCACCTCCATATCGAAACGAGATAGAACAGATGAAACCTAGTGCCCCCGTAGAAATTTTTGAGAGGAGTCGGAGCTCTGAGAAGGGGGTAAGTATGGAAAGTCCCATAAACAGGACTAAAACCCTTCAAGATGAGGACAGCGATGAAAAGAACATGACTGAATTTACCAAAACCACTAAAGAGCTGACAGAGAAGATTAGAGAATTAACTAGTAATATGGAAGCGGTAACAGTACCAGTGACTATAGGTCCGGTAATCCCAGTTTTTGAAGACAGAAAGATAGAAGAGCGATCTTTAGTAATTCCTATGACCTCTAGTATGCCGAAAGAAAATGAAGTAAAGGTACCAAAACACAGTGAAATGGAGGAGTCATTTGTGTCATTTAGACATACTCCGCCAAGAAGTTTAACGATGAATGAGAGCTTGTGGAATAGAACCCCGTTGGGAGCAGAATCTGAGGGAGAGAGCTCAGAAAGACGAGAAAAGGGGGTAAGTATGCAAGATGCATGTATGGGACCGAGTCCTGAGGAATTGAATGAATGGGTACGAAACTTACAGAAAAAGGATAATGAAGAACAGCCTTTAGATGTGGCAAGATTGAAATTGGACATGGAAGAATTAATTATAGGTACAATTGGGACCGAACGATTGAAGAACTACCAAGATGCAGAATTAATGTTTATGTGTAAGAGTGTTACCTGGAGAGCTAAAAATGTGCATGAAAAGTTGGAAGAAATGGCAGGTGAATATGGAATTGATTTTCCAAAGGTTAAGGGACTGCAGAAACCTTACAGGGTAGATTTTGGAGACAAGGATATAGAAAACCTGAATACGGCGGGACGTTTGACTCAGATCAAGGAATTGATTGTTTAAATGAGAATATGGGGAACTGTGGATAAGTGGAGGAATAAATGGAAAGGGAAGAAGGAATGCACCGTTGAAAAAACAGCTTTGGCTTTCCCGTTACGGGAAAATGAAAAGATGACAGTAGAATGTCCCATGAGAGAGATTCCGGGAGGAGGGTATGTGCATGTTGCCTGGTCTCGACAGGACATTTTATCATTTACAAATGATTTCCCAAGATTAAGAGAGAAACCTGTAGAATGGTATCGGCAGGTAGAGAGATTTGTAAAAGTCTCTAAAGTATTGTGGGTGGATTTGGATGGATTGTTTGAGATTGTTGTTCCGGCAGACTTATGGTCAGAGTGTAAAATTACCATTGACTGGCCTGACAAAGAGTACCCTAGGGATCCAAAAACAGGAGCCCCAAGTCCAGAAGTTATGAAAAAGTATGAACAAGCTATTACCTTTTTGAAGAATACGATTCCTCCGAAAGAAACAGACTGGGTAAAGATTGACAGAACGACACAGGAAAGTAAGGAATCGGTACATGCTTATTATGAAAGGCTTTTGTTGGTATTCAAGCAGTATAGTGGATATGAGACTCTAAGTGAACAGGATATGAGTCATTTTGTGTATAGGTTTGTAAACGGGTTAAAACCGGAAAGAAGTGAGATGATAAAACATCATTTGGTAGGATGGCAGAACGGAACGGTAGATGAGGTTTTGCGTTACGCCAAATACTGCAGTGATGAGATAGAGAGTAAGAAGCGGCAGCTAAAGGAGAAAGCCATGTGGGCACAAGTGAAGGTTGCGGAGAAACAGGAAGCACAAATAAATAGTCAAATTAATGAGACAGGGACAAACAGGTACAGACCAAATATTGGGAAAGGAAAGGGTCAAATGAGTATAGAAGAAGCAAAGAAAAAGTGGCCTTGTCACAATTGCGGAAAATTAGGGCACTGGAAGAATGATTGTAAGTTACCTCTGAAAACTAACGAAGAAAATAATTCCTTAAATCCACAGGTGCAGAGTGAGGTGGGTTACCAGCAACGGCAACAACCGCAGGTAGTTCCGACCCAAAATCAGGTGCCACAACCACCTCAACCAAAGAGTGTAAACTCACAGAGGTACAGTGCAGAGACAGGATTCGACGAAGGAGAACAGGTAATAAAATTGCCGCGCGCAGCTGCAATCTCGCAGTACCGGTTACGGCAGGAGTAGAATGAGTCGGATGGAAGTTTATGACGGTGCCTAGGAGAGGAAGAAGAGTGTGTACTTGGCGCAACTCTTGAAGTAGATCAATCAGGTCCATTTGTGGATGGGAAGGTGAATGATTCAAGTATTACTTTCCTAGTGGACACTGGGGCTACTCGTTCAACTGTTAGATCAGTGGACGTCCCAAATCTTCCTCTCTCTGGAGAAAATATCCAAGTTGTAGGCGTGTCAAATAGGCAGATTCAAGTACCACTTTCAGAATCAGTAGAAGTGGAGATCGGTCCATTTAGAGAAATGCATAAGTTTGTAGTATGCGATTGCAGTCCAGTGAATTTACTGGGCAGAGACCTTTTATGCAAAATGAATTGCACAATTTATTAATTGTACGCCAGATGGAATAGCATTCCAAACGCCTGACAGTGATGTTTTGTATAAAATAACTATAGCTGAGTTAGAACCAGACCGATGTGACATGTTTCCAGTGTTCAGTATGTAACAAGTTCCTACAGAATTGAGAGAGAGGGTTGACGAGACAGTGTGGGATTTCACTGGAGAAGATATTGGATTGATGAAAAATGTTGATCCGGTAAAAATAACTGTAAAAGATGGTGCCAACTGTCCAAATACCCCCCAGTACAAGCTAACACCAGATATAATTGAAGGTATAACTCCTGTTATTAACAAATTGATTGAGCACGGGATACTAAAAGAAGTACTGAGTAGCCCATATAATTCACCTATAATGGGGTTGAAAAAGCCTAATGGAACATATAGAATAGTGCAAGATTTGAGAAAAATAAACAAGATAGTTGTATCGTGTTGTTCCATTGTACCGAATCCAGCTGTGATTCTATACCAAATTCCACATGATGCAGAATGGTTTACGGTAATTGACTTGTGTCATGCCTTCTTTTCCATTCCATTGCATCCAGAAAGCCAAACCATATTTTCATTTCGGTTTGGAGAGCGAATCTTGGCATGGTGCCGAGTTCCTCAGGGGTACACTGAGAGCCCCTCCATTTTTAATCAGATATTGAAAAGGTCATTAGAGAGCCTAAGAATGCCTGAAAGTTCAGTTTTGGTTCAATACATTGACGACCTATTGGTGGCGTCACAGACAAAAGAAGCATGTGTCACAGACACTATTGCATTATTGAATCATTTAGCACAAGAGGGACTGAAAGTGTCTCCTTCAAAGTTACAGTTTTGTAAAAAAGAAGTGCAGTACCTAGGACATAAGATTGAGAAGGGAGTCAGGAAAGTGACTACAGAGAGAATCAGAATAATAAAGGGAATGAAAGCCCCTACGACACAGAGAGAGGTGAGAATGTTTCTTGGAATGGTTGGATATTGCAGACAATGGGTGAATGGATTTTCGCTGATTGCTTTGCCTTTACAGCGACTGACAAAAAAGGATGTAACAGATCCTATCAAATTAACTAAAGAAGAGATGAAATCGTTTGAAGATTTGAGAGATCGATTGTGTGAAGCACCTGCTCTGGGCATGCCTGATTATGAGAAGGAATTTGAATTGTACTGTAGTGAGAGGAATGGATGTGCACTTTCTGTGTTAGTACAGAGACATGGAAACGCGAGACGTCCAATAGCCTATTTCTCAGCTCTTCTAGACCCAGTAGCCAAAGCATTTCCTGGGTGTTTGAAAGCAGTGGCTGCAACTTGCGTGAGTATGGAGCAGAGTGAAGGGATCGTGATGGGATATCCCTTACAGATATATGTTCCACATTCAGTGGAAATTCTTCTCACAAGGACGAAGACCCAGTACATGACCCATAGTCGATTGACTAGGTATGAAAAAGTGCTTCTAGGAGCTGACAATGTGGTGATCGTAAGGTGCACAAATGTGAACCCTTCGACCTTGTTGCCAGATGCGATTGATTCAGAAGTACGTGAAGAGACTGATCATGATTATTTGGATGTGCTTGAGTACTGTACCAAACCACGATCAGATATCAAAGATGAGCCGTTGAAAGAATCTGATTATGTACTGTTTGTGGATGGGTCCTGCATCAGGACTGATGAAGGAATTTTGAGAGCTGCATATGGTGTGTGCACGGTGGCAGCAATAATTGAAGCATCCTGTTTGGAAGGAATCCGTTCAGCACAAGTGGCTGAGTTGGTTGCTCTGATTCGTGCTTGCAAATTGGGAAAGGACCTCCGAATCACTGTAATCACCGATAGCCAATATGGCTTTGGGGTGGTTCATGATTTTGGACAGATCTGGTCCCAAAGAGGTTTCTTGACGTCATCAGGAACCCCTATTAGAAATGGAGAATATGTGAAAGAACTGTTGGAGGCGATACAGCTGCCCAAATGTGTGGCTGTGGTGAAGTGTAATGCACATAAAAATGGAGCTGACTACATCACAGAGGGAAACCGGTTCGCCGATGAACTGGCTCAATACTGTGCAAGAAATGGGGTAGCACTGAATCGAAAGAGGGAAAAAGAGCATGATTCTTGTTCTTTGCTACTAATTAACCCTGTTGAGACATGGAATGAGCTAAGTCAGCTACAGGAAGAGACTAGTGAAGAAGAAAAGAATGAGTGGATAACGTCAGGATGTAGACAAAGGGAGGAAGATGGAGTCTGGGTATACAGGGATGAAAGACCAGTCATGCCAGGTAGCATGATCTCTAACATGGTACAGCTGTATCATGGACAGGCACATATTGGGAGAGATGCAATGGTACGCCTTTTCAAACAGACCTGGTACAATCCAAAGTTCAGAACATTAGCTGAGAGCCTTTGTCAAAGATGCATTATCTGTCAACAGCTGAATCCAGGAAGAAGAACAGTGGTGAGCACGGGTACAATTGGGCGAGAGGGAGGTCCCTTTACACGCATGCAAATTGACTTTGTAGAAATGCCCACCAGTAATAGATTGAGGTACATTCTAGTGGTAGTATGTTTGTTCTCACGTTGGGTGGAAGCATACCCGACTACAAGAAATGACGGGCTTACAGTGGCAAAGCTGCTGCTGAGAGAGTTCATTCCTAGATTTGGTTTCCCAGTAACAATTGAAACAGATAGAGGTTCACATTTCCAAAATGAGATGATCAGAATGATATGTGAGGAGTTAACCATACAACAGAAACTACACTGTGCTTACAGACCAGAAGCCTCAGGAGTGGTAGAACAGGTGAATGGTACCATCAAAAATAGATTGGGAAAAATGTGTTTGGCAACAGGAATCAAGTGGCCAGATGCTTTACCTTTGGTGCTAATGACCATGAGAAGTATACCTGACAAGACAACTGGATTGAGTCCACACGAGATAATCATGGGACGAGCAATGAGACAAGCATTTGTACCTGTCAATAAGTTACTGAGCATAACTGATGATCTCGTATTAGACTATTGCCGAGGATTGGCTGACGTGGTACATTCTGTGTTTCATCAGGTGGGACCCGATGCGACCTCACTGAACAGAAAACCAGCTCACGATCTGAGTCCTGGGGACTGGGTCCGCATCAAAGTTCACAGAAGGAAGAACTGCTTGGTTCTACGTTGGGAAAAACCACGACAAGTAATCCTAGTGACAACGACGGCAGTCAAATGTGCAGGAGTAAAGAATTGGGTGCATGCAAGTCATACAATTCGTGTTCCAAGTCCTGAAGGTCGACCCGGAAGTCGATACTTGGAAGCATCAAGAGCACAAGTTGAAACAAGTACTGTTCCAGATATTGAAGCTCGACCTGGTCGTCGACATCTGGAAATATCAGACACAAGTTCAGAATCTGAGCAAGAGACTGTAACTAACAGTGTTCCGGAACCTGAAGATCGACCTGTAAGTCGACATTCGGAACCTGCTGGTGAAAGCTCAGAATCGGAAACAGAATCAATTGAGTATGATCCAAAGGAACAAAATGACAATGTGCTAAGAGAAATAAACAGCGAAACTGGGGAAATTGAACTGAGATCACTTGAACCAAGTACCAGTGTTGGAGGAATTCCCCAGGAAATTCTGTGATATCACAAGAGACAGATTCAGACCCGGAAATATTCAAAATAAGAATTGGAGAAGGCAAGGAAAGGTTTGAGACTGATTCTGAAGGAAGTGATATCGAACAGAAATCAAAGAAAGTTTCAAGGAAAAGAGCTTGGAAAGCAGAAATAGGAGAAACGGACCATGAACTAACAGGGCCAAAGAAAGGAGACAATTGGCCAGGTCCAGTAAAGAGACTAAGATACAAAATTGTGAAAGTAAAAGGAAATAAGGCTGAACAAGTGAATGAAATAACAAGCCAAAGAAATAGGTTCAGCAGAAGTAAATTAACAAAAACCAAGAGACTCAGAAAACCAAATCCGAAATACAATTCAGCTGAATGGATATATATTTCCTTATCGGATGTGGAAGAAGAAAGTAATCAAAACCCTGAAAATTCACACACTATAAAGGAGAAATATCCTGTGACCAAGAGAAAAGAGCCAAAATAGGACTGAGATACTGATGAGACTGAAAATTTGAAAAAGTCAAAGGGTATACCAACAAAGTTGGTCGCACCGAAAAAGTCAAATAAGGTGAATCCAGCAAGGCCCACACCAATACAGTTTTCCGAATCTATTTTTCCCCAGCAGTAGTGAATAGATAGATTTAGTAAAATGGTGCCAGTAGAAGGAAAAGGTAGATGTCATTCATTTCATAGATGGTGTAGGATGTGTTGTTATTGTATAGGTACACTGACAATTCTTTGGATAATTCTAATACTGATATTAATGTTTAGCTTAAGTAAGGATACGCAAATTCAACAAAAGGTTAACATAAGTAGCGAAAAGATAATAAGAACTACCACTGACATTACTGACACTCATAAGGATAAGTCAATATCTGATTTTTCAAAGAATGTTTTCTCAAAACTGTTATATGAATATGTAGAAACAATGGAAGTACAGGACTGTTACGTATGTATGAAATTACCAGCTTCAGTAGCAGAGGAAGTGACATATCACCATTTGCCGGTGACATATGGAATCACGTGTAGTGTTATAGCTAGTCTGTTCTATGAATTAGGCAAGTTAGAGTATTATTTTAGTGATGTAGATAACATTTTGGGTAAAGTGCCTGTAGTTTCACAATTAAACAAAGTAAAGCCTGCTAGTGTTTTAGGTGAATTCTTTTTGCAACTAACTGATTTATCTTTAGAGTACGCCTACAGACACAACTTAACATGCAAACTACAGAAAGAAGAAAAGGTATTTTTAAATATGGTTGAGAACAGAAGAATGGATTTTCAGAGAAGGGCGGTTAAAGATAAAGCTATGACAACAACATGGGGATTAGAAGACAGAGGAAATAAACAAGAAGACATTAATGCTGCTATTAGTTTAGATTTACCAAAGCAAGGGAAATTTTGCATTAGGAGACATAACACTTTGTATGATAATTATTTTGTAGGTGCAAGTCAATGTCAGGACACATACCGAATAATTGGAGGTTGGGGATTCAAAGGTGGGAAAGACCCTGTTTTCCCGGGAATTTATTTTATTTGTGGGAACAAAGCATATTACAGATTGCCGGACCATTGGTACGGAACATGCTATTTAGGCCTGGTTTTTCCAAAGATTTTCCATGTAGATAGGGGAACGAATGGAGTGCATACAATAGGTAGTGTTATAACACGTAGGAAGAGAGAAAGTTTTTCAGAATTAATAGGTGATATATTTGGAGCAATAATACCAGTAGTGGGAATATCTCTGAATGCAAATAAAATTAGGAAATTGTCAACAGTAGTGGATCGTTTATCAACGGATACCGCTGGAGGACTGTTAGTAATTAATACTGAAATGGTTGCCATGAGAGCAATGGTGATGCAGAATCGACTTGCCCTAGACATTCTATTGGCAAAAGAGGGTGGAGTCTGTGGAATGTTGAAAGTGCAACACTGTTGTACTTATATCCCTGATAAAAGTCAGAATATTGAAAGATATATAAAGAATATTACTGAATTGCATAAGGAAATTGTCCCACTGGAGGTTGAAGGTGTTCTGGATAAACTTGGTAGAAGTTTTTCAACAGTAGGGAAATGGTTTACTGAAATGGGTGGTTCCCTGATTGGGAAAATACTGGTCTTGGTTATCATGATAGGTGCACTAACAATAATAATAAAAGTGATTATTATACGTGTAAAAAGACGAAAAGCACGAAAACAGATAAAAAGAGAAGTTGAGAGAGCTAAAGAAAGTATGGAAAGAGAACGGAGAATAGAAGAAATAGAATTAGAAGAGTTTAAAGAAAATATATACAAAAAGTCAAACAAAGGTAACAAGAAAGGGAGGCAACTAACAGAAGCAAATGAACAAGAATCAGTTTTCTAAATTTAATTTGGGTGATTGGTGGTGATAAAATCACCAAAGGGGGATTGATGGAGCGAGCAAAAAGAAACTAATTTCTAATAAGCTAAAAAAAAAAAAGATTAATGGAAACTGCATGTGTATTACTAATCAACAATTTTTTTTTTGTTGTTGAAAATTTTAGTAAACAGAACACGTGGGTAACGCTGCAAAACACGCAAATAATATTATTAACATATTTGTGATGTCATAAAGTAAATAACCTAACCAAAGTAGTCTTAGCAATAAATGTTATATGTTTGTCTTATTTTTATTCTTTTTACGCATCAAAATATTGGACGATTTGGTAAGTTCAACTGCTTGAGTGACGCTTTGCTAGAATAATACTAATATTGGGGTTTAGAGCAATGGGTAAACATAAAAACCTTATTTTCTATCGTTAATACTGTCCTGTGTTTGTTTTACATTAGTTTCGATTCGGGCCTACTAGGCCATGTTCTCAAAATGGCCGCTGTGATGGATAAATATGCGCGCGCAGACAAGGATGGCGGATGATCTTCTACACGTGGTGCAGAGTGTTTCAGGATGCCCGACAGGCCAAGGACAGTACCACCATATCGGAGGACAAGTGCCAAGACGAAACCGTGTGAAAGTCCTAAGAACGTTCAAGCGATGACCAAATGACCCTGGAATAAGTGAAGCTCTATTGTTGAACTGCAACAAATGGATTTCGAATATTTGGAACTTTTAGTTACTCATATTGAACTTTAAAATATGAAAGGACTCTTTTGAATTTTTTGCAGAATGACAAGTTTGGTGAAGTGAACGTCATCTCCGTGAAGTAATAGACCAATTAGAAGTCTTGTATTTTCTTTTACATGTCTAATTTCTGCTTAGTCAGTTAGGCGAGAATATAAATGATACTGGCTGTCAGGTTCTGGGCGCTCGCTATTTTGCTTTCCGTGAGACGAGATATGAGTGATGTATTCTCGGATGCTGGACTGAGACGCTGAACTTGCGCAGAAGAACTTTATTTCTTTTTTTATCAAACGATTTTACCACTTTGGTTTCCGAATGACTTTGAAAGATTCTGCCAGTATGGAACTTTGATGGGAGGTACGAGACCGTTTTGTTATTTTATCGAAAGCAGGTTGGATGGGCGATGCACGAGGAGGTTAGTGGGATAGATAGTTAGGTTGGGATTTGTGAAATTCTTAAATGTTTCATCTTTCAGGTTGCTAATATTTCTGGATCAGTGATCCATGGCCAGGAGTAAGGATTTGTTTCCTACTTTTAATAAATACGTGTTTACTATTTGCTTCTGAATATATATGTTTATTAACCCCTTCGATGCGCGTGACGAGCTCAGCTCGTCATGCTGCGCGGTAGCGCTGTGCGCATGACGAGCTGAGCTCGTCACGACCACACCCGCGATCGGAATGTCCAGCACACGAGCGGAATTCCGATCGCGGTCAAGGGGTTAAAGCGATCAATTTTAGTTCTTATAAGTTTGATAAAGATTTATAAAATTTAAGAACGACTTTGTGCTTTATTTATTAAGAAATGTTGATTTAGGAGTTAAAAGGTGACTTAGCTGGTCTAGATCAGCTAGTTGATTCAGCAGACCTCATAGAAAACCCGAACAGAGTACTATGCATATATGGTGTGAGAAATGGTAAGAGTATTCTGTTCGGAAGGAGCGGAGATAAGGTAAACAATAAAGTTGAGTAAAGAAAAACCATCCTTTATTCCTTTTGAGGCACAGGGGAGTGTAATTTAGGGAGTGGGAGAGTGTTCGATGTTATGGGCCCCATCGATTGGAGAAATTGTTAGTTGTGAGCTTCCTTTTCCCCTGTGTTTGGTGATGTCGGGATGCGGGAGTGATGTTCTGACCTAAAAGGGATAAAGGAGATAAATAATTTTTTTACCCCCGCTGCGTCACAGTCCAGCCCGAACTGCCAGGCCAGGTCCTCCCTGGACTGGAAACAAGCATCCCAGCCCTCATCAGCCAGGATAGCTTGACTCCAGTGGCATGGAGAGCACGGGACCCACGTCTGGGCATACCCGTCCCACTTGGGGTGACAAATGCAAAAAGAACAATTAATGGACAGAATGCAGAACAATGTCATACATTCACCCCAGTACAGAGATCTGGGCCTAAATCCATCGTTTTTCGAGGTCGGCATAACTCAGCATGAAGTCCTTCTCAATGGATGCCGCTGTGGTGCTTCGCAGGTGAGGACTGTGGGTATTCTTCTTGGGATGGTTTGGATGCGCGGGTAGACATGGCTCTGAACCCATCTCCATGGACAAAGTGCTTTCTGCTATTGGTCATTCGGGCTAGTGGTATTACTCCTCGTCCTAACAAGGATTCCTGTTATTTGTAAGGGCTTTCAAAATTAGCTGGATCACCAACTATTGGAAGAATTTAGGGGGAACAGTGCTATAAATCTTGTTTCTGCCTACTCCTTTGAAGGCAGTAATATGCCAATTTCTAACTGCTGGTCCTCAAAATATCCCTGAGAAGATGGTGTGAGTGTCATGAGTTGCTGTGTCAGCGCCCATCCCGTGCTCAATGACTGCTGAGGTGAAACAGAGGGATCCGTCAAATAACCCCCTATTGTGATAAACAATATTTGGCTGTGGGTCAAAAATGGTGTCAGTGCTGGAAGAGAATATCGTAGGGTGCACTCCACTCCAAGATGGCTGCAGTGCATTCCCTGGTTTACAAGATACATATAGTAGGGGAAGTATTGAACCTTTCTTCCCATTGGTCAACAAAAGTATAAGGGACTGAAGAATCATGAGACCGGTGCCTGCTATTCATGGTTTTCTCTCCTGCAGCATCATGTGAGGAGTCTGAGTCCGAGCAGAGATGCCACCTGTGAGAGAGTGCACTAGATTCGGCAGTTTCCTCCTGATTGCCAGTGCGGTATTTGGCGCCTTTTGAGTTGTGTGCACATGGGTGTTTCTCGTGCGCACTCGCGGTCTGCGGCACCCCAGGGGCGTTCCAGGCTTTGCGGGAGGCATCCGGTCTCCACTCCAGCACGTTTACATATTTGCTGCTGCAGAGATTCCTGCACTGCAGGAAATACACAGGTGGCATCTGATTGCATTTGTGACTTTGGTATAAGGCGTACTTGGACATTAAATACTCTCCCAGCATTTTCGTGTTTAAGGGAGGGTACTACAACAATCTGATATTCTGTTTTTGACTTTTGTTTTGAAATTCAGTTCAACAGGTGGGGGGCGGGGGGGGAAGTGGGGAGGTCAGGGATAATCTATATGTCAGCTAAGCTTTAGAGGGTGTTCATTTCCTGTCCGCTCTCACGTCAGTGGCTATGGTGCTGTGTTGGTAAAAGCCACCTCGTTTTGTTGCCAAGTGTGACATGTGAGAAAAACGATTGTTTGTGTATATTTATGTGAAGCCTTGGCTTTACAAAAGGTGACAATCCTGTATAGTGATAATGCACTGAGGGTACAGTAATTTGAATGTCCTGTGCTTACTTTAACAATGCATTCATATAGCAGTTTGCTAGCACTATGTTACCTGATGCTCGAGTTATGATGCAATGCTGACTACGTTTGATGTCCTTACCTGCTGTACCTACCCTTTAACCCTTCCCCCGTCTAGTCACTCTGTCCATCTGGGTTAATATATTTTACCAGAGACAGTGCTGCTGGAACGTGGGATTCTGGGTGGTGCTGTTCCCGAGGACCCCGAAACACCAAACGTGTCAGTGAGCCAGACCTGTACTACGACTCAGAAACCCTTATTACCTCTGTCAGCTGCCCACCTGTCAGTGCTACAGTCAGCCTCGTTGTTGGTGAGCAGCATTCACACTATCTGAGGGTGAGCTGGGATCCTTCTTTTATTTCCATTTTTAGTAGAAGGGCTACCATTAAGTTAAATAGTGAAGAATCAATATATTGGCAGTTTTATTTCGATTATCACTAACCCATTGTGGAAATATAAGAAGGGATTTACTATCTCCAGGTGATCTATACAGTAAAAGGAACTTGAGACCGGAACCCAGGAGGACTCATGAAGTGGCAGAGTTCCGGTCCCGCTAGTGTTATCGGCGCACAAACCTAGTGTCTCATTTACTTGTCTCATTCACGCCAACTGCTTGGACCAGTAGCGGTGTAGACCTTAACAGACTTTGGGGTCGATTCCGATTCGGGCCGGAAAAAGCACCGACCGACTCGGATCCGGAAAAAATACCGACCGACACGTACCCGTGGCGCACGACACGCCAAGTACGATGCAAGGCGCGAAAAATCCGACCGACATGTACCGAAACAAAGTCGACCGACCGAGCCGCACGGAAAGCAGCAATCCGGCCGGAAAAACACGCGAATCCAACCGACCGACACGCACCCGGAACAAATCCGACCGAAACGTACACGCGAACTCCAAACCGCAAAGTACGATGCAAGGCGCGAAAACCACGAGCGAGTCGGACGGAGGCCAAGCCGTACGACCGACACGCATACAAAACCGAGCCGAAGCAACACAATACACCGCGACCGACGCGTACGCAGCATAGAAAACTGCACAAACACAGCGTGAACGAAACGGAGAACACCGTACGAGACCAATGCAGGGTCCGACTCGGTCACAAGAACGTTTCCAACATACACAAACAGCACACAGGAAAAATCACCCAAAAAAAGGCCAAACAAGCAATTACCAAGCCAATAAATACTGGGGGGGGGTGGGGACAGAGAACAAAGACACACCCACAACTCCACCTATATAAAGGACACAAATCACTACCATGAGCCTTTGCAAATGCCATTCCAATGCCAGCACCCAAGAGAAAGCAACCACACACCCACAGCTCATCCCTCACACAAGCCACACACCATCAGCACACCAACAAATACCTACCTCACATATACCCAGCAAAACACACACTCACACACCCTCACCTGCACACCAACACACACATCACCCACCATCACCACCCATCACCATGCCCCCAAGAAGAATCCCAAGTTCCTAGATAGTGAATTGGAAGTCATGGTAGACGAGATCCTCAGGGTGGAGCCACAGCTGTTTGGCACATTGGTCCAACAGACCCCCATGTCGCAGAAAACCAAGATGTGGGAGAGGATCATCAACAGGGTGAACGCCCAATCACCATGTCGGCGCACAAAGACCGACATCCAGAACAGGTGGTATGACGTGCGCAGGAGGGTACGGAAAATGCTGAAGCAAGACTACATCAACAGCCAACACACCGGCAGTGGCCCTCCTGCCAAGCCAATATACCTCAGGCCCTGGGAGGAGAAGGTGCGGGCCATCCTTCCGCCAGTGAGCGTATATGGACTAGAGGACATCCCAGAGCCTGGTGAGTACACAACAAATGTACACAATATACTGCCACAAAACACACACACATCACTGTCAAGGGGAGAGTCAAACCATGCACTCATAGCAATTACACAGCAACCAGAACAGAATCATCCCAAAATGTGTATGTCAGTCAGATAAACACAACACATGCCATCAAAAAGTCACATCCAACTGTGCCATCACATGTACAAACAACTACAACTACAGCTAGGCAGTGGCACAAATAGAACCAACAAACACATCCAGACATGTAGCCACCACAACAACACCAACACACAGTGAAGAACACTCAAAGGAAGGAATTCTGTGTATGCTGGCCAAGTCAGTGTAGCCAATAGCATCATGGGAGTCGCAGTCACACATATTGCCCCCCACAACTGCCCCATCAACACCACCATGAACCATGCGCACATCACAGGGAGTGGAGAAGGACTCACAAGATGGCTGACACTGGCTACTGATGTGGGGAGCACAAGGCCCTGCTGGCAACTGTGCACCAACAAACAGCAGGACACCACTGACTGACATCCTGAGAGACAACTTCCACTCCCTGCAATGCAAGCACGTTCCATGGTGGGATATCTGGCTGGCTGGGTGGGAAGGGGGACTTGCAGCACTGACTATAGTCACAAGCACCTCCCCTCACACACCCCCAACACAAACTCCACAGTACCCACCTGGTAGAATGCAATGCCCTCCATCCTAACACAAGATCCCACAAAGAACCACCACCATGGGTTATGTTGTGTGAAGCACAGGGACACTCTTGGGACTCTTAGCCAAACAACTGCCAGGACAACACTCCCAGCCATCCTGTCAGCACAGCCACCCCACCCCACAGGGAAGCAGAATCAAAGGAAGGAAGCATGGGCATGCTGGGAAGGGGGGTGGAGGCAATAGCATGATGGGAGTCGTAGTCACTGATATTGGTCACCCCCACAACTGTCCCATCAACACCACCCTGAACCATGCTCACATCACAGGGAGTGGAGAAGGACTCACAAGATGGCTGACACTGGCTACTGCTGTGGGGAGCACAAGGCCCTGCTGGCAAATGTGCACCAACAAACAGCAGGACACCACTGACTGACATCCTGAGAGACAACTTCCACTCCCTGCAATGCAAGCACGTTCCATGGTGGGATATCTGGCTGGCTGGCTGGGTGGGAAGGGGGACTTGCAGCACTGACTATAGTCACAAGCACCTCCCCTCACACCCCCCAACACAAACTCCACAGTACCCACCTGGTAGAATGCAATGCCCTCCATCCTAACACAAGATCCCACAAAGAACCACCACCCTGGGTTATGTTGTGTGAAGCACAGGGACACTCTTGGGACTCTTAGCCAAACAACTGCCAGGACAACACTCCCAGCCATCCTGTCAGCACAGCCAGCCCACCCCACAGGGAAGCAGAGTCAAAAGGAAGGAAGCATGGGCATGCTGGGAAGGGGGTGGAGGCAATAGCATGATGGGAGTCGTAGTCACTGATATTGGTCACCCCCACAACTGTCCCATCAACACCACCCTGAACCATGCTCACATCACAGGGAGTGGAGAAGGACTCACAAGATGGCTGACACTGGCTACTGCTGTGGGGAGCACAAGGCCCTGCTGCCAACTGTGCACCAACAAACAGCAGGACACCACTGACTGACATCCTGAGAGACAACTTACACTCCCTGCAACGCAAGCACGTTCCATGGTGGGATAACTGACTGGCTGGGTGGGTGGGAAGGAGGTCCGGCTGCCAACCAAAGACAACCAATGCAGACCATGTTCACACCCCAGAAAATACATAGAAATGCCCAAATAATGCAGGACAATGTGCCACACCAATATCAACCCCTGACTGTGACGACTCAGGACAATGCAATGTACAGGCCCGCACCCAGAGGCACAGTCACAACTGTCATGTGTGTCAACCATTGATGCCTGCAGAAACATGACATACATTGTTTGTGTCTCCCAAAAACAGGTGATGATGGGGACACAGCAGCAGACGCTGAGGAATCCCAGTCCCAGGCTCAAGAGGATGCCGAGCTCACTGGCGTCGTACAGCCTCTGTCCTCCTCGGACGATGAAGAACAACCTGGCACATCCGGTGCAAGTCAACATGCAGCACCAGCAGGACCACCAGCTGCAGCACCAGCAGGACCACCAGCTGCACCCCACCCCTACAACGACTGTCACCACGAATACCATCCCTGCCGACATGGACAGAATAAGGAGCAACACCAGCACAGTGACCCTGGACCAACCTGGGGCCATGGACACCACCACCACCACCAACCCCCAAGGTGGACCAGGGTTATCTGTGCGTGCCACTGCACACACTGCACATGTCAGCAGGGGTGGTGGGAGGGGTGGGAGACAGAGGTCGCTGCTTGCAGACGTTGCTGGTGTGCATGATGACCCACAACTGGTACGCATAGCTGATGCGTACCAGTCCAGCACCGGAGAGCTCAGCCAGGTAGTGGGGCTCCTCAGAGACATTAAACAGCAGCAGGCTGCCCATCATGCCCGCTTGGACTCCCACATGTCCCACGTGGAGTCACACATGTCCCGTGTGGACTCACACATGTCCCGCGTGGAGTCCAAGTGGGATGCACTGCATGAGATGATGGCGGTGCACAGGGACATTTTACAATGCCTCCGCCAGATGAACAGCAACCAGTCCACACCTCCCTGTGTGCCAACAACATCTGGTGCCGAACAAACTGCAACTGCCACAGGGAGGGAGGAGGACTCTGGCGGAGAGTCCCCTGCACCGCAGCAGCCTGCACTTGAGGGCCCCCCAAGAAGAGGGGTCGTCCGAGGAGGGAAAAGTGAGAGGCCGATGGCCAAGCGCAACTCCCAGGAAGCCTGAACCTGTTCTGGATGTTCGCCTTTGTGCACAGACTGTTCACCCTGTTGACGGCAACACTACTCCCACACATTGCATGGGGAGTACAAGTTGGACCAATGTGTCAGACAACTGTGGCCCCGATACTGGGGATCCTGTCTACCCGGACTTTCAATTCACCTAGGAACTTGGGATTGCAAGATTCATGTACAGCACAACCCATCCTATGCACTATTAACACAAATGTATCACAATAAACACACTAATACACCATACTTGCCTCTGTCGTGATTCCAACGTGGGTGCTGTTATGGGGATGATGAACTGCAAAATTACACTGTGTATGCGAACTGCAACAGCAAGGACAACACAGGCATGTGAGTACAGGAAACGTGACACACATGAGGGAGACACACCACCAGGGCTACACGACACATACACACCTAGGCCATCTGACTCATTGCCTACACTGATGTTGCCAGGGAAGACGGTGCAATGCACAGACACCACACCCATTCCCAGTTGTAGTCAAGTAGCCCACAGGTGCAGTAAGCAAATGGCAGTCAAATATGTGACCACAGACAACGCACATCACAAAGTGAAGCACAGGTTTATTACACAGTTGCAACATGCCGTAACCACTACAGATGCAAGGTAACCCCACCTGGCAGCGGGCACACAGTCAACAACTGTAGACGGAAGGAAGTCCATGGGTGTGGCGCACATCACCTGTAGGGACACAACAGCTACCAGCCTGGATGTGCAATCACGTCGTCGGTGGACACAGTTGACCAAACGAATCTGAAAGTACCCTGTGAAGGACAGAAATGACACACAGTCAAAAGCAATGGAGTACAGGACAGAACAGCAAAACACATGCACAATACATGTTACAAGATACCCACCCAGAACCAAGTTAGCATGTCAACACTGTTGGGGAGTACAGCCCACCTGTCACCACACATCGCAACACACATCCAGTCAAGTGGCCCATGGACACACTCCCACAGCACCAGAGCACCACCCACACATCATGCCAACTCACATCATTGACATGACACCTCAGGATACTCACATTCAGCTAAAGAAGTTGGTGATGAGCTGTGTGCGGACATCACCATCACCATCATCATCGTCACTGGCATCGTGGTCCAGGCCAGGATCCTCCACAGGTGGCGGATGTTGGTCATTGTCATCCTCGATGAGAGGCAACTCCTTCCGCACTGCCAGGTTGTGGAGCATGCAGCAGACGATGATAATCTTGCACACTTTCGCAGGGGCATATGGGAGGGACCCTCCGGTCTTGTCCAGGCAGCGGAAGCGGCTCTTCAGGAGACCAAAGGTCCGCTCAATCACTCTCCTGGTCCGACCATGTGCCTCATTGTAGCGCATCTGGGCAGGTGTCACAGGGTTCCTGAGGGGTGTCAGCAACCACGGCATGTTGGGGTATCCCGAGTCACCTACGGACAGACAAGTGCACATTAGCTGACTTGGAAAAGTGGGCGGAATACTACAGATCAGATCACACACAATGGCACAAAGTCAGTACACACCGACAAGCCAGGCACGCTGGTTCTGCATCTGTGCCATCATCCTGGGGATGCGACTACTCCTCATCACAAAGGCATCGTGTGCTGAACCAGGGAAACGGGCACACACGTGTGTGATGGTCATGTCTGCAAGACACACCACCAGTGCATTGACCGAGTGGTAGTGCTTGCGGTTCCTGTAGGCCTGCTCCTGGGCCTGTGGTGGTACCAAAGCCACATGTGTCCCATCAATGGAGCCAATTACATGCGGCATCCTCCCCAGGGCATAAAAGTCACTCTTCACGTCAGTGAGTCGTCGCAGTCTAGGGAAATAGATGTACCGGTTCAGGAAGAGCAACATTGCCGCCAAAACATCGCGGAGCACACGGCTGAACATGGTCTGTGACATCCCACCAGCAGTCGCCACAGTATGTTGGAAGGTACCAGTGGCAAAGAAGTGTAGGGCTGCCATCACCTTCACCTTGGGGGTCAGCGCTGTAGGATACGGCCGGCCAGGCTGCAAATGTGGGGACAACTGCACTGCCAAATCCTCAATCAGCTGCCTGGTGAAGCGGTACCGTCGGATGCTGTCCCGTTCCACCATCGTTGCCAGGTCTGGGAATGGCCGATGGACAGCAGGAGCCCTGCAGTGCAGAGGAGAAGTAAGCAAGATTGTCAGTCACCCCACATATGCGGCATTGAACACACTCAAGATCCCAACATACATCATTATGAGGCACAACTACATGAAGTGTGCAGTACCGGAAGGACATGTATGGTACATACATGGCCAACATCTGTCAACACGGTCCAACAGGTGGCATCAATTAGTCCCAGGTTGGCCCATTGGATATCATGAGGCCGTGTCACAGTTCCCATCTCCTGCTGCCGTGTCACAATAACCCCCCACAGGGACATGTGAGGACAGATGTGCCCCAGGCACCACAGCTCAACGACAGGTACATTCCCAGGGACCCTGTAATGCCACATGGACACTGGCATTACATGGAGTATCATGTATACACCACAGCAAAACAACCATGACCCCCACAGGTAGTGGCCCCACTTGCCACGGCAGGACAGACATGGACGTCTGTGACACACACGCACAACATCAGAATCTGAAAGAGACACGTTAGTGACAGATTCCTTACCTTAGAATATCCCCAGGCGTCAGGCTGGATCCGGAAAGTTTTTGCGTAGCAGTACCCTTGCGCGTCGGTAGGCGGCGTCGTGCGGCTCCGCGTCCGTCGTCGGCGTCGTGATCGCCGGGAAGACGTCGCGGGCAATACTTAGGCGCCGCCCCTGCGCGCTGATGTCAGTTCTTCTTTTTCCGCGCCAGCAAGCGCAGATCCGGAAGAGCAGTGCCCTGGTCATTTTTTGACCATACTTTTTGGTGAATTTTTCACTGTTTTTCTCAATCGACTTCAAGGTGTCGTAGGGATGCCCGGGTTTAAACGTTGCGGCGCCTGTGCTCGGATGATGTCCGTCACAGACCCGCATTGGGAGTGTCTCTTCGGCCGAGGCCACGACACGGAGTCTTGTACCGACTGCCAGGCCCTCAACCCGAAAGCTTTGCGAGAGCGGTCTCGAAAGCTCCTCGAGGCCCGGCATTCGGCTCCGCGGAAGCCCCGGTCGCGTGAGAGGTCCAGGGGTCGATCGCGGAGTCCACACCGGTCGTCGGCATCGAAGTCTTCTTCGTCCGGTAAGTCGAAACACAAAAAGTCCAAAAAGCATCATCGCTCTAGGACTTCGCCTCGCCGGTCTCGCGACTCGGCTGAGGCCCCTCCCGGCACCGTCCCCGCCCCGCGGCCCCGGACATGCCTGTGGAGTCGCCCCCGCAATACCCGCCCTTCCCAGGTTCGGGGGCGGATCCGGCCAAAGTGCAGGAATTCCTGTCGGCCATGGCCCGCCTCTTCGGGCCTCCAGGTCCCTCCGGTGCGCCTCGGGCCCCGCGGGCCCTGATGGGGTTGCTCCGGCGTTGCCGACGGCTCCGGCCCCGGCGTCGCCCGTGCATCCAGCCTCCATCCCGGCTCCGGCTTCGGCCCCGGCCTCGATCCCGGCTCCGCAACCCCCATCGACGCCGGTCGACCTAACGACACCTCCGCCGGCGCCGATGTCTCCGGTGCCGTTCTCGACGCCGCCTGGGGCTCCGGGCGGCGTCGTTCCCCAGTTCCTTCCGGCTCCGGACATGGACCCGGACCGACGTCGCTCGACGCCGGTTCCGGCGCCGATGAGACCTTGGGTCCCAAATGTTCCTCCTCCCCCTTATTTTGAACCTGAGGAGGACCAGGAGGACTGGGAGGGGTCTGATGACCCTCTGACACAACAGTGTCTGTACGATGAGGACTGGACAGAGGGTCTAGGGGATGCCAGTGGTCTAGATACTTCCCCTGACACTGGCATGCTGTCTCCTCCCGTGGCTACGGAGGAGGGAGCCAATTTTGCAACGGTGTTGCGTAGGGCGGCTGGAGCCTTACATCTCCAACTCCCTGCTGTGGCGGTCAAGGTTAATCTCTTGACAGAGGTGCTTCAGCCGGCAGCCTCCTCTACGGAGACTGTGCTGCCGTTTAACGACGCCCTCACTGACGTTCTTTTGGGCGCCTGGTCCAAGCCCAACACAGGGGCTCCTGTGGATAGGAACGTGTCCCGACGCCATCGCCCAGCTCCGGGCGACCCCCTGTTTCTCTCTGTCCACCCCACCCCTGAGAGCTTGGTTGTCCAAGCCTCCGCTTCCCAAACCGCCTTCCCTACCGTCCCTCCGGATAGGGAATCCAAACGCCTGGATCAATTTGGGAAGAAGGGTTTTTCTTCCTCCAGTGCTGGCTTGCGGTCCATCAACACCGCTTGCCTTTTGGGCCGATATACCCACTCCTTGTGGGATTCGGTGGCGAATGTTTTGCCCCAGTGTTCTGAGGAGGTCCAGACACTGCTTTCCCGCGCCATTGCGGAAGGAAGGGATGCGGCCAAATACACAATCCGATGTGGCCTTGATACCGCCGACTCGCTGGGCAGGTCTATTGCAACGACGGTGGCGCTACGACGCCACGCCTGGCTGAGAACCACTGGTTTTTCAGGGGATGTCCAGAATACTCTCATGGACATGCCCTTTGATGGAGTCGGTCTTTTTGGGTCCAAAGCAGACCATGCGTTGGAGCGCTTTAAGGACTCACGGGCTACTGCAAAGTCCCTGGGCCTTTCTGCTACACGCCCTCCGCTGACTTCTGCTTTTCGCCCCTATCGTGGCCACGGTAGGGGCGCCCTTCACATCAGCAGCCCAGCCACCGGCCCGCGCAGCAGGCGTCTTCGCGTGGCCGAGGACGTGGATTCCGCCGTGGCGGATCGGGCAACCAGCGTGCGGGTCAGGCCACCACCTCCAACCCGTCCGCGGCCTCCAAACCCTCCTAGTCCCTCCTTTCAGGTGCACAGCACGCCAGTAGGGGGCAGGGTCCGCCATCACCTTCCCCACTGGCGTACCATCACCTCGGACAGGTGGGTCTTGGACATTGTCCGAAGGGGCTACTCCCTCCCCTTCGAGTCCACCCCCAGCCATGCCACCTCAATTCCACCGCATGTCAGGGGATCACTTGGTACTTCTGCAGAAGGAAGTCACGGCCCTCTTGGCCAAGAGGGCCATCGAGCATGTTCCGACCCCAGAAGTCGGGCGTGGTTGCTACTCCCACTACTTCCTGGTGCCCAAAAGGACAAGGAGGACATGCGTCCTATCTTGGACCTCCGGAAAGTCAATCGCTTCCTCCGGAAGGAGAAGTTCAAGATGCTCACCCTAGCTCAGGTCTTGACTGCCCTTGACCCTGGAGACTGGTTGGTAGCGTTGGACTTGCAGGACGCATATTTCCACATCCTCGTCCTGCCGGCCCACCGGCGTTACCTTCGGTTCACGGTAGGCCTCGAGCATTTTCAGTTCACCGTGCTCCCCTTTGGCCTTACCAGTGCCCCTCGGGTGTTCACGAAAGTGATGGCGGTGGTCGCAGCTCATCTGCGCCGGGCAGGTGTTTTAGTCTTCCCCTACCTCGACGACTGGCTGCTGAAGGCGGGCTCGTCCCAGGCAGTCGTCTCCCACCTCCAGACTACGGCCGAACTCCTGCACTGGCTGGGGTTCTCCATCAATGTGCCGAAGTCGCATCTGATTCCTTCTCCACAGCTCCTTTTCATCGGAGCAGTTCTGGACACGACGCAGTTTCGGGCCTATCCTCCCGAACGGCGAGTCCGGGATGTTCAGGCTATGATTCCGATCTTTCAGCCTTTATCCTGGGTTTCGGTACGGATGACCCTGAGGCTGCTGGGCCTCATGGCCTCCTGCATCCTGCTGGTCAATCATGCCAGATGGCATATGCGGGCTCTGCAGTGGGACCTGAAGTTCCAGTGGGCGCAGCACCAGGGCAACCTGTCCGATCACGTCCAGATCTCGGAGGGGACTGCAAAACAGTTGCAGTGGTGGCTCTCGAACCGGCAATGGGTCATGGGCAGATCCCTCTCCCTTCCCCAGCCAGAGCACACAGTTGTGACGGACGCGTCCCTTCTGGGATGGGGCGGTCACATGGGTGAGGCGGAGATCAGAGGCCTCTGGTCTCCGGCGGAGTCCCGGCTCCATATCAACCTTCTGGAGCTCCGGGCGATCCGACTTGCACTCAAGGCATTCCTTCCCTCTGTCAAAGGGAAGGTAGTGCAGGTGTTCACAGACAACATCACCGCCATGTGGTACTGCAACAAACAAGGCGGGGTGGGGTCGTGGACCCTTTGTCAGGAGGCTCTGCGCCTCTGGACATGGCTGGAACATCAGGGCATGTTCCTGATGGTTCAACACCTGGCAGGTTCGCTGAACGCCGGGGCGGACGAACTCAGCCGCAGGTGCATAATGGATCACGAATGGCGTCTTCACTCGGAAGTGGCGCAAGGACTCTTTCTACAGTGGGGAGAGCCTTGGTTAGATCTATTCGCCACCGAAGAGAACGCGCAATGTCATCAGTTCTGCGCGTTGGAATGTCCAAGGCGGCACTCGCTCGGCGACGCTTTTCGTCACGAGTGGAGTTGCGGTCTATTGTACGCCTTTCCGCCTATACCACTTCTACCCAGAGTGTTGAAGAAGATTCGGCACGACCGGGCCCAAGTCATTCTTGTGGCTCCGGACTGGGCTCGAAGAGTTTGGTATCCCGAGCTACTCTATATGAGCGTAGATCCCCCGATCCGTCTGCCTCTTCGGGAGGATCTTCTGTCGCAGCAGCAGGGGACGGTCCTCCACCCGAACCTGTCCAGTCTACACCTGCTTGCGTGGAGATTGAGCGGCGGCAGTTGATTCCTTTCGACTTGCCTCCCGAAGTTTGTGATGTGATTCTGGCAGCGAGGTGTCCCTCCACTAAGGTGGTATACGCCTGCAGGTGGAACAAATTTGTGGCATGGTGCACAGCAAAGGCTGTGAATCCCCTTTCTGCCCCTCTTTCTGAGGTCCTTCTGTTCCTTCTCTCTCTGGCCCAACAGGGTTCTGCCCTGGGTACCATCAAGGGTTATCTTTGTGCTATCTCGGCCTTCCTCAGGCTCCCTGATCAGCCCTCCCTTTTCAAGTCCCCTGTTGTTAACAGGTTCTTAAAAGGCATTACTCACCTCTTCCCTCCTGTTCCGTTTGTGATGCCTCAGTGGGACTTGAACTTGGTTCTTACCTTTTTAATGTGCGCTCCCTTTGAGCCTCTACATAACTGTCCTCTTCGTCTTCTGACTCTGAAGACAGCCTTTCTGGTGGCCATCACCTCCGCTCGGCGGGTGAGTGAGCTCCAGGCTCTATCTTGCAAACCTCCCTTTCTGTCTGTTCATCCAGACAAGGTTGTTCTTCGGACGCGTCCGTCCTTCTTGCCAAAGGTGGTTACTGCTTTCCACATTGGGCAGACCTTCACTTTGCCCACCTTCTTTCCGCCTCCGCATCCTTCCAGAGAGGAAGAGAGGCTCCACCGTCTGGACCCAAAACGTGCGCTCTCCTTCTATATTGACCGCACAAAACACTTCCGGGTGGATGACCAGCTCTTTGTTGGCTACGTGGGCGCCAAAAGGTCGGGCGGTGCACAAGAGGACCATCTCCCGCTGGGTTACCTTGTGCATCAAGACCTGCTATTCTTTGGCTAAAAGGAGCCTCCTGTTGGGCTGCGTGCCCATTCCACCAGGGCAACGGCTGCTACCACGGCCTTGGGCCGCGGTGTTCCGCTGCCGGTTATCTGTCAGGCAGCTACGTGGGCCTCGCTGCACACGTTTACGAAGCATTACTGCCTTGACAGTCAGGTCCGGAGGGACGGCTTCTTTGGCCGTTCTGTCCTCCAGGACTTCCTTGTCTGATCTTTGTTCGCAGACCCACCACCGGGGTTGGTATTGCTGGGGTATCTATTCTAAGGTAAGGAATCTGTCACTAACGTGTCTCTTTCAGATGCACAAGTTACTAACTTGTGTAACGATATATCTGTAAGAGACAGTAGTTAGTGACAGATTCCTACCGCCCCACCCATCCTCCCCGTTCTGTGAACTGATTTCTAGGGTTAAGGACATCCCTTTCAGGGCCCTAGTATTTTTCAGACACCTATGTCAGCTTCTTGCATGGCTCTGCGTTCCTGGCGCGGAAAGTCGTGTACAGAACTGACGTCAGCGCGCAGGGGCGGCGCCTAAGTACTGCCCGCGACGTCATCCCGGCGATCACGACGCCGACGACGGACGCGGAGCCGCACGACGCCGCCTACCGACGCGCAAGGGTACTGCTACGCAAAAACTTTCCGGATCCAGCCTGACGCCTGGGGATATTCTAAGGTAAGGAATCTGTCACTAACTACTGTCTCTTACAGATATATCGTTACACAAGTTAGTAACTTGTGCGTCCATGCACACACAACGTGGATGTGGAGACTGTCTCCCATTGTGCACATGAAATCAGAGACATTGTAAACACCACATGCACAAAGACTGTGGAGGACCATCACTATTGTGCCACTGGGACACCCTGGCTCAAACATACCGTCCCACATGGGACTCACGGGGTATGTGACATGACATACACATACAGCACTGTGAAATGTGACCATGGCACATGCACAGATATGAACAGTTGCACATCACAGTGGTCACGTACACGTAACACCCAGGATCCTGTCCCCATGAACACGTGCACAGCCTGGGGGTGGCTGCCCACAGGTGACACCCACAGGACAACATGTACACCAACATACACACAATAGGAAATGCAGCCTTACATGCCTTATGATAAAGTTTGGACAGGCTGTCGTGATGTAGGTGTGCCCCTCACTCCCTGGGAGCTATCTGTGGCTGGCATATGTCCATCTGAGACAGGCATGCTGACATATGCCAGTCACATGTACAGTGATGCGTTGAACTGCAATGGACCGATCGGTGCCTCCGGCCGGCCCATTGCTTTCAATGTGTGCGGGTACGCGTTGTACCCCTGTGCGCGTTGAACAGCAATGGACCGATCGGTGCCTCCGGCCGGCCCATTGCTTTCAATGTGTGCGGGTACGCGTTGTACCCCTGTGCGCGTTGAACTGCAATGGACCGATCGGTGCCTCCGGCCGGCCCATTGCTTTCAATGTGTGCGGGTACGCGTTATACCCCTGTGCGCGTTGAACTGCAATGGACCGATCGGTGCCTCCGGCCGGCCCATTGCTTTCAATGTGTGCGGGTACGCGTTGTACCCCTGTGCGCGTTGAACTGCAATGGACCGATCGGTGCCTCCGGCCGGCCCATTGCTTTCAATGTGTGCGGGTACGCGTTGTACCCCTGTGCGCGTTGAACAGCAATGGACCGATCGGTGCCTCCGGCCGGCCCATTGCTTTCAATGTGTGCGGGTACGCGTTGTACCCCTGTGCGCGTTGTACCGCAATGGACCGATCGGTGCGCACCCATTGACAATGGGCTTGCCTGGCAACGGACGCGTTTCGAATTTCGAACGAGTCGGTTGCTGGAAAATCAGTTGGTCACCCACAACAATGTTGCAAAATCATGTATGTCATGAAGTTGAAGATTTGAAGGATGCTGTGGGCGTGTTTTGGTGCTGCTATTCCATGGATTGGCCAGATTCAGAAGATGCAAACGACTTGGACCTATCACTTTGGACACAAGGGACAGTATCTGCCTCTCCAGCACATATATATTGCTGGCTGTTCCCCTGAGAGCCCACTTGCCTGCACTACATGCTCCAAGACGACATCTGCCACTGCACTGCTGCTGTCTCTGCCCCTCTGGACCCTGCAATGGCACGTACTGTGGAGAGAGCCCCAGCCTTCAGCCTTGAAGAGAACCAGGCCCTGCTGGACAGCCTACTTCCACAGTACAGCAAGCTGTATGGGACACCAGGGGAGCAGGTGAGTGTTCTGTGCACTGCCTTTCTGAATGTGCATTTTGTCTGACTAGCAAGGCTGAGAGTCTGCACGCCACTTGCTAGCAGGCTCACTGAGTAGTTGTCACCCCCATAGTGTGTAGTGACTTGCACTGGACAGGTATGGTGCAGTGACAGTGCATTTGAACATGGTTTTACTTCCCATGCAATGATACCATGTAGTGACGTCTGGCAAACTGTCCATGGTCAGCTTTGCACTGCCTGTGTACATCATGTGCCCCTGTGATTGAGACATGTATATACAACTGTGTCATGCACGGATATGTTGCATGTGTGGTAATGGCCTTTTCACTTTGTCATCCTCACAGGTTAATGCCCATCGGAAGCAGGAAATCTGGAAGGACATCGTCCGGGCTGTCCGGTCCGTGGGGGTCTACAAGCGCCGGATCCGCAACTGCCAGAAGAGGTGGCAGGACCTTCGGGGCTGGACCCGGAGGATTGCACGGGTCCAGCTGAAGCTGTCGCCTCCTCGCAGGAGGGGCGGAACACGGACCCTGACCCCCACATGCTCCAGATCCTGGCGGTGGTCTTTCCAGACCTGGATGGGCAGCTGAAGGCCAGACAGCAGCAAGGAGGGGTGAGTCAAAGACTGCACTGTGAACTCTGTATTACATGCTTTGTGCCCTCCTCTGGCCTGGTTCAACTGCCACAGTGCAGCAGTCATGTTGTCTAGGAGCCACGTCCCTCTATTGTGCACTGCCCACTGCTCATCTGATACCCAGGTGTGGCCCTTACAGTCAGAGAATTGTGTCACTTGGGACTGTGTCCTTGCAGTTTGCTTCACTAAAGGTGGGGGACAGCATCTGTTTCCCTAAATCTGTTGTGGGCATCATGGGTGGGTCCATTGTTCACACAACGCCTGGGTTTGGACATGTGATCTGCGTGTTGCTTTGATATGCGGTCCACTTGCTGAGCTGAGCCACCACATGTGCCTGGGGTATGTGGCACACGCCCATGCAGCGGGTGGGAACAATGTTTGTGCCCCAGGAGTGTGCAGATTACGTGTGTCACACATACATAGCCAGCTATCCACTGTCCAGGGCACATCCCTCATTCATGTGGAGCAGGACAGTCATGCCTACTCCAGGCCATGCAATGCACTCTGTACTCCCACTCCCGTGTATCAGCTGACACATTGTGCACAGTGATTTGACCCCTCCGGTGTCTGCCTCTGTGTCAGTGTGCTGTGGATTAGTTGCCAGGACTGCTGGGGTGTTTCTTGGTAGGGGCTCAGCATGCCCCTGGAGATGTGACCATAGGAGACGATACTTGTGTGTCACATAGGTGTTTGATCAGCTGCCCGTGCAGACTGGGGTATGCGAATGTGATGTTCAGGCAGCTGTTCCCCATTCACAGCAAATTGTGAGGGGCTCAGGTTCAGAGGGTAGTGTCACAGGTCTTCCATATGTCCAATAGGTGTGACCTGGACAGATGAGGGTTGAGATGATGTGTTGTGTGGGGGATGTACATGTGCACTTGTGCAGCTCCAGGACTTGCATTCCCCATTACCTACTATTGTGACACAGTGCATAGTGTTGTTGTCTGGCTGCCAAGTCATACATCACTGAGACAGTGATGTATGACTTAACAGTCATGCCTCTGCCATGGCATGTGTCAACTTATTTGTGGTCCTGCAGGGGAGTGACATGTGCTACATGCACACCATAGTGGCGCTGGCTATCAGGACATGGGTGCATCATGGTGTCTGTCGCTGGTATGCATCACATGCATTTCCTATTTGACTCTGGGCATCCCTTTCATCCGGAAACCTGTACTGACTCAGTGGCAAGAGCTGTGATGTGTCCACACCGTGTCCTCTGCACTGTCCAACTACTGTGTACTTGGTGCATGTGTCCACACTGGGGTGTTGCAATCCAACAGACACCAGACAGATGGGTGCAAGGCCATGTGGGATGTGAGTGCCATGCTTGGCATCAGACTGACAATTGGCTTCTCCTGTTCAGTTAGGGCACTTTTAGCAATGTACAACTAATGATGCCAGGGCTTGCTCTGTGATGTGCTGTGCTCACAGTGGTGTGTGCGTTTGGTGCAGGTGACTGATGTCTGTCTGTTTCCCCATTGTTTGCAGATACATCCACGGCCACGGAAGGGGACAGCTCCACGGACCAGGAGGAGCCAGAGAGCCAGACTGGGTCAGCAGCCGAGGAGTGGTCGGAGGGACCCAGTGGCACGGAGGGCGAGGGGAGCCACACCGAGGAATCCTCAGCACCATCCACCTCAGCTGAGGACCAGAGCAACTCGGAGGATGACTCCCTTGTGGAGGCGGGTGTCAGCAGCCACCACACCCCAGCTAGTGTTGCTGTCCCCGCCACCACCGCCCTCCCATCGGCTCCCATTCCCAAGGTCCGTGGAGGCTCCCATGTTCGGGAGCGTGTCTCCTTTGGCCCAGGCACCGCACCCCTGCCCCTGTGTCCCCTGCTGCCCTGAGTGAGGAGTCTGTGTACCTCCTTCGCCAGCTCCATGTAGGGCAGACAGCCATGCTGAGTGTCCTCCATGCGCACACCGCACTGTTGACTCAGCTGGTGTCGTTCATGGAGGGCATCTCATCGGGCATGTCTGACCTACAGAGGGGCAACAGGTCCATGGACTCCTCCCTGACGGCAGCAGTGTCCCTCCTCAGACAGTCCCTCACCCCTCCTGCCTCTGCTCCATCCACACTCCCCAGCACCTTGCCCGTCCCAAGCACACACACACCGGCACAGGCACACACCAGCACACACACATCCAGCACACAGACACACACGCCACAAACTAAACGCACACGCACGCACAGTCAGGGGACTGAAACCAGACTCACAGGGGATGGGGCCCTGGTACACACACACGCATCCACGGGCACTGCGCAGTCCTCAGTTGCCTCTCCCTCCAAAGCACCCTCCCTTGCCTCACCTGCAACCCCAAAGACCCAGCGCCTCTTCCTCAGTGACCTCGGCCTCTTCCCCTCCGATCCAGCTGCCCCAGCATCCAGGGGGAAGAGGAAGTCCCCCACACGGAGCAGAGTGCCCCTCGCCCCCGGACACCCTCCCCCAGGCGCAGACAGACTGAGGCCCCCACCCGCAAGTCCCCCGGAGTGCTAAGAGCAAGACCCCGCCGCCGCCCTGCAGCTCAAGCACCAGGTCACCTTCCTCCATCCCTCAGGCCCCCACTCCACAGGTGCCCCCGCCACACCCTGCCCCAGGTTCCCCACCCACAGATATACCATCCCCAAGAGGCTCCGGCCTTCTCCCCCTGCCACTTGCTCTCCCGGCACCACACCCCCGCTGCGCTTGTCTGTGCCACTGATGTGGTGAGGGTGTCCTCCCCTCTGTCCAGCCCACCTTGCCTGTTCCCCATTCTCCTCCCCTGGTGGTAGGCACTGCAGTGGAGTCCACTACCACCCTGTCTGACTTGGGCACTGCAGTGGCGGACATGTCCACTCCATCTGCAGGGTCCACTGCAGTCGTGCCGGCACCCACAACATCTGAGCCATGCCCCCAGTTGTGCCGGCACACACCATGTCAGACACCTCCACTGCAGTTGTCAGTGGCTCTCCAGCACCCACCACCCCTTCCCTGCTTCCTCCTGGTGAGCCCTGATCCTGTCCCTGCGGTGCCTGGCCTACCCCCCGGTTGCCCCTCCTAGTGGATTGTCCCTGGTTTTGTGCAGGCATGTGTAGGGTGGCATCTGCCACTGTCACCCACTTGTGACTTTGTTGATGGACTGGCCATTGGCCTTTGTTTATGTTCTACCGGACTTCTACTTTTAATGCCACATATGCTGAATAAAGCAACTTTCTGTTCTCTAGTGCTTTTGCTTCTGATGTACATGATGTTGATGATGCTAACAATGCCCTTGCTGCAGTGATGGTGATATTTGGTCTCATGATAATGAAGTGTTACTGTGCAGGAACCCATGTGGTCCAGGGGTTATGTGTCCTATCCTGTGGTGTATCCATGTCATCCATAGCAGCATCTGAGGGTGTCATGTGTTCAGTAGTTGGCAATGAGATTTCCTACTTAGATTGGCAACTTCACATCTGTGGCTTCCACCCCTGCACATCTGTTGTGCCTGCCATTGTTCTATTCGTCTACTTCCCTGACCGTGTGGCCATCTCCAGTGAACATGCAGGTTTGGGCATCAATGGGGAAGGACTCATCTGTGTTGTCAGTGCAACATTGCTATACAAGTGTGTTGGATCTGTGCTGATGATTCCGTTGGCACTTCCATGACCAGGCTGATGGTACGGGAGCCCTCATTTGTTGCTAATTGTTGATTGTGTGTCCCATTGCTGCCATGGTATGGTATCTGTTCGCCTCACATCTGCAGTCTCCACAGGGTATCTGCATGTGTGTGCCCATTGGTGCAAATATGTGGGTCTGCATTCGGATGGTCACTTCTGTCATTGTGTCATTGATGATTGTTGACGGTGTCAGCCCCCATGGGTGTTGTTTGTCTGCACATGGCCAAAGTTATGTCTTATTTGCACTGCAGGATTTGGCTCCCCCAATTTATGTTGCAATGGGACACATACACTACTTTGCCACTGATGTGTTTGTTGTTCTGTGACCAGGAATCATCCATGCAGTTTGGCAGTTGCACCTCTTACTTTGTCAACACTTGCCTTTTGGTCACTGTGATGATGGGGGTTTGGACCCCATTGCCACAATGTTCGAAATGTGCTTCAGCTATGGACCCCACACTTACATTTTGGTCAATGTGATGATGGGGGTTTGGACCCCATTGCCACAATGTTCAAAATGTGCTTCAGCTATGGACCCCACACTTACCTTTTGGTCACTGTGATGATGGGGGTTTGGACCCCATTGCCACATTGTTCAAAGTGTGCTTCAGCTATGGACCCCACACTCACATTTTGGTCACTGTGATGATGGGGGTTTGGACCCCATTGCCACAATGTTCGAAATGTGCTTCAGCTATGGACCCCACACTTACCTTTTGGTCACTGTGATGATGGGGGTTTGGACCCCATTGCCACAATGTTCAAAATGTGCTTCAGCTATGGACCCCACACTTACCTTTTGGTCACTGTGATGATGGGGGTTTGGACCCCATTGCCACAATGGTCATGGCCTGCTTGCATTGTGGGTGCCACACACATATATGTGTGGCACATGTGCTAGGGGGTCACATTGTATGTTCAAAGTCATGTTCGGTGTTGTAGGCATTTGACACAGTCTACACACGCTTGTCATGGTGTTGGGGGATGTCTTCTTCTTGCATTCCCTAGGTTGTGGTGTGCTGGTTGTGTCATGCATTGTCCATCCTATGAGTGGGGGTGGTAGTAGTGGTAGGCATCCAGCCCCCCTGGCTAAGGGTGGTGGTAGGCATCCAGCCCCCTGGGTGAGGGTGGTAGTAGTGGTAGGCATCCTGCCCCCCTGGCTAAGGGTGGTAGTAGTGGTAGGCATCCTGCCCCCCTGGGTGAGGGTGGTAGTAGTGGTAGGCATCCAGCCCCCCTGGCTAAGGGTGGTGGTAGGCATCCAGCCCCCCTGGGTGAGGGTGGTAGTAGTGGTAGGCATCCAGCCCCCCTGGGTGAGGGTGGTAGTAGTGGTAGGCATCCTGCCCCCTGGGTAAGGGTGGTAGTAGTGGTAGGCATCCTGCCCCCCTGGGTGAGGGTGGTAGTAGTGGTAGGCATCCTGCCCCCCTGGCTAAGGGTGGTAGTAGTGGTAGGCATCCTGCCCCCCTGGGTGAGGGTGGTAGTAGTGGTAGGCATCCTGCCCCCCTGGCTAAGGGTGGTAGTAGTGGTAAGCATCCTGCCCCCTGGCTAAGGGTGGTAGTAGTGGTAGGCATCCTGCCCCCTGGCTAAGGGTGGTAGTAGTGGTAGGCATCCTGCCCCCTGGCTAAGGGTGGTAGTAGTGGTAGGCATCCTGCCCCCCTGGGTGAGGGTGGTAGTAGTGGTGGGCATCCTGCCCCCTGGGTGAGGGTGGTAGTAGTGGTAGGCATCCTGCCCCCCTGGCTAAGGGTGGTAGTAGTGGTAGGCATCCTGCCCCCCTGGGTGAGGGTGGTAGTAGTGGTAGGCATCCTGCCCCCTGGCTAAGGGTGGTAGTAGTGGTAAGCATCCTGCCCCCTGGCTAAGGGTGGTAGTAGTGGTAGGCATCCTGCCCCCTGGCTAAGGTTGGTAGTAGTGGTAGGCATCCTGCCCCCTGGGTGAGGGTGGTAGTAGTGGTTTGCATCCTGCCCCCCTGGGTGAGGGTGGTAGGCATCCTGCCCCCCCTGGGTGAGGGTGGTAGTAGTGGTAAGCATCCTGCCCCCCTGGCTAAGGGTGGTAGTAGTGGTAGGCATCCTGCCCCCCTGGGTGAGGGTGGTAGTAGTGGTAGGCATCCTGCCCCCCTGGCTAAGGGTGGTAGTAGTGGTAGGCATCCTGCCCCCTGGGTGAGGGTGGTAGTAGTGGTAGGCATCCTGCCCCCCTGGCTAAGGGTGGTAGTAGTGGTAAGCATCCTGCCCCCTGGCTAAGGGTGGTAGTAGTGGTAGGCATCCTGCCCCCTGGCTAAGGGTGGTAGTAGTGGTAGGGCATCCTGCCCCCCTGGGTGAGGGTGGTAGTAGTGGTGGGCATCCTGCCCCCTGGGTGAGGGTGGTAGTAGTGGTAGGCATCCTGCCCCCCTGGGTGAGGGTGGTAGTAGTGGTAAGCGTCCTGCCCCCTGGCTAAGGGTGGTAGTAGTGGTAGGCATCCTGCCCCCCTGGGTGAGGGTGGTAGTAGTGGTAGGCATCCTGCCCCCTGGCTAAGGGTGGTAGTAGTGGTAGGCATCCTGCCCCCTGGGTGAGGGTGGTAGTAGTGGTGGGCATCCTGCCCCCTGGGTGAGGGTGGTAGTAGTGGTAGGCATCCTGCCCCCTGGGTGAGGGTGGTAGTAGTGGTAAGCATCCTGCCCCCTGGCTAAGGGTGGTAGTAGTGGTAGGCATCCTGCCCCCTGGGTGAGGGTGGTAGTAGTGGTGGGCATCCTGCCCCCTGGGTGAGGGTGGTAGTAGTGGTAGGCATCCTGCCCCCCTGGGTGAGGGTGGTAGTGGTGGTAGGCATCATGCCACCCCTGGGTAGGGGTGGTGGTGCGCATTCAGGCCCCTGTGTGCATATGTGGCATTGGTGATGGGCATCCCGCCCCTATGGTGCTGCTGTTGCTGGTGTAAGTATATTCTGCATCCCTGTGTGTGTGTGTGATGTGTCGTGTACGTGTTGTATGTGTTTTGTGGTTGGTGTCTGGCTTACCTTCTGCGCCGTACGCGTCCGTGCCTGTTCCGGTAGTAAATGCAGAATATTGGTATGAACGGGACGAAGGGATTCATGGTTGGTTCGTGTCGTTCGTCCTTCTCGTTGCTTCGCGTCGTCCTCGTCGCTTCGCCTCGTCCTCGTCGCCGCCGCGTCGTCCTCGTCGCTGCCGTGTTCGTCTCGGAGCCGTGGATCGTGTTGTGGCGCGAATCGGAGCTTATGTGCGCCTCTCCCGGATGCTTTGACGTGCCGTGCGTAGCGACGGGTTCAGCGCGCACGGAAAGCGCATCGTACTTGTCCGGCCGGACGGGGCTGCATTTTTCCTTCCGTGCGACTCGATTCGGCGTTTCCGGATTCGCCTCGGTCGGAGAACAGGACCTGGTTTGGGTGAGTACGGCTCGGCCGGATTCTTTGCTGTTGTGCGCATCGTACTTGCTCGTTCGGTGTGCTGTACGGATCGGTCGGGAAACAGGCTTTCGCATGGCTTTTTTCCCGACCGAATGGTATTGGGTGCGCCTCCGACCGAGATCGGAATCGGCCCCTTTGTTGCTTCCCGATGGACCCGTCTCTACTTAAATAAATCTCACTCATTAGGATGAAGCTGTAAAGATTCTCAATAAGAATGACAAACAAGGACTAAAGTTTAAAGGTTTACTCAAAGATTATACGTACAAAATACATGAACTGGAACATCAGTCAATTAAGAATATTAGCATATAATAAACCATGAAGTACGAAAATAACTCAGTAAAGTTCTATGGGAAATCCAGCATAGATCCGCCTTCTGAGAAAGAGAAAAGGTGAGAGCTCTAAACTGAGAAAAGGCAGGACTTTAGACAAAGGATTTCATACATTCACTACTCAAATACCTGGTTCCCAGGCTATGCACCAACGGGGAATAAGCAAGAAGAAACATTTTACTACAGAATGCATTCAAGGATTCTCTCACAATTCTCTTTCGTTAGATGCTGGCATTGCCAGAGCCTATTCAAGTGACATGACTTGTTACATAGTATGTTATTCGGTCTGAGACAGTTAGGTTATCCTTGATTAGCAACATCGCATTCAATGTGAGTGGGAAAGTTGCAGTCTTTTCAGTGTAAGACCACGCTGAATGCTGATAACAACATACTCATTAGAATTACAGTCATAAGGCTGTTGCACCATATTCTGTCTTTAATTGTCAAGGACATTGTAATGTCATGGATGCTCTTTTTTCATGTCACTATTGTTTACATGATTGAGCACTGCTGTAATTCTTATCATGTGAATTAGATGATCCGCGACACCTACTGCAATAGGTCTTTTATTTCCTATGTCTCAACAACTCTGTGAAAACTTTAATAAATAAAGTGTTAAAAAAATACTTGTCTCTGACAATTTTGGGTTCGTTGCACACTGATCGACCCACATAAATCGTCGCAGATTGTTCAATGTAATGTCACATTTGAGGCAGGAAGGGAATACTGATGCTGGAAAGGAGAAGGCATATAAGTGTCTTAAATTGCATTTACAGAGGTGTATACCTAAGAAGCTTGAATTCTATGTCAGGATTGAAGCTGAGGATTAATTATGTATGACATTTACTCACTTTATTTCCTCAGCAGCAGTTCCCAAACTAATATCCCTAAACATTAACCAACTACATTTCCTATTTACAAAGGGGAAAATGCAGCAAAATAGAGTCCACTAATCATAAGACTTCATCAACTATGTGTTGTCATGCAGTTTCCCCTCCTTTATCTTTGTTGCGGTTAAGCTAACCGCATAATGCAGTGTTTCATTCTATTTTGTTATCTGGTTTTGATAATAGAAAAGTGTTTTTAGCTTAGGCATGCAGCATGCTTTCTGCAGACTCTCACATGCTTAGAAGTTTGCTCGGTGTGACAGACTTGCTGCACAGGCAGTACCATAGAGTGCGGGATGTGTGCTTCTCCAGCCTTCCGCATGGGGACCACACTTGTAGTATGAAGGGTTTAGTCTGCACAAGAATTTCTATGTCGCACAAGGGGTAACTTTGCTTAGTTGATGCATGTGTGCAAATGTTAACACCTGCTGCATGTGCTGTGAGTGTGTTAAATTTGCAGAATGTGCTAGTGTAAATATTGCCAAGGATTTTGAAAACAAGCAAGATGTATTGCCAAAGTTCCCCTTTCCATAGTTAGTCAAACAAGGTTAGGACCAGTTCCTAGAGTAACAGGCCCTCTGACATGACATGCACATATACATCACTGATAAAGATGGAACCTTCTTTTAGGTAGTTGGAACCACTAAACTAGTTCTAAAGGGACAGGAGGAGAATACACTAGGATGTGTAATTCTTGGTTCATTAATAAGATTGAGGCCATCAAAAAGAGTATTCCCTCCAGTACCTTGCACAATAGTCGCCATTTGACTATATAAATGCAAGCAACATTTCGTCCTTCCCCGAGATCAGTAAAGAGGACCTAATGGACCTACTGATAAAAGTTAAATCAGGGTCACCTAATGATGTCTGTTCTCCAAATGTTTTTAAAACAGTATTCACCCACTTTCCAGACCTGGCATTATCTCTTCTTAATCAGTCTCTCAATCAAGGCATAGTCCTCACTTTCTTCAAAAAGGCAATTGTAGTCCCCCTACAAAAGAAAGCAGGTGAAGACCCCCTAAACATGAAAATTATCAGCCTATCTGTCCTCCCCTATTTGGCAAAACTACTTGAGGCACATGTAGCTCATCACCTCTGCTTATGTATAGAGGCCTCATTCTTCCTTGATTCCTGCCAGGTGGGTTTCCGCCCAGTGCATTCAACTGAAGCAGTGATCCTCTTGGTAGTTGATGACATGCAAAAGGAGGTGGAGTCCTAGTACTCCTCGATCTGTCAGCAGCCTTTGACACTGTCAACCACATTCTTTTGGCTGACCGTGTCAGGGCTGCAGGATGCAGCTTTCAATTGGAGTGTCTCTTTTCTCAAAGACAGATCTCAAGCAGTTAGACTCTCCCCCTTTCACTCTCCTGAAGTCCAATTGAACTGCGAGGTGCCACAAGGCTCCTCTCTTGCCCCTTATCTCTTTAATCTCTACATCCATCCTCTGGTTCATTCTCTCTCAAACAGGAAAGTCAATATTTTTAATTATGCTGTGGACATGCAACTCCTTTTTATGATTGATAATACCCCAAATTCTATATTGCATTTCCAAGACACCATGCTGTTCATCTGGGACTGGATCAACAGTAGCCAGCTGAAACTAAACTCTGACAAAACAGAGATAGTAGTCACCAAAAATAGGTTCGACTTCTGGAGCCCCTCCTTTTCGCCCAATGAGATGGGCACCTCCCCCTCCTAAGAAGTCGGTAAAAAGTCTTGGCTTCATTATTGATGAGGAGCTATTTTTAAAACAGTAGATTGGTTCAGTGATATCTCCCTCCTTTTTCCAAGTTCACAGGATTAAGAAGATAAAGAAATTTCTTACCAATGACGCCTTGGCCCAAGTTATTATTGCCTTAGTCATGTCAAGAATTCCCTCTACCTGAGTCTTCCTAAATATCTCACGCAGAGGCTCCAGTTGATTCAAAACCAGACTGCTTGGCTGTTCTATCAACTTCCCAAACACTGTCACATTTCTCAAGAGACCTTCATTGGCTCGCTGTTGCACAGAGATCCATGTTCAAAGTATGTTGCACTGTTTTCAAGGCTTTGCACGTGAATAGTCCATCCTTCATCAAATCTCGGATCCATAAGTACTTCCCCACAGGGGATCTTAGATCCATTCATCTACACTATTTAGTGATTCCACAATTTAAGTGGAATAGGACTGGTGGAGTCAGGTTCTCAGTTACCGCTCCCCGTGTTTGGAACTCCCTGACTCTGGAGCTTTGGACCACCTCAAACTATGGAAAGTTCAGACAAATGTTGAAGACTTGGCTCTTTAAGCAAGCCTAATATTAAGTATCCTGAGCAGTGCTGAGACAGTTACCTAGAGCCAAGAGACTGTCTGGTGGATGTATGCTCTACAAGTTACAGTGACATGACATGTGCCTTAGTCATAAATGGATATCAACCAACGGCTCCACCTGGACAAATAGCCACATCACTGGAGACCGGAGTCCACCAGGATGAACATATCACAAGTCTACCCATTGGATCAATGAGAATGATTGACAACTTATTAGCTGTAAAAGGCTGTGTCACCTGACATCTGTAAGACTAACAATCAGAGTTCTGAATACTGCTGTGTGTGGTGTGAGCACTGTTGTTCATCTGCCATGTACTGGTCTCTGAAGGGTCCCCAGCATTGCTTCTCAGTGATGTAAGAGACTTGGGTCAGCTGTACTAAGAAATGACTCGCAAAAAATGGTTGAAATTGAGCACCAACTTTTCATGAATTGATTATGATTTTGCAAACTGACCTATGAATTATTTGGTCAGTTTGCAAAATTACTATTTGGAGTGGGTCACAATTAGACCTATCTCATTACCTACTATTCATGAGGTAGGTTGCAAATTTCAAATCACTTCGATTGCATGTCATCACAGGGATGGTTACCTGCTGTGGTCATCAGACCACCATGCCTGTAAATGCATTTAAATAAAGTTTTTTTTTAATGCAATCGTTTTTCTCAAATGAAACATGGCTGCATTAAAAAAAAATGTAATCTTTATTTTTTTAATTGTTAGAGGAGTCCGTGGTCCCCTATAGAACTGCCCTAACTCCCTTCCCCTTTGCGAATGAGCTATCACCTCCTTGAGGAGTCAGTAATCTATCAATGGTTTGTGACCGAAATTGCAGTCACAGAACCATTGATACATAGAATTGCAAATCGCAATTTGGAAGGGACGCCCTAAACACATCCCTTCTAAAATGCAATTGCCTTTTTGGGATTTAGTGAGCTCTTACAGAATCAAAAAAATGGATTTTATACATTTAAAAAGTCATTTAGTGGCTGCAAATCCTGTGATTTAGCGAATCGCTGACTTTGCATCGATATATGGCTTAATACATTCGACCTTTTATCTGTATTATCTTCACTTCCATGTTAATGACTGAATATTATTTTAAATCATTATCTGTAACTGTATAGTGACTGTTATGGAATATGACCTGTGCTTTTATAAAATGTGCTGCTATTCAATAAATTTCTTACTGTTAAATAAATTATATTATTACTGCATTTAGTGTGGGAGTTTCTGTTGTTTCTACATGGTTGTTCTTACTTGCCCTCATCCAGAAAGCATGTTGGATTACGTGTTGCTAGTGGAGCACACTTGTCCAAGACATCAATGGATGCAATAGGGCAGGCAACTAAAGTGTGCCATGCGGGGCCAAAGGAAAGGCAGATAGTCCCTGTTCTGTCTAACAACCTAACATTCCCACTTTGCATCGGAGCAATGTGTGTGGGAGGTGTGGGAGTTAAAGGGGGGCCGTGTGCTCCCCTCAGCACAGGATGCAAAAGAGTTCTCCTGTAGCTGGCAGGGCTGCTCCCAAGAGGAGTGTTGTGGTGGTTGTTGAGTATAGACCAGTCGCAGTAGCAGCAGGAAATTTCTCCCTTATTTACCAAGGCACTTGAGGAGTTGGGCATTGCCCTAGGAATTCCAGGGCCTATCTCACCATAATATTGAATCAATGGTGTTATCCAGGAGAGACCATGAGTATTCCCAATTGGGGGAAGAAGGGGAAGGAAACACGTCCCCTGCTGATCAAAGTTTACCAGAGGGTCCGTGGATACAATACTATGGCCTCGAGCTGGAAGTTTCGCAACTGGCCACCCAATCATAGAATAGGAGGATGCAGGGGGTGGGGGGGGGGGGACCGAGACATGGTGGATCTGAGAAGTACAAAACCGTGACTCAAGTATCACTGTTGCAAGTATCAATGCCTCTATATGTACCTGTTATCGAGAACTTGCTTCCAACACCTGCAAATGTTAATTATGTTAATGTTGAATTAAAGAAAATGTTAATAAAGAAATTTATTTTAAAAAAAAAAAAGTTTACCAGAGGAATTTGAACACGTAACGTAACGTGAGGCAGTGAGACTCGAAAATGAACAACTGTGGCTCTTAGCAGCTCGACTGCCAAAACCCCTTTGGAGGGAGGAAACATTTCCAAAGGGTTCCTTGACTCAAGAGCCTTCCAAGATAGCAGCCAACTCAAGAATGGTTCCTGAAACCGCGATGAAGTCACTTGGAGGTATTTGATAAACTTTGATAATCCTTCTATATTAGTGCACACACACTTAAACCTACACCCTCCTCCCGAGAGGCAGATGACAACAGTGAGAATAACAACTTTGATGTGCCAGAAAGTTTCCTTGAAGGGGACCCACAGTAGGGGATTGCAGGATGGAGGTGACACGTGTGATGGAAGAGCCAGGATGCAGCAGGCTGTGGCACCAGGAAAACCCTCATCATGAATGGGCGAATGACAGATAGGAATCCTCACATGTGTTCAAGGCAGATCTGATTTACCACCCAAGATCCTCGAAATGGGATCCCTTTTCCAAAGGTTCAAATTACATTGCAAATAAAATAAAACAGCTGCTAGAGAAGGAGGTTAGCTTTCATCTGAGAGCTGAGTGACCTTGTCCTACCCAGGACGACAAGGTCACCTTCACTCTAGAAATTAATACCAAGATGTCTACCTTCTTGATGAAGTTCATGAAAGACTCCCCAAAAATGGGATAGATCACTCTTTGAAAGTCTGCCATGACAAACTACTGATTGTGGTGGGATCCCACATAAAAATCCTGAAGTTGGCAGAGGAGACTAAGACTTCATGTGAAACATCGTATCTGGATATCATTTGTAGGTGGCCAAGACAGCAATTTGTTTGTTGGGAAACGTAAATTGCATACTCTCAGAGGAGAGATATTGATCGCTGTTAATAAAGGTAGAGCCAAAGCTGGGAGAACGGCAAGAGCATTGGTACAAGGATGCTCTTTGGGGATCCATTCATAGAAGAACTGGAAAAGTTTGTAGCAACATTCACGTCTCTGGACAAACTCAATTGTCAATAAAGAAGATTTTCGGCGTAAAGGTTTTCACAGCAGGGGCACTTGTGTGGCCATTTCGGCTATCAAGATTCTCAGCTAAGGCAAGGGACTAGATGGAATAAGGGATGTCAGGACACAGGCAATCTGGAACCTTCTTATTTAGAGAGAGCAATAGGGGGACAACAAACAGAGATAGATTCTGAGGTGCATCCAATGCCCTGGAAGCTTACGCCAATAGAGATTATCCCATTTTCCCTTATAAAACAAGGGAAGTTTGGGGGTTTCCAACAGGGTGGAGAGAGATCATAGGGACCAATTGATACTACAGACTGTATTGGGTTTCCACATAAATGTGTGTTTCTCCATTACAGTGAGTAAGGCCAAAACCGTTAAGGTTTTCAGGGGAGCAGATAACTATGATAGACACAGAAGTGGTGAAGATGGCAAGAAAAGAGGACCTCTGCAGTTTAGTCTTTCACCTGAGGGATTTCCTAAGCAGAAGGAGGACAAAGGGCACAGACCTGTTACAATTTTGAGGGAGTTCAACAATTGGCTTGCATACCGTCATTTCAATACGGAGGGAATCCACCTTCTGTGAGATTGTCTTCCTGGGAATTCGTTGGTCAAGTTAGTACTCAAGGACATGTACCTCACGGTCCCAAATTTCACCCCTCAAATGAGGTCTCTCTAGTTGTGTTGGAGGAGTTAGGTAAATTAATTTGTAGTACTGCCTTTTGGACTATCCTCGGGCTTTGGTGTTTTATCAAGCTTTTCCACCTGGTAGTGGAGTTTCTCAGATTCAGGGGGCATCAGATTGATTAACTCTCTGGACAACTTGCTGATGATGAATCAACTCCCACAGCAACTTGAACACAACTATTACATTGCTGCAGGACTTGAGGTTTGTGACCAATCAAGAGAAGTAACTTGCTGTGCATTGCATCATGAGCTTCCTGGGTTTTGTGATAGATTTTGTGGAAGCCCATCTGAGCCTCTCAATCAATCAATCAGGGGTTTGTTAAAGCGCGACTACTCACCCGTAAGGGTCTCAAGGCGCTGGGGGGGGGGGGTGCAGGTTCCATCCATCAAGGAGGGGGTCTGTCGAAAAGCCAGGTTTTGAGGTTCCTTGCGAAGATGGGGAGCGATGTTGTCTGTCTGAGGTGGAGCGGAAGGACGTTCCATGCTTTGGCCGCGAGGAAGGAGAAGGAGCAGCCTCCCGATCTGGTCTTTCTGGTGCGGGGGACCACGGCGTAGGAGAGCTGGGCTGATCGTAGGGTCCTTTGGGGTGCGTGGAATTTGAGTCAGCTGTTAAGGTATGCTGGTCCGGTGCCGTGGAGGGCCTTGTGTGCGTGGGTGAGCATCTTGAAGGTGATTCTCGCCTCGACAGGGAGCCAGTGGAGTGTGCGCAGGTGCTGGGAGATGTGGCAGTGTTTTGGCAGGTTGAGGACCAGTCTTGTGGCGGCGTTCTGGATGTTCTGTAGCTTGCGGGTGAGGTTTTTGTTTATTCCGGCGTAGAGTGCGTTGCCGTAGTCGAGTCTGCTGGTGACCAGGGCGTGAGTGACGGTCTTTCGGTGTTCGAGGGGATCCATTTGAAGGTCTTACGAAGGAGGCAGAGGGTGTGGAAGCAGGAAGACGAGACAGAGTTGATCTGGCGGTCCATTTTGAGCTCGGAGTCCAGGATGATTCCCAGGTTGCGTGCGTGGTCCGTGGGGGTTGGCGGGTTTCCGAGGGCGGGGGGCCACCAGGTGTCGCTCCAGGCATCGGGGTTTGGGCCCATGATGAGTACTTCTGTTTTGCTGGTGTTTAGTTGTAGTCTCAATGAAGAAGGTTTTCTAGCTTAAGAGGGAACTGAGGAGGGCCCACATAAAGGACAGACTCTCACTCAGACAGCTAGCTGGGATAGTGGGAATGCTCCTCTTGTCCATTCAGGCAGTATTTCCTGGTCCTCTGCATTACTGGACCTTGCAGAGACTGAAAGCTTGTCATCTTATAAGTGAAGTTACATATTCAGAGTCGCTAACGTTGTTGCAGGCGGCCAGGACTGAGATTTATTGGTGAATAGGTCACATGGAGGCATACGATGGAAGAGTAAGTTTCAGTGTGTCTCTAGATCTGATCAAAGTGTTGGGTGCTAGTCATTGGAGCTGGGTAGCCAGGTGCAGAGACATCCCGTTGGGGGATGCAAATAAAAGGAGGGAAAGTTGGATCTCCACAAAAAGTGTCTGAAACTTTTGGTGGAATCCTTTGCAGCCAAGTCATTAATAAAGGACAAAGTGCTATGCTATATCCTGCTAAAAATGGACAATGTATTCATAGTCAGATATATCAATCGGCTGGGGGGTCAAAGATGCTGAAAGATTCCTTATTGCATGGATTGTCAAATTTCAGTGACGGTGGAGTACCTAATATAAAATGTAGTGATGGATTGGAATTCCAGGTTCATTCAGGACACAATCAATAGTAGCTGAACTACAGGGTCTTTGCAGCTCTGATGCAGAGATGGGAGCCATACATGACAGACTTCTTTGCTCCGGGTTAAACAATTGTCTGCCGGATTATTTCAGCTGGCGCCCAAATCCCGGGGAGAAATAAATAAATGAGTTCTTACAGAATTATGTGTAGGCTCCGAGATTTGCCTTCCCCTTGTTCTCAATGATAGCCAGAGTTTCAGTGCAGATGAGACAACAGATAGCAGATCGAATTCTGGAAACTATGATTTGGAGGTCCCCGGTTTGGTTTCCATCACTTCCGGGATTTTCTGATGGCTCTTCCCCAGTTCCATTTGAACCCGACACAATGTCAGGGAGACCCACACCTGTTGATCTTGGAGGGATTTCTGAAGCTGATGGTATTATCTATTATACCAGGACTTATCTAGCAGGCTTGGGCATAGAGTACCACTAAGAGGTACGCTCAGGCTGTAGGAGAAGGTTACCATAGTGTGTAGATAGGAACCTGGATCCAGATGGGACAGAACTGGCATAGGTTGGTTTGGTGTTAGGGACCGGTAACACCTTTCAGTGAGCAATATCATCAGTCCACTTTCCAGTGAATGAGGTACCAGTGGTTGGGGAGGGCATCTGTGGGTTTGCAAACAGATAGATTTGCCTCCCTAGATCCCCTGAACCTCTTTATTCCTGTCTTTGGGGATGTTAATTTGGTATTGAATATTTTCCTATCCTAGCAGTATAATGAGTTTTTATCCAGGAAACAGCTGTAATCTAAACTGTGCTTGGCTTCTTGCAGAAGTATGTCTGATATAATAGCATTAGAAATCATTGGTGGGATGTTTACTTATAGAAAGAACCAAGACCAATCGTAGGTACATTTCTTATCCGGCTTTCTCAGCCTAAGCTATGTGTATGTGTAGTCCATCGTAGCGAGGCTTTCAAGGAGATGATAGAGGAGATGAGACCGACCGGGAAACGCTTTCTGCTGAAAACGTCAAGGAAATCTTTAAAGGCGATTTCTTCCCTGTCCATTGTAGTGGGTCAAATGAATTATGCAAGAGGCTGGCATTAATGTGGCAAGTTTCTGAGCACCTTCGGCCAGAGATGGCATAGTGTTTAAGGCATATTTGCTGGGTGGGCGTCTGGAAGATATTATGTATGCAGTGGAATGGTCATTGGTTTCAACTTTTAACATTTTTTGCTTTAAGCCAATTTCAGATTCTATGGTGGTGAGTTAGCTTTAAACATGTGTAATCCTTGCCTCCTATCCTGACACAGGATTAAACATTTCCTAGCTAGCGAGAAGGAAATTTTTGATTCTATTTGATTCTGCTGGTTCTAGTTTGCACAGAACGCACAGCATTTGCGAAACTGTATTTTTAACACATGGTTGTGAGTTGGTATATAATCTTGAGGAGTTTTTCTGTTATTTGATTCTATTAAGGACATAGGCAAGGATTATACCACACAAGGATCCCTTTATGGTTTAAATCTGTTTTATTGTTGTCATTATTGCACTTCAATAAATGCCACATTGCATATCTTTAGTTTTGAAAAAGGTCTGAAAGCATCAGCGTAGGCATGACATCCTTCAATGACATAAAGGTAAGCAATTAGCTTCCCCCTATAACTACCCTCTCCCTCCCCAGTGCCAATAGCTGTGCGACTAGCAATCCGTCAGTGTCTGCGAGTGGGTCCTTCACTGTGTGACTTTGTCTTTTTCGGTGTGAGATGAATATGTGAGTCTCTATATTTGTAAATAACGGGGACATGTCAATTCCCTGAATTCTTGGGAAAGTAACACTAGGAACGGGCATCAAGTGGTACTAAATGTATCTCCCCAGCCAGTGAGTATGAGGGTAAGTCTCTCCATCCCCAGGAAACCCCACAAACGGTGTAGCCAACCCATATGTGTCGGTATGGTGGTCGACCCCCAAAGTGAGAGGATGGTTTGGTGTGCTGCGCCTAGCGCTATTCCTATTTGACGTCTTCTACGGGATTCTAGGGGATAGGTTAAGGGGTTATGGAGGCCCAGCAATGTGTATGATGGGAACCTAGGGAGCTGAGTTGAGAGGTGGGTATCTATGTCGTTTAGGACCAAATCCCAGAACGATGTTATTTTGGTGCACTCCCAGAGGATATGGGTAAGCATGCCCTTCTCCCCGCACTGCCGCCAGCATTCTCACTATGAGCTGGGTTGCCCCTATGTAGCCTTACTGGTGTAGGGTACCAGTATGAGGTGATTTTCAAAGCTGTCTCTGTACCTGCTGTGTTATAGGCCGTGTGTCGTGCTCTGTGGTATATATCTTTCCAGTCATTCTGAGAAAGCTGATGCCCCAGTTATGCTTCCCAGCGGTGTTGGGGGGGCTTTTGTCTGTTGTCTGTGTGGGTCTCAAAAGACATAGAGTTCGGAAAGGAGGCGTTTGTCTGAGCGTTTGCCCACGAGCCATTTTTTATAGGGAGTCAGTCCCCGCTCCCCTCCATTTCTCATAGTTGGGTGTATGCCAATGCCTAATCTGGAGATATCTAAATCGTTCGTCCTCGGGGATGGTGTAGTCCCTCTTAAGGGCGTCGAAGGGTATAGGGCCTTCCAGGTCAAAGAAAGGTCCTGCTGCCCTGCAGGCAGCCCACCTCCATACTTGAAAGGCTGGCCCGGTCCCTTGAGTAAAGGCTGGATTGTCGATGACTGATATCAGGGGAGACGGAAGAGTAGTTAACTGCCCTACTCACGTACATCCATCCCACACTTTCAAAAGGGAGCTCGTGACTGGTTAGAAGTAGAGACTAAGGGCCTCATTTATGAAAAGTGACGCATCGCTGCGTGAAAACAGCGATGCGTCACTTTTCATTGCGCCCTCCTTGCGACATGCTGGATGCGTCATATTTACAGTATGACGCATCATGTCGCAAGGAGTTACAGATACGTCAGTATTTCTGACGTATCTGTAGGCGCAAAAATGACGCATTGCTGGAGTGTGTCACAAAAGTGACGCAACTTCAGCAATGGGTCATTTCACATGGGCAAGTCCCATGTTGATAGTGCCTGCGTCAGTCTTACGCCTGCCATGAGGCAGGCGTAAGATATTGACGCATTAGGGACCAAGAAATGGCGCAGTGAAATCTTATAGATTTCACTTCGTCACTTCTAAAACCCTTTCTTGCGTCGAAACGTCCCCCCTGCATACATTGTACCTGGCGCAGGTATAATGTGGCGCAGAGGTTTACAAAGTGACGCATCTACCTAGATGCGTCACTTTGTAAATATGACGCAACAAGGCGCATTTTTTACGCTACTGGTGCGTCACAAAAAGTGACGCAACAGCGGCGCAAAAGTGACGCAAGGGAAATGAGCCCCTAAGTGTGTGGTGTTCGCGCTGTAGGAATGGGACTTTTTCTAATCAGGTCCCGGCTATAGCCCTATCCATGAATAGCCAATGTTTCTCAGACTCTGTTCTGGACCATTCAACTGAGTATCGAAGCTGAGCCACCTGAAAGTATCTGAGAAGGCAGGGTTTCTCAAGTCCCCCCTCCAGCGTCGGGAGCCAGCTACACTCCTTGCTCATCCGAGGTCTTTTACCTTCCCAGACAAAACGGTGGAGAGCAGCTTGCATTGTCGATATTGTTCCTGGGGGGGATTAAATGGCAAGGCCTGGAAGAAGAAAAGTATTCTGGGTAAGGTGGTCATTTTTAAGGCCGTAATGCGGCCCATCAGAGAAAGTGGGTAGTGCCTCAATTACTCCAGTTCTGTGCACACCCTCTTTGTCAATTCTCGGTAATTGACAGTGTTCATTCGCTCCAAGGTGGAGCAAAGCTGAACTCCTCAGTATGGAATGAACTCTGTTGCCCAGCCAACTGTGTATATTCGTTGCAAATTCTCAACTACAGCTTGGGGACCTGAGATGTTGAGGGCCTGAGATTTATGAATGTTCATGCGGAATCCAGAGGCCGCACCGAAATCCTCCATCTCTCTTAGAAAGTGGAGCAGGCTTTCCTGTGGGTCATCGAGCATGACCATTATATCTCTGTGTACAGACTAATCTGGTGCTCTTGCCCTCCAAGGGGAATTCCTTTGAGGCCAGGATGATCTCTCACACGCTGCACAAAGGGTTCTATCTATAGGGCGAAAAAAAAGGGAAGAGAAAGCACAGCCATGCCTTGTACCCTGTTGTATGGGGAATGTATCTGAGCCGTGCCCATTTACCCTCACCACCGCCATTGGAGATCTATAGCCGCTCAGAACCCAGGCTGGGAAACTTTTCCCCAGCCCAAAGTGCGCTAGTGTTGTGTTGTGTCCAGTGGAATGCTTTCTCAGCGCCAACCAAAAGTAGCATGCTAGCCCCCTCCCTACAGTGTGCTTTGTCAATGATATGTAGTAGCCGCTTAGTATTGTCCGCACACTGTCTCTGTGGCACAAACCTGGCTTGATCTGGGTCTATCAGTCCCTGCATAAAGGGATTCAAAAGGGCAGCCAAAATGCTCATAAATAGCTTCACGTCTGCGTTCAGGAGTGAGATAGGGCGGTAGTTAGAGCAGTAACGTCTGTCTTTGGGGATAACATCTATCTCCGCTTCTAGCATCGAGGGCGGGAGTCTTGCCGCGCGCGCAATGTCATTAAATAGTCATGTGAGATTGGGTGCTAGTTCTGGGTAGAAGGTTTTATAGAACCCCGCGGGAAAACCATTCGGGCCCGGAGATTTCAGAGCTTTCTGTTTGGAAATAGCGCAGATGACCTCTTCAATGCGGATGGCGTCGTCCAGGGAGGCCGCTTGGGATTCAGTCAAGCGGATAGTCGCCACTGAATGTAAATAATGAGAAGGGGCTTCAGGGGGGGCAGTCTGCTTTGAATAGAGGGACGCATAAAATTCTCTAAAGTGCGCCGCTATCTGGGCGTCTCCCTTTATCTCTTCTCCCTCTCCAGATAAGAGGGATTCCACTCTGGTGGACTGTCTCTGGGCTCGAAGTTTGGTCACTAGGAGCCTTCCATATTTGTTCCTGTTTATGTAAAAGGAGTGTTTTAGTCAGAGAAGCGAGTTGTCGGCCTTGCCCAGGTCTAGGCTGGCCAATTGTTTCTGCGTGCACTCTAACTGGCGCCAAATCCTCGGAGCCCCTGTGCGTTGGTGCAGGTGTTCTAATTCTCGGGCCTGCTCCTGAAGTTCCGCCCTTTTTGCCTTGCGTGGCGATTTTCAGCCGCCGCGATTGCTATGATTACCCCTCTAATGGCCGCCCTTAAGGCGTCCCACAGGCTAGCTGTGGAAACATCTGGGGTGTCATTAAGTTGAATGTAATCGCGTAGAGCCTTTTGAATCTGCGTTACCACCTCCGGTCTTTGCAACAGAGTCTCTCGGAGTCTCCATTGTCGTCTCGTTTCCCTCTGTATTGGATCATGGAGTTCCAGAATTAAAGCTGAGTGATCCGAGAGAGCTCTAGGTTCAATCTCCACTGATCGTGTGAGTGGGAGTACTTCCTGGGTTCCCAGAAAGTAGTCCAGGCGGGCATATGACTTATGAGCATGTGAGAAAAAAGTATAGTCCCAAGTTTGGGGATGTGAAACTCTCCATAAGTCAATCAGCCCCATCTCCCTCAGCCAATCCAATCCCTCCCTTGTCAGAGCCCCAGCCCCTCCTTCCCTGGAACCGGAAGGGTCTAGGTTATTATTGAGAACTATGTTAAGGTCACCTCCTAATAAAACTAGGCGATCTTGGGATGTGAGGGTCTCCTCTAGAGCAGTTCGGATAAATTGCTCCTGCCCCTCATTGGGTGCATACAGTGATCCCAGGGTAAGAGTCCGGGTCCCCAAATGTATTTGGTATACCAAGAGGCGGCCTTTAAGCTCAATACGTTTTGGTCCTATTGTTCCCCGGAACCTACGAGCAAAAAGTATTGCCACCCCTGCTGCCTTGCGTCCTGTGGAGGAGAAGTATTGGTGCGGGAATGCCTTAGATTTAAGCCTGTGGGTGTCCCTTGCTAAGAGATGGGTCTCCTAAAGGAGACAAATATCAGCCTCCATATGTTCTAAATATGATAGAATGGCCCTCCGTTTGACCGGGTTGTTCAATCCCTTCACGTTGAGGGACAGTCATAGTGTAATTGTGTTTTCATGCTGTGTGTCTCCCTGTTATTCTTCCATTCATGAAAGTGTAATTCTATGTGTATTGGACCCTTACAACGTGTAAGCTTATGTGGAATAGTTACAGCTTCGGCTAGTTCTGAAACCCTTTGTATTGTTGTGTATTGGTACTTATCAACTAATAACAATTGAACAAAAAGATACCACAAAGTCTCCGGAAGGGGCGAAGTCTTGAGATCGATCCCCGCTATTCCCGTAGTAAGACAAAAGATGGGATCCATGGTGGCCAGCAGCGGTCATGAGGGGTACCTCCCCTTCCCAGCCTCGGATGGCTTCTGTCGTATGTCATCCCGGGTTATGGTGTAACCTCAGCCTTTTCATCTGTGTGGTCGTGAGTCGGATCTCCAGCCAGGCTCTCCAACATTGCCTTTCTCTCTTGAGCTATTGTTGCTGAATCTGTCTTAGCTAGGCCCCTGCCCTGTGATTTCCTCCTCTATATCGAATGTCTACTAGGCCCGGGCTCTGCTCTCGTGTTGGTCCCAGAGGAACCCTCGGGAGGGTCTATCCGTAGAAGGTCGCAGGCTGCTTTAAAAAAGCGCAGTTGATGGGCCTGCCCTTCCCAACTGAAGATTAGACGGAAAGGGTGGCCCATGAATATGAGGTATTGTGTTCTCTAAGATAGGCTGTCAACGGGCGAAACTCCCTCCTTTTCTGCAAGGTGATCGCCAAGAAGTCCTGAAAAAGCTGGAGGAAGCGGCCACAAAAGTGAACCTAGGTGGTATCTCTCGCCTGTCGGAGAATGCGCTCCTTCAGGGGAAAATTGTGGACGCATGCTAAAATGTCCAGAGGAGACAAATGTGCAGCCCTAGGTAGACCCACTTGGTGGACTCTGTCCAATCTGATGTCAGAGGCCTGCACGTCTCCCAGGATCTGTGCAAAAAGCTCTGTCACATATTCCTCCACATTTCCTAGCCCAGTGGCCGTTGGAGCGTTCCAGATTCAGATGTTGTTGCGTCTTGATCTATTCTCGAGATCCTCGGGGTGCGACTGAAGGTCTATTTGTTGGTCCGCGAGTCGGATGAGTTCCTGTCTGAGCTTCATCTCTGGTGAACTCGTGGTTCACTAGGGCGTCCGCTCTGTCCCCTATTTTCGACATTTCTTTCCGTACCACTTGTATGTCCTGTGCCAAGTCTCTCTTAATCGACTGTAAGTCCTCTCTCAGTGTTGTGAACAGGGTATCCATATATGACCTGGTGACGGGTGCATCCCCTCCATCATCCTCGGTCTGGGGTGGGGGCCACCGGAGGATCCAGGGGACTCCGTTGAGTGGAGAGTAGGTTGCTTGGTGAGCATATCTTTCACGGAGCTATCTTTCTTGTTCTGTGCCTCTGTCCTGTCTGTTCCTGTGGGCAGGAGGGCCGAGGGAGTCAACTGCTCTGCGTATGTGTGGGTCCCCTTGCCTGCTGCTGTAATTCAGCAGTATGTCAGGTCACTTCTGCGGGCGAGACCAGGAAGGCGTAGCCACAGCACGAAGGGTTCTTTGGTCATGTATATGCTGGGACTGACCTTCCACCCCGTGTAGTCGTGGCCTACGCCCCGTCCTCTGGCCAAAGGTACCGCTGATGGCGGGGGGGCGTGGCTTGGCCGGCTGCAAGATGGCCGCACTTTAGTGGGCTCTGCCGGCCAAGCTAATATATCCGACAGAATCCTGCAGACAACGACGCGAACGCTGCACAGTACCTGCTTTTCCGGCTGCAGCTTCACCTGCGGCGTGGATCTGTGCTGCTCCCGTCCCTCGGCGGCTTGTGAGTGCCAAGATCCGCCGCCCGACTGCTGCGCTGGGCCCAGATCCCGCGATCGGCGAGGCCCGGCCTCCCTGCCCTGCCGCCGGGCCGGCTGCCTGGGGCTGCGGATCGCCTGAAGGGCTGCGTGGGGTCCGGACCTGCTTCGCCCGGTCAGTGCTGTTGCCGCTGGGGTTTTTGCGGCGGGGTTGGGGGCCCGTGGGCTGCACCACCCGGCCCGGGCCTCTCCGAGGTATTGGCGCCTTTTTCCTCTCCTTTTAGCGCTGGCTGCGGCAGCTCTGTGTGCCCGGGCCTGGTGATGGGGGCGGCGGGCCCCCGCGTATCCCCGCCGTGACTGTCCCGGTCTGGCTCGTCCTCCCGGCTTCCCCTCGACGAGCGGTGCGGGGTGCCTGATCGCCGCCTGCTTTCCTGCGGCCCGCTCCTGTGACCCCTGGTGGCTGCATCGCCTCCCGCTCCTCGGGAGTGCCTGGCTCTGGGCCCTAGCTGTCGCTGCACTAAATCCTGGGCCTGATCTCCTTCGGCGTGTACCGTGCCTGCGCCGGCCCTGACGTCTGCCCTGTGCCTGCTGGTGACTACTCCTGCAATCAACCTCTCTTGGAGTCCTGTGGCCTGACGTGGGGACTTTTCTCCCATCAGCTTGCGGTGGTGTGTTCCTCCTGCGCCTCCGCTGTGTCTGTGGGGACCGCTTCTGCCCACTTGCTGTGCCGCTGATCTGGTACTTCCACCTCTTCTGACGCCCTGTCACCGCCTCACTGCGCTCGGCACTCGCGGCGGCCGGCCGGTGCTGCTCCCCTGATCTGGTGGGCCTGCCATTTCGCCTCGTTCACTCACTGCTGCTGTGTGTCTGCGGGCTGCCTGCCGTGCGCTCTGTCGCTGTTTCTGGTCCCACGGTGGTACTACTCACCTGCTTCTGCCCGCCGTGGGGAAGACTGATCCTAAACAGCCCAAGATTGCCTTTGATCTGCGTAGATCGGCGCAGCAGGACGGTGCGGGTTCGGATAGTGGCGACCCAGCGACCACTATGGCGGCAACTCCTGCGCGTGAAGATGACCTGAAGTCGATTATGCTTGACGGTCACGGGCATTGCGGCACAACTCGATCAACTATCCGCTCGCCTGGACTCCGTGAAGGCTCGTGTAGATTCTCACGACGCTCGTCTCCTTCATGTCGAATCCAGGGTTTCCGACGCCGAGGACGCCGCCGCTCAAGATCGGCAAAAATTATTGCAAATGGACAAAATACTCGACATCATCCGGAATAAAAAGAAGATTTGGAGGCGCGCTCCCGGAGGAGCAACCTCCGCATCACGGGAGTACCCGAATCCACCAATATCTCCCGCATGGAGGACTACGTGGAGCAGCTCATCCGGGACCTCTTTGGTGAAGTCCTCTCCTCCGTCTTCATTGTGGAATGGGCGCATCGCTCCCTTGGCCCTCGTCCTGCCCCCGGTCTACCAGCTCGCCCCATCATTGCAAAAATCCTAAACTTCAGGGACCGCGACGCCATTCTCCGTGCAGCACGAGAAAGGGGCAAAATAACCCATCAAGGTAACACACTCTCCTTTTACCCCGACTATACTCTCGCTGTTCAGGCTGCCCGCCGTGAATTTCTTCCAGCAAAGCGGATCCTTCAAAAACACGAAGTCTCGTACTCATTGGCCTACCCGGCGAGGCTGAGGGTCCGGCAAGGCGCAAAACGCTTGTTTTCCAGATCATAGAGACGCCCTCGCCTTTGCAAAGAAACTTGATAAATCACCTCGCTCCTCACCTACTGGCTCTCAGGCCGCTGCAGCTGGCCACCTAAGTGACAATGATTGACTGGCTGAGTTTTAACTGCTAATTATTCTCGACCTGTGCTATTGTTCTTCTGTTTGCGTCACTCTGGCCTCCCCTGTTGCTGCAGCCTTCCAAGCCCAGTCGCTTCCAACTATCATATTGGGACTCCTGTTGTTATTTCATTTGTATCCATCTGATCGTTGTCTGACTTGTTTGTAGCTTGGCCACCCTGCTTCACTGCAGGGGCGTATGCTGAGCTCTGCCATGCCCCCACGGGATAATTCCCTTATCTGTCACATTTTTCCCCCTTCCAAGTTGTGGGCTCCTGGGGTGGGAACGGGTGGTATCTCAGCCTGATTGGGGGGTTGGAGTGGGTGTGGGGGGGATGGGTCTTTCGGTACTGTTTCTGGGGATAGGGTGGTGGGGTGGTTGGGTTAGGGGGTTTTGGGGTTGGTGGCCTCCTACTGGGGCTCTGCTGTTTGTTTTGACAGTGTTTCTTGCTCCCGCCTCTTGCCTGAAACGCAGCTGTCACTGTGTTCTTTTACTGTCCGCACAAGATGGCCTTATTTCAGTGTTGTTCCCTGCAATGTTATTGTTCACTGCCTGGCTGGGCGTTGCACTGCTCCTTAGCTGGCTTTGGTCCGCCGCTCAACATTTGCTATGTTATGCCATGCCGCGTTGTTTCATGCACGTCCCTACACTCTCACTCCTGCGCACGGCGCCCAAGGTCAACCTCACTCCCACGCTTGGGGCTAGTTGTTACCCCTTGCAATCCGGCTCTACATCTTGGCAGGCTATTGTTCGTCCTTATGCACCACTGTTGTTATTGTCTTCTGCACCTGTTCCTCATAAGGTTTGCACCATCATATGCACCTGCACGCGGCCATTGGCCACTCTTACCACACTCCACACTGAGATAGCATGACAGACATTAATTTCTGGACGTGGAACATTCGCGGCCTTAACGACTTTCGCAAGGCTCGACTGGTACACGCACACCTCATCCGACACAAAGTGGACATCTGTCTGCTGCAGGAAACCCACCTACTCCCAGCATCTGCTGCAAGACTCTGTTCCAGACACTGGGGAGAATCACATTCCTCTTTTTATTCCAACTATTCCCGGGGGGTATCTATCCTAATTCGCAGGGGACTCCCATGGCACACTTTCCAGGTAATCACGGACCCCGCTGGGCGTTTCGTTATCCTTCATGGCTCACTTCAAGACTATCCCCTGACGATAGCTGCATTATATGGTCCCAATGCTGACGACCCAGACTTCTTTACTCAGATATGGTATCACATCTCCTCCCTCGGTCCGGCTGCGCTCCTCTGGGGTGGGGACTTCAATGTCACATTGTCTGCGGTGTTGGATCGCTCCGGCCCCCACGCTTCTCACCCACGTGCCACGGCGCTCCTTCGCTCCATTCTTACCGAGAACTCGTTGTATGACGCCTGGCGCCACATGCACCCTGCAGCCCGCGAGGGCACGTGTGTCACTGGCACCCGTGGTTGTTGGTCTCGTCTGGATCTCTGGGTCACCTCTCCTGACGTTCTCTCCTGGCTCACTTCTGTCGACCATATGGCGCGTACCCTCTCAGACCACGCGCCAGTCCGGCTAAGCCTTAGGCTACCCCACTCTCCTCGGCGCGCTTTCTCATGGCGGCTTTCATCTAATGCACTATGAGACACTGTATTCTGTGATGAGATCCGGACCGCGATCACTAATTATTTCGAGCTCAATGAGGGTTCTGTGGACTCTCCCTCCACTCTTTGGGAAGGGTTCAAAGTTGTCATCCGCGGTGAGTGTATCTCTAAGCAATCTGGGGTCTTACGCTCCATTCGTGGCGCTCTTAGCAAATTGGAAGCAGAAATGAAATCCCTGGACTCCTCCCTCACGCTTGATCCCAACCCGGCCACACTCGCTCGTCTTCGCGAGAAACACACCGAATTCGCCGCGGAGGCCAACAGAGAGCTCTCCTTTTTGGGCAGAGAGGCTCGGGCACGCCGCTTTGGCGAGGGGGACCGGCCCGGTAAAACTCTGGCCGCCCTCCTCCGTCCACCTCGAGCTGCATCTTATATAACAGCGCTTCAGGATGGCGGCCCCGCTCGGACCACCTCCGCTGAAGAGATTAAGACGAGATTTATTGATTTTTACACGCAACTTTACTCCTCCGGGTCTACTCCCGCGCGAGGTCATCGACCAGTATTTCGATACCCTCGAACTGCTATGGCTCGAGCACCATCACCGGGAATACCTGGACGAGCCTTTCTCTAAAGAAGAGATACTCGCCGCCATAAATAGTATGCCTGGTGACAAGGCCCCTGGTCTGGACGGCCTGCCCGCCTCCTTCTACAAGGCTTTCGCCCGCTACTTGTGCCACATCTGGCTGCCATGTATAATGACTCTTTCGAGAGCGGTCAATTCCCGCCTTCACTTCGCGAGGCTATGCTAACTCTTCTGCTCAAACCGGATAAGCCCCCCGATCTCCGTGATTCTTATCGCCCTCTGTCCCTCATAAATATGGACAATAAAATTTTTGCCAAGTTACTTGCTTCACGTCTTCTCCCTCTCATGCCACATATTGCCCGCCCGGATCAGTCCGGCTTCATTCCTGGCCGCGCAACATCCCATAATCTACGGACTATCTTCTCTGTCCTTCATCAGATTAATCCAACGCTCCCTGCTGTGGCCGCCTTGCTTGACGCCACCAAGGCGTTCGACACCCTGAAATGGCCCTTCCTCTTCCCTCTTCTTGCACGTCTAGGCTTCAGTCCAGAGTTTATTCGAAAGATCTCGCTCCTGTACACTCTCCCTACTGCCCGGCTTCGGGTCAACGGCCTCATTACGGATCCCATCCCTATTAGACGTGGGACCCGACAAGGGTGCCCGCTTTCGCCTATGCTCTTCGCCGTCGCTATGGAGCAACTGGCGGCTAGACTTCGTCAACACCATACACAGAAGGGCATCGGATTCGCGGCCCTCGCCCTCTTGGTCTCTATGTATGCGGACGACGTCACTCTATATGTCCGCAACCCCCAGGAAAATCTAAGTCCCCTGGTGCGCGAGATCATCAGGTTTGGAGACTATTCAGGTGTCCAGGTGAACTGGAATAAATCGGTCCTCTTTCCACTCACTGATGCTACTACTCCCTTCACCCCGGACTACCCCTTCGTGTGGGCGAATGGCCCCACTCGCTATTTGGGTGTTTGGCTGAGCAGAGACGCGGACGAACTTTGGCGAGCTAACTTTGGTCGCGCGGTGGACTGGCTTGAGTCGAAGATCCCTAAATGGAGCCGACTGCCCTTGTCGTTGGCCGGTCGAGTGGCTGTCGTCAAGATGGTAGTTCTCCCGAAATTTTTATATTTATTCCTAAACGTGCCTCTTCCTCTCACTGCCCACTTTTTTCGCAAGGTCCGCTCTTTGATCATCTCTCTCATCTGGGCTGGCAAACAGCCTAGGATCGCTTATGATACTCTCACACTTCCGATGGAGTGTGGCGGCCTCGCGCCCTAACATTAGGCTCTATGCATTGTGTGCCCAGGCCAGCTTCTTGCATTTTTGGCTTCACCCCACTCCTTTCCAACCGCACGTGGCGGTCGAGGCCGATCTCGCTGCCCCATGGCCACTTACGACGGCCCTATTTGCCCCGGCTAGACTCCGGCGCTCTGAGATAAACACGGTCGAAACTTTGCGCTGGGCTTGGGAGGGCCTTCGCCGCCTCTCCGATGCCCCCATGCTCTCAGCTACAACTATGCCGATCGTTCGGCATCCGGCTTTCCCTCCTCTACAGCCCTCTGGTATGGCTAAACGCGCCGCCTGTTTAGGGTTGACCACAGTTGCGGATCTCTACCCGGGGAACACTTTTTACTCTCTCACGGACGATTCCGGTCCTATGGATACTTTACTTTTCTATCAGCTACGCGCAATCTGTCGAGAGCTGCATTCCACGTTTCCCCAGCCTCCTCCCTCGATGGGCACGCTGGATTTTATGTACTCGTCTCCTTCCCCTCGGAAGTTGGTAACCAAACTTTACGCTCTCACACTGTCGGCCTCATCCGTATCCACGGACCGCGCCCGTGCGGCATGGAGTGCGGACCTTGGTGTCGACATCCCACAGGCTGACTGGCACTACTGTTGCAAACAGACAAAGCGTTTGTCCCCAAACTACCGCCTGCGCCTTATTCATTTTAAATATTTACACAGGCTATATCGCACTCCTGTCCAGCTGCACAAGCTGGGACTCATTCCAAGTGATAGTTGCATGCGCTGCTCTGCACCTGCGGCGGACTTCTCACACCTTGCCTGGCTATGCCCTAGGGTCTCTGCTTATTGGCGTGAGGTCTGCACAGCCATTTCAGAGATCACCTCCTCGCCAGTTCAGCCCACTCCCTCGCTTTGCCTATTGGGATTCGTCAAATTCTGCCCGGATGCGTCGTGCCGTCTTATTGCCATGCTGCTTGTCCTCGCGCGGCGTAGGGTCTCCATGTGCTGGGGTCGCAGACCCGCACCCAAGTTCGCCCAATGGCTCGAGGATGCATCGCGTTGCCAGACCATATTGTCAGAATTCTGGGACCTCATGCCAGCTAGATCTCGCCCACTCGATATCTGGGGCTCCCTAGTGTCATATCTCCTAACCCGCACTCCCCTGGGTCCGGTTGCCTCTCCTGCGCTCCCCACCGGCTCTCTGCCCGTGGCGGCCGCCGAGGTGGGCCAATAATCGGCCTTCCCCCGCCCCTTCTCCTTTTCAGCTGGGCCTGCCCTCCCATCTAGAGATTGCGTGCCCCCTGTCAATTGCTGTCACTGGTTAGTCGAGGCCAAGACGTCTGCCATGCTGCTGCTCTCTGGAGTTATGTGCTATTAATTTTTACTGTTACCATCATTGTGTCCTTTGTATATGGTGCTTTGATTCAATTCGAGAATGTAACCTGTTTATTCGATTTGATCAATAAAGGTTTTTTGAAAACTTAAAAAAAAAAAAAAGTACCTCTGATGGTTCCTGGTTTGGGTGTTAATTGCTCGGTGGGGTCAAAGATGCCCAACGTGGTGTTTCCCCTCGTCCAGCCCCCTTCCCGAGTCTTGTACCTGAGGAGGGTGGCAGTCGCTCTTGCCGGTGTCAGCGGTTACCGCTCTCCTGCCTGGAAGTCACCTGCAACGTGGACCTTCTCCGAATCCCAGCGATCTGACGCGGTTACTGGGTACGTCCTGTCGCTATTGCTGGTGCAGCCATGAGGACGTCACCTACCGCCGCAAGCCCTCTGCCAGATGTTTATGCTCTTCTTGATCTATATCTCTTACTGCAAATTAAGTCCTCGTTTAGCTCTGGGCGGAGGAGGTCCTGCTCTCTGGTGTGCCCGATGGCCTCTGTTGCCATTGACCCCTGCTGTGGAAGATGATAAAGTGTGCTCCCAGGTGCAGGTCACACCTCTCGCTCCTCTGCTTATTGCGGGTCGTCTGGAAGGGGCCAATATGTCTTTGTGGCTTCTCTCTACATGGGGTAAATGGGGCAGTCCCCTTTACCGTCGCTGCTGGGGCACACCGCTATGCAGTCAACTGGGCACCATAGTCGCTGCCTTTGCTTGGGCCCAGGTGTGCCTTTCAATATCCATGCTCAGTAGGCTGTACAGGGCGACACAGAGGGCCGCGCCGGAGCAGGCGCAAGGCCTTCCCGTCAACGCGGCCCAGCCTGTCGGCTCCGCGTGTCTCAGGTGCCCCCTCTCCCTGGCCGGGAAGTAGCCGTCCAACTGGGCCTCTCGTGGCATAGTCACTCTATCCTCTGGGTGGGATGGAAGGCCCTTAGGTCGCCCCAGCCCCCATGGACGGCCCCGGAGCTTGCAGAATGCCCATGCCTAGGCCTCTCACCTTTCGGGCCTCCAATGCTGTTCCCCGTTGCCAAAGGCTAGTTCCTCACTGCTGGCGGGCATGCTCCACCCCCTCTCCATGCTCTACTGTGGGGCCGGGGAGGGCCGCCTGCCCCCTCGCCTCCCCTCTCAGTGCCGGGCTCTCTCGCAGAGGGAGGCCGCCTTTCGCTGTCAAGTCTCCGGGGTTGGGCGCGCGCACCCGCTGCTCACTCTCCGTTCCGGGGACGCCAATATAAATCGGGTCCCGGGTAGTGCCTCTGATGTCTCCATGCCTCTGTCACCCCTTTCTGATGGCTGGACACACCAGGATTATGCTGCTGTGCCGAGGCCGGAGCGGAGGGACCGAGTTTTGCGTCTGCTCACTCAGCCATCTTGGCCACGCCTCCCCCAAGGATCCCTTTATGAATGATCAATCCCAACCTGAAAGTTGATGAAGTAAAGAAAGAGTTTCAGGTCTCATGTTTGATAACACATGAGACCTAAAAGTGTTTTTTGTGATATGCAAGTTTCGTTGATGTTGTGGGACTGTATTATACAAATGTTAAAAGAACAGGGTAACAGCATGCACATTACTTTCTCATATGTACATAAAAGAACAGTGAATAGTTTGATGAAAGGCATGGGAAGGGATCTGCACACGAAGAGAGAGGAGGACGACACTTCACAGGAGTTTATAGTTGATGGACACTGATGAGCAGTGGACTCTATTCCAATACTGTAAGAAATTGGTTTATTGGTTGAGGGGTGTGAAAGTCCCACTCAGGCAACAACTACAATCCTTGTCAGGGGGAGCCACAAATTTCACTAAATTAACCTGTGCTTAACCCTCTGGCAGCTTGGCACAAAGCAGTCAGGCTCAACCTAGAGGCAATGTGTAAAGTATTTATGTAGCTCACAAACAGTAATAAAGTGAAAACACAACACAAGAAAACACCCAAACCAATTTACAAAAATTGAGTACATGTTCATAAATACAATGATACTAGAATGACAAAACTCCAGCCACTAGAACTGGAGATATTCAATTTTAAAATTGTTAGGGAAAAAGTTCCTAAAAGCACAAAGCGCCACTCGCAGTTATCTGGTTGTAATAGCCCGGGGTAAAGTCACAAGTTCAGTCTGACCACGATGGAGCAAGAGTCGGATATCGAGACCAGGTTAGTCCCGCTGAAAAAGTTAAATTCTCAGAGTCCGACACAAAGAGTTCTGATCGCGTCGGAGGAGGCCATGAGGAGCAGGGAGAGCTGCAGATGGTTGTCGATGTAGCATGAAGAGCAGGCCGGCCGTTGTGGGCTTTCTTCGCTGTAGAGCACGGAGCCGGTCGGGCGTCACGAACGGTCATTGCAGGAGCTTTACTTTGGTGGTCACCATGGGCTGTTGTTGCTGCAGCACGGAGTGGAGATCTTGCATTGCCAGTCATCGCTGGCGGTTGCTGTAGCATGAAGAGCAGGTCTCACTGGAGCTTCGTATTCACTGTAATAAGGTAACCCAATGTTACTCCATGAGAGAGATAGGCTTATAGTAGTGCAAAATGACTTTAGGAGTATATCACTACCAGGACACGTAAAACTTAAACACATATTTCCTCATTTTTAAATACAATGCACCCTGCCCTATGAGCCATTAAGGCCTACCTTAGGGGTGACTTATAAGTATTAAAAAAGAAGGCTTAGGTCTGGCAAAAGGTTTATTTTTCCAGATTAAAATGGCAGTTTAAAACTGCACACACAGGCTGCAGTGGCAGACCTGAGATGTTTTAAAAGACTACTTTAATGGGTGGCACATTGAAGGCTGCAAGTCCACTAGTAGCATTTAATTTACAGGCCCTGGGTACATGTAGTACCACTTACTGGGGACCTACAGGTGAATTAAATATGCTGAGTTGGTGTAGGCCAGTTTTCCCATGTTTGAGCACAAGCACCGGTTCACTGGTTAGCAGTGGTAAAGTTCACAGAGTCCTAACGTTATGCTATATTATGTTAAAATATTTATAGAGCGCATGGATGCCCCAGCAACGGGGCGTCCCAGCGCTAACAGTCTAGTAAAGTGGGAGGCAAAGGCAGTTTAGCGATTGGAGAAGAGCCAGGTCTAATGCCAACAAAACAGGTTCTGCTTGAGATGGGGGGGGGGGGGGATGGCCCTGTAAAAAGGGCAGGTCAACAGTTACTTTTTCCCTCCTGTGCTAATGGGAAATGTAGTTTCCTCCTGCCAACTAAATAAAGTGAAAAAAAATATGCATAAGCCCTTCCTCCATGCCCTTAATAGAATCAAAACTGTCCTTCTTCATAGCTAGAAGAACTTTTACATTAGTTGAGTAAAACATGCAAATGATAGGTGTTCTGTATGTTTTATGCTCCCTCCCTCAGGCCCTGGTGCTTACTCATGAGGGCTTCTCTGGGCGGATCTCTCAGCAGTGGATCATGATGCAGGTGTGGCATCTTTTAACTCCTCTTGTTTGTATTGTGGGTGGAACTCTGGGCTTCTCGCCAGCAGCAGCATGCTAACAAAGGCCTTCAGAAGGGCTGGTGCAGCACGTTTGTGTAACTATATTCTGTAGGTTGTATGTTCGCAATCAAGTCCTGACTGCCCCCTAATTGTCCTTGACATTGCTGAGTATGGCTGCCTTTCAAACCCCTGGCACAAATGGCACGAGCCGTGCTTAATTAAAAAAAAAAACAATTTCGTGCAGGGGCCCAAATTACTTCTTAGGAGCCTGCTAAATGCCAGGATGGACAAATGCCATGGTGTCTAGTCTTGATTCCACCTCATGCCTCTTGCTTCCACCACCCTACTCTTCTTATCTCTTTATATCATTCTTGCAGGATTTTTTTCTTCCCTGGTTTCTCCCTTTGCCGCTGTTTTTTTATCTTTATCTTCCTCTTTCTTTCTCCCTTTTCTGCCTTTCTCTCTCTTGATCAGGGTCAAATTCTAATGATAAAAAATATGTCCTGGTTCCCAAAACTGAATGCTGGTGCACCCCAACCTACAACCACCAGCACAGAGCCCGGGGTACCATCTGATATAATCACCCTACTGCTAATAGTGCATGGGAAGGAGTATATTGTTTAAATTTCATTTATATTATATTTCCTTAATATTGCAAGTCAGGCTAATGCCCTCAATGCAGAGAGAGCTGCTTCCCTTGCTGTCACTTGGTGTTGCACCCCCTCCTTTTTTTCAATTTAAATCTTTATTGCATTTTACAGGAAAGCATTTCATTGCATTACATAGCATTGCATAATGAACACAGAATAACCAAAAATAGGAGAAGGAATGGGCCCAAATACTCCAGGTCCCTTTATTTTCTAAAAGGCCATCAACGTCCTCAACAGTTACTTGCACCTGTCCGCCCTCCCCCTTAATTCATTATGATTGCATGTTACTCCACAAAATCAGACCCTCTGATTCACAATTGCCACAGTCCTCTCAAAAACCTGGTGCCTATTTATTGGGCTGGGCCCAAGCTGGTCCCAGGCAGCCTGTTTATTTGCTACACAATAGAGCCACGAGAATCAGTTATCTAGGTGTTGGAGCCTTCTCAGTAGACATTCTTCAAGGATCGCGAGGGCCTTCGGGGCGGTCGGTCCTCTCCGCCACCGGCGACACATTTAACCTCCTTCTTTTTTGAAGACTTCAACACTTTGTTGCTTTGGCTCCTTCAAAATGTACCTTTAACCCTAAATTGCCCTCAGTTACTGTGGACAGATTATCTGAAAACAGACTCCTCGTTTGGCCTCTCTTTGATTCAATATCTTTCCTTATTGGTTCCAGTTCCCTTCTCCATGTTTTTGCTATGGGAGAAGCAGCAAAAAAGAGGAGTATCCATCGGTTCACCAGTAATTCAGTTTTCCGCCTCAATGCATTTAGGATTGTCTCCCTTAATTCCTTCTCCCTCAAAAGTAACATAGTTGTGGGACCTGACATCACCTTGGTTGGAGCAAGTTTTAGTGATTTCAACTGGCAGAACTAGCATTTATCCCCCCCCTTTAAGAACTTCATTATGAATATTTCCTGCTTCTGACAGCCGTGATGCCAAAAAGCTCATTAATTCATTGACCCCCAATTCCTCTGGGCTACTGAGAACAGTAATATGTCTCAATCTGTGGAAATGTCCCATCTGTTCCAATCTTCTCCCCATGCCCTTTTGCTGTTGTGTTACATTCATCCCCCATTTTACACAGATTTGTTTACAACCATTATATTTATGGGGGTCTATTAACTTGCGCTGACTCTTGAAGGTGTCATGCTTCCTTCTTCAATTATTGTACTGTCTCGTGTAATGCATCACATGGGGTATTTTGCTGTGTAGTGTTTTTTGTCAATGCTTGGAAGTGTTGCCATTGTGTTTCGATGGGTGTAGTAAGAGGAGTGTCTCTGTCATCCTCTTTATCTCCTTGTTTTAGTTGCTCTCTTTGAAGTCTACTTTCTCTTTTTTCCTGGGAGTTTTTTTCAGTTCTCACCTACACACAGTTTTATCTGCCTGCTGTCGAAAGACCTGTCGTGTACTGTACCAGTATTTACCGCGGGGTTTGGGTCAGCCCGTTGCTTACATTGGTCGGCTTTCTTGTCAGTTTCTTTAGCTTGCTTCCTATTCGATGGCTTTCCTCCTTGTGTTTGTCTCTCCCCTGGAGTATAGCTCCTTTACCATCCATTTGATTGGGAGATTTGTATACTTCAACTGCTTCCATCCAGGGAGCTGCGCCTCCAGCTCCTCCGTTGTTCCCTCAGTTGTCCCCATTCCACTAGTTTTTTTTATAACCACCCTCGATAATTTTCCCTGCCCCCATTCCTTGTTTGTTTTTATAATGACATTTTTTTAAAACATTTTATGAGGGCTTTCAGCTGCTACTTGCTAGTATGGCCACCAATGTTCCCTCTAAATTTTTTCCTCGGTGTGCGGCAGTGCAAGATCTCTGTGCGCTGCAGCCAAGCTGTGTGCGGCAAGCATGCGAGTATTTAAATCTGTGGCAATTACCACTTTTGTTTACAATGAGTTCGAGAACAAGTGCATTTCACACATGTACCTCTTTTTAACAGGGTCTTGAGACAGTTTTGCAGTGTGGAGACAGATCATCATGATATTAATTGTTTATTCTAGTTGCACCTATACCCCAGGCTTAGAAAAGGACAGGACTCAGAAGGGAGCACCATTACAAGATCTTACTGAATTTTCTTGATTGGAGCACTGATCATTTGGAACGGGGTTGTTGGAAGACTATACAAGAGAATGTATATTTAGCAAGTTGACAAATACATAACAAAGTTACATTTTGATGTACAACCTAATGATTAATGTCCTTGCTAAGAGGAAGTGTGTGAAATGTGTCCATCTAGGCCAAACATAGACTGTGGTGTAGTGTAGTTCCTATTTCCCAAATAGGCTCTGCGCATTGGAATAATATACCCTATAGGTTTGACATGTCCCTATCGAGTATATTAAACTTAATTACTTTGTGCCAGCTAGCTCAGAGGCCACTAGAAACTCCTTGAAAACAAAAAGGGAGTAGTTTCTGGCAACCGCATAAACATGACAACTTTTTTTCCCTTTAGAATCGGAACACTCTCAGAATCGTGGAAACAATAGATAACAGTTTCACTCAGCTAATCGTGCATGCTTAGTTTCTCCAGAGTTACACAGAAAGAAAAGACGGGCGTTTCAATAAAAGGGATTTATTGAACAGTCTTGTTTCTCGTGTAAGAGATATGAGCTGTTATGATCACAAGACAATATGCAAGATATATATTGTACAGCGTAAGCAGTAGAAAGAAATAATACTGCGCTAGCATTATCTTTTAGCTATGACACATATATTCATATATATAAATAACATAAGCTAAGAATGCGAGTACTCATACGATGCGTCTCTAAGCTAGTTCTACCCCAGTGTACCTAACCTAACCTAGGTGTAGGACAATGTAAGAAGTAGGTGAAGTATTCTATAGTATGGTATACTAAGAGTCTGATATGCTAAGAGTCTAGTATGCCAAGAGTCCCTCTAGGTTCTAGTCAGCTCCATACCTTGAGAATGAGAGGTGGGAATCTCCTGCCGGATCTCAAACTCTAACACCCCGCGAAGGAAGTCAGAACACTGGAAACTGGATTCTTCTGCAAGCAGGAATGACAGTGTCTTCTCAGTGCGTCAGGCCGGGATACGGGCTCCTCTGAAGTCGAGGTCTCCTCCTAACTTGCTTGGGCAAGGGAAGGTATATTTATACCTGGTAGGTGCCTTGGAATGTTAGCATTGACGTGAAGTCGGACAGAGGAAGACGTCAGGAATGAACCCTTAAGGTATAGCGGTTCATGCATAATAGATGAGTTCTTGGAGAAATCAATAATCCTGTGCTAGGCTCAGGGTTTGGTTTCTAAGAACTCGTTGTGACGTTGGGGTGGACGGATGTCGGTGGCCATGCCTGTATTTGGAGTGCATGGCTCATGCCTAAATAAGGACAGGGTTTTTATGCCTATATAAGGGCAAGGTGAATTGTGCTTATATAAGGACATGTTTCGGACACCTAAAGCGGAATACAACAGTGGGAAAGGGTGGCTCAGACAAGTCAAGTGCTATCGCTAGATGTGTGCAAAAACAACAGTTGATGGACAGAATGCAGAACAATGTCATACATTCACCCCAGTACAGAGATCTGGGCCTAAATCCATCGTTTTTTTGCTCACCATGCCATTCCAGTTTGAACCCAGCCATATGCAAATCAGTCTTGACCCTGTGCCTCATGGGAACAGTCCAGCCCGAACTGCCAAGCCATGTCCTCCCTGGACTGGAAACAAGCATCCTAGGACCGGTTTCGGGGTTTCACCCCTCTTCAGCCAGGATAGCTTGATTCCAGTGGCATGGAGAGCACGGGACCCACGTTTGGGCATACCCGTCCCACTCGGGGTGACAAATGCAAAAACAACAGTTGATGGACAGAATGCAGAACAATGTCATACATTCACCCCAGTACAGAGATCTGGGCCTAAATCCATCGTTTTTTTGCTCACCATGCCATTCCAGTTTGAACCCAGCCATATGCAAATCAGTCTTGACCCTGTGCCTCATGGGAACAGTCCAGCCCGAACTGCCAAGCCATGTCCTCCCTGGACTGGAAACAAGCATCCTAGGACCGGTTTCGGGGTTTCACCCCTCTTCAGCCAGGATAGCTTGATTCCAGTGGCATGGAGAGCACGGGACCCACGTTTGGGCATACCCGTCCCACTCGGGGTGATAAATGCAAAAACAACAGTTGATGGACAGAATGCAGAACAATGTCATACATTCACCCCAGTACAGAGATCTGGGCCTAAATCCATCGTTTTTTTGCTCGCCATGCCATTCCAGTTTGAACCCAGCCATATGCAAATCAGTCTTGACCCTGTGCCTCATGGGAACAGTCCAGCCCGAACTGCCAAGCCATGTCCTCCCTGGACTGGAAACAAGCATCCTAGGACCGGTTTCGGGGTTTCACCCCTCTTCAGCCAGGATAGCTTGATTCCAGTGGCATGGAGAGCACGGGACCCACGTTTGGGCATACCCGTCCCACTCGGGGTGACAAATGCAAAAACAACAGTTGATGGACAGAATGCAGAACAATGTCATACATTCACCCCAGTACAGAGATCTGGGCCTAAATCCATCGTTTTTGCTCACCATGCCATTCCAGTTTGAACCCAGCCATATGCAAATCAGTCTTGACCCTGTGCCTCATGGGAACAGTCCAGCCCGAACTGCCAAGCCATGTCCTCCCTGGACTGGAAACAAGCATCCTAGGACCGGTTTCGGGGTTTCACCCCTCTTCAGCCAGGATAGCTTGATTCCAGTGGCATGGAGAGCACGGGACCCACGTTTGGGCATACCCGTCCCACTCGGGGTGACAAATGCAAAAACAACAGTTGATGGACAGAATGCAGAACAATGTCATACATTCACCCCAGTACAGAGATCTGGGCCTAAATCCATCGTTTTTTTGCTCACCATGCCATTCCAGTTTGAACCCAGCCATATGCAAATCAGTCTTGACCCTGTGCCTCATGGGAACAGTCCAGCCCGAACTGCCAAGCCATGTCCTCCCTGGACTGGAAACAAGCATCCTAGGACCGGTTTCGGGGTTTCACCCCTCTTCAGCCAGGATAGCTTGATTCCAGTGGCATGGAGAGCACGGGACCCACGTTTGGGCATACCCGTCCCACTCGGGGTGACAAATGCAAAAACAACAGTTGATGGACAGAATGCAGAACAATGTCATACATTCACCCCAGTACAGAGATCTGGGCCTAAATCCATCGTTTTTTGCTCACCATGCCATTCCAGTTTGAACCCAGCCATATGCAAATCAGTCTTGACCCTGTGCCTCATGGGAACAGTCCAGCCCGAACTGCCAAGCCATGTCCTCCCTGGACTGGAAACAAGCATCCTAGGACCGGTTTCGGGGTTTCACTCCTCTTCAGCCAGGATAGCTTGATTCCAGTGGCATGGAGAGCACGGGACCCACGTTTGGGCATACCCGTCCCACTCGGGGTGACAAATGCAAAAACAACAGTTGATGGACAGAATGCAGAACAATGTCATACATTCACCCCAGTACAGAGATCTGGGCCTAAATCCATCGTTTTTTGCTCACCATGCCATTCCAGTTTGAACCCAGCCATATGCAAATCAGTCTTGACCCTGTGCCTCATGGGAACAGTCCAGCCCGAACTGCCAAGCCATGTCCTCCCTGGACTGGAAACAAGCATCCTAGGACCGGTTTCGGGGTTTCACCCCTCTTCAGCCAGGATAGCTTGATTCCAGTGGCATGGAGAGCACGGGACCCACGTTTGGGCATACCCGTCCCACTCGGGGTGACAAATGCAAAAACAACAGTTGATGGACAGAATGCAGAACAATGTCATACATTCACCCCAGTACAGAGATCTGGGCCTAAATCCATCGTTTTTTTGCTCACCATGCCATTCCAGTTTGAACCCAGCCATATGCAAATCAGTCTTGACCCTGTGCCTCATGGGAACAGTCCAGCCCGAACTGCCAAGCCATGTCCTCCCTGGACATGAAAAAAGCATCCTAGGACCGGTTTCGGGGTTTCACCCCTCTTCAGCCAGGATAGCTTGATTCCAGTGGCATGGAGAGCACGGGACCCACGTTTGGGCATACCCGTCCCACTCGGGGTGACAAATGCAAAAACAACAGTTGATGGACAGAATGCAGAATGACAGCGTCTTCTCAGTGCGTCAGGCCGGGATACGGGCTCCTCTGAAGTCGAGGTCTCCTCCTAACTTGCTTGGGCAAGGGAAGGTATATTTATACCTGGTAGGTGCCTTGGAATGTTAGCATTGACGTGAAGTCGGACAGAGGAAGACGTCAGGAATGAACCCTTAAGGTATAGCGGTTCATGCATAATAGATGAGTTCTTGGAGAAATCAATAATCCTGTGCTAGGCTCAGGGTTTGGTTTCTAAGAACTCGTTGTGACGTTGGGGTGGACGGATGTCGGTGGCCATGCCTGTATTTGGAGTGCATGGCTCATGCCTAAATAAGGACAGGGTTTTTATGCCTATATAAGGGCAAGGTGAATTGTGCTTATATAAGGACATGTTTCGGGAAAACCTATATACGGACACCTAAAGCGGAATACAACAGTGGGAAAGGGTGGCTCAGACAAGTCAAGTGCTATCGCTAGATGTGTGACACATTTGCTTCTCTCGTTGGTTCTTGCAATTCTTCCAGTGCTGATAAACTCTATCAAGGTCAACTTTGCTATTTAAGAGATAGGCCTTTGTCCCCATCAGCATAACCAAGTGATTCTCCTCCAGTCTGGCTCTTGATTTAGACTTGATAGTGTTCAAGAGACTGAATCCTTGTTCACAGTCTGCACTTGATGACTGAAATGTTGGAACATGGCTGACGAGCCACATAATACAAAACATGCTATGGTTGGACATTCAAAAACGGCGGATGGTATCTCAATAGCACTCAGCAAACCTGAGAAAGGAAAGATAAAATGTAGTTCTTGTGTACATTTAGCAGCTTGTATGTCTGCTTTTGTGACAGACATATGCATCACGTAGGGCCTGTACAAAACCACGAAGTATTGTGGAAGGCTGACAAAAGAGCAACATAAAACATACTCAATTACCCTGACCATCCTCATTTCAGTAATTTTTAATGCACTGACCCCAGAATATAGCAATACAGGAGAAGGAATACCTCAGAGTAGAGGTGGACGAGCTAAGAAATTAATGAGTAGAGCAGAGCCAAGGATTAGCTCTAGGTCTAAATCATTCAACAAGCATGTTAGAGTAAGTTAAGGTGCATTAAAAATTCAAGAAAGTATATCCATAACACAAAGAAATGTTTCACCTCACATTCCTGGCCCCGTCTTTACAATAAATGCTACTTAACTAAGAGGCAAGTCCATTATCATGTATACATTAGTTGTTGGCTTGATTTGTGCTATAGCTAGAGAAATAATATAGACTATTAAATCAAAAACACCAGGGTTTCTGTATAGTGCACATCTTATACTCTCGTGTTTGAAGGTGGTCTCGTAATATTGAACAAAATGGAGGTGCGGTGAAATAAAGTATTTTCATTGAATCACACAATTTGGTCGAGCAGGGATGTTTGTGCTCCAAAAATAAACAAGCATTAGCAAAGCCAAGCGTCATGGTGCTAGCCGCTGCCTATTGGCTTTGACAATTCAATTCATTTTCTGTTTTGGTTTTGCAAAAATATTTTTGGGGGTAAGCTGGTGTGCCCTCATCAATTTAAAAAAATGTAAACAACTGGTTAAAAGCAAAAATATTTCTTGGTCTGCAAATAACACACATTCCTAATTCCTGGCTTTGAAAAGAACTAAACTATCAGGATACTCAGTAAAAATATATTGAGCATTATCTCACATCCATTTAATTTTTATAGATCTACTCAGAGACGTTTTGAGGCATGGGCAAAGTGGGATCTGGCCCAGGGCCCCAGCTTTTCAGATGGGCCCCTGAGGGAGCCTGCTTGGTTCTGCAGAGAGTCTTGCCCTGGTGACCCTGAATAATTCTTGCACAGATTGTAATAGACTCTCACACATCACCCTTATTCAAAATAAATTAAAGGAAAACTGTATTTGAAACAGACATTTTGCAGAGAAATGTTGCACTTATGTTTCATTCTTTCCGATCAAAGCAGGACCTCACATATTAATATGTCACAAAGATTATTTGCAGTACTATTAGGGACTGCTGCTGTTACAATATTGAAAACTCACCTCACTATCCCTAAATATTAGATGTAGCCACATTTAGAATAAGGACCAGTGAGTCTGTCCACTGTCAGTGACCTGGCTAAAGAGGGCATGAAAGAGCTGAAAATGGATCATAAATTCAAAGTTGTTCCGAACAGGGGTCCCAAAATATGTTTGGCCCAGGGCCCCCAAAATCCTTAAGATGTCCCTGCTGCCACCCTCTAAGAAGACAGAAAGGTGAAGTATAGTGCTGTAGAAAACTAATGATTACTGCTGAGTTGGATACTGAAGGGACGTTAATGAGCAATTTGTGTGCTTGCTGATATTAGTTGTGAGAGGTGTTATTTCAATCTCCATCATAATATCCTGTCTTTGTTTTAGCATCAAGAATTACCACTAGGCAAGTAGAGCACCAAGTCATTTGGATACTGATGCATGTCTCTTTAGACAGGGCCTTGCACAGGCCCTTACTTTAGGACATCAGCATATGTTTTAATTACTTTGTCTTATGGCTGCTTCAAAAATCTCTGGGGTGTATTATATATTACTCTATTTATCATGTTCAAGCTACCCTGTTCCTCATCTTGTTCAAAGTATCCTCGTGAAAACAGGCAGGCCTGTTCTTTGAGTGATGGTCTGAAGCCTCCATCAGTTTGTGGCTCCTATCAAAGTATCTAAGGTCAGTTATCTTGGTGCTCGAATGTGTTAGCAGCAGCTGTCTCTTCAATCTTAGACTCTAACACTACATGTCCCAATGTATCTCTTTTAATTTGTGTCGCTTTCGTAAAGTCAGACTTGCATAGTTGCTATCTGTGCATGCTTCTGTTAAAGCTCAGGCTCCTGCAGCAGGTGCAGAATGCACCCCTGCTGATTCAAGCAGGGAGCACACATCACCTACTCACAGGTTGGTCCATTGCTTACATGTCATTAGCCTATTCCCGGCCCAATGTTAGATCCACATTCATTGCACTCAGTAGGCCTTTCAATGTAAAGCAGGTCTTAATTCCTGCAGTAAACGAGTATTCACATTTGGTTTGGCAACTCAATATTGACGTGCAGCAAGCTTTTGTCTGTAATAAATGGGAAACTATTTTAAAGGAATTACATTATTTGTGGTGTTGTGCTATGTGATGTTAGGTTAACACCTTTGGGCTTTTCCAACAGTAACCATCGACACCCACCTAAACTGGGGCAGGCTTTTGTAATGGTCATTTTGAAACTGACAAAGAAGTTTGGGAAGAAACTAACTCTACCCAACTCATTGTTCACTCACACTCAGTTCTGTGATCTGCATGTTACACCTTTGTAGCAGGCACATTAACCCTTTGCTCTACTTTAGGGTAGGCTGCACCTGGCACTAGACAATCTCTGGTCTCTCTCCAGCAGGAGCATTAATCACTAGAGTTGTCTCAACAAGGTCAGTGCCAGGTGCACCAAGTGCTAAAGCCGCACAGCAACAGTGCAATGCCATAAAAAACATCAGAGATGTCCATCATAATATTTACCCGGCTCAAAGTCTGAACCTAAAGCACGCAGTTTCATTATTTAATTTTAGCAAATTCGACCAGGGTAGGGTGACCAGACGTCCCGGTTTTCCCCGGACGGTCCCCGTTTTTGGAGAAGTGTCCCGACACTTTTCTCCAAATAGAATAAATGTCCCGGTTTTTGAATAGTGTTCTGATTTAACACAGAAATGTCCCGGTTTTTGTTATGTAGTAATGGGAAGGGAAATCCTTTAAAGAGAGGCATTTTCTCTCGGGATTTCCCTTCTCTTTCTACAAGCAGCAAGAATGTCATTGTGCCAGCCATCGGAACAACAGAGTTTCCGAACAGCCAGCACAACGCAGCTCTGCTCACTGGAGTCAGAGGTCACAGCCTGCTCCAAGATCCATCCAGCCACCAGTATGACCCTGCTCTGCCCTTTAAAGTGAGCGTGTGGGCTGCAGTAGAATTAAGCAGCAGCCAGAAGGAAAGGGGCTTTGATTGAAGCCAACCTGCATGACGCCTCCCAAGCCCTGACAGCACCAGCAAGTCAGGACCCTGCCTCCATGTCAGAGCTGCTCTAGCCAGGATCCATCAGCAGCCACAGGAGATGCGCCCTCCCAGCCTACAAACCAGCACTGGAGTCACAACATAAGAATTTAAAGGCAGTGGGACATTTTCTCTTTGTTGTTTGGCCTGTGTTGTGTTACCAACACCCCCGAAAAACACCGCCCATTTGTTTAAACTTTCTTGGGCACAAGTCAGATTTGGATGGGGTCCTTAGTGTTGCCATATTTCCCAGAGACAATTATTGGTTTCATCCCATTTTTCATTTACTTTAAACAAAAGCATCTGCTATAATTTTTAACATTGGCTTGCTATCTTTATTTACTTTACTTAGCCGTCAGCGGTCAAAAAAATATGGTGATACTAAGAAAGGAAATGCAACCATAATTAGGAACTTGCGCACACCAGGAGGAGTGGATCCCTCTGGCCTACATGGATAGGTCAAAGCAACTCTGCTTTTTGCAGAGTATCTTTTTATTTATTTTTTAACAAAGATACTGCAGGGGGCTTACATGAAGGTTGGATGAGTTACAGAGGCCTCTTCAGCTGCCAGTGGTGGTTCTGCACTCAGCAGTACACAGAGAACCACATATGAAGCTGGCATCAGCCATCACCAGGTGATGTGGCATTCCACCTGTCACATAATTTAGTGCTTCAGTGCCACATAATCCTACTGGCCCTTTATGTTATATAGAGAGCATTAATTAAACAAGCATGTAAATTGGTGTGTAGGAAATATTACAAAAGATGTGGATTACAAGGTATAGGAGTCACATGTCATCCATACTGCTGGCCATTATATGTAAGAGCGTCTGGCCTGGAGAAACAAAGGGGAAGATTTGCTGAGTGTTCACACAGAGCAGTAACTAAAGTTGCTGCGTTGCATGAAATGGAGACAGTACAATAGCGCCATACCTACAGTGCAAGTATGTGCTTGTGAAGCATATGTTTTGTTTAGGAAGGGTCTCCCTTCCAGTACAAAATACTATGCTTTGACGAAGTAAAATACTTTTCCCTCTAGAGATTACCATCAAAATCCATGCGTGATTGCATGGAGCCCCATTGTACACCCCCTTGATGCAAAGTAGCATTTACCACTATTTTACTTTATGGCTACTTTTCAATGCAAATCAGGATTTGCGTTGGAAAGTAAAACCCAAGGCAACTCTTTGTGCAGCGTTTGCGTCACTTTTGTGACAAAGTTTTCAGCCAATAAAATACCTCTCATTTGTCATCTGTATTTCCTCATCTTTGTCTGTGGAGGAGGCTGTCGTAGTCTTTTTTCTATGTCCATGACAGCTGTCAGATAGTCCTACTTTTATGTCGATGGTGGTTGCAAACTGTAGTCCTACTTCTATGTCTATGACATGTCCCGGTTTTTTGTTTTGAGAATCTGGTCACCCTAGACCAGGGGCCGGTCTATACCTGATTATATAAATGTATAGCAGGTGGGGGAGGTGGGGAGAGAGAAAACATGGCCTGCACTGTAGGGACCGGCAAGTTGTTTACAGTTCATGTTATAATAATGAAAGTGCAAAGCAGCTCCGATTCTACAGTGCGAACAGCTGAAGTTTGACAAAAGCTTACAAGCATACCAAACCAACATTAAATAAGAAATGATTGTTTCTTGTAACATATGCGTGCTGCGCGGATGCTACAAACCGAGCAGACTTACTGAAATTAAAATAAACATTTCTGGTGAATGTGTGCAGGCCCCCCACCCCTCTGACACGAAAAGCAAAAGCGGAAAGTATAACTGCTGCCTGCCCTAGACTTGACATTCCACAAGCCCTAACCTGAAAGTTCAAAACTGCTGCTCCCCATTGCGTTTTAGATTCACACTGCACTTCACCACGAAGAAAAAGACCGTACTTTTCGCAGCGCTCCTATTTAAAAGGCCGTGGCTGGTGAATGGTCTAAATCCCTTGTGAAGCTGAGACGTGCGCGCTTTCATAGACTGTGTGCGCGCTTGGGAAAGGCCCTGTGCGCGCGCGCCCGTGCGCGCATCTTCCAGGGAACAATGATGGCCACTAATTTATGCAAAAGTGCTTTTGTGCATTTTGTTTTTTAATTAAACGCTCCAAGAGGGGCATCCACCATATTGGATTGGTAAATTAAAAAAATTGGGGAGAGGAGTTGGCCTAACGGCTAGGGCGGTCGACCGCGAATCTGGGGAACTGGGTTCGAGTCTCGGCAATGATGCTGAACATCCTGTGATTCTGGGCAAATCACTTAATCTCCCCGTGCCTAACAAAAATGAATGTGTCCTCATGTAATGTAACTGGTGCTATGTAAAGCGCTCTGATACTCGATTCGGGTCAAGTTTGCACTATATAAAACTCTGTAAAACAAAACAAACAAAAGAAAATGGCCTTTGCTTCATGATGTATGCATGCACATGCTTTATGAGACATGCTTGCACATGTCAGATGTGTGCGCATGCATATGTCATCATGAAGAGGCCATTTTGGCAGGTTTTTTTTTTACTGATTCTGAACTGCTTTGGCAACAAGCTGTGACAAAGCCAAAAGGCCTGCTAACATTTTCAAAGGCAAGACCTATTGGCTTTGCCAATGCTTGGACTACAGTTAGGTATTTTCGAATTGTCGCTCTATCACAACCACAGTTTGTGCCACACATTTCTGTTTTCTGGTTCTTCAGCCCAATCCAAGATGGTGTCTGTTCTTCCTGTCCTTAAGATAATATTCACTTTCATTGTTCCCGTATCTGCCTCTTCCACCTCAAATCAGGCATGTAAACCCAATACTGCTAATAAGTAAACTTTTCGCCTGCTCTGACCTCTTGACATTTCCCTCTGATTCTTCCAACCACGTCTTCATTGATAGGGCACCGTCCGCACCATCCTCACTGCCAGTATTACATGGCCATCTTCAACTTGACCCTCAAGACCACTGCAGCGCACCGACTCCCTTTTGCATTCAGGCTGGGTGGAGCTGGTTCTCCTGCAGTATCGGTCACTTCTTTGTGCCCATATTTTGTTGATGCTGACAGATTGGACTCAGCAGGTTCCATGTTCCCAGGGAGCCTGCTGGGTAAGTAAGGGTTCCTCAATAATGGCACGGTGACAATTGTAGGAGCGATGACAATCTTTTAATGTGTACAGAAGATAACATCCACACGAGTATGTCCCGATCAATCCAAGCAACTGATCCTGACTGGACATTCTCAGCTCCCTTTATCCTCCTCGTACTTTCCAATCCATGCCCACCATACAAACATAAACCTTGCTAATGACAGTGCATCATTTAACAATATCATAAAGATAAGGCATCATTTAATAATATCATATGTAACACATCTTTCCCCTAAACAAAACTAACAAAGCGAAACAAAAGAATAACTAAAACCTTGAATACACTCAAAAGAAAAGCTGGAGAATTCACTTCAGAATGTAAATAAACTAAAGGATTCACTTCAGAACAGACTCCTGAAGTTTAACCAGTAATTTACATGTTCTGTCCCGCCTTCCTTTATTCCAGATACGCTCTCTTACCACCACTGGATGAACAACACAATCCTTGTTAAGTCCATCTGTGATAGATGTTACATTTCTGTTTACTTCTCCCCTGCAACCATCCTCAGACACATTCAAAAACACATTGCATATGCCCTCAATGCCCCTCACGCATGCCGGAACTCCTCCCTTAAACAGAGAGACACGATTGAGATTTCACACAGTTCCACCATCCACACGCACAGCACTCCTAAGTACTTCAGTAACTCATACAAGATCTGACCAACATGGTGGTCCCTAACTCATGACTTTGCTTCTTTTGAGATGGAAAAGGTGACCAATTCTGACACCTTGTTTACTAGAAACACACCTCTTTTTGTCCATATTATATTTCATCTTATGCTTGTATTCTTCTACAACTTTCCTAACTGCTCAGAAATCCGTCTCAACATCACTTCCCTTCCTGTTCTTCAACCACCAAGGAACAAGATTGGTACTTGGTCCACGACCCTTAGCAATTCAAAAGGACTCACATATGCTAAAAACATAGATTGCAATGCCTTCCTCCAATCCAATCCTCCAATCAACTGAATAGCATCTTTCACCACTCTATTGAATCTTTCTACTTGACCGTTGGATTCAGGATGGAACACTGAAATCTTTTTGTGAATAATACCACATCTTTCTAAATAATTCTGGGTATATTCAGTGACAAACTGTGGTCCGTTGTCAGTAACAATTTACTGTGGAATTCCTTCCCTACAAAACACTTTGGGCCTGATTTAGATCTCGGCAGACAGGTTACTCCGTCACAACGGTGACAGATAACCCATCCGACGGAATATAAATCCATAGGATATGAGATTTATATTTCGGTGGATGGGACACAGTAACCCGCCTGACAAGATCTAAATCAGGCCCTTTGTCTAAAAACTCCACCACACTCTTTGAGGTAACCTCCTTCACCATTTTAATTTCTGGCCATTTAGAAAAATAATCCACAATAACTATGCGTAAAGCCTCTTGCTTAGGTAAGACAGCAAATGGGCCAATGATATCTACACCCAACTTCCTCCAAGGTCCTTCAGGAAATTCAACAGGATGGGAATCTGTAATCAAAGCTCTGGCTGATTTGAAACTGGAGGCACTCTTATGACATTTCTACATGTAGGGTCTCTCCTCTTAATATGGGTTGTGCCACTTTTCTACAGTTGTTTTCACATTGGACTAGCGCTGGGCAGCCACATTGCTGGGGCAGCCATGCCCTTTACAAAATTTCATAACATAACGTAGCCTAACTTGATGCTCTACCACACCTTGTGGTGTTAGAAATTCCCATATGACTTTCATGGGCACTATCAATAATTTTATGCCTCAAATCAAATGGTGGTACAAATGTATTTCCTCTCACCACACCATACCTTTCTCAATGGTGAGTTCCTCACCCACCTTGAAGACACCCATCAGCCTAATAATGCCCTGGTTTATTAAAGGTCGGGATTTTGTACCCACAGACCAGGCTGACCTACTATTATGGGTCCCGCTTCTCACCAAGGTATTTAATACCGCTCGGAGATCTGGAGAGATACAAAAATCTTGGTGAGGGGCGATAATTCTCCCTCTATTGAAGAAAGGTGCGAGAACAGACCCTTCAAATTATCACCCAATTTCATTGTTGGATGGGGCGCCCAAGATCTATGGGAGGGTGCTCTCCAATTACATTCACGATTGGGTTGAAGATGGAAATATTTTAGCACATACTCAAGCAGGCTCAGAAGGGGTATTGGAGTGGTGAAACAGGCTATGCGCCTATACTCCATATGTATTAAACATACGAGGCAAAGGAAGGTCCCATTGTTTTTAGTGTTTGTAGATTTGAAATCTGCTTTTGATTTAGTAGATGGGTACTAATTGTGGCTAGCGTTACAACAGCAGGGTCTGCATCTGTATTTGATCACAGCTTTGCAGAATCTGCATGGAGATACTTTTGCGCAAGTGTGCTCTGGGTTGAGGTGAGAATGTAAAGCGAGATTTTTATATCTAATGGTGTGCGGCAAGGGTGTGTGTTGGCCCCTTTGCTCATTTTCCTATTTTTGAATGATGTTGGCTCATATCTTGATAACTTGGATTCCCCGAAGCTAGGTATTGCACGTATCCCTGTGTTATATAAGGACGCAGTGTTGTTCTCTCTTACAGAACTTTCAATGCATAAACTGATTTAGGACTTGCTAAATTATTGTGACATGAAGCATTAACTATTAATGTTTCCAAAACCAAATATATGATACTGGAACCTAGAGCTGAGTTAAAATGCTCCTTCTCAGTGGAAAACGAAACCTTAGAACAAGTAAACTATTTTGATTACTTGGGAATCCGGTACAATAATAAAATGTCATGGAAACAGCATAGGGAAAGAGTGGCCGCAAATCTGAGGCAGGCAGCAGCCGCAGTTATTAGGTGCAAAAACAAACAAATAGGGTGGCAGTCTCTGAGCTCATTATTACATGTGTATAGAGCAAAAGTTGCTACAGCCGTGATATATGGAGCTGACATTTGGGGCTACACGGATTTCTCTGCACTTCAAAAAATTGAGAACAGGTTCCTGAGGGCACTGTTGTGGCTGGGGCAGGGTATGCCTTTAGCATCACTGTATTTGGAACTAGGCATCAGACCTATTTCAGATATTATTGCCCTAGCCCCAGTAATTTACTGGGTACGCCTACAGAAAAATTGTTTATTGGGCATATATTTGGCCGCTTTAAAGGAGGTAGCCCATTACCCAGGCCTTGGTGGAAGCATGTTTGTAGTACCTTAAAGCAGCTGGATCTTGACATTATTTGTGAGGATCCCACAGTGATTAATGAGGAATACAATAAATAGGGTAATGGATGCTTATTAGCAATATAAGAATCAAATGATATTTGAGCTAAGTAAGAAGAGAATCCTGGTACAGGGGTATCTAAATCCTATACTTAATGTTGGTTTTGAACCCTATTTGGATGACATCTACCCTGAGATATGGCGTTCTTTATATATACAATTCCTCCTGGGGAGCCTTCCTTTGAAGGCTTATGTAGCCAAATGGAGTACACCCAAGGGGACTAATGTAGTATGTGATTGTGTTTGTGGTGAAATTGAGACCACTGCCCACTTCATGTTATTTTGTCCAAATGTAGCACGTTTGCGCATGACATGGCTTGCTCCTTTATTTCACACTTATAATGTTTCCAACAAAATGGAGACTTTAGCTCTCTGTTACAGAACTGATTTCCCAGAGGTTTATCATGCAGTTTCTATGTTTGTTTGGAAAGCTTAGATTTTGGCTGGGAAATGGGATTGTAACTGATTTTAATTGTATAGTGTTATATGTACCTTGTATGTTTTAAATATTTATTGAGGTGTACTACTATTTTTCTAATACATTTTGTAAGTATTTGTTATGGCAAAGAACAATAAATAAATAATAATAATTAACATCTGAAAAACTGAGGCGGCACTGCCTTGTCCAAATCGCACTCGACAATACCTAAACAAACCCTCCGGAGTGATAAATGATGTTAAATGCTTTGATTCATCCTCAAGCCAAACCTGATGGTAACCACCTGCTAGGTCGAATGTAGAGAACATTTTTGCACCTGCTACAGTTGAGACCATCTCATGCGAGTTAGGAAGAGAATGAGAATCAATCCAAATAGCACTATTAAGGCTGCGTAAATCAGCACAGAGTCTCAATTCACCTGAGACCTTCATTGAAATGACAACTGAAGATACCCAAGGAGAAGATTCAAGCAGTTAAATTATGCCCTCCTTACATAAGTCATTCAACATCACTTCAAGTTTTTCTCTACAGGAAAGAGGCACATTCCTGACTCTGGGCCTGATTTAGATCTCAGCGGGCGGGCTACTCCATCACAACGGTGACGGTAATCCCAACTGCCGAAATATAAATCCCATTACATCCTACACGATTGTGACGGAGTAACTCCTCTGCCGAGATCTAAATCAGGCACTGTATGTCGTGTGGGTAAAGAATCTTCGTTCAATATTATGCGATGCTTAAAACCACGAAATTCACCCAATTCACTACTGAAGACATCAGTGTATTTTTTTTCTAGGTTTACAATAAAATCATCAAATTGAGGTAAATTTTCAACATTGCTTGCTTTTCCTAGATTATCAATTCTATAAACTGGAGGATGAGACCTGGGATCCAACCTGATGCCCATTTCTTCTTGATGAGGCTACCCCACTCCCATGTGTGAGTCATCCTGAAAAATCCAAATCTGCCCAAAACTACCCAAGCCAGTCAATTTTATGCCCAGTGTAACCACCAGGCGATATATCATGCGGAAGTAAAATTTTGTTAGGCCATCTTTCTTTAACAATATTTTGACCAATAATAGTACACCACACAACTGAATCAACTAGAACAGTGACCCATTGTCCATTAATAGTGATATTGCATGACCAAAACTCTCTCCTAACTTTATCTTAACTCACACTTAAAATAGTATTAGGATTCTGGTCAACGTTGACAAATTGGTCAACTTCTCTTCACTGTCATTTACAAGATTCACTTTCCTAGTGTTAGATCCTATTAAAATGTCCGTTCTTGTTAGAATTAAAACACACTTTTTCGATTGCAGGACAATATTTAAAATTACCTACATGACCAAGACCAGCTGCCTAATCTCTACACTAGACGGGTGCCTTCATGGACTTATCTTTGTGTAACATGGGTCTCTTAAACTTATCCCCACCGTTTTTCATCACAATATGAACATCATTGTCTAAATTTCGTCTAATTTCTTGGATAAATTTCTCAGAGTTTTCAATAGCTTTAGCAATATCAATGGCTGTGTTGAGTGACTTATCAGTGCTTGTCCAAAACTTTCCTAAATTTTCTTGTTATTAGTTTTCATTGAAATCTGATCTCGTAATACCTGCTCACAGTTCATGTGTTCAAACCACAGGTTGATGCCGACGATCTTAATACAGATACATATTCCTCACATGGACAACGATTCACCAAAATGCCTGGGGTAGCGGAAGTGACATCACATACCCTTTGACTCCAGTGACATCACAGGAAGTGACATCATATGGCCATTGATGTCTTCCCGACAGTGATGCCATGTGACCTTTGTCCCTGGTGATGTCACAGGAAGTGCATCACTAAAGTTATAAATTCTATAATTAGTGCAACATTAAATAAATAGATATACCATTCATACCTTTATCATATCATCCCGTGTCTCTTCCATTACCCTTCTCTACCTCTCACAGCTATGCCTCAGGTTCCCTCTCACCTGCATATGTGCCATGTTATCGCCTTCCTTCCCCATCTTCCTCAATGTTTTATGTCATACACATCACTTTAACAGTTTTTCTAAATCACCCTATGATGTGTTCTCTCCCAGTTCACCTCTTAACCACACTTTTATAAACAACTCCCTCTCTCTTATTCTCACAGCTCTATTACCTGTTCCCTCCCACTACCAATTCTCATTACTATTTTTCACATATTTCCCATCATATCTCCTTCTTATTCTCTCATCTCTGTATAAGACAGGTTTTCTCTCTTGTTTCTCCTTTCTCTGCTCACCCGTGGCCCTAATTTGGGTTTAGAATCTGCCTCTTTTTCCCGACTTCATCACTCAAATTTGCTCAGATTTCTCTCCATATTTCACGTTCACCTACATCTTCTCATTTCTCTCAGTTCACTCCCAAACAATCTTCACCCTTATCTTCGTCAACTAATTGTAACTGTCTCTTGATTCGTCCTCTCTCTAAGCATGCATGGGTAGATCCGTGAGGTGGGTGGGTGCAATTACTGGGCATTACGAGGTGTAGAATGAGGATATCTTCAGAAGTGAGGAATTACGCAGAAAATCTGGAATGCCACACCATATTCCCCTTGTAGTTCCCTACTGCTATACAAAATTTATTCTAGTAATTTCAGCTATTATTAGTGGCTGAAACTTCTGAGTCAAATGTACTGGCTCCATGGAGTTACCACAGATCTTGTAACCCCCATGAGGCCGGAATGTTTTTGCTGGAATTTCACTCATCCGCATGCAGCAGAGAAAGTGAAAATCCACTGTTCATGCAAGTGGGTTATTGGCCACACCTCAGAAAGGCTCTATACTGTCCTTGTAAGGACATGCGCAGCATGGGGGTCTATCCAGCCCTCTTTGTATTCTGCTTTTGAAAATGTCCTTGGCTTTTGTGGCAAAAGGGTAACAATAAACAGTGGTAACCTTGGGGGCCGCTGTGGAGATGTTTGTTACGCCTTTTCATGACAGCATTATATTAATTCATTAGTGTGTGTATTGTGTTTCAGTATGTCTATTTTACAAAGTAATCCTTTTTTACGTTTGTTGGACAGTCGAATAAATTAAAATGTTACAGTTTGGGTGGTGCACTGGAAAGTGAACAGACTCATTAGCACCCTGCTTTCATTCTGTTACTGGCACTACTTTAGCATCTCAGCAGTCAGCAGTTACAATGGGCTTGCCAGGGTTCGCAAGGGTACCTTTAAGGACATCCATGGAAAGTCTTCCTCACTTCGCAGTAGTCTCCCATATTACTTTGCCATCTCTCTTTTGGACTTGCAATTAAGTGCTAAATATTAAGTCAACTCTTATGCGGTTAAAGGAAATCCTGATCAAAAGTAGCTTAATTGGTATTCTCGGTCGCCACTAGGCCTGTTTCTCAAGGGTGGGATTTCCAGTTGCTGGAAAACTGGAGCATTGTTTTGCCATCGTGAAGCCTTAAGGCATACATTTCACGCTATATAAATATTTTACTATCTCATTAAGGAGTGCATGGAGGCTGAAGACTGGAGACTGCCAAGGGGGTAAGAAGAAAGTCCCCCACTTTTGTGGATGTTCTGTTTATCTTACCCCCTTCATTTAAAAAACAAATCCTTTCGAGCTTTTCAATTCATTAAGCTGTCACAGTTTTAAAAACAAAGTTTTTAGAGCCTCTTCACAACTTCTCACACCTGAGTGATTAATTGCCACTATAAGGTCCTCATTATAGGTTGAGTTGAGCAGATTTCCTGTATGAAATTCACTCTACTCAATCATGAGTAGGCTGTAGTTCCTCCACCTGGATTTACCACATACTGGGACATCAGACCGTATTTTACCAGATGGAAAATCCTGCTGGTAAAATCACATTAGGAAAAGACTACATTGCAGTCTGGACCTATATCCCAGCACAGCCTCACTCTCAAGGAAAATGTGAAGGAAGCATGTAATGGTCTCCCACAAGCCAACATCTTCCTTTTCCCCTCCCACCCTTCCCATCACCTTATCGCCCCACACTGAAGCCCCTGCACATATTTACCAGCTGCTCAGAGTAGGTGCTAAATGTGTGTTTTACACGTCTCTGAATAGGAAATACTGTACAGAATTCTGTCCTGTAATTCCGGGTGTGCACAATTATTCTCCATTCCAAGGGTGTAACTCAGAGTTGCATGGTAGGTGTTACCGCAGGATACCAGAATTTATGGGTGCAGAGTTTGCAACTTAACATTACCAAGAAACTCAGGGTTGGGACTAAAGGGTGATAAATAAGGCACTGAAATCTCACACAAATATATTGTCAAACTAATAGATTACTTGGCCGCAAGGCCGGACTGGCCGGACTGGGCATCAGGAGTTTCCCCGGGAGGCTGGAAGAGTAGGAGGCCGGTTTTGTTACTGGGGGCTGATTTTGTAGCAGTGCAGCAGATTTAAAAGCACCCACTGAAAAGTTCCTTGAATATTTAGCAGTTTTCAGGCAACAATAAAAGTGTCAAGATAACTCTGATGATTAATCAACCTGCTGGAGAGAGATTGGAGTTCTGTCTAGTGGCAGTTTTGACTCATGTAAGGTAGCGCAGAGGATTAATATGCCTGCTGCAAAAAACATATACCATGCATTTCACAGAACAGTATTTTATTTGCGTAGATCAGTGGCTTACTGCTTTTATCACAGGGATCACTTTGTTACTGTGCAGATCGTAATTTACAATCTTAATCTAGCACTGTGAGCTATGAAGTGCCATCAAACAGCTGCATACAAGCTGCATGGCACAGGTTAGAAAGTTATATTTATTCCCCGTCTTTCTTTATCCTAATGTTGCTAGAAAGGGAGTGTTTCAGTAGAAATAAATTCTTATTAGTAAAGCCAACCCTAAACGCTGTGTTACGTTCTGAATCCTGAGTTTGTGCTTCATGACGACTAAGAACTCTTAAAAAATGCCTACCACTATGGTGACATGTGAATCTTACCCCTTGCAGTCCCCTTTGCGTTATGTAACATTGTCTATACACTGATTTTCACTCGTATGATTCATTGTCTCTGTATGAGTGTGTGATATGTAAAGTGCTCCGACACCCTACAGTGGTATGAGAAGCGCAATAAAACAAATGAAATACTTGTGAGAGAGGGGCTATGGAAAGATGAAAGGCTCTGTTGGAGGGTGATAATGAGGGAAACAGTGAGGAGCCCCCACAAAGATTGTTGTATCCTGGTGCACTTTAAGGTCATCATTTACTATGTTTTAAAAGCTAGTACAATTGAATAAATACTGAACCGTGCTGTGGAATGCACCATTTTTGCCATTTGTTCCCAACTCCCTTGTAGTGGCCAGGATCGCTCGCTATGCACAGTACGGGGGCTGGTCTGACATAATTTGCCAGGGATGCTTTGGGTTCCCAGTCCGGCACTGCTTGGCAGATACTGTAGGAGGAACATAATCATGAATTAGTTTGCAAATCTGAAACAAATTAAACACAAAGTAAAATTAAATCACTTCCTGGGATTGCCATGCTGAGATTCCTGCTAGGTTGCAAAAATGCTTCATTCTGCAAAAGTGCAGGTCACATACCAGAAAGAAAGCTGGGGTCCAACAACGCTGGGAAGCAGCCAGTCTAGAAGCACACCAAAATCCACACACAACCTTCAGGCCAAGCAGACTCATGCTTGGTGAAGGCTAGAGGCCTCAAAAGGTGTTGCTAAGCAGCAATTTAGCTGTTCTGACAAGTTGAGACATTTAAATGTTTCAATTTTACTCTGTGCCCAGAGCAATGAAACTGCCTGTTACTGGATTCCTGTTGCTTCCTTTGCATCCTCTGAGGCCAGGGGTCACAAAGGAAGTGCTAGGGGTTGCAAGAAGCAAACTAGGTGTTGCACCTGCAACCCCTAACTGACGTCCATAACTCCTCAATAGACTCATCTATGTCTTGTTTCCTAGAATAAAATTTGAATCTTTCCATTACATTTGTTTTTCTATCATCCCTTATGCAAATTTGTTTAGAAGCATACTGGTAGATGTCTAAATTACCTTGATTAGCTAAAACAGTTACGTTTTTATATTATTTTAAACATAAAACCACCTAAACAGTGTTTAATAATAGTTGATCAATGTTTTTATTGTTTTTTAAACATAAGTTAAAATATGAAAGGTAGTCACCACTGTCGAAATTACTTGCAGGTGAGAGCATCACTGTAACTTTACAGTTGCGCATGTAGATGCTGCCAAAGGTCCTCGTTACAATTAGCTGATTGTAGGCTCTTGCGATGCACTGTGCTAAGCAACCATGCGTTATAATAGGGGTTCCTGGCAGAAACTCCGATGTTTGGTGCAAATATACAGGCTTATCCCCAAGTCAAAATGGCTTCCAGTAGTAACATTACTATCCAGGGTAAAGCATGTTACACAGCAACATGACTCTAAGAGCCTGGAAGTAATGGAGATTTTCACGAACGGTGCGAGTTTTTGCATTTGTTCACCCAACCCAATCCGTCAAGTGGTAGACGGCAAACAACATCCAAATATTGCAAGAACTGGGATGATGGCAAAATTGATGTCAAGATCCTTCCGGAACTTGAACTCTCCGATCCCAACGGTAATTTGTTGAAAGACGCCCAAAAATGATTTGATTCTTGTCCCGCTTGTCGCCAATGTAAGGTAAGTAAGCGTTCCTCAATAATGGCACGGGAACAATTGTAGGAGTGACGACAATCTTTTAATGTGTACAGAAGATAACATCCATAAGAGTATGTCTATGTCCCACTCAATCCAAGGACCCGATCCTGACCGAACATTCCCAGCTCCCTTTATCCTCCCCGTACACTCCAGCTCACGCTCGCACCATACAAACTTGTACATTTCCAATGACAGTGCATCATTTAATAATATCATATGTAACAGAGCCCATCTCATCTAGTGCTTCACAGTCCTGTGTCCTGGCTGGTCATCACACCTACAAGGCAACACTTAGATATGAAAAAGGGAGATTTTGAAAACAAATTGGGGATATTTTCCCGTTGATTTACCTTGAAATAGAACCAATTTATAACTACAGCCTACGTAGATAAGAAGGTTTGCAACTCTGCCCACCTATGTTTTCAATAATTTAGATTTAGGGCCACATTGAACAAAGCCTGGCACAGGTACATATAATTTGAAGCAGGTACATATAGAAGTCTTGATTGACAGTTGACTGAGTATACAGTTTAGGTAGCCAGGTAAAGGGGTTAGAGCTTGATGTTTATAGCTCAGTCTCTTGACAGATTTTACGTCCCAACTGATACCCTCTGAATGGGGAGGGTGAACTCTATGACATCAATAGCAGCACTATGACAAGGCGCAGCACGACAGCAAGGGAAGTTCACCAGTGACCATCAGAAAGACACAAGATATAAGGCATCTCGCTTCTTAACACATTCAAACAAAAGGGCAATGAACCCTACTCTCCACAACAGGACACGCAACTCTCACAACAATCATTGAGTCCGATCAAGTCCCTCAACCAGTCAAGCGAAGCAACCCAGACAAACACTGACATAGAACACTAATATAAGACTGTCACAGGCAGTGGGGTGGGCCTTTTAACAGAGTGAAAACCTTTACACTGCTGAGCAGCCCAGACCTAAGAAAAGGCTACCAAGTATCTTCACAACCACCCTGCAAGACTTCCTCGGTGGAATGGAGACTGACCCCAAGTGTGCAGCTCCCATGTACCCTATGCTACGCTGCACCCCCAATTAGTAAGCAGAACATGTATGCACCGTTGACATAACCTGACCAGCTGTAATAATGGATGAAAATGACACGCACATCCATAACGGGAAGTCTCATCATACACTGGGGGGACCGAGGGAGAGAAAGTAATACCAATCAAAGGTGTTACAAACAGGCCCCCCCAAAATATGTCTGGACCAGGGCCCCAAAAATCCCTAAGTCGACACTGATCTATGTGTTAGAGCTCTCTCAGCATCCTTCACGGGTCGCAAGAGTCACCAGGGTGGTCGGTCCTCTCAATGTACACATAAGTGCTGTTCGACCGCTGATGTCCTGCTATGGGGAACCGTAGGGAAGCGGAAAGATGGGGATCTGCAAGTGGGTGTAAATACTCAAATGGTGATTCTTCATATATTTATAAAAGTGAGAACAGAAGCCCCTTACCCAAGACTCTGTTACTGCCTGTCACTGCTTGTGCTCCCCAGTCATGCTGATTACTCATCTTCTACTAACTGAAGAACGAAACCCACCAAACCTTCAGAAAAGGGGTCACACAAAGACAGTTAAAATCATTAAGTTGACACTGAGAAGGGAGAGACGGAGGCAAACAGGAGATAAGTCGAAATATTGGAATAGACAGAGGTGAGCTAGAGAAAGAATGTCCATTTCCTGATGGGGCCCCTTGGTAGTTTGGGGCCCCTGGGTAAATGTCCTCTTTGCCGGTGCCTTAAAACGTCTCTGAATAGATACTGATTGTTGATACTCCATTCTTAAGGGAATAAATAGGCAGCCTGGGACCTGCCTGGCCTTTTTATTATCTCATCCTGGTGTCCGTCAAAATGGATCTGGTGCAGTCACTAGCGGGCGCCAGGGGAAATGAAACTCCTTAAAAGGCGCTATATTTGAGAGTCCACTGGATTCCATCCTCCTGGCTTCAAGCTTGGCTTCCTGCACCTATTTCACCCCATCTAACAATTACAGTGCAGAGGGTCTCGCCTAAATCTCCTTGTCCCACGACCAGACTCCTCGTTTTTCAGGCCACTGGAGGTACACTTTATCAATTTTTATCTATTATTTTCAATTGCCATGGCAAGTGCGAAGTTTGTCCTTGCAGCAACTTTGGCCTTGTGCCTCATGAAACCTTCAATCCTTAATAATTTTAGGTAAAGGTGAAAGGCGGTGAGTGTTCATGCTCGCAACAGGTTGCAGCAAAATAACACTAATAATATAAGCATGTATTTCCTTTACTGTGGGGTGAGACAGAAAGGGTGCGGCAGAGGGACTCAGTGCCAACTCACGCGCACGGCACATATTGTGATATATACCTAATCAAAGCAAACACAAGGAGATGATGGACGCAGCGCTGAAACCTTTCAGACACTCACCCCCAGTCACAGATCTGGGTTGAATCCATCATCATTCTTTAGCTCACTTCGCCACCTCAGTTCAGACCCAGCTATATGCAAAACAGTCTTGACTCTGTGCCTCATGGGAACAGTCCAGCCCGAACTGCTAAGCCAGGTCTTCACTGAACCGGAAACAAGCATCCTGGGACTGGTTTCTGGGTAACACCCTTCATCAGCCATGCTAGCTAGAATCCAGTGGCAAAGTGAGCAAGGGACCCAGGTCTGGGCATACTCTGCCAACTTAGGGCGAACAAAGCAAACACAAGGAGATGATGGACAGAGCGCTGAAACTTTTCAGACACTCACCCCCAGTCACAGATCTGGGTTGAATCCATCATCATTCTTTAGCTCACTTCACCACCTCAGTTCAGACCCAGCTATATGCAAATCAGTCTTGACCCTGTGCCTCATGGGAACAGTCCAGCCTGAACTGCCAAGCCAGGTCTTTACTGAACCGGAAACTAGCATCCTGGGACCAGTTTCTGGGTAACACCCTTCATCAGCCAGGATAGCTTGAATCCAGTGGCAAAGTGAGCAAGGGTCCCACGTCTTGGCATACCCTGCCAACTTAGGGCGAACAAAACAAACACAAGGAGATGATGGGCGGGTTTCTGGGTAACACCCTTCATCAGCCAGGCTAATGATGAGGGCTGTTAGCCCGAAACCCGTCCCAGGATGCTTGTTTCGGACCAGGGAAGACATGGCTTGGCAGTTCGGGCTGGACTGTTCCCATGAGGCACAGGGTCAAGACTGATTTGCATATAGCTGTGTCTGAACTGGGGTGGCAAATTGAGCTAAAGAATGATGATGGATTCAACCCAGATCTGTGACTGGGGGGGTGAGTGTTTGAAAAGTTTCACCACTCCGTCCATCATCTGCTTGTGTTTGCTTTGTTCGCCCTAAGTTGTCAGGGTATGCCCAGACGTGGGTCCCTTGCTCACGTTGCCACTGGATTCAAGCTAGCCTGGCTGATGAGGGCTGTTAGCCCGAAACCAGTTCCAGGATGCTTGTTTCCAGTCCAGGGAAGACATGGCTTGGCAGTTCGGGCTGGACTGTTCCCATGAGGCACAGGGTCCAGACTGATTTGCATATAGCTGTGTCTGAACTGGGGTGGCAAAGTGAGCTAAAGAATGATGATGGATTCAACCCAGATCTGTGACTGGGGGTGAGTGTTTGAAAAGTTTCAGCACTCTGTCCATCATCTGCTTGTGTTTGCTATATTCCTAATCAAGGCACTCTAGGATTCTTCAACTTAATCCAGACTTTCCTCTTTTTAGGAAAATTGCCAAATTCTTGATTAGATGCATACTGTCTCCTACAGCTTGTCTCTCACTTCCTGTTCTATCTCCTCTCAGGGACTTGGCCGACTATGTGTAAAATGCAGGGATCGGCTTAGTTCTGGGGGGAGGGGGGAGGGGAAGAGGGGGGCTGGTGTGAGCATCGGCTCATCCATGGCATCCTCCCCGCAGTTTTCAGATGTGCCTTTGATACAGAGCTTACGTCACATAAACATCATTCTCCCCTAAAGTGGTCTCCAGCTGACAGACCACAGTGGGGGCAATCTTTTGATGTCACCAAGATTCCGAGGAAGAAAAACACAGGTGGCCATGATGCAAGAAGCAAGCAGTGATACAACACAGGTCTCTACAATAAGTGCACACCATCAAGGAGCATAACACCTACCGTCAAAGACAATGAATTACTAGCAAAGAGCAAACTTAACTATGGAACAACACTGCAACGCGAACACTCAGGAGTAAATCAACATCAGCATGGCAAACAGCATGTAACACAACTGTCAAAGACATTAAATTACTAGCAAAGAGCAAACTTAAATGTGGTACAACACTGCAAGGCGAACACTCAGGACTAAAGCAACAAAAGCTTGGCAAACATTAGCATGTAACACAACTGTCAAAGACATTGAATTACTAGCAAAGAGCAAACTTAAATATGGAACAACACTGCAAGATGAACACTCACAGTGAGTAAAGCAACGAAAGCTTGGCAAACATTAATTAGCATGTAACAGGAACAGAATATGCACATCATAAAATACTTAACAACACGTGTTTTGATCAAATTAAAGACTTCGATGAAACACACAGATGAATATCACAGAAAAATGTAATTGGTTTTCTTTCTCCAAGTCCTCACTGAATGTTGCAATAACAACATCAGGTATGGCCACATCTCACTCCAAGACATATAAAAAAAACCTGTGGCACTCTGTCATTAAAACATTGTCAGAAATGTAACCTAAACTTATTTCTAACACAAAAAAGTGTGAACATAGGTCTATTTCAGAAAGTCACAGAGAAGCAATTCTCATCTTCCTCATCAGCTTTACTACAACAAAAATCCTGTTTACTGCATCCTGTGACTTAGAACGAAAACCTATGTTAGGGAGGCCTAAAATATGCTTCTCTCTTACTACCAACTCAGCAGCCATGGTCAGAAATCATTCAAGAAACAAAGCAATAACACCAAAAGACCTGTATATCTCAAGAAATTTAGGGGCATATTTTCAAGGACGTATCGCCGAATTATCGGCACTTTAGCGCCGCAAAAGTTGCGATAGATATATCGCCCCATTCTCAAGCTGGTGCTAACTGCCGACATCGCCAGTTTTCTTGCGATAGCTGCCGCAAAAAACATCGCCACGGATGAGAGCGACCACTAACGCTAATGATATGCAGAGTAGGCGTTCCCATGCAAAAACACACGAAAACACCACTTCGCGAGATTCTCAACGAACAGCCACATCGGCGATGCGATCCAAAAACAGGCGATAAGGCGCGTTAGCAGCAGGGATTTAACACCTGCCTTTTGCTGGTGTTAAGCAGGACGACAACCTGCGGTATGAGAGGGAGCCCAGCCCAGAGCCACATCTGTAGACCAACAGATGCCATGGAGCCACTGATCATGCAGCTCGGAGACCCTAGAGGCCCACAACACCCACCGCCACCACCCTCAGGAACCCCCCCACCCCCGCACCACCCTCCCGGACTACCACCGAGGCAGCGTAGATCAAGACAGCCGACCTTCCGAAAACGGCATGGCCCCTCAGCCACACAATTGAAAAATGTGGGGTGAGGTGGGGACCAAGTATGTGTGAAGGAGGCAAGTCACCCATGAATAAGAATGTACACAATGCCAAGTGTGGCGGTGTCATGCTGGACAGACCTCAGAATGCAGAGCACAGACATGTCCATGTGGACATATACTGCTGGTGATTGTAGTGTTGTGGACAGTGGACGCAACCATGTTACCTCAGGCAGTGGGGAAGACCTCGCTCATGTAGCTGTGCCGTCCCCCCCTGTAAGCGCAAGCGGAGTGGGCTGGGCCGGCGTACGCCAGTCCAGCGTAGGAGTGTGGATAAAAAGGCCGGGGCTCTGGGCGTGGTTCTGTTCCGGGATGGCCAACGCATCTGCCAGGGCGGCGCACCTCACCTTGCCACAAGGCCGCCGCCGTGACTGCCAGACTCCGCGACACTGGCCCCCAGCTCACCCAGCGGCACAGCAACACGGAGTTATGTGTGTGCCGGATACTGCCTTCGTCTTACACTGCGGTCAGCAGGTCCCACAATTCAAATCGGCCACATTTCTGTCAATGGAGGAACCCAGTAGGCAACAGACATTGCTCTCAGTGGGGCCCGCCCGGACGACGCATCATCGTTGGCTGCGCAGATGCTGGGCGCTCAAGGTGCCACTGACCCTGTGCAACACAAGCCGCCGACACGTGGTGCCACAGACCCTGTGCAACACAAGCCGACGACACGTGGCTGTGGGCCCTTGCTGACCGCTGACTCCAGCCTACACTGCGGTCAGCAGGGCTCACAATTCCGATCGAGTCTTGATTTCTTAATGGCAGAGTCCAGTTGGCAATACACATTGCACCCAGTGCAGGCCGCCCAGACGACGCATCATCATTGGCTGCGCATATGCTAGGCGCACAAGGTGCCACTGACTCTGTTCAACACAAGCCGTCGACACGTGGTGCCACTGACCCTGTTCAACACAAGCCGTCGACACGTGGTGCCACTGACCCTGTTCAACACAAGCTGGCGACACGTGGTGCCACTGTCCCTGTTCAACACAAGCCGACGACACGTGGTGCCACTGACCCAGTTCAACACAAGCTGTCGACACGTGGTGCCACTGACCCTGTTCAACACAAGCCGACGACACGTGGTGCCACTGACCCTGTTCAACACAAGCCGTCAACAGGTGATGCCACTGACCCTGTTCAACACAAGCCGACGCACGTGGTGCCACTGACCCTGTTCAACACAAGCCGACGACACGTGGCTGTGGGCCCTTGCTGGCCGCTGCCTGCGGCCTACACTGCGGTCAGCAGGGCTCACAATTCACATTGAGTCTTGATTTCTTAATGGCAGAGTCCAGTTGGCAATACACATTCCTACCATTGCTGCCCGCCCGGATGACGCCATCGTCGCAGGCTGCGCACCCGCTGAGTGCTCCAGGTGCCACTAACTCAGTGCACCACAACTCATGGACCCTTTCTGATTGAGTCTTGTGATGTGCACAGCCGAGGCAACAATGTCACCTCCGGCAGTGGATAAGAGCTGGGACGATGATGATGAAGATGAGGCAGGTGTACCACACCCCACTGCAGCTGCAGCAGGAATATCCCGAAGGGACACAATCATTAACAAGTTCTTCACATGAGCACGATGAGCTCTGGGCCCCTACCTCAGTGCACCGCAAGTCATGGACCCTTTATGATTGAGTCTTCTGTGTGTGAGTCCAGATCTGGTGCCCCTACCTCAGTGCACTGCAAGTCATGGACCCTCAATGATTGAATCTGTGTGTGTGATCCGATGATCACTGTTCTAGTTGTTGCCAGCACCAACCACTCCCTGAGGGCTGGCTTACACTCACCCCACACCCATCCAGCACAGGCGTCACTGGACATGTGACCCTGGTAATAAAAAGGGGCCGGGCGCACGTGCCCGTAGCCAGTTCCACTATCTAACCAAGTGTGTCCGTGTGGTCATTATGTATGCATGATGGGCCCGGGCCCTACCACATTACATTGTGCTGTGGACTGTGGACGCAACCATGTCACCTCAGACAGTGGGTAAGACCTTGGACATGTAGCTTTGTCGTCCCCCCCTGTATGTGCAAGCAGAGTGGGCTGGGCCGGCGTACGTCAGTCCAGCACAGGGGTGTGTATAATTGGCCCGGGGCTCATGGCGTGGTTCAGTTCTGGCCTGGACAAGGAAGTACGTAATGCGTGTGTCTCTGTTGTAGTGTGGGCGCCACTCAGCCCACAATCGTCGATGTTGCAATGTAGCAGGCACCCGGAGGGCGGTCTCGCACGTACGGAGAAATGAAGGAGCGCAAGACCGCTCGGGGTCTTGGCTCATACATGTCAAGTGTTGTGTGTATCTGTGTTGCCGCAGCTTGAGCCAAATGCCTAGCCTCAATCGCAGCGCGAGTACAGCCAGCCATGAACTGTACACCTGTGTCCGCCCTGTCCTTACCATAGGCCTACACTCACCTGGCCGCACACCCTCAATGGCCACCTTCACAGTGTCGTTGTCAGGCTTGTGGACATGCGCAGACAGGCATGACAATGGTGTGCCGTAGGAGTGCAAGTGATGCAACCGCGCAGCGTACACAAGTAAAAAGGCTCGGAGGGAGGGAGGAGCAGCTGTGAGGCAACGTAACCTTTAGTGAGGCCGCTCATTTGCCACATGCTAGGCATGTCATACATGATTCCCAAAGTCGCAGACATCCCAAACCACCCCCAACAAGCCACTACACATTTCCTGAATGCAAGCAGATGACAAACTGACTGTAGGGATGAAAGGTCATTTGTCTGGACTATCAGGCAGGAGCACATCTGCACCTCCGACCTGGGAATTGCATGTGCCCGGCACCCCCTGACAGATACTAAATCAGATGATGACGACTCCCACACTACGCACAGCCTGACGTGAGACCAACGTGTCCACATCCCACACACAGAGGTCCTTGGTCGAAGTTATCGTGCATGGAATGGCCTTCACACTTACTCCCACACCATCCCAGGCCTACAACCGTTGCACACAAAAACCGCTCATTGCTCTGAGCTGTGGCATTTCATCCACAGAACTGGTGCAGGTCAGAACAGTGCCGCTTCGACCAGAGCCACTAACGCAATGGCAGACCATCCCGGACACATGCACAAACCCTGTCACGTGGAACTGTACCGTACCCGTCTGCTGCATTTACTAGGGGAACTGCTATTGGCAGTGCTGCGGATCAGTTACCGACTAAGCTTCCGCCTTGCCAACGTCACCTGCGTTCAGCCTGTGTTGCATTGTCGATCGTGCATATTCGAGTGGTCCATGGATGTCTGCCTATTCAACGGGACGGTAGCTGAACTTGATTTTGACATGTGTGTGCGCCCCCTGTTGGCCCACGACCAGGAGTGTTACCGTGATGCCCGTTTATGGCATGCCTGGATAATTTGCATTCATGCTGGTAACTGGACCTGGGAGATTGCACGACTCCTTGTGTGCAGTGAACACATTGAACCGCTCCCCTATTGAGCTGCAGTACTAATTGGGGAAAGAGGGTGGACGCAGCACATCTGTCCGACCTCATGTTGGAAAGAATGGCCTACGCAGCTGCAATCGCGTTCATGGACGAGTAACTACGTACCTGCAGCCACAACAGATTGGAACCCATTGCACATGTCCTGACACCTTGTTGCATCTTGGGGATCTGGTCACATATCCCACGACGACAGTGGACATGGCTGCATTCGCCTGGACTCCGCATACATGAGCGGACACCAACGCGGGTTAGCACACACCTGTGGAAGGTGATGCACTTCCCCGGAGTGGACATCGGCACTTGGCAACGTTCCTCATTCTGACATACTGCTGCATTGGTCTGCATGTTGTGGCACTTATCTTGCCCGTACTGACACGCATATGCTAATAAAGTGTACGCACCTTCACTTGTATTCAACTGTGATGAGTGTTGCTTTGTATGACAATGTGTGTCTCAATGCCTATCTGGGTCACGGCCATACATGCATTACTACTCCATCAGGGATGTGGGGTTGTACTTGTACATTATCATCTCACTGTTTCCTGCTATGCCACATGCGAATGGCCATTTTCCAGACACAAGCGGTAGCAGTTGTCTCCTCTGTTCTGTTGTGCTAGTGTTGCTGTTTGTTCAACATTGTTGTGAATGTTGAGGTGCTCTGGCTCTTATGTGTGTGTGCTGCATTGTAGGTGAGTTGCCCCTTCAGCTCTGATTTGGCTGGCCCTTATCCCTTTCAGGCGGTGTGGCTTTCACTTTTGGTTCTTATACAGTGCTGTGATGTTGCAGGCTTCTGTAAATTGTGCTCTTGGTTGGAGTTGTGACTCTTGGCCATGGTTTGTCGGCAGATGTGCTAACTTAATTGTGCATGTGTGCCATTGTGCCCATCTCCCCCCGTCTCCCCAGTCCCAGGTAGTTCCTCACCCTGTTGCTGTTGTGTCTGTTCATTTTGAGCAGTATCCGGTCCCCCAACTCCTGCCACCATCTCCACACTGATGAAGTGGACACCATTTCCTCCATCTCATCCAGCTCCTCCTGTGGCGCTGGACTCCCACCTCCAGTCTGCATTGCTGCCTTCTGGTTGTTGGCGAGTTTCTGCTTGGTTTTGCGCTTCACATCATTTCAGCTCTTCTTGTTCTCTTCCATTGTCCTCCTCCGCACTCCGACTGCATTCACCTTGTCCATGATGGACTGCCATATTCCATATTTTGTTGCCAATGGCACAGTGGAGGTGGCGAACAGTTGTTGTTGGTGTTCTCTCGCCTCCGTTATCAGGATCCTGTTTTCCTGAGGACTGAAGCGCGTCTTCCTCTTCTTCTTGTCCTTGCCCTTCCCTGCCCCGTGGTCCCAGGCTGGTCCTCCGGGGGGCTTGTGGGGTTTTGGTTGTCCACTGTACTTGCTCCGGCTGCCTCCATTGTTCTTCGCTGTTGTTTTGTTTTTGTTTGTGTTTTTGTTTTCTGTTTTTGTGTTGGTTTTTCCCGCCTGACGTGTGTGAATTGCAGGCCTGGCGCTGCTTATCGCTGGTCTTTTATTATCGCGGTTTGGCCCATCACCACTTTTTTCACGTTTGGCTTTGGATTTTTATCGCCGTCCCAGTGGTTTTATCGCAGACATTTGCCCATTTTCCAGAGACTATCACATGTTACCGCTGTGTTGAGAATACGACGTTAACACAGAGTTATTTTCCAGCGATAGACGGCGATAAGAAAAATTGCGTTAACCTATTTTGGCGATGATTATCGCACGTTCTTGTGAATATGCCCCTTAGAACGAAAACTACAACATGGCATTTGAACCATATATGTTTATAAGACCAGCCTTCAAAAATCAATCCTCCTCTTTTCCTGCCGCTCAGTAGCGAGATTATGATGGGTATATGTAATGTTGAGATTGTTTTTTGATTGCTAGTTTTGTGTTTGAATGATACAGCATTATGCACCTGTGTATAGTAAGGCGTTGCTCCAGACACTTTCCACATTTCCTGTGAGACCTGCATTGTGGCTTTCTGAGGTGTGCGTGGGCTACTCCGTTGAGGTTTCCATCTCTGGAGCGTTCTGTCAGGGCCAGTTCTAAGTAAGACAACTTGGGGAATCAGTAATTCAAGAGGATCAGTGATTGGAGGAACAGCAGAACAATTTCCAGATGGAGAACATAGTGATTGTTAGACCTGACAGACTTTGGAGTGGTCTGCCTCCAAACGTTTTGCCTTCTCCTCTCTTGTTTGCTGAAATTCGTTTTTGTGGGCCTGCATTGAAAAGTTGGCTTACACCCAATTGACATGTTTAAATTACTTATAAGTCCTTAGTAAAGTGGTACTACATGTACCCAGGGCCTCTAAATTAAATGCTACTTGTGGGCCTGCAGCATTTATTGTGTCACTCACTTAAGTAGCCCTTGAAAACATACCTTAGGCCTGCCATTGCAGCCTGTGAGCAGATTTAAGCTGCCACTTCGAACTGGCAAAATAAACCTTAAGTTAGGCCTAAACCTCCCTTTTTGATGCATTTAAGTTACCCTTATGGTAGGTCCTAAACGGGCACAATGGGCAGGGTGCATTGCATTTAAAAGGTAGGACGTGTTTTTAAGTTTTACATGTCCTGGTAGTGAAAAGCTCCTAAATGTGTTTTTCACTACTGTTAGGACTACCTTTCTCATAAGATAACATTGGGTTATCTCATTACATTTAATAAGTGCTTACCTTTGATTGGGATCAGAGAGAAATACCAAGTTTAGTCTCAAAATAATTATAATTCAGAATCCTCTTTAATGGTAAAGTTGGATTTGAAGTCACAATTCTGAAAATGCTGGTTCTAGAAAGTTGGCATTTTCTTGTCATAACCATTTGGTGCCTCTGTTCTGGGTCATATGATTGGGTGTAGTTGGCCTTTGTGTATTCCTCCCAAACAATGAGACAAAGAAGGACTAGATGTTGTCAGGATGGGCCATCCTGCCAGGATGGGAGGAGCGGAGCTGTTCCATGCCCCACTTACATTTCAGAGGTCTGCCTCCATCAAATTCACAAAGAAACTTGACATCAGCCTTTTGCCACCCTTGATCTCTTGGAGCCTGGGTAGGGGAAGAAAGGGGAAAGAAGGAACTATCCAGATCCAGATGTGGGGATGGACTAGAAGTTTCCCCCACTTCAAAGGATGGCACCAGGTATAAAGATTGGACCTCCCGAATCACTCATCAGTACACTGCTGGACCTGCAGGCATTACAGAAGGATGACTTCCTTGTTCCCCAGAGGACTGCCCTGCTGCCTGAGGCTTGTCTTCTTCACCCAAAGGGCTGCCCTGCTGTTTGAGGCCTGCCCTGCTCTGTGAGAAGAAAGATTGGACCTGCTCCCTGCATCTCAGGATAACCTGAGTGACTCCAAGTGTCAGTTGGCTGGCCTCCTGTTCTGAGCTACAGGGACACAACTAGCATCCAGAGGCCTCCCTGCAAATGCCCAGCTGACCTGCTGCAGCTGGCCCTGCCTGGACCTGCCAAAGCCCTGCTGGCATCTGCTGGAGTGTGTTCCTAATCCTCAAGAGGTGCTTCCCCAAGTCCTGGACCCTTAGCTGGCCTCCTGTGAACTTTGAGAAGGTAACTTTTTCAGCGAGACTAACCTGGTCTATCGCAGTTGGCATGAACTTGTGACTTTGTCTCAGTTTAGCGCAACCAGATACTCACAGTTAGCACTTTTTGCTTCTTGACGCTATTTTTATTTAAGACACACAATTGATGGACAGAATGCAGAACAAATCAAAACATACACCCCCAGTCAAGAGATCTGGGTTAAATCCATCATTCTTTTGCTCACCATGCCACCCCAGTTTAGACCTGGCCATATGCAAATCAGTCTTGACCCTGTGTCTCATGGTAACAGTCCAGCCCGAACTGCCAAGCCAGGTCTTCCCTGGACCGGAAACAAGCATCCTAGGACCGGTTTCAGGGTTTCACCCCATATCAGCCAGGATAGCTTGAATCCATTGGCACAGTGATCCCGGGACCCACGTCTGGGCATACCCGGCGCACTTAGGGCGAGAAAGCAAAAGACACACAATTGATGGACGAAACCGGTCCCAGGATGCTTGTTTCCGGTTCAGGGAAGACCTGGCTGGGCAGTTCGGGCTGGACTGTTCCCATGAGGCACAGGGTCAAGACTGATTTGCATATAGCTGGGTCTGAACTGAGGTGGCGAAGTGAGCTAAAGAACGATGATGGATTTAACCCAGATCTGTGACTGGGGGTGAGTGTCTGAAAAGTTTCAGCGCTCCGTCCATCATCTCCTTGTGTTTGCTTTGTTTGCCCTAAGTTGGCAGGGTATGCCCAGACGTGGGTCCTTTGCTCACTTTGCCACTGGATTCAAGCTAGCCTGGCTGATGAGGGGTGTTACCCCGAAACCGGTCCCAGGATGCTTGTTTCCGGTTCAGGGAAGACCTGGCTTGTCAGTTCGGGCTGGACTGTTCCCTTGAGGCACAGAGTCAAGACTGATTTGCATATAGCTGGGTCTGAACTGAGGTGGCGAAGTGAGCTAAAGAACAATGATGGATTCAACCCAGATCTGTGACTGGGGGTGAGTGTCTGAAATGTTTCAGCGCTCTGTCCATCATCTCCTTGTGTTTGCTTTGTTCGCCCTAAGTTGGCAGGGTATGCCAAGACGTGGGTCCCTTGCTCACTTTGCCACTGGATTCAAACTAGCCTGGCTGATGAGGGGTTTTACCCCGAAACCAATCCCAGGATGCTTGTTTCTGGTTCAGGGAAGACTTGGCTTGACAGTTCGGGCTGGACTGTTCCCATGAGGCACAGGGTCAAGACTGATTTGCATATAGCTGGGTCTGAACTGAGGTGGCGAAGTGAGCTAAAGAGCGATGATGGATTCAACCCAGATCTGTGACTTGGGGTGAGTGTCTCAAATGTTTCAGTGCTCCGTCCATCATCTCCTTGTGTTTGCGCTATTTTTACTTAAACCTTTAAAATTGTATATCTCTGGATCTACTGATAGGATGTTTGTTGTTTTGGGCTCATTTTATTTATTAAAGTTTACTCTCTGTTTCTGTATTGGTGTGGGATATCTCTTGTGTTGTGTTTTAACTTTATTGTGCCTTGTGTGCTGCATAAATACTTAATACAGTGCCTCTAAGTTAAGCCTGACTACTTTTGTACCAAGCTACAAGAGGGTTAAACACGGGTTAATGTAGCGACTTTTGTGGTTCACCCTGACAAGTATTGTGGTTGTTGCTTGAGAAGGGCTTTCACCCTCCACAATCAAAAACCCAATTTCTTTCAGTGATGAAACAACCATATGAGTTGGTAATTGTTTCTAAATTTCAGATCACAGTCTGTGTAAGAGGATATATCCAGTATACTTTCATGAACCCATTGGAGAACTGAGAAAGCATGAGTGAAAACACATAGTTTGTTATCTTGAGTGTCTGGATCCACTATATATTTGCACTTCATTTACATTGTAAGCAGAACAGCAAATTTCATGTGCCCTGAAGAAGGTGGATGTAAATATCTTTATTCCACTGAAACACTGGATAGATGTTTCTTTTTGCTATTGCCTACCATCACATGGTACATTATCAATGGAAAACAAGATTTAGTCAAGCTATAATTTGATGAAAGTAGGGTGGGCGCGCAATGCCTCACACCCCAGCCTTCATCAGTAGAGAGCAACAAGTCTTTTTGGTGGTGCTGTAAAGACCTGTTGCCCTCCTTTTGTTTGAAAAGGCTCCCTTGAGCTAATGAGCTGATGATCTCTAGTTGATGCACTTGTGCCCAGTGAGTGGTACAGAGACCTAAGAAGACATTGGGCAGAATTTCCAGCACCCCTAAAAAGACGTGTTGCTCTTTACTGATGAAGAACTAAATACAGAAACACATGTCTAGAGATATTCAGCACTGGCTGCACAAACAAGGGTAAAAACTAAAGACTACCACTGAAGTAAGTGTGATCATGCACTGCATTTCCCATAATGCTTTTGGGGCAAACTGAGAGCTGGGATAAGGGGCAGTGTGCACCCACCCTCCTTTTGTTTAAATTAAATTTTGATGCAGAATTCCTGGGGGCTATATGACATTGATGATGTGTGTATGAAATAAATATAGAGTTTAGATATGGGTGGATGTATTTTTTAAGCAGTAAACATTGGATTAATGAAGTGCATTTTGTAATAATGTAAAATGTATGATTTACATGAATTCATAACAATTTGCTGCAAGACTAAAGGCCTGGTTTAGACTTTGGTGGACAGGTTACTTCGTCACAAATGTAATGGATATCCCTGTCCACTTTATTACAGGTGTCAAAAAATATAATGCACTTGTAATAAGGAGGACAGGATCGCCATCACATTTATGAGGAAGTTTCTCATCCGCAAAACTCTAATTCACAACCTAAGTATGCAGTTCTATTCCAGATGATAAACGGTGCAAGGTTTAATTTAAACGTTAAACCGAACCATGAGTTATGGATTACATTTAGCTCAAATTACTTCAGCATAGGTACATCTTGATAATAGTGCTGTCAAGTTCAGTCAGGGCGCCACTCGCCTCCTATAATATGACTTTGGGCCACACACTTTCTACCTATTGGAAGCTTCTGGCTGCCGTCCCAGGAGTCTACGCTGTGGCCAGTCTATATTCCTCTTCGACTGCGGGCACCATTTGTTTTGATGTGTGATCTAACCGGCTTTTCTGAAGATGGTACCAGTTACTAGGTGCACTTGAACGTTTATGCCCTGGGCTTCTAGGTGACCATTCACAAATCTTGAGTTAAAAAAACCTACAGCGGCTGTGCTACAGGAAGAATGTGCCCGACATCCTCCCTATACACCCAGCAGGGGCTTGCCGTAGGGTATAGTGCTACTCCAAGTGCCTTGGTTTTAAACTAGTGGTTTCCCAGGGCAGGTTTTAGCATCATCTGTGGGAGGTGTGAGTGAAAAGGAAAATAGGCCATAGATGCTTTGGTTCCAGCATCTACGTAAAAAAAGCATTGCTACTGCCACAAAACCTACCTGTGAAAGCCTTAAGTCATTGCACCCTCTAGTAACCTAGGGCCCCCAGCCTATGTTTGCATGTTCTCTCCTTCACATTTGGGGGTCTAGTTCTCAGGATTCAGTGCATTACCCATTTGCAAATAATAAACTAAATTTAAGCACACTCCTCATACAGATGCCTTTAAAAAAATTAAAGTCTGCTCTTCTGGCAAAAGGGCACATCCTATTAAATGATGACTATCAGCCACATCTGACTGTTGCGGAACTGGTGCCGAATGCCATGGGCTCAGACTTCTCAGAATCCTGACAGATGAATACTCTGAGGAGGGAGGGTGGAGTCAAACTGTTCTCTGAGGACTCTGAATCAGAGGGCAATTCAGGGTTTTGTCACCCTCCCTTCAGACCGAATAAATAAAAGAGGCACTGTGATCCACCGTCTGACCAACATCTTGATTGGTCAGAGAGATCCATGATACTAGCTATCCTGGATGTGCTTAGCCCGCATAAGGTGGTACACCAGGCCCACTGACTGATCCCCATCTCCCAAAGTTAAAATTTATGTCCAATCCAGATTATAAAATCCTTTCACAGGCAAAGTAGGAAAACACTCAGGACAGGATGTCCCAGACCTTCCTTGACTGTTAAGGTGGCTGCCATCCCAGAAATTGACTCAAAGATGTTAACTTTCATGGGGAAACTTTCCAGGGACTCCAAGAAGAAGATTGATAGGGCATTGAGTGAATCCTAGGATAAACTGTTGGATTTAATGGGCCCCTGACTAAGAAGCTTGATCTACCAATCACAGCACAAGACAGGCTTTAGCTATTAGCCCATGTGTCCCGGCAGAATGGGCACAAAGAGGAATTTACCTGCTAGGGAATGTGAATTGTGCTATGTCTTTGAAGAACAGCTTGGCTTGGATCTGGGTGGATCCCAAGTTACAGGATCTCTTCTCTTTAGAAGGGGTTACGGTAGCAAATGGTTGTTTGGGGGCCTGTATGTTAAGCAGCCTGGCAAATCTGTCCGCACCTTTAAGGCCATGGGCAATTGAGCCCTTGGAGAGATTACAATTCTCAATGAAGCAAGTCTTTAAGCAAGAGCTTTTTGCAAGGGTCGGCTGTGGTTGGGGATGTGTACTCGGTCTCTTCAACCATTAAGGCTCCCTTCGAGCTACACACTTTAGGAACAAGAACATTTGTGTGGACCAAAAATGCTTTGAAAATGTTTTCGTCTTCAGAGCAAGAAGGGATCTCTAGAAGTGCCTGAAACTCCAGAATTGCCTCCAACAGTGATTTCAATTCAGGATTTTCAAGAGAGAATTATTATAGTTTCACAAGTTCAAAAAGGGAGAACTTGTGAAATTGTTTGGACACAAATTGTGGCAGTTGATTAATGATACAAGGGTCTTGCAAACCATTCAATGGTTTCACTTAAAGATTTTTGGGACACCCAACCGGCCTTATTGCCCAGGGCCAATTTTGATTTCTTCACAGCAAAAACCTATTATAGACCAAGACGTTGCCCAGCGCCTGGAAAAAGGTGCGATCCAGGAGACTCTATTCGCCCAGCAGGTTTTCTCAGTAATATCTTCATGGAGTCACACAGCAGTGATAAATCTAATAGAGCAAAATTCTCAGCCACTGTACTGTGATTTCAAGGTGGAGGGGTTCTATCTTTTGAGAGACAACCTTCACCAGGGCAATTAGATGATTTATATCGACCTGAAGGATGCCTCCTTGACCATACCTGTGTTCTGGCCCCACCACAGATTCCTTCACTTTCATTGGTGAGGTTAATCTTACGAGTTCACAGCTAGACGCCCAACGCCAATTAGGATAAAAAGGCTTTGAACCATTGTGTGTCATAGCCCAGGCTGCTGCAGCTTCCAGAACAGGCTCAATTGTTTAGCGACGTGTCCTGGGATGTGCTGGAGATGGGGCCTCAACAACTCAGTGGCGTAGCAAGGGGGGGGCGGAGGGGGCGCGAGTTTTGGGGTTGGCGGCGATCACAAAAATCATCGCCAGCACCCCCCCCACCCCCGCTCTTCAGCGCTCGGGCGGCAAAAGGCAGCGGCCGCCATGGGCAGCAGAGAGCCTAGCTACGCGCCTTCAATAACTGCCTCCTAAGAAGTATTTCACAGGTCTTCCAGGGGCTGAAGTGCATAAAAAGTATTGTAACTGATCTTGAGTGCAAAGGGGGCGGGCCAGAACAACATTTTCTACAACTTTTTTGTTGGCCTTTCACTGTCATGTAAATAAATATAACACACACACCATAAGTGACAAATAAATGCAAGTTAAAGTAAGCAATGCAAAAAGCATTCTTTATGTTATGAAAGGCCAGTTAGGTGATATGATCACTGCAGATATGTATGTGTGTAAGCAGTCACATAACTCAATCCTATTGGGTGCACCAGGGAATAGTGATGTGTATTTAGAGTACTACAAGGTCCTAGCCTGAGAATGAAAGCACTGTAAATATGCAAGCCATTATTTTAAAAGTGTACACACAGTATAAGATAGGCTGCAGTAAAATGTGCAAAAAGATTTTGGGCCTGATGTACAAAGGCATGTTGTGGTCATAAAGCCTGCGATTCGCAAAATCACAGGGTTTGCGACGCACCACTAAATGGCTTTTTTTTAATGTGCGAAACCCATTTTGCAATTGGTAACAGATTACCAAATAGCGAAATGTGCTTAGAAAGGCATAATAAATCACTATTCAAAAAGGGTGTGTTTAGGGTGTCCCTTCTAATTAGCAATTTGTTATTTACGGATGAACGTTTTGCAACTGAAATCCGGTTGAAAAACATTGAAAAGTTACCAACTCCTGACCTGAGATGGTAACACATTAGCAAATGTGAATGTAAAAAACAAAAGGCCTTATTTATATGTTGGCTGGTGGAAAGGATAATCCATTGCAATGGTGACATCGAATCCTTACTGCCAACATAATGGTCCGCCTGCCGGATATAAATGTGAGCAGACCACAGGTTTGGCTACGGCAGGGACTACTCCGTCACCGCCATAGCCAAACCTCTCCGATGGCCCAACGGAGTAAGGGTTATGGGAGAAACAGCTAGATGTCTACTCACCCAATCAGGATGGGCAGACATATAGCCATTTTTTTTACTGTCCGTCACTGCCAGGCAAACCCTGGTGTTGAGGGAACAATAAAATTCTAATAATACTCCCCCCGCCATGGAAGATGACTCCCATGACACGGGGAGCATTACAGTCTTTATCTTCAAAAAGAAAATCACGTTTCGGGATTTTCTTTTTGAAAACAAAGAAAGTAAACTATTTGGTGCAGGCCTGGGCCATGTTGACACAGCCCTGCACCAAACAGCGAAATGCACTGGCAGGAACCGCCGTGAAGGGGATTCCTGAAAATATATTATAAATGACCTTCTGCTTGGCAGTTATTTATACATTTGGCAGACGTCCCCCTGAAAGAACTATGGGCGGTCCGCCTTATAATAAATCAGGCCCAAAGTTTGTTCGGGAGTAGGCAGTGGTCCAAGAAACGACCACCAACTCTCAAACAAACTTTTTAAAAGAAATATTTTGTTATATGCAGCAGCCCCTTTACTCTAAGAAAAACAGGCTGCATTTAAAAAAAGGTTTACATTATTAAATGCGATCTCAGACATGGTGATATGCTGACCCAAGCAGGTCACCATCCATTCTTGTGATTGTCTCCAAACGTAGTGAGTATATTAATGAGGAAGGCCAGATTGTGACCAACCACGATTTGCCATTTTGTGAACATACCTATTATTACTTAGGTAGGTTCACAAAACTCTTTTGCATTCTCAAAAAGTCAGTGCGCAATTTGCAGCCACTTATATTTGGTACATCAGGCCCTAAGATAAAACAAGTGTGTCAAAACATATATTTGTAGTAATACGCAACCACTGTACATAGTGCAAACCCTTTTAAGGAGTTTACATTAGAAGGACGCACTCCAAAACTCAGCTGATAACACCTTTACATGACCTTTCAAAAAGAATAAACCTTTGCCACCACTAAGCCTCAAATGGTTCCGTCAATTAAAGCTAAGCACAGGCTTCCAAGCAGCCTTATGATTTGCTTATTACCCAATTACACACATTTACATTTAATTCAGGTAGCAGCCACCCTGTCTCTTCGAAGAATGAGGTTAGCACATCTTCTGAAACAGCTGTCTTATAGGGATACAGGGCCACATGCATCAAACTTAGGAATTGCGATACCTAAATTGCAATTTTTAAGAAATCGCAATTTAGGAATCGCAAAACAATTTTCAATTCCTACACATTCCTTATTTGCGACTCTCAAATTGCGAATCGCAAATAAGGAATGGCTTCCCATTGATTCCTATGGGCCTAGAGGCCCATAGGAATCAATGAGAATTGCATGCGAATGTGCAAGTACCAAATAGGTACTCGCAAATTGCGCATGCAATTTTAAGGGTGCAAGGGTGCCAAAAGGAAACCCTGATCCAACCCTGAAAGTGCAATTAAAAAACATGTTGCACACACACATGCCCCAAGGACTTGTTTGTGTGCAACACAGAAATTTGAAAAATGCACTTTTGTGCATTTTTCAAGTTTTCGCAAATTACCATCAACTGTAAGTTGATGGTAATTTGCGTTTCTTAAAAGGGAAATCGAAATAAAAATTTGTTGCATTGCATTTAGGGAATCACAATTTGAGATTCCCTAAATGCAATCGCAATTTAAGTAATCGCAAATTTTGCGATTACTTAAATAGCAATTTTTGCATTTGGGATGATGCATCCCAAATGCAAAATTGTGATCGCAAAGGGGCAGATTCTGGTAATCTGCTCCTTTGCGACCGCAAAAACAATGATGCATGTGCCCCATAGTACCTTAGAAGAAACCACATAATATATGCAGTGGTGTCTAGACCACATGCACCAGTTGTGCAATCTTTGGATCATGTCTAAATAAGATCATAGAGTTACACATCAGCCGTACAGGCAGAAAGTGATTGAAAGCAGAGAAACAACTGCACACCTATTGTCCTAAGATGCTTGTGGGCTCCTTTGCAGCGAAATGTTTAACAAGAGACAGGGTGGAATGTTGTGTGCAGTTATAGATGGACAGTGTCCAGGTTGTGAGATATATCAACAAGACGGGCCGCATGAGGTCGAAACTCCTAGACAAGGATTTTGGGCATTACAGGGTTTCTATTATGGCAGAGTACATGCCAGGAAGGTCTAAACAGATCGTGGCTTGGAATTCCAGAGTCCTGATAGACAACAGTGATAGGAAACTGACCAGAAGATCTTTCTATAGTTATCAGATAGTATTTTTGCCTTGTGGTTGAACAGTCAACTTCCCCTGTTCTTCAGCTGGAGACCGGATTTCCCCCCAAAATTGATCAGTTTATAAAGCTGTAGTTCTAGAATTAACTGGTTTATTGGGAGATCACATATTCCCAGTAGGCTGTTTCTGTTGAACTAAATAATGTTTTGTGGTTTTAGAAGCTACCCTTTTGCTAGGGGAGAGTTTAGCGATGCGGGAGGTGAGGTCATTAAAATGAGTTGGTCACTTATCATACAGCAGTTAGACTGGCTAAGCTCAAGTGTGGCTGCACTGTGTACTAGGTCTGTGTACTCGGACTGTTCAAGTTGGGGATTTGCTCTGAACAGTGTTTAAAGCGTGTTGTGTGGCTTCTATTTCAATTTCACTATTTATGATGCAGATTGCATTAGTAATATCATTTGTAATGGAATTTGAGAATGTTGAAGCTTTCCCTGTAGAACCCTGCTGAGCTTTCTTTTTCCCAATAATTAAACAATTCTGAAATCACCAAATAACGAGTTAAAGTTAATTCAATATCCTATGAGTTAACAATCAAATGACCTATACCATACAACCCAGGATATGATAGTTACAATTATAAAAAGTAAAAGCTTTTATAGACCGTTTTATAAATCATTAACAGAATATAAAGACAACGATATCAACCAGATTTAGACAGATTGACTCGCAACCTAAAATATGTTTTGTTCAAAGCAAACCAGAATTCCTTACACCAGGAGCAGAGTATTTTAATCTTTTATCTTAATCTTAACATGACCCAGACTCAGTGGGGTGACCGCTTCACTCGGCTCAGTGAGAAAGCGGGATTTAATATTAATGTTAGCCCCTCACAATAGTGCTCAAAGATACCAGACCCCAGACTTTGAGTTGATATATTAGCCCAGAGGAGTCAATCGACCCGGCCTCTTCTACTGTAATTAAATCAAGATATATAGATGCCACTAGCCATCCATGGAGCTTAAAAGAATCCCCACAGCGCTAGAGTGAGAGGTTCCTTGGCGTCCATGTAAAGTGTAAAAAGAAGCAGAAGTAGGTATTCACAATCCAGTAATCAAGTGGTGCCATGATCCTTCCCGACTTGAGAGCATATTGTGGAACATGTGCAGTCTTGCACGTGGTGTATATTTTGCCAGCAAGCTGAGACAGATAAAAAGTGAGAACATGAAGACGGTCAACAGTACCTTTATCTGGGGGCCGACGTTGGTGGGGGGGGAGCCTTGTCCGGGCACAGATGGCCCTGCCCTTGGCCCGCGGTTTGCCCGAACGCCGCCCATGCGCATCCCGCAAAGGCGGGAGATGAGAGCTTTTAAAGCGCGATGACTCACAGCGTGTCCAGCGACATTGGGGCCCCGCCTCAGCCTATGGCCCGGTGCTGAATGGGACTCCTAGTGCTATTCTCCTGGCTAGGCAAATGGGAAAAAAGATGCAGCGCTCCACTTGTGACGTCAGATTGCTGAACACAGGATCATAATGATCGCCACAGATCAATTCTTATTTCTATTAACTTCTCCCTCCACATCAGTGGGAACTTCAGAGGGACTCTTTGAGTGTCATCGGTGAGGGGAAACATTTCTGACATATCTTGTTATTCAATCAACCTGCAAAGTTGCCAAAAAGATCAATATCAAGTATGATGGGGCTGAGATTTTCGGTAATGGGTTTTTAGCAAACAGTAATATATCATCTGTCTATAAAGATAGCAAGAATCTCCATATGGGGAACCCCACTCCTCTAAGTCCATGGCACTCCTGCAGCAGGGAAGCGAGGCCCTCAATAGCCAGGGTAAACAGGGCACCACCCTGCCACGCGCCTCTGCTTGCTATAAGTATGGGAGCTAGGTAGTCGTTCATCCGAACTCTGGCCGTAGGGTCAGTGTATAGCAATTGTGCAAGTCTTATAAAATAGTGCCCTTGGCCCATTGTACACAAAACAGTCAACAGGAAGGGCCACTTAAGTGAATCAAAGGCCTTTAAAGCCCCCCAAAAAACTGAAGCTGCATGGATCTCTGGTCTAACACGATGAATCAGGAACAGCCGCTTTAGTAGCATCCACTGCCCTAAGACGATTTATCATTCGGACGAATCTTCATTCTCATCGCCCTCCTACCACTCATGTGAAACTGTCAAGAGGACTATGCATCAGGTCTTAATAATTTAGAGGCCTCCCACCAACCAAGATTGATTTCCATTTCCATCCCTTAAGTGTTCCCTCCCATGGGTCACAGTACTTCTACAAGTCCATCCAACCCAGGCCATTTCAGTCCTGATGAGACACTTCTATCCCAACAAGGGTCGAAACGTCGTCGACACATGTACAAAGACAGACAACTTTCTATAAATATGATACAATGATTTATTCCCTGTATCTGAAAATGGACTGAACAGTAATTGCTGTCTTTTTCATATGAATCAACCAATACACTGTTTATGCCCACTCCCTATCTCACCTTTCTCTTTCTAAGTTCGGTTTGTGTTGCACACCTGGGGTCCACTCATTGATATACTCTCCTTTTTCATGAAAGACATTCACAAAATTGTTAAATTGAAAGTAGTTCTTGTTTAAATGTAACTTGGTTTGGCTGAACCGCAGTTACAAATACTGGCTGTTATGTGAATTCTCTCATTAAGTCCGTATTTAACCATATGGTTAAAAAATTGTATATTTAAAAAACGCCTTTTTTAACTTTAATGATTAATTTCACAGACCTTTCTAAGAATGAGTTCCACTAAAACTTCAGGGCTTTGACTGGTGCGCCGGACCTGCTTGCGTCCATCCATGACACGCTTCCTAGGTATGAGGAGGAGGCCCTGCGAAAGACCCATTTTTTGAGCAGGAAGTCCCATGCTCAGCGCTATGGGGAGGGAGAGAGGGCGGGTAGGACTCTGGCGAGGTTACTGCGCTGGGCTTGGGCGAGTGATTATATAGTTGACTTGCAGGATTACCACCATAATTAACAGGTTAGGACTGAGGCTGTCCAACGCACCATGACCGATTTCAATACCAAGCTGTACTCTTCTTCTCAGAAATCGGCTCCCCCTGATCTGATCTCCTACCTGGACTCCAAGCTTTCCTTTGGCTGGAGGAGGGTCATCGCCTTTTCTTAAATGAACCTTTCACGATCGAAGAGATAGTACAGGTCATATCAGGGCTGCCCAGTTATAGGGCCCCTGGCCTGGACGGGCTCACAGTGGCCTTTTACAAGGAATTTGTGCCTTTACTTGCTCCACATCTTCTGGACATTTATGAGGAGTCTGTGCGCACTAGAATACTGCACCCCTCTTTGTGGGAAGCTCTCATAGTGACCATCCTTAAACCAGACAAGGACCCCACCTGTTGTGAGTCTTATAGGCCTCTCTCCATGATTAATATTGACAATAAGATGTTGGCCAAACTAATTGCCTCGCATCTCCTTCCTTATCTTCCTCATATAATCCGTCCGGATCAATAGGGCTTTGTGCTGGGACGTTCAACGGTGCATAACCTGTGCGTCTTCTTCGTCTTCCTCCACTCTAGATCCAAACTTACAGGCTGCAGCGGCAATTCCCGATGCCTCCAAGGCCTTTAATTCGCTTGAGTGACCCTAGCTTTTCCACCTTCTTGAATGGCTTGGTATTGGGCGTAAATTCATTCACTTAATCAGATTACTCTATGACCTACCCATTGCAAGGCTGCGTATAAATGGCACAATCTCGTCTCCCTTTGTGATCACTCCCAGTACACGTCAGGGGTGTCCGCTCTCTCCTATTCTTTTTGCAGTGGCAATAGAGCCACTCATTGCTTGTCTTCAACAGCACCACTCGCATTGTCAACTGACCTTTCAGCCCCAGCATATCCTAGTATCCATGTATGTGGATGATGTCACCCTGTTTATCCCGAACCTGTCTGAAAATCTAGATCCTCTCCTTAGGGAGTTTATTTGTTTTGGGCGCATAGCGGGCATCACTATCAGCTGGTCAAAGTCCATTTTATTCCAGCTGACTGACGCCACGCAGACCTTTACTTCCAACTTTCCCCTGACGTGAGCCACTGATTCTGTCTGATACCTTTGGATGTGGCGTAATCATCATCCGGAGGAGTTGTGCTGTGACAACTATGGTAGGCTGATGACGTGGTGAGAGGAGCGAGTAGCGACATGGTCGAGGCTGCCTTTATTCCTTACTAGTAGATTAACGATCACCAAATGATTATACTCCCTAAATTTCTATATCTACTTGTCAATTTACCTCTCCCCTTTCTGACTTGCATTCGCCGGAAGTTGCGATCCCACCTTGTTTCGCTGGTCTGGGCAGGCAGACAGCTCCGTGTCGCATGGGAAATACTCACACTTCCATTTGCGCAGGGTGATTTGGGCGTGCCAGATATGGACCTTTATTTTTTTAGTGCCCACATGAACTTTGCTTATTTTTGGTTGCACCCGATTGAGTTTCAGCCACACACGGCTCCAGAAGCAGATAATGCGGCCGCATGACTGCTTCAGTCTGTGATTTATGGTCCTTCTCGTAGAGTGCGTTGACAGCTCGATACGGTGGCATGTACGGTCTTGGCATGAAATGAGCTGCGCAAGAGAGCACCTATTTGCCCCTTCCCTACCAATTCTGGGTCAACCACAGCTCCCTGCGGTGTCTGAAGTCAGAGTGCAGGCGCGCCTTTGCTGACTACAGCTAAACTCCTTCAGAGCGGCATACCCTGAAGGCACCTTCATTAGCTACCAACAGGTATTTCAGAACTCTCCGGCTTCTCTTCTGGACACAAAGACCTATTACCAACTCAGAGAGTCTATGCACACTCTCCATGATACCTTTTTGGCAGCCCCCCGTGATTGTGGTGCTGGAAGAAGCGCTTACCAATCCTTCACCATGCAGACTTATTACACGAATTTATGCATGTATGCAGCGAACAGCTCCAATCTGTGCAGCCTCTTCCCGACAGACTTGGTCAGAGGATATTAATGTGGAAATTAGTGAGGAAAAGTGGTCTTTTTTCTGCTCCCAATCTCGTGCTCTAGCTCCTAATTATAGGCTGCATTTAATTCATTTCAAGTTTTTACACAGAATCTATCATACGCCAGTGCGGTGCGACGGATGGGTCTGGTGGAGGACGTACGCTGCCTGCTTCGTGTGCAGATTTCTTACATCTGGCCTGGGAGTGCCCTGAGGTCCGGGATAATTTGATGGAGGTATTCAATGAGATCGCCAACATTACGGACCATGCCCCGGCTGTCACGCCCCTCGTTGCCCTATTTGGCTATTCCAGGGAGACCCCTTCGGAGTCCCGTAGACTGACGGCAATGCTCCTTTTGCTTGCTAAGCGCAGGGTTGCGATGCACTGGGGCAGACGTAGGGCCCCCACGAAGAATGACTGGCTGCATGATGCATCACTGTGCCAGGAGATGCTGGATGCATTTTGGGAGTTGATGCCTGGCCCAGGGCACAAGTCCTAAAAAAAGAAGTGGGGGGACGCTCCAAGTTAGGTGGTGTCACCGGAAGTGACGTCACGAAAGGTGATGGGGGCAGGCTGCCAGCAGCAAACCTCGGCGTTATCATCACACTTCCTTCCTATTCCAAACCCGGGCCCCTTGTGAGCGCACGCCGTTTCCTCTCTTGCTTTATTTGGTGGTGTGCTGGGATTTTTTGATTTCCTCGTGAAGCCCTCAATGCGGCCAACTTTTGGGCAGGGGGGATGGCGTCCACCCGGTAAAATAAGTGGGGGGACGGCGTCCACCCGACGTGGTACCCCGACTCGAGCCCTGGCCTGCCCGTTCTTGAGCCAAAGATATCTGGAGCCCTCTGACGCACTATCTTAGCTAGATCCACAGCAGACGCCTGACCGAATTTCTTCTCCCTTAGATTGATCAAATGACTGTATGAGGTTTTCCCACGACTGCCTTGCCAAACACTGCTTCCTTTTCCTTTAATTGAGTTGGCAGGAGCACTGAACTCTGACTCCCTCATGTGGTGAAATGGTGGTTCCGCTGAGTGGCGTGGCTCTTAGACACTCTCTATTCTGTTCCTTCCCTTCGGTCCCTCTTTCTACTGTTTCCCTTCTCTTTTTTTCTTCTATCGCTCTTTCCTCTATTGCATTTCGTGATATTTGAGAGTTTTATGTCTATGGTTTCTATTATGCGACCTCTTAACAATGCAAACTGTATCGCTGTTGCTATGTGATATTGAAATCAATAAAATCAGTTTATTTTGAAAAAAAACATTCATTTATGGCTTTAAAGACAAAGGTCCGCATTCTGTTCCAAAAAAGGACTGGCGGAACCATTTAATTGCATCCAATGAACTGTAAAAAAGTCTATGTTAGACCGATTGTTAATTGAGACAGTCCTCAGACCCTATGCCTGTGCTCACAGCTGCATTGTTTAGTTAAACAAACTATTCCTGTTTTGCCAAACGCCTCTTTTCAAGGTATTTCATGTTCAAGCAATACACTCTTTCTGGACCAGGATCTGCCAAATTTTATGTAAATCAGTTTAGCAATTTGGGCTGTAGCTATGTCTAAAGTTCCTTTTGAAAAATGAATGGGAAGAAAAGGCATTTTAAAACCACCCTTTTTTCTCACCTCCCACTTGACGATGACCCAGAAACTTTCAATACACAGACTAGCCAAATAGTAACACTTTTTAAGACTGTTTTGTGGAGATTCGTCAAACGGAGCCAAAGTTATTAGCAACACAAAAAGGCATTTCCTATGGAAACACGATCCTAACTATAACTAGCCACTGGCTAATAAAAAAAAGTATATATATATATATATATTATCAAACAAAATAGCAAAACTTCGGCAAGTCTGAACATGGAGGAAGACCTTGATACACACCTATGATATGGTCATCTGATATCTAAAAGTCTCCCTTACATAGGAGTCATAGATACCAATTGTGTTAAGACCACCAATGTAGAAAAAACTGTTAAGCAGTTCATGTTTAAACATAACATATGTTCTTTTGTTGATAATACATGCATATGTTTAGAAGTTGCCAAAATTTGATTAACAATGCCCCCTTGGGCAAGATTGCTGAATTCTGAGAATCAATTGTGTGAGGAACTGGGGTGTATTGTATGATGTGGTTGCGTGTGTTAATAAGAAAAAAATTGGACTATGATTATTGATGAATCATTGAGGTGACTGACAAAGCCAGTGCATTATATATGTTGATGTGTTGATAGTTCCCCTAGTACGTCAATAGGTCTGCCTTTTATATCTTAGTGGTGCGAGTCTTTGAGAAAGCCAGCGGGTGAGTCTTACTTAAAATGACATCACTTTATAGTATTACTTCATAGTTAAAAAATAAAACACTTTAGAAATTCACTGAAAATAACAAAAAGGTTAAAGTGGCTTTATAGTTAAGTGAATATTAAAAAACCTAAGAAATTCAGTTAAAATTTGAGTTAAAACATAACATTTTAAACTCACAAAAACATAAAAATTCACCAGTTATACATAGTTAGCTGAAGTAACTATAGCCCTCACTATGCACTGCTTATGACCTCACATGTAGCATCACTTAAGACATCTCCTACGACATCATAGCTAACATCACTGATGACATCTGAATAACATCATTGAGGACATTACTGTGCATGGCGAGGGAGCAAGCCATAGTTACTTCAGTTTACTACAACTGGTAAATTTCAGTGTCTTTTTTTAGGTTAAACTTTTATGTGCATGCTTTGATTGTGCACGAGTGAAAGGCACAGAAAATGTGCAGCTGTTCTCACTCCCCTGCCAGCAGCCAAACCCAGCATACACATGGCCTTCAGCCATATGCAAGGGTTTTTTAGGTCAAGCCTAAACAGCGCTTGCGCTGTCAGGCGATTTGTTGTATGTGCTTTGTGGGTTCTGACTCCTCTTTTGCTTAGGATTGGCTTTTGTCGGTGTCATTAAAAAATTGTAGCCTGCAAATGGCTAATATTTGCTGCATGTCCCACCTTTTCTCTCAGGTTAACGCCCATGGAGTATTGGCTCGGGAACGAGCAGCGACGCGCACGCTGCCGTTACCACCTCCTCCCAAGCCAGAAAAGACCAGCTGTTGTGCTCCGATCGGAGCCACTGAGAAGGGGCGTGTGCCTTTGTGGTGCAGAGGGATTCCCCGAGACTGGCCCGCCGTGGTGAAAGCCACAAGCTTGCCTCACGTTTACTTTTATTGCTTGTTTCAATCTCCTTTCAAACATCTGCGGGTTTACTTTGTTTACTTTTATTGCTTGTTTCAATCTCCTTTCAAACATCTGCGGAATTATTTTCAGGGATTTGAGCTGCTGAATATGACACTGCAGCTCTCCAGTGGAAAGAAGTGATATATAACACACTACACGATCTCTTCCTCAACAGCCATTGATTTTCGTACTCCGGATGTGTCAGGCAGTCGCTTGGACAGGGAATGGCGAGGCACAGGAGGCAATGGCACAGCCCTTGAATTCTAAGGGACAGGTTCAAGCTCCTCAGAGATAAAAGGTCATCCTTATGATGTGTTTGAAGAGGAATGTATTGGCAACGCAACTTCTGCTACCCCTGGTATATCAGTGCCGTGATGTCCATGCGATCTGGAGGACCCGATACAAATGGTTATCTAGTATAGTTTTACGTCCAATAGGGTTCTGGTCACAATAGTGCCTGAAATAAATCGTACATGTGTTCTAGACCCCAACGTTAGACGGAAATTGATTACATTTTTCGAATCTACAAAGAGTCACAATCTTTGATAACTGCAACAGCCACAGACTTACAGGAGTTTTCAAATGGACTAGTATTCCACTTACAGAAACATACCAGATGGATAGTTGTGCATGGTATTCAGAAATGCAATGCAAATGGTCATCTGTCTATTAAACTTTGTTTTGCTTTCATATTAGAGAAACCCTTATCTAAGCACACCCCTGAATTTGGCTCTCTTTGAGTTATTTTCCCTTTCTGTAAGGAATAATTTACAAGCCTTTCCAGGGTGGTGAATACTCATAACAATCTGGATTTTTGTCAGTTCGTCTGATTTTGCAAATGGACACATCCTGACCCAAACCCTCTTCTAACACTGAATTTGTGAATACAAAATTTCCACCATATTGCCAGAGTATTCGTGTTGGCAAAAATTGCATTGGTGATGGTAAAAGTGCAACCCTGCCCATCCTGTTAACATGCATTTGAATTTACTCATGGAAACGTGTTTTTTCACAATAGTTGCAAGAAGACAAAACCCATTCAGACACCAGCCCTATGTATCTAGCAAAAAACATAATACTCAATAAATATGTCCGATTCTACTGCTAATGTGGAAAAATGCACAATGGAAATATACCCAAAAAATACCCCTCTTTGAGGAAACTTGTGTTTAAAGAGTTTATCTGTATGGTTACCTTTTTCTCTTTGACTGACACACTTTTGATGGTTTTCAGAGATGGCGTAGGCTGCATGTTCAATCTGCATGTTTATGGATGCTGTATGGATGTGGTGCTGCTGTTCCATGGTTGTGTAGGAACATGAGCTGCTTAGGTGGCCAGAGTCATTTAGGGCCTCATTTATGAAGCTGCTTGTGCTGCAGGAACCTTACTTTTTGTGACATTACGTGGCGCAGGAGCCTGCTCCATATTTACAAGGCAGCACTGAGCCACTTTTTTTGGCTTAATGCTGCCTCGTAAATATTGTTCTCTTTAACGCAGTTATCTGCGTTAAGGGGGCATACAATTGGTGATGCTGGGGGCGTTCCCAGCAACATCCATGGCTTTATGACACTGCCTCAGGTTTAGAAGAAATCATAACTCTAAGGCAGCACCAAAAACGTATGCCTCCCCAGGGGAGACATAAGGGAGGCACAACGAGGAGAAATATCTTTATTTCTCCTAGTTTTTCCTTTTTCTATGTGTGCTGCATTCTGCAGCACACAAAAAAGGAGGAAAAAGCCTCTTGTAATTGTTTTTGTGCAGGAAGGTTTCCCTTCCTGCACAAAAATAATCATCCCTGCAAAGCAGGCACCTTTGCACCCATTGAGCGCCAGCACAGGGGAAAAGGACAGGAATGTGCCGTATCTGATGCATTCCTGCCCTTTTCTTTTGCCATAGGGGAGCGTGGCAGGAAGGCCTGTGGAGCTGCCCTGAGGCCCTTAGAATGTTGAGGTGAAGCTCTCTATGACTCAGTTGAAGTTACACTTGGAGAGAAGTTGAAGTACAGAGTGGAAGCAGATTCAACCAGGCTCTACCCAGAATGTTATAGGATGTTGATATGAAGACATATTCCACAGTCAGTCGCCTTTCTTGCAGCTTGAATGAAACCACCAATGGCAAGTGAAACCCCAAGCTCAATGGTCCCATTAATCTCAGACTGAAACTTTAATTTGCACCCAAAATGGGATTGTTATCTGGTGGCAGTGTATGGGTGTTTACGCCCTCAATTTGCAGCAAGAGAGATCTCATGCAATTGGTGAATACATATTACACATATACTTTGTTTACACATGCCGCAGCGTGAGTAACATGAGCTCATTATGAGTTATTCCCTAATCTTTTGTATTTGGGCATAAAAGTCAGACCTGCTTATTAGTGAACTCTGGACTTTTGCAAACTTGTAAGTGTTCAATTTGCTCCTTCAAAATCTGGCCTCATTGTGATAAGGACCTGAAACATAAAACAGCATTGTTTATGTTATGACGCAGATCCAGCCACAAACCCAGGGTTATTGTTTCATAGCATTGCCAGAAATGGGTGATATGCCTATACGCTACAGTTATTCACATTTTGTCGTGTCCTTCTCTGTGAGTTTCTGCACATGCAGTCAGGCATTGAAGTCTCTTCGGAGGCGTGGGTTCGAATCCCACCGCTGCCACCAATGTTAGAAATGGGGGTCTCTAGTTGGCAATGGCTGGCCACTGTCCAAGTAGGGACCCTTCTTCCTAAGTCAGAGTAAGAGGGCTACCCTCCTTGATACCCCTGCTCAACCCTGTGGTAACGTAGCACGAGCAGGTAGGCTTATCTCAGAGGCAGTGTGTGAAGCATTTATGACCAAACACAGTAACACAGTGAGGAACACTACAAAGGGACACCACACAAGTAGTTATAAAAAATAAGTATCTTTATATAAAGGCAGATTTATCACAAGACCAATAACTGTAAAAGCCACAATACTGTCAAAAATAGGATAGCTGTTGAAGGGCTGTCAAAAATAGTTCAAAGGATTCAAGAATAAGGTTCAAATTCAAAGCAGGGGTCTCTGCGACCCTTTCTCTCACAAAGTACCTGGGTTTAGTAGCAAAACCAACAAAATGTCGCAAATAAGCTGTAGCGATGATTCTCGGCACGCGAGGCCGGCGATGCGTTGAAATCCTGGCCGCAAGGGAGGATGATGCGCCGAACTGCGTGATGCGTGCGGAGACGATGCGACAGACTTCTGCACGCTGGACCGCCGATGCGATGACTTTCTTGCCGCGAGGGAGAAGTCGATTCGATGATCCTGTTGCGTTGTGCGATCGTGTTGCGATGCGAAGAGAAGACTCTCCGCGAGGGAGCGACGAAATTCGGTGCGATGCGATCAAAAGGGCGGACGCACGGCGTCCGCAATGCGATGTCTTGAAGCGATGATTTCTTTAGGGGTTGCGAGCGCACGCGACAGCAGCGCGATGACTTTTCCAGCGCGTCTCGGCTGCAGCCGCTCGCAAAGGGGCGTTAGCGATGGTTTCGTGTTGCGAGCACTCAGCGGCAGCAGCGCGATGATTTTCCCAGCGCTCTCGACTGCAGCGGCTCGCAAAGGTGCGTTAGCGTCGATTTCCAACACTCTCTTCTCTGATGCAAACTAGAGGCCCTGGAACTCACAGGAGCCTCATCAGCAGATAGCAGTCCTCGCAGGGAGGAAGCAGGAGGTTGGTGGTGGAGTCTGATGTGCCTGAGACTCCAGCAGGAGGCTAGCTCTTTTCCTAGCCCTTGGGTAATTGCTTGTAACAAAAATAAAAGTTCTCTCAAAAGTTCCTTTTCCTCTTCCTCAGTGTCCAGTGGCACGGACAGAGTTTCCTCTCCAGATCCAGGAGCAATACCATTTGTAGGGGTTTGAGCACAGATATTTATACCCCAAAAGTCTTTGTTCTCAGAAGCTACAAGTCACTGAACCTAGCCAGAACCAGTTCTGCTCAGGCCTGGAGCACTTTGTTTACCAGGCTGCATCCTTCCTTTCAGAAAGAGGGGGTCTGCTAGCAGACACACAGTAGGAGGTGGAGCCAGCATTCACCTTGCCAGGCACAGCCCTATTCAGGTCAAGGAGCCACCCCTCCCCATACTCTAAATGCAGATCTCTCTATTCAACCCAGGTCTGACTCAGCCTGCCCTGCCCCTCCAAAGCCAGACAGCCAATACACATAACAGCAGAGCACACTGGAAGGCTTAGGCAAGAAAAGACCTACTTTCTAAAAGTGGTATTTTCAAACACAGAATATAAAAATAAACTTCACTAAAAGATGTATTTTAATATTCTGAGCTCAGGCATACTAAATTCGTTTTTCTACCATGTTCCTGGGGTCAGTTAGGACTATAGGATGTAATAGTCAAACTGCCCATTCTAGCCTATGAGGAACAGGTAGCCTTACAGTAGTGAAAAACTAAATGGGGTGTAATTCACTACCAGGACATGCTACACACACCAAGGCATGTCCTACCTCACACATACAAGGCACCCTACCATAGGGGTGACTTACAGGATGCCAAGGGAAGGTTGAGGGGCTGGGAAGTGGGTGCACTTCACAGCCAAGATGGCAGTTCTGGACTGCACACAGACACTGCAGTGGCAGGTCTGAGACACACTTTACAAGCTGCTTCTGTGGGTGGCACACATCAGTGCTGCAGGCCCACCAGCAGCATTTGGTTTACCAGCCCTGGGCACACACAGGCCACACTACTAGGGACTAACAGGTAAACCAAATAAGCCAATCAGGGATATACCAATTCACATAGACATATTTACACAGGGAGCATTCGCGCTGTGACACTGAATGGCAGTGGCACAGCGCCCAGAGCATCTAACACCAGCAAAACAGAGGAGACAACAGCGAAAAATGGAAGGGAGACCCACGCCAATGGTGCCAGGTCTAACAATTACTATACCAAATTTTTTCCCAGCATTTTGGGCCACCATGTAATGGTGGCTTTTCACAAAGTTAACTCAGCCAGACATGGTGGTTGACGTCTGTGGAGTGTCAGATCCATCTGGTGGTGTGAACTCTGGACTTTGAGGGAGTGATGCCAAAGCCAGAGGAGTCGCTGCTTGCTACATGTCCACCATTTGGACAACACTTAGGGCCTGATTACGATTTTGGCGGTGCGGCGCCGGGTCCGCCCCACTGCCAAAGCCATGGTCAGACTGCCTGCCAGATTAGGAGTTTCCTCCTGTCTGGCGGGCTCGTTTTTGACGTCGTCCTCAGAAAATAGGCTCCACAATGGGAACGCCAAAAACAGTTCCTGCACAGCATGGACCGACAAGTCCATGCCATGCAGGAACTGGGGCACATGCACACAGGGAGGCACATGTTGTGCCCCTCTGCATGCATCCCCATGCAGAGGAGGCACAAGGCACCCTGCAAGGACCCTTTTGTTTCCAATCCACCACAGTGTTCATGGAGTAGGAACCTCAATGACACCGCCGGCAGAGCGGAAACTCGTAATATGCTTGGCGTGACTGCGGCGGTCCCGCTAAGCCTATTGTGGCCTCCTGACCACCACAACACCGCCAGGGAACGGCGGTTCCCTGGCGGCTGCAGCGGGGTTGTGGCAGACCGATCGCACAAATCGTAATAGGGCAGTAGTGAGACCGCCACGCCTCAACAAGTCTGGCGGTCCATGAAACGCCAAATTCGTAATCGGGCCCTAAGTTTGGAAGTAAAGCCATGGAGGTGCAGACGGAGAATTTGTCATTTTAGGGCAAATTTCCTACTATTATCTTTTTTTAAATCATGGTAAATGTGTCTAGCAAGAACACAAAGGAGCAAGGGCGGTTCTACTAGAGATAAGCAAATACCAACTGAAACCAATAAATATCAATAGATAGTAGGCACAAGTTCAACTGGAATTTTCTCTATCACAGTTGATTATATGTCCAAAACCCCAACTGCACACCTAAGGTCGTTGAAATCATTTGCAGCTAGTAAGGGCATAGGGATATAATGAACTTCAGTACTTCTGGAAGAGAGCACAGAGCATTCTTTTCCTAGAGTCTATGAAGCATGAGGGCACTACGTGGATAGTGCTCATCTGCTCTGTCATTGTGCACCAGGAAAGAAGATCTGACTTAACCACATTAGCTGCCATTTGAGCGTTCCAAAGATCAAGTGCTGTAATGGCTACCACATTGACTTCCATTTTTAAAACAGTAATTCAATTAAGCTCAGGTCTCATTTATCAACTCTTGTAATATGGATCTTATGAGTCTCTTATATCCACTGTTACTCTAATGTTTGGGAGCAAGTAAAAAGATGTGTTGATTAAAGCTAGCTTGGCTGATGAGGGGTGATGCCCCGAAACCGGTCCCAGGGTGCTTGTTTCCGGTCCAGGGAGGACCTGGTTTGGCAGTTCGGGGTGGCGAGGTGAGCAAAAGGACGATGAATTAAAACCAGATCTTGGGGGTGAATGTTTGCCTTGTTTAGCATTCCGTCTATCATTTGTTCCTTTTACACAATTTAACAGCACACCAAATAATCCAAATCCACAACATGCCACTCCACAACACACAATACCATTCCACATAATAAATTCCATAACACACAGTCTCACTCTACATAAGTCCAGTACACTTAATACCATTTAATTACTATCCACATAATTCCACAGCACTCCATGCCACATATTTCTACTACACCAATGCACTCTACATAAGTCCACACCACACAATACCACAACTAATACAATACAACCCACATAATACCACTACACACCACATACACACTCCATAACACATAGGGGGAAAGAGTGGCCTTTTACAATGCCAAATAGCTCTAACTCAAACAAATGCGAGACCTGTTGCATTTCCAATGCTTGTTTTGAGTTTCATTTAGAACGAACTCGACACAAAGGGATCGGAGCACCAGTTACATTACACAACAACAGGTTCATTTTTCGATTTTTAGGCACAAGGAAATAAGTGATTTGGCGAAGACGCAGAGACTCGTCTCGAACGTTCCCAGGTGGCAGCTGCAACGTTATGCCAAATCCTCTAGTGTGTTTCCAAAAAAGTTAAACCTACTTATACACAAGTTATACCTATTTTTGCTTCTTTTCGTATATATTGAATTATGAACAGATTCCAAATTTTATTTTTAACAATACCAGCATGCACAATGTCCACGCGCGTTGCTTTCTTCTTTATTAAGGCCTTTATGAATTTCTCGAGATAGAAACCCACCATTTCCACGTTTTTATTTTTTTTCCGAAACGTTGGCCTAAACCTCGAAAGAGGCGGCAAAACGGTCCATTCCGCCCACCTTCATATAAGTCTCCACCGCTTCGGTGCTACTGAAACTGAAAGAGGACAAAGCCGAGAAAGCTTCTTCCGATGCCGAAGCGCGTCCACCATCTTGGATATGAAGAAGCTACCCACAGACCATATAAAACACCGACAACCACAACTAAAATCCAATGAGTCTGTCACGGTACTATTGCAAATATGTGTTGACTATGCAAAAAAGCGCGGCTTTTAACATCCCGGATTTTTTCATATTTTTAGATACATGTAACAGGATTTCATTGAAAACCTACTAGTGAATTTAAAAATACGAGATAAAAAAAAGTACTATAGTCTAATTTGTTCGGTAGAGATAGATAGGAGGAGGATCGGAAACTGTGATTATTCTGTACTCCTGTTTGTGTGATGGAGAATGTTAGTGTCCGTTTTTATTACTTTTCACATCTAATTCTTCTATAGCATGCTCTCGTCCTTGTGTAGGATTTCCCCCTTTGGGCAGTATTTTGCCACTATTTCGTCTAAAATAGATCTGCCAGCTTTGAACTTGAAAACGTATCCTCTCATGTTAGGAATTAAGCGAACTTCGGTCTGGCGACTTTCTTACAAAAAAGGAAGTTATTGCTACACTACGGGATCCCAGGTAAAGCGACCTACTTGGAAATAATAATGTAACGCAGTAAGCAAATCATGAATCCGTTAGTTTCTGGAAAGTATTGTCCTCAAATATTTATTCTACGCCTTCCTCTGTAAAATATTGGTTAACAGTTTTTCATGTTCGGCGTTATTACAATGAAAACCCCCCAAAACACGTAGAAAATCGTGTTACTGGGTATTCTTGTTTCCAAATTGTACTTTACGTATATTTAAACACTGCCAGTGTGTTTGCTTCCATGCCATTCAGACACTTTGATTAACCCTTGTTGCCCTGGCTTACGTTAATCTTTTGTTTCCTGCAGTGCTCTTTAATAGCGCAAACTTTGCAGAAGTGCTTTGCAGCACAGTAGAGCAGAACCATACTTTCTTTTCCATTTTAGGCACAGGTACATTAATGAATTTGGTCAGCATCACAGGGTTTGTGCCGAGATCGGGACTCGAGCCTGGTTCTCCATATGACAAAGTTATCAACTTTACCTTCTAGACCACAGCTCTTCCTAAACTATCAGTTCACCATTATTTTCCAAATTATTTAATTGAGATTCTGCAGAGGGGCAATCCTCAAAGCCATTGTACAACTCGAGTATTTTAGTTCTCCCAGTAAACCAGGTGCTAAAGTTCATTATGGCTCTATTCCCTCTACCACAAATTCAGAATCCCTCTCTTTGCTGCTTTGGGATTCACAATTACCATCCATACAAAAAACCAGCCCCACGCCCTGTTTGACCAGGCAAGATAGGGCCGGTTGGTCCCCTTGACACATAACCAATCACTGGTTTTCAGTAAAAGGGTATAATTCCCTCTAACACATGTAGGTTCTTGATCCTCCTGTGGCATTGCACCAAGAAGGAGTGGTCGCCCATCAAACTCTGTCAGGAGCCTCAGGGCTCTTGCGAGGAATCTGAGAGTGAGCACATTGGGAGTGAGAAGGACCTTTGGAGTTTTGGGTTTGAGCAGGGTCCGTTGGATCTTTGTGTGAGCAGAGAACCAGTGGAGCTGAGGGTAAACAAGCTTCCAGGAATCTTATGGCGAGCGTAGAGTCTCCAGGCAATAATGCACATGACCAAATGGCCTAAGGGAAAACAGGGATATCATGTGGCCTAAGAGTGAGAAGGATTCCAAGGACACCAACATAAGGAGCCTCTGGAGACCACAGAGTGAAAATAAGCTTATAAGGCCTGCGGGGAGTGGGTAGTTAAGGGACCAACTGATGATGAGTTGTAGCCCTAAGGCCTTAGTATGAGCAAGTCCTATGGGTCAATGAGGGTGCCCAGAAGTCTCCAGACCCAGGATTTTGAGGTTTTGTGTTTTTCAGTGGCTAGTGAGGGTTCCTAAGGATGTGGAGGAACTTTAAGGTTTGAGTATGGGAGTAATATTCAGGGATCTCAGCCTGATCATTGACTATGGGATTTAAGGGTGAGTAGCAAATTCAGGGTCTTGAGGGTTGAGATTTATAAACTTGCAGATGAGCGTCAGGAGAACTGTGGGTGAGCTGCAGTGGAATAATGGTCTCTTCAGTTTTCACCAGTGTTACTGATGCTACAGTATTTAAACAGCTTCATTAAGCACAAGTACTCCCAACCTTAGCTCCCTGATACAATCAGTGCTTTTCGCAAAGTCATGATCTGCGATAGTGGGTCACTCATTTTTCGGTGTTCGTCTACTTTTTGTCCCAGTCCCAGCCATACTTGGCAATTGTACCTTTACTACTAATTTTGGTCAAGGAAAAGGAGCAGTCTGGCCACAGGAATAATATAGAACATAAGCTGGACATTCAATTGAACTCCATCCTCATTGAAAGTGCCACCCCCTGTGTCCTCTATTGTCCTGCTACCCTCTGTTATTTCATATTGTGAGATACAGGGAGCTGCAATGGTGTGTGCATGTTGCTTGGGATTGGGTTTCCTTTGATGCCATAATACAATGATGTTGGTTTTGGAAGTGTTTTGTGACTCTGTGGAGCGAGAAAAGATGGAGTAGCTAGAGGAAAAAGACTAACAGTGATGGTCAAAGGAAGCTGTACTGTACTGTTCAAAACTTGGGACCCTATTTAGAGTTTGGCTGATGGGATACTACGTCACAAAAGTGGCAGATGTCCCGTCCGCCGTACTACAAGTGCGTTATAGCCTATTGCACGCGTAATACGGTGGAACGGGATATCCGTCACGTTCCGATGGAGTATCCTGTCCTCCAAACTTTAAATAAGGCCTTTCCTTTTTCTGAGGTTGATAGACTGAGTACCATCAAATTTGGTCATAGTAACTCTTGCTAATTACATCGCCTAGGGTTGACAAAATATTTGTTATGGTGCGTTTAAAGACCCAAGTTGTTCTTGTGATTAGCATTATTTTAGATGGGTGTGACGGTGTCCTACTTTCACTGTGTATGTCGGTCTTGTCTGGTCCTTGCTTGTATCCCGTTGGTGATGTTTTTCTGCCTGCTTTTGGTGTTGCTGTTGTGTGGGGGACTGGCCCCAGAACTGTCCTCACAGGCACTCAGTGGAGTGTTCAGTTTGTGATGCTGGCTCTGGGATCTGAGGAAACGGATGCCTCTGTCAAATGTGGGAGTGTAGACCCTGTGTGGGCTGTGGGGAAGGAAGAGCTTCCACTGATGTTCGGGTCTTGTCTTTTGATCATAGTTCAAAGCCCTTTTAACATCTCAGTGACTCTACCCGACCCTACTAAACTTTCTGAGGCCCTGGTCCGATGGTAAAAATGTTCAACCCTGTGGCACGGCTCATTCTGTCACCAGCCCGACCTGCCCGTGGAATGTCATTTGAGCCAGCATTGTCCAGGCGAGCCTAGCTGTACAGGCTTTTCGGTTTTCCTTTTAGGCCCGACGTCCTCCGCTCATCGGTTTCCCAGGCCCTAGACCAACTGTACTCTTCTTAGGGTCCATTCTAAAGCGGTTGACCTTTACAGTGACTGTGTCAGCAGCCAGGTTCACTCACCTTACAGCACTGCTTTTAGTGGGATGAAAAATGTGGGGTTCTCTAAAAGGGCAGTGGCCAAAGAAGCATGAGTACTAGGAAGTAGTTCTATATCAGAGGCATAGTCTGTTTAATTATGGGTGTGCCAAAACATATAAGTTGGATTCCTGCTTTTGACAGTGTGCAACCTAACCAGTATTTGCTTGTCTCTACCTGTAGTTTCTGTAAGTACATCCAAAGACGTCCCACAACAAACAACACGTACATCTAAAATTGGCCAGACTTTTTGGCTTTACAAATGCTTGTTGCCAGAGAGTTTTATTCAGTATTACATAATCTCTTAGTTTTCCTATCACTTTAATGTAGTCTGCAGTCTCCCTGTATGCAGCTGTAACACACGCCCTCTCCACATCTGTTTTTGAAGTCCTTTCATCTGCATGTCTTGCGCCTCATCTCTTTTCCCTCTATTGCTGTCTTTTTGCTGTCTTCTTCTGCAGGTAGTTTCTTTTGTCTCTTTGAGATCATCAGATCCATACATACCACTACCACCACCTATTTTTTTTCCTTAGTTCTGTTCATATTTTGACCGCTGTGCATCTTCTTCCCACACTTTCCCATAGAACCGTAGTCACAGTCGGCATATAGGTGACCGTTGCTCTTTGCATTCTGAAGAGAGGCCAGGTACTGAATAAGCATGTATATGAACACCTTTATGACATAGTGACAAGCACTGTCACAAACCCACACTGGTTTCAGCCTCAACTCATGACTTTTGAATCATACCCTGTTATTAATACCCATCCGCACACACCCTGAACGCACCCATATACCTAGAGGTGACTCAGTTCAAGGTATGCACTATAGACAACTCTTATGTTGCATGAGAAGCAAAACCACAGAATGTTATACCATCCAACATGAAATAAAATGTGTGAAATGTGACAGAGGCTGCATCACTGATGTGCATTACATTAAGTTTTTGAGAAAAAGGGTCTGTGTTTTCACTTTTATAGGTGAAGACATGAAAACTGGGCCCTGTAAGGACCGTTTCACTGTCCATTTTTACGTTGATTATTAGACAGCTCTGCTGTCTGGTTGCGAAAGACATGTGGGTTTACCAAGAACATACAGGGGTTTAGAGCACGCCCATTCCTTACCACTGGTTGGCTTTGCTGTTACTTTAATTTGCCTGCTTCTTATTGGTTTTCCAGCTTGTCAATCTTGTGTTCGTCCCTATCATGGAGCAAAGCCTCTTTACCGGTCTCTTGATAGGCTGGCTTCTATGCTTCTACTGTTTGCTTTTCAAACACTACTTTTTAGGTCTCTCCTACGCAGCGCGTATGCGCTGCATAGCAAAAAGACCTTTAGAAATCGATTCAGTTTTGCAGTCAAAAACGTGCACGCATTGCATTGCTTTGAATGGCAACGCGTGCACGTTTGGCGATTCCCTTGCGGGAGCGAGCTTTCAAACCATCTGTTTGTAATTAACAGATGGTTCCTGCTCGCTCCCGCAAGGGAAACAGGCGCAGGCCCCCTCCTCTCTCCCCTCCCCCTGCTGCCTCCTCGTCAAACTTGTGTTGTTTTACTTTTAGCGCGAGGCGCGCGCTCTTGTTATTAAATTACTTGGAGCCGCTGAGCATTGTACCTGAAGGCCGGAAACTCAACCCAGTGCTCGTGCCCATCACAAAGCAGAGCATGGATCCCAGCAGATTCCCGGAGTCCCCAAAGGGCACTTACTGGGCAAGAAGCAGAAGGTCGTGGTATCTATGCCCTCATACATAACTGCAGATCGGGCCTAAGCCAGGTTTTAACTCTTCAATCCGTTCTGGTGTTTCAGCCTACAACAAAGGGCATTCTGGGCCATGTAGTTTTGCAAGCAACACTGTAAGGCATCGTCTCGGTCCCCACTCTCAATTACTTTTGGAGACCGCACTTTACTTTCAGGGTTTTTCTGCTAGTTATTCTTACTGTGACCTGGAACTTCAAGGGGCGTGACCTGGGCGGGTGTGAATTGGCGCCAGGTGAGTGCTGCGCTATAAAGCAGTGTGAAAGGCCCTACTCTCTACCGAAGACGCTTTCTGTTAGTGCTGTGTGAGCGACGTCGGCAGCATGGGACAGAGTGTGCTTCCAGGGTTTGTGTGCCTGTGCTTGGTGTATGAGGGATTTTGCGCTAGTTCCTGGGGGGAGTCTTCCATAGGAGGCTGGTCCCAGCTGGGCTTGGCAAGGAGTGGCCGGGCTGCTCCAGGGGTGTTTTTCAATAGCCCATGGAGTCTGGCTGGGAGCCGAGCTCTGCCCCCTTGCAGCCGGTGTCTGTGCGGTGTGAGGAGGCCAGTATGGTGGTCGCTGTGCAGCGGGACCTGTTCGGTACGGGCAAGCTGGTCCAGGCTGCTGACCTTAAGCTGGGGACCGCTCTCTGCAGGTACACGTCCCTCGGTGCGGATAACACAGTCTCCTTTCAGATCGCGCTCCAAGACTGCGGCAACTCTTTACAGGTCAGTCGTGATGGCACCGCGCAGACCCTTGGCCAGTTGTTAGATATTGGGGTTTCATTTGTTTGTTTTAGTTGAGAGCCACTCGTTCTTCAAGCTTATTTCCGAGGTTTTAATTTGTATTCTGGCAATTGTAGTTCTATTTCTATAAGCGGGACTACAATTCCCAGAATGCCTAAGAAAAGCTTGATTTGATTGAGCTGCTTGCGTATGGATGCGGGAAACATAACACCCATGTACTCCATTATGTGTTCTACAGGCGCTCCTAAAATATATGCCAAAAGGGATGTTGAAACACGGCTCTTGTCAACCCGTGGAATAAATGTAGTGGTTAGTATGGGTACTTACTGAGTATTTCCGTTAGCTACTAAGTACAGACAGACCTAAATATTTTTTTTTCTTCGTACCTGGGTGAACATCTCCCTACATTTCTAAATCTTTATTTAATGACTTGATTCATCAACAGCAAGTCACAGTAATATCATGTGACTTTTTGGGATGGGGTAGGACAGACCTACAATAACCAGTTACCTCTCTTTCTGAGTCCTCACTTAAGAACCAGCACGTGCCATATGCTGCCCAAAGAAGCCCCAAAGGGCTTCACCAGAATAACATGATACAACCCCCCCCCCCCTCGTTCATAGAACCATTCCTCTGTCATGGAGCCCTTCCTGTGGTCTTGTTTATGTATTATACATTTTTAATTCTTAACCCTGTCAACTCCCCTTGACTAATTCCACCATACATTGTGTGGGCTATTTCCTTTGTGCAGGGGTAGCTGGTGGCTAATATTACTAGTGAATATTGTTTATTAAAACTGCTCTAGAGTTTGGCATCCTCTTGCTCTTAAAATGTCTAGCCAAACTCCCTTTGCTTAAGATATTTGACCCTAAAACTAACTAAACCAGGAGATCTTTGTGTGTGGGGTGAATCTGTAAACGGACTCAAGTAGAGACTAGTGAGGGTGGGATAAATGCAAGTTTAAACTTGATGTGGTTCTCTAACATGGATAGTTATGTTCAGGGTAGAGAGATTAGGTCTTCACAAGTTCTATAATTTGAAAGGGTACCCACCCTCGTCAGCAACCGTTCACTACTTGGCAACTTGCGACCCTCTGAAGCTAACATGTTCTCTGGAGCATGCAGCACTTGCCCTAGTCGTCTTTGGATACTTTCGGGAACTGGGGCTAAAGTCTTCGTAATGTGTGTGTTGTGTGTTTGAAGTCAAATATAATTATATAAACCACGAAATATTTATAGTTTTCTCTTGTGTTGTAACACTGGACTCGTAGTCAAGGTTCTCCTCTGGCTGGTGACTCAGGGCTTCAGTGCATCTTGGATGTGTAAATTGATCACAAAGGGGAGCTCCCAGAAGTGAGTCCCAAGGGTAGACTGCACCAATGCAACCAACGTGTCTCCAGTTTGATTGCTAATGGACGGTAAGAAAAGTCGCTTTATCAAGAGTCCAACATACTGATGCTGGCCGCTCAGAACGGACACTAAACTAGGAAGCCAAGAACAGTTGGGAAATCAAAGAAAAGCCGAGCTCTACATCACAAGAGCAGTCGCCAAGACAGGATGCGATAGACAGACCACAGTCCCCACTAAGAGAAGATGTCAAAGAACACATACCTATTGACTAGGCCCACAGCCCGCTACTTAGCTGTACAGTTGTAGTGCAGGTACCAAGCCAAACAATCTAAGAGCCCAAAAGCAGAAAAATAGCCCCCAACCTCCCGCCAGATCTGGAGATGGGAAGCCTGAGAAATACTGAGACAGTCTTCAAAGATAAAGAACGGTCTGTCTAAAAGCAGATGCAAAGCACACATCCTAAAAGACTCTTATATAAATGGCTCCTACAAAACGTCTTTGCCTCTGAAGGTTTTCCCAACGGAGCATCGGATGGGGGCTCTAACTTCCTTCCTAGGTGGAAAGTACCAAAGCTATGGTGGGATGCTTGCTTGTACTGATAATTTTGCAGGGCTGCGTCCCAGCCATTATTTTGCCCACTGTGCCTTGTTGGATAAACCCAGCCATATTCTAATTGGCTGTGCACCAATAGGAATGGTCCAGCCCAAACTGCCAAGCCAGGTCCACTCTGCACTGGAACACAAACAGCCCTTCAGTCAGGTGCAGCTCGGTTCAGTGAGCACAAGATGGACTGGAATGCTACTCTAGTGATTGCCAGTGTATAGACTACCTTCAAGCATTCCTCCCACAAACCTTTAATGCTTCCCAAATGCATCACATCATCCCTTATGAAGGTACATGAGACCCTTTAACTTGTGTAATGGGTCCACCTTTTACATGGGCATTGGTTGCTTGCAACCGCTGTTCAACCACTAGGACTACAGATTTTCTAAAAATAAACCGGCTCCTGGTTTAGTTAGATTTAGGATTTAATATTTTCTGAACTCGTGATTTTTGGGAGAATTTCTTTCCAGCGAGTGTCCTTGCAATTCATGACTTTGTTGCAATTGTACAATTGACCTTTAATTTAGAGTTTTAACTCATTCCATGTTGCCCACTTTGTCCAGGTGACAGCAGACTCGTTAATTTACACCTCAATTCTGTCATACAATCCAGCTCGGTCTAACAGCAGCAGAGTAATCACCAGAACCAATCCAACTTCAACTGTCATTCAGTGCGTGTATCCAAGGTAAGAAATTGGCAGATGGTAAGAACTTGGCAGATGTCCTACACCAACCGCCACAGTAAGATTTCAGATGCCTGTACTTGTTGAAGTCATGCAGTCACATTACTCACTTTTCACGTGCTCCCAAAATAACATTCTTGGACATCTCGACTCTAGTGTTGTAAGACACAAGAACTGGTCTAGAGTAGCTTCTGATATCTTGCTCCAGTTGAATAATGAGAAATGCATCTTTCATGTCGGACTGTTTTTGAAAACTGCAGTGAGGGCCCGACAAACAGTGACTGCCTTTTAGTGCTCAGTTTTAGTTGGTATTAAAGATAGAGATTGCACTGATTTTTTTTTTTCGTCTTGGAATGGATATGATCTAGAGTATAAATCAGTTTTTATTAATTTTAACTATTTTATGTATGTACTTTTATGGCTACTTGTGTGACCGAATCTAGATCTGTGAACTAGACATGCAATGCTTGGGCAGATCTCATAATTTCCTGAATACACTAACACTATAAACTAGTTGCAATAACTGCTTGGGGTTTGCATTTGTTTAGTTTCTAGTTGAGTGAAGTGCTTTCAGAACCAGCACCTGGGAGATGTCTTCAACAGCCCCCCTCATCAGAGAAGGTGAAACCTCAAGTATATCCTCCTATGAAGAAATGCAAACACAACTACTTGAGGGTAATCAAGTCACTGCTGTACAATCTCCAATCTGACTTCCTTGAGCAAAGGGTCATCAAAAGATTTTTGAGGTGTCTTCTCAACCTCAACTTATCAAGGCATGCCTCATCATTTGACGACCTCTCACACTGGAGTAGGAACAGTGCCACTTCGGTGGACTCAACCAATGGAAGCTGTTCTTATCCCTGGGAGTTCTAATAAATCTGTTTTCAGGACAATACCTTGGGTCCTTTTATTTTGGCATTTAAAAGGGGCTTAAATACCTAAAGGTATACTCAAAACCCTACTTTATTGCTGAGTACCTCTGGCATGGTTAAAAACCAGCATTGGCATAGCCAATAGGTTTCGCCTTTGGGACCTTATAAGTATTTAGTTATGCAGGATAATATCCTTGGTGCAACATCAACTGTTGCATTGCTAAACACTTATAAGGTCCCGAGCGAGACCTATTGGCTATGCCAATGCTTGTTTCTTTTTGACAAAGTACTTCATGAGAGGGCATGCGTGTTATGGCTGTCTCCCTCGTGTACTTCCCTTCCCCTGCACTACGTGTTGCACACTATTGCCTGTGTGCTTCTTCCTGCTCCCCTCCATGTTATGCTTACTCGTGTCCTCCCCCATTTCTTTCTCTCCTGTGTGCTTCTCTGCCTGCATTGCTGTCTTTCAATTAATCAGGGTTTGTAAAGCGCTACTTCTCACCCGTGAGGATCTCAAGGCGCTTGGGATGGGGGGGGGGGGGCTGCATCTTCGTTGAGTGCTGGGGTCATCCGAAGAGCCAGGTCTTGAGGTCCTTCCTGAACTGGGACTGTGTGGGGGCTTGCCGGAGGTGGAGGTAGAGGTCGTTCCAGTCCTTGGCTGTGAGGTAGGAGAAGGACTTTCCTCCCGTTCTGGTCCTGTAGATGCGTGGGACAGTGGCTGGAGAGAGGTCGGCTGATTGGAGGTGTCTTTTGGGTGCGTGGAAGGAGAGGCGGTTGTTCAGGTGTGTTGGTCCGGTGTTGTGCAGGGCCTTGTATGCGTGGGTGAGGAGCTTGAAGGTAATTCTTCTTTTGAGTGGGAGCCAGTGGAGATCGCAAAGGTGTTGGGTGATGTGGCTGCGACCAAAGATGTCGAGGATCAGTCTGGCTGTGACGTTTTGTACGGTCTGGAGTTTGGGAAGGAGTTTCTTGTTGATTTCTGCGTAGAGCGCGTTGCCGTAGTCTAGTCTGCTACTGATGAGTGCGTGCGTGACGGTTTTTCTGGATTCGGATGGGATCCATCTGAACGTCTTTCGAAGCATACGGAGGGTGTTGAAGCAGGTCGAGGATACGGCGTTGATCTGGTGGTTCATTGTGACCGAATAGTCCAGTATGATGCCGAGGTTTCTTGCGTGGTCAGTCGGGGTGGGGGGATTTCCTAGGGCAGGGGACCACCAGGAGTCGTCCCATGCAGAGGGGGTGGAGTCCAGGATGAGAACCTCTGTTTTCTCGGAGCTGAGTTTCAGGCAGCTGCTCTCCATCCAGGTGGCGACGGCTTTCATCCCTTCTTGGAAGTTGTTTGGTGATGTTGGGTTCATTAGTGAGGGAGAGGATACGTTGGGTGTCGTCGGCGTAAGTGACTGATGAGCCTGTGGTTCCTGACGATGGTTGCGAGGGGGACCATGTAGATGTTGAAGTGGGTGGGGCTGAGGGAGGAGCCCTGGGGCACTCCACAGTTGGTCTCTGCCGGTTCCGAGGGGTAGGGCGGGAGTCTGACTCGCTGGGTTCTGGCGGTGAGGAATGAGCATCTATGCAGTCGAGGGCCTTGTCGCGAATGCCGGCGTTGTGGAGTCTTGTGGCTAGGGTGCGGTGTGAGACAGTGTCGAAAGCAATCGAGAGGTCCAGGAGAATGAGGGCTGCCATTTCGCCTCGGTCGAGAAGGGAGCGGATGTTGTTGGTAGCGGCGAGTAGGGCGGCCTCGGTGTTGTGGTTGCTGCAGAATCCAGATTGGGAGATGTCCAGGACGTTGTTAGCATTGATGAAGTTTGCAAGCTGGGTGTTGATGGCCTTTTCGATGACTTTGGCTGTGAATGGAAGCAGGGAAATGGGCCTGAAGTTTTTGAGGTCTGTCGGGTCGGCAGAGGGTTACTTCAGGAGAGGGTTGACCGTGTTTCAGTTGACGGGGAAGGTGGCGGTCTCGAGGGAGCAGTTGATCGTCCGGCGTAGTTCAGGTGCGATGGCCGAGGAGGCGCTTTCTGTTGTGCTTCCCCCACCTGTTGCTTCAACCACCCTGCACCCTACATTTTGCTCCCCCCAAACCTGTGATTTAAAAAAAACAAAAAAACATTTGCACATGTTTTTTTATTTGGTGATCCACATTGGATTGGCAAATAAAAAGAAAAAAAAAAGTAGCTGCTGCATTTTGTGGGTACATGCCTACAACATGATGCAGTTGGCCTTGTCATAGGCTTTTTTTTCTTATTTAGCCATGCTGCACAGCATCAGGATGCTGTAAAACATGGCTAAAAACCATTGACAAAGCCAATAGGTCTCAAAGAAGAAATGTATTGCTTTGCCAATGCTTGTTAATTTCTGCCTGTACTCTGCACCAGCAGGACTCGCCTCACTTAATGCCCTGGCTTCCATGCTTCCTTAGGTCTAGTTCCTTACTGCATACCTGTTAACTAGGCCCCAGGTGACATCCTTTCTTTACAGGGTGGTTTGTCTCTGCTCATGTAATCACTGCGCACGGGCGCAAGTGGTCATACCTTGTTTCCTTGTGAGCTTCTCTGCCTTTTGTCACCTGTACGGTGACTGATCCTATATCCAGGCAGAATGCCTTCCTGTATGGACCAGTTCGACTCTTGTTATCTGTACTGTGACTGCTAGAATGTGTACCTGTGGCTAGGTGGACTGAATTCTTGCTGGCCAGTTCTCCTCTGCTCCATCTACTCTGTGTGGAGTGAGTGGCAGCATCCTGTAGGACTTCTTTCCAGCCTGTGGTCTTCCTGTGCTTTACTGTACAGGCCCTGTTGTTTGTCGGTGTTAGGTGCCGATCCACTATTAGGTTGTCAGGCTTCCTTCCAGTCCACTGCTTCCTCTCCTTATGCTCCCCTGTACTCTAGGCCCTGGTGGTCGTCGGGCACAGTGTCGCTCTACCATGTCCACCTCCGTCTCCTGCCCTGTACATTGAGCGCATGAGTGTCCGTGTGGAGTGTGGGTGCGCTGTCAGATTGCCAAGCTTCCTTCCAGTCCACTGTCCACTTTTATATTGTATCCTACTCCCGAGGTCAGGTCACCGACTAGTCAGTCCTAATTCCTGTCCACTGTCCACCTCTGCTTCACTGTACAACTAGATCCTGGGGTTGCCAGTGCAGAGTGTGCTGCATCCACTGCATCCTCTGCCCCTCTGCACACACAGCTCCCTGGTTGCCAGTGCACTTTATGACTCCACTATCCGCCTAAACGCTTTTGTCCATTGTTATGTTATGTTATATTGATTTGTATAGCACACTAATCACCCAAGAGAGTATCCAGGTGCTTGACAATCAACGGGGTCTAGTGTAGAGTATGAATCAGCTATTGGGCATCTTTACAGTCCACTGTTCGACTCTGCCTCAGTGTACACTAGACTCTGTGGGTTGCCAGTCCATACTGTGCATTCATTGCCTCCACTAACAACTCCAGGGCCTAGTATGCAGGCCATCTACACCAAAGCGTGCATCCACTGTCCACCTCCCCTGCTGTGTACTAGGCCCCGAAGGTTGAGTTTGGAGTGTGCTTGTACTGTCTGCCTCCGCTCCCCTGTACTCTAAGCCCGATGGTTGTTACTGCAGAGTGTATACCTATTGTCTGCCTTGACTCTGCTCTATATTACGCTGAGCTCCACTCTACTCTGGACCCTGCTCTCCTGGACACAAGGCCTCGCCGAATGTCAGTCCTGAGTGTGCATCCATTGTCTGTCCCTGCTCCCGTGAGTATGGGGCCCTGCTCCCATGTACACTAGGCCATACTGATTGTTAGTGTTGAGTGTGCATCTATTGTCTGCCCTGCTCCCCTGTGCACTGGACCCTGCTCCCATGTACACTAGTCTCGCCGATTGTCAGTCCTGATTGTGCATCCATTGTCCTGCCCTGCTCCAGTGAGTACGGGACCCTGCTCCCATGTACACCAGGCCTCACTGATTGTCAATGGTTAGTGTGCATCCATTGTCTGCCCTGCTCCCCTGTGCACTGTACTCTGCTCCCTTGTACTCTAGGACTCCCTGAATTTCAGTCCTGCGTGTGCATCTATTGTCTGCCCTGCTCCCCTGTGCACTGGACCCTGCTCCCATGTACACTAGGCTCGCCGATTGTTAGTGGTGAGTGTGCATCCATTGTCTGCCCTGCTCTCCTGTGCACGGGACCCTGCTCCCATGTACACCAGGCCTCACCGATTGTCAGTGCTTAGTGTGCATCCTTTGTCTGCCTTGCTCTCCTGTGCACGGGACCCTGCTCCCATGTACACTAGGCCTCACAGATTGTCAGTGGCGAGTGTGCATTCATTGTCTGCCCTGCTCCCCTGTGAACTGGACCCTGCTCCCATGTACACTAGGCTCGCCGATTCTCAGTCCTGAGTGTGCATCCATTGTCTGCCCCGCTCCCATGTGCACAGGACCCTGCTCCCATGCACACTGAGCCTCACTGATTGTCAGGCCTGAGTGTGCATCCATTTTCTGCCCTGCTCCCCTGTGCACAGGACCCTGCTCCCATGTACACTAGTGTAGGAAGCTGGCTCTGTATATACTATACCAAAGTGAGGTATAGGGTGCACAGAGTCCAGTGGATCCCCAAAGGTAGGCAGAGGTAAAGTAAGATAGCACCTCACTCTCTATTTGTGGTAGTGTGGTCGAGCAGTAAGGCAGTATCAGAGGACAGTGTTAAGCATTTGTTGTTGTACCCACTCAATCAGCAAATGATCTCACACACTCAGACTGAACTTCAGAGCAATTGGTTTTGTATAAAAATATTCTTTTAGTTATTTTATTTTCTAGAACCAAGCAAGCCTGGCACAGGTAAGTTGATAAGTACTTTGCAGTAAATATACAGTTTGAAATGCAATTGTATATGTATTTTGAAATGGTTACAGTTTGAATTACTGGTAATGCAATACTGTGAAATGCTGTACATATACTTTGTATCGACTTAGCAATGAAAATTACAGGTATGTTACTTTTACGTTACTTTTGAGATTACTTTTTAGATTACTTTTTCTACTCAGTGTGATACGCCTAGATATCACACTGGGACATTTCCTAGAGAAAAGGTAAGTAAATTCAATTTTGCACAATTGTTATTTTCGAGGTTTCCATACAAATCAACTCCACACAGAACATTTTTCAGAGAAAATAGTCAATGGATTCCTATGGAGAGAAATGAAGTTAACGGTTACCAGGTAAGTAATCGGTCTTTGGAGTTGAACTTCTGGTGTTAGAACAAGGGTTCCCCCAGGGTCAAGGATGCACTCTTGTTACACCCTCAGCGGCACTAGGGCGTCCGGGTGCAGAGTGCTGAGGCCCAATGTTATCCAAGGGGGGATAGGGGGCCTCCGGTTGGTGGCTGCTGGCAAGCAGGCCACTGGGTTGTGGGAGCAAAGCTCCTGGACTTTAGCTCAGGGCAAATGGGGAAACAAATTAGCACCAAAGGTGCACCCTCAGCGGCACTAGGGCGGCCGGGTGCAGGGTGCTGTTTCGACGTCGGGCGCCCTGTTGGTTTCAATGGGAAACCTCCGGTTCGCAAAGGCACTGCCGGCTCGGGGACTTCTGGGTGCGACCACCACTTCGAGAGGTCAGTTGGGAAGTTAGGGGTTGGCTAGGCACCGTTGGTTTGGGCACACAAGGCCATGGGGCGTCGGGGGCAGGGGTGCCTTTTGGGGTCGGATTTTCTTACCAGCTCCTGGTCGCGGTTAGGGGGGCCTTCTGGATTTAGGCTGCAGGCGTCGGCTGGAGGCTTGAGGAAGGTCGGGGGTCACCGGATCTCGGGTCAGGATCGCAGGGTGACCTCCTCGTGGTGTTTGCCCACTCGAGCTCGGGCCGTGGACGGCGGGTGCAGAGTGGGGCGGATCCGCGGTGTCCGTCTGGAGCCAGAGGTTGCAGATGAACAAATCCATTGGGAGACAAAGTCTTCGTGCTTGAAGGCAGGCAGGTCCTCCGGGGTTTTCGAGGTTGCTGGCTGCAGGACACACCGGGATTTCGCAGGTTCGAGGTGGAGACAGGCCGGTAGGGCTGGGGCCAAGTCAGTGGGCGTCTTCCTCTTGTTAGCTTCGGCACGGCTGTTCGGTCCTTCTTCTTCTTTTCTTGTTGCAGGTTCTTGTCTGAGGAAGCACGGTTCAGGGGTGCCCCTAAATACTAGATTTAGGGGCGTTACAGGTAGGTAAAAGGTAGGGACCAATGGGTCCCTTCCCTGGGGTGGGTACACCCCCTATTATGCCACCCTCCAGTACGAGGTGGGCATGAGCCTGTCCCTGGTTGGCTGAGTCCCCCCATCTTCAAGATGGCGTGGACTGAGGACCAGTTGTGCTTCACCTCGCCTCCCCCACCTGAAGGGTGAAGTTGACAGAGGTAGGCACACCTCTCTTCCTCACTTGTTTTTCCCGCCGGTCCTCCCGCCCAAAGTGGGGGTCAGAACCAGTGGGGACCAGTTACTGAGAGCAGCAAGTGGCCTGGAGAAGCTCACAAAGGCGGCAAGCCTTTGAAGCTTCCCCTTCGTGAACCCTGCCCATCCTGGGGGAGTAGGCTTGGCACCTCGCCCTAGGATGTGCATTGTTTCAGGCCTCCGAGAGCAGCAGGCTCTCGACCCAGGGGTCCAGAAACATGTCTGGTGGTGGCAGCTGAAAGCAGCCACTCAGCCTGGACACTAGAGGTGGGTTAGTCTTCAGGGGGCATCTCTAAGATGCCCTCTGTGTGCATTTTTCATTAAATCCCACACTGGCATCAGTGTGGGTTTAATGTGCTGGGAAGTTTGATACCAAACTTCTCAGTTTTCAGTGTAGCCATTATGGTGCTGTGGAGTTCATAATGACAAACTCCCAGCACCATATACTCTTAATGGCAGCACTGCACTTACAATGTCTAAGAATGGACTTAGACACTGTAGAGGTACAGGGCTCATGCACCTGTACCCTCACCACTGGTGTAGTGCACCCAGCTAGAGGGGTGACTGACCTATGCCAGGGCAGTGGGTTGTAGGCATGGCACACAGAGATGTGTGCCATGTCGACTCTTCACTTTGTTCTGCACCAAGACACGCAGCCTACAAAGGCAGTGTGTGAGTGTCAGGGTACAGGACCTCTAAGGGTGGCACAATAAGTGCTGCAGCCCATACAGGCCTTCTCTGGTCACAGTGCCCGGGGTACCTGTGGTACCATTTACCAGGGGCTGACCTGTGGTCAGAGATGCCAATTGGGGTTAGGCTTCAATGCAGTTTTAGGGAAAGAACATAGGGCCTGGGTACCTGATTAGCAGGAGTCCAGGGCACACTCAGTCAAAGTACATCAGCAATTCAGCAAAAAGTGGGGGCAACCATGCAGAAAGAGGGTACTTTCTTACAACTAGGCCTCACTGATTGTCAGTGCTTAGTGTGCATCCATTGTCTGCTCTGCTCCCCTGTGCACTGTACCCTGCACCCTTGTACTCTAGGACTCTCCGATTTTCTGTCCTGAGTGTGCATCTATTGTCTGCCATGCCCCCTTGTGCACAGGACCCTGCTCCCATGTACAGTAGGCTCGCCGATTGTCAGGCCTGAGTGTGCATCATTGTCTGCCCTGCTTTCGTGAGTATGGGACCCTGCTCCCATGTACACTAGGTTCACCGATTGTGTGTCCTGAGTGTGCATCTATTCTGTCCCTGCTCCCCTGTGAATAGAACCCTGCTCCCATGTACACTAGGCTCGCCGATTCTCAGTCCTGAGTGTGCATCCATTGTCTGCCCTGCTTCCCTGTGCACGGGACCCTGCTCCCATGGGCACCAGGCCTCACTGATTGTCAGTCCTGAGTGTGCATCCATTGCCTGCCCTGCTCCCCTGCACTGGACCCTGCTCCCATGTACACTAGGCTCGCCGATTGCCAGTGCTGAGTGTACATCCATTGTCTGCCCTGCTCCCCTGTGCATAGAACCCTGCTCCCATGTACACTAGGCCTCACTGATTGTCCAAGTGCTGAGTGTGCATCCATTGTCTGTCCTGCTCCCCTGTGCACTGGACCCTTTTCCCATGTACACTAGGCTCGCCGATTCTCAGCCCTGAGTGTGCATCCATTGTCTGCCCTGCTTCCCTGTGCACGGGACCCTGCTCCCATGTACACTAGGCCTCACTGATTGTCAGTGCTTAGTGTGCTTTCATTGTCTGCCCTGCTCCCCTGTGCACTGGACCCTGCTCCCATGTACAATAGGCTCGCCGATTCTCAGTCTTGAGTGTGCATCCATTGTCTGCCCTACTCCCGAGTGCACAGGACCCTGCTCCTATGTACACTGAGCCTCACCAATTGTCAGTCCTGAGTGTGCATCACTGTCTGCCCTGCTCCCGTGAGTATGGGACCCTGCTCCCATGTACACTAGGCCTCACTGATTGTCAGTGCTGAGTGTGCATCCATTGTCTGCCCTGCTCCCCTATGCACGGGACCCTGCTCCCATGTACACTGAGCCTCACCGATTCTCAGTCTTGAGTGAGCATCCATTGTCTGCCCTGCTCCCGTGAGTACGGGACCCTGCTCCCATGTACACTAGCCTCACCGATGTTCAGGGCTGAGTGTGCATCATTGTCTGCCCTGCTACTGTGAGTATGGGACCCTGCTCCCATGTACACTAGGCCTCACTGATTGTCTGCCCTGAGTGTGCATCCATTGTCTGCCCTGCTCCCCTGTGCACTGGACCCTGCTCCCATGTACACTAGGCTTGCCGATTCTCAGTCCTGCGTGTGCGTCCATTGTCTGCCCTGCTCCCGTGTGCACTGGACCCTGCTCCCATGTACACTAGGCTTGCCGATTCTCAGTCCTGAGTGTGCATCCATTGTGTGCCCTGCTCCGCTGTGCACGGGACCCTGCTCCCATGTACACCAGGCCTCACCGATTGTCGGTGCTTAGTGTGCATCCATTGTCTGCCCCGCTCCCCTGTGCACAGGACCCTTCTCCCATGTACACTAGGCTCGCCGATTCTCAGTCTTGAGTGGGCATCATTGTCTGCCCTGCTCCCGTGAGTATGGGACCCTGCCCCCATGTACACTAGGCCTCACCGATTGTCAGTGCTGAGCGTGCATCCATTGTCTGCCCTGTTCTCCTGTGCATGGGACCCTGCTCTCATAGGCAGTAGGCTCTGCAAACTTGTACATGAGCCCACGCGGGTTTGTCCGTGCAGTGTGCGCATATATTGCCAGTTGCTTCTCCCCTCTACACTAGGCCCAACTGATTTTTAGGCCAGAGTGGGAATTTATTGTCCGCCTCTTCTCCCCTGTACACCAGGCCCTGCTGTTGGTTGTCAGGGTAGTGTGTGCACTCACTGTCCGTCTCTCCACCACTGCATGCCAGGTCCCTTGCAGTCAGTGCAGAGTGTGAACTCACTGTCCGTCTCTGCTCTCCTGCACATCCGGTCAGTTGCAGTCAGTGTAGTGAGTGCACTCACTGTCCGTCTCTCCTCCCCTGCACGTCAGGTCCGTTGCACTCAGTGTAGTGCATGCACTCACTGTCCGTCTCTCCTCCCCTGCAAACCAGGTGCGTTGCAGTCAGTGCAGTGTGTGCACTCACTGTCCATCTCTCCTCCCCTGCATGCCAGGTCCCTTGCAGTCAGTGCAGAATGTGCATTTGCAGTCCGTCTCTGCTCCCCTGCACACCTGGTGTGTTGCAGTCAGTGCAGTGTGTGCACTCACTGCCCGTCCCTGCTCCCCTGCACATCAGGCCCTGCTGTTGGTTGTCAGTGCAGAGTGTGCACTCACTGTCCGTCTCTACTCCCAGGCACACCAGGTTCGTTGCAGTCAGTGCAGTGTATGCACTTACGGTTCTTCTCTGCTCCTCTGCACACCAGGTCCGTTGCCGTCAGTGCAGTGTGTGCACTCACTGTCCGTCTCTGCTTCCCAGTACACCAGGTCCTCTCCGGTCAGTACAGTGTATGCACTTACTGTCCGTCTCTCCTCCCCTGCACGCCAGGTCCCTTGAAGTCCGTGCAGAGTGTGCACTCACTGTCCGTCTCTGCTCCCCTGCAAACCAGGTCAGTTGCAGTCAGTGCAGTGTGTGCACTCACTGCTTGTCTGCTCCCCTGCACACCAGGTGCGATGAAGTCAGTTCACTGTGTGCACTCACTGTCCGTCTCTGTTGCCCTGCAAACCAGGTCCTTTCCAGTCACTGCAGTGTGTGCACTCACTGTCCGTCTCTGCTCCCCTGCACACCAGGTACGTTAAGGTCAGTGCACTGTGTGCACTCACTTGCCGTCTCTGCTCCCCTGCACACCTGGTGTGTTGTAGTCAGTGCAGTCTGTGCACTCACTGTCCGTCTCTGCTCCCCTGCACACCAGGTCCGTTGCAGCCAGTGCAGCGTGTGCATTCACTGCCTGTCTCTGCTCCCCTGCGCAGCAGGTGCTTTGCAGTCAGTGCAGTGTGTGCACTGTGAGAAGTTGGCCTGGTATATGCTGTCCACTAATTATAGTGGGCACCTTGCACCAGTCCAAACAACCCCTTATTGGAGATAGGTTAAAGACAACCTTATTGAAAGCTATCCTAGTGGTAGCTATGGAGAGCAGCCTTCAGGCTAAGTCTTGAAGGAATGTAAAGCAGCTTGTTTTACCAGTCTATAATCTCTTGAGTGATCAAATGAAAGAGCTACACTCCAGGTATATATTCAAAATATATGTATGTATTGCTAAACACACCCCTCTAGTCTCTTTATGAGGCTAGAGTTCGAAGTACATAAGTTAGAAGTTATTTAAACACAGTAATAGCACAAATACACGTTTGGGCCCTAGGGGCGTACCAAACCATATACCAATAAAGTGGTATAAGAACCACGACTGAACTAGACACTAGGCCTAGAGCCTCTAGAAGTGCTTGGACCACAAGGAACCACCCAAGGTAGTTACACAGGGGACCCACGGGGGACGCGTGCAGTGTAAATACACAACCGCGATACGCCGTTGACTTCTATGGAGAAAGTCGTGATCGGGAAATTAGAGAAAAGGGACACTTAAAGGAGGACTTGGAGCAAACCCTTTGAGATCTAGGACTTTGAAGAGTCTCTACCCACGGGAGCACCGGAGTACTCGTGTTACCTCACCCAGGAAGCCGGGTGCATAGGTGCCTTTCGGGGTCGGGTTTCGTCGTCGATTTGAATGGCGATCTGCTGCAAAGTGCTGCTGGCGACCAAGTGAAAAGTGTCCGGGTGGATCCAAGAGTGGATCGGAGTTCTGAAGAACCTGAAAGCAGAGGGGACAGAGTCTGGGTCACTAGCCAGTGACCAGGAAGGCGATGGACAGATGCCCACCGATGTCGAGTGCTTCAGGTGCGTTGACGGTCGTCTTGACTCTTCAGCCACGAGGTCCAGGAGGCGTTGTCGGCGACCAGGAGCAGGATTCGGGCTGGTACACAATGTCTGTCGAGTGCTGAGGTGTCGGCGACCGGATTGGACCCAACAAGCCTTGGCAACGGCAAGTCTCGATGCAGAGGAAGATCGTCGATGGTGCAGACCAGCAAGGTCTGGGGAACTCACCCAGCGAGGGTAAGTGAGGGCAGGCCTGGAGCAACCAGGATGCCAAGATAGAAAAAGATTGGCCTTCGTTAAGGGCTACTAGCCAACGGGCTAGCGACCGCGAAGGAGCCTCGAGACGTTGCACGTGGATCTGGCTCACAGGACACTTGTGGAGTGGAGGCCAGTGATCTTCGGTGCAGTTGGTGCTGGAGGCTAGGGCTACTCGGAGCCCAAAGCACGACTTCGGGGGAGACCCAGAAGAGGATGCACTTGCAAATGTGCTCGGTGTCCAGGGGTCACGGTCTCAAGTCACCCACGATAGCCACGGGCCTCAGCTTTGCTGGGGACTCAGGGTAGCCTCAGAGAAGTCTGAGAATCCACCTCTGGTGATGCGATGACTTCGGCGTCCGGCGGGAGCTTCAGAAATGCGAACCGGACAGATGCTTCTTTGGTGCCTGCCAAGCAGGGGAGTCACTCCTTGACCCCAAGGGAGATTCTTCTGTCCTCTAATCGTGAGTAGAGCGTCGAAGGTCCAGGATTCAGTTTCAGAGTTTCGTCCAGGGATAATCTAAAGTCCTAAGGACTGGGTTCCTATACTTATACTAAGGATAGGGGTTGGACTACTCTGTGGACCCACCTATGGGTGGGTCAGGGCAGAGGGGTGGCTACACCCCTTTCCCTTTGTCCAGTTCGCGCCAAAGCAGGGGCTGCAAGCCCCTGATCTGGTTTGAACTGGGGTATGCACAGGGACACCAAGTGTGCCCCCAGTGCAGGACTTCAAAGCACCCGAAAGTGCTCCCGCCCAGCCCCAATACACATTATCCTGTCTGGGGAGGTGGTCACGCCTCCCTGGGACAGGAAACCTATTGTCCAGGCCTCCCCTGCCGGAGTTTCGTCCAGCAGCAGGAGGCCAGACTCGTGTCTGTGGCAGCAGCATCCATTTTGTGATGCCAGGGCTTTAGAAAGAAGTTACCGGCCAGGCCAGGGTTAACATGTCTCTCCCTCTAGAAGGGTGGAATGCTACCCCGCCGCCAGAATTGGCGGGGGGTAGTATTCCAAGATGTTTGACACCAAACACGACATGTTTAGGTGCAGCCATTCCAAAGTTAGCATTTAACGCGAGGTTATAATGCGCTTAAGAGTATATGGTCAGGCTGCACTACAAACAGCATCAGAGAAGGGTCTCTGAACGCTGCAGAGGGGCCCTGCTCATGCAGGGGCACCCTCTCACATAGGAACCATGCACTCTGCCTTTAGGATTGATAAGGCCTGCCTTAGGAGTGACTTATAGGTTTATATGTGTGTATGTATTTAGTGATATAAGTAACCTATATCACAGTAAGGGGTGCATGCACCACCTTACCCAGGCTGCAGTAGCAGACCTGTGGTGTCAGTTTGGATGGCCTTCCAGGGGTGGCATAATACATGCTGCAGCCCTGGCAGGCCTCTGAGGTACCTATGCCCTTGGTACATAGTATACCATATACTAGGGACTTATAAGGGCACTCCAGATTCCAATCAGTGATGTGCCTAAGGCACATGGAAACCATTTTAGAGAGGAAGCAGCTAGGCTGGGGTTCTGATTAGCAGGGCCCCAGCCAGACTAATGTCGAAAAACAGTGAAGCATCAGCAAAAAGTGGGGGTACCCATGTGAAGCAGATCCTGCTCTCTTACATGCACTTTCTGTCCGTCTCTCCTCCCCTGCACTCGAGGCCCTGGGTTGTCAGTGCAGAGTGTGCACTCACTGTCCGTCTCTGCTCCCCTGCACACCTGGTCCGTTGCAGTCAGTGCAGTGTGTGCACTCACTCTCCGTCTCTGCTTCCCAGTACACCAGGTCCTCTCCAGTCACTACAGTGTATGCACTTACTGTCCGTCTCTCCTCCCCTGCACGCCAGGTCCCTTGAAGTCCGTGCAGAGTGTGCACTCACTGTCCGTCTCTGTTCCCCTGCAAACCAGGTCCTTTCCAGTCACTGCAGTGTGTGCACTCACTGTCCGTCTCTGCTCTCCTGCAAACCAGTTCCGATGCAGTCAGTGCAGTGTGTGCACTCACTGCCTGTCTCTGCTCCCCTGCACACCAGGTACGTTGAAGTCAATGCACTGTGTGCATTCACTTGCTGTCTCTGCTCCCCTGCACACCTGGTGTATTGTAGTCAGTGCAGTCTGTGCACTCACTATCCGTCTCTGCTCCCCTGCATGCCAGGTCCCTTGAAGCCAGTGCAGTGTGTACACTCACTGCCCGTCTCTGCACCCCTGCGCACCAGGTGCGTTGCAGCCAGTGCAGCGTGTGCACTCTCTGTCCATCTCTCCTCCCCTGCACTCCAGGCCCTGGGTTGTCAGTGCACGTGTGCCCTCACTGTCCTTCTCTGCTCCCCTGCACACCTGGTCCGTTGCAGTCAGTGCAGTGTGTGTACTCCCTGTCCCACAGTCCATCTCTGCCCCTCTGCACACCAGATGCGTTTCAGTCAGTGCCGAGTGTGCACTCACTGTCCGTCTCTGCTCCCCTGCACACCAGGCCCTAGGTTGTCAGTGCAGAGTGTGCACGTACTGTCCATCTCTGCTCCCCGGTACACCAGGCCCTGGGTTGTCAGTACAAAGTGAGCATTCACTATCCGTCTCTGCTCCCCGGTACACCAGGCCCTAGGTTGTCAGTGCAGAGTGTGCACTCACTGTCCGTCTCTGCTCCCCTGCACACCAGGGGCGTTTCAGTCAGTGCAGAGTGTGCACCCGTTGTCCGTCTCTGTTCCCCTGCAAACCCGTTTCGTTGTTGTCTGTGCAGTGTGCGCACTCACTGCCCATCCCTGCTCCCCTGCACACCAGGCCCTAGGTTGTCAGTGTAGAGTGTGCACTCAGTGTCCATCGCTGCACACCAGGTCCGTTGTTGTCAGTGCAGTGTGTGCACTCACTGTCCGTCTCTGCTCCCCGGCGCACCAGGTGCTTTGCAGTCAGTGCAGTGTGTGCACTTTCTGTCCATCTCTCCTTCCCTGCACTCGAGGCCCTGGGTTGCCAGTGCAGGGTGTGCACTCAGTGTCCATCGCTGCACACCAGGTCCTTTGTTTTCAGTGCAGTGTGTGCACTCACTGCCCGTCTCTGCTCCCCTGCACATCAGGTCCGTTGTTGTCAGTGCAGTGTGTGCACTTTCTGTCCATCTCTCCTCCCCTGCACTCGAGGCCCAGGGTTGTCAGTGCAGAGTGTGCACTCGCTGTCCGTCTCTGCTCCCCTGCTCACCAGGTCTGTTACAGTCAGTGCAGTGTGTGCACTCACTGTCCATCTCTGCTTCCCAGTACACCAGGTTCTCTCTAGTCAGTACAGTGTGTGCACTTACTGTCCGTCTCTCCTCCCCTGCACGCCAGGTCCCTTGAAGTCAGTGCAGAGTGTGCACTAACTGTCCGTCTCTGCTCCCCTGCACACCAGGTCTGTTGCAGTCAGTGCAATGTGTGCACCCACTGTCCGTCTCTGCTTCCCAGTACACCAGGTTCTCTCTAGTCAGTTCAGTGTGTGCACTCACTGTCCGTCTCTCCTCCCCTGCATGCCAGGTCCCTTGAAGCCAGTGCAGAGTGTGCACTCACTGTCCGTCTCTGCTCCCCTGCACACCTGGTGTGTTGCAGTCAGTGCAGTGCGTGCACTCACTGTCCGTCTCTGCTCCCCTGCACACCTGGTGTGTTGTAGTCAGTGCAGTGCGTGCACTCACTGTCCGTCTCTGCTCCCCTGCACACCTGGTGTGTTGCAGTCAGTGCAGTGTGTGCACTCTCTGTCCGTCTCGGCCCCCCTGCACACCTGGTGTGTTGTAGGCAGTGCAGTGCATGCACTGTCTGTCCATCTCTCCTCCCCTGCACACCAGGTCCGTTGTTGTCAGTGCAGAGTGTGCACTCACTGTCCGTCTCTCCTCCCCTGCACACCAGGTCCGTTGTTGTCAGTGCAGAGTGTGCACTCACTGTCTGTCTCTGCTCCCCTGCACACCAGGTCCGTTGTTGTCAGTGCAGTGTGTGCACTTTCTGTCCATCTCTCCTCCCCTGCACACCAGGCCCTAGGTTGTCAGTGTAGAGTGTGCACTCAGTGTCCATCGCTGCACACCAGGTCTGTTGTTTTCAATGCAGTGTGTGCACTCACTGCCCGTCTTTGCTCCCCTGCACACCAGGTACGTTGAAGTCAGTACACTGTGTGCACTCACTTGCCGTCTCTGCTCCCCTGCACACCAGGTCCATTGCAGTCAGTGCAGTGTGTGCGTTCACTGTCCGTTTCTGCTCCCCTGCACACCCGGTCCGTTGCAGTCAGTACAGTGTGTACACTCACTGCCCGTCTCTGCTCCCCTGTGCACCAGGTGCGTTGCAGCCAGTGCAGCGTGTGCACTCACTGTCCCACAGTCCATCTCTGCCCCTCTGCACACGAGGCCCAGGGTTGTCAGTGCAGAGTGTGCACTCACTGTCCGTCTCTGCTCCCCTGCACACCAGGTCTGTTGCAGTCAGTGCAGTGTGTGCACTCACTGTCCGTCTCTTCTTCCCAGTACAACAGGTTCTCTCTAGTCAGTACAGTGTGTGCACTTACTGTCCGTCTCTCCTCCCCTGCACGCCAGGTCCCTTGAAGTCAGTGCAGAGTGTGCACTCACTGTCCGTCTCTGCTTCCCAGTACACCAGGTTCTCTCTAGTCAGTACAGTGTGTGCACTTACTGCCCGTCTCTGCTCCCCAGCACACCAGGTCTGTTGCAGTCAGTGCAGTGCGTGCACTCACTGTCCGTCTCTGCTTCCCAGTACGCCAGGTTCTCTCTAGTCAGTTCAGTGTGCACTCACTGTCCGTCTCTCCTCCCCTGCATGCCAGGTCCCTTGAAGCCAGTGCAGAGTGTGCACTCACTGTCCGTCTCTACTCCCCTGCACACCAGGTCCGTTGCAGTCAGTGCATAGTGTGCACTAACTGTCCGTCTCTGCTCCCCTGCACACCTGGTGTGTTGTAGTCAGTGCAGTGCGTGCACTGTCTGTCCATCTCTCCTCCCCTGCACACCAGGTCCGTTGCAGTCAGTGCAGTGTATGCACTCTCTGTCCATCTCGGTCCCCCTGCACACCTGGTGTGTTGTAGTCCGTGCAGTGCGTGCACTGTCTATCCATCTCTGCTCCCCTACACACCTGGTGTGTTGTAGTCAGTGCAGTGCGTGCACTGTCTGTCCATCTCTGCTCCCCTACACACCTGGTGTGTTGCAGTCAGTGCAGTGTGTGCACACTCTGTCCGTCTCGGCCCCCCTGCACACCTGGTGTGTTGTAGTCAGTGCAGTGCGTGCACTGTCTGTCCATCTCTCCTCCCCTGCACACCAGGTCCGTTGCAGTCAGTGCAGTGTGTGCACTCTCTGTCCGTCTCTGCTCCCCTGCACACCAGGTCCGTTGCAGTCAGTGCAGTGTGTGCACTCTCTGTCCGTCTCGGTCCCCCTGCACACCTGGTGTGTTGTAGTCAGTGCAGTGCGTGCACTGTCTGTCCATCTCTGCTCCCCTGCACACTAGGTCTGTTGTCAGTGCAGAGTGTGCACTCACTGTCCGTCTCTGCTCCCCTGCACACCTGGTGTGTTGCAGTCAGTGCAGTGCGTGCACTCACTGTCCGTCTCTGCTCCCCTGCACACCTGGTGTGTTGTAGTCAGTGCAGTGCGTGCACTCACTGTCCGTCTCTGCTACCCTGCACACCTGGTGTGTTGCAGTCAGTGCAGTGTGTGCACTCTCTGTCCGTCTCGGCCCCCCTGCACACCTGGTGTGTTGTAGTCAGTGCAGTGCATGCTCTGTCTATCCATCTCTCCTCCCCTGCACACCAGGTCCGTTGTTGTCAGTGCAGAGTGTGCACTCACTGTCCGTCTCTGCTCCCCTGCACACCAGGTCCGTTGTTGTCAGTGCAGAGTGTGCACTCACTGTCCGTCTCTGCTCCCCTGCACACCAGGTCCGTTGTTGTCAGTGCAGAGTGTGCACTCACTGTCCGTCTGTGCTCCCCTGCACACCTGGTGTGTTGCAGTCAGTGCAGTGTGTGCACTCTCTGTCCGTCTCGGCCCCCCCGGCTGCACACCTGGTGTGTTGTAGGCAGCGCATGCACTGTCTGTCCATCTCTCCTCCCCTGCACACCAGGTCCGTTGTTGTCAGTGCAGAGTGTGCACTCACTGTCCGTCTCTCCTCCCCTGCACACCAGGTCCGTTGTTGTCAGTGCAGAGTGTGCACTCACTGTCCGTCTCTGCTCCCCTGTGCACCAGCTCTGTTGTCGCCCGTGCAGCGCGTGTCACACCCTCTGCCAGGTGACGCAGTCGCTCCTTTTACCGCGGGCTCAAAGGTCGGCGCCTCGGCCGGGTTTCGTTTCCTCGCCTCTGACTCCCTGAGCTCAGGGGAGCGGCGGGCGGCGGTTTCGGCGAGAGGAGGTTCCCTCCCTGGGACAGGACAGGAGAGGAGGGGCGAGAGGAGCCCCACCCCCCTGGAGACAGCAGAGGTCCCCTCCCTGGAGACCGACGGAGTGCAGACGGGAGGAGACGCACAGAACCGGCCGCCAGCACCCTCCGCTCCAGGGACCAGCTCTGACGGGTCGGTACCTCAGGGACATTAATGTCGCTTCCCGCCAGGCTCGCACCATTCTGGGTCTCGAGTTTGGGATGTTCTACAAAGTCAGGGCGACCTCGGATTGGAGAATTCATTTAGTGCTCGTTTCACACTTTGTGGGGAGATTTGGACCGTATCTGTTTGTTAGCATTCAGGGGCATTGGGGTGGTAGATGCATCACATGTACGTGACAGTCTGGGTAATGGTTTTAACGTTCACTCCAATTTCTGATCTATTTGTAGTTTTTGGGTTGATCCTCAGCCATGGCTCCAGTGGGAGCTGTGGCCATGTTCACCAGTGGACTCAGGTTGTCTACGTTTGAAGTGCGATTACATAAAACGAACACCTGTTGCTTTCACGTCCACACTCACCTGCCTGGGACTACCGTGACAGCACCTCCTTCAGTGCAGGAAATGCGGGGGGCCAGCCAGACCCGGCAGCTGCGATTGAGCCGGATTCCCAGTGACAATGCTGAATTTCTTCCAGTGTAATTCGCCAACCCCGAGCCACAACTCACCAACGCACCCACATTGTCTGCTTTCCCTGCAGGGGGCGAGGGGGCTTTCATAATTTCGCGACCAGGTTGGCCCAAACAAAGATTTTTTAAAATTGTCACGTCTCTCCTTTTGTTCACCATCATCCTGGCACGGGGCTGTCTGGACCCTAAAGCCTTGATGCAAATGCAGTGAAAGGAAACACAGGCACACAGCTTATCACTGCACAAGTATTTAAGAGAAACTGTAATTTGGAGGCAAGCTTTTGACTTTGTTCAGGGTTTGTATATGTGAAATATGCATGCAGTGTAAGATGTCAGGTGTGTCAGTATGACGAATACACAAATAAGGATATAAATAGCACTTTCTCATTTTTTAAATTTAATTCTTTTATAGTTTTACTCATCCCAATGTAGGGTGTTGGAGAGTTTCACATCACACGCACACATTATAAGGAGACAATAAATCATACAAGTTTGTAAATCAATATACATGAAATGCTACATAAGACTAAGAGCATTACAAGGCGTAAGAGTTACTTGTCGTCCTTGCTGTAGACAGTCAGTATATGTTAAGAGTGAATGGTCGGGAGAAACACGAGGTCAAGATTTAAAACATAACGCCACAGTTGAGGTTATTTGTACTAATAAGACTTTATTGCTATCCTAAGGAAAACCTTTTAGCAACCTTGGAATAAAGATAGATTGAGGGGAAAAAAACCAATAAGATTTTAACCCATGGTTTAAAGTTTGCATGCAGCTCCTTGATGCCGGTTCCTAGCTCACCGTGCTATATTAGATAGAGGTGGGCGAGCCAACAAATTAACAGGGAGAGCTGAGCCAAAGCCGAGCCAACGGTCTGGCTCAGATCTTAAAGCCCGTGCACAAGCCGAGTCCTAAAAATATTTGCTATGTAAATCATGCAACAAACATCACGTAAAATATGGGAAAGTCTGATCAAAATTCAAAAAGTGTATTTCTTTAATGTGTGGAAGCTTTAACATTTATTAGGCACATTTTAGTACTGTACTGAGAAATACTTATTAAAAGTGATAGTTTTGTACAACTCGTATTCTGAACTCCCGTATTTGAACGTACTTTCAGAGACAATAATGAAGAAAAAAGAGTTTTGTTGAAATAAAGGATTTGCTTAATGTTAGACCTGTCAGCCCTAGGGTGGTCCTTCCCTGGTTTTTTTCCCTTTTGCGCCTCATTTTTGCCACCATATTTTTACTGGACCTAGGTCTCTGGGCACCTTGCCACTGCTAGCCAGTGCTGAGGTGCAGGTGCTCTCTCTCACTCAAGATGGCTGCCACAGGTCCCTGCTACTGCAGAGGGGCCTTACACGCATACACACTAGTAGCCAGGGTCAGGCTGGGGCATAGGGATACAGTATCCATTCCATCCCCGCCTCTGGGCCACATAGCCAGGCATGTAGAAGGTTCCAGAACCTTCCAGGCTGTGGGAGGAGTTATGTTTTGTCGCCTTTGGGAGAGTCACCTGACCTAGGAGTATAAAAGGCTTGGAGGGAAAACTTTCTAGTCAGTTGATGAGGCACCACTGAACCTGGGAGAACCTCCGCCGGAGTATAGGCTTTAGGGCCTAGGGGGAGACCTACACTACTGCTGCTGACAGGGCTGAGGTCCTGCTAGAGTAAGATAGCTGAGGAACGCCCACCACCCACTGACCTTGCCCAGTGTGAGGGGACCCAGGGAACCACCTTCAGCGTGCGGGGAGGAACATCAAGCACTCCCAGACCACCAACTCATCCCCCCCTCATGACAAGAAACTTCTGACAAGAAACTTTGACAAGAAACTTATACTAAGGAACTTCTGACAAGAAACTCCTAACCAGAAGCGCCTAAGAAGCAACCAAGCTGGAGCAGTCGCAAGACACCTTAATTTGAGGAGGCCTGACCGTCCAGCCAGGCCTGAAGCCTAAACTGCCCAACTGGGGATCACCAGGTAAAGCGCCGTACCCTGCAGCGCTAGACCTTCACCCCCTCACTATTCCTGCCTACTGCTGGGCTGCCCCCAAGTACTTTTCCAGTCAGCCCTGCCCACAGGCTGCTGGTGCGCCCTGTTTTCTGTCACCCCTCAGGTCACTGACCTTGTGTGGAGATCACCGCCGCGGCCGTCGCCGCCTGAGGAGAAGTGCCGTGAGGTGAGGTGCGCCGCCGCGCCCTCACCGAAGGGAGCGCTGAGGTGAGGGAAGCCCCTCAAGTTTCTGTGGTGAGGTGCGCCGTCCGCGCCCTCACCGAAGCCTCCACATATTGCCACCGGGCCCTGGGCCCTCATCCGCCGCCGTCGCGGCCGAAGAAATCACCCCCGCCACCGTCGCGGCCGAAGAAATTGTCACCGCCGCCGTCGCGGCCGAAGAAATTGCCCCCGCCGCAGTCGCGGCCAAAGAAATCACCTGCGCGACCAACGAGGCCTCCAGGCCCCGCCGACACCGTCTCCAGGCAACCGGGGATGCCGGGCGTGCCCCAGGAAGGCCGCGCAACGATTGGGCGCCGGCCCCGGTCACGCCCCCAGCGCCGACGGAAGCCCAGGAAGAGCCCCGGCCGTGCAGAGGGAGACGGGGAGCCGGCCGGAGAGGACTGCCGGCTCCCGCTCCCTTCCCCAAGACCCTGAGCCTGCGCACAGACCTTACCTGAACCCGGGGGCCGGAGGAAGGTGATCCCGGCCCCCGCAACGTGCCGCAGCTGCATCCCCTTGATCCCGGGGGCCGGAGGAAGGTGATACCGGCCCCTGCAACGTCCCGACAGTCCAGCCTGAAGGCCGAAGCACCCCGACCGGGCCCCGCCCTCCAGAACACGGGCCGGGCCTGGGGAGTGCCAGTCGCAAAGGAAGCGCGACCAACAAACCAGCGACAGGTGAGCCCAGGAGGCCCCTAGGGCCCACAAAACGCCACTGGGGCCGGGGGCCACCATTAACCCTATAATTAATTGGGTACACTTTCCCCATGAGGCGAGGCCCCGGAGAGGAGTGGGCCTAGCCTAGAGTTAACCCCTAAGGGTCATAGAAGCCCCAGGATACTGGACATGTTGAGGGGTTCCCTACAGTATTTAATAACTTATTGCAGATGCCTATTGTAATTACTGCCTAGGCCATGCTTTTAACTACGAAGTCTTTTACCACAGGGGGAAAGTATTTAATTGAATTGAGCTGAAGTGTACACCGCCAAGAGTTGAAGTGTTTTATGTTACAGGTGTACTGGAATTGCGACGCCCACTGTACTGAATGTGGGCGCGCCTAGATTAATGCAGGCCTATTTAAATGTAAAGTGAAAAGCCTTCTTTTAAGTAATTGAATATGCTAAAGTGAGCTGCATGTCTAGGCCCCTGTTTTATTAACGTACCTTGAGATCATTATTAAGTGCTACGTGTAGGAGATAATTACTGCGGCCTCTTAGTGGCCTACAATGTTGATGAGCTATGATGCTTTATTTAAAATGTGCACCAGTTGAGTAATGCAATGAATTTGAATGTAGACCTGAATTAATCTGCCTCATCTGATGCCAACTTAATTTATTTATAAAAGATCTTGATTTTAAATACAAAAGCCTGGTGTGGTGTCATGTTATTGCGTTCGCATTTCTGAGTCAAAGTAAGAGTGTGCTGCACAACTGCCTTACACAATGCCTTCGCGTGCTTTCCTGCTTCGCGCCATGCTACCGTGGCGGACTCGGTAAACCCGGTTCCAACACTTAACATCACATAATTTAAGCAGGGAAGCTGCGATTATCCAGGTTTTCTGGTTTCACTTTCTACAAATCAACTAGAAAATGGGTCTCTGCCTTTCATTATATTAAGGCTTTGTTTTTACCTCTTGGTTTATTTTCTGTAGTTTTTTAATACAGCATAAACTTGATCCAAAGGCTGAGCGCTTTACATGAGCAACAGTTACATTCCACAAGGTTACGTGCATTGTTTATAGGCACTGGGAAATTAACTGATGTGCCCAGAATCACAGGATATTGAGCCGACGCAGAGACTCGAACCTGTGTACAGAGTCGGCAGCTCTGATAGTGATGCCACATTCTGGGTAGAGGCAGGCATACAGGCAGGCATGGGCTCATTATGGGCTCGAGGTTTGAAAAGGACCTCCAGCTGAGCCAGAGCAAAGCTTTAGGCTCGAGCCTGGCTCGAGCTTTCAGTGTCGCGCCCGCCTCTAATATTCGAAGTATTACATCTTATGAACTGCAAGTAACTAAAAAAATCTCTGTATCAAAAGCAGTAACCCAATCTGTGATCTCTGTTACTCAAAGTGCTTTGCCGCAGGCATGCTAATTCTCCATGCAGGGATGTGGAATTCCTATAGCCCGACGCCCAGGACATATTGTTTGGGGACAAGGGCAACAAGTTTTCATGTGTATTTTGTCCTTGGGACAAGTAGGCCCAACCCCCTGCAGCACAAACACTTTGGCTGCCAGTTTGCAGAACCACATTATGGATCAGGGAAGGGCACTGTCTGCAGTTAAGGTAATATGTTTGTCCATGTGTTAATGCTGTTCAAACTTGTATTTAAGGTTCATTAATTGAAAGCCTTTATTAGTGTGAGCGCTTTAAGTAAATGTTGTAAGCTCTGACTGCACTACTTACAGTGGTTCCAGTATAAAAATGTGTACACACATTTTCAAAGTTTAGCAATATGAGGCTATGTAGAATGCTCCCAGAATGCTCTCTTATTTGATGCAAATATTTGCGGAAGCTTTAAAGCAAGATTGATGATTCTTTGCTTTCAAAATAAAATGTTGATAACAAATGATAAATGCAAAAAGAACAATTGATGGACAGAATACAGAACAATGTCATACATTCACCCCAGGACAGAGATCTGGGCCTAAATCCATCGTTTTTTTGCTCACCATGCCCTTCCAGTTTGGACCCAGCCATATGCAAATCAGTCTTGACCTTGCGCCCAATGGGAACAGTCCAGCCCGAACTGCCAGGCCAAGTCCTCATTGGATTGGAAACAAGCATCCTAAGACCGGTTTCAGGCTTTCAGCCCTCATCAGCCAGGATAGCTTGACTCCAAAAAAATGATAGCAGGAAAAAACAAGCATTTGCAATGCAATGGGTCTCGCATTATTAAAGTTTGAGCTATTGGCATTGCTAAATAATGCAACACCAATAGCTCAAACTTTAATAATGCGAGACCTATTGCATTGCAAATGCTTGTTATTTTTAGTTACCAATCAGATTTATACATAAAAAGAAGAAAAAAATTGCCTGCATCACGGTGTGCATGCCTGCAAAATGACACTAGTGGCCGCGTCATAGGCTTTTTTGTAACTCTTCTTTAGCCATGCTACAGTTTCATAGATGCTGTACAGCATGGCTAAAAGCCATTGGCAAGGCTAATAGGTCCCGAATGCGAAACCTATTGACTTTGCCAGTGCTTGTTGTTAGAGCAGCTTAAAACAACGAAAATTACCTTTTGTGAATAGTGTATTAATTAATAGAGGTCTTGTTTTCCTATAGTTTCTATTCAAGTAGCCTGTGAAAACTGTCCCTAAAGTATACAATCCAAGTTAAAACAAAGTCACTGTCCAAGAAGAGATTACATAACATACATTGACACTTTTACGCCAGACAAAGGGGAAGATACCCTGATTTCACCCGATTTCAACCTGTTCAATCAAAGACAATCACTGAACAACATTTGCGCTCTGTTTTTGCAAACCGAAACATACTTACTGGTTTAAAACATCCCTTTTACTAGTCCACCCACTCTATTTTCATTCCGTATGATGTCCAAGGGAGAAGGAACATCCCTCCAGCCTTTGTAATGTATATAAAATAACAGGCAGCATCCGAGTTTGGTATTCCTTCAAACATTTTTTTTATGCATATGGGCGAAAACCAAACGTAAAAAAAAAATGTTTTCTTGGCTATGCTTTTTTAATGCACATAGAATCTTAGCATCCTGCAGCCTGCATACACCTTGCGTACATGTAATACTATGTAATAATAACTAATGCCCTTGACCTTTAATAATGTGATTAAATGATGGTGACCTGTCACAGAAAAATGATAAAATGCTAAATTGTACTCCGTATAACATAAACACACTGAACAATTCTATCCTAAATATGCATTTAATTAAAAGGTATTCTTTCTTGGAAACTCTCCATGTTTTGTGCTAGGTTGTTTCACTTAGAAGTAAGTTTATTCGTGGCTTCATCTTCACTCGGTAGCAACCCAGCCATCAAAGTAATTCATGTTTCGAGATTGCTTTTCCTGAAACCACCAGCAGGTGACACTTGGGAAGCATACGTAAGCATATGCACTCCAAGGAGCAGGCTGTCAAGATTGCACTGAGGTGTGCTCAGCTGCTTATCCAAGCACAAAACTAGTTTGGGAGGAGAACAGTCAGCCTACAGCGAACAGCTACGCATTCCCAAGTGTACGCTGTAAACATACTACTCCATATAATTTGGGATAAGTGAATTATATGTAAACTTACTCTCAAGGAAGACGTTTGGTGTGAATGAAATAATGTAAACACTGATTGCCCGAATCACGTCATGTTTTATGTCATTTAAGGCTTTCGCTAGAAGCAAAGTAGCGGAACGAGGGCAGTGAAATACAATGACTTTTAAACAAAAGAAAAATAAGCATTTTTCTGATGAACGTTTTATCGTTTACTCTTAGTTTAAAATCGCTAACATTTCATCATATATGTACCTAAGTTGGCAAATTATTGAGAAACCATTCCTGTACACAATGTTATATACAGCACGTGTTCTCTGTTTTGCAAAACTAAAGGTATTGCATTATTATTTCATTAGAAGTACACATTTGCGCACAGGTAGCCTGGACATGAATTCTTGCAGACAATAAAATGGACTGAAACGGATTCAGCTACAGACTTGTCCATCGAACTAAATCCCCCAAAATGCTCTTAAGTATATGGGGCTGCTGGGTGCAAAACCTCGAACAGGCGACCCAACCCCACCATGCACACCACACGAGATATGACTCGAATGCATTTATTTACTGCATCTCTCGGCTGAAGCCCAAGTCATAACCTTGTAGCTATGCATCTAAATGTTTATAGCAAGGTGTGTCTTCAACAGTCGCCTGTTAACCAGTTCGTGGCTGCCAATGTTAACTGCTGTCCTACGTTTTTTCGCCTGCAGACCGCGCCCTGTGGAGTGTGGCTCGTGCTGCTCGTTCACACCACCGTATTTACCCTCCTTGACATTTCCCCGAGCACTCTCACTTGCAGCCCTCTCGTGCCCATGTATACCAGAAGAATGCACGCGCCCAATGGTCTCCGCAGGTATATGCAAATATGTGAAGACCCTGCTTGCTTGGATTAAAGCAGGTGATAACCGAGGTATAATATTGAATTATACCAGGCTGTATATTGGGAGAACACTGGGCCTACGGAATATAAATCGGACCATCTACCAAACTGTATGAGAGAAACAGTTGTACAAAAACAGAAAAAAACAGCAATCACACAAGTTAGGCTAATGCTTGGTTACAACTAACAAATGCCACCTTAGTTTACAGAGTTGCGCCAGATTCTTTGCTACTGTAAACTCTGAAAATATGCACGCGAACTGTGCTTGCATTCAAAATACAAAAAAACTAAAATCCGCATCAATGAAACTTCCCGCTGCCAGGAGTCGGAATGTATCAACTTTTCAGCAGGAGACGGCACTTGCTTTCAAATTTAACGCAGCTTTATAAACTGCCGGTTTCATGCGGACTTCCAGTGGGCTCTGACTTCAGCAACCCCCGGGCTGGACGAGTCCACTGTGCACCACCGTTATTGGAAGAAGAGGCAAGACGTACAGACACGGGGGCGGCAGCGCACCTTGTCACAAGGAGCCGGTGTAGAGCTAGTAACGGTCCTCTTACCCTTGGTGTGCAGGGACAGTAGCATCAGCAGGGACACATGGAGCTGCCAGCTGGGCTCCTCCAGCCAGCCCATCGCGGCGGTGGCGGCGGTACGGTGCACCGCTGCTCGCGTCCCCGGGCTCGCCTGCTGCTCTGCTCCCGGCTGCTTTCCTCTCACTTCATGCGTCGGCGGTGCCTCGAGACGCCTGGGAGGAGAAGGCAAAACACACGGCTGTTACTGCGGGGCTCTGCCACCCGGGGAAGGGGACCCCGCCGGCGCACCTCGTGGGGAGGAGCACCGCTCGGCTCCGGGGCTGGCTCGCCTCTGGAGGCAGAGCGCGGCTTTGTAAACACTTGGAAGCATTTACCCTCGCGCCGGCTCTTTAACTCCTTCCTAACTGCAAGCAGCGCATGCACAGGCTGGGCAAGGGCACGAGGCTCGTTTTACACACAAATACTATGTCCGGTTGTAGCCCGCGTCAAGGGCGCACGGACTTCAAATATATTATGAAAACTCAATGCGACTATACAAACAAATAACACATTGTGTAGTATGCTCTGTCATTTATGATGGAAACCTAAGTGCAGGCCCTTGTTCCACTTCACAAGTAATACGTGCTACATACAGCACAAGATGCACTCCATGACTACAACAAAACGAGTGGTGCGCGCGCGCCACAGCGAAACATGTGGTTTCAATTATCGCGCCCGTGTCTGGGCACGATAATTGAAACCACATGGCCTTTGGTGCGCGTAATAGACACCAATAGGCCATGGGCGGAGCAATGCGCCCGCCTTTGGCCTATTGCGTGCTCTCTTGGTAAAAAACACGCACGCAAAGGCCAATAGCGGGGCAGAAAAGGAAAAGCACACGCACGAGCGTGTGCGATTCCAGGCCCCGTTTTCAAACCCCGTCCAAAAGGACTTTCGCTGTGCGAGCAGTGCTGCGCACTGCATCGCTAGGCGCGAGACCTAAACATTTTGCTAAACTACTCTAAAATTTCAGGTACCATTTCTTTGCAGCATCATTTAGTAACGTGTTGATGCTTGCTAGTATTTCCAAAAAATATTCATAATGGAAAATCAGTGTAACCAGTTTCAATAAGATTATGCTAAACAAAAATAAACAAGCATTGGCAAAGATAGTAGTTTTGAAATTGGTGGTCAGCTTTTAGTTTTGTCAACGTGTGACTTGTTTTGGCATGGTTTTTGTAAAACCTTATTGGTGTGGGAGCTGCTGGGCCCTCACCATTATAACAAACATTGGCAAAAGCAAAAATTGTTTTTGGTCTCAAAAAGCACACTGCCACAGTAGTTACTGGCACTGAACAAAACTACTTTGTGTGCCGATATGCTCTTTGTGAAAGAGCAGAATGCTGTCACTCACAGTGAAGCCAACCGATACAGAGAGAGAGACAGAATTTTAATAAACGCAAAAGGTCATGGTCAACGCCAGACCAAATCAGGGGCCTAATTATTAAAGATAGTCTCAAAAGTGCATCCATGGTGTATGTCCTTGCATTAAGTTCAGCTATACGACTTTCGTGAATTCCCAAGAATTTACAGAAGTAGGACAGGAACTAGTACTCCTAGAAAATATTTGTGAACTGCATTTTAGCATGAGCAAATATACATGTGTAGATTTGCACATGCAAAAATCTAAGTGTTTGCAAGTTCACTTTCCTCAGCCACTTTTTTCCCAACTCTGGAAGAAGGTTTACGTCTGCCATTGTCAGGAGTACATTTCCGACATTCCTCAGTATGGGAAAAGAATAGAGAAGAGTTATTGAAAACCCTTGAAACATGCAAGTTAGTAGGTTTGCACAGACTCAAAAGGGCATTCTAACCCTGGAACTATTGCTTACCACTACCTGCAGCTCCAGTATGTAGATCTACGGAAACGTGGCATCATAAGGGGACTGCAAGTATTCAAACACTACTATGGTATGAGCCCTGGCATAATCAGAGTGGTTATATCAGAGCTCATATAATGTGATTGCTGCCATAATTTGTTGCACTGCATGGCACCAAAGGGACAAGTGGATTTTGTTACAGGACAAGTAGATTTATGAAGAAACCTGCCCCATGGACAAGTAGATATTTTATTAAATTCCACACCCTTGCCATGCTACTTTGAGTCAAAACAGTGACTAAATAAAACACAGATTTACCCAGGGTTAAAAATGGGGTCTGAAGTTAACAGTGGTTTGCACCCTATACAAGTAGGGACCCTCACTCTAATCAGGGTAAGTTACACCCTCAGATTAACTTGTGCTCACCCCCTTTGTAGCTTGGCAAGAGCAGTCAGGCTTATCTCAGAGGTAATGTGGTGTAAAATATTTACACACACACACCCTCACCCCCCCCCAAAAGGACTCCACACCAGTTTAGAAAAATAGCCAATTTTTATCTGATTTAAACAGACCAAAATCCAACATTCAAAAGTAAAGATACAAATTTTCAAAGATTAAATAAAGTTATAGCTCTTAGAAATCAATGGTTGCGCTTAACCAGGGCAAAGTACCTTAGATGCGGTAAGTTTAAGGGACACATCTGCAGTTCTCCAGAAGAGCTCCCCGGAAAAAATAGCTGCCAGCAGCTCCATGAGGCCCCTTTTGTGCCTGGTGCCCACCCTCGGGTCTGTGCTCTGGGCGGGTTCTGCCATTCACTTTCAGAATCACCCTCACAGTTATTTGTGGTCAGCTTTCTATTGGTACATGCCCACAAGTGATCATCTAGGTCCAAATAGTGAAACTGAAGGTGACCGCCACCCTCCTATTCGTTTCTAGTGAACAAGACTTTTTCAGGTGTGGGTTCCCGAAAGCGTGCCCTCATTTTCTATAAACCTTACTTTTCTTTCTGGTAATTGTAGTGCACATATTCATTAATTATCTCACCAAATGTATAAAAAAAATTCTGTATGGTTTACGTACAAGCAAAACTCCTGACGTGTTTTGTTCTTATTAAAGGTGAGTCAAGAGCTATAGCCAGTGGCTTAACGAAATTTGAGGGGGCCCCCCTGCAAGATGCATGGAGGGGCCCCCGCTCCGAACTTTAGCAGGAACTCTCGGGTGAAAGTACTGTGCTGAGGGCCCCCCCCCGCAACGCGGGGACTGCGGGGGCCTGTGTTACGCCCCTGGCTATAGCAATGGTTGCCCCAGACACCCCTAGGGGTGACAGTGTTGCGCTTTACAAATGCTGTTGATTGATTTGATCGATTGATTAGTAAAAGAAGAACTGCATACATGTCCGCATACAGAGTTCTTTCATTGCTAGCGACAGAGTCCCTCTTCCATTAAACAGGTTGGAGCTATAAACCAGGCGGCAACAGAGGTCCCAAGGTCTGTGACCCTCAGTATGGAGCAGGAGCGTGGAGGTGAGACCCCCATCTCATTGGCTGATGACCTGCGGTAAGGTGGGCAGAGCGCTGGAGTACAACATTTTAGGAAACACAACAAACTCTGTACAGTCCGTGTAATAAGTAATTCTCATACACGTAGATCTTTCTGTTGATCTGCAGCCCAAAGTGATGCTGGGCCCTGAATACTTATGAAGAGTGGGCTCAACAAATCTGTAGCCCCACTCACTGCAGTGAGGTTTTTACAACAAATGTGCAGGGTAAAAGGTCAAAAGTAATGCCAGTCGCTGAAATTGTTAAAACACAAAATGCAGCATATGAGGGCGCAGTCCCACCAGCCCTCATATAACCAGCCCTCATATAGGAGGACATAAAATGTGCAAAGAACGAGGGTTAAGTTGGCAGAGTTGTGTACTCATGTCAAGAGTTGTGAGGATTGAGAACTGGTGAAGGGTGTCCCTGGCCCTGAAGGTCTGTGGTAGCACAGCCCAATGGTGGCTTGCTGCATGTGTCCTGTAGCACAGTGGATGACCTAGACAGGATGTCTGTTTTGAGATCCCAGTTTGAGTGGGAAAGTGGCTGGGTGTTCCGCACGTTTCCGGTGGGAGAGTGGGGGTGTCTCTATTGTATTTTGTCAACAATAAGCCACCCGAATCTTCAACATCCTGGCTGCCAACCTGAAGCACCTTGGGAATTGATATTTATTCCTTCTTGGACCAATGGTGGGTAAGATCTCTTAACCCTTTGTTGGCTCTTTCCAGCCACTGGGTGGTCTAGCTGCTTCATTAAGGGCTCTCTCAGACACAGCAACTCTCAGAGTATTTCCTCCTACTGTGAAGAATCAAGCGTGCTGTCTCAATTCTATGCTCATGGAACACTTGCGGCGTAGCGATCTCAGGGCTATCGGCCTTGTATATCCATAAAGGAGAAACAAAAGCCACATTCCTTCCAATAAGTTTAGAAATTTACAGGAACCCAAAGACAGCTTTATGCACAATCTGGTATCGGGAGGGAACTCATCAAGAGTAATTGGATACCCCCACCCCCCCCTCGCAGCCCTCTAGTCTCCATCCGAATGTTCACTCACTTTGTTTAGGGAAGTGGTGGTCAGTCTCATTGCCTGAGTACCATCAGCTGTCATCAGAGGATATTGCCACATACTTAACCCTATATACTCTGATTGCCTCACTCCTGATGCTCCAAAGATGGGACCTCATTAGACCACTCAGTCACCACCACAATCCTCCTCCACAACCATTCATCAAATATAAAACATTGACCTGTAAACACGTCACGTCAAACTCTCCAAAATGACCCATGTGGGACAATATTTCACCACAACGGACCTCAGAAAAGGGTCTTTCCCTGGCTGTGTGGATAATGCTTCGGAGTTTGCTCTCAGCGTGGCTCATACATGCATTAAGTCTGATGCCTCTAAGAGCTTTCTGCTGTTGCTGTTCACAGAAATACGCATTATGGGTCAATTTCTGGTTTAATGTGAGAAAAAATGATTCACACAAAATGTCTCGATAATTTCCTCAGCTCCTTAACCCCATAATAATAATAAATAGTGAGATTTTAATATTATTCTTCCCCTTATGGCCCGCCCTCCGTTTGAGCCTAAAATGTGGTGCTTTCATGATTTTTACCTGGTGCACTTCCTTCCAAGTGGTTGTCACCTTTACTGCCAGAGTCTGTGGTGACCTTCTCACAGACCTGTGTCTGGTCTTTCACGTATGGGTGAACACCATCGGTTTATGTTTGGGTGGAAGGTACTCACACTCACCTTGCATGGTAATATATATCCTGTACAGGGAGGTACTTGGTCTATACTTTGGACTTTTGGCATAATCCTCCTGAGCTGTTGGTTTTTTGGTCTGAAATGACCCTGCATGCATTTCTGATGTTCCATTGATCACAGGCAGCCTGGCCACGGATGTCGTTGGGTAATGCTCACAGTGGGATGGTTATGGAGATGTTCCCTGTATTCTTTGTTTTTTGTTCATGCATGTGTTTGTTCTGAGAAGGACTTGTCTGATACACAGGGTGCACTTGTTGTCGGAATACATGTTTTTCTACAAAATACGAATTTATCTTGTGCGTGTACATTGAAAAGCGCGGACTATAGGGAAGCGCGCCATTAGGATGCGGGCCCCCGGGATCCTGGCCACGCCCTCGTCTCTCCTGGATGAGGGATTGGTCGCCGCGAACGGCGTGAAGTACTTCCGGGTTACGGCTGACGTCATTTCCGGCCGGGGCCGGTAATGGGGGGAGGGAGGGCGGGGGCCTATTTAGGGCGCATTGCCCGGGCCTCGTCCTCTCTTCCTTACAGCGCTGGCCCCGTGTGCAGTGGACTTTGTGAATCTCCCACCCACCCATCCCTAGAGGTAGAGCTTGGGAAGGTGTTGGAAGTTGAAGTAAGGGTGCCGGTAAGAGGCCACATAAATTGCCTTACATTGTTAAGGGGAGTCCTCCTGCATACTCCCTAGGCCAGCACTGAGGGGGGATACGGTAAGCTCACCCCAGAGACAATGGAGACACCGGCTGGGGGCAAGGGCGCCAGTTTACAAACTAGGGCATGGGGCATCAGCCCCTGGCTATTCCCTATGGGCCCCGATGGGCAGCCTGGTGGTGGAGGGGTGGGCCCCCTCAGGTGGCGGACAAGGACCAGATGGCAGGGGCTCACCTCTCAAGGGCGCAGGTGGGTTGCGCCTTGCGTGGGTCTCAGTTGGGGGGAAGCGAGCCAGAAGGCCCCTTAGTGCTGGAAGCGATAGAGAACATGCTTCGTCAATAAATTAAGTTCTGTCATTTCTGCTGATAGATTATGAAGTCATGATCAACCTAAATAAAGATATCGTTCAGTGATCAAAGTTGATAAATATGTCATATGAATCTTGAATCTTATTGATGATATATTGTCATGTTTATATGTGAAGGTTTATAATAAACATGGCCTCTTTTACCCACAGCTCTGGTCGTCAAGTCTTGATTTGTGGGTTACGATGGGGGCGGGCCGGGAACAACCTGGGGGGTCCGGGTCCTATGAGCCCTATATATATTTCCTTGCAGACCCGTTAGGTCCTTCTTACCCCGATCTCCCGAATGAGATCTTTTCTGCTTTCCCTGTCTGTTGGTTGTGCCCCGAGGAAGGTGGTTTTCCATCTCGGTGTTCACCGAGATGCGCGTCCGCGCCCCGGGGAACGGAGAGTGAACCAGAAGACCACCTGTTATGTATATTAAAAAAGGAGTTTGTTTGTTTCTGACCCATATTTTATATATATGGTACCATTGAAGGAGGGCTTTGGCTAACAATCTGTATTTGTCATTGAAAGATTCATGTGTTTATGATATCAGTTACACTGTAGAGAAACATACATTCTGAGGTGGAATGTCATCTGGTTTCAGTATATTCAATTATTTGTAATGTATTTAGTTTGTGTGCGGTCAAATGAATGAAGTGTGATTAATACAAAAGTGTATGTATATGTAGTGCATATTATAGTACGAATGGAATGTCGGATATATACAAGTTTTTGGTTTTGTATGTACTTTTGCTAAATGAAAGCTATTATTTCGAATGTAATGTTGTAGAAGATTAACTATTATTGTGAACTCTTCCGATACTGTCAGAAAGAAATATGTAATAAATTCTGTTTTGTACCTTTGTGGGCTCAAGACTAGATGATATTGAATATGAATTGAGGATTCTTCCCTGTGTCTTGTATTATGTGAGTTGGCAGGTGTTGTAAACGTTTGTAGCTGGCCTGCCACAGAAACCTTGTGGTTTCATCAATTCCAGATTTTAACATACAAGCTCTTCTCTGCCTTCCTGTTTACCAAGTGCTCATGCTGCAAGGGCTGAGGAAACGAGCCTCCGTTTCCTATTTCGAAATGCATATTATACCCAGCTACTCTACGTCCAGCTACTGTAGTTTATAGATTGTTCGTCTATTGAGGAGTAATTGTGAATCCCACCGAGCTGTTAATAAATGGTTACGGACCGAGTTTGTGTATTTGATCTTAAAAGATAAATGTAAGCGTCTTCCTTGGTAATTTTATAGCATTAAATTGATGCTTACTCACATGGGCATTCGTCTGACCCCCCCGACCCCAATCCCCCAAAGTTTTTGAGGTCGTACAGAACTGTCTTCCTGAATGAATTAAGCCCCAGGAGATGCACACGTTGAATACAATTTGAAAAACAACGACCACCCTACCTCCTGAACCCAATTAAGGGGGAGGAATGGAAAATGGGTGATTAAAGAGGGCGGGGGTGTTGCAGAAATAGAAGAGGGATTTTGCGAGAAAGAAGGCACCATCCTGCCTTTGCATGGAACCATGCATTAACCTGAAATAACTACTATGTGTTTTTAAATTGTTTTTTGCTGCCTTTTTCAGATCTACAATGTCTGCCGTACAAGTTCGGGAGGAGGACCTTCTCGAAATGAGCGCTCTGTTCAAGTCCAGCGCCGTGCTTGAGGTCACTGAACAGGTGCAGTCCTTGATAACGTCGCTGGAAGCCACCACTCTGGATATTGCAGTCGTAGGTGAATCTGGTGCAGGCAAATCCACTTTCGTCAATGCTATGCGTGGCCTTGGGGATGACGTTGTTGGAGCTGCCCAAACTGGGGTCACAGAGACCACCACAGTGCCGACCGCATACCAGCACCCAAAGCTGACAACTGTTCGCCTTTGGGACCTCCCAGGCATTGGGACTTCCAACTTCCAAGCAGACCAGTACCTAGACCTGGTAAACTTTCAGAGGTACGATTTCTTTATCATCGTTGCCTCGGAACGATTCAGGGAGAACCACACCAGGCTGGCCTGCAGCATCCGGGCAACGAAGAAGAACTTCTACTTTGCCCGTACCAAGGTTGACCTGGATTTGAATGCCTGCAGGAGACGCAGAAAGACGCAGTTCAGTGAGGAGAAGGTCCTCAATGAGATTCGTGTCGAATGCATCCGATGCTTGGAAAAGGATGGTGAGCGCGATCCCAAAGTGTTCCTGCTCTCTAGCTTCGAGCTGCACAAGTATGACTTCCAGAAGCTGCAGAACACCCTTGAGCAGGATCTCGATGAGCAGAAGAGGCATGCCTTGCTTCTGTCCTTTCCAAACATCAACAAAGAGATCATTAGGAAGAAGAAGCGTTCCTTACAGAGGCAGATCTGGAAGAAAGCCATACTGGCTTTCATCATATCATCCATGCAATCCAAACCAGTACACTTTAACATGCCTATGGTCATGGAGACCATAGCATCCTACAAGCAGGCATTTGGACTGGACGATGAGTCCCTTGGCTCTTTGGCATCCAAAGTTAACAAATCGCCCCTCAGCCTCAGAAATGAGATCAACAGTCCTGTGGGGAGAGGCATGAATGAAGACTCTGTGAAAGCTGCATTACGTATGGCGGCTGTAGCAGGCCACACAGCTTCCGACCTAGTGGAGAGGCGGGTCCCCGTCGTTGGCAACCTCGTGGCTGGAGCAATCAATTTTGTGGCTATCTACTTTCTTCTTCTCAGTTCCTTGGACAGCCTTGCCAAAGATGCTCAAAAGGTCCTGGAGAGGGCTTTCTGCTCCGAGGAGGAAGAAAAGATGGAGGCCTACCAGCGACTAGACCCAGGCTTTCTGTATGACTGATAGCTGCCGCAGAGTTTGAGATGTGGCTCTTCATAGACCTGTAAAAAGGCTGAATGCAAGGCAGATGTCCACTGTCTGTTGAAAAGGAGCTTTATTCTATCTGGTTTAAATGCAGCCTCGCCCAAAGGACCCTAAAGTGTTTCAGCACAGAATGGTGTACCACACCTACTAAAAGGTACCGCCCTCTGTTTGTTTGGCTTTGAATAAAGCTAGAGAAATTGTTGGCACCCAGCCGTGATATTTTTAAGACTGTGGCTTAGGGTGCAGTGTGATGGACTGTCAAAAATATCCTTTTTGCTTCTGCCAACACCCTGGGCACACTTTCTTGGAAACCGTGCAGTCAGAAACCTCCATGCATGCAGCTACGCCATTGTGTTCTGTGAATTTGATTGGACCTTGCAAGTCTCAAAACATCAATGCATGTTCCATTCCTCCCTCTGATTGTGGAGCTCTAACGTTTGTTAAACCAGCATAGTGTGTTCCGCTCTAGCAAAGGGCTGCTTCCCATTGTTATGCTGAGGTTGCTCCTGTTGACTTTAGTCTCACCATCTTGTCTTAGCTGATCGCGTTCAAGTAAATCCTGTACTATCCAAAGCATATGCAATTTGACAGAATAGCCTGTGCAGCATCAGAGCTTAGAAGTTGACAATTCTGATAGTCTAAACCTGAAGTTGGTGGTGTTGTCCACAAGTGCCACAGCCATGCCAGATTCTCAGAACTTCCACAGAAGATAAATTTATATACATTTAATCAGACTATGAATAAGTGATATAGTTAGTGGTTATGTTGAAATTCTGAGAAAGATTCGGGTTTCACATTGGTCTAAACAATTGACGTTCTCTACGTCAAGTTCAGGCACCCACTTAGTAAAGTCCTTTGCCTCTCCCAATGTCTAGGGACATGCCACTGGCATTCTCAAAATGCCAGAACCACTGGATTTGCCCTTAACCCATTCTGACAATGGAAGCCTACCTTAAACAACCTATGGTGGCTGTACGTGGCACCCTGATAATCACCTAATGAACGAAATCAGGTAGAAAAACCCATGCAGACTTTAAAAGAAAAAAATCCCGCAACAGGACTTATGCAGCCCTAGACCTAGGCATGATGGGTTTGCTTGGAGATAGCTGCAACACATGCTGCTTTCCCAACCAAGAAACTAGTCAGGAAGGTGGCCCCCCATGTGTGCTTTCCTTCAAGTCTCTGGTAATTCAGTTTGACGCCCAGAATATTTTGCATGCACGGTTTGTCTGATCCAGACACACCTTACCATTGAATATTTCTTCAGAAGGACTCTTCCAGACCATTACACCAAGATGTGCATCCGAAAATGTAACAAACTGAAGAAATCACAAAAGTCTGTTACCACATCTGTAGGATATCCACCCAGATCTAGAGGGAAGCGAGAAGTCTGCTACTACTGCGGAACAATGCACAACCGAATTTAAGAAGATCTCAGAATACTCCTGGCACTGCTGAATGCTGTTTGTCTTGAATTAGGAAGGGTTCTAAAATGTTTGCTAAAGTAAAAGAGGACATTTCTAAATTAGTCGACCTGTTTCGACTTCTCTGATGTTGGCAGTTATGAGGGTGTGTGATAGTATTTAAGCTATACACTGCAGGTACTGAAACTGCTGGCTACTCTGGCCTTCTTTCTGTTAATGTCTGTAGGATCATGTTTGTGGTAGTGGATTTTCAGTGGGTGGATGGAGGCTCCGACTACAGTGCCAGAATACCGCAGGCTGCCCTCCCATGTGCTTGTACACAGTGTGTTTGTCTTATCTCTAGCAATCATTTGATCCAATCATGTTTTGAAAATTGCTTCTCTGTCATTCTAATGTCTATACAATGATTTCAACTGAAATGCACCTAAATTAAATGGAAATGTAATATTTTCTCTGTGTATATATTTTTGTATGTTCGCGTTGGGTTTAGGGTTATTAGGCCCACATTGGAGATAGTGGAACAAAGTGTTATTGATGCTGCTGAACAAACCTCAAGAGAGGGGACCCAGACTGAAATAGCGTGTCTCATGCAACTGAAATGAATTTTGCTCAATAAAGTGGGATATGGAGGGCAAAATAATGTTTTTACAATAGTGCTTATTTTATTAAATGAAGGGTTTTTTCTAGAGGGATTGAGATAGAAACAGCACTGTAGAACAACGAAGACTATTTTATCTCTTTATTTTAATAATCAATAAAGGATTTATTCATAATGGCTTGGGTACTGTTTTGCTTTATGTGGCCTGTTTTATTCTCACGCGTTATACAGGCCTACTTCGCTTTGATAATTTTCCAAATTGTAATATAGCCATTGGCCACCGTACAAATATACATTTGGGTAAAATTCAATTTAATGTTAATGTTGGATGAAATCCAAGGTCATCACCCAAAAAATAAAATTGTAAAAACAAAATGTATTTCTTAAAAGAACAGAAGGCAAAAATGTTTTAAAATGCAATTTACTTAGGTGGTGCAGAAAAGACACATTGATATCAGGTTGCGTAAGCTTCTTTACTTATAAGTGACATGTAGAAAACCCACCACGACTTAGATGTGTCTTGCCCAGTCTTCATGTGTACAATACATGGCATATTGATCACTCTTGGACTTGGCCCTCTCTGCAGGGTCGCCCCCAAAGTTTTTGCCTTCTCCCCTCCGGTTTTCTTAATCTTTTTTGTTGGCCTTTAGGGCTCTGTGCTCATTTCAACTGTTAACCAGTGCTAAAGTGTGTATGCTCTCTCTTTTAAACATGGTCAAATTGGCTTGCACCTAATTGTACGACCCTAATAAATTGGTACTACAGGTACCCAGGGTCTGCAAATTAAATGTTAGTAGTGGGCCTGCAGCACTGATTGTGTCACCCACTCAAATAGCCTTTTAAAACATGTCCCACGCTTGCCATTGCAGCCTGTGTGTACAGTTTTTAACTGCCATTTCAACCTGGAAAAATAAACCTTTTGTCAGGCCTAAACCTTCTGTTTTAATACATTTAAGGCACCTCGAGGATAGGCCAAAAACAGCCTATAGGGCACAGTGCACTGTATTTAAAAAGTTGGACATGTACATTTAAGTTTTACATGTCCTGGTAGTGAAAAACTCTCAAATTCATTTTTCACTATTGCAAGGCCTACATCTCCCATAGGATAACATTTGGTTAGCTTATTACATTTAATATGTGATCATTTTTGATTGGGAGCAGGTAGGAAAATAGTGTTTGGTGTCTGAGGAATTGCAAGGTAGAAAACCTCTTTATTGGTAAAGCCAAATTTTAAGTCACAACTCTGAAAATGACACTATTAGAAAGTTTTCAGAAAGTGATGGATGGAATGCTTGAATTAATCTCAGCCACTGGCAGTTACTTAGGCCGCATCCCAGTCAATTGGTATTTTGCACTCCATGCTGCATAAGTTAGGACCCAGCTATATGCAAATCGCTCTTGACCCAACTCCAATGGGAACAGTCCAGCCCGAACTGTCAAGCCAGGTTCTCCTTTAACCGTAACACAAGCAACCCAGAACTGTTTTCTCCCTTGTTATCGGGTCATCAGCCAAGTATACCTTGGTTCTAATGACACAGTGTGCATGGGACCTACATCTGGGCACACCCGTCCCACTTAGGGTGACATATATAGCCTTATAACCCACTTTAGCGGGCCATACTGGCCATTATAGGCCCGCTCCAGCATTCGGTGAGGGCCTTTAACAGGGATCGGGACTTTAATGCCAGTATAGCCCAGCTACATAGGGCTACAAGGCTATTGGAACATTCCACCACTAGAGGGCAAAATGTTCTAACACAGAAAACAGAGGCCCCATGGAGCCCGAGAGGATTGAAATCCCCTCGGGCTCCGTGAGCCTTTTTTCACAGCAGCAGCTGTGAAAAGCAAACATTGGAATGTTGGAGCTCCGGGTTTCTACCGGCCATTAGAATACCGGAGCACTTCATTGTTTTCAATGGAGCTCCCAACATTCCAATGTTCTAATAAAGTATACAAAAAGTGATGGAACGAATACTTGAATTCATCTCAGTCACTGGTATTTACTCTGGGCTGCATCCCAGTCCATCTTTATTTGCACACCATGCCACCTCAGTTTGGACCCAGCTATATGTAAATCAGTCTTGACCCTGCTACAGTTGGAGAAGTCCAGCCTGAACTGCTTAGCCAGGTCCTCCCTTAACCAGAACACAAGCAACCCAGAACTGGTTTTGCCCTTGTTATGGGCTCATCAGCCAGGTGTACCTTGGTTCCAGTGGTACTGTGAGCACTGGACCCACGTCTGGGCATACCTTTGCCCCTTAAGGTGGTGAATCAAACACACAAAATGTGATGGGAGGAATGGTTGCAATTTGTTTAAGCACTGGCAATTGCTTGGGGTAATATTCCAACCCATTGTTCTTTTGCTCACCATGCCACCTCAGTGTGGACCCAGCCATATGCAAATCAGTCTTGACCATGTGCCTCATGGGAACAGTCCAGCCCGAACTGCCATGCTAGGTCCTCACCGAACCAGAACACAAGCAACCTAGTACTGGTTTCACCCTGATAAGGGATCATCAGGCAGGTACAGCTTGATTTTAGTGCCACGGTGTGCACATGATCCATGTCTGGGCCTACTCTTGCTACTTGGACTGTTCCCATTGGAGCAGGGTCAATTTTGATTTACATATACCTGGGTTCAAACTGAGGCGGGTTGGTGTGCAAAGTAACGATGGACTAGGATGTGACCCGAGTGATTACCAATGGCTGAAATTAATTCAAGCATTCCGTCCATCACTGTTTTGTACATGTTGAAGGTGGAGAGGGGGGGGGGGGGGGGAGAAGTGGTCCATTGGACCAGTGTCTGCTGCTTGATGCTGCCCAATATGATTCCGAAAGGGAAAGCTGTCCTTAGGGATGGTTTACCCTTTCCAAATTGGTTACCATCCGATCTTTTGTCTGTAAATCATCGTGACTTGCAGCCACACTGGTGCATACCACAGCGGAAGATGCCTCTTTTATCCCCCCCCCTCCTATTTGCAGTTTGCAGTGGGTTGTAAAAGCCAGGTTGCAGGTCAGGAAGTTGCTGTCACACAATGCATTTTGCAGGTTGCACACATTTATTTTGCAGTTGCAAACAATGTGTTTTTGTGAATTGCAGGATTTCCGACCATAGAACCACATGACCCCATGTGCCCTTGGCTAGACGATCGCCGCTCTGGCGACCAGCGATAGCGGGGAATACGCACACGATGCTATGGCTCCTTCATAAATCTCTATGGGATGGTATCCCTAGGCCAGTCCCCTAGTTGATTATTGACCCCCCAGGTAGCTCCAGAGGAAACCTGCTGTGTATTCCAAAAAGGAAGAATAAAATGTTGGGAGGCATGCTTTCCGCGTCTAGGGGGTGCGACTGGAAATATAATGATCTGCAATTCAGGAAACAGTTAAAATATATCCAGATTTGTACTTGTCTGATTTGTCCAGCTACAGGGTAGAGGCAGGAGGTCAGTGCCATTAAACGGTTTAGTTCGTAGTAGGCACTTTTATCTCTCCCACGCATTGCGTTGAACTATCACGCGCACCCAGTGCCCGGTGTACATTATTTGCAGTGCTCTGTTGCGTACATAATTTTTGCATCGGGTGGATGGTGCAAGCGATGCTGCCACACTGCACAGGTGCTCTGGTAACGCGGGCCACCGAGCAGCGTGCTCAGCACCTCGGGCATTCTAGTTGGACGGAGTGGATTATAGATTCCAGGCAATGCGGAAATTGTGCCTGAGATGCGGGCTGCTGTGATTGGCCACTGAATAGAAGTCCAAGAAATAGATGGCATTCTCTTCGATGAAGTCGACACCCATATTTGTACTTGCATCAACTCCAGATAGGATGTGCGCGCCTGTTCATTGTAATGTGCTAACTCAAGAGTCCACTTGGGGGCAGCAACCGATCAGGAAACTTCCTATCGACAAGGTCACAAACTGCAAGTCACAGCCTTCGATGGGACTTCCCTTCCAGTGTTATTGTGTTGTACACTAAACTACCTATTAGACTTTTCTTGAGTTCATAAAATCGGGTTGTAGTAAGTACACAGGGGACACGCCTCAGTTGCACCCGGGCCCGTCTGCGGGTGCATGGAAAACACTAAACAGCAGTGGTGGCTGGTGACATTTGAAAGTGGCGAGGCGCAAAAGTTGCGATGAGTGAACAGTGGCGAGCGAGCGTAGCGAGTGAGCCTGATCGGCATAAGAGGAGTTCTGGTTGGTGCTGTGGAGAATAGTGTCTTGTATATGTTCAGTGGTACAAGGTTCCAGTCTGCAACAGTAAGCACTGTGACCATGCAAGTCATTATTTTAAACTTGCATTACACTCAGTATAAAATAGACTGCTACAAAATGCACAAAAATGTTTAAGATAAAAAGTGTTACCAAAATATAATTTTTTTTTGCAGATAATACGTAGTGCAGTTTTTTTTTAACTGTCTTTTAAAAGCACACACTTCACAGTTTAGTTGGTACTGGTAGCGCCTTACAATACCACTCAAAAAGAATGAAGGTGTATTAGGAAGCTTCAATTTATTCCATCAATTAAAGTCAATACCTTCCAGGCACCCTTTACATTTGCATATTGACCAGTTGCGCACATTTACATTTCTTTCTGGGAAGCAAGCAAACTGGCAAGAAGGCTTTGTTTTAGTTGTCTGCCGTCCCTCGGTTTCAAGGCAGAGGGAGACCCCTGCCTTACACTGCAGCTGAAGAATTTCAAATGGGACGGTTGTGCCTTTCAGATTCCCCTGCCTTTAGCAGTTTGCACCGTTGTGCAAACAACGTTTGGCAGTCATTATGTGCACAAAGAGGGGAGTAGGAAGACAAGACTGCTGTGATATATTGCTCGCAGTGTCCTCACTCGGCCTGTGCAAAATATGATAATATGAAGCAAAATTCCTAATGCGGATACCTGTGCGCAAGTCACGATGCACGCACACTGAAGCCGAAACACACAGGCACGCAGCGGTGTGTAGACCGAGAAATCAAATGCACACACGACAAGACTTGCCATCAAAAGGTTCTGAGCCACATGCTGCAATACTACAAACAAAAGGTTTCTGAAGCCTTTGAACCAATAAAGAAGTACTTTGGAATTGCAGCTGATTTTTCACCTCTCTCATTAACATACAGTTTTGAGCATGCTTTCAACAGTGCATAACAACCAATAGCCATGACGCCGATATTAATTTACATCACAGAGATGCCGAAATATAATGTTAAAGTACACTATTTTCTGATTAACAAGAGAATGTCACCGAGGTATAAATACAGTCGAATAAATTCAAATGTTTATGCATTGTGCCAGCCCGAAACTCACACAAAGACACACATAGCAAATCCCACTACATGTACATACACATAAAACTTTCTTTTGCACGCATTTCAAACATGTTGCATACTCGCATACCAAGCTCAAAATACTGCGTCAGGCACAAATCTATACTGGACAGGTCGTGCTCACCTAAATCACGACACTAGCTCACAGACTCGTAGTAGTAGACGGGCTCCTGTTCAATTACCATAAACCCGATGAGTTAAAAACCTCAGCCACTTACTTACGCTTCTTATCTTATTACACAATACACACGCCAAGTGCTTACTTATGTTTATTTAAATATGGGATTCCTGTTTCCTTTGGTTTTAAAAGAATAATGCATCTATTTTTCGCGCTGACCAGGCCGATTCATTTATTTTAATTAGCCCATTTTCCTTCTCTGTATTATGCGATGACCTCTGCTGGAGGTAGCAGAGGCCATAGAAGAGACTAATCACCTGGGAAAAGGCTGGCTGGTAGGACAGGAGAGGCGACTTACCCTTGAAAGGAGGCTATGTAGAAATAACATGAACATTCAATTAACTTTAATTTACTCAAACTCTGCACACTCCTTTATTTAAAACAAATTATGCAGCACAATAAACGTTCCGTAACTGTAATAAAACCTACTTACTTTTATTTGCAGGATGAGTCAGAGGGGTCGGCTAGAGGTGTATTTTAGCTGCACTGGCTCCGTGGCTTGTCTTCTTTGAACTCGGAAGGCCCGGACCGTTACTCTCTCTAATCTCTGGGGCAGAGCGGCTCAGGCCGGCACTTCGGTTCGAGGCTGGCAGGACAGAGCTTGGAAGGCCCGGGGCCCGGGCAGTAATCCAAAATGCTCCGTTCAGGGTGAGACAACTAGCGTGCTGTTCTGGGCCATTGAAAGTACAATCTTCAGCCTATGTGCGGCTCTCGGCTCTGCCGCGGGCTCGCCGTGTGACCTGAGGAAAGGATGATCACAGCACATCTACCCAACTCCCGGCTCTGCTGCTGACTCTACGTGTAACCTGAGGAAAGGATATTCTCACCAAATCTATCAGTCGCGGTGGGTGGACTCAAGATGCCGCCGGCCGCGACTTAACACGGGAGCCGTTGTCATTGGTGAGGCGTAGGGGAGAGCGCCCCAGCCGCGCCATTTTCTCTTGCATAGAGAACAAGCATTTGCAATGCAATAGGTCTCGCAGTTACGCGAGTTTAAGCTATTGGCATTGTAAATAACAATGCCTTTTATTTATGTTTTTAAAAAGAAAACAAAAATAAAAGGCATTGTTATTTGCAATGTCAATAGTTCAAACTCGCGTCAATGCGAGACCTATTGCATTGCAAATGCTTGTTTCTCTGCTTGGACCAGGGCCCCTAGCGCATCCACAGCATCCATGTTACGCTATTGCATCTGGAGCACTGCAGGATTTTAAGATACATTCATAGTGGAGATAAACATAGGACATCAGTAGGACAGAAACCCCTGACTGAGTCCCAAAGGTCAGAGCTGGACAGCCCTTGAAAGAGAAACCAAAGCCAGCTTACCTTCTAAGATCTGCACATACTTAGCCCCCCTTGAGGCGTGTTGACTCTTCCTCCGTGTCCTTCTGGACTCGGGTAACTGTGTTTTCAGCCCCTCCCGGATATCTCAGCGGGTCCAGGGCCTCTAGCGCCCGGATCCTTGTCACGCCCCACGCCCTCCCGGTGAAGAGCTCCCAGCCAGCGGGGCCGGGCCCTAATGTACCCTCCCGAGTCCCGGGGGCCGAGTAATTACTACTCCGGAAAACACCACAAAACGGGTTAATGAACAATCGAGGGACTTCTCCACCTATGGAGCAAACACATCCCACCTTTCGCAAGACCCGTTTCCCTTCATTATCAAGTTTTTTTCTTGTTTTGCAAGAATGTAAAAAACAAACCAGGACTGACAGCGCTCTTCCGTGCACCCTTCCCCCACAACAGCAACACGTTCATTTACCCCAACTCAAGCCCCTAAATATTGGGGTTCACGCTGAAAACAGGGCTTCGTTTTCTGAAGACATCCATTCAGGGTGGACCAGGGCACGTGCACGTGTCGCGGACTGTATCATTTCAGTGCTATGGTAATTGTTTACCATCATTTATGTTATTCTTTTCAGCATGAGCTGTAACCACGGCAATCCTAAAAGGCAAGGCTGGCACCGGCCTGGGGCTCCTCCGGTCTTCGGGACACTAGGTTCCTGGTGAAGCTGCACGGAGAAGGAGCGGGGCAGCCTCATGTTTTGCGGCTGGCGAGGACGGAAGGGGGACAGGAGATGTGCACATCGCGTGTCTGTACGTGCGTGTTCACGTTCACGGGCGCGTTCACAATTGCAGTCCGTCCTGCGCGTGCACATCTCCTGTCTCCCTTCCGAAGCAAGTCGGTAACAATACATCTCGCTAGCGACAGCGCTTCGCGCTGCGTCGCTAGGCGAGACCTAAAAAGGGAGAATGGGCGGTCGTGCTCGAGGGCAGGGGGGGAGTGGCTTACCCACTGTTGTGGCTACTGACTGTTTGGTCGGCCCCTGGAGCCGACCAAACAGTCAGTACCCACAACAGTGGGTAAGCCACTCCCCCCCCCTGCCCTCGAGCACGACCGCCCACCCTCCCGCCCCCAACCAGGCACTTCTGCTTTCTCGCAGTGCGAGAAGCAAAAACATAAAATGGTAGTTTTTACCATTTTATGTTTCTGCTTCTCCCACTGCGAGAAAGCAGTGGGGCGACGCCCAAATGCCCCTATGGAGGAGCCGCCACTGCTAAACAGTCCCGCACAGGACGCGTTTCTGAAGTAAAATCCTCAAGCGCACCTGCATTTGATGCTTTTTCGAGTTTCAGAGATTTAAGTGGTCCGGGTCGTAAACCCGGTAATAATTAAAAACGGTCATTTAAGCGACTCCGTATGTGGCCCTATATTCAACCATTAGTCGATTTGTGAACAATGAATGTAAAAACTTTAAGGTAATCCATATCAGCGATGGAGTTAGTTCCTGTTTATATTTCACGTTTAACCTCTTGGCTGCTAGGCCTTCTTCCCCTGTGGTAAGCCTTTTTTGGCTATATGGCGTAGTTCGCGCTTAGGTCCAGATAAGGTATCCACACCAAATTTATGTTCTTTTCTTCCAACATTTTTTGGGGAAAGTACTGCAGAAGAGAGCGTCTGTTTTTTATCTACAAATGGTATCGACGAAGGGTTTGCGGTGCTAAAATCACCATCTTCGCAGCTTTCAGGAACAGGCAGACATGTCAGAAACCAAAATTTCTACACCGTTTTGGCATTTTAGTGGGACATAGCCTATTTTTCCTATTTGTTTGTGCTTTCAACCTCCTTCCAGTTAGTGGTAGAAATAGGTGTGAAACCAATAATGGATGCCGGTAAGCTATACATTTCTAAAAAGTAGACACAATTCTGAATTCAAGAAGAGGTCATTTGTGTAGATCCTTCAAGGTTTTCCTATAGAAAGTAACAGGTGAAATTAAAAAAATATTGAAATTGAGTTGAAAAAAACCTGCCTTTTGTGCCTATGTTTTCACCTGTATCTTCTTCTAAGTATGGCAAATATTTTAAAGCAATATACCGTTACGCCTGCTGGACCCTTCTGGTTGTGGGGATGTATAGGACTTGTAGGTTCACCAAGAACCCAAAGAACCCAGAGCCAATAACTGAGCTGTGCTTTGTAATGGTTTTTCATTGTGTACCGGGAATACAGCTATTCATTTGGTAAAATATAAAGAGCGAAAATGGGTATCAAGGAAACCTATGTATTTCCGAAATGGGAACAACCTATGGAGTTTAGAAGCAGTGGTTATTTGCACATCTCTGAATTTGTGGAAACCCATACTAGCATGTGAATTAGAGGGCATTTTTCAAAATGACATCTTTTTTACACACTGTCTTGCATTGGGAAGGCAGAAATACATAGACCATCAATTGGTAATAACTTGTGTTCTACATATTCTGTGTTCCCCTAAGTCTCCTTATAAAAATGGTACCTCACCTGTGCGGGTTTGCTGAGTGCCCGCGACAGGAAACGGGCCAAAACACAATGTGGGCATATCACATTTTTCCACTGAAAACTGACCCTTTTTAGGTCGAGCGTGAGCCAGCGTGCAAGCGCTGCTCTGCGAAGTTCTGGGGTAGTTCAGTATGGAGAGAAGCTCCGCCCACTCCCCCGCCCTTATTTTTTATTGGCTTGTGTGTTTGTCCTTTGTAAATGCTGTCTTCTGATTCGTTGTGAGGCTTGTTAGTCCCGCCTTAGTACAGCCATGTTGTCATTTGTATCCTCCCATGGCTATTGGCCCCTTTACTTCGGTTCATACACAGTAAGCACTTTTTTCTTTAATGAGTTTGTCCACGACGTGCTTTAATTACATTCAGCGATTGAAAGTGAAAGCCCGCACAGCGTATGAACTGAAGTAAAGGGGCTAACCAGGCGCTGAACCTCAGTGGTCATTAATTTAAAGCCCCTTTGGCAAGGATATATCGATGGCAACGAAAATATTGAACACATGAAGTAGGTATTATGACATTTGTAGCATTTGTAAAACACACAAGATGATGGACGGAATGTTGCACAATGGCAAACATTCACCCCCAGTCACAGATCTGGGTATAATCCATCGTTATTTTGCTTCACCACGCCACCCCAGTTCAGACATGGCCATATGCAAATCAGTCTTGACCCTGTGCCTCATGGGAACAGTCCAGACCGAACTGCCAAGCCATGTCTTCCCTGGACCGGAATCAAGCATCCTAGGACCGGTTTCGGGCATTCAGCCCTCATCAGCCAGGATAGCCTGACTCCAGTGGCGCAGTGAGCACGGGACCCACGTCTGGGCATACCCTTCCCACTTGGGGGCGAATTGCAAAACACACAAGATGATGGACGGAATGTTGCACAATGGCAAACATTCACCCCCAGTCACAGATCTGGGTTTAATCCATCGTTATTTTGCTTCACCACGCCACCCCAGTTCAGACATGGCCATATGCAAATCAGTCTTGACCCTGTGCCTCATGGGAACAGTCCAGACCGAACTGCCAAGCCATTCGTGCTGGACTGTTCCCATGAGGCACAGGGTCAGACTGATTTGCATATGGCCATGTCTGAACTGGGGTGGTGGAGTGAGCTAAAGAATGATGATGGATTAAACCCAGATCAGTTGACTGGGGTGAGTGTTTGATTGGCTCAAACGTTCCGTCCATCATCCCCTTTGTATCGCTTTGTTCGCCTCTAAGTTGGCGGGGGCATGCCCAGACGTGGGTCCCTTGCTCACTTTGCCACTGGATTCAAGCAAGCCTGGCTGATGACGGCTGGAATGCCAGAAACCGGTCCTAGGATGCTTGTTTCCGGTCCAGGGAAGACATGGCTTGGCAGTTCGTGCTGGACTGTTCCCATGAGGCACAGGGTCAGACTGATTTGCATATGGCCATGTCTGAACTGGGGTGGTGGAGTGAGCTAAAGAATGATGATGGATTAAACCCAGATCAGTTGACTGGGGTGAGTGTTTGATTGGCTCAAACGTTCCGTCCATCATCCCCTTTGTATCGCTTTGTTCGCCCTAAGTTGGCGGGGGCATGCCCAGACGTGGGTCCCTTGCTCACTTTGCCACTGGATTCAAGCAAGCCTGGCTGATGACGGCTGGAATGCCAGAAACCGGTCCTAGGATGCTTGTTTCCGGCCCAGGAAGACATGGCTTGGCAGTTCGTGCTGGACTGTTCCCATGAGGCACAGGGTCAGACTGATTTGCATATGGCCATGTCTGAACTGGGGTGGTGGAGTGAGCTAAAGAATGATGATGGATTAAACCCAGATCAGTTGACTGGGGGTGAGTGTTTGATTGGCTCAAACGTTCCGTCCATCATCCCCTTTTGTATCGCTTTGTTCGCCCCTAAGTTGGCGGGGCATGCCCAGACGTGGGTCCCTTGCTCACTTTGCCACTGGATTCAAGCAAGCCTGGCTGATGACGGCTGGAATGCCAGAAACCGGTCCTAGGATGCTTGTTTCCGGTCCAGGAAGACATGGCTTGGCAGTTCGTGCTGGACTGTTCCCATGAGGCACAGGGTCAGACTGATTTGCATATGGCCATGTCTGAACTGGGGTGGTGGAGTGAGCTAAAGAATGATGATGGATTAAACCCAGATCAGTTGACTGGGGGTGAGTGTTTGATTGGCTCAAACGTTCCGTCCATCATCCCCTTTTGTATCGCTTTGTTCGCCCTAAGTTGGCGGGGGCAGGCCCAGACGTGGGTCCCTTGCTCACTTTGCCACTGGATTCAAGCAAGCATGGCTGATGACGGCTGGAATGCCAGAAACAGGTCCTAGGATGCTTGTTTCCGGTCCAGGGAAGACATGGCTTGGCAGTTCGTGCTGGACTGTTCCCATGAGGCACAGGGTCAGACTGATTTGCATATGGCCATGTCTGAACTGGGGTGGTGGAGTGAGCTAAAGAATGATGATGGATTAAACCCAGATCAGTTGACTGGGGGTGAGTGTTTGATTGGCTCAAGCGTTCCGTCCATCATCCCCTTTTGTATCGCTTTGTTCGCCCTAAGTTGGCGGGGCATGCCCAGACGTGGGTCCCTTGCTCACTTTGCCACTGGATTCAAGCAAGCATGGCTGATGACGGCTGGAATGCCAGAAACCGGTCCTAGGATGCTTGTTTCGGTCCAGGGAAGACATGGCTTGGCAGTTCGTGCTGGACTGTTCCCATGAGGCACAGGGTCAGACTGATTTGCATATGGCCATGTCTGAACTGGGGTGGTGGAGTGAGCTAAAGAATGATGATGGATTAAACCCAGATCAGTTGACTGGGGGTGAGTGTTTGATTGGCTCAAACGTTCCGTCCATCATCCCCTTTTGTATCGCTTTGTTCGCCCTAAGTTGGCGGGGGCATGCCCAGACGTGGGTCCCTTGCTCACTTTGCCACTGGATTCAAGCAAGCCTGGCTGATGACGGCTGGAATGCCAGAAACCGGTCCTAGGATGCTTGTTTCCGGTCCAGGGAAGACATGGCTTGGCAGTTCGTGCTGGACTGTTCCCATGAGGCACAGGGTCAGACTGATTTGCATATGGCCATGTCTGAACTGGGGTGGTGGAGTGAGCTAAAGAATGATGATGGATTAAACCCAGATCAGTTGACTGGGGGTGAGTGTTTGATTGGCTCAAGCGTTCCGTCCATCATCCCCTTTGTATCGCTTTATTCGCCCTAAGTTGGCGGGGGCATGCCCAGACGTGGGTCCCTTGCTCACTTTGCCACTGGATTCAAGCAAGCCTGGCTGATGACGGCTGGAATGCCAGAAACCGGTCCTAGGATGCTTGTTTCCGGTCCAGGAAGACATGGCTTGGCAGTTCGTGCTGGACTGTTCCCATGAGGCACAGGGTCAGACTGATTTGCATATGGCCATGTCTGAACTGGGGTGGTGGAGTGAGCTAAAGAATGATGATGGATTAAACCCAGATCAGTTGACTGGGGTGAGTGTTTGATTGGCTCAAGCGTTCCGTCCATCATCCCCTTTTGTATCGCTTTGTTCGCCCTAAGTTGGCGGGGGCATGCCCAGACGTGGGTCCCTTGCTCACTTTGCCACTGGATTCAAGCAAGCATGGCTGATGACGGCTGGAATGCCAGAAACCGGTCCTAGGATGCTTGTTTCCGGTCCAGGAAGACATGGCTTGGCAGTTCGTGCTGGACTGTTCCCATGAGGCACAGGGTCAGACTGATTTGCATATGGCCATGTCTGAACTGGGGTGGTGGAGTGAGCTAAAGAATGATGATGGATTAAACCCAGATCAGTTGACTGGGGGTGAGTGTTTGATTGGCTCAAGCGTTCCGTCCATCATCCCCTTTTGTATCGCTTTGTTCGCCCTAAGTTGGCGGGGGCATGCCCAGACGTGGGTCCCTTGCTCACTTTGCCACTGGATTCAAGCAAGCCTGGCTGATGACGGCTGGAATGCCAGAAACCGGTCCTAGGATGCTTGTTTCCGGTCCAGGGAAGACATGGCTTGGCAGTTCGTGCTGGACTGTTCCCATGAGGCACAGGGTCAGACTGATTTGCATATGGCCATGTCTGAACTGGGGTGGTGGAGTGAGCTAAAGAATGATGATGGATTAAACCCAGATCAGTTGACTGGGGGTGAGTGTTTGATTGGCTCAAACGTTCCGTCCATCATCCCCTTTTGTATCGCTTTGTTCGCCCTAAGTTGGCGGGGGCATGCCCAGACGTGGGTCCCTTGCTCACTTTGCCACTGGATTCAAGCAAGCCTGGCTGATGACGGCTGGAATGCCAGAAACCGGTCCTAGGATGCTTGTTTCCGGTCCAGGGAAGACATGGCTTGGCTGTTCGTGCTGGACTGTTCCCATGAGGCACAGGGTCAGACTGATTTGCATATGGCCATGTCTGAACTGGGGTGGTGGAAGTGAGCTAAAGAATGATGATGGATTAAACCCAGATCAGTTGACTGGGGTGAGTGTTTGATTGGCTCAAGCGTTCCGTCCATCATCCCCTTTTGTATCGCTTTATTCGCCCTAAGTTGGCGGGAGCATGCCCAGACGTGGGTCCCTTGCTCACTTTGCCACTGGATTCAAGCAAGCCTGGCTGATGACGGCTGGAATGCCAGAAACCGGTCCTAGGATGCTTGTTTCCGGTCCAGGGAAGACATGGCTTGGCAGTTCGTGCTGGACTGTTCCCATGAGGCACAGGGTCAGACTGATTTGCATATGGCCATGTCTGAACTGGGGTGGTGGAGTGAGCTAAAGAATGATGATGGATTAAACCCAGATCAGTTGTTTGGGGGTGAGTGTTTGATTGGCTCAAACGTTCCGTCCATCATCCCCTTTTGTATCGCTTTGTTCGCCCTAAGTTGGCGGGGGCATGCCCAGACGTGGGTCCCTTGCTCACTTTGCCACTGGATTCAAGCAAGCCTGGCTGATGACGGCTGGAATGCCAGAAACCGGTCCTAGGATGCTTGTTTCCGGTCCAGGGAAGACATGGCTTGGCAGTTCGTGCTGGACTGTTCCCATGAGGCACAGGGTCAGACTGATTTGCATATGGCCATGTCTGAACTGGGGTGGTGGAGTGAGCTAAAGAATGATGATGGATTAAACCCAGATCAGTTGACTGGGGGTGAGTGTTTGATTGGCTCAAGCGTTCCGTCCATCATCCCCTTTTGTATCGCTTTGTTCGCCCCTAAGTTGGCGGGGCATGCCCAGGCGTGGGTCCCTTGCTCACTTTGCCACTGGATTCAAGCAAGCCTGGCTGATGACGGCTGGAATGCCAGAAACCGGTCCTAGGATGCTTGTTTCCGGTCCAGGAAGACATGGCTTGGCAGTTCGTGCTGGACTGTTCCCATGAGGCACAGGGTCAGACTGATTTGCATATGGCCATGTCTGAACTGGGGTGGTGGAGTGAGCTAAAGAATGATGATGGATTAAACCCAGATCAGTTGACTGGGGGTGAGTGTTTGATTGGCTCAAGCGTTCCGTCCATCATCCCCTTTTGTATCGCTTTGTTCGCCCTAAGTTGGCGGGGCATGCCCAGGCGTGGGTCCCTTGCTCACTTTGCCACTGGATTCAAGCAAGCCTGGCTGATGACGGCTGGAATGCCAGAAACCGGTCCTAGGATGCTTGTTTCCGGTCCAGGGAAGACATGGCTTGGCAGTTCGTGCTGGACTGTTCCCATGAGGCACAGGGTCAGACTGATTTGCATATGGCCATGTCTGAACTGGGGTGGTGGAGTGAGCTAAAGAATGATGATGGATTAAACCCAGATCAGTTGACTGGGGGTGAGTGTTTGATTGGCTCAAACGTTCCGTCCATCATCCCCTTTTGTATCGCTTTGTTCGCCCTAAGTTGGCGGGGGCATGCCCAGACGTGAGTCCCTTGCTCACTTTGCCACTGGATTCAAGCAAGCCTGGCTGATGACGGCTGGAATGCCAGAAACCGGTCCTAGGATGCTTGTTTCCGGTCCAGGGAAGACATGGCTTGGCAGTTCGTGCTGGACTGTTCCCATGAGGCACAGGGTCAGACTGATTTGCATATGGCCATGTCTGAACTGGGAGTGGTGGAGTGAGCTAAAGAATGATGATGGATTAAACCCAGATCAGTTGACTGGGGGTGAGTGTTTGATTGGCTCAAACGTTCCGTCCATCATCCCCTTTTGTATCGCTTTGTTCGCCCTAAGTTGGCGGGGGCATGCCCAGACGTGGGTCCCTTGCTCACTTTGCCACTGGATTCAAGAAAGCCTGGCTGATGACGGCTGGAATGCCAGAAACCGGTCCTAGGATGCTTGTTTCCGGTCCAGGGAAGACATGGCTTGGCAGTTCGTGCTGGACTGTTCCCATGAGGCACAGGGTCAGACTGATTTGCATATGGCCATGTCTGAACTGGGGTGGTGGAGTGAGCTAAAGAATGATGATGGATTAAACCCAGATCAGTTGACTGGGGGTGAGTGTTTGATTGGCTCAAACGTTCCGTCCATCATCCCCTTTTATATCGATTTGTAGCATTTGTTACACAAATAATATTGCGCGTCAAAGAATATCGGTCCAATCCCGTTGTGTTCTTTTCAGGACACTAGATGGTTTCGGCACAAGCTTAAAGCCTATGCAGCTATTTGCATTATAGTAAGAGAACAGGGGTGGTGTAGTATTAGATGCAAGTAACTTACAGTTCTATCAAGAGAGCCGTTCTCTGCTATAAAGGCAATTATTTTGAAGGCAGTGGCTCTCCGTGCGTCATCTATGGACGCATTGAAGTCTCGAGTCTGGGAGTTGAAGTTTTCCTTCAAAAGACTGCCCCTAGCATTATACTGTTCCATTGGAATCGAAGAATTACCAGTCACAGACAAGCAATGGCTTTGTATGTTTACTGGTCTCCTGGCAACAGGAAGCCACTCTACTCACCGAGGATGCACAAACGGTACTCTCTCGTAACAATACACGCTGTTTAAGCACAGTAATTCTGAACAAATTACATATGTTTGACACGTAAAAAATGCAAATATGCATTTAAACAAAAAGATGTAAATAACATGTACGCCTGCCAGTGGACAGCGGATTTCATTAATACATTTTATGTTTTTTTAGTCTAAACCCCCGAGGACAGCCCAGAATAAACCGAACGGGTATTTCTTGTTGATGACGTTACACATAGTATTGGCCAGGGAGAGCCTCGGCAATTGTAAAGGACATGCAAAACGTCACTGTTACACTAGGAATATACTTATTCAGTCTGTCGCAGATTGACTTTAGATTGTTGCACAGTGCCCCAAGAGACCAGCAGAAAGTACAAACGCCCCCTCCCAGGTCTGCTAGTCCCCTAGACGTGTGATCTGACGGCTAAATTATCTTAAAAGTGGATGCCCCTTGTGGTGAATCTTCCCATCTGTTAACGCCCCTTAAGGGTTCACAGATGACAACAGTTGTTGCAGCGCAGGGGGTCAAACCCTGCAAGGGCCAACTAACCCTTTCAGCCTTCAAAGGTCGACATACGGAGTACTAAGACACTGGGTAGTAATAACCCCTGTTAACCACAGTGCTTAGAAGTGGGAAAGGAATTGAGCGCTACACAGAATCGGCATCCTGAAACCCGGACAAGTAAAGCCGCACATAAAAATGTACAAATAATATTAACATATTACGATGGGACTGAAAGAGCACCGTCCTAATCCCCTTCTCCCTCGCCCCCCTCCCCCCCCCAATATATTATGTGATCCTGGACAAATCACTTTATTTTCTGCACCTGGTTCCTTTATCTGGCAAAACTGTTAGCACTTAGATATTGCAAAATGCGGACATTGGGCACTACACATTAATTGCACATTTACTAAAAGGAGACCAGGGACATTTGACCGTTTAGGAAAACAGGCACCACTTTGCTGTATAACGAAACAGACTCCATTTGCTACCAGCAGCAATTACCAGGATTGTAGTAATTATGCGGTAATGAAAATGCGGCGTTTTCTGCATAATTATGGATTTGCCACACCTGCAACATAATTCACATTCGGCTGTACAATTAGCAGTTTCGACAAACCTAGTTTCTAGCTCAATCGATTCAAAAGTTACTGAAACCCGCGATGCAACATCAAAGGTTAACTGGTCACCTTTTAGGAGATGATTGGCAAAATTATGGGCCGAATGTATAGTAATGAGCTGAAACTTCTGCCCAGGCAATACTACTGGTTGTTACAAAGACAACAAAGCAAGATTATATTGACAGAGAATGTGCCGCCTTATGCTATATAATGTGCCTTTTTTTGCAATAATGTCGACTGGATTTATGCGGAAAATCCACATAATACAATGGCCCCGGCTAGGAATCTGAAACACATATACCACAAACGGTACTGTTAAAAAATAAAATACTCCTAGAATTTGTCTATCACGAATCACTCCTCCAGACTACGGTGCAATGGCACTAAAGCACAGAGACAGACAGACACCTACCCCGCCCCCAGGCTGCTGCCACATAAAAGCAACATAAACAACAGGACACCTCGCTCCAGTCTTGCAATCCTCGCCAGGTCTTCCAGCGTTAGACCTGTTCCTCACTCATTGAACACTCGCAATTGTTTGCTTGCTCGAAGTTTTATGGACTCTTTAATCTGCTGATCACGCCTCCACTGTTTAAATATCTCATTGCAAAAATAGACTTCGGCATACCACACCAGGCTTGTCAATATGCAAAACAATAAAATATTTTTAAGAGGTAATCAATCGCGAATGTGCCTATTTTTCATCGTCTAATGCCTTCAATTTTTTTTTTAGGACAATGAGCAATTTAAGTCAGTGCGTCCAAGCCTCTTCTAGTGTCTGCAATGGTGCAGGGCCCTAGGCCCTCATGCACGCTAAATGACTGGACACAGACACAGTACTTAGATAGTAGAACTGGCCCAGGGCACGTGCGCCCGGCCCCTTTTATTGTCAGGGTCACATGTCCAGTGACGCCTGTGCTGGATGGGTGTGGGGTAGGGTGTAAGCCAGCCCTCGGGGAGTGGCTGGTGCTAAAACAACTAGACCAGTGATCAGCAGATCACTACAGTGTCCACTGTCCTAGACATTTCCCTGATTGGAGTTGTCACATGTTGGCAAGAAAACAATAATGTGCTTCCTCGTTGTGCCACAAAGCAGCAACGCAACTAATCGGGCAAACTGGTTTTCCAAGGCTGGGCTAAGCAGCAAATACTCCCAGAGGCTATTTCCACTCAGTGCTGCGCTAGACCATGTTTCAGTCCAATTAAGGAGAATAGAAGCCGGGGAGTTCGGCCATCACAAAACAATGTGATTAAGACTCTCTGAAAGAAATATATAGTCAGGAACTTCTGTGGACAAGGTGTGAAGGGACCTCCTTTTCCTTCCTGAATTATGTTGTTTCATTACTTGAGTAAAGCGCAGATAAACAGCGCAGGCAGAGTGAAAAAGTATGTTTGATCAATAACGAAGATGGTTATTAAGATAATGCATTAATAGCCCACGATGTAATACGTTTTGCATCGAACCTTGAACTTCTCCCAACTAGTAACAAGCATTTCCAATGCAATAGGTCTCGCATTACTAAAAGTTTGAGCTATTGGCGCTGCATTATTATTAGCAACGCCAATAGCTCAAACTTTCAGTAATGCGAGACCTATTGCATTGCAAATGCTTGTTTTCAATGTGCCTAGCTGTGGATTTTGAGCCCTAGCCCAGCCAGCACCTACGCAAACCTAGCAAACCTGTACATTTTTGAAAACTATATAATTTTGATGTCTCCACAATACGTTTTGGGCCCTTCCCAGTCACGGGCACTTGGCCCACCCACACAAGTGGGGCAGCATTTTTATCGGTAGACCTGTGGGAACGCTCGGTGGTAGAAAATTCTGGTTGGCACGGTGATCCACAACTTTCCCACAGAGAAATGTGAGGAAAATGTGATTTTTTTTTTTTTTGTAGCTAAATTCGAGGCTTGCAGGGGATTCTGGGTTGGAAAATATTTGGGTATCCAAGCAGGCCACACCTCCCTAAACTCCCGCGGGTGTTAGTTTTTAGAACTGTCTGGGTTTGGCAGGGTTCCCAAGATGGCTGCCTAGCTCGGGACCAAAAACGCAGGTGACCCTCTTGCAAAACCAGATCGTTTTGTGATAGATGTAGGAGAGTAGGATCTGCCTCTTATAGTTACCCCCACTTTTTGCTGATGTCTCACTGTTTTTGGCCTAGTCTGACTGGGATCCTGCTATCCAGGACCCCAGCCATGTGCTTTCTCCTCTAAATTGACATGCATGTACTTTAGGTACACTCCAGATTGGATACTGGGGTACCCTTAAAAGTCCCTAGTATATGGTACACCATGTACCCAGGGCATAGGTACCCCAGAGGCCTCCCAGGGGCTGAAGCATGTATTATGCCACCCCTGAGAGGCCATTCAAAATGGCACACCAGGTCTGCTACTGCAGCCTGGGTAAGGTAGTGTATGCACCCCTTACTTAGATATAGGTTCCCTATATCTATTCCTTATCATTACACACATAAGCCTATCGGTCACCCCTATGGCAGGCCTTATCAATCCTGAAGGCAGGGTGCTGGGTTTTGTGTGAGATGGTGCCCCTGCATGAGTAGGGCCCCTCTGCAGCCTTCGAAATCTATTCTCTGGGGTTGTCTGTGATGTAGCCAAACCATATACTCTTAAGTGCATTATAACCTCGCCGTAAATGCTAACTTTAAAACGGCTGCACGGAAACATGTCGTGTTTGGTGTCAAACACCTTGGAATCATCCCTCCACACCTGTAACTGGTGTGGGAGGTATGATTCCTCCCTTGTAGACCACTACTGTGGGTCACCGGTCTACCCGGTACCAGCTTTCTCGACCTGGGCAGAATGGATGCTGCCAGCCACAGACACGAGTCTGCCCTCCTGCTGCTGAGCCAAGCTCGAGCAGAGGAAGGTTTGACAATAGGTTTCCTGTCACAGGGAGGTGTGACCACCTCCCAGACAGGCTTTAGTGTATTGGGGCAGGGTGGGTGCACTCTGAGAGTGCCAGAAAGTCTGCACTGGGGGCACATTTGGTGTCCCTGTGCATAGTCCAGCTCAAACCGGTTGCAGGAGCCATTTGCTCCTGCTCTGGCGCGAAACTGGACAAAGGACATGGGTGTAGCCACCCCTCTGTCCTGACCCTCCCATAGGTGGGTCCCCTGAGTTAGTCCAACCCCTTCCTTGGGTATAAAATAGGAAACCTGACTACAGGACTTTGGATTACACCTGGACTAACCTCTGTTTCAAGAAACCTAGTGCTTCGACGATCCACGCTTCGCTGGACAACAGAAGAATCTCCCTTGGAGTAAAGGAGTTACTCTCCTGCAACTGCAGGCACCTCAACGCGACTGACCGGTTTGTATCTCCAGAGCTTTTGCGGACTGTGAAGATTTCTGCAACACAGGAGGTGGGTTTGTGAAGGTCCCCGAGGTCGATCTACCCTCTCAGCGATTCTGAGACTGTTATCCCTCGTGGGGGCCGTGGAACCCGTACCCCTGTGCACAGCGTCTGCTTGCAAGTGCACCAGCTTCCCGACGTTCCTCGAGGCTGTGCATTGGACCACGTGTGGTCCCCACGCCGAGCAGCATTTGCACCAAAGATTGTAGGCCTCCACTCCACGATTGCTCCGTGGGCCTGTGCTTTGTGTTTTCGCTCGACGTCCCTTCACGATCCCTGGTCCGCTGACCTGTGGGTCCCAACGAGGGTCAATCTTCTACTTGCTGGGCTTTCCAGGTTGCTCCAGACGTGCCCTCACTCTCCATTGCTTGGGGAGTTCCTAGGACCTTGCTGGTCCTCACCGTAGCTGCTTTCTCTTCCTGCGTGGGTTGCCTTTGCCAAGGCTTGTTGGTGCTCCCGCCGGACACCGACCCCTCAGTCATTGACATCCATCGTGGGACAGCTCACCTCCGGACTTTGGTCGTCCTCGACGCCTGCTGGTCCCCGGGGCTGAAGAGTCAAGCTCCTGCTCAACGCACCTGAAGCATCTAGCATCGGTGGGCATTCGATTGCTCCATGCCTGGTCACTTGAGGTGACCCAGACTTTGTCCCATCTGCTTTCAGGTTCTTCACATCCCCGATCCAGGCTTGGATCGCATCAGACACTTTTCTTCTTCCCGGCAGCAGTACTTCTTCACAGCACGCCATTGAAAACGACGAGGGTTTCCGACACCGCTTGACCCCTATGCACCCGGCTCACCTGGGATAGGTAACACGAGTATCACGGTACTCACAAGGGTGCTGGCCTTAGAACCTTCTATGTTCCAAAGAGTTTGCTTGAAGTCCTCTCCGAAGTGTCCTTAACTTGTAATTTTCCAACTGCGACTTTCCCATAGAGTTGTACGGAGCACGCGGTCGTGTTCCCACACTGCACCCGTCCTCCATTTGTCTCCTGTGTCACTACCTTTGGTGGTTCCTTGGGGTCCCAGCGATTCTACGTGCTCTAGGCACTGTGTCTAGTGAAGTCGTGGTTCTTATACCACTTTTTTAGTATATGGTTCGGTCTGTGTATTGTGCTATTTACGAATGTTCTATTGATTAAGTATTGTGTACTATGTGTTCTAATCTCGTGTAGAGATTAGTAGAGAGTGTTTAGTAATAAATACATATATTTTATATAACACTTGTGTGGTTCTCCTTTCATTTGGTTACTCAGGAGGTTGTGATCTGGTAAAACAAGCTGCTTAACACTCCTTCAAGACTTAGCCTGAAGGCTGCTCTCCATAGCTACCACTAGGATAGCTTTCACAAAGGTTATCTTTGACCTAATCATCAATGAGGGTCGTTTGGACTGGTGCAAGGTGCCCACTTTAATTAGTGGACAGCATATACCAGGCCAACTTCTCACAATAGATAATTTTGATGTCTCCACAATACATTTTGGGCCCTTCCCTGTCGCAGGTACTTGCCCCACCCACACAAGTGAGGCAACAGTTTTTTTGGAGACCTGGGGGAACACTGGGTGGTTGGAAATTTGTGGTTTCTTTCTGATTATGGGAGATTATGGCAAGGTAATGCAAGGAAAATGTGTGACTTTAGTCACATTTTGAGGTTTGCAGGGCACTGTGGGTAAGAAAACTTGTTGGGGTCCACAAGAGAGACACCACTGTGTACACCCTGGGTGTTTAGTTTACGACAATATCTAGACTTGGTAGATTTTCCCTAGAGATAATGTACACATTGGCAGATAAAGAAAAGACAGATATTACTGCTCAACCATCTATTCCTCAAGTACACACACATACTGGTTGGATTTAGCACGAGGGTAAGTGATGGTTCAATATATAACATTTTATTAACAAGAGATTTCACAAAAATGAAATGCACTGTTAATAATTGAAAGGTCAAAAAATTGAACCAGTGACTCACAGCTTGTGAGCTGTAAAGCCGTGTCAAGGCCCCCAACCGCTTTACAGTCCGTTCAAACACCATTCCTACGTGACACACACAAGACCATTCACGTTAACAGCACAGTACAACACTCACATCAGACAACGCCATTTAAGGGCCCATCACTTTCATACGCCCACATGCCTGACACAGCAAGCACACTGGCTGACTGAGTGTGTGGACTGGTGTTTGGCTAGCAGTGTGTGTAGGGACCAGCAGCAAGTCACTACTTGCACACCGCCAGCCAAGTGCCAGTCCATGCTCACTCTAGCCCAGTGTCGGGCAACGTACACCGCCAGCCAAGCGCCAGTCCACACACACCGCCAGCCAAGTGCCAGTCCACGCACACTTCCAGCCAAGCGCCAGTCCACGTACACCGCCAGCCAAGCCCCAGTCCACGCACACCGCCAGCCAAGACCCAGTCCACACACACCACCAGCCAAGTCCCAGGCCATGCACACTGCCAGCCAAGCGCCAGTCCACGCACACTGCCAGCCAAGATCCAGTTCACGCACACTGCCAGCCAACCTCCAGTCCACGCACACTGCCAGCAAAGCTCCAGTCCACGCACACCACCAGCCAAGCACCAGTCCACGCACAACTCCGTCACATTTATTTTTTTCAAAAAAGAAAACCCAAACCAAAAGCTCTAACTAGATACATCGCACTAATGCCAACATTGAAACTGAACAAAAAATATAAAACAATACAGACCAGACAGTTCACTTTACACTCATGGTTGGTCCCAAAAACTCTTTTGCATGTGGTACATTCTAAAACAAGCTGCCATACACAACGCAGGTTTAGATGGACACTCGTGCAGTACATACGAGTCTCCTTCCGCGCACCTCTTTGCATACAGACTCTACATCTCCTACTGGGAAAGTCTTTTGAGGCAGTGGGAGGTACGTGATCAGGAAAGTGGCCTTACGAAGAGCAGTGTAAGGTTCCAACCTCTGATCTACTCTATTAACACCACCTATTGTAGTCAAAAATACACACAGGTTTGCGGACTTCAGCAACCTGACTCCAAACAGTCACAGGTGAAGTATTTTCATCATGGGTGGTAGTCAGCATGTAGACATCTCTCCTGTCTGCAAACTTCACAGCTAGAAGTTCATCACTATGCAAATCACTTGACTGTCCCCTCTCAAGTTTTTGACAAGTCTTTTGAGTAACCTTTACTGTTGAAGCGTATTCTGCAACAAGCAACAGTGTCCACTTTGCTGTCGTGTAGTTCCTATAAAAAGTATACAGGATCTGCGCGTTTAGACAACATACACTGTAGGATTGGTGTCAGACAAACTCTGGTCACCCCCAGCGGGTATGTTGGCCTTTTGTACCAACTAGCGCACAGTGCCACTAGAATCTCCTCTTACCAAGGAGAGAATAGTTCCTGGCAACCATCGAACATGACAACCCTGATCCCTCCGGACCTTGGAAACAATATACTACCTTTCGCTCAGTCACTCGTGCTTACTTAGTCTGTCTCAGAGTGATACACAGAATAAACAGGCTGGGCGTTTTCAATAAGAATTTATTGAACAGTTGTTATTCTGGTGTAAAATAGATGAGCTGCAACAGCCGCTAGGCAGTATAAGATATAAATGATTAGCAGTACGATAAAGGTAAATGGATGGTATAGCTCTGCCATCTTACTATAATCATGAATATATAAAACACATGATAAAAGATGCGTACTCCTACAATGCTTCCCTAACTAGATGTACCTAAGTGTACCTAGCATGGTGGTAGGTGTTAAGCCAAGAATCCCTCTAGGATTTAGTCAACCCCATTACCTGAAGTGAGAGACTGTGGGACCCCGTCCTGGTCTCGAGTTGGACACTCCGCGAGGGATGTTTTAGACCACTGTGAGCTGGAGTGTCTGCATGCAGGAACCTCAGCGTCTCTGGTCAGTGTGTCGGCCGGGAAGTCTCGGTCTCCTCTATCTTATCTTAGCAAGATGTGATGTATATATACCCATAGGTCTCCCCAGGGGTCCTACCTCGCTGTATTACTGTGTCGGCCTAAGGATGACGTTGGGCATGAACTTTGTACATAGATTTTATACAGGAGATGGTAGTCCTGCTGTGCTTCCAAGAATCCTCATGCATAATGTATGAGATTTCGAACTAGGGAAAACACATGTTCTGAATGCAGTGGAATATCTAGGTAAAAGGTCAGTCCCTGTAAACCGTGACAAGTGTAATGTAGGGAGAGAATATAGGTGAAGGGTAATGATATTAACTGGGCCTATATTATGGTACCTATATGGAATATAACATTGCCCAATTCCCTGAATAATTGCACACCAGTGTAGAAGTTATCTACATATAAATGATGACCTTTGTTAAACAGACCTCTACCAAGTTCCCACACACTTTTCTCTTTTACTCCGAAAGTGGACGGACAACGAGTGGGGTTAATCCTGGAATCCCTACCAGTGTACACCCGGACATTATAGACATATCCAGTCCTACTCTCAAACAGGATATACATCTTAATTCCATAACGTGCCCTCTTGATAGGAATGTACTGTCTAAAAAACAAACGGCCCTTGAACAGGACCAAAGACTCCTCCATAGCTTTTTCTTTCCCTGGAGCATATATCTCCGAAAACCAATCTACAAAGTGATCAAGGACAGGCCGAATCTTAAAAAGACGGTCACAATCAGGGTAATCTTGTGGCAACGCTAAACCATTGTCAACAGAATGCAGCATCCGAAGCAAAAGTAAATACTGATCATGACTCATGATTGCAGGAAATATAGCCATTGCCTTCAAGGGACTAGTAGACCAATATGAAGACATCAACAGCTTCCTTATCAAGCCCATCAAAAAAGTTACACCCAAGAACTTCTTCAATTCATCAAGATTTGTGGGAGTCCACCGGGTAGCTCTAGAGTGGGGCTTAAGTCTGGCACTGTTGTCCCTTAAATACTCTTCAGCATACAAATTAGTCTACTCAACAATCTCATCTAAAAAGACATCACCCATAAACAACTGAAAAAAATCTATAGGCAAAAAGTTTCCAGTATCCACTCTACACCCTGTGACACCAGTAAAGGCAGGCACTTCTGGGTGCACCATGTTTGGGGCAACCCAGAGGTCAGCTCTTCCAATGAGGAAACCTTGCAGCCCCAGGTTGCAGCCCAGATGCCTCTGGCTGCACTATCGGCATATCAATGTCCTCCTCTAAAACAGGCATTTCATCTGCACTGAGAGTGGCTTCATCATCAGATGGTTCCTCTCAGACAAAAAATTCACTGCCGGAATCTTCCACTCCCGCCTCTGCCTCAGATGCAGAGTCAGTCTCTGAACCATGGTCAGAGGAAGACTCGAAAAGCATACCAACAACCTGCTGAGCATTCATCCTGCGGCTAGCCATAATCCTTACTAAGAAAAGTAACTCCACACACAAGTCAACAACAACCAACAAGTAAAATAAGTAATAAACAAAGTGTGGCTTCATCACAAAGATCTATATACTCAAAAACAATATCACTCATTTGCCAGAGACAGCTAGACTCAACAGCACCTACTCTGCACAGACATAGCAAAAAAGCAACCACACCCACTAGAACGAAAAAAACTAAAACAATTACTCACAAGACAACACAATACACATTGTGCACACATGCAAAAGGATTTTCACACACTATTACAGAAGCTAAACATGCTATTTTTACACCATTTACAAAAATCGCATTCATGAAGGAAAATGATACTCGTTTACAGGAAATAGTATGAAAAACGTTTTCTTACCAAACACATGTAACTACACAAACCGAAGGACTACCAGAGACTAAACCGCAAGCAGGAATAACAGCAAAAAAAAGCAAAAGCTTTGAACTAGAATAAAAAGAATTAATAAAACATAACGATCACAAATGCAAATGACAAGAAATAAAAGTTAACATTATAAAACGCATTGGCACTACCCAAATGCCAGTCCACACACATCGCCAGCCAAGCGATAGTCCACACACTGCCAGACAAACTCCAGACACACACAAAAACTTTCCCTGATGTCTAGCCAATCTGCCACCAAGGGGGACAGAAAAACGGCCAAAAGAAAATAATAACCGATGCCCCACCCCATTGGGGCAACCCTTACCCAAGAGGCCACCCCCAAACATAAATATATACATATCCCTGTGCTAGAGGGTTTTTCTGCCCCAGGGCCAGATGGGCAATCTGATCCCATGGGGCAGAAAACACCAAAAGTAAATTTAAAAAAATGTCATCCCCAATTGGGGACGATCCTTGCCCAAGGGGCTGCCCCCAAACAGAACATGATGATATCCCTGGTGCTAGTGGGTTTTCTGCCCCTCCCCCCGCGGGGAGATGTGCTTCCAAATATGGCCAATCTGCCCTGGAGGGGTGGGGGCAGAAAACGGCAGAATCTATTTGCCACCATTTCCAAGGTGAGAGGTACGATTGAAGGTGTGTATGCTGTGTTTAAGTTAGAATGAAAATGCACCTCTACACCTAATCGTTGACTTTGAGTGATAGAAACCAGACTACAGTGATGATAATTGAATAAATTGTATGTTTTTCATGAATTTTTATAAAAAGTGAATTGTTAATAATAAAAAAAAACTTTTGCCCTCACCCTAGAGTTACTTTTCTCTTGAACACTTTAATGTAGATAGGAAACTAGTCTGTAATTTGTTAGGAACTGCATCAGAACCCCAAAAGGTGGTAAAGATACTGCACTTCTTAATAGACGACTCTCTTTCCCTACTAGCAGCCGCGGCCCGTGCAGGTGAGAGCGGTGGGCCACGGTTGGGGAGGGGGGGGGGGGGGCGAGGGATTCGACAGATGACCATGAGGGGAAATTAAATAAATAATTAATTTTCCCTTGTGGTCATCTGTCGAAATTCCACCCTACCCGGCCCCACCGCTCTTACCTGCACGGGCCGCGGCTGCCTACAAGAACAAGTAACTAGGGTATGTGGGATCAGTTTTGGTCTTTTACACACCCTTCGGAAACTATTTTCCGAAGGGTGACATGGAGAAGAAATAATTTCAAGCCTTGATTATGAATAGATTGGACTATGGAAAAGCGTTGTATGTAGGCATGGCAGAGTATTTGTTAAAGCGGCTCCAAACTATTCAGAAGGCAGCAGCAAGATTGATCTGCAACAAAATGAACAGAAGCTCAGCCTTGGCTTGTCTCAATCATCTTCACTGGCTCCCAGTTCGAAAAAGAGTAATTTTTAAGCTAATGTGCCATATGAAATTAAATGAAATAATGAAATAGCAGCATTTGTAAAGCGCACAGCTACCTCCGGAGAGGTGTCCCGGCGGTGGGGGACGTCGGGAAGATTAAGCGAGCTATTGCCCAGAGTCACAAGGTGTTGGGCTAACATGCCGCCAGCGCCGGGGATCGAACCGTGAACACCTGTGTTCCGGAGTCAGCCGCCCTGGCCGCTGCACCACACCTCTTCCACAAAGCACTTTATGATAAGGGCCCAGTAATTCTACAAAATAGAGTAACTTTTCATAACCCTGTTCGGAACCTTCGAAAATCCAACCAGGCTTTAGTGACCTACTGGAATAATCTTCCCCAGAGTTTACAAGCAGTGCCAGAGTTATTAACATTTCGCAGATAGTTGAAGACGTGGCTGTTTTCACTTTAAGGTCTTGATTGGAACTAACAAAGTAAGGTCCAACGCCAGGATATCCCTTTGGGGATGAGGGTGCGCTCTATAAATACTAGAAATAAATAAAGGTTAAATTAACAAAATAAAGTTCTTTAACAAAAAAAAAAAAAGGTTCAATATTCTATTTCCAGGTTGTGTTTCTGTAGTTCCAACGTAAAGCATATTACTCTTGTGTGGTGCATAGTTTGCACTGAGTTGCCTCCAAGTGTTTATAACGGGCCAAGATTGAGAGGTCTGGAGTAGAGGCTGAAGGCCTGCTTCTCACAGTAATAAATATCAAAGGGAGAGCGAGGAATGAGATATAGACTAGTTCACTTCCCCAGGGAATTGTAATAGTAATCAATAGGAGCTAACTATATGAATAAGAGAACTCTTATAATGTATGTCAGAAAAAACAATTCTGTTTTATATGAAGGCCCTCACCCACCAACCTAATTGGTGGCATGCTTCATCATCGGGCCCCACCCGATGGCACCGAATGTGCCTCGGGTGTGCTGCGGCGATCTGCTTACAGCGGAGCGGATTGTGTAAAGTGAGTATGCAGTGATAGCTGTAGTGAATGTGAAAATAAAAAACTGTCCAATGAGTCCCAGGGTCCACAGGGGAGTTTTATTCATGAGCTCATAGCAGTATTTAAAATCAAGGCCTCGAATGTTGTTTGGGGGTGATTATCGTCCCCTACATCCAGTGAGGTCAACTAGTTTCAGCCAGGCCTTATGGTAAAACTGGCTTTCATCAGGACCGGTATGTGTGTGGTGATTTAAAAGGGAGTCTATAAAGTGTACAGGCTCCTATGTGCCGCACGCGCTAAGGTGCGAGAAATGTAAGAGGATGGTTTCCTCTATAGTCGTACCTATAAAGTAAGGACGAACAAACATAAGGAAAACATAAAAACAAACATACATCAAGAGTAAGAGATGTGATAAGGCACCGTAATGTTCAAAGTGACTTGATATCGTCGTGCCTTAAATCGAAATAATGCGATCTGTGTCGGCATGTGAAACTCAATTGTCGTAGTTGTAATTATGCGTTACCGTGCTAGTCAATATCAATAAATAGTGACATTTGGTGCACGCGAACACGGAAAGCAGAACGGCTTACTCTTATGGTCTAAGAGGCTGACTCCATGAGTCCCCGGCGGGGTTCGACTTACAGTCACACTCTGGTCATAGTAGAGGAGAGAGATAATTAAAGAGGGGCCTCTTAGTGGTCACACGTATGTGTTTCACAGTGAAACAGCGGTTTCCCCATTACTCTACTTACTTCGTCACAGTCCAGAACCCGCAGCTCCACCTACTTGGTCATCACGGGAACTCCGTCGATGTTCGTACTAGTTTTGGCAGGATTTAAATACCTATCAGGTGCTGCAGCTGCATTCGCTTTCCTGTCCAGTGCGATTAGCGTCATTCAGATACCGCAGCTGTAGTCGGTTGCCTCTCCAGCGTGACTAGCGTCTGGGGAGAGAGTAAAGACAAACAACAGACTGCACGTGTGTGTAGTGTCATCAAAAACTACACTGTAGAGTGTAGTGATGGTTCCAATTGGCAGTGTATTGAAGGGCAGAATTTTTATGTTTAGAGCAATCGTTAAAAGTGAGATGACACGTGGCCGGTTAATCTAAATAGGCTCAGCATAGAAAGGGAGAACAGACTGATTAGGAGTAAGAGACATGGCGTGTAGTCTCACGCAGACTGGATGTAACACCTCTCAGGGTACGTGGTAATGTAGCCCACGGGTTCCTGAGACAAAATACACAAGTGGACGTTGTTTCAGGTCATATCTCTTGGTTAAGTCAAAACGTGTTATGTCCATATGAGGGGCCGTATCAATGGTCCTGAGTTCTAAATTAGAAAAAGGGCTTGTACTTGTTTTGTCTCAGTTGTTAAGACTATTCCAAGGAATATTGTCATTTAATCCTTGGGTATGGGTCAAAAGGCGATATATCCAACGCTGTTCTTTAGAGAGAATGAATTTATCGTTGTTGATGTTGTGATATGGTATATGTTCTATTATTGTCCATGATATATCATTAGGAGTGTGTCCTTTTTCCAGGTAATGATCCATCAGTTTGCTGTTTGATTTTTGCACCGAATGGTGCTGCGGTGCTCCACAATTCTTGTCCTTATTTTCCTTGTGGTCATGCCGATATAACGGAGTTTGCATGGGCATTCAATTAAGTATATTACATTTGTAGAATTGCAATTCGTGTGTTTCAGTTGGTGCCACTTTTTACCCGGTTCCAGATCGAGTGTTTTGCTGGGTTGCGTTAGATGACATACACTACAATTACCACATGGGTAATGTCCGGTCACGTTAGGTAAACCCCATGCATTCAGAACAGTATTGTCAATAATGTTCTGTTTCTTAGAGCGGAGTGGACACCAAACGGTCCTTCAGGCTACTAGCCTTCTTGTATGCAAATAGGGGTGGATCCCATTCTCTGGCTCCTGTATTGAGAATCCTCCAGTTTTTCCGTATTATCTTGGCAACCTTGTTAGATACTGCGTTGTACGTAGTGACACAAGTAAGTGGTGTAGATGTGACAGTTCGTGCTTGATCTTCAAGGAGGGCTTCCCTGTTCTGATTACGAGCACGTTTCTTTGTGGTTTCAATAATTTTGTTAGGATAGCCTCGTTCCTGTAGTTTTTGTGCGAGGTCTGTTGATTGTCTATGGAAATCTGCAGTAGAGCTGCAGTTTCAGTCGTATACGGAGGAACTGTCCAAATGGTAGATTCTCCCTGAGAGGGCGTGGGTGAAAACTCTCAAATTGTAACAGCGAGTTTCTTGCTGTCGGTTTATAATAAGTGGAGGTCTTGAGAGTTCCAGCCTCTGCTTCAATGGTGAGGTCCAAAAGGTTATGTTTTGGGCATTGGCCGTGCTGGTGAACCGCAAGTAGGGGTCACATTCATTGAGCCAAGCCAGAAAAGTGGTTAGTGACTCCATAGTACCGGTCCATATCATCAAGATGTCGTCGATATATCGGCGCCAGAAGCAGATATTGTTAATATAGGGATTCGTGGTTGGTAGAATATGGGTCTTTTCAAAATGATAGACATATAGTCCAGCCACACTTGGGGCAAAAACACTGCCCATTGAGGTACCATTTGTTTGGAGATACAATTCACCCTCAAATTCAAAATAGTTCTCTTTAAGAGCCAGTGTGGCACATTGAAGGATGAAACCTCTGGGGGTAGTATATTCCCAGGTCGTCTCCATCATCATGTCGTGGAGGACTTTCAGGGTGGCATCTTGAGGGAGGCTAGTGTATAAACTTTCAATGTCTAGCCCTACCAAAAGTTGTGTTGTAGGATCAAAGTTCATGTCTTTAATTAGAGACAACAGATGTTTGGTGTCTCTGATGTAAGTGGAGGCTTTCTGAGTTAGTGGGTTCAAGAAAAAGTCGCAATATCTTGAAAGAGGTTCTAGAAGGGAGTTAATTCCAGAGACGATTGGTCGTCCAGGTGGCGGTCTAGTCTCTTTATGAATCTTTGGTACTGTATAAAAATAGGGGATTTTTGCAATCTTAGTACAAAGATAATCTGCCTCCTGTTTGGAGATGTCTTGATGGCTTTCTGCTCTTTCTACCAATAGGGCAATAGTTGTTTGTAGAGTGCTGGTTGGATCAACTTCAAGTCGTCTATAGTTACGTTCATCACTAAGTAGTCTACGACATTCAGAGTTGTAATCCTTTTTATCCTGGATGACCACTCCACCCCCTTTGTCCGCAGGTTTAATGATTATGTTGGTGTTATCTTGTAGTCTGCGTACTGCCTCCCTCTCTTTTCTTGAGAGGTTGTTGAAAGTGTTGGGTTGGTTCAGGTTTTCAACCTCATTGTAAACTGCCTGTTCAAAGGCACTGATTTCTACCGGGACTCCTGATGGTGGGGGAATAAACGTTGATTTTGATCTTAGACCCGTTTCATTATTGTTAATTGTGGGGTCCGGTGATGGAGTTTTCTCAAAGAAGGCTTTGAGTTTGAGTTTCCGGAAAAAATCTGCTAACTCTAAATGAAGATTAAATTTGTCCAGTCTTGCGGTTGGAACAAATGAGAGTCCTTTATTAAGGACATCTTCCTCAACAGAGGTGAGGGGGAGTAGATGATAAGTTAAGAACCAGGGATACTGGTTTAGGTTGTACATGCGGTGTTGTTAGCGGACCCCGCTCGGTCCCGGTTGGGGTTCTCTTCCTTTGTTCCTGGTGTTGGCACTGACTGGTCCGCCTTCCTCCTCCCAATGGACTTGTTGTTGATTCCTTCTGCGTCCCCTGGATCTCCGGCCTTGCCCTAAAAAGGCGGCCTTTGGTTGTATGGAAAAAATGGCTGGGGTACTTGGTGATACTGAGGAGGCCATCCGAAATAGGGATTCTGTGGTAGATGTGGGAGAGGTGCTGGTCCAAAGTTCTGGCCTTGATGTTGTAATGTGCCCCATGGTTGTTTCCATCGGGGTGTTCGTCCTCTTCCTTTTTGTTTGTAAGAGCCATTACTTGAACCGCTAGAGATAGAAGTGTTATCTCCTGAAGTGTCTGATGATCTGTCCGGTTGTTCTGAGGCTGTGTAGTTTTCATCGGAATAGGGATATACCTTGGTGTAATTAATTTTTTTAGATCTTTCTGGAATTTCGTAATTTTTGCCTGTGTAAGGTATTCCTTATATTCCGCCATCTCTTTGTTAGATTCTTCTAACTTCTTCTTAAAGGAAGTAATAGTGGTTTTAAAGTGGCTCTCTGTGGCTTGGATTTCAATAATCATGGCATCCGAGAGCCGCTTAGCTGTCTTGATTATTAATACCAGCCAGTCTCTAGTGCTGTGCCAGGCAATCTGCGCCCAGTCCTTCCTGAAGGAAGCATCCTCCAGGAAGATCCTGGGCGCATTAGTTACCAGGAGGCCTTTGGGTGCAGTATTGGTTCGTAAATATTCAGAAGGAATAACCCCATGTAGAATTGCGCGAATTCTATTGCGCTTCTTTTCAGTTAGTGCTTCCCAATCTGTAGTCTGAGCTATAGTTTGTGATATGTTAATGTCTGCCAGGAACGGGGGTCAGCGAGAAGCTCGCTTACATCAGTGTCAGTGAAGGTCAAGCCTGAGTTTTCCATCATGATGACAAAAGTTATGTGTGTTATATCTCTCACAGCTGTACGCTGCTACATCAATAAATATCAAAGGAGAGCGAGGAATGAGATATAGACT